>CAMAPE010000075.1:3024166-4505000 GCA_945859875.1 Cuscuta europaea | reverse complement strand
CATTTTTTACTCCCCCATCCCATTTTTACTCTCTCACCCTCTTCTTTCTTTTTTTCTTTCTTTCTTTCTTTCTCCTTCATCATCTTTTTCTTCATTTTCTGTCCTCTATTTTTCTTTCTTTTTACATTTTATTCACCATCTTCCATCATCTTTCATCATCATTTTCATTGAAAAAATTGTTGTTTGAGAATGACCGAAAATTCATCGGAAAGTCTTCGGAAAATTAGAGCTGCATGAATTTTTGTCTAATATTGCTTGTATCGTGCAACTCCGCCATGAGATCATTTTTTGGTATCATGCCTATCCCAAGCCAGAATAAAGGAGGAAGGTGGTGTGGTAGGCACGTGACGACCAACAGTATCACTTAGTCACATCACATGACATAAATAAAAATATGAATATCGCTACAACTAGGTCATCGCCTGTAAGCGACGCATCATCCCTCCAACTGGGGTGGTGTCAAATGAGCAAGGGCGCACTACACCTCATAGGCCTGAGTGTGGTGATAAGAATGCTAAGGTTGCTATGTCGTCGCCAGGAAACGACATGCCACTCCAATGCCCGGGGATGGTGTCAAATATGCAAGGGCATGGCGGAGGTCGATGTGATGTGAAGAAGAGAAGGCAAAGTGTTAGATTGCATTTTGGGACATGGAATATTGGTTCTCTTACGGGAAGATCATCTGAGATAGCCGAGGTTATGAAGAGGAGGAATATCAGCATAATGTGCATGCAAGAAACTAAGTCGGTTGGAGAAAAGGCACATGAGATTAATCCCGTAGGTTTTAAGTTGTGGTACTCGGGAAGAGAGAGGAACAGAAATGGAGCTGGCATTATGGTGGCACATGATTATGTTGAGGGTGTGGTTGAAGTCTTTAGGAAGAACGATCGCATCATGAGCATTAGGTTGATAATTGGAGATGAGATTGTGTCTGTGGTAAGTGCTTATGCCCCACAAGTGGGATTGGATGCATCTATCACTCAACAATTTTGGGAGGATCTTGAGGAAGTGGTGCGACGAACACCAAAGGGAGAGAAGTTGGTCATAGAAGGCGACCTCAACGGGCATGTTGGCCCAAGTCGTAATGGTTTTGAGAGTATTCATGGCGGACATGGCTTTGGCACTAAGAATGAAGCGGGGAAGAATATTTTGGATTTTGCCTCGACATATGAGTTAGCTGTGATGAACACTTGGTTCAAGAAAATAGACTTTCACCTTGTCACCTATAGAAATGGAGCTAATAGTACTCAAATTGACTACTTTTTAGTACGGGCGACTTGGAGAACTAGCTACACCGATTGTAAGGTTATCCCATGTGAGAGTGTTGTCACTCGAAATAGGATGCTTGTGCTTGATTTTCAAGGTAAAAAGAGAACACGGGTTAAGGTACAAGGGGAGCCAAAGATAAAATGGTGGAGGCTCGAGAGGAATATCCAACAAAGTTTTGCACACAAAATGTCGGGGGAAGATGTATGGTCTATTGATAATGACGCACATGTGGATGATGTGTGGTTATCAATGGAGTCCACCATTAACAAAGTGGCGAAGGAGCTACTCGGAGAATCTAAATGATGTCTGCCACCGAAAAAGGACACATCTTGGTGGAATGATGAGGTGAAACAAGCAATAAGGACAAAAAGGGAATGCTATAAGAAATTGGGCAAAAGTTGGAGCGACGAGAACCTAGAGGAGTACAAGGAGGCTAGAAGAAGAGCAAAGAAAGCTCGTTTATTGATGAAAAAACTGCTTACCGGTTTGAGGCTGACCACTGAAGCCCAGAGGAAAAGTGAACAAGGAATTATATGTAAAGTTGGACTCTAATGAAGGAGAAAAATATATCTACAGATTTGCTCGTCTTCGTGACCGTAGGACTCAAGATATTGGAAAAGTTAAGTGTGTGAAGGATGTCGATCAAAGGGTACTAATGGAGGACGAAGAAATAAAAGAGAGGTGGAGGTCTTACTTTGATACCATGTTGAACGGGAATAAAGTGCAAGGTATTGATGATCTTTACTATACCAGAGTGTATGGTAAATAGGGATTTCGTGAGAAGGATTCAAACAACAGAAGTTAAAGATGTTATGAGAAAAATGGGATGGAAGAAAGCAGTGGGCCCAGATGGCAGACCGATCGAGGCTTGGAGAAGTTTGGGAGAGAAAGGTATCGATTGGCTAACACGTTTCTCCAACATGATTTGGAGAAACAACAAAATGCCACTGAGTTGGCAGAAGAGTACTCTCATTCCCTTATTTAAAAATAAGAGTGATGTACAAGAATGTGTTAACTATCGAGGGATTAAGCTTATGAGTCACACCATGAAACTTTGGGAGCGAGTGATTGAGCAAAGACTTCGTAAAAGTGTGAAAATTTCGGAGAATCAATTTGGTTTTATGCCTGGACGCTCAATAACTGAGGCCATTCATCTTCTTAGTCAAGTTGTGGAGAAGTATAGAGACACTAAAAAGGATCTACATTTGGTGTTCGTTGACTTAGAAAAGGCATATGATAGGGTACCTCAGGAAGTCCTTTGGTGGGCCTTAACTAGAAAAGGCATATCACGTAAGTATATTAGTATCATCATCGATATGTATGATGCTTGTGCTACAAGTGTTCGCACTAGTGTAGGGAGGACCGCAGAGTTCCCCATTACTATCGGAGTGCACCAAGGATCTGCTCTGAGTCCTTTCTTATTTGATATAGTCATGGATGAATTTACGAAGTCAATTCAAGAAGATATATTGTGGTGCATGATGTTTGCCGACGATAGTATATTGATTGATGAGACACAATCCGGTGTTAAATCAAAGTTGGAAGTATGGCGACAAACATTGGAGACCAAGGGTTTCAGATTAAGCTGAAGCAAGACTGAGTATATGGAGTGCAAGTTTGGTGGAGGTAGAAGTAGTAGCGACAGTGGGATTACTCACCTCGGGTCCTTCGTCCACTGGTGTCTCCAAACTTCCCCTTGCCGTCGCAGCCTCCCGGAAGTAGGGATCCAGCTGAGAGTTGGTCAGAGGGGCCTATAAACTTGAGGTTGAATACCCTGTTAAGGGCGGTGTGTTCAACGAGATTGTTGACGGTCATGAGGTGATCTCCCAGGCCATCCCCGACGAGGACCGGGCTTATCTTGGTACGCTTGGCGATGTCAAAATCTACGACGGTGGGATGGACCACATCGTCCAAGTAAGTTCCCTTTGCTTTGCTTTTTTTTGTTTTATTGCATGTATCATCGTCGTCTAACTATTTTGTTCCTGCCGGGTGCCTTTATGCTGATGGAGAGCAACAGGAGGCAGCAGCTGGAGATCGCTCGGCTGAAGTAGATCGAGCAAAAGGTGGCTTCGGCTGATGAGGCTCTGAGCAGCTTGGACAGGATGCGGCTCGAGGTGGAGGGGCTGAAGAAGAGGGCGGACGAGGCCGACTTGCTCGCCGTTGAGAGGGACAGGGCTCTCCAAAGGTTGGCCGATGCAGAGCATACCCGTGATGAGGCCCTTCGTCGCGCCGAGGAGGCCGAAAAGGGTAAGGCCGAGGCGGAGTCGGCCCTAAGTGCTGCCGAGGAGAAAACCGCTGAGGGCGCCGTGCAAAAGTTCCTTGAGGTCGGCTGGAAGGGTGAGGATCGGCTTCCTTAGTGTTTTGATGTTGTGGCGGCGAAGCTCCTCGACTAGGTCAATAAGTGCCCTGACGACCAAGCATACTGGGAGAAGGAGATGAAGGTCTTCTTCGACCTCGGTCAGTACAGGATGCAGCAGTTACTTTACCGGAGGCTTTAACGCCGGTTCCTGGACCATTTTGGTTATATGCCGGATATCTCGTGCCCTCGTCGGCCATTAGGGTTTACCCTGGAAATTTTGTCCAAGTTTTTTTTGCTATGAATGCTTTCGGCCATGATGTATAATATTTGCCTGATATGTACTTAGCGTATTTTGTGGGGATTTTATTTTTTGTTGCTCGAGGCTGGCGAGTGCGCGGTCCTTCAACTTCCCTCTTTATTTTTTGGGGATATCGCTTTGGGCCGGCAAGTGCACGGTCCTTCGGTTGTCCCTCTTTTATGTTCTTCCTCTTTACTTCTTTGAGCGAGGAGTGGGTATCTCTCTTTCAGGCTTCGGTCGAAGGGGTCGATAGTCCTCCGGACAGTGGGACGTCCTATTAGATCGTCCCATGGTCTTGGGGAGGTCTCATCGTCTATTTATGACGCGGGCTAGGCTTTTGGCTGGTATCCAACGGTTGCCATTTCCCAATCCCAAGTTTGGGGATATTGTCACCTCGGCCATGATTTCAGATGTGTCGTCCTGCGATCTAGCACGTGAACGACGCGGTGAGCTTCCCATTTTGAAGATGCGGGCCGTTTGCGGGCCCCTCGTCCTGGGGACATCATCGGCCTTACCTGAGCGTCTCGCTCTAAGGGGTCGACATGATGTGCTCTGTTGGCCGTACCTGAGCCTTTCGCTCTAAGGGGGGCAATGCGACGTGCAATGTCGGTCATCCCTGAGCCTTTCGCTCTAAGGGAGGCTTGTGTAAAGCGTTGTGCCGGCCACACCTGAGCCTTTCGCTCTAAGGGGACCGACGCAGTACCAAGTATTCTTTACGTTGAATTCTCAAAAATGGGAACACAATTTCATTGATAAGTGGCTCGAGGCCGAGGGTGGTAATCGATCAATAACCCGTTAAGGGGTGAGGGCTTTGCCGGCTCCGCCTCCTTCGGATTATTGATAGAACTTCACCAAATGATGTACATTCCACGTTCGTGGTACATTAGACCCATTAGGGTGTTTAAGTTTGTAAGTGTCGGGCTTCACTACGGCACTGACGATGTAGGGGCCTTCATATTTCAGTGCTATCTTGCCTCCTTCCGTCGGCTTGCTCACCTCCCTTCGGCGCAGGACGTAATCCCCCACTTGGAATTCCCGGGAATGTACCTTGGCGTCATAGTATGATTTTACTTGACGCCGGTAGTTCTCTGCCCGGATGAAAGCTTGCTCGCGTCGTTCTTCAACTAGGTGAAGGTCGATCTTCATGTTCTCTTCATTGGCCTCTGGTTCATACTGCTCCACCCGTCGGCTTGGGATGGCAACTTCTATGGGTGCTTTTGCTTCGAAGCCATAGCAAAGGGAAAAAGGTGTTTCGCCCGTCGCCCTCCTTGGCGTGGTACGATAGCACCACAGGATGTTGGGGAGCTCATCGACCCAGCTGCCTCCTGCGTCCTGTAACTTCTTCTTCAGGCCCTCCATTATGGTTCTATTGGCATTCTCAACCTGCCCGTTGCTTTGAGGGTAGGCAACGGAGGAGAAACGATGTTTGATCCCCCATTCCCGGAGAAGCTCTTGGAAGGGTGCGGCCTCGAACTGAGTACCGTTGTCGGATATGATTTCATTAGGAACGCTGAAGCGTGTAAGGATGTTCTTGTGGACAAACTTCTGGCACCTCGCCCCTGTAATGCGTGCCAAGGGCTCCGCTTCAACCCATTTGGTGAAGTAGTCAACTGCGATGATGATGTAGCGGTTGTTGCCGGCAGCTCTGGGCAGGGGGCCGACCAAGTCAATCCCCCATCTTGAGAATGGGATTGCGGTGCTGACCGGGGTGTAGTTGACGGCTGGTCGACCAAGGGCCTTCTGAAGGACCTGACATGCAGTACACTTTCTTGCAAGATTGGCACAATCCCGCGCCATCGTCGGCCAGAAATAGCCCTAGACGACGAGACGCCGGGACATGCTGAAAGGGACCTGATGTGGGGAGCAAGTGCAATTGTGAACTTCCTCCATGGCTACTTCGGCTTCATCTGGGTACAGGCATCGGAGGAGAGTGTCGTTGTAAGATCTCTTGTAAAGTTTCTCATCCTCGATGGTGTAGCTTGGGGCCCTGAGTTTGGCTAGCTTGGCTCTCTCCTCGTCCTGGGCAGTTCTCCCGAGGTGATGAAGGTTGTGATGTCGGTGATCCAGTCCTCCGGCCGATGTTGGATGCACATGACCGGGCTGGCGTGGATGATGAACATGCTCAGCTCCTCGACCTTGGCTATCTTGGAGATGTGCTCTAGAGTGTCTGTGCTGAGCTTGGAGAGGATGTCGGCCTCAGCATTCTCCGCCCTTGGGATCTGGGTGATCTCATGGGTTTCAAATGCCTTGAGCAGCTCCTCGGCCGCTTGCTTGTAATGTCTCATCCTCCCCTCCCGTGCCTCGTATGAGCCCTCGATCTGGCCCACGACTAGCTTGGAGTCGCACTTGATTTTGATGTGTCACGCTTTGAGGCTGGCGGCGAGTCTGAGGCCGCTGAGGAGGGTCTCATACTCGGCTTTGTTGTTGGATACCGTGAAGTTGAAGCGGATGGCATAGTAGGCTCTGAATCCTTCAGGGGAAATGAGGACGACGCCATCCCCACATGCCTTGGCGGCCGATGAACTGTCAGTGAAGAGAGTCCATGCTTCGTCCGGCTCTGGCCCGGGTGTGGTAGCGGCCGTCTCCCTGGCTGTGCACTCAGTGACAAAATCGGCCAAGGCCTGCCCTTTGATGGATGGCCTCGGCTTGATTTCAATCTGAAATTGGCTGAGGAAGATCGCCCACTTCACCATTCGTGAAGAACTGGTGGGGCTCCGCATGAGTGCACCGAGGGGCTGCTGAGTTAGGATGTGGACGACATGGGCCTGGAAGTAGTGCCCTAGCTTTTTCACTGTATGGACAATGGCCAGAAGTGTCTTCTCAATGGGGGAGTACCTGAGCTCGGCCTCCCGCAACGTCTTGCTGATGTAGAAAATGGCCTTCTGTACCCCTTCATCCTCACGGATGAGCACGGAGCTGATGGCCGACAGGCTCACCCCTAAATACAAGAAGAGGGTCTCCCCGGCTTTGGGCTTAGAGAGCACAGGAGGGGATGATAGGTACCGCTTCAGCTCCACAAATGCTTGCTGGCATTCCATCGTCCACTTGAAGCTGTTCGCTTTGCGCATGATTTGGAAGAAAGGGAGGGACCTTTCAGCCGATTTGGAGAGGAAACGGTTTAGGGCCGCAAGGCGTCCCGTCAGCCGCTGCACCTCCTTCACATTTCGCGGTGGCTCCATGTTAACAATGGACTGTATCTTCTCTGGATTGATCTCAATGCCTCTTCGGCTGACCATGTAGCTGAGGAACTTGCCCCCATGGACGCTGAAGGTACACTTTTTTGGGTTCAGGCGGAGTTGGAACTTTTTCATGATTTCAAAGATTCCCCGGAGGTCATCGGCGTGGCTGGCAGATTGTTTGCTTTTGATGATCATATCGTCGACGTATGCCTCCATCGTCCAGCCGAGGACTTCTCTGAAAACTTTGGCTACCATCCTGGTGTACGTGATGCCCGAGTTCTTGAGCCCAAAGGCCATGACGAGGTAGCAGAAGACTCCCTCCGGGGTCATGAAAGCCGTCTTCTCGGCGTCATCTTCGTGCATGAAAATCTGGTGGTACCCTCTCAAGACGTCAAGGAATGACATCAACTCGCATCCCACCGTCTCATCCACCAACTGATCAATATTGGGGAGAGGGAACGGATCCATTGAGCATGCCTTGTTCAGGCTAGTGTAATCAACGCACATTCTGAACATCGGCGGCTTATAGGCGAGGACGACGTTGGCTAGCCACGTCGGGTACTTCACTTCCTTGATGTGACTGATGGAGAGGAGCATGGTGACCTCCCCTTGATGAAGTCTCGTCTGTTAGCCGAAAGATAGCGCCGCTTCTGCTTGATTGACATGGAAGCCGGACCGACTGACATTCGGTGAGTGATCACCTTCCGGCTGATGCCCGACATATCGTCTGGTCCCCAAGCAAAGATAATTGTGTACAACCGCATGACCAGGAGGATGTCGTCGCGCTGGTCCTGTGGGAGCTGCTTCCCAATTCTCAGGACTCGCTCCGGCCGGGAGGCATCTAAGGGGACCTCCTCGACCTTTTCGGCTGGCTCAACATATGGTCTCTCTTCGTCCTTGGCAACGGTGGCAGTGATTGTGTCTACCCTTTGCTCGGCATCTGTAGCTGGCTTTGTCAATTTCAGGTAGCATGCCCTGGCTATCTTTTAGTTTCCCCTGGCGTAGCCGATCCCGCCACCGGTAGGGAACTTCAAGCATAGGTGCTTCATGGAGATGATGGCCTCCAAGTCCTCTAATGCTGGCCGCCCCAAGATCAAGTTGTGGGCGCATTGAAGGTTGACCACCATGAACTCCATGTCTATTTTGGTGCGATGGGAGCCGCCGCCGACCTCCACGAGAAGGACTATCGTGCCCTCGGCGTCGATAGAGTCCCCAGTGAAGCCGGACAGCGGCGTCCGGATCGGCTTAAGCAACGCCCTGTCCAACTTCAGCTGTTTGAAGGTGTCAAGGTACATAACATTGACGGAGCTCCCCGTATCGATGTAAGTGCGGTGAATGATAGAATTGCTTATCTCACATCGGATGATAAGGGCGTCCTTGTGTGATCCAGTGCCCGGAGGCAAATCCTTGTCGGTGAAGGTGATCGCCTCCATCCGCTGCTTCTTCGGCTGAGGGCGAACGTGAGATACCTCGCCGACGTAAAGGGATTGAGCCCATTTCTTTCTCTGGGTGGCAGAGTCCCCCCAGTGTTTCCACCCACAATGAGGTGAATGTGGTTCTTCTTCAGCGGAGGCTCCTCGAAATCTTCATCGTCATCGCTGAGCCTATCGATTTCGCGTTTCTTCGTAGAGGGTTCTCCCCCAGGTTTGCCAGTGTTTACCCATGTATTTTTGCGCGGGCCACCTTTAACAAATTGGGAGAGTTCCCCCTGCCGAATCAGGTGTTCGATGACTTTCTTCAGCGTGACGCAATCATCGGTGTTGTGGGAGGTGTTTCGGTGGAAACGGTAGTAGGTGCTGCCCTGGTGAACAACATAGATTTCCTTCGCTGGCCGAGGATCCCGTTCAATAAGATCATTTTCCTCGGCGTAATCGAGGATGGTGCTGACCGAGTGTGTGAGAGGGGTCCTCGGCCTTTCCATCCTTGGTCTCCACGGGTGATCCTTCTTGTTCTGTCCGCCCTGACCGACCGAGGGTGCGCCAGTGGTAGGTGCGGGATTTGTCTTCCTGGAGGGGTGCCCTCCGTCCTTCTTGTGGCTATGGAGCTCGTCGGCGTCAGCGTACAAGTTTCCTCGCTGAAGCGCCTTCATGCAGGACCTTGGAGGGTCAGTGATGAGACTCCCGCATATGGGGTGCTACGCAGGGCACCCTGAAACATGACCAAGAGGGTGCGCTCATCAGCCCCCTCTACCTCATCGGTCTCCCTCGTCCATCGGTCGATGAACGACCGGAGTGATTCGTCATGTTGTTGCTTGACGGAGAGGAGATGGGTGAAATATTTCTTCGCGCGCTTCCTGCCGGCAAAGTGAGTGAGGAAACGCTGTGCAAGATCCTTCCAGGAGTATTTGCTTCCTTCGGGGAGCACATTGAACCATTCATATGCTGGCCTCTCAAGAGTGGAGAGGAACCAGCGGCAGAGGTATTCATCTGATGCATTCATCATTAGCATGTTGTTCTGATAGCGGTTGAAGTGCTCCTGAGGGTCGGTGCGGCCGTCGTAGGATTTGATGGCGTTTCCCCGGTACTTCTCGGGAATAGGAGCTGAAAGTACCCTTGGAGTGAAGGGGGTCCGGGTCCTGACCTGGATGACAGGGTCACCTCGCCCTTCGCCCATCTCCCTTTCCAGAGCGCTGACCTTATGCATGAGCGCGTTGTAACAAGGATCTCCGGATGTATTGGCCGTAGGGATGTTGGCCGATTGCCTGGCCTCCATTTGGGCCAGTCTCCTTTCCAGCTGGGCGATGACCTCGTCCCAAGGATCTTTGGCGGCCGCAGTGGCGCCCTGCTCGTTATGCACACGGGCTGCATGAGCCGTGTTGATCTGGTGGCGCGTGTCATCCTCGTGTAGTTTCCCTTTGCCCTTGTCCAGGCGGGGCCGATCCACTGTCCGGGATACGTACCCCAAGCTTTCCCTAGGTGTGCCAGGTTCACGCTCGCCGATCCGTCCCGCCATCCTCTCCGATGCTGGCCGACGGCGCGTGTCACCTAGCCTATTGAAGGCTGAGGCTTTTCCATGCGCTGGGGCCGGTCCAGCTCGAAGCGGGGAGGCAGGGTGAGAGCGGGATGACGACATGTCCTGAGGCTGCACCCCTTTGTCATTGCCAATCCTGATGGCCAACGGCTGGGACTGAGGGGGCGGTGTAGTGTTCTCCTCAGTCCTAGCTATGAGTGCACTAAGGACGGTGGGATTTTGGGCGAGGCTGGCGATGATGGCCGAGAGTGCGGCCTGGACCTGAGGGTCAACAACAGGAGAGGCCGGTTGCGCCGAGGCATTGTCGCCCTTTTCTGCGCGCTTCTTGTCCAAGCCGATGCGGGCGTCTGGGGCACCGCCGTTGAGCTTGTGGCACATGTCAGTTGTGAGGTCGATGGCTTCCTGGAAGACATCTCCCCCAGCGACCTTGTCGGCCGTCGCTTCCTCCTCGTGTTCCCTGTTCTCCTGAGTCTAAGGGATGGTCTTGCTGACGAGGTTGCGGTTGGACTTAGTTATTCCCATGATCAGTTAGATGTGCTTGGTAGCGATAAAGGATGCTAACTTGATTGTTCTAGCTCTCAATGAGAGCACCAAATGATAGAGTAATTGTTTAGAGAGAAGTGAGAGCTAGAGAGAGAAGTGAAGTAAATGCTTCAATTAATGATTTTTTCAACCCCTACAACTACTCCAAAAGGGATATTTATAGAGAAAATGTTGGCTGGGCTCCCAAGTCTTGGGCTTGGGAGGCCCATCTACAATTGGACCGCTACTGGGCTGAATACAAGATGTGTAGGAATGACTAAGTATGAAATCCTGTTCTGTGAGTTCTCCGTGGTCGATGAGGGCGTGGCCGACGGAGACCCGGCCGACGGGGTCACCCGGTTCTCCTGGCTTTTGGACCATATTCTGGGTTGATGTCTCCCTGGCCGATGGAGGCATGGCCGACGAAGACCCTACTAGGTGACAACTGTGCTTTCTTTTCTTCTGAGTATGTGGGTCCTGGGGCCTGGACCCATATACTCCATCACACATTTTTCAAAATCCTAGGTATTGATATGAATACCTTTGAAATAAAGTGGCTCCGCCACTGGTGCTAAATAATGATAAATATTGTTTGTAGTGAAAGATGAAACTAAAAACTGGTAACATTCTATAAACTTTTGTCACAGAAAAAATGTACGTATTCAAACACTTTTCTTTCAGTGTCAGTGTACACGAGAAAAATGTTATAAAAAGTTAGTGTTAGATTGCACCAAAACAAATGTCAATGTACACAAACAAAATTTGTATATACTTTTTGTTTACACAGACAACTAGCAACACAACTAACAAATAATGGGGGTGTTTGGTAAAAGGCATTTCAGTCAAAAAATGACGGTTTGACCACTTTTAGCGTTTTCAATAAGTGAAAAAGTTGTTTGGTAAATGGTTGTTCGGCACCACGGAAACGCTGAAATGAAAATGCTATTAATAGGAGAGTTTTGGGTTGGCGTATTGAAAAATGATATTTTCTATAATTTTATGACCAAACAACTAAATTACCAAACATCTTCTAATAACCCGCCAATTTATTCCGCTAGTCAAATCCGCTGACCAAATCTCCTGTTGATAACCCATCAACATAACCCGCTATCCGCGAACCACTGAATGCCAAACACGCCCAATGTAGTGTACACTGGCATTGGTTTCCATGCAACCATTTGACAAATCTGCAAAAAAGGTACACCAATCAATGTGATTTACACTCCCAAATCAATTTATGTTAACACAAACATTTTTTGTCGAAAATGTCTGTATTTGTACCTTTTTTGTCTGTGTGAAGGGCAAATTAATCTATTTATATTTCTACTCTATGTAATTTACAAAGCATAATTGTTTAATGTATTAATTCAATTAATCTATTCATATTTATGTGAAGGAAGCCTAAGGAAAAGTGAACAAGGAATTGTATGTAAAGTTGGATTCTAAAGAAGGAGAAAAAGATATCTACAAACTTGCTCGCCTTTGTGATCGTAGGACTCAAGATATCGGAAAAGAGTGTGTGAAGGATGTCGATCAAAGGGTACTAATGGACAATGAAGAAATAAAAGAGAGGCGGGGGTCATACTTTGATACCTTGTTCAAAGGGAATAAAGTCCAAGGTATTGATGATCTTACTATACCAGAGTGTATGGTAAATAGGGACTTCGTGAGAAGGATTCAAACAACAGAAGTTCAAGAGGCTGTGATAAAAATGGGCCGGAAGAAAGCAGTGGGCTCAGATGGCATACCGATCGAGGCTTGGAGAAGTTTGGGAGAGAAAGGCATCGAGTGGCTAACACGTTTCTTCAACATGATTTGGAGAAATAACTAAATGTGAGTGAGTTGGCGGAAGAGTACTCTCATTCCCTTATTTAAAAATAAGGGTGATGTACAAGAATGTGCTAACTATCGAGGGATTAAGCTTATGAGTCACACCATGAAATTTTGGGAGCGAGTGGTTGAGCAAAGACTTCGTAAAAGTGTGAAAATTTCGGAGAATCAATTTGGTTTTATGCCTGGATGCTCAACAACGGAGGCCATTCACCTTCTTAGACAAGTTGTGGAGAAGTATAGAGACACTAAAAAGGATCTGCATTTGGTGTTCATTGAATTAGAAAAGGCACATGATAGGGTACCTCGAGAAGTTCTTTGGTGGGCCTTAACTAGAAAAGGCATATCACGTAAGTATATCAGCATCATCATGAATATGTATGATGCTTGTACTACAAGTGTCCGCACTATTATAGGGAGGACCGCAGAGTTCCCTATTACTATCGAAGTGCACCAAGGATATGCTCTGAGTCCTTTCTTATTTGCTATAGTCATGGATGAACTTACGAAGTCAATTCAAGAAGATATACCGTGGTGCATGATGTTTGCCGACTATATTGTATTGATTGATGAGTCAAATCTGGTGTTAAAGCAAAGTTGGAAGTAGAAGGATGGTGAGGAGATACCGGTGTGTGATATGTTCCGTTACTTGGGATCCATAATTCAAAAGGATGGTGAATTAAATGGAGATGTATGCCATATAATCAGAGCTGGGTGGATGAAATGGAAGAGTGCTTCAGGATTTCTATGCGATCGAGGTATGCTGACTAGACTGAAAGGTAAATTTTATCGTACAACAATTAGGCCGACATTAATGTATGGCGTAGAGTGTTGGACGGTGAAGCAATGTCACATTCAAAAGATGAGTGTGACAGAGATGCGTATGTTGCGTTGGATGTGTGGACATACCAGAAAAGACCGCTTGAGGAATGAGG
Source organism: Cuscuta europaea (assembly GCA_945859875.1). Taxonomy (NCBI): domain Eukaryota; kingdom Viridiplantae; phylum Streptophyta; class Magnoliopsida; order Solanales; family Convolvulaceae; genus Cuscuta; species Cuscuta europaea. Next base: position 4,491,698 of record CAMAPE010000075.1, on the reverse strand, counting down.
TAATCAGACAAAAGGTGGGAGTGTCACCTGTAGAAGATAAGATGTAGGAGTCTCGTTTGCGGTGGTTTGGACATGTGCGTAGAAGACCGAGTGATGCACCTGTTAGACGACTTTAGGGGTGGGGAGAAGAGTCAGAGAAGAGAGGGAAGGGAATACCCAAACAGACTTGGATTAGAGGAATCAGAACTGATTTGCATCTTCTTGGGTTGGATGAGAGTATGACTTTGAAGAGAGCAAAGTGGAGGGCGCACATCCATGTGAATGATTGATGTCTTGTCTACCTTTCCCCTCTTTTTTCTTTTATCGTTTATCTTCCTTATCTTTTTATATCCTTATGTTATTTTTATCTTCTAGCTTTTTTTATGCTTTTTTATTTTTTATCTTTTATCTTTGTTATATTATTGCGTTATTGTTATCTTATATTTATTTATCTTTATTTTATTCATTTTATCTTACTTTTTTATTTCCTTTTCTTGTCCGTCTTCTTTTTTTGGCATCGATATCATAGATCTATTCATGTTAGACGACCCCAAATTCTTTTGGAATTAGGGTTCGGATGATGTTGTTGTTGTAGTATATTTATGTTCTTTGTAAATTACATGGAGTAGAAGTTTTTTTTTTCATTTAGGGACTGAACTTGTTTTTTCGTTTTACTCCAAAAAATTGGTGGGTTTGGATTTGGGTTGAATTGTATATGGGCGGGCTGCCGTCCTCCCTGAAAAAGCAGATGAATGCTAGAAGGGGAAATAGACGATTCAGCAGCGTTTTTTCTTCACTTTCATTTCAGTTCAGAAGACTCTCGTATGGTAAGCAATGCATTGGATGCTCTACTCTCCCTAATATATTTCGCAATGTTGAAACCTGAGCTATTGCAAGCGTCCGCTCTCTGATTTTAAGATTTCCTTCATTCATAAACATGATTAGTTGCTTTCCTGGATTTATTCTCAATCTCTTGTGGCAGCTTTGCGCATCAATAACACTTCTTTTCTTTTTACCGCAGGATTTGTTTAGGAAGGCCCTTCTTCACACGGGACCCCCGGAGGAGTTCGCTCTCCAGACTGTGCAGGAAGCTATAAAACCTCAGGTAGTCAGACCTTTAAGCTATTCTAGCTAAGGCTTCATACGTGTAGTTGAATTTCGAGATGGAAGTGGACCTTCTAGTATCTACTAACGGAACTACGAAACGATAAAGCTAGTAGCTGGCTAGTCCTAAACATGCTTGGTGCTTACTGTTATTTAACGCGAGTACATATATTGCTCTTCTAAGTTTGATCAAGGAGTAACACGTATTTCTATGGAGTAACATATAGTTCTCTATGAATTTATCATATATATGTCCTATTTGATTATGATAGTATGCTATGCTTAATCAATTTGAATTTATCCTTTCTTCCTGTTCCCAATTTGAATTTATCTTTTTGTCATGCTCTCAACTTGATGATTGAAATGCATCAACTCAACAGTTAGAACTAATGTAGTGTAACATAGTCTCCCACTCAGGCTTTATAGTTTGTAGCTTACCTATTTGGCTATTTCAGGAAAATAAGATTTCACTATATATAGAAATGTAATGAAAAGATTTCCTCCTTTTCTTGTGTTCATTCTGTTCTATTGGAAACTTTTATTCTTTTGCTCTATAGATATACTGATTCAATGATTTCTTTTTCCTTTTGCCACTTGACAGAGGCAAACCAAATTAGTCCAAGATGAGAATCAGCTGCTGGAGAATATTCTAAGGTCTCTACTACAAGAATTAGTTGTAAGTTTTTTTCATGTCATTGGCAATGCTACCATTTGTTTTTTCAAGTTCCACAATCATTGAGAAATGTGAACTAGCTTTTTTTGTTGAAAAATGTGAACTAGCTTTAACAGTATCTTTTCATGAAAGAAAGACGATTCATTTTTAAGGATAAAAACAAAGCTGCAGGGACTTGAAATCTCACATCACAGGAAGTTATGAAATTTCTCCATAATTGCCAACAAACTCTAGCAATTGTCAACTTTCTAGGAGCATAAGAATCCATTGTATGGACATCATTCTGTTTTCTTGCTGTACTCCCTCTCTTTGTATCCGTAAATTTTTAACTGATTGCTTATTTGCTTGACTGGTGAGTCATTCTGATTTCTGATTAATAACACTTGTTGTTTCTTAATGCAGTCTTCTGCTGTTCAGGCAGGGCAGAAAATAATGCAGTATGGGCAGTCAATTGATGACGACGAAACTGGTTATGGTCAAATTCCACGCCTTCTTGGTAAAATACACTTATTATAGTCTTTATATCATCTATTTTCTCCAATACTTCCACATTCCGTGGCAGTCGAGTCTAGTAGCACAATGGCTGTTTACTACAATCATAACCCACTACTCCAGGGTGCTCACATACCCATCCCTTCTTCAATGAAATTTAGCAGGTAGTTCATAGTTGCACCTAAAACCAAAAAAACTACTCAGTGCTTGTTTGATAAAGTCACCTGCTTTGTGAAACATGCATCTACGACACAGCTTATAGTAGCCTTTCTTTTCTTCTTCCAAATAAACCTATTCCTTATTGACAGTGTAAATCACACCCTCTTGTATGTCCAATGTGTTAAACATGTGTATGGTTGAATACAACTGCATTTTCCTGGACAGACATTGTGCTATATCTTTGTGAGAAAGAGCATATTGAAGGTGGTATGATATTCCAGCTTTTAGAAGATTTGACAGAAGTGTCCACAATGAAAAATTGTGAGGACATATTTGGTTACATCGAAAGTAAACAAGATGTATTGGGGAAGGTTTGTAGTGTTTGATTTTCAATCCATCTATACTTTTTTTGCACATTAACTGTGTGCTCTTGTGTATGTATGTTCATGCATATGTGTGCCATCTATGCTAAATGGATTGTGATGTTTTTCTTATAATATGTAGCCAGAACTGTTTGCACGAGGAAAACTTGTGATGTTAAGAACATGCAATCAACTTCTTCGCCGGCTGTCAAAGGTAAACTGTTTAATCTTTACCTCTTTGTTGTGCAGTGTCCAATGCTGTTTGTTGCTAAAACTAATTGTTCCTGAGCATTTGGCATTGTAGGCTAATGATGTTGTGTTCTGTGGAAGAATAATCATGTTTCTTGCTCACTTCTTCCCACTATCTGAACGCTCCGGTACTTTTGATCTCCTGTATTTTGTGTGTGATATAAAATGATTCTCTTCACCCCGAATGTGTTACCTTCTATGCCCTGTTTCAGCGGTTAATATAAAGGGAGTATTCAATACATCAAATGAGACAAAGTACGAGAAAGAAGCTCCCGAAGGTAGATGCTGTACTTGTTACATCGGTCATTAGTTATGTGAGGTCCGCTTATTTATTATATATATATGTTTGATCTGCAGGTATTTCAATAGATTTCAACTTCTACAAAACCTTTTGGAGTTTACAGGTTAGTATCATGCGTCTTGGACCTGAGAGTTGATAAAATATATGTTACTTCATTACATCATCAGGACTTTCTTGATCATTCTACATATGTGTCTGCTGGGAAAGCTTCAAGATGCCATTGGATCATGCCTAGAGCTTACACTGTTTTCTACATATTTCACGATTAATCTTTTCTGGTTTATATCTGATGTTTAATTAATTCGCCTCTGTTTCTTTTGGTATTCAGGAGTACTTCTGCAATCCACCATCTCTATCTGTTGCCCCCACCAAGTGGCATAAATTTACTTCCAGTTTGATGGTATTGATACTGTTTCTACATTTTAAAGGTGGCCTTTATTGGTGCATATTTTGATTTTTATGCAATTTATTAATTTATTAATAATTTGGGGAATTCAGGTGGTTCTGAGCACATTCGAGGCTCAGCCTATAAGTGATGAAGAAGGCAATGCAAATTACCTTGAGGACGAGGCAGCAGCATTCAACATTAAATATCTTACAAGCAGTAAGCTCATGGGTCTTGAGGTGCGAATAACACTACTCTGGGAAAACATTTTTATTATATTAAATATTTTGAAATGCAATGAATATTTCTTAAATTTCTTTTCTTTTGCAGTTAAAGGATCCCAGTTTTCGGCGTCACATTCTAGTTCAGTGCCTCATTTTGTTTGATTATCTAAAGGTAGTTACATGCATTTTTTATGGTGCTTTTGGGAAAAAACTGAAAATTGTGGTGGGATAGTACTTTTGGGAGTTCTCAAGTGCTTGGCATTGGGATTGAAAAATGCTATTTGTATTTTTAAAGACAATCATTTTATAAAATATAAATGCTATCTGCTGGTGAAAAGGATGGGGTGCCAAAGTTAAGACGAACTCTTGTAATGATATTTTGCTTCATCTGTATTTACTTCATGATCATGCAGCTGCTGTCTCATCCACAGCAGTGTAGCACTTGAACATAGCAGCTTTATGCAACAGTATAATTAGCTTCAGTAGTGCTTCATTTTCATCATTTTCAAATTAAACTTTAGTGTTAGATTTTTTCTTTCTTTCAATATTTACACAATTTGGTCTCATCTATTCTCCGGAAAACATTGTCTTCTTTTTGTGTGTATGCCGTATGGTTTTGTAACTTTTGTATAGCCTTGTATCTAGATGGACAAACAATTTGCAACTGCAAAAACTGTGTGTTTTCTTCAAAGCTAGAAATGTGATTGTGAGAACATACAAATTTGTGTATTCATGACTCAACAACAACAACATCAAAGACTTAGTCCCAAAAGATTTTGGGGTCGGCTAACATGAATCGATACATGATATTGAAGCCAAAAGGAAAAGAAAAATAAGAAAGATAAAAAGATAAGGTATGATAAAGAAGATAAAAAAAGATAACGATAAATATAAGATGAAGATAAAATGATAAGATAAAAAATATAAGGAGAATATATAAAAAAATAAAAGGATAAAGAACATACTATGTCGATTTCTTCTAGCATTTACATTCTAAATGCAGTGTCTTGAGTATTACATTTCTTCTGGACTACATGCACATGCATACTATGTCGGCTCTCTGTTTCAAAGTTACAATCCTGATGCTATCCAAAAAGTTACTGAACTTTCACCGGGAAATCATAAGCAGTGCCTCTTTAACTTTGTGTAGATATTCCCTGACATGTTTGTTTAATCTTACCTTGTAGGCGCCCGGAAAAAGTGATAAGGAGTTGCCATCTGAAGCCATGGTTGGTATTCACCATCATATTGCCTATTTGCCTGATTTCTTTTGGAATAATTTATTAATTTTAAGCAATTCATTCTTTTCATTCTCTATAGCCTTTCCCTTGGGCTATCAAGATAGTGAAAAGGATAAGCCACAAAGGAACTGCCATATGTAATGATCTATTGGAAATTATAATTGTATTGTGTTTACAATTATAAACATATGCAGCTCCTTGTCTAAGTGAACTGTAAAATACATTTTTGTATGGTGTGAAAGATGGCCTAGCAAGTTTATCCCATTGTTCATTTAAAAGATGTGTTCTGAATTTATTGTTTACTTAAGACAAATAGTTAGGATTAGGTGGTGGTGTTGATGATTCATATTTCTTATGTGTGTCCTTTTATGTTTGACTAATGTAGAAAGAAGAAATAAAGACATGTGAAGAGCGAGTGAAGAAGCTGCTTGAAATTACTCCACCTAAAGGAAAAGAGTTTCTTCAGTCCATTGAGCATATACTAGAGCGTGAAAGGAATTGGGTGAGCATCAAGTGATCCTCTCTCTCTCTCTCTCTGCAATACTGCAACACTACATCTCTTTATCGTGCTTTATGTATACCCGCATGTTGTTGCCTTTATATTTATAATTTTTCAATATCTTTTGTTATGTATTTAATTTGGACGTCTTTTAAGGTTTGGTGGAAACGTGATGGTTGCCCTCCATTCGAAAAGCAACAAATTGAGAAGAAGCTAGGCCAAGGGGGGCAAAAGAAACGGTATGCTAAGACTCATGTCAGTAGCAATCCTAGAGGATAAAAATTACCAGAAAATGTGATTGGCACATAGCCGAGAATTTTCAACTTGACCATTATAATTTTAATAATAATCTGAATATCAATATTATAATGACAATAGAATATCTGGGTGTTTTGTCTCAAGTTTTTTGCTTTCTTGGTGGGTAGTTGGGTTACTACCTTATTGTTCGGCTATCCACAATCCTTGATAAATATCAAATTAGAGACTATATGTGGTATCATATTTTTGAGCTTGCAATATTTGTTATTTATCATGCTCTTTCTCCTAAATTTTTCAGTCGGCAACGGTGGAGGCTTGGAAATAAAGAACTATCTCAGTTATGGAAATGGGCTGATCAGAATCCGGTTTGTTTTGTAAATCAGAAATTTGAAGTTTTTTTAAGGATTTTGGACAACCTGTTATTGTATGTTATATGGGACCATAATTTATCTTATGTTGAACTCACAGAATGCTTTAACTGATCCTCTACGCGTGCGCACCCCTGACATCTCAGACTACTGGAAACCCTTGGCCGAAGATGTAAGCTACAACATACGCGGTTTGAAAAAAAAACTTATATTTTTACCCCTTAAAAGGTGTTAATCTCTCAACACCATGTACTCAAGAATTAAAACCTTTGTAAAATTACAGATGGACGAATCTGCTGGAATTGAAGCAGAATATCATCACAAAAATAATAGGGTCAGTTTCTCATGTTGCTCCTTTTTGCTATTAACTTTCTGGGTGCATTTCTTACAACTAAAAAGAACGTCATAGGTGAAAACTTGACCACGGAAGGAGGGATGGAAAACTGTAGTATAAAGACAAAAAATGCACCGACCAAAAGTGAATGTAAAAAATGAACTTTTCATTCACATTACTGTGTCTCGTCTGGTGCAGGTATACTGCTGGAAAGGTCTCCGATTTTCTGCAAGGCAAGATCTGGAAGGATTTTCTCGAGTATGAACGCTTTGCTGTGTTTGTGTGTAAAGAGAGTGGGGGAGGGGGGAGAATACATGTATAATTTCTGAAACATATTATGCCTACATTACAGTTCACAGAATATGGTATTGAGGGTGTTGTGCCTATGGAGCTGTTGCCTCCAGAAGTAAGGTCAAAATATCAAGGCAAACCAAATGACAGGTCTAAGCGTGCCAAGGAGGAAACAAAAACTACAGTCCAACAAGCAGAAGAAAATCAGGTTAATGGAGTTATCAAATTCATGCTTCATTCGTTTTTTGTTAGTTACTACGTATTCTGTTTTTGAGAAGCTTATTAATACTTGATCATATATCATGTTGGAAATAGATAAAACCTTACCTTTTCAACCGTGTCTACTACTCTATCCCAGTGCACTACCCCTACAACTTCCCTCTTGAAACCATGAAAAACCTAATGGATCAACTAAATAAAAATGGACAGAGTATTCATTCTTTCTGAGATTCATACTTATTCCAATGCAACTCCCCTCATCATTATCATTACCCCAGTGCCGCAAAGGCTCCAACCTACGGTGGGGTAGGAGAGGGTCGGATGTACGCAGTCTTACCCCTGCACTAGAGCACAGAGAGATTTCCAGATGACCCATAGTGAAAAACGCGCCGAAAATTGCATGGACCGACTGCTCTTTCATAATAAAGAAGCGCAGACAGTTCAGTGAACCATTTTGCTTTATTCCATCATATTCCCAAGCAAAAAAATAGTGAGTCTTTGGCTCCATTGCAATTGATGGAAAGTCCAATGTGACTCCCCTAAGTTGAAAAAATGTTACGAACTTCATTTTTGCATACCTAAAATGCATGTGTTATATTTTGGAGGTAAATTTGTTGTAAGCTTGTATTGTAAACGATTCTGGTTATCTATCTTCTTTTTGCCTAGGCAACCACACTGGCTGATGAGGTAGGCGTTGAAGGCATCAGACCCGACCTTGAAACCACCTCCGCTGCTCCAATGGACACATATACTGCCGGGAACATTTCCCAAAGTGGAACACCAACTAGGGATGAAAATCAGAAGCAAAGTTCTGACACAGATGGTCAAGCAGGGCAGATGGAGGCTGATGCAGAAACACGGATGCTGATGGTAGCTGATCCTGAAACAGTGGGAGGAACCGAAACAGGTGATGCAGAGGCAGATTTAGATACACTTGGCTGATTAACTATTATGATCAAGATGAGCACTTGATAGTAGAGAAGCTATATGTATATTTATGGCTGAATTTACCCCTTCATGGAACCTCATTTTCATTTAAGAGTTTGGATCGAACAACTCCATTTAAAGGTCTGCATTAAGATACTCCTTGCCCACACAGATCAGATTACCACTCCATTCAATCATAATTTTATGGGAACTATGACTGATAGTGCAAGTTCGGTAAACTTCTTTCGATTTTGATAACCAAAAAGTTTTTTCACTGGCTAAATTTGGAATAATTGAGGCGAATTTACAATGGAAAGAAATACTCCGTAGCATTTTTATTACCCCGTCTTTCAAAGCACTTTCTAATTTGAACTTCATGAGGAAATTGGTTTTTGTTCTTTGCCTTTGGCAACTAACTTTTTGTTGAAGGTAAGTATTATTTTTTTGAGAGGTAAGGGTCAGATTAGTCCTCGAAGTTGTATAAAAAGAGTCAAATAAGTCCTTATATAGGAGGCTTTGTCTGGACATCGCCATTCGCGGCGGTTCCTGGTGAAATTTTTTGGTGAAATTTTTTGAGCATCTTATTCATCAAGTCTAGTTTATTCATACCAAATTTCAGATAAAATTTAAATCGGGAAGACATTCAAATGAAGTTTTGAAGATAACTGCGCAGTTATCTTCAAGAATTCATTTGAATGCCTTTCCGATTGAAGTTTCAGCTGAAATTTGATATGAGTAAACTAGACTTAATGAATAAGATGCTCAAAAAATTAATCAAAAAATTTCACCGGGAATCTCCCGAAATGGCGATGACCGGACAGTAAGGACTTATTTGACATTTTGACCCTTTTTATGCAATTTCAAGGATCAATCTGACCCTTACCTTATTTTTTTAACAATGTACTATAACTGTTGATTGAAATAGTAGGGTAAATTAATAAGTTTATCTCCCAGAAAAGAATATCAGAACTTACAATTAGGGATGATTTGGGATGGGTCGGCCCGACCTGGTCCTGGCCAGGGCCTGGAACTGTATAGGCCCTGTCTGACCTGTTACTATATAGGCTCGACCCAGGGATCGGACCGGTGGGTATAAGGTGCGGGCTTTGGGACTAATTTTTTGGGGTCGGCCTGACTCGGTACTTGTACAAATCCAGGCTGGTATTGGGCCTGAAAACCTTAAGCCCGAAGCCCGCCTGATCTTGTCCCAGTCCATCCCTACTCGCAATCTACTTATTTTTCTCTACCATGCACAAATTTCGAGCACATAGTTTTATTTTTCTTATTCCACATCCAAATCAAAGTAAACAGTGCCCAATGAGATGTAACCTATAGGGAGTAGAAAAAAAAGGATGACATCCCATCTCTGAGGAGCCCTCAACACCGATCGGACGGTACGTTGTGAGGATGTAAATTGGACTATAATCACAATTTGATAGATAGAGAATGAGGTTCTGTCTCCGGTACTTGCAGAGGCCCTATGCATTTTTTAGCATAGTGACCTCTCATCGCAGTTGTCGAGATTCAAATTCGTGATCTAACCCTTGTGTCACTCCCTGGCTACCAGTTGAGCTACGTCCACCGTTAGATGTAGGGACTAGGGAGTAGCAAGTTTGGAGGTGTTGCAGGCTATAGTGTAGAGGGGTAGAATGGAGAGAAAATGTTTAATTAGAATCAGTCTGTCACCCATAGAAAAGAACTTTGGTTACCATGAGAACTTTTGTTACCATGAGGAGAGTTTCTGATCAAGAGTTTGATAAACCATCATACTTTCTTAATGGGAAATGATAATGATAATAATCTTATCCGAGAAATCAAACATAAATAGGATAACTATTAGGGCTGGTTTGGTTTTGGTGGAATCTCACATGGAGGCCGGAATGTGATGCACATAATGTCAGATGTCCATGTTTGGTTCATGGGTTTGAGAAAAAATCGGAAAATTTACATTCTCGAAAATGCAATATGGAGGGGAATATTATAACCATCCATGCCTTAGGTTATCTTACATTCTCGGGGATGTCTAATATCCTTCCGAAAATATCCTCAATTTATTATCTCTTTTCATTTAATTTCTTTATATAGTGTGATTTTATAAAACTTTTAATATAGTTTCTAATATGTAAATACGTAGTATTATTTACTAAAACATAATCTTATTACCGAAAGAGATCAGTTAATTTTATGGTCAGTTGAACTTAAATTGTGTTACAATCTTTTAAGTGGGACATATAGAGTATGTTTATTTAATTATATTTGAATGTCTATTCTTGTTATTTTCATAATTCTTTTTTCCTTAACATTTAAAATTTTGAAGGTATTTATTTTATAAGACTTATAGATTATTTAAGTTTTTGATGAGTGGATTTCAAAATTTAATGACAAAATTGATCATTTTTTCTTTAATTAGTCCCATTGGACTTTGTCAACTTTACCTTTTTTATTGTCCCAAAAAACTTTGCCACTTTCATATTAAAGCAACTAATTTGTGGTTCTGCACATTTATTTCTCATCTGCACAAATCTCAATCACATAATTTTTACTATTCTTATTTCTCACCTACTTTGCACTTGACAAAGTCCACCGAGACAGAGGTAGTATTTAGATTACTATTTGAACAAAGTTTTTTTCACTTTTGAATTGGATCTACAACTTTTTACAATTAAATATAGTTTACTTAAAAATAATTCAATTAGGTTTGATTTTATTTATTATTAAGATATTTCATTTTTCTTTAATTTTAATTACTTTAGATGTAGGTTGTTATAGATTTATTGTGTTAAGAAAAAATATTGAAAGGGCATTGAAGTAATTCACTATATCTGCAATAGAAGATGTCTTTCAATCAAGTAAATTGATATCACATTCTCTTAATCTTAACCAACACAAATGAGAATAAATTGGATACATTCTCACCAATCTAACATATCCAGCAATCTGACATTCCCTGAACCAAACGACCTCTTAAGAATTTCCAAGAGAGCTTGTCAAAAGTCGTTGCCATATCAAACTTGAGTGCAATATTAGCCCTCTGACATTTCTATTAAGAGCATGTATCATTTCATAGGAGGAGAAGGTTGAACCTATTGGCAACATACAAAGTTTAAGGGTATATTTGAAACCTCTCCCTATTCGTATTAGATTCTACAATTCAATTTAATTTGAATGTAGATTCTTGATAGCACAACAACACCCAAGTCTCAGTTCCAAAAGATTTTGGGATTGGTTAACATGAATTGATATATGTCATTGAATAAAGGGGAAAGAAAGAGATCATGATAAGGTATAATAAAAAGATACTCCATCAGTCCCATTTTGTAAGATAGTTTTCCTATCCAATTGGTCAACACAAATAACTCTTAACCTCTTAATTTATATATCAATTTTTTTAAAATTTGATTCTGATTTTGCGACTTTGTAAAGCTTTTAATGTAGTTTCTGAATATGTAATTATTTTTTTCTAACAATAGTTTGAGTGCGGATAGAGATCTATTTGCTTTATCGTTGGTTAAACATCGTAAACCGTAAAATGCATTACAATTCGGGACGGATAGAGTAACAAAATAGATAAATTATTCGTAAAATGATAAGATAAAAAGGATAAAAAGAATATGTATATAAATAGATAGTGATCGGCGGATAGCGGTGGTCACTATAGGAATTGGTGGTCGGAAAATTTTCTAGCGATTGCAGTGACATGTTTTACTGCGAGTCTGCAACAATGACATCCGTAAATGACATAAAAATATGAACGTGACATTTCTTAGTGACATGAAAAAATCGCAGTGACATAAAAAGTTTATTGTGACATCATGTTTTCCCAAATATATAAAATTGTTAGTCACATTTTTGTCAATATTTAAAAGTAGTCACATTTCTAAAAAGTGACTTTAATTTAGTAATATTAAGGGGAAAATCCCATAAATATATTACTACCTCTGCCCCCCTAAGTTTCAGACAAAGAGGTATGTTGTGGTTTTTATGAAAAAGTAGAATTGTGTAGTTGATATTAAATTGATAAAGTGTGAATAAAGTAAGTATGAATTATAGCTGTTCAAATATTACCAAAAATGATATGAGACAAACTTAATAGGACAGACGAAAAAGGTAAAACAAGACAAAGTTAGGGAAGGGGGACGGAGGGAGTACATTTTATTGGAGATTTTTATTTTGAGAAAAATGCTACTCCGTATTTATGTTTTTTGATAAATATTAATTCTGGGTTCCTTTGCAAATTCACGTTTTTGTATTGATTTTCAACTAATTTTAAAATGAATCGATATTTTGATTTGGATAATCAGCTTTTAAGTTTTCACCCTGTAATATATAGAAGAAATAGTACGGAGTATCTATTTTTTCACTATGAATTTTAAAAATGCAGGCTTTCACTTTCTAACTTTGAATTTGTACTTAATGTGCACTTTCATTTTTCATTTAAGTTTTTATATTGACATTTTAGACTCTCTTTATTTATATATTTAATATATTTTCAATACCTTACATGTTATAAAATTTTAATTTGAAATTTATATAAAAAATTCATATTTAATTTTTTTAAATTTATATAGTTTTCCATATTCTTTAATTCCATAAACTACCTAAAAAGGTTAATTATAATAAAAATAAATATTTGTATTCAATTTTTACCATTTGTATTTATTCATGAAATCTTTTCAGAGTTGATTAATTACCTAAACTACCTAAAAAAGTTAAATTAATTTTGAGAGTAAAAAATTTGACATGTCACAGTTCGAATACTTATTTTTGAGAGTACACTCGGATACTTATTTTTTTAAATGACTAAACATTCAGTTGATCATGTGGGATCATTATTGTCAGAAGATCCATAAAGTTGAGATTATTGTTAGATAATCGACAACAGTGGTGGAGACACCATACTTCAAAGGTGTTCAAGTGAACACCTAAATTTTTGAAAAATATATTAATATACATGTATAAATTTAATTTAATTGTACAAAAAAATGAACACCCAAAACATGAGCCATACATCTACCACTGATCGATATTTAGGATTATTATGAGCAGATCGACAATAATTGTGTTGGGATATATTATCTCGATCTGTTATAGTTTAGAAGCCCAACGCATTATCCTCATGCAGGTCTCGACCGACGAGGCCCATTTCGACCCTTGCGGCTAGGGATGGACTAAACCGGCCCGGCCCGGCCCGCTACTGTGCGGGCCCGGACCGGGTTGGGACCGGTTGGCCGGTTCCGGGCTTTTAGCCCGTTTGGGCGGGCCGGGCGGGCCGGGCTCGGGCCCAACTTTTGTTGAACCGGCCCGGGCGGTTCGGGCCGGGCCCAGTTCAATTTTTTTTGTTTTTTAATTTTTTTTTCTTTTCCTAGGGTAGGGCTGGGTGTTTTGGGGAGGTTTGGGGGGGTAGGGGGTGAGGGGGGGGGGGGTCGGGGGATAACAGGAAAGACAAAAAAATTAAACATGGAACCGGGCCCGGCCCGAACCGGGCCCGGCCCGAACCGGGCCCGATATCAACCCGGGCCGGTTTCGGACCCAAGTAATTGCAAGAAAAGCCCACCCGGCCCCGGCCCGGAACCGGAACCGGACCAGCCCGGGTCCATCACTACTTGCGGCCTGTTTCGGTTCACGAGGCCCATTAGAGCCTTTTTGTCCATTAGGGTAGATTTTACCCATTCCCCCCCCTTTCCTATAAATAGGAGGTTTCCCTCCACGTCTTGGGATCCCCCCCCCCTCTAGACTCGCTCAAACACTTCATTAATGGGAGTTCAATACTTGTACTATGTAATGGTGATGAGAGTCTAATGAGAAAGAGAGTGGCTTGGACATTAACCTAAAATGTCTCGTGTTTTTCTCCTTTTCTGATTTCCACGTTAAAATAGCTTGTTCATACACATTTATATTTATATTTACTATTTCGTGTTCAATTAAACTCAAAAAATTGATATTATTATTATTATTATTATTGTCAATTTTTCCTACATTTTTTTACAATCCATAATGATTTAAAAGTAACACACAAAATTTGACCTTAAAAGACAGTGAATTTGCACATCTCAATTTAGGACAGAAAATATATTTGTAAAAATGTTAGATGTTCATTTTTGTGTATATCTTCCCCGTCCTCTTTCTTTTTTCTTTCATTTTAACCCCCCCCCCCCCCCTCTCCTTATCTTTCTTTCCCCCTCTATTTATACTCATCTTCACCATCATTATATCCACCTTTATCATCCTTTAGAACAGAAAAAACAAACGAAATTTGAGTTCAACGGAAAATCAGAGATGAACATTCGTCCAAATTTTTATTTGTACTTTTTTATGGTACTTTGTATGGTATATAGAATATTATGTGTGTCATTTTAAATAATGAATAATTCATCTTTAGAGAAATATGAAAATGAAAAACTAGTAATGTCTATGTACAGGACAAAATATTGCGTTGAAGTTAGAATTAGGTTACATAAAAACCAATGTCTGTGTAAAAAGACAAGAATGTACAAGTACAAACAATTTTTGTTTGTATACACACAAGTAATGTTTGTGCACAAATAACAAATTTACAAGTACAACCATTTTTTGCTCTATATGCACAACCAATGTATGTGCACAGGCATCGGTCACCTGCAACCAAACGCAGACGTTTCTTCAAAAAACACAAATCAATGTAAGTTGCACGCAAATCAATATCTGTATATAGACATTAGTTGTTTGTCTTCGAGAAAAATGTTTGTGCCTATACATTTTTTTGTGCCCAAACATTGTTACACGCATTTACTATTTTTCAAATTAATTTCTTTAGACATTTTTTAATCAAAATTTAGGATGATGCAGACAATATTAATTTTCTAATGCCACAAATAGAAATTTCGACGATTCCAATTTCGGTTGTTTTTCGGGTGACATTGTGATAATCCAACTTTGAAGATGATGAAGTAGATAAGATGAAAGATGAGACACAAGATGATATGGTGAAAATGATAGATAACGAAAATAAAGATGCATAAAATGGAAATTGTGAAAATTAAATTAAGATGATGAAGATTGAAAGAAAGAATAAAGAATAAGAAAACGGTAAGGAACAAAGAAAAAAGAGGGGGAAAGGGTAAAAATGATAAATTGAAATCTTATATAGGTACGGTAAAACTACTGTAAAGTGTACCCAAAGTCTACACATAAGGAGTAGCAATTTATAGTTTTTTACAATAAATAAATTTTCCCTCGTTTTGTTTTATCCAACAACTGACGACTGAATCTAGGACTTCCCGCCAAAAGTAAAATTGAATGGATGTTCATAAATAAATGGAAAACATAGAAAGCGGATTTTTGAAATCTACGGATTCTCCGGGTGAATTCAGAGTTCAACGGGCAGTCTTCAAGCTCCGCCCTGCCTCGCCGTCTTTTCTCTTTCGCTGAATTCTAGGGTTTCTGTTTCGAGGGGGTGTTTGCGCATTTTCGTATCATCGCCGGCAGCATGTTGTCCACTTCGACGGAGAAGGCCGCCACACCTAAACCCTCCTCTCATCTCTCTCCTCATACTCCTCCTGCTACCACCACTTGCGCCACTCTCCTCCGAGAATTGCAGGCGAGTGACTGATACCTACTATCCTTCTCTATTGCAAACTCAATTCCCATATCCATTGATTTTAAGCACCGCATCCTATCTTTATACAAAGATTTCACTAGGGTTCCAAATCAGTTCCGTTGGACCAACTGTATTTGGTTTTGTCTAAACAACAAAATACATTTGAGCCCTATTTGTTCTTTATTTTCGGCCATTTTAGCTGATTGATGGCCGTGTGGCCTTTATGGTGGATAAGTTTGACTGGAGGTCCAAAATACTTGGGACCAAAAGGGCACTGTTTCATTGTGATCATGATTGAAGCGATGAGAAAACAGTCATGCAATTCCTTCAGTCTCCTACTAAGAACTCCACTTGTGATACTCCCATTTTTCGTTGTTGTGTATTATCGCGTGTCTGCTTGTACGCAAGGCTTATTACTCGTGAATGAAAGTTGTTATTTATAGTAATATTGTCATTTTGCTGCTAACATGTTTATATGGGTTCACCCATTGTGCATTGTCCTGTCTTATGTGAATGGCTCTTTGTATACTATTGTTGAGTTGTAGTATATATATTCCATAAATGTCTTCCCAAGATGCCTTACAACCGCTTGCTGATTATAACATTTATGGTTTTGTGGTGTGATTATTTTATGGAGATTCTGCTCCTACCATTGAATTTTGACAATGCCATTAAATTATTTCATAATCTTGTCTATTTATTTGCGAGTTTTTTTTTTAATTTTGGTGTCCATTCAACTGAAATATTATTTAGAAGTGTATATATCAACCATTTAGAAGGTACACAGTAGATGATCCCATTATTTATTTTTAGTGCTTATGTTGGGATGACACCCCAATATCTTTTGGGACTAAGGCTTGGATGTTGTTGTTGTTGTTGTTGTTGTATTTTGGGATGACAATGTTATTTTTATTCGTCCATAAACTTCAAATATTTAATTCTTTTAGAATCCTTTGCATAAAAGAAATAAGGAAACAAATGGTAAAGTTTAAACCTCCTTAGTTGGGTATTATGTAATCTTGGACAAGAAACTGCATTTGAAATCTGTATACTAATTTGATTATTGGTCTTGTGCTCAGAACTACATGATTGATTTTTTTTTAAATTTAGGAAATATGGGATGAAATTGGGGAAAGTGAAAATGAGAGAGACAAGATGCTTCTTCAGCTTGAACAGGAATGCCTTGATATTTACCGAATTAAGGTGGAAAAAACTAGAAAATATAAAGCTGATTTGCACCAGTCTTTAGCAGACTCTGAGGCTGAAATTGCTACAATAGCTTCTGCTCTGGGGCAACGTGTTCCATTGGTAAATAAGCTGTTGTCTATTTGACTAGCCATTGTATTGTTCTTTTATTGACTCTTTTCCTTTTTCAGTATGAGAATAAGGGAAATATAAAGGAGAAAATTTCCAACATACATCCTGTATTAGAGAACTTGAGGTCAAAGAAACAAGAAAGGATGAAAGAGTTTCTGGACACAGAAATGCATATTGCACAAATTTCTGCCGAGATAGCTGGAAATGACCAAGCTCTTAGTGCTGCTAAGATTCAAGTTAATGAACTGAATTTGACAATTAAAAAATTGCAAGAACTAAAATTGCGCCTTCAGGATCTTCAGTCAGAAAAGGTAGTTTGTACATACTTTCTCTAGTTTGGCAGTAATATGTAAATCATTTTTTTCTTTCTGTGAAGTTATTTTGTTCCTTTGCAGAGGCTTCGTTTGCAACAAGTGAATGGTTACACAAGTGCAATTCATGATATTTCAGTTGTCATGTCACTTGAGTTTGAGACTATATTAAGTGATATTCATCCAAGTTTACTCGGTGGGCTAAATGCTCAACCAAAAAGCATAAGCAATGAGACTCTTGCCAGGTTAACCAGTCAAGTTACTTCACTAAGGCAAATGAAGCAACAAAGGTTAAAGAAGGTAATACAGTAATTAATAACCTTTTAATATTTATTACCCCTGTTCCATATTATTATAGATCTAATATGCTTAAAGTAACGAGCGGTAATAATGCTAACATTTTATTCCGAGTCATTTGACTGCATGTATATGCGGTACATATGCCTAGCTTTGTTTAGGTCTCTACACCATACTAATTTTCATACAAACAAATGGTTCTAAACTCCTAAGTAGTCACTTTGAAATTTTTGGGAATTGGGATCAAATAAATGCCTCTAAATTGTTAACTGTGTTTCCATTTCTGCTTCCTGATCAGCCAAATTATGAATATCAATATTGAACCATAACATAAGTAACAGAGCTCTGGGTGTTATATTAGCTGGTGTATCTAACAAAAGTTATGTGCACAGCCTTTCTTTTGAAAATTTTGGGAATTTGGATCATATAAATGCCTCTAAATTGTTAACTGTGTTTCCGTTTCTGCTTCCTGATCAGCCAAGTTATGAATATCAATATTGGACCATCACATAAGTAACAGAGCTCTGGGTGTTATATTAGATGGTGTATCTAACAAAAGTGATGTGCACAGCCTTTAACTTTTGAAACTTGTACATTAAGTATACTACACTCATTTTTTCATGGTGACTATGTCTTAAATGTAGCTTCAAGATCTGGGTAGCACTCTATTGGAGCTTTGGAACCTTATGGACACACCCATTGAGGAGCAACAGAAATTTAACCATGTCATTTGTTTGATTTCTTCCTCTGCGGATGAGGTGTTGAATCAAGGATCCCTTGCCATTGAAGTTATTGAACTGGTAATTTATTTTTTTGAGTGATTCTGTGAACTTTTAGTGCACATTGGTGTGTGACCTTATTAATCTTTTTCTTCTTCCAGACTTCAGTAATTTTTATATTCTACCCTTCTGGGTTTCATTTCTGTCTTGTTAGGCTGAAGTTGAAGTGGAGCGTTTAACTGCTCTAAAATCTAGCAAGTTGAAAGAGCTGATCTTTAAGAGGCAAAATGAGCTCGAGGAAATCTACAGGAGCGTTCATCTGGATGTAGACAGTGGAACAGCTAACCAAATACTAACAAAGCTTATGGAATCTAGTATGTTCAAATTAGAGACCATCCACCACTTTTCCTCTTTTTATTCTTGTATTCCATATTCGAAGTTCCTGAATGACATCTTTTCGGATGCATCCATAAGATGAATGTACTTACCAGAAGTATTGAACTGATTCTGCCTTTGGTTGATAAGTGTATTTATATGTTATCTTCACCACACTTTTTGGATCCATTTTCCTACAAGGCTAATTGACATGTAAAAGATGGCAGAATGAAACTCTATTGGAATGGAACTCTTGCTTAATCAAAGAAGAAACCTTTTCAAGTTTCTCAGTTTATTCACCAATTGAACATTACAGAGTTCATGATTACCAAAATACTCCATTTGTTCTGATAGGTGATCTGACTGACCTCCTCTCAAGTATGGATCGTCAGATTGCTAAAGCTAAAGAGCAAGCTCTGAGCAGGAGAGATATCCTGGATAAGTTGGAGAAATGGAAACACGCATCGCAAGAGGAAATTTGGCTTGATGAATATGAAAAGGTAATTCAAAAAAATCACACCACTATAATGCATTTCAAAATAAAACAGGTCTGCAAATTTAACTTAACATTAATACATTATGATGAATAATACATTATGATGACTTGCACTTTTTTTGGCAGGATGAAAACCGCTACAGTGCTGGGAGAGGGGCACACATTAATCTGAAACGTGCAGAGAAGGCGCGAGCTCTTGTCAACAAGATACCATGTAAGCTAAGCAGTCATATCTTTCAACATGGATCCCTAGAAAATTTGAAATTTTGTGATTCAAAAGTACTCATCACTGATAACAATACTTTTATTGCAGCTCTAGTAGAAAACTTGATAGGGAAAATAAAAGCTTGGGAGGTAGAGAATGAAATGCCATTTTTATATGACAAGGCAAGCTTTTATTTCTTTCATTCACATAATACTTGTCTGTGAAGTGGTAGCTACTCAATCACAAGTGTTTGTTCGGCTGTTTGCAGGCTCCCTTGCTTCGTACATTAGAAGAGTATACAATATTGCGGCAGGAGAAACAGGAAGAAAAGCGCAAAAACCGGGTATTTGGCTTTTAAAACCCTAATTACAGCTGGAATAGGCAGGAATAACAATGGTTTATCACTCTTTCCGTATTATGATGGCATGTACTTATGCTCTAGGAACAAAAACGACTCCAAGAGCAGTTTGTTGCTGAACATGAGGCTCTCTACGGTTCAAAGTCCACAGGAAAGAAGCCTCTGGGTCAGAGCACAAGTGCTAACATGTGCACACCAAGTCGCCGTGGACCACTCTCTGCTCGGCATGTAGTGCCCTCTGCTGTTAAGGAAAGGAGAGATTGTGTCAAAGCTGCTGCTGTCATTCCTGTAAACTATGTAGCTCTTTCAAAAGATGATCACATGTCTAGGGAGAACTGATGAAGGTTTTAGCCTGAAAGTGGTAGTACATCTGCATAGCATTCACTCAGAAATCTCTTGATGTATTATTTCCATATCTTGAATATTTTTCTGAACATGTGAATGCTTAAGACAGTAAAGTTGTGTTCAAAACTTGAAACCAATCCCAATAGATTAAAGTTTCTATTCCGACAGGTGAGTACTTTACAACGTGGAATTACGTATCCGCTAAAAAAGATGCATTAATTAGAGAATAAAAAACAAAACAAAAATGGAACCACATTTTATAAATTACATAGTAGAAATGTATTCTCTGTATTATATACTATAATACTAGACTAAAAGACTAAATGCTCCATCTGGGCTTATGCAGCAACATCACCCACAATGAATAGAGTTAGAATTGTGTAAACTACAAATGAGCCGATGATCACCTCCTGCGGTCCTGCCTGTGCCTGCTTTCCTGGTTCTTCTGTGAGAAGAAGGGGGGGTATAGCGCCCGAGCTACAAAAGGAAGGTAAGGGCGAGTGATTTTTATTAATATTTCTAGTGTACATGAGCAAGCTCATCAATGGCAATATCAGCAGGGTCTCCAATCCAAGGTCTCCCTTCTCTCCATTGGAACTTGATCCTTAGTTTGCCGTTTGCGTCTACTCCAACTACCTGACCTCTGCTAGCATGCGTCTCCATACCCCATCCCCATCTTGGCGCCACCAGCCCTTCTCTGAGTTTCACCCTGTCCCCAATTTTATATGGTCTGACCCTTTCCATTTCAGATGCCTTGCAAATCCATAGCCTATCCAGAAAGCAGAATGCCACACAGAGATCACCACCATCTTCTATACGGTGCACTACCCCTAAGCTTGTGTGACAAACCTCCCCCCATTGGTGTGTAGGGGTTGAAACACTCGCCCTGACCTTAACCCAATCACCAATTTGAATTTCTTCTTCCTCCACAATCTCTACTTCTGATGGATCCAACATCCATGATTTTGACCCTGCTGGTGTATACATTCTCAGTTTCCCATCCCCATCAATTCCTGATACAGTTCCGACATTCAGATGACTATGTCCAGACCACCCAAATCTTGGTTGTTTGACCGAGTTTTTTACCTTAGCTCGCTGCCCAACAAGGATCTTTTTCACTCTTTCAACATTTTTGTGATGCCCGATCCAATTATCCTGCTCTCCACAAAAAGCCACAGAAATACTTCCATCCCATTCATCTCCTTCATAAATGATGCCTTGCACAACACCAATGCTCCCTGGCCCTATTGATTTCCAACTCTGTATGTTCCCTCTCAACTTCACCCAGTCCCCTACTTCAAACATCTGCTCTGCCTCGAGATCAGCAGGGTCCCCTTTCCAGAAACCCTTTAAACCAAAAAATGCAACCCTCAACTCCCCGTCAGCATTGACGCATGTTATAATACCTTGTGAATCTGGCTGAGTGCCTCTCCAGCCCCACCTAGGTTCAACAAGTCCAGCCCGAAATCTAACATGCTGACCAACTCGGAAGCCACGGACCTTTTCAACATCAGCGTGATGAGTATGCAACTTCCCTTTGCGGAAGCAACAGGCCAGTTCTAAATAACCGGCGTCCGGTACATTGTGTACAACAGCTAAGCCCTCCTTCCCAAGGCTGTACCAGTCATAACTGGGTCTTGTTCCCAAAGTGGGTTTTGTGCGTACCCAATCACCTACTTCAAACCCTGGAAGTATGTCTGCATCTCCCGGAGACACCTTCCAGAAGCTTTGTCTCCCAGCAACCGCAACCTAAAAAGATCAAAAGCCAAATACCCTGTCAGCAAGTGAAATGATCTGCAGCAATTTGAGGGATGCCAATCCACTCAAAATGAAGCAAGTCCACCATGGAGTTGCTATGGTGACAACATTACCTCAGCGCCGTAAAGGCTCCCACCTTCATTGGGGTAAGGGGGGTTGGATGTACGCAGCCTCACCCTTGTACTAAAGCACAGAGAGACTGTCCCGGATGACCCAAAATGAAAATCGCATAAAAAATTACATCGTTTGACAGTTGCTTCGTAACAAAGAAGCACATACACTTTAGTGAGCCATTTTGCTTTATTCCATCATATTCCCAAGCCAAAAAAATAGCGAGTCTTTGGCTCCATTGGAAATAATGAAAAAGTTGCTATGGTGAGTCCAGATGAATTTGGAGTGCATTTTATCATCTCATAGTCAATTTAATGGACCCCCCTTTACCCCACCGTAGGTGGGAGCCTTTGCGGCACTGGGGTAAATGAAAATGAAAAAATGAAAATGATGATAGTCAATTTAATGGACCAATATGTACCAATGCCATGGTAGAGTTACTATACAGGATTTATTACCCAAAACTTATGTGGACACGTGGCAGTTCTCTAACTGGTTTGGGATTTTGATGTTCACTTAGATGAAAAGTTCTTATTACAGTCATGTCAATGCATGGGCCCAACAAAAAATCAGTGCAGTTATGCTTCGACACTATATGTATATACATGCAAATGGATTGCATGAAGATCAATTGTTCTTTGTCAAACTGTACAAGGATTTAAAAAAATATATATTTAGAGTTGAAAACCCAATTACTTGTTGAGGACTGACAAGTTAAGGTCACCATAGACACAAGAATAATAATTGGCAACAAACTCTGATCAACTCTTGTTTTTATGATTTTTTTACATGATTATTATAAGAGTACTTTTCAAAAACATTATTGAGATAAACATATTTAAAAAAATATGACTAAAGTTACTATGAGAATAACTTCAAGGTCACATTTTTGTAAAATTGAACATAATTTACTATGACTAAAGTTACTACTATAGTCACTACACTTAATATGCCACATTTTTGTAAATACTCTTTATTTTAGTCATAAATTTATGGTTATTTCTTATTAAAATGCATTTAAAATATAATAATCTATTAATTAGTAAACAATTATCCTGACAGTTAAATAGAAAATTCAATGCTCAGATAGGTCTACACTTCAGAGGCCGTATCTATTTATATCATATTCGTTAGTTGAGATTAAGAGGCCAAATTTATTTAGATCATGTTTGAGACATGTTAGAAGGGTCTTTCCTCTACCAAAGAAATACGAGCAAGTGGACATAACTGAGCTTACATTCAAAGCACCATCCATGTCAATTCTCACAATTTTCCCAACAGTAGCTGCAGTCTCGTTTGACCATCCCAGTCTAGGCAGAGTAACACATGGCATTACACGAATCTCTTGTCCAACTTTAAAAGGAGGTGCCTTCTCAATGTCTGTCACTGAACAACAGAATGGTTTGCTACGGAAGCAAAAGGCAATTCCCACATCACCGTCTTCTTCCAAACTGTGTATTACACCAACACTATGCCTTGTTATGTCCTCCCAACCATACTTCGGTGAGGTTACTGAAGACTTTACTTTGACCCAGCCACCTACCTGGGTTATGGTAAGAGAAATGAAAATATATCTCATACGAAGTGCCCATTTTGCGAAATCTTATGTCTTCGACTAGGTTTTCTACCCAACGCTGATTTATTTTCAATTCATTGAAAAGGTTGATAACTAAAAAAAATATTGCGCAACCTACTTTTGTGGTTAGACTGAAAGGAAATGAAGCTTATATACCCTCATTTTGTTTTATATTATCTTTTAAAAATTACAAATAAATTATATTTTAAAACACTTTTGGATGCTCCAGCCAATTGCGAAAAAAACTGTTGTAACACAAGCTATACCTTGAAATCCTCAACCTTTTCGATGTCAGAAGGATCCGCCTGCCACGGTATAGGCCTGTTGGGAATTTCAATAATCAACAGACCGTCAGCCTCTATGTCAACTACTTTTCCGACACTGTGATGTGTTTCGCCACCCCAAGCATATCTTGGCTCAGCAACAGATCGTTTCACACAGACCCGATCATGGATCTAAAGAAGAAGAGGACTCAAAGTAAATAATGAAACAGGAAGGAAAAACAATTGATCCACATTTGAGAAGTGTGTGTTTGTGCGCGTATAATATATGTATATATATCATCTTACTCTGAATGGTTCAACTGGTTCAACTTCCTCTGGCTCACAGTGCCAAGGGTGAGGAAGGTAGCAAAGCTCCAACAAGAGACTGTTATCTGGTCGTATGCAGTAAACTATACCAATGCTTCCGGGACTTACAGGTCCTAATCCATGTTTAGCTGATGTCAGGTTGGGACGTATACGAACCCAATCCCCAACCTGGAACTCCTCTACCCGTTCCATTTCTGCAGGGTCAGCTTTCCATCCCCTGGATGCTCCAGGAAACCCAACACGTAGAACACCATCATCATCTACACATAGTACGGTTCCGATACTGTCACGTGCCTGGCCACGCCAACCAAATCTGCAGCAAATATGATAGATGATAAATTATTAACATATTATAATTCTCATGTCTTCACAGAATTAACCAGGCTCTACTTCAATCATGACAGAACTTTATCTAGAAGAGAGCATTGTTTTAAAAATTAATACAAGCATAACCCCATTAAGCACCAACTCGGTGCTAGGCCCCACTCCGTCAGCTTGTGGGCGCCCAAAGTTTTTACAGCATCGGCAAAGAGTAATCACAATTCACAATGAAGAAATGAAGGCCAAATGTGAATAAGAAATGAAGGAAACACTTCCTTGCAAAATGGTATGCAATACAGAAGAGGCAGATAGCACTTAGCAGCATAGTAATGGAGAAAGATTAACCTTGGTTCTTTGACATCAGGCTTAAGCCGTACATGATGCCCCCTGTCTAATGGAATAACTTTGACAACTTCATCTGCTAGTACTCTGGCAGCTTCTCCAGAACAAAATGAAACAACGAGGCTATCCTTGTCCAGGATATTTTGCACAAAACCCACACTTTTATGATTTGCACCTTGCCATCCATAGTTCGGTTCCGTGACGCATCTCTTAAATTTCACCCAATCTCCTATACCATATCTACATACATATCCCATGGAACATATTTAAATCACAAATCAAAATCAATATGTTTGCGAACTCAAACAAAATTATATGATAAGAAGTCGGGGATATATATCAGAGCAACTTCTTACACGGTCGGAGACAAATAAATACCCTTCTCCATGAGAGACTCCATCAAATCTTCAGATATCCATTCCCGAGGCAGAGCCTCCAAGTAGTCCTGTAGTGTCTTGCCACTGCAATGATTCACAAATAATGTACAACCAAGTCACAAGAATAGACCATCCATGATTCTGGGTAAAGCATTATCAAAAAGCCAACGGCGATTTAAGTATCAATAACATTGTTGGGTCTCACACTCACCTGTGATTTCTAGCTTCAACAGCACTATCAGGATTCCTGAGCATTATGACAATCCACTCGAGATTCTCACGTATCATATTTGCTGAAAAAGCTGCAATGTGGAAAGCATTGTCTCCCTCATCGTCCTGGTATTGACGAGAAATGAAAATTTGCATATTGGAGGAATGAAAATCTATGAAGAGAAAACCAGGTGATCATGTGATGCATGTGAACTATCAGAATGCATGGATTTTTATTGAAAGGATGTATCCAATTATCCATACTGCCACAGTGCCACATAGGCACATATTAGATCATGACAGAAAAAATCAAGTGCATAATAATAATGTCTATAAAAGTAACAATTTTAAGTGTACTGTTATTGTTGTAGTCACGGACCTGCAAGTTGCAATTTGCCCCAGCCGATAGAAGCAACCCAACACATGATTTTGCACCTCTATTCAGTGCCACATGAAGAGGTATGGTATTATGCACATTCCTGATATTTACATCAACTCCAGAGTCGAGAATTATCTAAAAAAAATTACCAGTGCTACTTAAATTAGAAAAGGCTGACACCAACAATTCATGAACCATTGACCATAAACTTTTTGGTCCCTGATAGAACTGGAAATCATTTATTTATCGCAACAAGCCAATTCATTCCACATCTAGCCTACCTTGACCAACTCAAGATCATTTATCATAGCTGCAGTGTGCAGAGCTGTTCGGAAGTGCTGGGTATCTTGGGCAGTTGGATCTGATCCAGCAGCTAAAAGTACTCTTACCAGTTCTCTTCCCTCTACAAAGAGCACATCAGATAGGTTTAGGGTCTGGGGTCCTGGAAAGTACTATGGAAAGATTGAAAGGAATGAAAAATGTGGGAGATAATAAAAGATGGCCTAAAACCCAATAAATTTAATTTAAATACTTGTTGATACTCACTTTGTTGCTTTTCATGTCTATTATATAAAGACTACTAAATCACTTTAGGGTATATTTAAATAAAAAGTAACCATACTTAATACTCGTAGCATTTCCCCAAAAGCAAAGCCAAACATAAGAAGATAACTTTCCTTGGCATTTTCCCACTTTCCCAAGCATTATGAGTGACCCAAACAAGCAGACATACAGTTAAGGAAGTAATAGTCCAAAAAATATCAAGTTACTATCAATAATCACTTAGATAATTACTTAATAACAGCAACTGCAATTGCAAGTCTTACCTGCTTCACGATCTTTTTTGACAGCAGCTGCCATACACAATGCAGTTCCAACAGGGCTTGGGATATCAATGGCACTAGCTACCTCTTCCTTAGAAGCAAGTTCTACCCATTTTTTAACGACAGCAACATTCCAGGTTGCTATGCACAAGTGCAATGGTCTGTTAAATAAAAGATTTAAAAGGGTAGCACTAAGTTTGTAATAAAGAGGACCAGATAAATCGGCATGAAAAGGAAAATATTTATGAAACCATTTATGCTGAGTAGTTAAATAGTTACTCGGGAAATATTGGCTATTGGCTATTGCATTCATAAAATTTTAATATCTGCTAAAATTCTCTCATAGTATCATTATTATATCTACGTATGTATATCTATATATCTATATGTATGTATGTATATATGTAGATATACATGTGTGTATATGTATGTTTATATATATATATATAACATAAACAAATACTAATCCATAAAACTAACATAGCTCATAAAACGTATAGAGATCTCACCATGTCTAATCAATCATAAATTTCTATATCCTAATTTAATCATCATCTAGTCCAAGATCAGCATCTCCCTGATCAAACTCACTATGAAAGAGACTATAGGTTTACGAACTACTAGAACCTTAAAAAAGTATATTATTAAATTAAAATCTCTAAGTTCTCTTTAACTGTACCATTGTCTGAACTTTAATTTACAATCTTTCAACATATAACTATGGCTCAGTTACTCATTGAGTAATCATAATCACCAAGTCACTAAAATTGCCATGTAACTTGGGTTTTCATATTGGACTGAGAAGGTCGACAACTAGGCAAGATCTAGAGCCAAGTATCAAGTACTCAGCGAGTACTCACCAATTAAATAACATAGCCTATATGAAAAAAATACAGACAATTATTGAGTAAATAAAAGTGGTAATGCCAAGGTAGAGAACATTTGCTAACAGGCAAACTCAGGAGGTTCAGGTTTGTCAGTGAGTTAAATAGATATCTTTCTAGTTTCGTTAACAGACTAGCATTTCCTCTCTCTCTGCCTCGTCTAGCAATTGATTTCTAAGTGTAGATTAATAATTTGAAGGCGTACACATCCTATAGTTCAGAAAAAGGAATTAGTTTAGACTTTTAA
Organism: Cuscuta europaea; assembly: GCA_945859875.1. NCBI lineage: Eukaryota > Viridiplantae > Streptophyta > Magnoliopsida > Solanales > Convolvulaceae > Cuscuta > Cuscuta europaea. The sequence goes on along the minus strand of CAMAPE010000075.1, from coordinate 4,464,015 downwards.
CTTGGAGAAATAATAACAGATTAAGAAGTTAAATCATCCATGAAGCTCATCAGAAGTTACTGTTAAACAAAACAACAATAAAAAGGCATATGCACTTACGTCAAACTTTTGGAGTTTAAGATGCACATCGATTTACAGCCTCCATTTTCCAAAATTATAATAGCACAGTCTACGAATTTTTTAGAAACGGCTCTATGAAGCACAGATTCCCCTTCATCGTCAACTGCATTCGGATCAGCTCCCGCCAGTAATAGTTCCTGTTTAAATGAGATAAAGTGATTGAATGAGGCTGATAAATGATATAATACAAGCAACAACCTCACTAGCACAGTTTTTTTACACTTTTACTACTACTCCGTAAGTCTGTAAACCCCTTATAAAACATGGAAAAAAATTATAAAGAAAAACTAGATCTATTGTTTTTTACATACATAATTGATAATGGAGAGCAGTTTGTAACTTTTGTTTCACACTAAGCCTTGGTCCCAAAAGAGTTTGGAGTTAGCTAACATGAATCAACACATGAAATTGGAGCTAAAGAGATACAACAACAACAACAACAACAACAACAACAACATCCAAGCCTTAATCCCAAAAGAATTTGGAGCTAAAGAGATGAGAAAGATAAAAAGATAAGAAAGATAAAAGGATAAGGTAAGATAAAAAAATAAGATGAAGATAATATGATGATAAATATATAAGATAAAGATAAAAATGATAAGATAAATACAATAAAAAATATATAAGATAAAAAGGATAAAAGGATAAAGAACATATGAAAGATAAAGAAAAAGATAAAAGGATAAAAAAGATAAAAAGACATCAATAATCCACACGAATATTCTCCCTCCACTTTGCTCTCTCTAAATTCATACTCTCATCCAATCCAATAATGTTTGTAACTTTTGTTTAAATATATATGCAAAAATAAGAAACCTACACGCATGCAATCTGGTTGTCCATGGTAAGCACAAACATGGGCAACAGACGGGCCGAGTCCCTCCCTTAATTTAGATCTGACATTTGCATGTCTCTTGATAAGAGCACGAACACAATCAGGCGATCCAGCTGCCAAAGCAAATACAAGTGGAGGATCACCATCTTTGTCCAATACATCAACATTGGCTTCCGGATATTCTAGTATAGCCTCAACAAGTTCCACGCTACCACGTCTACAAGCAAGATGGAGAGCAGTTTGACCATCAGGATTTTGTGTGTCAAGTATAGAACGTACCGAGTTGCCACTTTGTCCTCTGTGAGTCTTGCTGAGTAATGTTCTGCATGCAAAGCATAGATAGCAAAATGTTTAATCACAGTGAAAAGATATATACCACCTGTTACTGAAGGAATATACAGTAAGAAGACCAACCGAACTCCATTCAAATTCCCTTCAGAAACAAGTCTATGCAGAAGAAGACTGGAAACATCCAAGGAAACCTCCACATCTGAGGTTGGAGGGGGATCCATCCCATTTGTTCCAGAATACTGATTAAAGTTGCTGCATTTTTAATGGTAGAGTAGATGTGTCTAAGCAACAAGAAAAGAAGAAGACGAAAAAACAGCACAAAACAATAAATACATAAGCTTCTCACAAGCACAGTGGTGTTTTGTTCATAAATAGAATAATTTGAACATTCCACACAGCGTAGACCGCAATATACTAAGATAGTAATTGTACAAGCTGCGGATTTGAATATCAAGTCCCAAAGCCATTCTGGAAAAAATCATACTCCATATTAAATTGTTAACAAGGGAAAAATTCAACAGAAAGTTCTTACTTATCTGGGCTAGCAGGAGGACTACGAGGAATCCCTTGCAAGTGACGAAGAAATATTGCCAACATTGCATTAAAGGATGGCCTTCTTGATGCTTTGAATTGCAAACATTCACCAATCATCTTCCACAACTCTGGAGGAATGCCGACACCCACGACACCTGCATACTGAGGAGGTTGTTTGCGTGCCTTCACAACAGCCTGATATATTTCTTCTGTGCTTAAACCAGCCCACCTGCATTAAGATTGGCCATTGTGTATCAAGCCATAGTATTACTCGCAGTAAGAAAACTTAAGATGATGAACACAAAACCAGGGAAGGTAGGTTCACATACGGAATTGAACCAGTACACATTTCCACCAATGTGCAACCAAAGCTCCACGCATCCGACTCTGGAGATATTCCAATGGAACCATCCCAGAAAAGGTTCAATGATTTCTTTCCTGGCTCCCAAGCTTCAGGAGCCGTGTAGTTAGGGCTAAGCATTGTACAATCCATGCATGAATGGACTCTTGAAGACTCCGAGTCTAACTGAGCCTTACGACAAGCAGGTTTCTTAAGAATTGCTGGAAGTCCATAGTCTGAAACCATTGCATGACCATTTACATCTAATAGAAGATTTGATGGTTTTATATTCATACAAACAACACCAGCTGCATGTAGTTCAGCCACACCACGAGCAATATCTGCCCCATATCTGCAGTTAATTATCCAATGGCACATCAAGACAAGGTAATTCTTAGAAAGCCACATCTAGAGTATCGAACATGGAACATTAAGATTTGGTGACTCTGGTGCTATGCTGCTTCAAATAATAGGTATGCGTATACTCCAAAGATAGGTATTGAAACACCACATTGACATTAATGTATTGTATTTCTTTTAAGATGAGCATACAAAAAAGAGGGGAAAAACAACTTAGTACCATCATGTTTTAAAAGGCACTAGGTGCTAAGCTAGCGAAAGACAACGCCTAGCGCCTAAGAACCTATATAGGAGTTAGTTAGGATCTAGAAAATATAGATTTAATAATATTTTCTCGTCAACCTTTGTTACTCGTATTGTTATGATGTTATCAATTTTCTACACACACAGACATATTATAGTTTAGATAATAAAATTTATGCTTCGGAAATAACTATATATAGTTATAACTTATAAGACAAAATAGTTGAATCCAACAATTCATTTCCACCAAATATAGGATCCAAACGATGTCTACTTTTATGAATATATTGCAAAACAACTGTTTTGGTATAAGTAGTCTTAGAACTTTAAACCACTAAAATATTAGGTGTGCCTCACAACAAAGTGTAGTCCAAGTTGTAAGATCCCTCATCTACACTGATATATTAAAGAGGTCAAGTCACCATAGGGACACAGGGAATCATGTGTGTAACCCGGTTTCTACAATTTTGAATTTCGAGTGGGCTGGGATAATAATTGAAAAAATGGCATGTATATTACTAACAGAGTTTTCCCGGACAAAAATACCAATACTTATGTTTTTTGGACAAAAATATGACTAGTCACTGTGTACGAGTAATTGGACAAAAGTCACTATAGTGTATTTCAGAGTGACAAGTCCCTGGTAGATGAGAACTAGTCACTAAATATGTCAGTTTTTTGAATTTTTTTAAAATAAGTCATATTTTTGTCTTTTGAATTTAATTTAGTAATATGCATGGAAAAAGGCCATAATAATTCAGCCAAACGATTTTTATAGTAAAAGTTCTAACATCAAGAAAAGAAAAATATCGAATTTGGGGTGGGCCCCTAACCAGAAGGTGGTGCCACTTAACCTTGGCTCCTAATAGAAAACCTCGGAAGTCTGGGTCATGCCTACATGGAAACCATTTAACTGTGTGCGAGTTGAACATCACTTTAATTTCATTTTTCATGTACACACCTCTTTTTCTCATGGTTGGCATTACAGTAAATATGCAAGCCTTTTAAATGCGAGAGAATGTGTGTATTTAATGTATTAGCTGCTGGGTAACAAGTGATTTGGTAATCAAGCTTTCTAATTCGTAAAGGTGCAAGAGGAGGGGTAGAAGTTTTCTCTTTGGGATGAATAACATTGGTTTACATTTTCCAATGGCCTAAAAGAGTAAAAGGAATTCAGAGATTACTTAGACAAGAAGGCACTAAGGAGTATGCTTAATGATGTACAATTAAGTCAATTAACTATTTAAGGTCTTTAAATCTGAAATGAGTTCTCAGACACATTATATAAGTAGAACATCATAAAAGTCCAACATAAATGAACCCTAAAGCAGTGTGACTCCAACGTAGGAAAGTTAAAGTATGCATGACACTCGTAAATGAAGTGCAAAGTTGTTACTGAATCATTTCTATGTGGTAAATCACCAAACATCATGTCACCCAAGTGAGAAAAATGAATATTTCTAATGATGTCATAAAAAACTTGCCATCCAACGATAAGAAAACAGTCAGGTGTGCTTGTTTTTTCAATAATTATGTATGCACATCCCATGTCAGTATTTGACGCTTACAAATGGTCTAGTCATTACACAACACCACAGGAAATGTCACTATTGAATTCCAAACTTTAACGATGACAATGAAGAATTGATTAATTAGACGAAGGTATTAAAGTGAACAATCAAAACAATTAAAGCCGTTATAAATATTTTAAGGGCATCACCAAGGCTCTCCATGAATTGCGTTATAAACTGACTCTCTGCAATCTCAAGAACCTATTGAAATGGTTAAATATGCAAAAGTAATGTGTAGGAAGTAGGAACCCTTACGATTCTCCAATCAGCTTTTTTTAAACAGCCTAGACAAGTGAGAAGGTCAACAGAATATTGCTTGGAGCCAATGTATAAAAGCATACTTCTTACATAACAGCCTCTAGTAAATATGAAATTTCAGGAGGAAAAGACATACCTGAGGATTTGCTCAAGTGTGAGTCGGCCTTCATTCCGTTGCATCTCAGTCTGGACAGAACCCTTGCATCTATCCATAACCAAACACAGACTGCTATCAATCTTTGTTACACCGTGAAAAGCACACACATTTCTACACCACATGGACGCCCTCTTCAAAGTCTCCAGCTTCTCCTGCACCCAAACTGGATCCATTTCCTCCCCTATCGTCACCTTCTTAACCACAGCTCTATGACGGCATCTTTCCCGTCTACCACCAGCATGGTCGCCCAATAAAACTGCCGCCCAAATCTCCACCCCAGGCTTCCTAGCCTCTCCGCATATTCTCCTAATTAGTCTCACCTCTGGGTGGGCACTTAGCTCTACCCTCTCACCAGCTACAACTCTGCATCCAGTACTCAAAGCTGCTGAGTGTGATGTACGCCTCCGGCCCATCTCCCGCTCCTCCCTGCCTCCTCCATTTTCTCGAAGAGACTCTGGCCCGTCCTCCCCGTCCTCCGCATCCTCCTCCTCACCTTCATCGTCGCTAGAATCCTTGGCTGTGGAATCGCGGATCAGAGCAAGGATTGCGTAATTCTTCTTAAGTGCGTTGACAGAGTTGCCAACGAGGGACACGTGGCGGCAGCGGGGACACGATAGATTGGTGTCCGGAGACGAAGAGAACAGCCTGGAAAGGCACTCCCTACAGTATCCATGGCCGCATTGGAGCAACAACGGGCATCGGTCCTCCTCGTTATAAGAATTCTGGCACACTGAACAGCTCGGTGTCCTCATAATTCTACTTTAGCTCCCAGGATTTCACTGTAGACACTGATTCTCGCTGACACCCATCAAAATGCTGAGAAAACCAGACCTTTCTTCTTCTAGGTTGCTACAACTGCTGCCGAAGCTAAATGTTTGAACAAAATACAATTTTGAAGTTGGATCGGTTTTGGGAGTGATTGATTGAACTTAACGAAGCTTGAGAGTAGAGATGATGGAAAATAATTACAGATCCATCTAGGAAGATGAAGAAGAGTCTCGCCTAGTCTACGGTGCTGTACTTGTTGGGCAGGGTTTACTTTGTCAAAATACCAAATTGAGGAAGATAATAACAATATCCAATAATAATTGTAGTAATAATAATAATTGATCAATGAATATTAAATACTAAAGAAATTGTCCTAAATGATCAATGAATGTTAGCTGATTGATGATAGCAGGTGTTCTGTTGACTGTTTTGATTAGTGATAACATTGACAGTTTATAAAATGGTGTTTGGTTATATGAGTGTTCATTATTAATTTTTGAACTTCTATTAATTTGTGAAATGATTTTAAAGGACTTCTATTAATTTTTTTTTTTGTTTACTTACTACACTCGTGCACATACCATATGAATTTGTGATTATTATTAATGTAATTGGAGTTTAATTGATTGATGTAATGATCCTGAAACTTATGATATGAATAGAGATGCAATCAACTTTGACGAGAATAGAGATCAATGATGTCTCTGGAGAGATGCTATTTGATGGAATTCTTGTAATTTTTGAGAAGCCCGAGACATCTTTAAATACAGAGCGGACGGATTATGGAGTTAGGTTAGCCTTGTTTGAAAGGTTGTCATCTACCGATGAATGAGGATTTAAAAATTCTTTAGGGATCTGGCCGGTTACAGGGCTTAATTGAGTGAGAGTTACATGGGTTAAAACAAATCTAACACCAACTAAACTCCAACAACTACGACTGTAAATCCTATGATCAGACTTAGAGACAGTCACCCCTGAAAGAGCAACACGAATCGCTAACCATGAAGCGAGCTTGACACATCCATCTCTGTTCTCATAGATCCAAACATACCCAATGACATAAAAGGAGGCTAAATTCCCAAACAAATCGTCAAACCTAACAACATAGACGGTAACAAGAAACCAAATGATAAAATAATAAAAACTAATAGGAGGAGGACGATACAAGAAAAAAACTAAATAAGCAAAACAAGTGCCTTGAACTATAGCACCTCGTTCATCCCCTGGCGGTGGTTCAGGAGGAGGCCGGATCATCGCTATGATTGTTGACACAAACAAGGCACATCTCCCGCTCGTCGCTCGATTGATTCCCTGGTGTGCAACCGCCGTCTGCCCCGCAATTTCAGCCCCTTTGGACACCTCCCTTTCTCCCTCCCTTGGCTCCTGCAACTCCTTCTCCATCGGCCGCCACAGCACGGCTAACAATGTTCCTGTGAACAATTCCTTCTCTACTAACCTAATCGCCGCTTCAAAGGATGACTAAATCTAAACGCCGCACACAAGACGGCAAAAACTGGAACCCTTATTCAAGAGAGACGACCGCGGGTAGAGGAAGGTTTCGTTTTCTATTGGATCAGCCAATTCTAAACGCCATATTTGCTAGCGTTTGCTATTTTGGCTGTTTGAAGCAAAAAGCTAAATGAAAAAGCCATTAATCAAACACCTTCTTTAGTTGATTCAGATGGTCAAAAGGCGAACTAATGGTCAAATCAGCCAAAAATGGTTGTTTGGGTCTCAACCAAACACCCCCTATGTCTATCTCACATCAATATCTAAACTCATGCAAGTACTTTTTTTTTAAATCAACTCATGTAAGTACTTAAATAAATTGGACTTCAGAGATTTGCATTAGCTATTTAAGCTATTTATGGTGACCTCATATATTTTACTTTTATTTTTATTGTAGGATATTTTGCACCCGAAGTTTTGTGAGTTGAAGTGTCCTTAATGTTATATCTTATTTATCGAGAAGAACAAAAAGGATGTATGATTTTATGTATAATCTCATAAAACCTAAACAAGCACCTGATTTATAAAAGCACTCGAAGTTTTGTAAGTTGAACTGTGTTTGATTTTTTATCCTATCTGTTCAAAAGAATAAAAGAAGATGCATGATTCTATATATAATCTCATTACGCCTAAACCAACACCTAACGTGATATGCATTGATGACGACGAAGACCATGGGGGAGATTAAGTTAAGTATGAACAATATTGTGTTGCAAATACCATGTAACTACTGCCATTATTTAGTCTTTGTGTGTATGTTTTGTAGAGCTTTGTTGGAACTTTGAAGGTACAATTTGATAATGAATTTGGCAGTCAGGCTTCTCGACTATCCTTTATTTCTTCATTCATGTATCAAAAAATCACGTGAACATAACATGTGAGAACGTCCTTAACCAATTTGATTGAATGCCTCACTTCATAGTTATCACATATTCTATTCCTCCTTTTGAATAGTTCTAGTGATGTCTCTATATGTATAGGTAGTAAGCTAATTTGATGACATCATAATGTTGTATATCTAAAATCAAGATTCGAGCCTATTTTTATTGTTTTGTTTGAGCTTACGTATTTGACACAATTAATCAAGATGTCTTTATGTTGAATGTTGATGTAATATACTATGTATATCGCCTTTTTTACCCATTTTTCTTTAATTTTTAATTTATTTTCCTATTAGTGTTTTATTATCAATTTTTAGTGTAATATTTCAACTAAAAGCTTACCATATTGTATTTGTATTACAATTAAATGCACCATTACTATGTATATATAAAGCGAGACTTCAAAGAGAGGTTCAAAATATCTTCCCTCTTACTATTATTCAATGTTATACGTAGTATATATTTTTGTAGAATTCAATGTTATATATTGTGTTAATGCCCAAGCTTTCATCACTAGATTTGTTCTTGTTACATTTGACTTCTCTTTAATTCAACTTTTAGACTCGATAAAATATAAAATTGAAAACATATATTTTGAATATCTTTGCTTCTATAATAAGGCAGAGCTAAAGTTAGATAGTTCTTTCCCGTTCATCTTCCTCTGATACGTGTTATTTCCGTCCAACTCCAACTATATTCCTTAAACAAGGTACTCTTTTTTCTCTCTTTTAAATTATTTAATCCACTTGCAATTCATTTATCTCTTGATAATAGCATATTCCTTCATCATTCACTTTCCCAAATAAAATTAGGCTTACAAATTTTATCTTTAACTGAATTGGCTTCCGCTTCTTATTCACTCTCTGTTTTCTAACCTACAATTATACATATCACTATTCAATATTACTACCCTTATTTTGATTTGAATTATAAGTGCTTCAATTGACCACCACTTAGACTTAGTTTTGCTCCACAAAGTATTTGACAAAATGTCATGGTCAATATTTTGTAAACACATAATAATTTCTTCTTAGAGAAGTATCTAAAAACTAAGATGACATTCTCAATTGTTTACTTCGTATTTTCTTTCTCATAGAATCGTTTTCCACATTCTCTCGCTCTCAGTATAACTACTTTCTATTTCTAATGAAAATACGTAGTAGTTTATTATAAACATTTCATTTTTACTTCTACAACGTTTAGTTTTTTCCTCATAAAACACTCTTTCTGTCTTTCACATACTTTCTATTGCTACAACTACTTTATGTTTCTAATGAAAAATGATTTAATACAAGCAATTCATTTGGATGTAAATACCTACTATCCATTGGTTGTAACAACAAATATGTGGGCATTTTATAAGCTAAGGTTTAAGAACAAGTTAAACACCAAAGAAAAAGTCATTAATATCAATACTTTACATCTTTTGAAACATTTAAATCCTATAGTTCTAAAAAAACCTAAGTGAAGAGCGATCATCTCCCTTGCATAAGGGTTCCAATTTTTGCTGTCTTGTGTGCGGCGTTTGGATTTAGTCGTCCTTTGGAGCGACGATTAGGTTAGCAGAGAAGGAATTGTTCGCAGGAATATCGTTAGGCATGTTGTGGCGGCCAATGGAGAAGGAGTTGCGGGAGCCAAGGGAGGCAGAAAGGGAGGCATCCAGAGGGGAAGAAATTGCGGGACAGACGGAGGTTGCGCGTCATGGAATCAATCGAGCTACAGGCAGGAGTTGTGCCTTGTTCGTGTTAACAATCATAGCGATGGTCCGACCTCCGCCTGAACCACCACCAGGGGATGAACGAGGTGCTAGGGTTCAAGAAACTTGTTTTGCATATTTAGTTTTTTTCATGTTTCGTTCTCCTCCTATTAGCTCTTTTATTATTTTCATTTGTTTTCTGATTACTGTCTATATTGTTAGGTTTGTCAGTTTGTTTGGGAATTTAGCCTCTTTTTATGTCGTTAGGTATGTTTGGATCTATGGGAACATAGATGGTTGTGTCAAGCCCGCTGCATGGTTAGCTATTCGTGTTGCTCTTTCAGGGGTGGCCGTCTCTAAGTCTGATCATAGGGTTTACAGTCGTAGTTGTTGAAGTTTAGTTGGTGATAGATTTGTTTTTCCTTTGACTAATGTAATGATCCTGAAACTTATGATATGAATAGAGGCAAGTTTCCGTTCAAAAAAAAATTAATACTTTACATCAATAATGAAGTACTGAATGTTACTAAAAGATTTACTTTAAAGAAAATCAAGTATAACATAAAGGTGGATACTCCCTTCGTCCCATAAAATTCTTCTCACTTACCATTTAGTGACGTCTAAAAAAATTCTTTTCATTTATCTTTTTGGAAAGTTTTGTGTGACTAAGATTCATTTACTTTTTTTCTTACTCAACCACAACCATACATTTACAATTTATTCTCACTTTCATAAACGTCGATCCAAGTCAAACCAGGAAGAATTCTAAGGGACGAAATTAATATATATTTTTTCATAATATTCTATACAATATAAATAGAAAGACACACAAGTAGAAAACAACACCCTGTGACGCATGATTACACCGTGATGAAAGGGAAAGTATTGCGTTGTACATGCATTTCGATTGAAAAGTGATAAGTTCACTTTATAAGTTACCCTGCGTGTTGGATTCAACATCACATTGAAAAGAGAATAAAATAAAACTATAAGTGCTACAATAAAAAAACTTGAACTGTGAAAAAAAATACAAAATTCTTTAAAAAAAGAAAAAGAAATATAATGAGGAAGTTGGGGTAAAAGAGTAACCAAGAAACTTTATCTGAGACATAGACACTTAAGTTCGTTACAGATTTTACTTAAAAAATTATTTTTCATTTTGTTGAAATACACTTGAGTGGGTTCATGAGGTAGTTTACTGAATAGAACAAATATGTTTAATTGTTCAAATATGTTGATTTGTTAAATTTTCAACAATCAGGATGGACTCAACTCAGATATAATGTTTTATTTCAATTTAAAATACTCTTGGCTAAAGTTAAAAATACCAAGAGCTGGTCGAAGAACTCCGAGTTGAAGTCAAACAAAGTGAGAGTTAGAAAATTACAATGTTATTTTTATTGTATTAGCATGGCTAGGCTTAACTGCCATTTCCAAACATGATGATTGACAGTTTCAAAACACAACCACAATTCCGAGTATGTTGATCGCATCGCCAAGACAACTGCAATTTCAAGCATGTTGATTGCACTGTTTTGCAAATTGAAGTCCAACTTGAAGAAGACAACAATGACTCGACATACTTATATCCATACATCGGTTTGCACAAATAAATGATCGAGATTGATTCATCTTCACCAACATATGAGAATCAGCTCCTAGAAGTCTACTTTAAATATAGAGGATGTGTGAAGTGAGCAAAATAATTGAGCTAAGAGAGTTTATTACACACATATACAAAGATCAAGCAAAGAGAAAGTGACAATCCATCACTTGTTCCTGACTCATTCATATTTCTTTAATCTCTTAGATAGAAATACGCACTACAAAACATTTAGAGCTTAACATAATTGGGAGTTTGGTTTTCTCTGTAAACTAAAATTTGTAAACTAAACTTTATATACTCCTCCGGAGGGCTTCACGATCAAATTCAGAAGAGTCGGTAGATAGAATTAGTAACTTGGAGTGGTGTTGTACTCCTTGTGAAAAAACTTTTAGTCTAGGTCGACCTTGTAATCAAAGCTAGACTAGGCACTGAGTGTATTGGAAGAATAGTTTAGTGGAAATTCTTCTATAGGGTAGGGCTCGATGTGAAAGGATTACATGACCCCTGAATAAGGATAAATCCTTGCGTCATTTACTTTCAAACACTTCCAATCACACATACAAACCAGTCTTACGGTCTTGTGAGCATATTTCATGCGGACTTACATCCAGAATAGCTGATACAAGCAGATAATAATTGCATTAATATAAATCATATGTGTATACCTAGTCGAGTTGAACATTTGTCATTTTTCGTCTCAAGTTCAAAACTGTGGAGCCGATTTCATATGTATATTGTTTTCAAACAGATTTCACTTAAACACAATCCCACTAATTCAGAAATAGATTTCACTAAACTTTGGTCTCAACCAATGCTCAAACAATACCTTCCAAGTCCACAAATAGATAAGTCGTCAAGTATTGAATGAGTCTTGTTTAGTACATAACATCCTGTTGAGTTTAAATCCAACATAAACTAATAGATATAGATATAATTTGGTATAACACTCAATATTTACGTGGAACCCCGAAAGGGAGAAAACCACGGGACTTTTTAGGCTAATGTCCAAGCCCTCCCTTTCTCATTAACACTCTCCTCACCATTTACATAGTCCCCTTGAGCTCCCATTAATGGAGTATTTTTAACTAATCTAGCTAAGGAGAGAGGGAGGAGAAGAAGCCGATCTTTACATATGGAGGCAAAGCTACTATTTATACTTAGACATGTGTAGGTGGGGGCTATGGGGTGCCCAACGTGATTGGTTACTTTCTATAACACTTGAGAGCCAATGCTTCTACTTGAGACCTCCATGCTCCCACTTGAGACCTCCATGCTCCAGCATTGAATGCAGCCTGCCACTTGTGTCATGACTTCCCGCTAAAGGGTGGGGACGAGCGTCCCCCTGTAGATTGCCTTTGTGTCATGGCTTCCCACCAAAGGGTGGGGACGAGCACCCCCTATAGATTGCCTTTGTGTCATGGCTTCCCGCCAAAGGGTAGGGACGAGCGTCCCCTTGTAGATTTCCACTTGCGTTCCGCCTAGCCTCAAGTCCCAGACGTCGAATGTCGTGCAACCCCCTAGACCTTCGTACCCGGCTATCCATAGGATTGGGCCCTGGTGGTCCATAGGTTACATTCCTCTCCACGAGTTTGCCTTCGGTGTACCTTGTATTGCCCCTAGGCCAAGTTACAAGGTTGCTTCCTGGGTACGTACGTCGTCTTAAAGAAGTACCTTGGAATGTGGCTGACTGCCTTAAGTGGCTGGTGTTCTGAGGCCGAGCGTCCCCCTTGGGGACGGACCTTGCCTTCACCTTGGGCTATCTCGCACATAGCTCCCCCAAAGTGAATGGGCTTTGGGGACGTATGTATCCATGCGTAGGGGAAAGGCCTCCCCTGATGTCCCATATCTCTGGGGACAAACATCCGGTGGGCTTTAATGGGTCAATGGGCCGGGTAGGCCTAAATGGGCCTCGCCGACTGGGTTCCGTACTGGGGTGATGCCTTGGGTCCCTTAACAGTAACAGGCCGGGATAATATTCCCCAACACAAGTCCCCCAGTTTCTTGAGTAGTGAGCCTGCGAATCTACTTAAGAAAGTATACTCTTGCTCACGTTCCTCCTTGCCTTCCCTGTCGGTGTTTCGAAATAGTCTTGGACGCAAGGCATGCATAAGTGATAAGTGAGGTGCATTCCCCTCACTAGGCACGACGGCGCTGAAGAACCAGCCGCTCATGCTGCATAAAGCGGTGGTCGCCATCCTGGATTAGGGATTGACGAGTCCGATTGAGAAGTAGGCATGACGGCGCTGTGGAGCCTGCCGCTCGTGCTGCATAAAGCGGCGGTCCTGACCCTGGATGGCATGGGTGGACCCTACCGAGAACAAGACACGACAGCATTGTGGAGCCGCTCGTGCTGCATAATGTGGCGGTCGTCGTCCCAGATTAAGGATCGATGAGCCCGACCGAGAAATAGGCACGACGGCGATGTAGAGCCGTTCATGCTGCATAATATGGCGGTCACCGTCCCAGATTAAGGATCGACGAGCCCGACTGAGAAATAGGCACGACGACGTTGTGGAGCCATTCATGCTGCATAATGTGGCGGTTACCATCCTAGATTAAGGATTGACGAGCCCAACCGAGGGTAGGCACGATGGCGCTGAGGAGCCGTTCGAGCTGCATAATACGACGGTCGCCATTCAGATTAGGAATAGATGAGCCTGGTCGTGAGTAGTGTAACACCCCCACGACGGTAGTGTAATTCTCCTAGTTTCTAAATGAACTAGGAGAATTAGCTATAAAGCTATTTTGAGGTAAATCAAATGTTTTGGTATTTTACTCTTAAAGAGTTGGGTTAAAGAGTTGACTAAATATTTAATCATTTTATTAATTGTGAATTTCTAAACTACAAATACTTGTAATATTGGTTTGGAAAACATATTTGTGGACATTGATTATGTGTTTTTTAAGGATTGTGATAAAGTGCTTAAGTGAGTTTTGAGATGGATATTTGGAGTTGTGTATATGATATATGCTTTGGAATATTTATGAGAATTTTTATTACATTTTCTAACGATTGGAATTATTATGATTTGGAATATTATTATTTTACATATGAATTAAGTTATGAGAATATATTATAAATATTGTTTTACTTATGATTGATATGAATGTTTTGAAAAGATTTTTCCTCCAAATGGTTTTACAAAAGCGTATATATGTACTAAACCTGATTATTTTACGGGGTTGGGTGGGACTTACTTAGCATTTCCGGCTAATTTTTGTCTCTTTGCTTTTCTTTTCTTTCTGTACTTTATTTGTGCAGGAGATAAGACCTGAGTATCTATTTGATGACGATGTTGATTCAAGAGAGATTCCGCTAGAACACCTAATTAGTAATTCATTGTATCTTATACTTTCAAGATCCTTAGTGAATAATTCTTTTGGAGCTTAAATTGTTTTGGAGATGATCAGCCTGTGCACTCGGTTAGGTTAGAACCGAGTGTGGCGGTAACGCCCCTATTTCCCTTAGAATTTTCCGCTGCACAACTATGATGTTTTTAAATAAAATTTATAATAAAGTATCATTTCACAATGTTTTTGGGTGGGAAATTTGGGGGTGTTACAAGTAGACGCGACGACTTTGAGGAGTCGTTAGAGCTGCATAAGATCTTCAAGAGAAGAAGGGAACTCTTATTCCCCATCTCAAACCAAATCAGCCGAGATTTCTTGTCCGATCTGATTTGGACGGATCATTCCAACTAATTGGTCGGGGATGACTACCACACTCCACTAGCCGTCGCAACATTTGGGTGGCCCAAGCGTGTATGCCACACACTTGGGAACGCAGTTGTAGAACCCCTATCCTTTGGACGGGGTATTCCATGGACTTGACTCTAAAAGACTCAGACTCGTCGGCCCAGGACTTGTTGGTCCATCATTTGCGTTACATCATCTCCAAACAAGTTAGTATCCCCCGCTCAATATTCTTATCGAGCGTATCGTTCTCGACTGGCTGAAATAATGACTCCCCCCAACACAGAGTTTCATTCCCCCGTTCTTCCCACTAGAACGGCTCGACGCACTATGATTGGGGTGAGAATTTTAGCCAATAGTTCTGATGTTAATCCGCCCGGTTTTCTTCGATCCGGATCACCTATACTACGTATATACTCGCCTACTTTCTCCTCCAAACCATAGTTGAATGTGCCATTCAGTTCTTCTAATACGGTTCATCCATACTAGTAGTCGAGGTGACATTCGAGGAGCCCTGATCTCCTTTTCTCTCATTTTCTCTCTGGGTTTTCTAGACGGAATCTTACATCCACCTTTTACACATATATATAGGGACTCACAGTGATGATCACGTCGTGCCGGGGTGGCCAATCGTGGAGCTACAAAAAAGTGGTCAGATCATCCGAGCAATAGGTCTTCCTCCATGGAGCGTGAAGATGCCTTCGGGGTGACCAACAGGTCGTGCCGAGGGGCCGATCATGATATGAGGACAGCGGCGGCAACTGCAGTGACGATCAAGATGTCGGTACTAAGGATAGCGATCTGGGAACTCGAGCAACGGTCCATCCGTGAGGAGCGGGGATGAGACTGGTCTTCAAAATATGCTCGTCTCATGGCCCTCGACCGTGATTGTCTCCTTGAGGTCCTTGGGCTCCTCGTGGAAGATGCTCGCCTTACGGCCCTCGGCTGTGATCAAGAATGTGTGAGGGTCTTACAAGCGCCCTCTGCCCATGGTACGATGGCGCTGAGGGGCTGATCGTACTGCATAAGATGGTGATCCTCCCCCTGTAAAGGTGTGGGCGGACCCGACTTTGAACTGGATACGATGGCACTGAGGGGCCGATCGTACTGCATAAAACGGTGATCCTCCCCATGTAAAGGTGTGGGCGGACCCGACCGTGAACTGGATATGATGGCGCTGAGAAGCCGATCGTACTGCATAAGATGGTGACCCCCCTGTAAAGGTGTGGGCGGACCTGACCGTGAACTGGATACAATGGCGCTGAGGGGTGATCGTACTGCATAAGACGGTGATTCTCTCCCTGTAAAGGTGTGGGAGGACCCGAGTGTGAACTGGATACGATGGCGCTGAGGGGCCGATCGTACTGCATAAGACGGTGGTCCTCTCCCTGTAAAGGCGTGGGAGGATCCGGCCGTGATCAAGAATGTGTGAGGGTCTTACAGGCGCCCTCTGTCCATGGTGCTTGCTCTAAGTGCCGAACGGTGGGGTCGGAATGCTAGACATGGAGTGTGACCTGAAAACTTGTGCGTCATACGACCTGTAGGACTTCTCTCTTGGTCGGTCATGAACGTCTTGCGCATCATGCCGAATATCATTGATCTCCCTGTTCAAGAATATCGAACGACCTTGCATTTTTTACAGGGACTTACAATGATGATCACGTCGTGCCGGAGTGGCCGACCGTGGAGCTACAAAGAAGCGTTCAGATCATCTGAGCGATATGTCTCCCTCCATGGAGCGTGAAGATGCCTTCGGAGTGATCAACATGTCGTGCTGAGAGGCCAATCATGATATGAGGACAGCGGTGGCAAGTGCAGCGGTCTTTCATCCGCGAGGAGCGAGGACGAGGCCGGTCTTCAAAATATGCTCGTCTCACAGTCCTTGGCCGTGATGGTATCCTATAGCGGCCATGAATGCCGTAGTCATGACGTCTCTGCACCTCATGCTGAACGTCATTGACCTCCCCGCTCGAGTCTATCGAACGACTTTGAATGATTCCAATTACGTTGCTAGTCATGAACATCTCTCCGCTTCATGTCGAACGCCATTGATCTCCCCGCCCGAATCTATCGAACGGCTTTGAATGATTCTATTGACGTTGCCAATCATGAACGTCTTTGCGCTTCATGCCAAACGTCATTTATCTCCCCGCTCGAATCTATCGAACGGATTCCACTACACAATAAGCATGGTAACAAGCTTGTACGGCCCGACAACATATATACACATATAAAGCAGTTATTTTTATGTTCATTAACATTGGCCTGACCGATCACAACAGTAATACGGCCGCACGGCTGAACAACACCTACACATTATGTACATGTATATCATTTTCCCCTTTTAATTCATGACTTCCGGCCAAAGCGGTAATAATAACCCTTGGCCTAGATTTATTTGACGTACTGGGTACAATTGCCGTTCAGGCACTTTATGCCGAGCGGGACCACAAATGATTTCTCATTTAAAATGCGTCGACGGGTAATGCCTCTAAGAGACACTTCCATCAATTAATTTGGGTCGATCGAGAATTGGCCGATGCGTCCACTCACACCACTCATTTAAGTAAAACGATGGATGAAGACGCTCGTCTTCAGACGTTGAGCTAAGGAATTTAGGCGCATAGGTGAAGATGCTCGTCTCGAGGCCCTTGGCCTCTAAGTGGAGATGATCGTCTCCAGGCCCTTTGGCCTCAGGGGTGACGACGCTCATCTCCAGGCTCTTGGCCTCTAAGTGGAGATGATGGTCTCACGGCCCACGGTCTTAGGGGTGACGACGCTCGTCTCCAGGCCCTTGGCCTCTAAGTGGAGATGATCGTCTCCAGGCCCTTTGTGCTCAGAGGTGATGACGCTCGTCTCCAGACTCTTTGGCCTCTCTAAAGGAGATGATCGTACGTACCACGATCTCAGGGGTGAAGACGCTCGTCTCCAGGCTCACGGTCTCAGGGGTGAAGACGCCCATCTCCAGGCCCTTGGCCTCTAGGGGGAGATGATCGTCTACAGGCCCTCTGGCCTCAGGGGTGACGACGCTCATCTCCAGGCTCTTTGGCCTCTGCAAAGGAGATGATCGTCTCATGGCCCACGGTCACAGGGGTGAAGAAGCTCGTCTCCAGGCCTACGGTCTCAGGGGTGCAGACACCCGTCTCCAGGCCCTTGGCCTCTAGGTGGAGATGATCGTCTCCAGGCCCTCTGGCCTCAACGGTGACGACGCTCGTCTCCAGGCTCTTCCGGGTGTGACCATCGGCCTCGGGGTATAATGACTCTCGGCTTGGCTCGTCACCTAGCCATTAAATTAAAATGACGGGGAAATCTATCATAGGAGCTTTGTTCGGCATTATTTAATTTGGGAGATATTTTAATCCCTAAATCCTAATCGATCCTCTCTAAATGTAATAGCACTAACATTCCTAAAAATTAAATCGGGTAGTAGAAGAATGGTGGTACTTAGCTAATGGGCTGAGATCAAGTGGGCTTGAATTTCTGCTGACCTGGATAAAACTCCCGTTCGGTGAATTAGACAAAACTTTCATTCGCGAAGGGCTTCATGGGTGTATCCCTTGTTCTTAATTTTAAAATTATGGTCTGTTAGGACAATAAGCTCACTCCCTGGGCTCAAGGTCCGACAAGAGAGGGTGACTTGGTGGCCTCCTGGGACTCCCTTCGGTTGCAGTCACTAGTTTGGACGTTCACGAAGTTCCCATTCGGAAGTCGGCGTATACTTTTGGATAATGATGAATGACGTGCACTTGTCGTGAGGTGCACTCAAAATAATTACAATACAACACTAATACGTAGTATAGTGTAGTAAGGTTCGTATCCACAGGGAAAGGAATACTTTTCTCTTTTATCAATAGTAACGAGGGGGGTTTTAAGTTTGATTTGATTGAATTTAATTAACACTAAGATAAACAACCTATATGAGTTTAATTTAATGAGATGAGGACTTGGTTTTGCTTTTATCCACTTAATGAAATGTGTGTCGATCCCGGTTATATCTTTAACTATCTTCCTCTCGAATACTCAATCGAGGAGTATATCCAGTTCATCGAGGGTAGTTATTAATAACGAGATGCGTTCATTAATAAATCTTACTATCGAGTCAATATAGAACAAGCGCCGTATATTAACTTGATAGTAGCAATAAACTTAAGATGAAAACGATTGAGATTGATAACCTCAACACAAGCGGTTTATTGGTTTAATCAATATGATTAATTCCCCTTGACATATTAACCATGAGATGCATGCATTAATATTCCAAGTTTACTACCGTTGAAAGAACCGGATTAATAACAAGCGTATTAACCGATTAATTCTAGTAATAATTAATATGAGAAACAAAACTAGTTGATACTTTAAGTAATGTTTAAAATATTAATATGAAATATGAATATGAATTAATTAATATTCAAGGAAGAAGATTAAAGAAAATAACTCACAACTTACAAATTCATTAAGCTTCAAAGTAGCAAAACCAAGATGGAAGAGTTTAGCTCCTCATTTGGAGACTAAACATGATGAAAAATATAAAGAAAGAACTATTCTATACTGAGCTTAGATGTACAAAGGAATTGGATATTTTTTTGTGAAGGAAAGGAGGTGTATTTATAGGCTTTTGGGATGGGATTCGGGTACTCGATCGGGTATGTACATGGTACCCGATCGAGTATGTGTGTAATACTCGATTCGAGGTATACTCGATCAGTTTCAGGCTATTTTTCATAGGTATACCCGATCGGGTATATGTTTATACCCGGTCGAGTATGCTTAGAAAGTGGTATTCGGACCATACTCGACCGATCTTCGTTTAAAACTCAAAGGCATACCCGATCGGGTATGTCGGTCTACCCAATCGGGTATAGACATTAAATCGTGGCCGAAATCCTCCCGGCATGTTCCCTTGTCTTCGGATCTGATCCGATTTGAAGTTTCAACCTAATACCCGATCGAGTATAGTTAATACTCGACCGAGTATAGACCAAAATTCAGGATCCTTCTTTTGTCTTCAATTTTGCACCTTCTTTCCACTCTTTGGGTTCACCAACTGTACTTTCAGTGATCAAGACCTGTTTGAGCTCAGAATATATCTAATCTAAACTATTTACAAGAATTTAACAAACTAATCTATTACACCAAAAGTGTGTAATTTCCATAGTAAAGATCAAGCAAAACTAATTAAAAACACAAACATGCATATGGAAATTACAAACGTATCAATGAATCTGTCAAATCACCCACGTGATTAAGAAGCAAGTTATCCTTATCCTTACTGCAAGCTAGTGGGGACGCGGGCCCCGCCTCCGGTCTTTTTTTTTTTACCCCGGAAGGCCAACCACCAAAATCAGTGGGGTAAATGCCGGGGGACATTTACCGAATTTTATTAAAAATAGATTATTACAAAGTAATATCCGGGGGGGCCACACCTGACCCAGATAAAAATTAAAATCTAAATGTCGGAATTACAAAAAATCCATCCAAAAGGACCTACGAACAAAAATAGGAAGCTGATCCATATCGGAGGCCCCACCTCCAGTCTTTGTCATCCATCAATAGATTTTTGAGGCCACCCTCCTTGACCTTCTACTTCGGTGACCAGCTGCTGGCTCTCTGCGTTCTTTTTCTTGCCTTTCTTGAGGGAGTTGTTTTGCATCGAGATGTGAAATTCCATATCCTTGACTTCCTAACCTCCTTTTTTGCTGGAAATCAGTTGCTTTGCGTATGAATTTTGTGTAGAACACATGAATCTTTTTGAACAAGATTCCAACAGACGGCGCCAATGTTGAGTTTAAGTTCAACATAAACTAATAGATATAGATATAATTTGGTATAACACTCGATATTTACATGGAAACCCAAAAGCGAGAAGACCACGAGACTTTTTAGGCTAATGTCCAAGCCCTCTCTTCCTCACTAACACTCTCCTCACCATTTACATAGGCCCCTTGAGCTGCCATTAATGGATTATTTTTAACTAATCTAGCTAAGGAGAGAGGGAGAAGAAGAAGCTGATCTTTACATATGGAGGCAAAGCTACTATTTATAATTAGACATGGGTAAGTGGGGGGTATGGGATGCCCCAATGTGATTGGTTACTTTCTATACCATTTGAGAGCTCATACTTCTACTCGAGACCTCCATGCTCCCACTTGAGACCTCCATGCTCCAACATTGAATGCAGTCTACCACTTGTGTCATGACTTCCCGCCAAAGGGTGGGGACGAGCGTCCCCCTGTAGATTGCCTTTGTGTCATGGCTTCCCGCCAAAGGGTGGGGATGAGCGTCCCTCTGTAGATTGCCTTTGTGTCACGGCTTCCCTCCAAAGGGTGGGGACAAGCGTCTCCTTGTAGATTGCCACTTGCGTTCCGCCTGGCCTCAAGTCCCAGACACCGAACGTCGTGTAGCCCCCTGGACCTTCGTACCTAGCTATCCATAGGATCACTTCCTCTCCACGAGTTTGCTTTCGGTGTACCTTGCATTGCCCCTAGGCCAAGTTGCAAGGTTGCTTTTTGGGTACGTACATCGTCTCAAAGAAGTACCTTGGAATGTGGATGTCTGCCTTAAGTGGCTGGTGTTCTGAGGCCGAGGGTCCCCCTTGGGGACGGACCTTGCCCTCACCTTGGGCTATCTCGCACATAGCCTCCCCAAAGTGAATGGGATTTGGGGATGTACGTATCCATGCGTAGGGGAAAGGCCTCCCCTGATGTCCCATATCTCTGGGGACGAACGTTCGGTGGGCTTTAATGGGTCGATGGGCCGGGTAGGCCTAAATGGGCCTCACCGACTGGGTTCCGTACTGGGGTGATGCTTTGGGCCCCTGAACAGTAGCAGGACGAGATAATATTACCCAACACATCCTTTGAGCAAAGTTAGTATAATGTCTTTTGTATGACAAAAGCATGTTAACTAAGTATCAAAAGTGTTTGTTCACTCAACACTTTTATTATCAGGATCATTTTGTGTTGAACAGAATCGTCTGATATGAGAGCAAAATCGTCTGATTTCTCATAGAACACGATTGCTTCAAGTTACCGTTCTCCTAATTGTTCTAAACAATCCATTGTTCCTCCAAAGTGAAAGGGTCATAAGCTTTGTTACTTATTGTGTGTCAAATCCAAAAAGGTCAAGTCTTTGGCTGGTGGTTTCGATGTCTCTCAAAAGACTTTGTAACTCACTCATTTAGAGGGGAAATTTTGAAAAGCAAAAAACTTTAAAAGTCTAATCACCCCCTCTAGAAATTTATCTTTACCTAAAACCATCAAAATCACATGTCATTTCGTGCACGACCACGACTATGCACACTTTCTAGTGTGCTCAACATTTTCTCATGTGTGCACAACATCGCGCATGCAGCACGCAGGTGTAAATGGTTGTTTTTCATTTTTTGTGCGTGCTTGAATGCACTAGATGCGTGCTCAACCCCTTGCTCGATTCTTGCACGCCCCCCTTCACAAATGAACCTCTTGAGTTAAGGAAACCCTCTTTTGCGCTTGAATCCCTTAAATTTTCTTTTCCTATATGAATTAGAAGTCAATTTACCCAAAGTCGATCTCGGCTCTCTTTTTCTAAAATCACAGTTAAAAACACCAAACACAATAAGAAAACCGGTAAATCTTTACTTGAATTAAAATAGTACCACATGACACAAAATTGCTAAAGAAGTTACATAAAAACGACTCCAGCGTGTGTAAAATGCTTATTGAAATACTGAATTATCATACACCAATCATGCTAAAGGTTATTGATACGCACATGTCATTCCGGAACTTATTCGTCTGACCATTACTTTGATGTGATTTTAACTTGTCACATTCCTCATCTTTTGAAAGTGAGCCCACTTCACTTTCCTCTTGCTCAACTTAAACAAAATCATCATACATAGGGTCATTTTGTTGAATAAAAGGTGAATAACCATTGTCACATGAACAAGTGATATTTATGAGGCCAACTAATATTGATAAACATATTATAATTATCCATGATTTAAAATTTGTTTTTCCAAATGTCAAACAATCTTTCAATAACAAAGCACAATGAAGTATGCATATAATTGAATGTTTTATAGTGATTATTATAAGATCTATCCCTTTTGAAATCCGAAAAGTGATACTTTTCTCTTTTGTCCGAAGATACAAATATTTTAGTATTTGGATATCCTACATCTACTAAGGGGGTGTTTGGAACTCATTCTGCTTCTTCTTCTTCTTTAAAGCAGAAGCAGAATCAATATCAGTTTTCAGAAGCTGGTACCCCCCATCTTCTAAAAAACTGATTCTAGGAGTAAATTAGAGCACCATAATCACTTCTGCATTTTTACCCAAACACTCCAACTTCTGCTTCTGCTTCCTGAAGGAGCAGAAGCAGTTTAAGTATCAGATCCAAACACCCTCTAAGTAGTATTTATCTACAATTGGAAATTTTGAAGTATAATTACAATGTAATAATAAATATTCATCATATATGTTTAAAATAATATAATCACCATCCGTAGGAACATTAGAGTTCTTAGATGGCTCTTGAATAGCTGAGTAGAAAATTCAAGCGACGTGTGCGATCTCCTGCCATCAGAACAACACAAAAGTGAAACTCGTGTAAAAAATACATGCAACAATAACATTTTGTATTGTGTACCCTTTCCCACATTTAAGACGTTAGTTTGGTCCCAAATCACAAATACAACCTTTCAATTCAGTTTCTTTTTAGCATCGTGAGGTTTCTGCATGATTTCATTTCTTCTAACATCGATGCAAACCTATCAATCATAAAATTTTCGAACAAATGTGTTTAAGTTGTCCCTTTTCTAAAAAGTTTCTTACCATAAAATGAGGCTGATATCACGAATTACCATGAATACATGGATTTGTAAAGGCACTATTCAAATTGACCTAATCCATTCAATTGAGTATTTTGTATAATTTTTAAATAAACTGTCAAATGATCAATTGATTGTGAAATAAGACCATTGAAATGCCTCTTGAAGTTATTTATTCCCTTCTCAAACTCTCACTATCATAATAAATGTTTCTACTTGTCACTAAACAGTCACACCTCTTCTGCGTTTTAGTCTATATTTGATCACCAAAAGTGCATACAAACCAAAAATCCAAAAACACCTCTGTATGCATTCGAAATATTATGAAATTTCTCATGGCAATTTAGTATGGACATTAATGCAAACAATCAACTATACTCCATATGATAACAAGGCTTTTTTGTATATACTTATCGTAATATATGTTCACTCCTATTGTATCTGCACAAGATGGTTATTATTTTTCTGGTCAGTTAATGTTGAGTTATTACCTTCACTTTCTATCGTTTCCGATACATCCAATGCATTATCTGAATCTTCTTCCATGGATGATTTGGAGATAGAATTTGACTTTAATTTGTATCAAACATTTTGTGTAAAGGTTGGAAAGGTAATATTAGTTAACCACAAAACAGTACAATGATAAGCAAAATAATTATTTGTGTTTTAGAGAAGTAACTATATTAGTCTGTACTGGACTACGTGTGTGTATCTTAATATTTAACCAAGTTTTCTCTAGATAAATTGAGCTCTCATCGTGACTCACACGTTGCGAAAATCATGCTCACGCAACCTTAACCGGAGTGGAGAATATATAATGATATCATACTCGTAGAAATTGATAAAGAATTTTTATTATACTCTAATTAAAGTTTAGGTGAATTCTGAATGTCTTGGTCATTATACCACAGCAAAAAATCCTTACGCTTTACATAATTTCTTTACTTTAATTCTCAAACCCGGACTTTATAAAGCAACATTTCCTTGTGGATCAATTCAATAATTTATCGATACTTATTACAACATTCTGCACTTTTATACCTTCAAATTAAGTCCAATCATCTTGCAAAAAAAAATAAGTCCAATCAACATACAAGTATCAAACTCGTATCATGGTAAACCATAAAACGTCTACACATTGCAATATTATCTCAAATTAAAAAATGCACATACTATCAAAACATATATTAAAATTTTGAGAGCATGATATAACACAAAGCATATTTAACATATAAGAACACATATTTCTATAGTGTATGAACTTAAAAAATTGTCTTTAGGTGGCAACACAAAGATTAGTACAAAGCACAAGCAACCTACCAAAAACGCATTATTAATGATAATATTACCCTAAATAAGACTAAAAAGATTTGAAAATTCCAAAATAGGATTACCATGTTTTTATTCCCAAAATATGACTAATTGCTGTCATGTTTTGGCAGTATCAGACTTCAAACATGACAGTATTTTCTAAACTTGGCAGTAATTACTCCTGTTTTGGAAATAAAAAACATGACAGTCCTATTTTGGAATTTTCAAACTGTTTTAGTCCTATTTCGTGAACTTTCCCATTTTTAATTCAACACAACAATTTACACCTAAAAGGCAACACCTAGTAAACATCATTTATTCAATACTAATGTATTTTATTTAGGTTATGCTTGCCACACCATTTCAGCTCATAATGGGCTGAAATTTTATCAATTCATTTCACAATTTTAAAAGCAGCCCTGTTTGGCAAAATGGCTACACCAAGCTTAAGTGAAAAAAGCAGAGCTGGAATACAACGTTATTGATCTAAACGTTTGTGTTCAGCCGATCCTACATTACACTCATGTTCCGGAAATAACCCTTCAAGGCTACGAACTTTCTTTCTTCTACTTTGGTTCGTCTGCTGCACACATTGCTCCCTTTTTCGCTATAGTTTTTTTGCTTGATTTTATCACTACTATAATCCTATCCTCCGTGAATCTTCAGTGGCAATCGCTTCATTGTGCCTAGCCATACCACATAGTTTTCCATCGCTTGATCAACTGTGCTATGTTTGAACTTCCCTTTGATGATTTTTTATTGTGAACACACACTAACACACGTACTACATGAAATATACATACGGAGTAGTTGCAAATGTTTTTTTCAATCAATAATTGAAAAATATTCCGAATTGACAATTTACATAAATCTATATATACACAAATTCAGTTCCTTATTGAAATTTATTTGTCTTTGAGTCAAATTGTTCTAAATATTTCTATTTATATCTATAATATTGTATTTGAATTAAAATATTGAAGAATTAATTAAAGTGTCCTTTATTGTAATTTGATATTATCCGGACACTTTTTCAGTTTTTTGCCAAACGGGTCTACTCCATTCAACTCAAAATTCAGATCCAACACTTCACAATCCAGCTCCAGATAATAGTACCTGATTCAGAAAATAGTCTCGAATTCAGACATTAGCCCACAGCTCCAGCTCGTTGTGCCAAACATAGCCTTAATCTAGAAGAGGCATTATCAGCTTGTATAAAATTGCCTCTTGCGCCCTGCGCTAAAGTGCCGAAAGAGTTTCTTTTAGGCTATGAACTCTCCACTTTCTATTCAATCCAACTTTACGAATATTATCCTAATTGATAGCTAAAAGTCTCCGTCACATTCGCCTTCAAAGACAGCTGATTGCGTAAAATATACAGTATAAATAATCCATCCCTCTTCAGTTGTTATATCATGGGAGCGGTGCACCATCAACATCCTGCTTCAAGGGTTAGATGGGATGTAAATCGTGTGAATCAATATGTAACTTGAGGTTAATCAAAATGTAAATTACACTCATTCAAATGTAACCCGTTGAGCAAACTCAAAATGTAAATTGCTTTAATTAAAATGTAACTTGGAAAGAAGTCAGATGTAACTTAGGAAATGTAACTTTAGCTTATTGAAATGTAAAACGCCTTTACAAAGATGTAACTTCACACAAAAAATGCACACTAGTATATAGCTACACCTTCTTGCGCAACTCTGTCCGGATTTTTGAAGTTTCTAAAATTGACGTGGATGGAGAGTAGATCCCCATATTCTCAGCTCAATCTAATGCCTCTGGAGATTTCTGAAATTGAAGGTTCTCAATCTTCTCCATCTTCAATCGACGATTAGAAACCATCTGTATTGGCTGGGAATAACCTTCACACCAGAGGGCTCCATTGATTACCGCTCTTGGCAGCCTCACTGGATGAGATCGTTGATAGCAGCCTTCGATTGAAGCTGAATAGGATTGCTTTGGTTGGTGCTCACTGGGTTTGGTTCTCTGTAAAACGCAGGTTTAGGGATTGGTACACCGTGCGCACGATGTGCCGATCCCATGGTATAATTTATCATCCCTCTTGCAAAGAAGTTTTGGATGTATACAACAAGGCAAAGACTTGAGGTTGTTCACGGGTTACTTAAAAGACTTAAAACTATCTACTCACCTATACCTATTGATGGAGTATATGGGCCTGGACCCCAGGGCCCACATACTCGGGAGAACAGAAGGTACCACGACCACCTGGTGGGACCCTCGTCGGCCAGATGACCCCCATCGGCCAGAAAGAAGTCTACTCAAAATGTGATCCAGAAGCCGGGAAGAGCCGGGTGATCTCATCGGCCGGGTCTTCATCGGCCATGCCCTCGTCGGCCATAAACAGTCTCCAGAACAGGATTTACACTTAATCTTTTCTATGTACTTTGTATGTCACGCCCCGGACCTATCCGGACACGTCAACAATCCGCCGTACAGTATGAATAGTCAACCTCAGTCAATCACGTCCATACTATACTAGGCGTCATGAATATCATTCACACATAGTACATCCGTAAACAAACATAATGTAAAATATTCATTAAAGCAGCGGAAACAATATTACAAGTGTTCAAGCCACACTCGGCAAAGTTAGGCGTACAAGCCCCCAAATAGTTTATCAGAAAATATTATCCATGAGCATTATTGTAATAGTTTTGAAAACAGAAATGGAGAAAGCACGAAACACGTCTTCTCTCCAAGAATTCCCGAAGCAACGGGCACAGGAAGCAAGCTCTAGCTTCTAACTGAAAACTGTGAGGTGGCCTCCCCCGTGAAGGGGAGGTCAGTACTTTGAAGCATTTGAAAAGTACAATGACAACTATACTGCATATAATTAATGTTTCAATCCTTAAGACCCTCAACATATGGTGATATCATATTCTAGGAAATAATCCATAGTTACCCCTTTCAAATCATACATAAGTATATAAGGTCAAATAGTCGGCTCATAGGCCCATTTGTATTTGTCAAAAACCCTTTATATCGTCCAACAATAATTTATTGCCCCATTTGTATTTAACAATACAATTCGTATCGCCTTGAGATAATTCATTACATTAATAATTCACACAACTCAACCCAAAGGTCACATCAATCATACAGGACCTGTCACCGCTATCCGAGTCCCCGCAGGGCACTCGGTCGGAGTCCAGCATCCCGCCCCTGGACTCATACCCTGTTCCCGTAGGAAGGTAAGGCCCATTCGGGGTCCTATCTTATGTGTTACCGCTACCAGAGCCTCGTTAGGTCTCTGACTCGGATTCCACCCTTATACGTGATCACGCCGTAAGTCCATGCTATCCAACACGCTCTCTAGAGTCGGGCAGGGCCATGGTCCTTACATCTATTCTATTATGAGCCCATGCAGCCCGGCACGATCCTTAGACTCGTCCAGCCCATGTCTCCCACCTATCCATTAGCAAGTCCATGTGGTCGGGCATCTATCCTCAGACTAGAGCCGAGCCATGACCCCTGCTACCAATCAAACAATCAATTACGGGCGTCCTAAAGACCACCCAGAAAATAACATCAACAATCCAATCCTGGGATCAATATACCATTTAAATCATTTAAGGCTATCCCAAATGAATACCCTAGTCTCAAAGCACCACGATCCTAAACTTAGGATCAATTTTATTAATGTTCATGCTACAACCTCGGGCTAGTCACTTAGTACTACCCGAGTTGTTCTTAGTTCAATTTGTCTATCCCCTTTCAAACGAACATGGTGGCCATGCCATGACTCGTTCTCGCTTCATCCTACATTGACTTTACTAACCATAAAGTCAATACAATTAAATAGTGATTAATAAATCATTTCATTAGTTCTTCACTAAATCAACTAGAATAGCCTCTCAAATATAACAAGTAATCATGCCCCAATTACTCATAGTTCAATCAATCATGCATCAACTCTTCATATGCAACAGTATGATCAATTGACACTTTATTAGACATATTGATTAATTAAAATCATGCTTTTTATAAATTTGGTAATCTCATGAATTAACCCACTAGTTATAAGTGATATAGTCAGCCATCCTCACCTTGTGATATGCTTAACTAGCTGCCTTTGTGAAGCCCTTCGGTTATCCCCATTCTGGACTGATAAAAAAACGAACCAGCTGGGCAGAAGGCAACAGCCGGGCGGCTTTTGCAAAAGCTGGGCGGCTTTCGGGCCCTGCAGCTCGAAAACAACACCCTTCTATGGCGGTTTGCGTCGGTTTCAACTCCTATCGATTCAACGACTCTTCTAAGTTAAATACCAACACTTTATATCAATTTTCTACACTTTTAAACGTGTAAAATAACATCTATAATCCATCAATTGAATCAAACGAATCCATATATACAAAGTATATAAAATGGAAGAAATGGAACCGAGAGTATAGAGTTGTTACCGCAAGTTCACGTTCTTCTCCTCCGGAATCCCTTCCTTTCTTCCCCTCTTGCTCTTAGCTTGTATGAGGCCTTCTTGTTGAGCTCTCCCACTCTCTTATTTACGATTGGGAGCCTCCAAAATGAGAGGATAGGAGCCCCTTCCTATTCTTATCCTTTCTAATAATAGGAAGTTGGGCTTCGGGTCACTTGGGCTGCCCATTTCATATTAATTCGGCCCACCCTAGTTTTATACCTTGATTTATATTATATTGGGCTATTGAATATTAATAGGTTGGACCCAAAATATATTGGTTAGTCCTCCCCAATAATCTCAGACCGATACCCGCTATATTTCTATTATTAGTAAGTTCGGCCCCAATCACTTATTGGGTTACCTCTTCTCTATTATTTTGGCTCATACCTCTATATATTAATCCTTCCATTATTATTGTCCCATCAAATACATGATATGGGTCAAGAACATAATAGTTAGTCTCTTCCCATATTTCGGACTCGATACACAATTTAATTAATCACTATTAATTAAATCAATTAATCAGTTCTCATATGATGATTAAGCTAGCGACTTGTTTCAAAAATGAATATTATACTCATTAACTCCACTAATCATTCTTGTTTTTATTAGTGTTTGTATTCAGTTAAGTTTTATTTTTAATGGGTAAATAATCCAAGTTCAATCGGGAGCGGCGTCACATTGTATCCGTCCCATTAGTGGCCCTATTGTAGATGGGCCTCCCAAGCCCAAGACTT
Organism: Cuscuta europaea; assembly: GCA_945859875.1. Taxonomy (NCBI): domain Eukaryota; kingdom Viridiplantae; phylum Streptophyta; class Magnoliopsida; order Solanales; family Convolvulaceae; genus Cuscuta; species Cuscuta europaea. The sequence goes on along the minus strand of CAMAPE010000075.1, from coordinate 4,433,855 downwards.
GGGGAGCCCAGCCCTAATTTTTCCTATAAATACTCCCTCTGGGAGTAGTTGTAAGGGTTCACAATTCATTAATACAAATCAATTATACTACTTCTCTCTCTGGCTCTCACTTCTCTCTAGACTTATAGTCTATCATTTGTTGCTTTCATTGAGAGCTAGAACAATCAAGTTAGCCTCCTTCGTCGCTACCAAGCACAACTAGCTTACAATGGGAAGAATTAAGTCAGACCGCAACCTCCTCGGCAAGGCCATCCCTGAGGCCTAAGAGAACCAAGAACACGAGGAGGACCTCGCAGGTGACCTGCGCAACAAGCTCAACGGCGGCGGCCCTGATGCCTGCATCGGCCTGGACAAGAAGCGTGCGGAGAAAGGTGACAATGCCTCGGCGCAACCGGCCTCTCCTGCTGTTGACCCTCAGCTTCAGGCCGCGCTCCCGACCATCATCGCCAGCTTGCTTCCCAGAACCCCACCGTCCTCAGCGCACTCATGCCAAGGACGGAGGAGAACACGACACCTCCTCCTCAGCCCTAGCCATTGGCCGTAAGGCTAGGCAACGATGAGGGGGTGATGCCCCAGGACACGACGTTGTCCCACTCCCACCCTGCTTCCCCGCTTCGAGCTGGACTGACCCCAGCGCGTGGAAAAGCCTCAACCTTTAACAGGCTAGGTGCAACGTGCCGTCGGCCTGCTTCGGAGACTGCATGAGCCTGGCTCACCCAGGGAAAGCTTGGGGTCAGTATCCCGGACAGCGGATCGGCCCCGTCTGGACAAAGGCAAGGGGAAACTGCATGAGGATGATGCTCGTCACCAAATCAACACGGTTCATGCAGCCCGCTTGCAAACTTAGGGCACCACCATGGCCGCCAGGGACCCCAGGGACGAGGTGATCGCCCAACTCGAGCGAAGGCTCACCCAGATGGAGGCCAAACAGTTGGCCGCCACGCCCACCTGCAACTCATCCAGAGATCCCGGCTTCAACGCCCTTCTGAACAAGGTCACTATCCTTGAGAGGGAGTTGGCCAAAGGACGAGGGGACCCCATCATCCAGGTCAGGACGAGGACCCCCTTCACCGCCAGGGTACTCTCGGACCCTATCCCCGAGAAGTACCGGGGAAACGCCATCAAGCCCTATGACGGCCGCTCCGACCCCCAGGAGCACTTCAGCCGCTATCAGAACAACATGCTGATGGTGAACGCGTCAGATGAATACCTCTGCCGCTGGATCCTTTCCACTCTTGAAGGGCCGACGTATGAGTGGTTCAACGCACTCCCCGAGGGGAGCATAGGCTCGTGGCAAGACCTTGCCCAGCGCTTCCTCACTCATTTTGCCGGAAGGAAGCGCGCGAAGAAGTACTTCACTCATCTCCTCTCCGTCAAGCAGCAGCATGACGAATCACTCCGGTCGTTCATCGACCGATGGACGAGGGAGACTGATGAGGTCGAGGGGGCCGATGAGCGCACCCTCCTGGTCCTGTTTCAGGGTGCCCTCCACAGCACCCCATATGCGAGGAGCCTCATTACTGACCCACCGAGGTCTTATCTGAAGGCGCTTCAGCGAGGAAACTTGTACGCTGACGAGCTTCACAACCACAAGAAGGATGGAGGGCACCCCTCCAAGAAGACAAACGCCGCGCCAGCTGCAGGAGCACCCTCGGCCGGGGACCGAGGTCAGGGAGGACAAGGCCACCATGGATCTGGCGGAAAAAACAAGGACCGCATATGGCGGCCGAGGATGGAGAGGCCAAACTCATCGAGCGAGATCCTCGGTCGGCCAAGGAGATCTACGCCATCCATCAGGGCGGCACCTACTGCCGTTATCACAGGAACACCTCCCACAACACGGACGATTGCGTCACTCTGAAGAGAGACATCGAAAAGCTAATTCGTCAGGGGGAACTTTCCCAGTTTGTTAAAGGTGGCCCGCGCAAAAATACGTGGGTAAACACCGAGAAACATGGGGGCAAACCCCCTGCGAAGAAGCGCAAGATCGGCAGACTCAGCGATGACGACGAAGACTTTGAAGAGCCCCCCCCGAAGAATAACCACACCAACCTCATTGTGGGGGGTAACACTGGGGGGAATTCGGCCACCCAGAGGAAGAAATGGGCCCAATCCCTTTATATCGGGGAGGTGTCCCATGCTCCCCCCAGCCGAACAAACAACGGGCGGAGGCGATCACCTTCACCGACAGGGATCTTCCTCCGGGGCCCGCATCACACAGGGACGCCCTCGTCATCCGGTGCGAAATAGGTGACTATATCATCCACCGCACCTACATCGACACGGGGAGCTCCGTCAACGTCATGTACCTTGACACCTTCAGGCAGCTAAAGCTGGACAGAGCGCTGCTCAAGCCGATACGGACACCGTTGTCTGGCTTCACCGGGGACTCTATCGATGCCGAGGGCACGATAGTCCTCCCCGTGGAGGTCGACGACGGCTCACATCGCATCAAGATTGACATGGAATTCATGGTGGTCAACCTCGAGTGCGCCCATAACTTGATATGGGGGCGGCCAACACTAGAGGATTTGGAAGCCATCATCTCCATGAAACATTTATGCCTGAAGTTCCTTACTAGCGGCGGTATCGGCTACGCCCGAGGGAACCAGAAGATAGCCCAGGCATGCTACCTGAAACTCACAAAGTCGGCAGCCAGCGCCGGGCAGAGAATAGACACCATCACTGCCGCCATCTCCAAAGACGAAGAAAGGCCACACGCCGAGCCAGCCGAAGAGGTCGAGGAGGCCCCCTGGATACCTCCCGGCCGGAGCGGGTCCTGAAAATTGGGAAACAACTCCCACAGGACCAACGCGAAGTCATCCTCGACGTGCTGCGGACATATGCGGTCATTTTTGCGTGGAGGCCGGACGACATGCCGGACATCAGTCGAAGAGTGATCACTCACCGGCTATCAGTCGACCCCGCCTCCACGCCGATCAAGCAGAAGCGGCGCTACCTCTCGGCCGACAGACGTGACTTCGTCAAAGGGGAGGTTACCATGCTCCTCTCAATCAACCACATCAAAGAGCTGAAGTACCCGACCTGTTTGGCCAACGTCGTCCTCGCCCAGAAGCTGCCGATGTTCAGAATGTGCGTTGATTACACTGACCTGAACAAGGCGTGCTCTATGGACCCGTTCCCTCTCCCCAACATTGATCAATTGGTGGACAAAACGGCGGGGTGCGAGTTGATGTTGTTCCTTGACGCCTTCATGGGGTACCAGCAGATATTCATGCATGAGGATGATGCCGAGAAGACGACCTTCATGACCCCGGAGGGAATTTTCTGCTACCTCGTCATGGCCTTTGGGCTCAAGAACTCAGGCGCCACATACACCAGAATGCTAGCCAAGGTCTTCAGAGCAGTCCTCGGCCGGACGATGAAGGCATACGTTGACGACATGATCGTCAAGAGCAAGCAATCCATTAGCCACGCCGATGACCTCCGAGAAATTTTTGAGATAATGAAGAAGTTCCACCTCCGCCTAAATCCGAAGAAGTGCACCTTCGGCGTCCGGGGGGCAAGTTCCTCGGTTACATGGTCAGCCGAAGGGGCATTGAGATCAACCTAGAAAATATACAAGCTATTGTCAAGATGGGGTATTGACCTAGTCGGCCCCTTGCCCAGAGCCGCTGGCAACAACCGCTACATCATCGTCGCCGTGGACTACTTCACCAAGTGGGTTGAAGCGGAACCTATGGCCAGCATCATAGGGGCCACGTGTCAGAAATTCATCCACACTTATATCCTTACCCGTTTCGGCGTCCCTCAGGAGATCATATCTGACAACGACACCCAATTCGAGGCCGCACCCTTCTAAGAGCTTCTCCAAGAGTGGGGAATCAAACACCGTTTCTCCTCCGTTGCCTATCCTCAAGGTAACAGGCAAGTCGAGAACGCCAACAAAACCATCCTGGAGAGCCTGAAGAAGAAGCTCCAGGACGCAGGGGGCAGTTGGGCCGATGAGCTCCCCAATATCTTGTGGTGCTACTGTACTGCGCCGCGGAGGGCGACAGACGAAACACCCTTTGCCCTTTGCTATGGTTTTGAAGCAAAGGCGCCTACAGAGGTCACCATACCCAACCGACGGTTGGAGCGTTATGAGCCTGAGGCCAACGAAGAAAGCATGAAGATTGATCTCCACCTGATCGAAGAAAGACGGGATCAGGCCTTCATCCGGGTAGAGAACTACCGGCGTCAAGTAAAATCATACTATGACGCCAAGGTACGTTCCCGAGAATTCCAGGTGGGGGACTATGTCCTTCACCGAAGAGAGGCGAGCAAGCCGACGGAAGGTGGCAAGCTGGCACTCAAGTATGAAGGCCCCTACATCGTCAGTGCCGTGGTCAAACCCGGCACCTACAAACTAAAACACCCAAATGGGTCCAATGTACCACGAACGTGGAATGTACATCACTTGGTGAAATTCTATCAATAATCCGGGGAGGGCGCAGCCGGCAAAGCCCTCACCTTCCCACGGATTGTTGATCGAACGCCACCCTCGGCCTCGAGCCACTTATCAATAAAAGTTCTTCTTTATCAAAGATCAGAAAAACGTACTATACTACACTGACCCCTCAGTGCGAAGATGCTCAGGAAAGGTCAACAGAGCACATCGTTCCGGCCCCTCAAAGCGAAAATGATTAGGAAAGGCCAACGGTGTCCCTAGGACGAAGGGCCCGCAAAGAGCCCACGTCTTGAAATGGGAAGCTCACCACGTCATCTATCCGCGAAATCAGCAGGACTCTGAAATCATGACCGAGGTGACAAAAATCCCCAAACTCAGGGATGAAAAATAGTAGTCGTCGGTAACCGACCAAACGCCTTAGCTCGCGTCATAAATAAGCGACGGGACCTCCCTGAGATCACAGGACGATCCAGTAGGACTCCTTACCGACCGAGGGACTATCGACCCCCTTGGCCGAAGCCTGAAAGAAGGACACCCACTCCTCGCTCAAATGAGTTAAGAGGAAGAAAATAAAAGAGGGGCAGCTGAAAGACCGCGCACTTGCCGGACTGAAGCGATATCCCCAAAAATAAAAGAGGGATAGCTGAAGGACCACGCACTTGTCGCCCTGAAGCGATATCCCCAAAAATAAAAGAGGGACAGCCGAAGGACCGCGCACTTTCCGCCTTGAAGCGATATCCCCCAAAATAAAAGAGGGACATCCAAAGGACTGCGCACTTGCAGGCGTGAAGCGATATCCCCAAAAATAAAAGAGGGAAGCCGATGAGCCGCACACTCGCCGGCCTCGAGCAATAAAAATAAAATCCCTAAAATTGTCCAAGTACATATCAGGCGAACATTGCGTATTACGGACGAAAGCGTTCAAAAAAAAACTTGGACAAAATTACTAAGGTAAGCTCCTGGGGCCGAAAAGGGGCACCACATGGTCGGCATCAGACAACCCAAAAGGGAAGCCGTCATCAGCCACTCATAAAGGAAGCAATCACCCAAGTGTGTTCAAACACTTAGAAAAAATTTCTAAGTATTTGGAGAAATCCCTGAGTAGCATCCAGAGCGGCCGACGAGGACAAGGATCCGGTCTGTCCAACACTTGGAACAATTTCCATATATTTGGAAAAATCCCTAAGGGGCACCCTAGGTGATCGTATCCACGTCACCGTCATTATGGTCCCAAATCCGAACAAAGCAACCATACTCTAAGCAAAAAATTACAAAGGTGGGACACCAAACATTACAAAGACGAAGAAGACATTCCCCCCCTCTCAGCCGAGCAAAGGGCAGAAACCTTCATCGGCCACGACTACGGAAAGCAAGATTAAGACTTCTTGTTTGATACTTAGAAAATGACATGTGAAATAAAAATGGATGGGGAATGACACAAAACGAAGAATACGCAATGGCCGGAAAAGTTCACATGCCGATGAAAACACCTAGACATGGATTATCCATCCCGGCCGTATTGGCCGATAAAGGCCCCCGAATTAGAGGAACTACCTAGTTTGACACTTAGAAAAATTTCCAAAGTGTGAACAACAAAAAAGGGGTAACGCCAAGACGAAGCGGACACTCAATCACTTGAAGTCTAACACAGAAGAAATTCAAAGGTCTGTCTAGAAGCAAGGGGTGTTCCTTATAGACGAAACATGCTCACCTAAGCTACCCGCTTCGGCCGCAACAAGAGGAAACAACCGAAGAGAATGATTATCCAAGTCTCAACTTAAACACTTGGAATTTTTTTTTGTAATGCTTGAACAACAAAAGCAAAAGGAAGAAGCAAGACGAGGAAGACATCATACTTAAAAGCCAGAAAAGATATATATTTTCATTCATTGGAGCAAAGATACATGGGGGGCGCAACGACCATTACAAAACAATGGCATCACAACACCTGCCTAACTTACTAAACTACATAACGAAAAGTCAGCCGATCAGCTCTCTGGGGTGACCTCATCGGCAAATAGCCCCGCACCGGCTTGCTCGAAAGCAACTTCATTACCGTCTTCCATCCCCGCATCTGCACTGGCCTCGCCTGCTGCAGAAATGGCGGTGTCGGCCAAGACGTCGTCATCAGATTAGTCAGGCTCACCGATAGAGGAGCTGAGTATCGGGTCTTGCCTCTCAGAAGGGGGGAGCTTCGCTTCGGCCTCTGGATCCTTCATCAGTCTGGGAAGCTTCAAGTTCTTCTTGGCCCATTTCTGGGTAAGCTTCAACTTCTTGAAAGCCCAGTGTAGCCTCCGATAGATCAGCCGTTGTATCCTCTGTTGGCCCATGTCGTAATAAACGAACATCTCCCTTTGAAAATATTCCTAGCCGGCAGGGCAGTTCTGGCCCCAGTCTTCAAGCCGATCCGCCACTACCTCGTAGCACCAGGGCCGACGGTCTTCCGCCTTCCAGCCTTCGGCCAGAAATTTCTCAATGGTGCCGTCAACAGCCTTCTCAGTAGCCCTCTCGGCACCAGCTTGCGCCTTTGCGGCGTCCTCGGCCCGGAGGAGGGCATCATCGCAGCTCTGCAGCGCCTCATCCCTTGCTCTCAAAGCATCATCCCTATCGGTCGCCACCTAACGATAGGCCACATCGGCCTCATCGACACCCTTCTGCAGGGCTTTCACTTCTTCCCGGAGCCGGTCTAGGCAGGCCATGGCCTCCTCGGCCGAAGCAGCTTTTTGCTCGGCCTCCTTCAGCCGGGCAATCTCTTGTTCTTGCCGCTTATGGCTCTCCATCAGCATAAGGGCACCCTGCAACAAAGAAAAAAGGTTAGGACGATGCGAAGACTCATGACACCAAAAGATGTAAAGTACGAGGAACTTAATTGGACGAAAAGGTCCATCCCGCCGTCGTAGATCCTGACGTGGCCAAGCTTCTTCAGATAAGCCCGGTCCTCGACCGGGACGGCTTGAGCAAGCACGTCATGGCCGTCAACGGCGTCATTAAAGACGCCCCCCCTTCACAGGGTACTCGAATTCGAGCTTGTAAGTCCTAACGGCTAATTCCTTTTCGGCCCTCCTTTTCCGGGAATCATGGCCGACAGGGGGCGGCTGGGACATGTCAGTCGACGAAGGGACCGAGACCGCATCAACAACGGCAACGGCATTGGAACCCCCGGCATCATCGGCCAGCATGGTCGGAACCCCGACGTCAGCATCGGCCAAAGGGGAAGCCCTCTTCGTCTTCTTAGGCTGCATACCAGCCTCAGTCAGCTTCCTCTGACCATCATCCACTGGCCGTTTCTTCTTCGGCTGCGTGGGCGGTTGTTTCGGCGCATCAGAGCTCGGTTGCGCGCCATTTGCAGCAGCCATCTTTGCGGCCTCCTTGGCGGCCATCTCCTCCTTTGCTTTCGCTTTTGCAAGGGCCATGACGGATCTGCGATCCATAACGAAGTCTGCACAACAAGGAAAACAAAAGACAATTAGCAAAAACAAAAGCAAATATAGACGAAGACGCCAAGGAGGGTATTACCATCAGCATCAGTGGGCACACCCAAATCCGGGCCATCGGCCTCCTCAAAAGTGGTGGTCATCCTCGGCCACATCGCGGTGTCACTCTCCTTGTCACCATAAACGAAGTACCTGAAGAAGCCGAGGGCGGTCATCTTATACTCCGTTATGTACTCTTTCACTCTCCTCGGCCCTCCTTTCAGAAATGCCGCCACCTGGGCATCCAAGATGCTGCTCTTCGGCACATCATGAAGGTTGAATCTACCATCATGGCCGACGGAGGGAAACTCCGTACCACCCTCACCCAAAGACACAAAGACAAATTTACTCTTCCAGCCATGAATGGACGAAGGAAGATCAGTAAAGGACCTCTTCTTCGGCAGCTGTTGAAAATTAGCATAGCCGACACAATTCTTGTGGCTCCCTCGGCCGATCTGGTATAAATTCATGAAAAGGGCCGTCGTCGGCCTAAAGTCCAATTCATCGCAGCGAAGGAGGAAGCCAACGATGAGTGAGTAGCTGTTCGGGGTCAGCAAGGTCGGGGGGAGACCCACCATGTCCAAGTACTCCGTAATAAATGGGTGGAGGGGAAACCTAAGCCCCTTAGCAAAACTCATGGGCTATACTCCAAAGTACCCCGGAGGTGGATTTAGCACATGATCCGACGGCCTGGGCGCCCTAACCCTCCCATACGGCCCCACATACATCTGGGCCACCAGGTAATCAGCTGCGCTACTCTCCGACTTGATCAAATAAAGGTTCGTGAGGTCCAAGTAGGAGTAACCTGGACCCTTCTTCGACCGACGCCTTCTCGTCGGTGCAGTCCCCTTCACAACAGACATCGGCTTCGGGCAGGGAATCGCAGCTGAGGTAGACGCTCCGTCCACAGCGCGGGAAATCACTACATCCTCACTCTCAGACGACGAGCCAGCCTCTTCGTCTTCACCCTCACCAACCTCCGGCTCCCCTGACTTGAAGGAGCTCAAGTCCTCAATCTCTTCGCAACACTCCTAGACTACCCGGTAGTCAAGGGACTTCAAGGAGGCCTCATCGTCATATGGGTAATACTCATCGTCCAAGGGCTTCATCATAACAACTAACTAGAGCCTAGAGGGTTTTACTTTGGATCTAAAGGTGGTTCTCCACTAACAGCGGATCAAAGACTAAAAGAAGCAAAGTGTGCAAGGAAGTGGAGAAAAGTTCAATGAACTGACCTTTGAAGTTTTGAAGAACGGAAGAACACACGGAAAGGCTCTCTCTCTCTAGAAAATTTGGCAGCACTTCGTCATCTCAGGAATGCAATGAGGAGCCTCTTCGGAGGGAGGGGGGTATTTATAGACCTCCCCCCCAACGGTCACTACACGTGGCACCCTCCCGTTGGCCACATAAACGACCACCACCCCTAAGGCCCATTGGGCTGGTACCGGTTCAGGAGGCGGGTCAGGCCCACTTCCACAATACCAGCCCATCGCCAACATGCCAGCAATCAACGCCCACAACGGCCAACCTAAGAAAGCGCGCCTACATCGGCCTCAACACATATGACTTCAGAAGGGTAGGTCACACCTCAAAGTGTGTCCATATCGGCTTAAACAGAACACCAATAGCATGGCCTTTTCAACGGCCACCACAGCAAAGCAAAAAGCAACCCAACAGCCATCGGTCTTGTATAAAACCCTAATGATAATTTGCGGGTTCTCCCACAGGGTTACCTTGGTCGGGAAATCGCCAAAGAATTGGATTCAGGGGAAGGCAAGAATCCGCTTCGGCCTAGGGCAATCCTTTACTCATTCACCCCTCGCTTACTCTTCGGTCTGAAGTAGTGGGGGACTGGGAGACTACACCACCCTTTGAAAATCAAGACAAAATCCAAGAAATCCAAAAATAAACTAAGTCCACAACTACAACATCGGATCATATATGCACCACAGCGTCCATAACCTTGTCGTGCACCATCGGCCGCAACAAAGTAAGCAGACAAAGAATTCCCTCCAAAGATGCAACACCTAAGATCACAATGCACTCAACGACTTTGAGACCGCATACTCCACTCTCCGTCAGAAATCAAGACGGGAACTCATCGTCCTCAAAACATGGACACCAAGCTGCGAATACCATCACTCCTCAGCCAAAGACACCGAATGAGAGCCACAGCGGCCAAATAAAGCAAACAGCACCCTCACCGGCTACCCGGAGGAAGAAGGACACTCATCGTCCTCGAACAGGAAATGACCACAATGGTCTCCTCGGCCATGAGTACAAAGTTCAACCATCAACGACCAGGAGAAGGGAAACATGTTCTTCATCGGCCACTCGCGCAAGAGAACGCTCATCGTCTCCACCAAAAAAAGGCACTTGTCGTCCTTGAAACCGGAAACATGCATCATCCGCATTACTAGGGCCCTCTTCGTCTACAGCGAAGACCACACAACGGCCAGAACGCAGTACACCCGTAACAATGAAAATCAAGGACCATAGCAAAGGGTGCCTGTGACGGCCAAGACTCCATAGCGGCCCCACAACGGCCAGAAAAGTCAACACCAGGGACTCTACTCTCCTTCACTTCGTCTACATCTCAGCTCAGAGAGTGGGGGACTCCTGATGGAGTATATGGGTCTGGACCCCAGGGCCCACATACTTGGGAGAACAGAAGGTACCACGACCACCTGGTGGGACCCTCGTCGGCCAGATGACCGCCATCGGCCAGAAAGAAGTCTACTCAGAATGTGATCCAGAAGTCTGGAAGAGCCGGGTGACCTCATCGGCCGGGTCTTCATCGGCCATGCCCTCGTCGACCATAAACAGTCTCTAGAACAAGATTTACACTTAATCTTTTCTATGTACTTTGTATCCGGCCCATTAGTGGCCCTATTGTAGATGGGCCTCCCAAACCCAAGACTAGAGGAACCCAGCCCTAATTTTTCCTATAAATACTCCCTCTGGGAATAGTTGTAAGAGTTCACAATTCATTAATACAAAGCAATTATACTACTTCTCTCTCTAGCTCTCACTTCTCTCTAGACTTACAGTCTATCACCTATTTAAATAGGTAAGATAAAAGATTGCTTTGCCTATCTAAGTTGTTTTTATTTTATGTTAAGTCAAGAAAAAATCAAGGGTAATTGTGATGGTTTTTATTAACTTTTTTAAATAGGAATGAGAAGTTAATACTCAATTCCGTCCCTTTTTATTTAGCCAATCACTATTTTTCAAATGAATGATATTAAACTTTGACTGATTATATATTAATACACGATAATATTGATAATATGAAATTATATGAAAATGTTCTTTATTAAAAATATTTATCATAAAAGTATAAATTTATTAAGTTTTAATAAACATATTAGTAAAAATAATGGATCAAAATTTATCATCTTTAACGGGAAAAGAAAAAAATGACTAAATAAAATGGTAACGTTAATTAAAAAACGAAATGTGAATATCTCTTTGACCAAAGAAAGGGGTGAAAGAGTGACTACGCGCGTTGACACAAAGGCATCCAGTGGCATTCACACCGGATAACGCAAACGCGCCTATGGTGTCAATTGGTCATCCATCGTCTCATTTGCGGACGGCGTCCAGTAATAAAAAGACGACGACGACTAGGATATCGACCAGGAATTAGCATTGGCGGAATATAATGGAGGTGAAAAGGCGGGCGGTGGAAAGTCTGGTGACGAAGCTGGGTTCAGTATCGGAGCGGGCCCGAACAGAAGCCATCTGTGAGCTGCGAATCGTCTCAAAGAACGACGGCGAGAGTCGGCAGTTGATCGCCGACGCCGGCGCTATTCCTTACCTTGCGGAATCGCTCTATTCTTCCGACAAAGTCTGCCAAGAGAACGCTACGGCCGCCTTGCACAACCTCTCCATCTCATCTAAGGACGCTCTGATATCCACCCGCGGACTCCTTGACGCCCTCTCGCACGCACTCAGGAACCCATCTTCTGCCTTTACTGCCCAGTGCGCCGCCGCCACCGTCTTTAGCCTCCTAACGGAGGAGAAATTCCGGCCCATCATCGGCCACAAGCGGGATATCGTCTTTGGTCTAATCGACATCGTGAGAAACCCTAATTCGGCTTCTAGATCGATCAAGGATGCGCTCAAAGCGCTTTTTGCCGTCGCGCTTTACCCTCTCAATCGGTCCCTTATCATTGACCTGGCCGCAGTGCCTGCGCTGTTCTCCTTGCTTTGCAAAGACGGCAGACTTGGCGTTCTAGAAGATGCCACGGCGGTGATCGCCCAAATAGCAGGCTGTAAGGAGAGCTGGGAGGCATTCAGAAAGGTCTCAGGTGTCGACGTCTTGGTGGATTTGCTGGACGACGCCACTGGATCAAGCAATAGGACCAAAGAAAATGCAGTCTCTGCACTTTTGAATTTGGTGCAGTGCAGTGGGCAAGATGTGGCTGAGATCATTCGCGGATTAGTTTTAGGCGCAGTAGAGGGAATTATAGAAGTTGCAGAGAATGGAAGCGAGAAGGGGAGGAGCAAAGCAATGTCATTATTGGAGATTCTTGACGTGAGCTGCTCTGTTTTGGGAGATGAAGATTCTTGATGCGCGCAGCTAGCTCTCTCCTGGAAGATGATAAGTTTGGAGGTGACTGTCTTAATTTTTGAGTTTGTATGATAATGGTATATAACTTGAGAAGTAAATATGTCTGGCTGTATAGATGAATGGATTGATTATACCTTATGAGTTATGACGATTAGTGTTTTTTCCATATCTGTTTGTAGCAAATCCACCCTATGATTAAGTTATGAAAATGATAATGATGATTGTGTTCATATCATTCTACTTGCCTTCCTCACCTGTATGTTTTGTGGCATTGGGGTGAGTTTCATCATAATGACTATACTTTAACAAGACCATTTCTTCATCATTTGTCTACAATACAACAACAATTGAGCCTTGTTCTCAAAAGATTCTGAGGTCGGTAATATTAACCAATCCATGATACCGGAGCCAAAAAGAAAAATAAGAAAAGAAAAAGATAACATAAGATAAAAGACAAGATAAAGAAAAAAAATAAAAGAACATAAAAAAGATAAAAGATAAAAATAACATAAGAACATAAGAAAGGTAAAGAAGATAAAAAGGATCAAAGAGAGAGAGAAAAGAGATCAATCCTCCACACGAAAATTGTATATTTACACAAAGCGTTTATTGTTAGTAATTTTCAATCTCAAACTGATTATTTGACTACCAATATGCTTATTTAGTTATGCCTATATGTCATACCAACAAATTCAAAATTAAAATTGCATATAATTGAAAAATTACAAATGTAATGTGACAATGACTTAAAAAAGAACCTGCTTTAATTAAAGTAGAACAAACCTGATGTAAAAAAGTTAATTATTCAATTTCTTGATTACACGAAGAAAACTGGGGGAGCTTGCCTCAATTACTTCGATTAAGCCAAACCATTTCTGCCATTTTCCGATTTCCTCGGTAGGCTACCAGCGGGCATTGTTAATTTTTATACAAACTAACACAAAAGTTCAAAACAAACTTTCAAACCTGCTTATTGCTTGAAAGAAGTGAGTAAAGAACTGAAGAAGCTAGAGTGATTCATTATTGAATAACTTGATGACGAACTCTGGCTTCATTCTTTGAGACAGGCATTAGCTTGTGTTGTGGACATCACATTAGGCTAAATGCACATTCCAGAGTAGGATGTGTTTTGATTGTCACCCTCCGTCCCATTTTACCTTTTATGTTAGACATCACAAACCTTTGGTGAAAGGTGACTATATTTTGATCTTTTATTTGAATATAATGATATGGATGGCCTGGTCAGCTATGAATCATTTCTTGCGAGCATTTACTCTCAAACGAACTTATCTAACTGAGTAACTGGAGTCCAGTGATTCATGAATTCAGACTAGTGAAGCTATTAAGTAGTCTCTTTCAATGTGGTGAGGCTGAAAGGCACTTGATTCATAGTAAATTGTCACCTGTCTGTCCCGAATCTGTATTGCAGGCAACCAGCTTGTTATCATAACCTTTTCATCCTGTCATGAAGTTTGGGAGGTCTCCATACTTAACCTCTCTCATTTTCCAGAGTTCTAGGATTCTCCACAGTAGTAATGATAAATATGGAGATTCCTTGTAAGTTATAGGATTCCTTGTTAGGGGAACAAGTCCGTGACTTTGTGCTCTACATAAGAATATGAGCAGCCCGGGGCATAGCCGCATAGCTCAATTGGTAGATAGGGAGTACCACAAGGAGTAAGTCTCAGGTTCGAATCCTAGCAACCGTGAGAGAGGTTACTTTGTAAAAATGCATAGAGTCCCTGCAAGTGGGCCAAAGCCCCCTTTGCTATCCGTCAACTTGTGATTAAAGTCCAATTTATATCCCCTAGTTAACTGTCCGTCCGGTGCTGGGAGTCATCAGGAATGTGATGTCGTCCTTTTTTACATTAGAATATTACGGAGTAGTATGTTTGGTGCAACTTGTTATGTGTTAAGATGATGCATAGGGTTAATATAATGAATTAGTATACGATGGGCTGCGTTTCATTCCACTGCTTATAATGAATCAGTATATGATTGACTATTTACCCTGCGAGTTATTTTCCAAAATATGGCCACCTAACCCACATTTCCAAGAAAATCTTGGTTGCTTAAGAATTAGTAATATACAGCTAGCCAGCTAGGCTATCAATGCCGGGGAGGCGAGCACTAGATGGGCTAACGTAAAACTATAGTGAATAATGGTGAGCAATCTATAGAGTTAATTATCAAAATAGGACTAAAAGTCATTCACTTTTCACAAATAGGATCAAAAAATAAACTATGTTTGCATAGGACTAATTATGTGTACCTTGGACAATTATACTCTTATAGCTATTAAAATGTTTTAATTCCTAATAAAATAATAAAAAATAATAAAAATTCGTAAAAAATACTAAAAAATTAAGAAAAACATTTCGATATTTAAAATTTAATTAATTTTTTTTTCAAAAAATTAAAAAAATTAAAAAAAAAACAAAAAAATAAAAACTCAAAAAAAAAATCGCCACTGCCTCTGCCGCCTCAGCACCACCACCTCCAGTCACCAGGGAAAAAAAATGCCAAGTTCATTACAAATGCCATATTTATGGCAGGAAAAAATGAAAATGTTGGCATTCGAAAAGAGAAATATGCCATTTTTTTGGCATTTTCAGAAAAAAATGGTATTTTTCTGGGAAAATGACATTTTTTTCATCGACCGGAGGTGGTGGTGCTGGGAGGTAGTACAGGCGGTGGGAAAGGCATCCATATTTTTTTAATTTTTTTTACGGAGTTTTACTATTTTTTATTAATTTTTTTAAAAATAAAATTATTTAAAAAAAAGTTTTTGAATTTTTTATTTTATAAAATTTTTATAGATTTTTTAATTATATTTCTACGAATTTTTGAATTTTTTTCGAATTTATTATGAATTAAACATTTAATTATGGCTTTTGACTATTTTTAATTCATATTTAATGGAAGGGTAAGAATGGAATGCAAAAATAGGTATTTTTCCAATAGGACTCATATGGTCCTATTTGGAATAAAAACATAACAAGTCCTATTTTAGGGTTTTGCCATAGTTTTAGTCCTATTTGAACTAATTTCTACAATCTATATGACTAAAGTCAAGATAGTGAATAAATATGTGAATTTTAATGGTACTGAATAGTCACCCTTGTTTTAGGAAAAACCCCATAATGGTCAATGATTTTTAGTCAAATTTACCATTAAATAGGAGTACTATTACTAGTTAAAAAGGAATATCTTTACAGTTAAATAAGAATTATTTAGTTGTGTTTTAGGATATTTTTACTTGAATTGTTTTCAATCCAGACCAGATTTGAACAGACCAGATCAGATTTCCATAGTTATAAAATACACAAACACCAGAAATTTACCAGACTAGACTAGGGATGGACCAGACCCGATCCGGGTCAGGGCCCGGGCGGGCTTTTTTTTTAGGTTAGTCCCGGAACTGGACCAGATTGCTACCGGGTCCGGGTTGGGACGGTCACCCGGTCGGGTACCGGGTCGAGTTTGGACGGGTCCGGGCTTTTTTTATATGTTGTTTACAAATTAATTCAAGAATTGCTAGATACGTAGTATAAAAAAGTTAAAGTATATTTATTTGAAATATGAAGTACAATTGAGAATTGAGAAAAACTTAAACATGAAATACTTTTTCTAATAAATAATAATCAATTGGGAAAAAATTAAAACATGAAATATATTGAAACATGAAGTACAATTGATAATATAGTTAAGGGAGAACTATATGTCCAAATGGTGACATACGGACAAAGTCTATTTTAAAAAAGCAGGAAAAAATACTTCGCATCCCTTTGGCTTTTAATTTTGCATACTCCTCGGGGTGGTTTGCTTTCAAATGCCTATCTGCGCCTCCGTATCCATGTGAAATCACAAGCAAATTTTCTCGTTACAATGGTAGCAAGTTGTCCACCACACTCTACTTGTCGTTATTTTCCATTCTGTGTAATTGTTTTTCATAAGGAGAGATTGACTTTTCTTATCATTTCCGTCGTTGTCGGATGTTTCCTTGTCGGGGGTTTGCTGATGGCCTTGTACCTCTTTGGGTGTTTTCTCGTAAAACGCATCTCTCAGGTCATAATTTGTGTCAAAATCATCTCGGTTTTAAGAAGAAGACCCGATATGTACTTTACCTTTGCGTTGGAGCTTACTCAAATCTACAGAATGTCTACCGCGTTCCATCTTAAAATGTAACAAATACAGAGTATTAATGTAATACCCGAGATTAATTTAAGAGGATTAATAGTACTACTCATACAAACAAGATGCATCTCCTTTTAAGGGAGCTCATCACCAAGAACTCCAAAGTTAAGCGTGCTTGCACGGGAGTAGTCTTGGGATGGGTGACCCCCTGGGAAGTTTCTCAGCGCGCACGAGTGAGGACAAAGTGCGCGGAAAAGGCTAGTGGCGGTTTGTGAGGACAGTACTAGAGGTCTGGAGTAACTACCTCGTGGCCTACGGGGCCGGGGTGTTACAAATGGTATCAGAGCAACCCTGCGACAGTGTGATGATCCGTTGGATATCGGACGGGCACTTAGTAGGGGAAAAGATTCTGGGACATGATTGAGATTGGTTTATGGGCGCAACGAGGACGTTGCGTTCCTAAGTGGGGGTGATTGTAATACCCGAGATTAATTTAAGAGGATTAATAGTACTACTCATACAAACAAGATGCATCTCCTTTTAAGGGAGCTCATCACCAAGAACTCCAAAGTTAAGCGTGCTTGCACGGGAGTAGTCTTGGGATGGGTGACCCCCTGGGAAGTTTCTCAGGGCGCGCACGAGTGAGGACAAAGTGCGCGGAAAAGGCTAGTGGCGGTTTGTGAGGACAGTACTAGAGGTCTGGAGTAACTACCTCGTGGCCTACGGGGCCGGGGTGTTACAAATGGTATCAGAGCAACCCTGCGACAGTGTGATGATCCGTTGGATATCGGACGGGCACTTAGTAGGGGAAAAGATTCTGGGATATGATTGAGATTGGTTTATGGGCGCAACGAGGACGTTGCGTTCCTAAGTGGGGGTGATTGTAATACCCGAGATTAACTACCTCGTGGTCTACGGGGCCGGGGTGTTACAATTAAACAATCCTAAAATATTTAATACTTTAATATATATACTTAATATATTAATTAGATATAATATGTAAATATAAGTAAATATAATAAGTATATGTTAAGTAAATAATAAGTAGATAATAAATATAAGTAAATAACTACATATAATATATTTATAAGTAGATAATAAATATATAAGTAGATATACTTGTACAACTAATTTAAATAGATATGAATAATATGATATATATTAATAGGTGTAGAGATAGTGTGAGAATTGGAGAAGATGAAGATGTAGAATTGGAAATGATTAAAGAGTATTAAAGTAGGAAGAATTGTAGAATAGATGTAGAAAAATGTTTAAAAATTAGGAGTATTTATAATGTTTTTTACACTCCACCCCCACTCCCAAACCCCCTACCTGCCCCCCAGGAGGCTCCAACGACTATGGACTCCAATAGTTCTAATTTTTTTATTTAAAAAAATAGTCGTTATAGGCCTGGCCAGGCCGGTCCCTGTTTTCGTAGACCCTGACCCGCCTCAACAGACCACCGGTTCGGGTATAGTGGACCGTGCTCGGACCCGGTTGACTGGCTGGGCCGGTCTATCCGAAACTTGTCTATCCCTAGACTAGACCAGATCAGATCAGACCAACAAATTTCAGTTTAAGTAAAATCATCCTTAGCTTTGTTATTATGATTATGATCTCATTCTTCGCTTTTACATGGACAAAGTTTAATTCCACCCATGTCTCACATCCTCATTGAGTAAGCAAAAGACATCTAAATAAGTATAAGATGTAAAAATTTAGTTGTGTTTTAGCTTTGGTATTATGATTAGGGGTTTTTACCTGAATATTACAAATAAATAGACAAAAGACAAAAATTTGACCTTTTATTTAAAATTCCAAAAATTTGGTAATGAGTAGTAAGCTAACTAGTTTACCTCTAGTGACATGACATGTTACACTGACACAAACATAGTGACATCCACCACCACCATCACCTGACCAATAGCCGCAGACGGGCGGTCATAGTGACACCGGTCACAGTGACATGGCTCTAGTGACACCGCTCTATTGACACCACCACCTCCTCCCACAATCTGTCACCGCCACTGCCACCGCCGGCCGGAGACTGGCGGTAGCCACAGTGACACGACTTCAGTGACATCGCCACAATAACCTCAACCATGCCTCATCCACTGACCTCCACCACGCCTCTTCTGACTACCGCCACCACCTCCATTTCACCATGATGGTCGTCGCCGCTCCTTTCGTAAATTGTCGCCGCACTGCCTTTGCCCTTCCCAGCCTCCTCGCCATCCCTAGCCCCCACCAACCCAACCCCGATGCAACCCCTCTCATGCCCCAACCCAACCACCACCCTACCAGCCCCCTTCCTAGTCCCCCTCACCTTCTTGCCAGGCTTCCTTCCCAGCCCACTCCCCATTTGCTCTAACCCATGGCTCCCTAGCAAAAAATTCCAGATCTGCAGCGGATTTGTTCAGCCCTAAGGCAATCGACAAATTTTCCTCAGCCACGAAATTAATCATCGACCACTAGATTTTCTCCAATCGTATCGATGAAGCTCGCAGAAGACGGAGTTTCTTGGTGAATCTCGTTGTTGTTGCTGCCAAATTATAAGTTCGACATACCGTTGTGCACAAGCTTGCCGCTAGTGTTAATTCAACAAGAGAAGAAGAATTCTTCGGCTGCAATGGTGAAATGGTTGTCGTGGTTGTGGCAGCGGAGGTGTTGTGTCTTGGCTAGAGGTTGGATGGCTTGGAGCAAGGGGAGAAGATGGAGGTTGGATGGCTTGGAGCTAGGAAGAAGAGGGTAGATCCGTAGATTTGTGTGAGGGAGTAAAGGGAGGTGAGACGCCAGGAATAGGATTGGATGGGTTAAGTTGAATGGTGTCACTTTTTGTCCAGATTAAAATAGTCATATTTTTGTCTATCTAAAGTCGATAAGTAATATTTTTGTCATTCTTTCTTATGATTATGAGTACTACTACTAGTTAAAAAGGGGAAGAAGAACGGAGACACATTGTCCTAAATGCAGTAAAAGAAATCTAGACAAATATAAGACGTAAAATGTGAGGCTAATACATGAATATAAGGATATTCTCATACATGAGTTAATAATAAATAAACACACTTTTTCAATAATAATAATAATAATAATAATAATAATAATAATTCAATGTGTCCAAATATAAATTGTTTCACATTTTTTTCTGTTTAGAGATTGTTTTGCATATTAGTGCATAACGATTAACAAGGTATGCAACACCTATATAATATGTCACGGAGTATATTTCAGTGGACTTTTTTCCATGAACATCATCTTCATCTTTATAGAAAGCACATTCCTGTTCAGTTCATTGAAAGTGAGATGGATGAATGCAAGCACATCCACATCATCTGAACTTGCAAATTGACACTTATAACACGCAATTTAGTCTTCTCATCTTTTCATTGGTTAGTATTTCTTGATATATAGATGGTGAATATTGTTAAGGATATCAGCTAAATCTTCTAGGTGATTTGGATTTAACTTACTATATACAAGTGAACAAATATAGTATAAGTACTCCAATTTCATTCACAATAACTACATTGCCAAACTTTACAATTTTCAGATTTAAGAACTATGTTCTACATTTTTTCGGATCTAAGTACTCCAAAATTTTTAGCTCTAAGAACTTAGTTCTACACTCTCAGAAAACCCCCTCCAAACCTACACCTTTTAAAATGACTTGTAGCATTTTTACATTAAGACTCATTTGGTACAAGAAAAGAAATAAAGAAGGAATGCATTTTTAATTTATTTGATAAGAATACTTAGAGAATGAGGTAAGATTCTAAATTTTGTGCTTTGGTTTATTATTGTTTTAATGTAAATTCAGCAAATGGCATAAGAGTCCAAATGAATCTGAATTGCATGTAACATATGAATAAAGCATCTAGAGATCAAGCGAAGCAGCAATATCTCTTTTGTTAATGGTAGATCAGATGTTACTTGTAAACAAAAGCTTGAATTGAAGATAGTAATGGTGGAGATCACGAGTCTTTAACACGAAGTCCAACATGTAATCTTGTGATGATTGATCAAGACTTCCTACTATTTTGTGGCTAATAGTGACTAAATAGGCGTCAATGTTTATGGGAATTATGTTCTCTTCTCATTTTCAGGTTGCAAAAGTAAGACGAAAGCCTAGGAGGTGGCAAAGAGGTGCAAGGTGGTACGGTGATCCGGATGGGTTAACAGAAACAACCAGACACTTCTTCCGCTTTTATATATAGCTCGTGTATTCCATCTACGTTTCTCATAATATTGCTTTTTAAAGTTTTGTGCAAGAAAACCCTAAGTTATTTTGGATTTTACTATGATGGTTGTATTTTGTAAATTGGGTTGAATTGAATTTTAAATTGAGACTTCGATGATAGCACCTTTTGTGGCAAGTCTTTGTATTGAGTTGGTAAATGTATTCTCCTTTAGAGTGAGAGTTGTTACAACCTTAGACTTGAGCCAAGAATTTATTGTTGAATTGTTAGACCTGGTAACTAAGCTTGAGCCAACAACGCGTCAAGACAAATTTCAGCATTCGTGTTCCAATAACCCCCATTGAAGGTTTTGATACTATAACCTTAAGATCACACAATGACTCAATGGCTCAGTCAGTACATTCAGGTTCACCTTAAGATTGAAGTAGTATATCATGACCATAATGGTGCTAACTATATTGGGATCCTATTTAGTGAGGTGACATGGAGGAGATGTTGTTGTTAGATCATCCATGGTCATGCTTTCCACCCCCACTCGAGCTCAAACGAGTGAGGGACGGGGTGACTTGCTATCTCGAAGGATGAAAAGGATGCAATTGCAAAAAGGAAGGCCGAGGTAGATCAAGAACGACAATTATGACACGATGAAGCTAAATTGAGGTGGTGAGATTGAGGTGAGCAGACAAAGCTAAGCAGGATAAAACACATCAGGTGACATAGAGACTTATATCTGAAGACCAGTCTCATCAGCCATCCACTCAACAGACGGCGACCGTATCAGACACAACCATTTTCCGAATGGCTCACCCCTTGCCTCATTTTGAGTAGGGGTGGATTCGGTTCGGGCCACCCGGCCCGTGACCCGGCCCGGCCCGGTACTGTGCGGGTCCGGGACCGGCCCGGTCGGGCAGTCCG
The DNA here is from genome assembly GCA_945859875.1 of Cuscuta europaea. Taxonomy (NCBI): domain Eukaryota; kingdom Viridiplantae; phylum Streptophyta; class Magnoliopsida; order Solanales; family Convolvulaceae; genus Cuscuta; species Cuscuta europaea. Next base: position 4,412,144 of record CAMAPE010000075.1, on the reverse strand, counting down.
GGACCGGGTGTAGACCCGAACCGGTGGGAATGGGCGGGGCGGGCATGGTTCCGGAAAAATGTGACCCGGCCCGGGTCCGGGTCTTACGGTCCTATTTTAATTTTTTTTAAAATACTTACTAGCCGTTATGGGTGGGCTGGGGACAACCCAAACGGCTATATAGCCGTTGGGTGGGGTGCAGGGGGGGGGTCCGGGGGGTTGGGTGGTGGGGGGTGGGGGTGGGGGGTAAAAAAACCTATAAATACTCCTAATCTTAAACATTTTTTCATATCTCTTCTCCAATTCTTCCTAAATCCTATTCTTAACTCTCTACTCTCTAATTCTCTTATTCTCCATTCTCCGATATATTATATTTATTATTTATAGTTTATATTAATTATCTACTTATATAAACTATAAATAGATATACATAGTATTATATTACTTATATTTGTTATCTAATTATATATTACTTATATATTTATTATATCTATTAATATAGTTGGAATTATATCTAATTAATTTGAAGTCATTCTATTACTCCCATCCGAAAGAGGTACAAAATTATTCTATTATTTACACTTGTTTAATTTTGTATTAACGTTACTTGAAAAAAAACTAGTTAATTAGGTTGTACAATTTGCTATAACTCGAATTAATAGTTAAAGTTAATTACTTTATTACAATTTTTTATTAATTGCTAGTTGCTACATTTGACTCTAGTTTAAAAAACTAGTTGTAATTCTAATTATAGTTAAAGTTAAAGTGTATTAATTTCATTGTTAGTAAAAAAAATATGTTTTACACAAAACTAGTTAATTCACTAGTTAATTTGCTATAACTCGAATTAATAGTTAGATAAATAGTTAATTACTTTTTTACAATTTTTTATTAATTGCTACATTTGACTCTAGTTTAAAAAAATATGTTGTACACAAAACTAGTTAATTCACTAGTTAATTTGCTATAACTCGATTTAATAGTTACATAAATAGTTAATTACTTTTTTACAATTTTTTATTAATTGCTACATTTGACTCTAGTTTAAAAAAATATGTTGTACACAAAACTAGTCAATTCACTAGTTAATTTGCTATAACTCGATTTAATAGTTACATAAATAGTTAATTACTTTTTTACAATTTTTTATTAATCGCTACATTTTTTAGATGGATCGTCCTAGATATTCGGTTGTTATGGGTAACGTCGAGCGCAACCGAACGAAAGAGCTTGCGAGGAAGAGATCCCGCAAAGGTAAATCACATATCGGCTCTTCATCTCAAAGTCGAGATGATTTTGATACGGGTTACACAAGGAGGGATGGGGATGCGATGACTGACGAACAACTAGAACAAGAATTGCACCGACATAATTCCCGCTTTTTTCAAGACCAACCGAGGACCATTGACGAAGAAGAGCTTGAGGACGAGGACGACGATGTGGAGGAAGTAATTCCGGAGAGCCACGACGACGAGGAGGAGGAGGGTGGCGGCAGCCATGACGCCGACCAACCTGCCTCATCCCAAACAGGTACAAAAAAAGTAAATCTGAACTAATGGCTAATAATTTTTCTAAGTGGAAGGACCCGAACACCGGGAATTGGACCGCAACTTGCAATTGGTGCAAGAAAAACTATAGCTTGGGGATTTCCGGCGGATACGGATCCGCCACAAGACACCTTAAGTCCAAACACCCGGTGGAGTATGCAAAATTAGGCGGAGGAACGGGGAAGCAAACGCAAATATCGAGGTTTGCAAATAACCAACAAGGTTTTGGTAATTTCTCATACAATGATGCACAAAATTTGACAGGTATGGCTAACTTACTTGTTGAAGAAAATTTGCCTTATTTGTTTTCTGAAAGTCTTGCTTTTCGTGATTATGCACAAACTTGTTTAAATCCGCAATATAGAGGTTATAGTCGCAAAACGGTTAAGAAAGAAATTTCAAGGCTTTATGGTGCGGAAAAGGTAAGGTTACAAAATTATTTTGCAAACTTTGATGGACGTGTTACTGTATGTTCTGACATATGGGAGGATACTTATCATAATTTACATTATTTGGGTCTGAGTGTACATTATATTGATAATGATTGACATATGCATAAACGTGTTCTTGCTTTCCGTGAATTTAATGATCGTCACACCGCTGAACATATTTATATTTTGATTGAGCGTATTTTAATTGAGTATAATTTAATTGATAAGGTGTTTGCTATTGGTTTTGATAATGCTACTAATAATACTGCTGCTATTCCTAGATTGCGTGAATTGTGTGGTTCTACTTCTTTGATGGGTAGATTTTTTCATCAACGATGTGCATGTCATGTTCTAAATTTATGTGTGCAAGATGGTCTAAAAGCGTTGGGAACATCGTTGGAGGTAGTCAAGGGGGGGGGGGGGGGGGGGGGAGATTAGACGTATTTGGGGTAATGGACAACTTAGGAAAAATGGCATGATTATTTGATAGAAAGAGGTGAGAGATATGTGGCTTTTCCTAAAAATTTGTCTATTCGTTGGAATAGTACCAATAAGTTAATTGGAGTTCTTCTTAGATATAAACATCATTTTCCTGCTTTTATGAAACAATATGATAACTATATTATAAACTCGGCTGAGATCGACACCTGTGAAAAAATTTGTAATGCCTTGATATATTTTAATAATGCAACTGAAACTTTTAGTCATGTTTATAAACCTACCTCAAACCAATTTATTCGTGAAGCTGTTAATCTCGCCGGTGCTTTTTCAAATTTTGAGAATGCTGATTATGTGAGTTATTTTGCTAGTTTTATGAAGGAAAAGTTTTTAAAATATTATTCACATATTCCGCATATTTATGGTATTGCATTTGTTCTCGATCCTCGTTTTAGACTTTGTTCTTTAGAAGAATGTTTGAATTATTATTCTGCTGCTTTTTTTGGTCCATTGTCAATGTATGAGGACAACCCAATTGATCCGAAAAAAGAATACAACGAGGTTAGTGATATATTTTATGCATTATTCAATGAGTTTCATGCACAATATGGCAATGCGCCCCCTCCCCCGACACAAACATCATCTAAAGGAAAATCAATTTTCAAATCTACGTTTGCCAATCTTATTAAAAAAACGAAATCAACTCCCGCTACACAACAAAGCACAATTAATGAGATTTCTTTGTATTTAACTTATGATGTTGATTTTGAAGAAGATGATGATTTTGACGTACTAAACTGGTGGAAGGGAAAAGAAAGAATGTTCCCGGTTTTAGCAAAGATGGCTAAGCAAGTGCTATCAATGTCGGTTTCAACGGTTGCCGTGAAACAAGAATTTAGTTCGGCCGGCAATGTCCTAACACAAACCAGAACGAGGTTGAGCGCTGAATCTCTTGAGATGCTTATATGCTACCACGATTGGTTGAAAGCAGCCCGTAGAGCTCAAGAAATTGACATCACCTCATCCCAACACTTTATGGATGAATCTACAACCGAGGGTGACTTTACCTATGCCGGAGATTCCGATTGAATTATTAAATGATTGATTAGTATTTCATGTTTTAAAAACAATTATAGTTCCTATTTAATTTTCAAATGTAGTTCATATTTCATTTCAAATAAATGCACTTGAAGTTTGTTTTTTAATACTTGTATAAAACTATAAAGTATAAAATATAAATTATAAAAAAAAATATTTAACTGACCCGGCCCGGCCCGGCGGGTGGCCCGACCCGTGACCCGGGCGGGTGGTCCGGCCCGAACCGGACCCGTCCAAGTGTCCAACCCTCGGGCCGGTCCCGGGCCCATGTGATACGAACCGGCGGCCCGACCGGGCATAGGCCCGGCCCGGCCCCGACCCGGCCCAAATTCACCCCTAATTTTGAGAGCATATGATGTACTGGCTTTCCCTATACTAATATTTTCGCCACTAGGTTGTTTTCTTAGTAAGGATATTTTTATTTGGACGGAAATTTGATGGTCTGGATTGATTAGGTATGGTCTGATCTGGTATGGTCTGAACTGGTTTGATCTGGTCAGATAAATATCTAGTCTTTGTGTACTTTATAACTATCCAAATCTAGTCTGATCTGAATTTGATTGGTCTGATATGACCTGGGACTGAAAATAGTCCAAGTAAAAACATTGGATTTCTATGCATCATGGACAAGCTAGGGTTGAGGTCTTCCTACCGAGGAAGATTACACTAAGATTAGAGAGGCATGATAAACATCTTATGGATTACTCCCTTTCACCTTCACCTTGAGTGATCTCATTTACATTTTTGATGCGATTAAAACATTAACAGAACACATACCAAACGACCGTATAATTCTTCATGTAACGATCTGATCGATGTGTCCAAAAACAATTATGATTGTTTTTTTAAATAATAGGGGATTATCCGAAAGCTGCTAGGTTCAATTGTCCAAGCTCGTCACCGACGTTGTTTTTTGTACACAGTAAACCCGTGAACGACACTGGACCTTTTGAACAGCTGTGGACGCAACCACCCGTGACCAGAACAAAAAACAACCCGCATCCCAATATCCATTTCATATAATACTATATTAATAATAATTATGATAATAATTATACAAAAATTAAATATGACGGAGTAATAATCAATCATCGAAACGTGACTTTGTGGCGTACAAACAAACACCAAAAAATTAAAAAACCAATCACACAAAAAGCAACAGTAGTACGTACTTAATTATAACAAAAACTTTCGCTAGCTTTAATTAAAACATACATACTCCGTATGTTTTTTTTATCAAATGAAATGAATTACTACTACTCATAATAATTATTCAGCTGCAAACTTCATGGGCGATACCGAGTCGGGAATTGGGCCCATCAAAGATGACCCGGTGGTTCTGCTGCTGCATGCTGGCGATGACGTTGAGGGCGGAGCTGACGTTGTCCGGGGCGGCGGCCATGGCCAGGCAGGTGGTGCTGCCCGCCGTGCTGTGGATGAGGAAGTTGTCTTGTGGCAGGGTCACGTTCATTCCTTGGAACATGAACTTTATGGTCTGAACGGAGACCGGAACAGTGTAGCACGTGTCGAACCCTCCAAGGGCTTGCACTGTCGTGTTGGGCCCCATCTGTCGACGGAACTCGTCCCTCACTGCTGCATATGCTGGCTCAACAAGCCTCGTGAACACCGTGCCTGAACACGTCATCACGTCACATCATTCTATTACAACTAAACATCGTTAACATTCATTTTAAAATAACTAAAGGTTGTTTCTTCAAAAAAAAAAAAAAAAACTAAATAATTAAATTATGAAATTAACACAAAAAATTGCCATTTTTGAAAAAAATAAATAAATGACAATGGTGCTAAAATAAATTTTCATATAAAATTTGAGCTATTTTAATTAGCTATGCAAGTTTGAGATATTTACCCCACATCCAGTGACATAGCCAGGAGAAAAGGTTGAGGTAACAGATACAAAGAATTTTTTCAAACAAATTTTTAGGCATAGATTTTTACATTAAAAACACAACGAATTTTCAAATTTAGGGTGGACCAGGACCTGACTACCCCCTACCTCCCCCATGCTCACACCCATTCGAAGTTTAGGGTATTTTAATTATTTTTCACTTCTCTGTTAATTAATACTTTCTCATAAAATTTGTCAAACTTACTTCGGATATACCAAAGAATTTCCTCATTTACATTTTTGATATTGTGTATTTTATAAGAATATTACTAAAATAAAACATATTTACATAAATATGACTATTCATTACTACAATGTGGAGTTGTGATAATTTAAGCTCAAAACTTGAACATGAATTACTATGATTTCATTACTACTCTAGTCATTAGTCATATTTTTGTAAATCATCTTTATTTTGATCATATTTATGTAATTATTTCTTTTGACATTTCATCACTAGTATTTATTTATGTTTTTGTTACTCAATCACGCATTTTGACTTTATTCTCACTTTTTAAAATTACTATCAACATTAAATCAGAAAGAATTTTGTGGAAACGGAGCACTCACTATGTAATTTGCTTACTATTTCAATATTTACGATTCTGTATTTTTTAAGATCAGCCGTAATACTGCATATTAATTATTTTCTGAAGTATAAATTCTAATTTTGGTCTTATAAATATCACATCAATTTCAGAATTGATCTCCATATTTGACTTTGACAATTTTTAGTACTCCTTATATTGTATCTTTGCTCATAAATGATTAATGATTTCGGTAATTAAAATCGCTATAAATATATCACAAATAGTCAAAAAACATTAATAAGTAATAAAAGTGGAAAATGCAAAAGATGAGGACAAAATGTGTATGGCAGAAATTTGAATTAGATAATACGGAAAATATATTTTGTATTTTCTGGTGACAATCAAATATGATCATATTCATCAAAATTATTTTAAATATATTAGAATGAAATATATAGTGTGGGAAAAAAAAATTGGGATGAAAGTGTAAATGGTTACCGGAATCGATAATGGTGCCGGCGCCTGTGACGGGATTGAGAGCCATTGCAGTTGCCGGGATATCTACGAGGCGGCGGCCTACTCTGATGGCGATGAGGTTGACGTAGTACAATGACGATCTCCGGGGATTTTTGAGCAACGGAGTGTAGCTAATGATCTTTGTGGGTTGACTGGTGGGACCAAGCCTCAGAGATCCGGCGAAATTCGGGGACTTAAAACTGGGCAAGCAATAAGAGAAGGTGGATTTGTAGAGCTTCTGAGTTTGGGACAACAGCGATAGCGGCCCACGACCCAGGCCCAGCAGACCCTGAGGTGGCATCGAGTTTCCTGTGGCCCTCCCGACGCACCCGAAGGTGTACCCTTTCACGATGTCCGTCGCCATTGTCATCGTGTCTTGGGAGAGGTTTGCTGCGATGGTAGACCCGCCGTAACTCATGTTGAAACTACACGCGCCACCTTCACACGTTGACTTTGGTATCTGCAAATTTTAACATACTCCGTAAATTAGGATCTTTACATTTCATTCTACGTAATACTAATACTCCGGTTTAGTAGTTTATATATATTGAAAGTGTTCATAACAATAATCTCATTTAGTTAATTATTTTAAAAAAATAAACCGAGTTCTAACATTGTTAACTTTTCCACTATCTTTTTAATTTTAAATATATACAAGAAATAAATCTATATAAGCGTTTAAAAACAAATAAAAGATATTTAAACATTAATAATATTATATTTGAGTTTAATCTTATTTTTACTTTAATTTACCATTCAATTTTTTTCATACAAAAGATAAACATTTGAACACCACATACTCATCAAATTTTCTATTATCTTTTATTCTTTAGCAATGTTTTAAATAATTGTAATGTGTTAAATTCAGGGAAATTTGGGGACTTAAAACTGGGGCCATCAAATTAAAGTTTAATTAAAAGGGGCGATGAAAGTATTACAAAGTATTTATTACTGTGTATTTAAACACTTTTAGGAGTTTTGTTTAAAGGATGCAGTCAATGTAATAACTTTAAATTTTATTTACTCCAATATTCATGTTAGTCTATCTAAAATTTTTTGAGACTAAGGAATGTAAGTTGTGATTGTTTGTTGTTTAATTTAGAGCATGGATTTATGATTATTTCTAGATTTAATTTTTACAACTCAATATAACTTTTTTTCATTTGTTTTTTATTTATGGATACCAAGTGGGTGATTATTTTTTCCAACATTTCACACTTGTCGAGACACAACTTTGACCATTAATATATACATATAATTCTCTATTAAAAAAACAAAAAAAAAATTGATTTTGAAAAATTACGATGAGACAAATTTAACAATATTCTGCAAAGTGAAAAAAAGATATATTAATGCATTAATAAATAAAACATGACCAAAGTAGAACACGCGAATGGTGTAAAATTCAACATTTTACACTTATTCAAAGAAATGTATTAATGAGCTACTTATAACATTGATTTGAGCTGGAATATGATGAAATTGGTAAAATTCTCACCAAAATGATTGAATTGTCTTAAAAAGTTGAAAATCAGTAGAAATGTGGAAAAAAAACAGTAAAGAATATTCAATTGATTAAATAGATAGAAAAGTAGGTGAGAAATAGCTAAAATAATTATCTTCAACCATTTCAATAAGAAAAATAACACTAATTATTTTAATTATTCAGCGCACATGCGTCACCAAATAATATAGAATGTATATCATGAGAAAAATAATTCTCAATACGCGTGATATCGTATTATTTTAGTTAAGCTTTATATGAATTCATTGTTTTTGGTGAGGAAATATATCATTGTTACCCGTATTAATTAATTTACACCTTACTTCGATGTAAGAATCCATTAACCTAAATTCAAAACAACTTTTTATAAATTCAATTAGAAATATCACATTGGAGAATGAATGTATGCGGTGAATATAAAGTAGGATAGCAATTTAATGATAAAGTTTCCTACTAATTGTGTGAAAAAGAGAAAAAGAGGAAAGAGCAGTGAGAAAAATGAGATGCGATAAAGTGGAAATGGGAGACAATATATATATTCCGTATTTATTAAAAGTATTAAGGGCCTCATGGTGTGGCATTGTACGTGGTGCTCTCAATAATTGATCATGTACACCACTTACATTATAGGTAATAATAATGATTATGACTAAACATGCTAGGTTGGTGATTTTAGTATCACCAGGTTCATTTTAGTGTAATGGAATTTACAGATTACCAATGGAGTTCAAGTTTAATTTTAGACAAGTTAGGAGGTGCGGAGCGCACACTTGTACGAAATTAAATTTAAACTTGGTTCGATTAAATGGCGTGGGTCAAGGGGGCTACGCTCCCTTGCGGGGTCCAAGGGGCAGCACCCCTGGCGGGAGTCTCGGATAAACATTTTCGGATATGGAAATTTATTTTCGGATAAACATGTCCATATTAATTATTTAATAGAATGACTTTCTGTTAGAGTAAAACTCTAACTGATTGGCCTTATCTCTTTGGTAATCAGAAGAATTCGAGTTCTACTAAAAGTGCTAGTTCGTGGTCTATATATTGGTGCCTCAGTTTTAGACTGTCTCTCAGAGTGATTATCCCAATAATCTAAATTTCGTGTAACCCAGGCATAAGGTCAAAATATTAGATTCGGAAAGTGATCACACGATACTCTGAGAAATCCGTCAGATTTTCTAAAACAGTTTCCCAACTGCCCAGAATTAACATGCTATTCGATCTTTGCAAATCAAATATTCCATGGTTTTAAAACTAAACTACTTTTACATATGGTTGTGCATATAATTTGTTAGTTTTGATAGTCTTCGATATACTTCCAAATCCCAATGAGATGTCAACGACAAGTCAAAAAATCGTGGAAAACAAACGGAGTAGATACTACCTCCCTCCCATTGGTCTGTTCCATGTAATTTTCATTTTTTGTTATCCAAAAAACTTTTCTCATTAAATTAAAATGACTAATTTGTAGTTATGTCCATTTCTCACCTAATTCAAAAATTGCAAAATCCATTGAGACGAAGGTGGTACAAAACTTTACGGATCATATGATTCATAAATACTACATCCGTTCTCTTTTAAATGCAACGTTGAACTTTTTGCGCTATTCACATGTTCTACTTTGACTCTATTTTATTTATTAATGTATTTTGAATTAATTTTTTAAAAAATATTATTAAATTCTTTTCATTTTAAATTTTCAAAATCATTTTTTTTAATTTTTTTACTAATAAGTAATGAAAGAAACGTGAAAAGTGAACCGTTCCCATTAAAAAGAAACAGGGGAATAAGAGGATCTGAGTCATATACTCGGCATTATTTAATTAATTTCATAAATTTGCTGATGACAAAAAAACAATGTCGATAGTACGTTCAAACTTAAAAGTGACAGAGTAGCTGGCTTAGCAGGTAACTTTCTGTTGTCTAGCTCTAATTGTTAAGTACTCTCACTGTTTCAGCTACGGACTCACTTCCCTATTACTCCGAATTATTCTCAAATAACTTTGTCAATAGTGGGACGAAGAACTCAGAAGTACCTCTGTCATATACTCCCTCCCTCTCATTTTAATTAGTCAAATTTGATTTTCAAGTGACGTTTAACTTTGATCAAATTTTACCAACTTTGACTTAATATGGATTAAGGAAATAAATTTGACTTTACTATATAGTACACTGTTGTAACACTGTTTGACAATGTTTTGATGTAGATAATTTTCCAAATAAGGAAGGGAGAAGAAGCGTGAAGTTTATTTTGGACCTACTCAAAAAGGAAAGTGTGAATTTCATTTGGGACCGAAGGAAGTAATATTACCCATCCCATTGAGAATCAACATATTCGAATGAGATCAGAAATGACCAAAGTTACAAATGAATCACAATTTTTTTGAAATACATGAAACAAGATAGTTATAAATACTCATGAACAAAAGGACTTAAGGAGTAGTAGTTTTCCAAAAAAAGCAATACATTAATAAAATAAAATATACTACTAGTAGTATCTAAGTATATTGCACCTATTTAATAATGGATGTATTAATACATTTGGACAACACTTATATCCTTCGATCCTTAAAGGATGTAGTAATACATTTTACATGTAACTAAAATAAAAACTGTTAAAAAGAAACCTCTTTAATTCAATAATAAGTTTTAAAGTGACTACTAAACTTAATTAATAATATCCTTATAAATAAATTTCATTGCAGTAATATGTTTAAAAAATTTCTTGTTAAAGATAAATTTTATTCATTTTTCTTCTGTAAATAAATAATGACATGTATATGAATAAGTAAAAAATGATAAATAAAAGTGATCTCATATAATCTGATTGTATTAATAACTTTTTTGTGTGTGTGAATCAAATTTAATTATTATAATCATGTTCAATTTTATGCTATAATAACCCTTAAGCTAGCATAATTATATATAATAGTTTAATCATGCCTTCACAGTTCACATACACCTTTTATTTAAGTACGGAGTAATATTTTAGGACTACATAATTGTCATAACAAAGTAGAGGTGACAAAATGTTTTGGAAAAGAATCAAAGTATGGGTGGATTCAATATAATGACGACCTTAATTAATGAAAGCAAGTCATTGAATTGTTAACAGAACGTCCAAGGATTAGAGCATGCAGGGGATAGTACACATACCAATTGGCAAAGGGGAGCTCCACAGGAGACGTTCTTGAAAGTGGTGGAGGTTTCCGGCGAGAAGTGGGCGGAGGAAGGGCAACCGGCGCAGCCGGTACACGGGATCCAGGCAGCATCATTGCTGGTGTCCAGCGCCAGAAGCAAGGTCTGCGGCGGAGTCCCGATCTTAGCCCTCACAATGTAGGTGGGGCTCTGGATGATCTGGCGGCCGGAGGCGATGGGCAGGGAGGACTTCTTACCGGCGACGAGGTTGGAGAGGTAGTGGAGCCTGGCGTCGTCCTTGGCCTGCATCTGGAGGACACTGTCTTCCCACGACAGGGGATGTTTATTGTGGGAAGGGCGGAAGGGAGAACAGGAGCTGGAAACATGGAGGACTTGAAGGGTGGAACCCTTTTCTTGCACTTCGCAATTTGGGGCGGTGCTGGTTGCTGCCACCGAGAAAAGTGCAAAAGCAGCTGCTAGGAGGGACAGCAAGTATTTCATTGCTATGGGTTCTTTGTGAGGACAGATAAATGTTATCTATGGACAAGTCTTTGTCTATTCCAGTGTACCGTTTATATAGATGCCAATAAAAGGAAATAATGCCTCTTTCTGGTTCCACCCATCTCTAATCAATGTTTGATTTTACTAAAGTTATAAAGGTAAAGGAAAAAGAGTGAAATAGGCTCTTCAACTTACATAAAAAGATTAAATAAGCCTTTATATAGGAGGCTTTGTCCGGTTGTCGTCATTTGTGGTAGTTTCCGGTGTATTTTTGTGATGAATTTTTTTGAACATCTTACTCATTAAGTCTAATTTACTCATACCAAATTTCAGCTAACAATTTAATCGAAAAGACATTCAAATAAATTTGTGAAGACAACTGCGCAGTTATCTTAAAGAATTCATTTGAATACCTTCTTGATTGAAGTTTTAGCTGGAATTTGGTATGAGTAAACTATACTTGATTAATAAGATGCTCCAAAAATTTCATCAAAAAATTCTAACGGGAATCGCTCCAAATGACGATGACCGGACAAAGCCTCCTATATAAGGGCTTATTTGACATTTTTATGTAGATTCGATGGCCTATCTGACTCTTTTCCCTAAACTTAATAATCCAACCATATTAACAGGTCAATTCCATAAAACACCTAAACCTTTTATGCTTCACTCTAAACTTAGGGCGTTTTTGCATTACTCCTTTATGGTGCACTCTATTTGTTTGAAAGTCTAGAAGTATTTATGTGGCTTTAAAATGCTCTCATAAGTAGTTCTTTAGAAGTTGAAGGAAACTAGATTTTGAAAATTAATCCGATTCAGAATTAATTCCAAACTTCCCTTAATATGGAATGCGTGCTAGTGGCAGACGGTATATTAGGATGAGCCGAGTACAAAGAATATTTTTATAAATTCTTTATACAATTTTTTAAATCTCAATAATTGAAACAAAATAAAAAATGGGATAGCCATCTAGCTACTTGGAGGGTTATTATTGTCTTTTGGACCACTTTACTTTTATTTGGGATTGTTTAATGTTTTATTCATTTGAAAGATTAGATATATCCTATTTTTAGATAAAACATAGTGATCCATATTTTGAGAAGTATAATTTTCTCCTATGTAGAATAATTTTTATATAGTTTTCAAACTCATTTTTTACATCCTTCTCATTTTATGTGTTTGATCTTTTGTCAAATTTACCGTTGTATATATTTTTTTTCTTACAAATGCATTATCAATTGCACATTTAAATTTTCATATTAAACTTTGATGGTCCCAAATCTAGTACTTTCTATAATGAAATGGATAGATTCGAAAGGAAGATTTGGGCTTCTCATAGAATAGCTTCAATTAAGAGTGCAATTGGCATGGGTGGATAGAGGCTGATTAGGTCCGACCAATTTTCGAATCAGAACTGGGACTCGAAATTAAGGTTCCGAAATAGGACTAATTAAGACCGGACCGGTTTGAAAGATGTCGTGGTCCTGGGTCTCGATCAATATTTGGAAAAGATCAACTCAAGACCATTTTTTATGTTATTACATTAAAACTGTGAAAAATGTTGGAAAATTGAGAAGTATTTCAAATGAATAAAGTATTTTGTTTCTTTTTTTCATATTCTATCATTTATTAAATCAAATAAATTATACTTAAATCTTTAAACTTTGCAACGTGTTAAACACAATTAAGTGAAATTGTCACATATCTTTTCAAATGATTAAGAATTGTTGTTGGGCGGTTATAAAGTTAATAACCTACGTTACACTTTAATTATATAACTTGGTTATTAATCAAATTTAATAACTTTTCAATGAGATGTGCACCAACGTTTATAATAGTTATAATGCTCCGAACGTTAGCTTTAATGAAAAATCATCTATCTGGCATGCAACTTCAACGTTTGTATATTTGCATGCATATATATGTGTGGGTTAGGCTAGCAATGGATATAGAAAAATATATTTTTTGAGTTATGAAAAACATCTCTTCCAATCTTATTCTGTTGGATTAATATATAATTTTCACTCTCGTTGTTCTGTTACCGGCTTACGCCGAAGAGCTCGTTATATCTTGGAGAAAGGTTTTCGCTAGTCGGAAATACTTACTTGAGGACAGCGTCTGACGCGTCTCGAGCTATATTATTATTTCTAACACTTTTTTGCGGGTTTATCCGACCAATTCCATCAACAATCTCACTACTAGAAAAATGGCTTACAGTGACACTTGTTTAGTGACACTATGATGTCGCTAATACTTTTACGACACTTACATATCAGTAACTAATGACATTAATACATCAACGCATAATAGTGACACTTTGAGCTGAATTTATAATTTAATTTTAGTTTTTAAAATTTCCTAAACCTAATACATTTATACCATTGTTACATTCTACTTCCTTCACCTCCGATACCCCTCCCCCTTTTCTCTCTTCCTTCCAGACTTATTTTACATCTGCTTACGACTCCCCTTCTTTTTACGAGCCCTAGCTCCTCAACCAATGAAGACGCCCGTCACAGGCAGGATGAAGACGATGTCGATGCTGCTCCGGACGACTTCGACGAAGACGCCATCGCCGCTGCTCCTGACGACTTCAACGAAGACGACGCCGCAGATGCTCGTGACTACTTCGACGAAGATGATGTCGGTGCTGCTCCCGATGACCGTTGCTGCTCCCGATGACTGTTGCTGCTCCAGACGACTTCGACTCGAGTTCTTCTTGGATTCACCGATTCTCCGATTTTTCTTGGACTTGGGTTCTCAAATTCGTCTCTAATTCGCCAGTTCTCTCAGATTCATCTCTGGCCTGACCAGTTAATCACCAGATTTCATATCTCTTTAGCTTTCCTTTATATGTTTTTACACTTTCCTTATGCATTCAAGGTTTTTTTTAGTTTGATTTAGCTTCTGAAATTCGTGCCCTAATGATTACAATTTCTGATGTTGTTGACTTCTCATACCATTTTCTATTGGATTTTGAATGTTATTAAATTTATAAAGACCAATTATGATTTTAAAATTCAAATTCAAATAGATTACACTTTTGCTTTGAACTTTATGTATGTGTTTTTAATGTCTTTCATTTATATTTGTTTATTTACCAAATTGTTCTCAAATGGAAATTTGTTCGTGTCTATTTTCCTTAATTTTATATGTAGTGTGTTTTAATTTTGGTTTAGGTTTTGGTACTCTAATGCTGCAGTTTATGACGTTGTTAGCCCTTGTCTCACAAATTGTATTGGAATTTTGTGTTATATAACATATTTAGTGTATCTAAAATTTATTTAGTGTATCAAAGCATAGTATAGATACATGAACGTTTCAACTAACTGTTTTTAAGAAGGCTAATGACTATCTTATACTCTAAGCAGGGAAAACTATCAAACGGAACACCTGTTTTCCTTGCTCATTTCATTTGGATCTGCTCAGGAACTGCTGTCACTTTTTTTTCTGTCATCATTGAGGTAAGTATTATTAAAAAAATCTTTAAATGACCAACCAACTAGTTGTGATTGCTTCTATACAAAAAACTAGGGTATTTATGATGTGCAAAAAGTTTTAAGCCATATCTCTATTTATTAGCTTGACTGTTTGATCCTGGGAGTGGTGTTGATTCTCATTAGGATGGGAGTATGCATGTGTCAGTGAACTGCACATAATACTAAACTTACAGGGTATGGTTTCATCCAACCTGCAAATCAAAACGAAGGATTCATGGAAAGCTATTTAGAAGGTATTTTTATACTAAGTATACAATGTTAAACAATTATATCTCACTACACTCATTTCTCTTGCATATAAATAGAGATTCATTCTCATTTCTCTTGCATATTCAATTTCACAAAATATAATCTAACGGTCCAGATTCATTCTCATTTCTCTCCTAAGATCATTTTCTCACTTGAACCTAATTATATATATATATATATATATATATATATATATATATATATATATATATATATATCTCACTTGAACCTAATTATATATATATATATATATATATATATATATATATATATGTTAAACAATTATATCTCACTACACTCATTTCTCTTGCATATAAATAGAGATTCATTCTCATTTCTCTTGCATATTCATTCTCATTTCTCTCCTAAGATCATTTTCTCACTTGAACCTAATTATATATATATATATATATATATATATATATATATATATATATATAATTAGGTTCAAGTGAGAAAATGATCTTAGGAGAGAAATGAGAATGAATCTGGACCGTTAGATTATATTTTGTGAAATTGAATATGCATTAAGTGAAACTGAAATGTGCATTGGGTGAAATCAAAATGTACAGCACAAAAAGTAAGACACAATGATATTATGTGAAGCTGAATTGTGCATTAGATCAAACTGAAATGTGCACTAGGTGAAACTGAAATGTGCAGAATAAAAATCACAATGCGGTGACATTTTTGTGTCTTTTATTCTGCACATTTCAATTTCACATAATGCACATTTGAGTTTAACTTTTCATTCTGCACATTTCAATTTTACTTGATGCACATTTCAGTTTTACCATATGCACAATTCAATTTTATATAATACAATCCGACGGTCCAGATTCATTCTCATTTCTCTCCTAAGAGCTCTTTCTCACTGGAACCACTCCCTATATATATATATATATATATATATATATATATATATATATATATATATATATATATATATATATATATATATATATATATATATATATATATATATATATATATATATATATATATATATATATATATATATATATATATATATATATATATATATATATATATATATATATATATATATATATATATATATATATATATATAATTGATGGGCATCTGTTCTTATGATGAAGGAATTTCTAGAGTGGTGCTTTCAAGGTATTTGTAAAAAATCCTAGTAGCGTACACCATTAGTCCCAAACATTCTTCCTGCCCAGTTTAAGAAACATTGCCAGCGAGTGGTCACTTACCATGTTATACTAGCTAATCTATTGAATTGATTTTTTAGTGTAGTTTTTTCCATGTGCATCCTGTCAGACCCAATTATGAATGCTATTATGGTATGAGAATAGGTCTGGTCACTTAATGTATCCGGTTATTCATCTAACTGTCCAACCCCAGTGCACAGTAGTCCATCAGCCATGTTGCTGTGCTCTTCAAACTGTATGCATGTGTGCTGCTATTAACTTTGTCAATTACTTTTTTAGTCTTTAAGTGTTAATTCTTTCAGTTTATTTTTAGACTTTAAGTTTATAATATTCTTTCAATAATTTAATGTTCTTTTGGATGTAGGATCTGTTTGTGTTGCCTCGTAATTCAATGAAACATATACTCCAAACAATGGGAGTTGCACATAAAATTTTTAGGTGCACTTTGTACACTGATTTCATTGCACAACACATGAATGAGCCCGAGAAGTTAAGAAAGAATATTGTAAGTTGTTTTAACTTGCACTCTTGAAGTGTTTGCATTGTTTTAACTTGCACTCTTGCATTGTTTTAACTTAAGAAAGCAGGAACTGGCAGCAGAGCGTGCATTCAAGGTTTCTATGGAGATTGTTTTAACTTGCAATCTTGAAGTGTTTGCATCGGATTCACTGCTATCACTGCTCTAACATAGGCACCTTTCTAAGAATTTGATTTCTATGAGAATATGCTTCTAGATGAGCCCGAGAAGTTAAGAAAGAATATTGTAAGTTGTTTTAACTTGCACTCTTGAAGTGTTTGCATTGTTTTAACTTGCACTCTTGCATTGTTTTAACTTAAGAAATAAGGAACTGGCAGCAGAGCGTGCATTCAAGGTTTCTATGGAAATTGTTTTAACTTGCAGTCTTGAAGTGTTTGCATCGGATTCACTGCTATCACTGCTCTAACATAGACACCTTTCTAAAAATTTGATTTCTATGAGAATATGCTTCTAGATGTTCATGACTACCAAATTTGATCTATCATAATGCTGAATTGACTATGTGAGACAACAGAAGTACTTTTTGATTCATTGAGATTTGTACCTTTGAATTTTATTTATGTTGAGTATGTAAAAATGGTTTCAGGATCCTTCTGACATAGTACACTACTTGCTCTTTAATTAAAAGTTAAATCAGAAGAAAGAAGCAGTACAATGGGAGAGAGAAAGGGTTCAATGTTTATTGTACATGATAGTGTTAAATTGTTAAGCATTATATTGTTTGATACATGGGTTGCAAGGGGAAGTTACCATTTGCTTAGAGGAGGCATATTACCAACTACTTGTTGACTTGCTCAAATGTTCAGTTTGATACGCTTATGAAAATGGTGTTTGACATAATTTGGTAATGCTCTAGTCGTGCTCTGATGTGACATGTTTGTTTGTGTAGAAGGAGCTCAAAAATATGGTCAAGGAAGGATCATTTGTGCATTGTGGAGACAATGATGTGCTCTCAGTTACTCTTCAGAAAAAAACCAAATGGCAGTAGAGTACAGGGCTTGGGGCACTTCATTACCCCAACACGATACTTTCACACGCCAAATTCAATAGCCGCTTTTTTTTCAAGAATTGTATGCTATTTTTTTGCGGGAATATTGCTGGAATTTTGCTACATCTTTTATCCGGCGGTAGGAAATGTAATTGAACAAGAATGTGAAAGTGTTACCGAATATTATATGTTAAATGATGTGTTTTGTGTATCCATTAGTTTTTGGATGTTATGATATTTATGAATGAAGTAAACAGTAAATTTGAATTCTACTAAAGCTACCATGGGCATATTATCTAGGCTTATATAGGCCCAATAAGCAATCCCAACCAAGTGACATTGAAGTGTCATAGAAATCTATGATGATGAAAGTGTCATAAAAATCTATGATACTAAAGTGTCATTAAATTTTGTGATGTATTAATGTCACAATATATTCTTGATGCATAAATGTCGCTATTTTAGACGATAAATTAGTGTCATTTTTTGCTGACACAAAACCGTCCCTGCATCAGTGACACTATATTTAGTGTCGCTAGCCCCCACTTTCCCCGACGCTTTTTAAGTGTCGCAGAAAGTTTCAGCGACACTAAGTTAGTGTCACTATATGCCCTTTTTCTACTAGTGTCAAGAAAGTATTTGGCGTCGGATATGCTTGCACACATGATCTTACAAGTTGTCGCCGTCGCACTCATCGCGACTATGTTATCTTTGCACGTGTGTTGTGATTTAGACTGGTATTTGGATATATGTCTCTTCACTTTTCTACTTACAATAAGCCATACTTTAACACCATTTTTTAAGAGAAATGTTATTCTTTTATTTAGTGGTAAAATGACAACTATGAAAAACAACAACCCACCAAAATCAAGTTTCTAAAAACAAAAATGCTTTTTCCTCCTATACTATTATAGGAGATGGTGAAGAGCTCGTGTACCTAGCGGACTCTAAAACCGTTAAGGTGCATGGAAAAGGGAAAGTTCTTCTGAAGCTCACATCGGGAAAAACTTTATCACTAAATGATGTGTTGCATGTGCCCGAGATTCGGACTAATTTGGTTTTTGTTTCCCTCTTGGGAAAAGTTGGGGTTAAAGTTTCTTTTGGTTGTGACAATTTTGTTATGACAAAAAATGACGTTCTTGTGGGAAATGGCTATTGTAGAAATGGACTTTTTGTGCTTAGTATTTCTGAAATATTGTATGATAATGCTTCGGTTTATTTAATTGATTCTTACGATGTGTGGCATGCTAGACTAGGACATGCAAGTAACTCTTATGTTAGAATGCTAAGTGATTGTGGTTTGATTTCTTTTAAAAATAATATGGCACTAGAAAAATGTGATGTTTGTGTTCAATCTAAACTAACCAAAAAATCTTGTCCCTCCATATATAGGGAATCGGAATTGCTTAGTTTAATTCACACGGATTTAGGTGATTTAAAAAATATCATGACTAGAGGTGGTAAAAAATATTATGTCACCTTTATAGATGATTTTTCCAGATACACTAAAGTTTATTTGCTTAAAAATAAAGACGAGGCTTTTGATAAATTTTTAGTGTATAAATCTGAGGTAGAAAATCAATTAAATAAAAAGATTAAGAGAGTTAGATCGGATAGAGGGGGTGAGTATATTTTATTTAATGATTTTTGTGAAAAAGAAGGGATTATTCATGAGGTTACTCCGCCATATTCACCCCAATCTAATGGAATAGCTGAAAGAAAAAATAGGACACTAAAAGATATGATGAATGCTCTTTTAGTTAGTTCCGGTGCACCTGATAATCTTTGGGGGAGGCTATTCTTTCTGCATGTCACTTACAAAATAGGATTCCTTATAAGCACAATAAGAAAACCCCTTATGAATTGTGGAAAGGTTTTGCGCCTAATTTGAAATATTTGAAAGTGTGGGGTGTTTAGCTAAGGTTTTATTGCCTGATCCTAAGAAGAGGAAAATTGGTTCTAAGACTTCTGATTGCATGTTTATCGGTTATGCTGAATCTAGTGCTGCTTATAGATTCCTTATTTTGCAAAGTGATGTGCTTGAATGTGATACAATTGTTGAAACAAAAAATGCTGAATTTTTTGAAAATGTGTTTCCTTTGAAACGTGAACACAAGACCATTGCACCATATGGTGAGTATGAACCCTCTAGTGATAGTGAACCATTAAAAGAAAATGATTCTTTTACTGATGAACCTTCTTTTTTGAGAAGAAGTAAGAGGCCAAGGATAGAAAAATCTTTTGGAAATGATTTTTATACATATCTTGTTGATGACGAGCCTTTAACTTATTCACAAGCTATTTCTTCAAAAGAAGCTCCATTTTGGCTTGAGGCCATACAAAATGAAATTGAGTCAATCAAACAAAATAAAACTTGGGTTTTAACTGATTTACCAAAAGGTTGTAAACCAATCGGATGCAAATGGATTTTTAAAAAGAAATTAAATCCGGATGGTTCAATTGAAAAATATAAAGCGAGGCTTGTGGCGAAAGGTTTTTCTCAAAAACAAGATGTTGATTATTTTGATACATTTGCACCGGTAACGCGTATTTCTTCCATTCGAACTTTAATTGCCTTGGCTTCTATTCACAAACTTTTTGTCCATCAAATGGATGTTAAAACTGCGTTTTTAAATGGTGAGCTAGAGGAAGAAATTTATATGGTGCAACCGGAGGGTCATGTAGTTATTGGTCAGGAACACAAAGTGTGTAAGTTGATCAAATCTTTATATGGTTTGAAACAAGCTCCAAAACAATGGAATGAAAAATTTGATGAAGTGTTATTTGCTCATGGTTTTACCTCACTAGAAGTAGATAAGTGCGTATACACTAAATGTGAAAATGGTGCGTGCATTATTATTTGCTTATATGTGGATGATATGTTAATTTTTAGTAGCAACCTTGAACTAATAATTGAAACAAAATCCTTTCTTGCTTCAAATTTTATTATGAAAGACTTGGGGGAAGCAAAAGTGATTTTGGGTATGAAAGTCATAAGGAAGGATGATGGTATTATACTATCTCAAGAGCATTATGCTGAAAAACTTCTAAAGAGGTTTGGACATTTCGATGTCAGCGCCGTAAGCACCCCTTATGACTCTCATATACACTTGAAAAAACACAGAGGTGATCCCGAGGCTCAATATGAGTATTCCCAAATTATTGGAAGTCTATTACACTTGATGAATTATACGAGACCCGACATAGCTTATGTTGTCGGAAGATTGAGTCGATATACTCATAATCCAAGTGGGGATCATTGGACCGCGTTGAGGTGGTTACTCAGATATTTGAGAGGTACCATTAATTATGGTATATTTTATAGTGGGTTACCCGCTGTACTAGACGGATACATCGATGCTAACTGGGTCTCTGACTCAGATGAGATAAAATCCAACACTAGATATATATTCACCCTTGGAGGTGGTGTCATTACGTGGAAATCAACCAAACAAACTATAATCTCTAGATCCACTATGGAGTCTGAGCTTATTGCTTTGGAAGTGGCTAGTAGTGAAGCGGAGTGGTTGAGAAATTTCTTAGCAGAAATTCCGGTTGGTACAAAACCAACACCATCTGTGTCTATTCATTGTGATTGCAGAAGTGCAATAGATACTGCTAAGAAAATGTGTTATAATGGGAAGAATAGACACATTCGTTTAAGACATAAAGTCATTAAACGATTATTGAAGAATGGAATTGTGTCCATTAATTTTGTGAGGTCACAAGGAAATTTAGCGGATCCTTTGACAAAAGCCCTAGGACGAAAATTGATAACCGAAACATCGAAGGATATGAGACTAGTGTCACTTTGAAACAAATTGGGATGGGAACCCAACTTGTGTGATTGGAGATCCCATGAAGCAAGTTCATATGGGTAATAACAAGTCTTCCATTTAGTTCTTCTAGCCTAACTAAAATTGCCCATTTCCATGATGTGAGATATAGGCTAGAAACCGCATCCTTTGAGAGGCTGAGCTAAAAGCTCTTAATGATCATCATAGCCCTTAACTTAAGGGTGGTGTGCAAAAGTGGTACACACTTGATGATATCACCTATATGAGTGTGAGGTGGGGCCGCCTCTATGAAGCATGACAAAACTTCTAGAGCACTCATGAACACCAAGCACGTGCATGGCCTTACGGCGCACAACGGCGTAATAACGAGAAATTGTGCGGGGTGAGACACGACCGTTAAGACCCTGATTTACCAATAGTAGCTTGTTGGTTCATAGAAACTATATGTTTCACCAAAAGCTCGGTTTATTAAGACTTAATCGTCTCGGTTTGGTTCATAGTCTACGGACACCAAACTTAAAGCCTCATTCCTTTAATCCAACAGAAATTTTATCTAAACTAATTCTCAAAAATTCATTTGAAATATGTGGGGGATTGTTGGAAAATTGAGAAGTATTTCAAATGAATAAAGTATTTTGTTTCTTTTTTTCATATTCTATCATTTATTAAATCAAATAAATTGTACTTAAATCTTTAAACTTTGCAACGTGTTAAACACAATTAAGTGAAATGGTCACATATCTTTTCAAATGATTAAGAATTGTTGTTGGGCGGTTATAAAGTTAATAACCTACGTTACACTTTAATTATATAACTTGGTTATTAATCAAATTTAATAACTTTTCAATGAGATGTGCACCAAAGTTTATAATAGTTATAATGCTCCGAACGTTAGCTTTAATGAAAAATCATCTATCTGGCATGCAACTTCAACGTTTGTATATTTGCATGCATATATATGTGTGGGTTCGGCTAGCAATGGATATAGAAAAATATATTTTTTGAGCTATGAAAAACATCTCTTCCAATTTTATTCTGTTGGATTAATATATAATTTTCACTCTCGTTGTTCTGTTACCGGCTTACGCCGAAGAGCTCGTTATATCTTGGGGAAAGGTTTTCGCTAGTCGGAAATACTTTTTGAGGACAGCGTCTGACGCGTCTCGAGCTATATTATTATTTCTAACACTTTTTGCAGGTTTATCCGACCAATTCCATCAACAAAAAATATTTTACAAAGAGTTGGATGTCGATTTAAAAGCTATATTGATATGGGGAGGGGGAGGGGAGGGTGATAGAGGATTTTAAAAACTATAAAAAACAGGACCATGACTAATAGGGAGGCCGGAACCAATTGAAAAACCGAAACGAGTTTAGAACGCAAAATAGAAGAATTAAGTTTTATTCTTTTTTCTTACAAATTTATTATCAATTGCACATTTAAATTTTCATATTAAACTTTGATTTGAACATTATAGATTGTCCCAAATCTAGTACCTTCTATAATGAAATGGATAGATTCAATAGAAAGATTTGGGCTTTTCATAGAATAACTTCGATTAAGTGCAATTGGCCTGGGTGGACCGAAGCCTGATCAGGCCCGGCCAATTTTCGAATCAGAACCGGGACCGGAAATTAAGGTTCCGAAATACGCAGTAGGACTAATTAAGACCGGACCGGTTTGAAAGATGTCGTGGTCCCGGGTCTTGATCAATATTGGGAAAAGATCAACTCAAGACAATTTCTTTATGTTATTACATTAAAACTACTAAAAAATATTTTACAAAGAGTTGGAGATCCATTTAAAAAGCTACATTGATATGGGGAGGAGGAGGAGGAGAGGGTGACAGAGGATTTAAAAGAACTATAAAAAATGGGACCAGGACTGATAAGGAGTCCGGAACCGATTGAGAGACCGAAACGAGTTTGGAACGCAAAATAGAAGTATTAGTCCCGGGCTTCCATCATTTTTCAAGGGAAAAATAATTTAAATATCCCAAACTTTGAAGGGGTGTGATATAAATACCTCAAACTTACAAATGTAATATATATACCCCAAACTTTATATAAAAGTTACGTTGGCACCATAATCATATTTTTTTTGACACGTGTAATTTTATGGTGTTAAGTACGTAATTTAAAATGTAGAAAGCATTTATGAGGATGCAATTAACAATAAATTGTACCAGATGTATTATTATTTATTTCACAAATGAAATTTTAGAATGTTAATTGCATTCTAACAAAACTTAGAGTATTTCATATTATGTAATTATTCTAATAAATTTGTATTTGTAAAAAACATACAATCATGGTGTGAAAATAACTATTTATATAAAGTTTGGGCTATATATATTACATATGCAAGTTTGGGGTACTTAACTCACACCCCATAAAAGTTTGGGGTATTTAAATTATTTTCCCCTTTTTCAAATACGGATCGATGTGAGATGGGAACCAACCTGGCATTGGGACCATGTCTAACTACATAAGTCTAAATATTTAATTGGGGTGACACTAGTACACTAGCTATCGTGCCAATTCCATATCTCTAGTAGTGTAGAATTAATTAGTATTAATTATTAGTCAGTATCCTAATGGTAATAGGCAACCTATTTCATTATAAGTATACTTTCAGAGTTATCAGCCTGGTTAAACCTGTGTATTATTCTCACATGGTATCAAGAGCCTAAGTTTTTAACCTATTTTTTTGTTTGTTTATATGACGTCCTCTTCTACCGCTCAGTCTACAACAACCGCGCCTCTCACGACAACAACGACACACACCACGGCAATGCCTTCAACTGCGGCAGCTGCCTCCACCGGTAGGGGTGGCAGCGGGTCGGATTTATATCGAGTGAAGGCTCATCCACGTCCACCCATTAATTTTTCATATTCCACTCACCCGTCCATCATCCATTAAAACTTACATCCACATCCAACCCATCCATCATGAGCGGGTTATCGGGTGGATCGGGTGAGTAACGGGTGAATATAAATGGTCTAACTTGAAAACAAAATAAATAAATTATAAATAGAAATTATGACAATTACAAACTAAAAAATAAAAAAATGTTGAATAATAACAAAAAAAACTTGGGAAATTAAGTATATTAAAATCATTAATTCACTACCAATAAAGAAAGAAGTGATTGTAAAAAAAAATAGTTATAAAACTTTTTCAAGCTATCAAAATCTACATTTCCGCATCGGCACAAAACTATTTTTGCAGTTCAACCGTCACTTCTTGAAACTTTTCAATTGTCTTTATTTCACCAATTCATATATATTCATATATATGTGTCTTCTTCATTAACAAACACATATTTATTACTCTGTAATATATTAGTATTAATTATTATATATATTATTAAATAGATATTATATATAATATAATATAATATATATTTATTGTTATATGCAGGTTAGCGGGTAGGTGGATGGAGCGGGTGACATGTCGGGTGATGGATTGGATGAGTGTTCATCCACACCCGATCCAATCCGTCTTTCAATCCACCCGTCATCCATTTTTCATCCATATTTTTTCAAGTTTTCGTCCATACTTTCGGTTCGGGTTGACTGGATATCCGCGGGTGCGGGTGATATTGCCATTCCTATTCACCGGTCACCACGCATCTTGAATACATGACATCACCAACACCACCTTCTCTCATTTTTGGTTCGACATCTACAGTTTTGTAGTCGCCTTTATCTATGCCGTTTCTGATGAGCAGCCCAACTATGGATGTGTTAGTTTGGGTCGCGCCCGTGTTCGACGGGTCCTCTCCTATTACGGCCAGTCATTCGGCTGGTCAGGACACCACGACACGCTCAGGAACCTCCGAATCATCCTGACTTCAGTTTGCAAGTCCCACTTTTTTATGGCTCGCAGGGACTGGCGCCACCTACAACCCTTTGTCTGATTAGTTGGTTGGATGCCACTTCTTCTCCTGGTTCGCTTGAGGCAATTGCACAGTCCACGGGTTTTTTGGCTCCGAATATTACAAACACTGTCACCACCAAGCTTGATGCAGTTGAAGATTATCTGCCCTCGAGATGGTACAACTTATGCTCCTTGTCCATATACTTTTGATACTCTTCACAGGGAAGTTGCTAATAAAGAGTATTATTACTGGCTAAAGTTAGACCAAATAGTCATGTTACGCCCCAGACCGCATCTAAGCGCGTGTACAACCGCCGTATGACCAAGTGACGTCACTTGCAAGTCAACATATCTTAATCATACAAGGCGTCCATGAACATAATACATCCATACTCAGTAGAAAACATACATAACAACATCACAATTTAGATTAATTGAATAACGGATATATTCAATAATCAATCGTGGGCCACACATGGCCAAAATGTAGGCTCGCAGGCCAAAAACAATGTAATAATACAAAAGTATCCATTAACATAGTTTATCGTTTGAAATAGTAAAGGAAGCACGAACCACGTCTTCCTCTAGATTCTCTTCACCCGTGCAAAGGTGTAGATGACAAACCTTAGCTTCAACCTGAAATGGTGGCCCCCCCGAAGGGGTCAGTACAAGTACCGAGCGAAAAGCAAGCTAAATGTAGGATAACTAATGTTTCAAGTATAAGACCCAAACATAGGGTGATACATATATGTGTGATCCTTCCCTCCACGTTATGAAATACATATCAGTATATATACACTTAGAAATACCTGACCCGTAAGGCATTGTTTATTTGGGAAAATAGTAGTGGTCAATATCCTTGACCCAAATCACAACCCACCCATATACCTATGTGTGTATAGGACTCCTCCTGGTCCAAATCAATTATCATAAGGACTTCACTTAGTCTATAAATCAGAATTTATCATCTATGAGTTTTGAGGACGCTTTAGTCCTTGGGTCCTCCACCATGAGTTTTGAGGACATTTGAGTCCTTGGGTCCTCCACCGTTTTACCTATGAGTTTTGAGGTCATTATAGTCCTTGGGTCCTCCACCATGAGTTTTGAGGACATTTTAGTCCTTGGTTCCTCCACCATTTTACCTATGAGTTTTGAGGACATTATAGTCCTTGGGTCCTCCACCATGAGTTTTGAGGACATTTTACTCCTTGGGTCCTCCACCATATTCGTATGAGTTTTGAGGACATTATAGTCATTGGGTCCTCCACCGTATTCATATATACATCCCTATGATCTACCACCTATCAGACATAGATAGGGTCCCCATCATAGTCGTTTATCAAGACTAAACCAAGTCTTAAGGCCTAAGCGAAATCATCATTGCAATTCATGCATTAAAATTTACATATAGGCCAAACAAGGCCAAACCGACGCCAGTTCAATCTGACCGGCGCCGGTTCACACTCAAATAATATGAACCCGGCTGAACCGTTCTCGACCGACGCCAGTTCTACGCATGATTGGCACTGGTTACCCCCTCGGCAACCGGTCAACTCTTTGTTGACCCGCCATTTTAATTCCAATTCGTGTCAAACTTAATCACAACATGTATTAAGTTATAAACAACCATTATATGCACCTTTTATCTCCAAACATATCACATATGTTTTCATAAATATTTCCATATCACAATTCATCATATTTCCATAGTTCATTTCATACAAGCCTAATCACTTGGCTAATCACACGTTTAATCTCTTTTAAACATCATTATGAACACATATAACATTTACTTATGTAATCTCATGCTTAACCCAAAATTTACAAGACATTAAGTCATCCACTCACCTCAAATGAGCTTTAAGAAGTTCTACTCTTCTTAGTTGAACTCCGGTGAAACTCCGGCGAAACTCCGGCGAACTCTAGAAACCCTTTAGTCATGTTCCTTAATTTTTCACACTTTCTCTAACTTTTTCCTTCTTTAATCACTCCTCTTTGGACCTTCTTCCTTGAGCTCGAGTTAAGCTATGGAGAATGGGTATTTTGAGAGTTTCTCCTCTCAAAATGATAGGGTTGGACGAGCTAGATGCTTGGGGTGAGAGAGAGTGGTTGATTTTGTCTCAAATGACAAAATGTGTGATGGGAGGGGGGTCCTCCATGTACCTTTGATGCCAAATGCTCCTCCTCCGCATCTTCCTTTGTCATATTAGTCCCTCACATTAATTTGAGAACCCAAAAACGTGGGGTGGCCCACACTCACGTGGGAGGTCATCCCATTATGTCCCGATGTGTACAATTAGCCCCAAAAGTTGTATTTCTCGGACTGTTTTAACTATAATTTATTTTATCGGGTCAAATAAAATATATTAAGTGTCCTCAATCATCATGGACATATAGAATAAATAGTACATTCCCCAACTTAAATTTAGAAGACTCGAAACACATTTCGGTATGTTATCCGATAAATTGCCAATAGCGGAAATTGGACGTCGTTTGACCAACGCGTCAACTCTATGCCTTTTCCATGGCCCAAATAAAATATCCACCACCATATACATATTATCTCGACCAAGATGAATATAATATGTGGTCCCGAGATTATCGTGTGGCCCCCGCTCCTGATGTGGGCCCCACGTGCAATTCATTATTCACGCGAAAGTAAAAACAAAAATTTACAACCTCGTAAATTCATGATCATTATTCAAGGTTTATTACATGATTTACTAAAAGTAAATATACTTGGGGACGGTGTTACAAGTTCACCCCCTTATTTGGGATATCATCCTTGAAATCAACGTGTCTAATCGAAAAGAAACGGGTATTGTTCCATCATTGAGACCTCGGTCTCCCAAGTTTGTTCTTCGACCCGGTCACTCCTCCAAAGTACCTTGACCATAGGAATCTCTTTGTTCCTAAGCTTCTTTACCTGCTGGCCCACTATCTTCACCGGTTCCACCGCATACTGTAAGTCCTCTCGGATCTCTACCGGTGGTCTCTCAAGAATATGTGATTCATCTCGTACATACTTCTTGAGCATCGATACATGGAACACGTCATGAATCTTCTCAAGTTCGGGTGATAACTTGAGACGGTAAGACACGGCCCCAATCCTTTCAGGGATTTCAAACGGACCAATGTATCGGGGGTTAAGCTTACCCCTCGATATGAATCGGATGATACCTTTCCAAGGAGAAATCCTTAGAAACACCTCATCACCTACTGCAAATTCTAACGGTCTACGCCGTTTATCGGCATAGCTCTTCTTCCGATCTTGGGCAGTCTTAAGTTTATCCCGAATGATCTTCACCTTAGCCTTGGTGTTCTCGACAAGTTCTATACCTTCGAGCTTGGTCTCGCCAACCTCGTCCCAACACAACGGTGTCCTACATTTCCTCCCATACAATGTCTCTTATGAAGGCATGCCAATACTCGCCTGATAACGGTTGTTATAGGCAAACTCCACTAGTGCCAAATGTTTGTCCCAACTCCCCTAGAACTCCAAGGCACATGCCCTAAGCATGTCTTCCAAAATCTGTATCACCCGTTCGGATTGCCCATCCGTCTGTGGGTGGAATGTTGTGCTAAACTTCAGTTTAGTTCCCAACGATGCTTGAAACCTTGGCCAAAACCTGGATGTGAGTCATGGGTCCCTATCCGAGACTATGGATATTGGAACTCCATGTAACCTCACAATCTCTTCTGTGTATAACTTGGCCAACCTTTCAAGCGGATAAGTGACGTTGATAGGCAAAAAGTGTGCACTCTTGGTACGCCTATCAACTACCACCCATACTGCATCGTAGTTGTTCACCGTTCGTGGAAATCCTACCACAAAGTCCATGGTCACATGTTCCCACTTCGATTCTGGAATGGTAAGTGATTGCAAAAGCCCTGCCGGGTGCTGATGCTCCGCCTTAACTTGCTGACAAGTAGGGCACCGACTCACATACTCTGCAATGTCCCTCTTCATGCCTGACCACCAATAACTTTCCTTTAAGTCGCGGTACATCTTTGTACCCCCCGGATGCATAGCATACGCCGAGGAGTGAGTCTCCTATAGTATGGACTTTTGGAGCTCTTCATTCTTCGGTATACATATACGATCCTTAAACAACAATAGACCATCCTCTCGTACCCGGAAATCCTCAACGGGCCCCGCCATGATCCGTTCACAGATCTTTTGACATTCTTCATTGATGCCCGAACATCTGTTGATCTCATCCATCAAAGTAGGTCTAACCTCGAATCTCGCTATGATGGCCCCACTCGCGGTCACCTCTACGCGCGCCCTCAATGCTCGTAGGCATGTGAGTAACGTCCCCGACGTACTCTTCCTACTCAGTGCATCGGCCACCACATTGGCCTTACCGGGATGATAGTCGATGATCAAGTCATAGTCCTTGATCAACTCCATCCATCTCCTCTGTCTCATATTCAACTCTTTCTGGGTGAATACATACTTCAGGCTCTTAAGGTCGGTGTAGATGTGACATGTCTCCCCGTAGAGATAATGCCTCCAAATTTTTAGTGCAAATACTACCGCTCCCAACTCTAGGTCATGGGTAGGGTAGTTCACCTCATGCTTCCTCAATTGCCTAGAGGAATAGGCAATTACCTTCCCGTTTTGCATCAGTACACATCCAAGCCCTTGGATGCTAGCATCACTATAGATATCATACGCTATCCCTTGTATGGGTAGAGCAAGAACAGG
This sequence comes from Cuscuta europaea, assembly GCA_945859875.1. Lineage (NCBI taxonomy): Eukaryota > Viridiplantae > Streptophyta > Magnoliopsida > Solanales > Convolvulaceae > Cuscuta > Cuscuta europaea. The sequence continues at coordinate 4,381,694 of CAMAPE010000075.1, read as the reverse complement.
TGCCCCAGTGAGTCGTTTCTTTAGCTCAAGAAACCCTTTGTCACACTTGTCGTCCCATACGAACTTAGCCCCTTTCTTCGTGAGCTTCATAAGTGGTGACACCAACACGGAAAATTTCTCCACAAATTTACGATAGTACCCCGCTAAGCCAAGGAAACTACGTATCTCCTTCACATTTTTGGGTCGCTCCCAATCGATGATAGCTTCTATCTTTGCGTTGTCCACCACAATGCCCGATCCGGATATGACATGTCCGAGGAAGCCAATCTTCTTAAGCCAAAATTCACATTTTGAGAACTTGGCAAAAAGTTGCTTCTCTCTTAGCCTTTCAAGCACAAGCCTCAGGTGATGTTCATGTTCTTCTTCGTCTCTTGAGTATATCAAGATGTCATCAATGAATACAATCACAAACTGATCTAAGTACTCACTAAGCACACGGTTCATCAAGTCCATGAATGCCGCCAGTGCATTGATTAAACCAAATGACATCATAAGAAACTCGTAGTGACCATATCTAGTGCGAAATGCACTCTTAGGTATATCACTCTCTTAAATCAATCTTAGAGAACACCATGGCCCCCCGAAGTTGGTCAAACAAGTCATCAATCCTCGGTAAAGGATGTCTATTCTTGATTGTGACCTTGTTCAACTGTCGGTAGTCAATACACATTCTCAGTGTACCATCTTTCATTTTCACAAAAAGTACCGGTGCTCCCCACGGTGAATGACTAGGTCTAATAAACCCATTGTCCAGTAGTTCTTGTAATTGGACTTTCAACTCTTGAAGTTCTGTCGGTGCCATTCGATAAGGATGAATCGAAATGGGTTTGGTTCCCGGCTCTACTTCAATCACGAATTCAATCTCTCTATCGGGTGGAAGCCTCGGTAAGTCTTTGGGGAAGACGTTTGGATACTTACACACGACACGTACATCGTTGATGTCGACCTCCTTCTTTGTCCCATCTACCACGTAAGCAAGGTACGCGTGGCAACCTTTCTTCATCATCTTCCGTGCTCTCATCACGGATATGATATAACTTTGAGATCTTCCTCGATCTCCCTCAAAACGTATGGCGTTTCCCTCATCATCCTCGAGTTCTAAGACCTTCGTGTACCAATCAACTCGAGCATGATGCTTCCCGAGCCAATCCATCCCTAGGATCGCATCAAACTCCAACATACTTAGAGGTACGAAATCACAAGTCAAAGATTGACCCGTCACTTCTACCTCACACGATGGATAATAGTGGTCCCTCTCCACATCATCTCCTAACGGTGTGGAGACTAACAAGGTCTGAGTCATCGGCGTCAATGGCACGTCAAGACCTTCGGCAAACGCTTCGCTCACAAAAGAAAGTTGCGCTCCAGTATCAATGAGAATTCTTGTGTTTCTTCCATTGATCAAGAGTGTTCCTACATTTATAGATAATGTAAGACACACTACGTAAAGTGCCGGATCAAAACGAGCTAATTTTTTTTTAACTGGACCGACACCGATTATGGGCCTGACCAGCGCCGGTTGGGCCGGAAATTAATTAATTATTAATTTTTTTTTACGTCGGAAAAGTAATCGCATTGACCGGCGCCGGTTGGTCAATGATCGGTGCCGGTTGGGTCCAAAAATGAGTCGGTTCGAAAAAATGCATCGGTTGTTGAAGCGTCGGTGCAAAACAGAGAGTTGGACGCTATGATCGGCGCCGGTTGGCCTGTGACCGGCGCCGGTTGCCCCCTGGGCAGCCTTTTTTTGCTCATTTTAGCTAGAAACCGGCCGGTAACGTCGCTGGCCAGCCCATACAAACCCGTTATCACAATTAACACATAATTCCATGTATTTTATCAGGGTTAACAAGGGATTACCTGCAACAGATTCGAGGTTGGCCCGAGCATTGGCCTCGGTCATCGCATAGACCCTCGTTTGGGCCCCGCCTTGGTTGACGGACACAGCTTGGTTCATTGATGCGCCGCCTCTGCCCGTGCCGCAGTGTGACGGTTCCGCACGGTTCTTTCCCGTCACGGTTCCTCCTTCGGCTCCCGAAGTCCCTTCTTTCCCCAATTGTGGGCAATTGGCCTTCATGTGACCCGAATTCCCACATTGGTAGCACCTCGGGGGTGCATTGCACTTCCCGAAATGGTTCTTTGAGCAATTAGCACATTTAGGCGGCCCCGACCTATGAGAAGGGGACGAGTGCCATCTAGAGTCCCTCTTCCTCTTCTCCAGTAGTGCCAGCGCCTTGAACGAACCACCGCCTCCGTGGTTTTTCTTCCTCGAATGATCGGGTGGTCCCGAATTGTTCCACTTTCTTTTCTCCGCCTCTTCGGCGTCTCTTTCTTTCCTTTCGTTCCATTGGGTTTCCCCAAGCATACCTTGTTACACCACCTCACTAAAAGTCATGTGACGTGAGAATGTGGCTCGGTCGCGGATGTCCAAAAGCAAGGCATCCCCAAAATGCTCCGTCATGCGGTCTTCATTGACCGCATATTCCGACAAGAACCTAGCCAAGGTCCTAAACTCTTGCCCCAATTGCTTAACAGTGACACCTTCCCTTTGCTTGAGGTTTGTGTACTCCCTATGCTTCACATTAACCTCGTAGTCGGAGTAGTATTGAGTGTAGAAACCCCGCTCAAAATTTTCCCATGAGACTATACCACGATACTTTCCTTCTACACCTTCCCACCATGTAGAAGTCATTCCTTCATGCAAGCGTGAAGCAATAGTCAACTTCACGTCAGGGGTGATTTGCATGTCTCTTGCTGCATCCTTCACCTTCTTTATCCAATCAGCGGCAACAATGATGTCTTCGGTGCCGTCAAAGGATTTGCACCCCAAAGCCCTTGCTTCCTTGAGGTATTTGGAGATTCTAACACAGAAATCTCCACGTGTCCACCTTGGGACACCCCTGAAGCGGCCCTTGAAGCTCCACGGCTCCCTTGATCCGAACTGCCTCGAGGGGCACGCCTAGCTTGACGTCTCAGCTCTCTCCTTTGCTTCTCTTTTTAATACCATTCAAACAATTCACCCATTTGGGCGAATCAAGCATCACTCTCATCATTGTCTTCCTCGTCGGTGTGGAAGTCACCCCCGTCATATGGGGTCTCCTCGTGCCTCGTTTCGGGAACATAGGTTGCATCATATTCCCCGGTGTTAGTTACATACACCGAGCTAACATGACCGTCGCTCACTGTTTGGGCTCGATGGCCCCCACGACTCCCACGGCCTCCACGGCCTCTTCTTCCACCTCTTGAGCCCCGAGATGTGGCCCGGCTAGCCCCAATAGAAGCTACCGATGTTTGCCCCCTCGGATTGTTTCTTGTCGGCATACGTCTACCTTCCATTTCTGAAAAGGAATTTGAACGAGTCATTAGACTCCAATCAAAGTCAACTGACGGAAATGTTATAGACACGTATTGTCCCAAGTCACCGCCATACCAATTGTTAAGAGTACCATCTTAACAACTAGAGACCTTTCAACCTAGGTAACAATCGTTCCATAAACGCCAAAATACAATGCTCATGGTTTTCGGTAAACCTCTTTTGTAAAATCTCTTGTGAGAGGTTGTTTACATAGTTTAGAAACTGAGATGTCTCTGATACCACTTAATTGTCACGCCCCAGACCGCATCTAAGCGCGTGTACAACCAGCGTATGACCAAGCGACGTCACTCGCAAGTCAACGTGTCTTAATCATACAAGGCGTCCATGAACATAATACATCCATACTCAGTAGTAAACATACATAACAACATCACAGTTTAGATTAATTGAATAGCGGAAATATTCAATAATCAATCGTGGGCCACACATGGCCAAAACGTAGGCGCGCATGCTAAAAACAATGTAATAATACAAAAGTATCCATGAGCATAGTTTATCGTTTGAAATAGTAAAGAAAGCACGAACCACGTCTTCCTCTAGATTCTCTTCACCCGTGCAAAGGTGTAGATGACAAGCCTTAGCTTCAACCTGAAATGGTGGCCCCCCTGAAAGGGTCAGTACAAGTACCGAGCGAGTAGCAAGCCAAATGTAGGATAAATAACGTTTCAAGTATAAGCCCAAATATAGGGTGATACATATACGTGTGATCCTTCCCCCCAAGTTATGAAATACACATCAGTATTTATACACTTAGAAATACCCGACCCGTAGGGCATTGTTTATTTGGGAAAATAGTAGTGGCCAATATCCTTGATCCAAATCCCAACCCACCCATATACCTATGTGTGTATAGGACTCCTCCTGGTCCAAATCAATTATCATAAGGACTTCACTTAGTCTATAATTCACAATTTATCATCTATGAGTTTTGAGGCCGCTTTAGTCCTTGGGTCCTCCACCATGAGTTTTGAGGACATTTGAGTCCTTGGGTCCTCCACCGTTTTACCTATGAGTTTTGAGGACATTATAGTCCTTGGGTCCTCCACCATGAGTTTTGAGGACATTTTAGTCCTTGGGTCCTTCACCATTTTACCTATGAGTTTTGAGGACATTATAGTCCTTGGGTCCTCCACCATGAGTTTTGAGGACATTTTAGTCCTTGGGTCCTCCACCATATTCGTATGAGTTTTGAGGACATTATAGTCCTTGGGTCCTCCACCGTATTCATATATACATCCCTATGATCTACCACCTATCACACATGGATAGGGTCCCCATCATAGTCGTTTATCAACATTAAACCAAGTCTTAAGGTCTAAGCAAAATCATCCTTGCAATTCATGCATTAAAATTTACATATAGGCCAAATAAGGCCAAACTGGCGCCGGTTCAATCTGACCGGCGCCGGTTCACACTCAAATAATATGAACCCGGCTGAACCGTGTTCGACCGGCGCCGGTTCTACACATGACCGGCGCCGGTTACCCCCTGAGCAACCGGGCAACTCTTTGTTGACCCGTCATTTTAATTTCAATTCATGTCAAACTTAATCACAACATGTATTAAGTTATAAACAACCATCATATGCACATTTTATCTCCAAACATATCACATATGTTTTTATAAACATTTCCATATCACAATTCATGCATATTTCCATAGTTCATTTCATACAAGCCTAATCACTTGGCTAATCACATGTTTAATCTCTTTTAAACATCATTATGAACACATATAACATTTACTTAGGTAATCTCATGCTTAACCCAAAAGTTACAAGACATAAAGCCATCCACTCACCTCAAATGAGCTTTAAGAAGTTCTACTCTTCTTAGTTGAACTCCGGCGAAATTCCTACGAACTCCGGCAAAACTCCGACGAACTCTAGATTCCCTTTAGTCAAGTTCCTTAATTCTTCACATTTTCCCTAACTTTTTCCTTCTTTAATCACTCCTCTTTGGACCTTCTTCCTTGAGCTCGAGTTCAGTTATGGAGAATGGGTATTTTGAGAGTTTCTCCTCTCAAAATGATAGGTTTGGGCGAGCTAGATGCTTGGGGTGAGAGAGAGTGGTTGATTTTGTCTCAAATGACAAAATGTGTGATGGGAGGGAGGTGCTCCATGTATCTTTGATGCCAAATGCTCCTCCTCCACATCTTCCTTTGTCAAATTAGTCCCTCACATTAATTTGGGAACCCAAAAACGTGGGGTGGCCCCCACTCACGTGGGAGGTCATCCCATTATGTCCTGATGTGTACAATCGGCCCGAAAATTGTATTTTTCGGACTGTTTTAACTATATTTTATTGTATCGGATCAAATAAAATATATTAAGTGTCCTGAATCATCATGGACCTATAGAATAAATAGTACATTCTTCAACTTAAATTTAGAAGACTCCGAAACACATTTCGGTTTGTTATCCGATAAATTGCCAATACGGGAAATTGGGCCTCGTTTAACCAACGGGTCAACTCTATGTCTTTTCCATGGTCCAAATAAAATATTCACCACCATATACATATTATCTAGACAAAGATGAATATAATATGTGGTCCCGGGATTATCGGGTGGCCCCCGCTCCCGATGTGGGCCCCACGTGCAATTCACTGTTCACGCGAAAGTAAAAACAAAAATTTACAACCTCGTAAATTCATGATCATTATTCAAGGTTAATTACATGATTTACTAAAAGTAAATATACTTGGGGACGGTGTTACAAGTCCGTTCATGGTTGTTTGCTACTTTATCATGTGATATATTTATTGAAGTTCACACTTTAAAATAATTTGTTACCATCTAGGAACATCAGGAATCCCGTTTTATGGCTGCCAGTTTGGCTTGTTCCATGGAATTAAAGCGGTTTTGATCTAATTCTAAAAGATAGAAAATCAAAGCATGGATCAATACATGAGTGAAATTCAGAAAATACGTGATACCCTTGCTGCAATTAATTCTTATGTGTCATCGAAAGATCTCCTTGAGCAGTCACTGTTTGGTCTTAGTCCTTAAATATGAGTCCATGATCACTAATTTGACCACATTCCCCGAGGGTCTCACTTTAGTTACGAATCAAGTTGGTTCAATAAAAGCAGCGCATATTGTATTTACGCTCTCAGGAGTCTACATCATCTTCTGCGGCTTTTGCAGCACAACCTATGGTTCCATCTGGACAAGGGAATGACACGTGAGGGGGCTATCATTAAGCTCAAGGACATGGATGAGGCGGTCAACGCGGTCATGGAAATCGTGGACGAGGCAGGGGCTCGGGTCCGTATTAGGGGTATGCTGCCCCACCTCCTCCTTACTACCAGCCGCAGGCGGGACAACCGGCAATAGGCTACTACCAGCTTGCTTATTTTCCGGCACCTTCGGCTCGACCACCACAGGGAAGACCAGGTACATCGTCATGTAAAACGGGTTTTTCATCATTTAATATGCATTCCTACCAAACTGTATTGAGCCTTTATTTTTAATTCATTCTAACGTTTGTCAATCTCCTATTATTTCTAATTTTGATTTTAAGTAAAATGTGTATTTTATTAATGATTTTTCTCATTTTACTTGAGTATATCTCACGCATTATAAAATGATATCATTACCAATCAAGAGAGTAACGGTACTTCTCATACAACAAAGTACATCTTAAGACGATATCATACCAATCCATGTATGTGATATTATACCATTGGCGTGATTTCACTTTATTAAGGTGGCACGAGTTTTGGAATCTCAAGCATTGTCTCTGATCATAGATTTTAGTGCCCTTGGGCTGATTCAAGAATATTATTTGATCCTACCGCCGCTTTGCTGACTGAGTCACCGTGATTAACCTCTCCACCATCCTGTCGGGTCAGGGTGGGGGGGGGAGGCTTGGGGTTGGGCATTCAACCTTTTGGACCAAGAATATTATTTGATCCGTGTGGCCTCTATTGGTATGTAAATCCTCCAGTTTTTAATTATCGAGTATGACTTACGTCATTCCTCTTGAAGGACTGTATAAAAACTGGAATGCTTAGATCGTTAAGTTCAGTTGCACGCAGTTGTTCAGTTAAATTACAGTTTTTTGTTGTGATCTACCTAAATAAATTTGTATATGCCGCAAACAAAAAACAATTTTGACGCGAATAATAATTCTCTTCAAATAACGAAAAAAAATGTTTGTACACAGATAATTCGGCCAACTTGTAAAATGACGTGTACGAAAAACGGTTTTTCTTTATCTTCTTTTCACTTTCGCATCCACTTTTTTAATCGTTTTCTTTTCAATTTTTCCTACCAATAAATTTTGTTCCAAAATTTCCTTTACTCTTTCGTCTCTCCTTTTGCTACAAATGTTTTGTTACTGTTTCACTCCTATTCTATTTTATCGTTATCACTAGCTATTTTTTTTTCAATTATCCCCAATAATGTACAATACATGTGTGCAATATTCAATTTATACACACTTGATATGATTTGCATTTGAACCTAACTTATCGATTACCAGGAGTATGTATCACATTATATACTCTCTCCGTCCCGCTAACAATGAGACAAGAGGGAGTGACACACAAATCAATAAAAAGTGGTTTATGTGGTTGATATTGAATTGATAAAGTAAGAATGAAGTAAGAATGATTTAGAGCCACACAAACTTTACCAAATTTGATATGAGATAATTTTAATGGGACGGACCGATAAGGTAAAATGAGACAATCATAGCGGGACAGAGGTAGTATATAATACTTCCTCCGATCCCAAAACAATTTTACAGTTTCCTTTTTGGATAGGTTCAAAATAAACTTCACATTTCTATTTTTGGCAACTTTTCAATATAAAATTATCCTTACACCCTTACTTTATTACCTACTTTACATTCATTTTCTCTCTCCCACTATATTTTTTCTACTTTATTAGAGACATAATAGGACACTCAAAACAAAAAATTCCACTATCTTAAAAACTGTGAAGTCAAACCATGAACTTCTTTTGGAACCGGAGCGAGTAATATACTAGAACCGGTGTGTAATATTCATTTTATACACACTTGATATGATTTACATTTGAACCAAACTTATCCATTACCGGGAGTATCTATCATACTCCCTCCGTCCCAAAAACAACTTCACACTTCGTTTTTCACACATATTAAGGAAATAAACTTACTGGGGGTAAATTTTACTGTTTTGACACTGTTTGGACACTGTTTGGCGATGTTTGGCACTGTTTTGATGTAGATAATTTGTTAAATAAGAAAGTTGGAAGAAGTGTAAAGTTAATTTTGGGACATCCATTTAAGGAAAATGAGAATTATTTTTGGGGCGTACGTAGTGAGTATTATATACTCGTACTACGTATAATATACCAGAACCAATTTCAAACATCGTCTACCATAAATCCATAATCAAAACTCACTTTACACCAATCTATAAATTCAAGAACAAAACTTCATTTACACCACAAACTGACCATTTGCTATTATACTTGTCATTAATTATTAATTAGTTTCATTGATTATATATTATTATTATTATTATTATTTGGAATAACTAGTATTATTGTCATTATTATTTGGAATAACTAGTATTATATATTATTATTATTATTATTATTATTATTATTATTACTATTATTTGGATAATTAGTATTATTGTCGTTGTTAATTGATGCACACAAAAACTAGCCAGTATATATTTTGAATATATTTCCGCGACAGACAAATCCATTTACACCATGTTCGTATTTGTATATATTTTGAATTTTAAATTGTAGATCCTATCAATTATGAAAGCGCATGCAATATTTTTACTGCTTTTATTTTGACTTTGGAATTAATAAGTTTTTTAGAAATACATATATAGTGTAATAGGTTCTATTTGTAAAGTTTATACAACTTGTTTTTAAATAAATGCATCATGTTGAATTTTACATTATGCACATGTTCCGTTTTGACTACGTTTTATTTACTAATGTAATAATAAATTCATTTAAAAAATAATATTTAATTTGTCTCATCGTGAATTTTCAAAATCTGATTTTTTTATTAATAGAGAACTAAATATATTATTGGTCAAAGGTTTTTTTGGGCAAATATTGGTCAAATTTATTCATCGGTAAACATGAAAATAGGACCGTTGCACCTATTTAAAAACATGTGTAGTAAGTTAATATCTGGGGTTGCATCCTAAATGATCAACCTCATAGGAGAAGTAACACAGATCTTAATATAACATTTTATAACATCACAATTTCCCGGTGTGGAACTTTAACACACCTCTTCACGATCAAACATTTTGTTCGGATCATGTCGTAATTTATTTTTTCCATCGGTTCGTAACTGTTATTTTTTTAATCATCGTCATTTTTTCATAGGCCCCCTGATGGTTATGGGTCGATTTGGCCCTGATACAATGTTAAGATATGAGGTTCCACCCTAAAAGATCAACTTGATAGGAGTACTAGCCCAAATCTTTATATAGATTTTATTATTTCACTACTTTTCAGTGTGTGAATTTAAAACCATTCCTCACGACCAAACACTTCATCCGGATCGTAATGTCATTTATTTTTTTCATTAGCTCATCATTATCAATTTTTTTATAATCATTATCATTGGAAAAGGTACAATATACCTTTCTAATATGGGTGCAGGAACAAATATACCTCTGTTCTATTTTTTGAAACAAATATACCCTCGAAGTTTATGTGAAAGTGCATAGATGTCCCTTAACTTTGAAAAGGTGCAAAAATACCCCTCATGTTCCTATATGAGCAAATTTACCCTTATTGAGTTTAAATATAGGCTAAAGGGTCAAATAGGCCCCTGAACGTATACGAATTGCTCAATTGGCACCCCAAACCCAAAAAAGCTCCGATCCAACCCACCAACCAAATTAAAAACTTCAATCCCCCCATCCAACCGGTTACCTCCCGGTTGTCCCCCTTACGCCTGTGAACAGTACTTCGCACCAAAAGTTATCACCAAGGGTCACCGGAGCCGCCGTCGTCGTTCGCACCGCCGTGAACCCTCCGGTAAGGCCACCTGCACCAAGTGGTGCTCTCTAAAGCGCCCCAGGTCTCGCCGCTCCATTTCCGGAGAAACGCCGCCGGCCGTAGCGATGCTCGTGGCTCGTCGTTGGCTCCTCCAGCCGCCACACCGCCGTTCTTCATCAGCGGCCAACCAGTGACCACTCATCCATCTGGTCCGATGTCATGGGAACCCCCACCGACTGAGAGCTCTCTGATTTCCGCCATTAATGGTAGCTTGGAGCTCTCTGATAACCACCGACCTTCCAGTTTCCGGTTGAAAGGGGGACAACCGGGAGGTAACCGGTTGTATGGGGGGATTGAAGTTTTTAATTTGGTTGGTGGGTTGGATCGGAGTTTTTTTGGGTTTGGGGTGCCAATTGAGAATTTCGTATACATTCAGGGGCCTATTTGACCCTTTAGCCTTAAATATATAAAATAAATTAAAAAACACCACAAATAAATTATAAATTCAGAATTGAAAATGAAAATAAAAATATAAAACTATTTTGTCCAATTCTCCCTTTTATTATTTTTATATCACAATTTATTATTGTTAGTATAAAATATTATTTCAAAACTTTACTATATATTTAAGATTCTTTTGAAAAAGTGTTAATTTTATGTATTCTTTGAACTATAAAATTACATATTCTGTATGATGATATATAGTCCAAGATAACAAAACAGTGAATTTAATTTTATTAAGTTTAAACAAAATCAAAAAATGTTATTTCAAAAAATGTAACAGTATGTTTAAAATTTCACAACAAGACTAAAATTAATATTTATGAATTTAAGTGCTTCATTTACATTGGAAAAATAGTAATTTTGCAATTTAAAATTAAAGAGTTAATATTTTAACATAAAAATAAATCTATATTTTAAAATTTTTAATTTTTTATTTTTCAATTTTGAATTTATAATGTAGTTTTAGTGTTTTCAAAATTTATTTTATTTATTTAAATCAATAACAATAAATTTGCACCTTTGTAGGAACATGAAGGGTATTTTTGCACATTTTAAAAGTTTAGGGGTATATATGTACCTCCACATAAACTTCAGAAGTATTTATATTCCAAAATATAGAACAAAGGTATATTTGTTCTCACACCAATATTAGAAGGGTATATTTGTACATTTTCCCTTTTATCGTAAGAAACCTACACCATGGTTATATTCTTTTTTTTAGAGAAAAGGTGCAAATAAACCCTCAAATTAACCGCAAAAGTGCAAACCATCCCTTTTATAGGAGACTCTGTCCAGCCGTCGCCATTTGGGAAGGTTCCCGGTGGAATTTGTTGATGATTTTTTTTGAGCATCTTCTTCATTAAGTCTAGTTTACCCATACCAAAATTCAGCTAAAAATTCAACCGGGAAGACAGTCAAATAATTTTCTGAAATATACTGCGCTATTTAACTGCACAGTTATCTTCCAACAATTATTTGACTGCCTTACCAGTTGCATTTTTAGCTGAAATTTGGTATGAGTAAACTAGACTTAATGAAAAAAATGCTCAAATGACAACAGCCGGATAGAAACTCCTATAAAAGGAGTGATATGCACTTTTTAAGTTAATTCGATGGCTTATTTGCCCTTTTATTATAAAAGAAACACAAGTAGTATACTCACGTGTTTAGTGCAAAACTCTAAGATCCACTTCTAGCTATCTCTTCGCATCATGGTTGGCGGCAGCTGTCCACTCAATTTGGAGTGAAACAGAAGTATAAATGATATCATTTCGTTATATAAATAAAATAAACTTACCGAACAAGCTAAGCTAGACTCACAATCGTGTACGTGCTCACATGTTCATCTCATTTATACGGAGTACATCTTAGAATTTTTCATCACATAAAATGTTAAATGAAAATATATACTTTTATTCCAAAAAAACATGCAAAATATGTTTACCCCAACTATTGTATCATTTTTAATCAAATGACATTTTTTAGTAAAAACCAAAAACCGAAACCCACACATACTCATACTATTCAAGACATATTTATTCTTTCTCTTTTTTATTTTACTTTATTTTATTTATTCTAGCATGCTTGCATTATTCTTTTATGCAATATATTTGTTTCCCTCTACTATTGTATCATTATAAATCAAATGACATTTTTTAGTAAACAACAAAAAAACCGAAACCGAACCGAAACAAACTGAACCAATCCTAAGTGATAGACAAAGATGTTCAATTCATAAGGACATTGCCTTGAATTGTTTTGGAATTTCAAAATAAAAGCATTGTATTTTTATTTTAGGATAATTGTTTTGGAATAATAATATTGAATTTCAGGAAATTTTGAAAGCTGACATGGATTCTGAAGTCTGGGAGAAAGCTGACTGCTGGAATGCTAGGATGGTAAGGGAATTAGTTTGGAGCCTTTTAAAGCTAGGTGCCTTATTTAAATTTGGAAATCTCCATAAATTGTGGCATTGTCAGAATCCACAATTTATGGCTCTCTGGTATGTGAATATCTTTTAATTGACATATGACTTGAACTACTCCCTCTTAGCCGAGTCTACTACTCGACTAAGGGAGTGGGGGACTCGTGATGGGGTTATGGGACGAGGCCCAGAGCCTAATCGGCCCAAACTCCGAACTTTGACCAGTAGGCCCAAGCCCGACGGTCCAGAGCTCGAGTCAACCCAACCGATCAGGCCCATCAAGGAGCGGAAGCCCAAGATGGCCTGCCTTCCAGTCCGCCTCCACCCCAGCTGGGAGCCTGCCTAGCAGCCTGCCTTCCAGCCCAGTCAGGAGCCTGCCTCCACCCCAGCAGGGAGCCTGTCCTCCAGCCCAGCGGAAGCCTGTCGTTCGAGGAGCTCAAGAGTTCTGCCTGTCATCCAGCCACGAAGAGTAACGGGCAACAATCAATGCGCTATTAATTATGTATTTAATTTCGTAGTAAGGTTATAATTAATTTAGTCATTATTATGTTCGGCAGTTACCATTTGTAATCGCATATAAAAGGCAATTCGAATTTCAAATACAGATATGCTATTTCTGGCAACTAAACACCTCTTGATTTACTTTCCTTATTCGTATTGCTTTCTTGATTTTCTGTTTGAGTGTCGTAAGTAGCTTTCTTAAAAGCCAACGAGCGTTCTATTTTGGACCAACACATTCAATTCGATATATTATGGCCCCCATAATACATTACGGGTTAAAAGTTATGGCTTTGTAAAATCAGCACTATCTAAACGTAAAATCATCAAAATTTGATGCGTAATATTGATTATTTTCCCAAATTTTAAAAATAGCTTATAATTAATTTATTACTTACGTGACATGACTTAGAGACAGAGCAAAAACAATCTATCTTATTGCTACGAGTGTCTATTTATCTGAACTACATATGAAACATTCGACTCAAACATTGTCTAAAAATGATACATCGTTTTCATTTTGTATATAGTTTATTTTTGACCCCTCTGGACCATTTTTCTGGCTCCGTCACTGTTGTTTTATTTTGATAGTAGGGAAAATTTGACCTTGCACCTCACTTTTTGGATAATATTGGACTTTGCATCTCATTTTAGAAAAACTTTTACTTTGCACCTTATCATATAACATTTCATGAAGAATATTTTTTGAATGAGATGCAAAGAAATGATTTTTAAGTAAAATGAGTGCAAAGTTAAAGTTTTTTTTAAATGAGTTGCAAAGTTCAATATCACCTAAAAAGTTGGGTTCGTCAAATTGGGTTGATAGTATGTCATCTCTACACAAAAAGAATTCAATTTCCAATTGGATTTTGGCTACACTGACGGGTATCCAAAAACCCTTACCCCATAGAAAAAGGAAGTTGTACACAAAAATGTATAAAAAATGTAGATTTGTTGTGAACAACAAGATTGACTCTATCCCACTGTTTTGTTAGTTATTACGTGTTCTGGCCACATTACATCAATGATGGGCCCAATTGAGTGGGTCCATAGACTCAAAGTGCAATCGGATTGGGCCTAGTTGTTTCCATCCCAAAAAGAGACCCACTGTTTTGGACCGGGATAAGCATGAGTTGGAGAATTAAAAAAGAATCCCCCCCTCCAGCCTAGAACTTGGCTAACACCCAAAGGGCCACTTAAAGGAATGGTTGATCCATGCATACAGTGATCAAGGCCACTTCTGGTGACTGGTGCCAGCCAAACCATTTATGTGTGATCACAAACTTTATCACATGATTTTATATGGTTTATTTATGGTGAATGGTTCCCTCTATTGCCAGCCAAACCTATATTTTCAAAGACAAACTTTCAATTGTTTTTTGCTTTGGTTTATTTATACCATATAATAATGTAGCAAAATTATATGAACAATTTTGCCACATTCTCTTTTTATCAATTAATTTATGGTTCCAATTATCCCTTTTTATCAAACAATTTCTATCCTCAAATAAATATGGTGTAAAAATATGAAAGAGAAGATAAAAGTAGAAAAAAACAAGAACAATTGAGTTTTTTTAAAGGAAAAATTATCAAAAAGGAACTGTAATAAACTTTTAATACACCTTAGAAATGAAAATGTAGCAAATTTTGAAATAGGGATGAATTATTATTTTCATGCAATTCAACTTTGTTCAAGTTTAAACTTTAAAGTCTGTACAGACATAAAAAAAACTTTACACAGACATGTGTAAAAAGTGTGTACACAAAAAGTGTGTACCCAAGTCGTATAGCTCTTTTTTAAATGATTACTCCGTAGAACTAAAGAAGATGGTTAAAACATCATATCGCTCTCATCCTCACAGTTGTTACGTGTTTAAGTAGATTTCGGAGCAAAACTCGGGCACCAAGAACAGATTGCAGGTCAACCTCAGGTTGACAGCCCAATCAAGAAAAAGAAAAAGAGAAGATCTTGAAAGGACAGGAATTTTAGCTCCAAAAAAAAAACGGGAAAAAATCAAGAAAACAATTCGGCACTCTAAAACAAAAAGACACAGTCTTTGGTTTATCCTGTGGTTCCTCCCGTCACTTTTGCTTTCCTGCCAAATCTATTATTCGTTCTCTTCTGTTAGGATTATCCAACGCCCATTCCAGGAAAAATCAAGGGAGCGAGTGAAGACGCCCGGTTTCATCAAATCAATCAAATTAATTGCACAGGAGTGGGCACCTTTTTTTTCTTATTCTTGGTATTGGAGCCTGATGATTATTTGTTGACAATTTGTTTGTTGTTTCCTGCCAATGTAACAGCGCATCTGTTTGTCAAATCTTCCCCAGCCGAGACAGACATGCTCTTCGTTTATTGTGTTTGATTCTTTGTTCATAACCGCTGGGTGAGGAGAGGGTGTTTGTTGAAATGCTTGGGGGTTTTGTTCTGAAGCTCTCATTGGGTGATAAGAAAATGAAGATTGATCTGGGTTAAGAACACAAACAAAACAAAAATAGGAAAGGGGAAGAGAGGGTGGTTAGAAATAGGAAAGAGAGTAGAGGAGCTTGGGCGGGGCGGAGAGAATGAGCAAAGAATTCAGTGGCATTGTGAAGGCCTGGGAATTGACGTTAAGGAAATCACAAGCAGCAGCAAAGAAAAGGGCAAACGGCATTTTTTCCACAATGTCGGTGGCCCATGTGGACGATGACCTTGATGCTCCTGGGGAAGTCTACCATGTTGAGAAAATCTTCTCACATGGAGATATGTACACAGGACAGTGGTCTGAGAACTGCCCTAACGGACACGGAAAGTACTTGTGGTCGGACGGGTGCATGTACGTTGGGGATTGGGTCAGCGGGAAGACGACGGGCAGGGGAAAGTTCAGCTGGCCGTCTGGAGCCACATATGAGGGCCAATTCAAGAATGGGTACATGGACGGAGAGGGCCTCTTCACTGGCTGTTCCAATGACACCTACAAAGGATCATGGGTTTTCAACATGAAACATGGCAGGGGCTCAAGGAATTATGCCAATGGGGATTATTATGGTGGAGAATGGCGCCGGGGGGTGCCTGATGGGCAGGGAAGGTACCAATGGAGCAATGGGAACCAGTACATCGGGCAATGGAAGAATGGGAAGATGAACGGGCAAGGGACAATGATGTGGGCAAACGGGAATAAATACGATGGGTGTTGGGAAGAAGGAGAGCCTAAAGGGAATGGAACCTTTCGGTGGGAGGACGGAAGTTTCTATGTGGGTGTCTGGAGTAAGGACCCCACGGAACAGGCGGGAACGTTTTACACTCCAGACTCACAAACCGCCACTCCTCCTGATTGGGACCCTCAACAATTGTATTCAGCTCTCATGGAGGAGTGTACTGTTAGTTCTGGGGAAGAGATATGTGGGTGTCCTTCAGAAAAGATGATAAGCTGGCCTTGTGAAGGGGAGTTCCTGCAGAAACAGCACATTGGCAAGGTTCATAAGACTAAGTCGAAGCCTAGACGGAGGTCTGTGGATGGGAGGCTCAGTGACGGAGAGGGAATTAGTTTGGACACTGACACTGATGCGCGCTCTGATATATTTAATGGACATTTTGGATCACAGAGAAGCGAAGGGCTTGAAAGTTATGATTCAGATGCTTCTAGAGGATTCAGAAGCCATTGCATCAAAATCCAACCAGCAAAGACTCAAGGAGACACAATATCGAAAGGACATAAGAATTATGATCTTATGCTCAACTTGCAGCTTGGAATAAGGTACTTCCTCAAGTTTTTGAATTTCTCATTTCACTGCCTGGTTGGCTCTTGATCCCTTTGATTGTGCTTCTTTACATTTGCACCTTTTCTGTCTGTTTTTTCTCTGCATTAATTAAGCTATGGTTATACAATTCTGACATGCTAATTTGTAGAAATTCTTGGCTTCCAGAAGCGATTCCTGTCTTGTCCAAAATCATTGTATTTAGAGTTTTAGGAGAGAAGTATCAACCTCTAGTGCAAAGAGCTGTTCAGTAAGTAACAATAATTACAGATGCATTGAAGTCTTGTATTGTTTCCTGGAACAATGAATTTAAGAATTCATATTAATGTGTGTGATTGCTTGATTAACACAAACCTACCATTTCTCATTCTGGCGAAGAAGGTTGTACAGTCCACTTTAAAGATTCTAGGTACTAGTTACATTCTTGAATGTAGTTTCACTTTTAAGAAATACAGTTACTTTTCTAAGATGTGTCTCTGAATTGACCCTTACTGGCTACTTAGTTTTTGGATTTTTGTTATAGCCCTTCATTTTTATATTTTTATATTTGTCTTAAGGTCTTATTTCTTTATATGCACAGCGGTTTTCCAATAGCAATCTTCTAATGGATCATGAATATAAAAATGGAAAAATGGAAAAAGCTATAATGATGATGATGGTTTTTGAAATGTGATCTCATTATTACTTTATAAAAAGGTTGTGACAAGAATGACATCTAGCTTAAAATTATGCCACTGTGTATCTTTTTTTGCACGGACGTATAGTATTGATTAATTTTAGAAATATAAAATTTGAACAGACATTTTCATCACCAACCTCAACATAGTTGTGGTTAAAGTTATGATGATGAATGTATGCATCTTTATTTCTTTTTTTGCAAATAGATGTACTTTGTCATTTGCATGGCAGTTATTTAAGATCGCTCTATCTGTGATGTACCTGCTGAGTTTTGTAGTCTTGCTGCAAGCAGCTCATTTATAGAGTGCTGTTACTTAGACATTCTGTAGGAAGGCCTGCTCCGGCTACATCCCTCGATCTGAGAGCTACTGCTTTTGACCCAAGGGAAAAGGTATGGACTAGATTTCCTCCAGAAGGAACAAAGCACACACCCCCTCATCAATCTTGTGATTTTAGATGGAAGGATTACTGCCCACTGGTTTTCAGGTTAGACCTTCATTCAATGCATCTTTAAAACGTATGCATACACCTACTCAATGAGAAGAAACAAAGACCTAGCCGGGGAAAACAAATCTGTTTTTTTTTCAGGACATTAAGAAAGTTGTTTAAGGTGGATCCAGCAGATTACATGATATCCATATGTGGCAATGATGCTCTACGAGAGCTATCTTCCCCTGGGAAAAGTGGAAGCTTTTTTTACTTGACGAATGACGACAAGTACATGATAAAGACCATGAAGAAATCAGAAGTAAAAGTGAGTTATTTCAACTGGATTTGCAATGGAGAAAGATTCATTCAATGCTGTTTCCTTTGCCATGGGAATCTTTTGCACTAATCTATTGTGATTAACTCTTGTAGGTGTTCATACGAATGCTTCCTGCTTACTACAATCATGTTCGCGCCTTTGAGAATACTTTAGTTACCAAGTTTTTTGGCCTTCACTGTGTGAAGATGACTGGGTCTGCGCAAAAGAAGGTACAGTTGGACTGAAAAATTAGATTTTCAACATACAGTGTTTGCAGAGTTAATAAATGATTTCAATGAATAATGGCTGATGAGCAGGTACGGTTTGTTATCATGGGGAATCTGTTCTGTAGTGACTATGCCATTCACAGACGCTATGACCTAAAAGGTTCTTCCCTTGGCCGCTTGACTGATAAACCTGAATCTGAAATTGATTCTACCACCACTCTCAAGGATCTGGATCTCAATTTTGTATTCCGGCTGCCTAAAGTTTGGTATGAAGAGTTCTGCAGGTGAAGTTTTTATACTTTTTTTTTTTAAGTTATCTGATATGATAAAATTGAACTTCATCAGGCTCTCAAGTTTTCCAAATTAGTAACAAAAAGCTGTGAGAATTCTAGAGTAGCAAGTGTTTACTTCTGACTTAATGGGTTTCTAGGACAGTGGGTTAGTCGTTCATCCATTAACCCGTGTTTAAGTTCAATTTAATAGGAAATATCACTTATTTGTTTTGCATGAAATTGACTTAATCATTCAACCCTGATGTATTAATCTTTTCAATGTAGACTTCTATTCAACAAATTCTTTTTTGAAGAAACCATGATAAAGTAGGTGTTTGCTAATTAGTGAGACTACTTAAATGCAAAATCTAGTTATTTTACTGACTCAGATCTTTTATTCAGCGCACAAAGTAAACATCCTCATACACAAAAATTGCTCAAGTCAGACCAGGATCTTAACTATTCAGAACGTAATGGGGAAAAAATATAACAGCACTGAAAATTAATATATATCATTTGGCAGGCAAGTGGACCATGATTGTGATTTCCTTGAACAAGAGAGAATTATGGATTACAGTCTTTTGGTTGGTGTACATTTTAAGGAAATTTCAAATTCTGGAGAACCCATCTCTGCCGATGTTCATAGTTCTAGAGTGGAAACACATGGAGGTTATATCTACTTCTTCTTGAGTCATCAACATTTTTAGGTATATCTAGATAGATGAGCTTACTGCTTTTAATCTTTCTCATAGAAAGTGGGGACTTGGATGGTGAAGGAGCAGCCCCTCAACATTCTAGTGCAGAAGCAGGTTCTTCCTGGTAATAATTAATAAAAAAAAATACCTTCTTGATTTTTTACAGAAGTTGCCAAGATCATGGATATTATCAAAAATCTGAACTGCACATGAATTACTAGTATTTTTAACTGTATGTAATTGAATTTGGTAGGTCCCCACCAGGTAGTTTAGGGATAAACATGGCAGCAAAGGCGGAATTAACGATGAGAAGTGATGAGGTGCTAGTTGGAGAACCAACAGGACAGTACTATGATGTCATTCTTTTCTTTGGTATAATAGATATCCTACAAGACTATGACATCAGCAAGAAGCTTGAGCATGCTTACAAGTCTTTCCAATACGACCCCACCTCGATCTCTGCAGTTGATCCAAAGCAGTACTCCAATCGCTTTCGGAATTTCATACTCAAGGCTTTTGCAGCTGACACTTGAAAGCAAGAAGAAGCTCTGGCATATTTAAAGCCATAGTTATGTCATGTTTAGGTTGAACCTGCTGCTGCATTTGTACATGAAAATAGAATGGAGTTGAGGTTAGGTTTTTGCTTTGTTTTTGTTTTTGTTTTTACTCTATAAATATACTACTTATGTAATTGTAACCCATTCTTTTGCTCCAGGGGTGATGAGTCGATCTTTTCAGGCTTATCACCAGAAACAACTGTATAGAAAGCTTAAGTTAAAGAAGAATTAACACTGATGATGTATTCAAATTTGAGTAAGATATATAATATATGTACATAATTTGAGTTGCGGCTCCTCTCCTCCCTTATGTGCATAATGAGAATGCATGTAATCAAAAATAAAATCTAACAAATATTATGAAAAGCTAGTGTTCATCTATAGCCAACCTTCTAGACCCCCTTTCCTAACATCAAACTACTGTGGTCTGTGTTCTCGATCTAACATTTGTATTGAATGTGAAACAGTTTTGTGCTCCTACTGGCATGTTTGCTTTTACAAAAGACTTAATTTGACTTTGAGAATTAACTCAGGAAATTTCTGGATTATCTTTATCGTCTTTACGTTTTCTATATTTCTTAAAAGTACCAATGATTTATTTATTTGAGGAACTGTGCGTTAGTGTGTGTATTAAGAAGTCATTTTAAAAAATACTAAAAACCCAAGGGTTATCGTAAAAAATATCCCCTTAACTTTTTACCCATGCAATGATAAAAAGTTACAATCAAGTTGGAATTATTTTGAGATAATCGATAGTTGGAATTATTATAAGTGAACCGCTAATAGTTGGGATTATTACAATCAATTTTTCCTAAAGAAATTAGCCATAATAGGACTTAAACATGCTAAAAAACTCATATTAGGACTTACCAAGTTTTCTCTCGTTGATAGGACTTATACGGTCCTATCTTACGTTTTACTACTTTAGGAAATATCCTAAATACCCCTGTTCGAAGTTCGCTGAGATCGTTTACAGGCACCTAAAATTTACCGGCCTTTTTCGGTTATCCAGTTTGAAGCGGTTAAGAGTTTCCGTTTTCTTGTTAGTTTCCTTATCCGAGTAGTTTCCTTGTTCGTCAATTCTGCATCTTTTTCCTGCATTCGTCCATTCTGAGTATGAGGTCATAGCTGCCTGTGTTTCGTTCTTTTCAGGGTATGTTCACTTCAAATTTAAAGCTTTCATAATACTGGCCGTGATTCTGTTTCCGTTCGTCAATTGAGCATTCTTTTTCTGCATTCGTTAATCCTTCTGTGATTCGCTTTTTTCTGCATTCTTTTTCCTGCATTCCTCAATCCTTCTGTTTTTTCCTTCCAGCTCTGTTTTTTTATTCAATTTCATATTATCGATCCTTTCATCATATGATCGCTTTCAAATTCGTTATAATCAACAATTTATTTCGTATGTCGTTGTACTCTGTTTTATTTCATTAAATTTCATCCGCTAGTTTAGATATCAGTTTGTTTCTACAATTTATTTTGTTTTTGTTAAATTCTCTATTCGTCTACCTAAATTATGCCCTTCGAACTGTCATTTTGTTTGTTCGAACTGTCATGTATATGCATTTTTTGATTACTCCTTTTTATGTTCTGTAATTGTATATAATTGGTACACATTCTTATAAACTGTCATATTGTTAACACAACTGTCATAATTTTGTCCAAACTGTCATTTAGTTTGTGCTACGTTCCTACCTGTATATGCATTTTTTGATTTCGCCTTTTTATGTTCTGTCATTCAATGGTACACATCCTTATAAACTGTCATATTGTTAACAAAACTGTCATTATTTTGTCCGAAGTGTCTTTTTTCATACTGAAATATTTCTTTTGGTGCATTTTTTTAGGAACCTTTTTACCACAATGGATCCTATTTTACTTGTTATGGTCAAGGTTGACGGTTTTTGGGATTCTAACAATGTGTTCAACAATGTCCACACATGTGGCCTTCATGTTAACTATAATGTTCAATATGCTTCTTTTATTAACTCTTTGAGTGACATCCTTTCTCAGTACAAAGCTAATCATAATTTCAGGCTTTCTTATATGCGAGATGGATTTCCTCCTCCTGTTACTATAAATGATCAATCTACCTTAACATTTTATCTTTATATCAAGTCTCTTCAACCAGATTTTTCATTGTATCCACTTTGTGTTGAGTTTTATCCTGTTTCATCTTCTCCTGCATTTTCTATTGATGTTGGACCATCTGCTTCTCCTTGGTCTGAAAATGTTGTCATTTCTTCACAACAACATACCCCTTATGATGAGAATGTTGTTGTTTCTTCTTCCCATGCTTCACAACAACATACCACTTATGAGAATGTTGTTGTTTCTTCTGCCCAACAACATTCCTCCTCACCTACACTTTCTTTTGATGATGGCCCACCATTTGGTCAATATGAAAATGTTATGCTATCTGGGGTAAGTTGTGGCCAATCCGAAGATATTGTTTCTTGTGGTAACACTGTGTCTGCAACTGTAGAAAATGAATCATCTGAAGACAATGATGACATGTCAGATGATATGTCAGATGGCCTTTTAACTAAATCATCTGACTCATTCTCATTTCTCCAAAATTTTGAAATCATCACACAGTCCCATCCTACTTGTCTTCTTCTCCATGCTATTTACAAAAATAAAAAAGAACTTATCCACCATCTGAAGATGTATGCTATCACAAACCACTTCCAATACAGAACTAAGACATCCAAGAAAATATGTTTGCATGTTATTTGCTTAGATCCAAAATGTTGTTGGAGTGTTCGAGCTGTAAAACTACATGGCGTAACAATGTTTCAAATCAGAAGGTAACTTCAATTTTCCTTCTTTAATTCACTTCATTGTAAATTCCGGTTTATAAGAATGTCATGTTGTGTTGCCATTCTTATACAGGACTGTCAACTTCATATTATGTATTTGTATACTAATGTCATTTTTCTTTTCAGATTCCGACCAGTTCACACATGCTCTATTGATTACAGACAAGGCAAACATAGACAGGCATCTGCTAGTGTGATAGCAAATATTATTGCACACAAATACCTTGATGCTTCCAATAAACCATACCCCCCAAAGCAAATTCGTGAGGACATGAGTATGCAGTATGGAATTTCCATGTCTTACAACAAAGCTTGGAAAGCACAGAAGAAAGCAATGCAGCTGCAATTTGGTTCTGATCTTGAATCCTATCAGCTTTTGCCTTCAATGGCTTATGTGCTTGAGAAAACAAATCCCGGCTCTATGTTTAATCTAGTCACAGGGAAGGATGATGCATTTTCTACCTTTTTTACGTCATTCAAACCATGGATAGAAGCTTGGCCCTACTGCAGACCTGTTCTTATATTGGATGGTTCTTTCATGAAGGCTTACTATAAAGGCACTCTCCTTACAGCTTGTTGCCAAGATGCCAATGATCACATAGTTCCTATTGCATTTGGTATTTGTGGTTCTGAAACTAAAGCTTCTTGGAAATGGTTCTTATCCAAAGTTTGTCAATCAATAAAGTACAGACATGACCTGTACGTAGTATCTGATAGGCATAAAGGGCTTATCAAGGCCGTTTCTGAACTCTTGCCACATGCTAGCCACGGTTTTTGTGTTGCTCATCTTGGTCGTAACATAACATCAAAATTCAGAGGATCTGCAGCTGGTTTGGGATGGAAGTTCAAAGCTGCCTATATGGCAGCAACTATGAAAGAATATGATGACTACTTATCCATGTTGGATTCTGAAGACCCCAGGATAAGGACTTGGCTAGACAAATTAGGTGCTAACACATGGTCAAAAGTAATGTCTGGCCCAAAGAGATATAATATTATGACATCAAATTGTGCTGAGTCTATGAACAAAGTCAATGTCTGTGCTAGAGAGTATTCTGTGTCTAAACTTGTTGATTTCTTGCGTGAAAGGATGCAGCAATGGTTCACAGAGAGGAAAGATAAAGCTGAGAAAACAAGTACTATACTCACAAAGAAATGTGAGAAATGCCTGGTAGCTTTGCAAGCTGAATCCACACGTATGAAGGTATGTCAAAGCTTATTTTTTGACTTTGAATACCATTAGCCCGTTTTCATTTTTTCATCTCCTTTTATAATTCCACTTTGTTTGTTAATATGTCATTTTGTCTTTATAATTTTGTCATTTTTTGTACTTCATATTCAAATAGTCTTATTAGCGTTTTTATTTATCATTTCTCTTCTACTTAATATTCATATATAAGTTGACATTTTACATACTTCATAACCACATATTACTGCTATATTCTTTTGCTAATTCTCTTTTTTATCTACTTTCATATTCTTATTTTTTTTTATTTCACAGGTTAAACCATCATGTGCATATGAATTTGAAGTTGTTGACAGTAGATGCAAGTCCTTTGTGGTAAACCTCAACTCTAGAAGTTGTACATGCGGCCACTTTCAATTAGATCAATTTGTGTGTGTTCATGCTGTGGCTGCAATCGGTATACGCCCACACCTTTCATGTTATACGTACATATCTCCATATTACACAACAGATGCTTGGCTTGCTACATGGCCTGGTATCATGCATCCTATTGCTGATCCTGACAGTTGGTCAATTCCTGCTACTATTCAAAACCAGAGATGCAAGCCACCAAGTTGTTTGAAGCGTCCTCCTGGTCGCCCTAAGAAATGCAGGATTCCATCCATTGGAGAATATAGAGGTTCAAAACGTCAAAAATGTTCTAGATGCCATGTGCTTGGGCATAATAAGAAAACTTGTAGAAATCCAATTCCAATTAATACCCAGTGATGTAGATTTGTCCACTCATTTTATGTTGTCTTCTGTTTTTTTTGTACTTTTAACAATTCTAATATGTGGTTTGGACTTGGTTATCATTTCGTTGAACGTTTAAGGTTTTGTGCTTTAGCCATTCTTGGCATTTAAGTGTTTATGACTTGTGCTTTATCCAAATGTTTTATCCCAAATGTCATCTCACTAATGTAATGTCATTTTGTTTATGTATAAATGACATATGTGACATTTTATGGCATTTTGTATTCCACAAAATGTCATGTTACTTGTCAATTTGTTGTCATTTATTTACTACATGTAAATGACATTCAATCCTAGTATCCATCTACATGTTACTATAAAAAATGCTCTAGATAAACTTGCCAAGGGGACGTACGTCCCTTTAACAGATAGATTTTTTGAACGTAATTTAATAAAATGCATTGTCACAATGCATTGTCATAAAACATATTTCATACGCTTTAGCCATTCTTGGCATTTAAGTGTTTATGACTTGTGCTTTATCCAAATGTTTTATCCCAAATGTCATCTCACTAATGTAATGTCATTTTGTTTATGTATAAATGACATATGTGACATTTTATGGCATTTTGTATTCCACAAAATGTCATGTTACTTGTCAATTTGTTGTCATTTATTTACTACATGTAAATGACATTCAATCCTAGTATCCATCTACATGTTACTATAAAAAATGCTCTAGATAAACTGGGCAAGGGGACGTACGTCCCTCTAACAGATAAATTTCAAAGTTGATGTCATTTTGTTTTCTAAAAACTGTCATCCAAATGTCATTTATCACGGATTTTCTTCATGTAAAAATCCGTGCTTACATAAATATAAGTACCCTGTGTAATGCATTAACACAAAGTCATCTTTAATGTAAAAATCAAACAGATTTTTTGAACATAATTCAATAAAATGCATTGTCACAATGCATTGTCATAAAGCATATTTCATACATTCAAAACACAATGAAAGTTGCTTTAACCAAGTTTTTCAAAACGAATGTACTAGATTCTGCATATTACACTGTTTTGAATATGAAATCTGATGACACTGTCATCTGCATTTCCATTAACTTCAGTGACATAGTTTCCAACAAATCCTAACAGTAGTTGTCCACTATTCCAAGACATATCTTCAATTTTTAACATCCAACCAAATATGGTGTTACTGAAATCAGTCAGTTCCTCAGTGCTAAGACATGTCCTTATTCTTTTAAGAACTTCAGCAACATTGCAGTAAGAATTGACACGCAAGTTTTCCAAGTCCACTAACACTGACTTCTTGAAAGCTCTTGTTATTGTCTGTCAAGTTCACACAAATATAGGCATTATAATCAATTTGTAAAATATTTTGTCATTCAAGTCAAGATATTCATAAATAACATGGTAATATTAACTACTTAAGTCATTAGTTTGCCAGTTTCATACTTTCCCATAAATTGTGATAATTCTTGCAATTTCACTTTTCATTCAGAATGCCACCATATTCTTCTCTATTTTGCATTATGTTGTTTTATAACAACATCACAAACTACAAATGATCTGCTAAATTCTCACTAAAATGTCACTATTCCAAGCAAACTGTCATCACAGTAATGATACATACTTACAACCCCACTAGATAACCACATATTAGTGGAATGTCACTTTTCATACAAAATGTCACCATATACTTCTTTATTTTGCACTATTTTGTTGTATAACAACATCACAAACTACAAATGATCTGCTAAATTCTCACTAAAATGTCATTTATGTGTCAGACTTTCAATTGCCAATTCAATGTTGTGTTAATTTCTGTTCAATCTAAGACATATTCAAAAAATGTCACTATTTCAAGCAAACTGTCATCACAGTAATGATACATACTTACAACCCCACTACATAACCACATATTAGTGGAATGTCACTTTTCATACAAAATGCCACCATATACTTCTTTATTTTGCACTATTTTGTTGTATAACAACATCACAAACTACAAATGATCTGCTAAATTCTCACTAAAATGTCATTTATGTGTCAGACTTTCAATTGCCATTTCAATGTTGTGTTAATTTCTGTTCAATCTAAGACATATTCATAAAATGTCACTATTTCAAGCAAACTGTCATCACAGTAATGATACATACTTACAACCCCACTAGATAACCACATATTAGTGGAATGTCACTTTTCATACAAAATGCCACCATATACTTCTTTATTTTGCACTATTTTGTTGTATAACAACATCACAAACTAAAAATGATCTGCTAAATTCAGACTAAAATGTCATTTATGTGTCAGACTTTCAATTGCCAATTCAATGTTGTGTTAATTTCGGTTCAATCTAAGACATATTCATAAAATGTCACTATTTCAAGCAAACTGTCATCACAGTAATGATACAAACTTACAACCCCACTAGATAACCACATATTAGTGGAATGTCACTTTTCATACAAAATGCCACCATATACTTCTTTATTTTGCACTATTTTGTTGTATAACAACATCACAAACTAAAAATGATCTGCTAAATTCAGACTAAACTGTCATTTATGTGTCAGACTTTCAATTGCCAATTCAATGTTGTGTTAATTTCGGTTCAATCTAAGACATATTCATAAAATGTCACTATTTCAAGCAAACTGTCATCACAGTAATGATACAAACTTACAACCCCACTACATAACCACATATTATTGGAATGTCACTTTTCATACAAAATGTAACCATAGTCTTCATACACACTTAAAATGCCACCATATAAGAACATGATGCAATGAAATGTTTTTACATTCAAACGATTTAAACTTTCTAAACTCCTTTAACTGTCAAACTTTTGTCAATTTCAGACATTCCTCTACTCAACGAAATTAGTACTTACTATTTCGGAATTGATTCTGACGGAAACTTTGTTTGACAAATCCATAGCTCTGTCCATCAACTCTGCTCAACGATTCTACTCTCCTCAAATTTGAGGGTCGTCTAAGACGAAAGTTTACTACCTCTGTGCTTTGAAGTTTTGAATCGAAGTGCACGTTTGATACTCGTAGAATGACTGGTCTCTTCAATCGCAGCTCTCAACAGTTCCGATACATGTTCATTTAATTTTGAATCTCTTTTTCGGCGGCCATGATCATAATGGATGCTTGAAAACCGGGAATAGCCGGGGGAAAGAAGTAACCGTCAAATAAGGGAAGAGTACGTGTGTATCGTTTAATGAGGTCATTTTTGGCAATTCAGCGCATATTTGGTCCTATGCGAGTCGGGGGAAAAGTGGATGTCCTATTTTTGAAATTTTGATAAGTAATAGTCCTATTTTGTAAAATTTCTCTTTTTCCTAAATCAAAACTTATTGCCAATTTTTACATTTTCCTTGGCTTATTATAACTTGCCAATACAAAATAAACTTCATTGCCAATTTTTAATTATTTTCTAGTCTCCTAAGTTTCAATCTTTTCTCATGAAAAAGTGTCAAACAAATCCTTCTATTATTTTCAATTCAGTACATATACTTGAAAAAGTGTCAAATAACTCTGTGCATTGGTAGAAAACGATCAATGTAACAAATAATTTACTTATACGGGTCACTTGCTAACATGACATTTATTATTCACGTTTCTTTCTTTATTCGTTTTTCTTTTTCTCGTTGTTTACAAGTTCATCTTTTACTACATCTTATCTCTTTCTTTTTATTTTCTTCTCTCTTTATTTTCTCGTCATCCTTTATACCTTCACCCCATGTTACCAGCTTATTTTCTCTTTCTTTTTGTCTTTTCTTTTTTTCTCATTCTCCTGATTTATGCACACATCTTCTATCTGAGCCTCAAATGTGTTTCTCTTTTGATTCTTTTTGTTGGACCGCGGTGATGCGGGTCGCCAATTTGTCAACCTGCCGGTGCAATCAAAATATGGAGCTTGAATGCTTGACTACTACGCAAATATAAAGAAATAAAGTTGTATCTTTGATACTAACTATGGCTTTTGCAATAGTGGTTAGCGCTTAATCATGACATTTTACGTTGAAATTTATTCAAAACCCAAAACAGGAATGCATTTATTCCTTTATTTTTACTTCAATCATATCATCTTTGATGTTATGGATTTGGAGATTGTGAATTTATATTTTTATTTAATACGGAGCACAGTACTACCTTCGTCCCGAATTATAAGACACTTTACGGTTTACGATGTTTGACCGACGATAAAGCAAACGGATCTTTGTCCGCACTCAAATTAGTTTTAGAAAAAAAGAATTACATATTCAGAAACTACATTAAAAGCTTTACAAAGTCGCAAAAACTAGAATCAAATTTGATATATAAAGTAAGAGCTTAAGAGTAATTTGTGTTGACCAAGTGAACAGGAAAAGTATCTTATAAAATGAGACTGAGCGAGTATAATCAATGCTTGAACGGTTGAACCAACTGATCCTCTAGTATTCCTCCTGTAATTGTTATTGTGTTTTGATTAGAATTATTTTAGTTTTTTTTGCCAAGCCTGTAATAGAAAGAAGAGATGAGTAACAGCCGTGTTGACCTGAGGAGGATAAGCCTGTTGTTCAAATCGATGCCAACAATTGAGAGCGGAGTGGTTTGGTTTTCCACAAATTTGGCACATAATATTTGCTCCGAAATTGGGATTACTATTCCCGGAGATGTTGCGGGTTGTCATATTGTTGGTGGTACCCCGAAAAGTATTCTGGCCAAGTCAGTTTGAATTTTGAGAAAAATTGGGCCGCTGGTTTCTGGGCTGACTCCCGGTAGAACCCCGGGCTGAGTTGTTTGTGCGGCTGGGCTGATAATGAGATGGGCCAGGGCCCAATAAAGAAGGTGTATTAGGCTGCCCTGGAGTTCTGCGGGTAGTAAATGTATTCGCCTCCCCCATCGCCACATTATTCGCCGTCACCACGCCAACAGTCGTATCCAGAGCCTCCTTCCGCCGCAGAGTAGCTTCGAACCCGGTGAGCAAGGCGTAGATGTTGCCGAAACTGTTATCTCCACACGTGCGAATGGAGTTTGTGAAGGATTCAAACTCAGGTCGGAGGCCCTCCATGGCTTGAAGGACGAAGTCGTCGTCGTCAACAGGGCGGCCAGCCTTAGCTAATTCATCGGTGAGGGTACGGAGATGATGAAGATACTCACCCACTGCCTTAGATCCATGTCGAGTGTGGCGGAAAACATCCTTCATATTCCGTATTTGAGCTGCTGAACGGGTGCCGTAAAGCTGCTCCAGTGTCTTCCACACCGCAGCAGAGGTACGTGCGGATCCAACCAATGGTTTGCACGCCGAGCTCAGGGAGGAGACAAGGGCATGTCGGAGGAGACGGTCTTGACGATTCCACCGGAGATGGCCTGCAGCTTCACTGGCAGGTGGCGGAACAGCACCATCACTGATGTATTGGTCGAGATGAGAGCCAACCAAGAGGTCAAGCACTTGGTCACGCCATATGAGGTAATTCGTTCCTTCAAGTTTTTCTGGGAAGTGGCTGGGGTTGAGGATGATTAACCCATCTGGAGTGAGGGGGTTGATGACTGCAGTAGAGGAATTTGTAGAAGAAATGGTAGGCTGCCCGTTTGGGGAATTTCTGAGATCCCCTTGCTGAGGGGGGTCGTCTGCCTCCATAGGGGGGGGAGATGGCTGGTTAGAGCTCGTGTGGCTTTGATACCATAATAGAAAGAAGAGAACAAGTGTTTTGAATATATTTATGTGTGTCTAAAACTGATTTACAAGGCTGCTATTTATACATCTCTTAATCATGTATATAAGGTAAATAATAATACTATAGTAAATGCCAAAGATATGTAACTGGTGACTACAATATTGTGTTTTAAAGAATCCTGAAACTGAATTATTTCTTTCCTTCAATAGCCTGGAGAGGGTCAATCTATGGCGGAAAAATGAAAATCCAAGAGACAAAGAAGAAAAGGAAAAAACGAAAGTTACATGTGGTCATGGGGAGTGGGAACTAAGGATGTTTTCTTTTGGATTTTTTTCGATCCCAGATCAGATCAAACTTTCATAGTTATAAAATACACAGAGACAACACATTAACCAGATCAGCAAAAGAAAAACATCCTAATCAATATTTATTAAAAGTGTGATTTTTACTTGCTACATCAGTCATTTTCAGGTTATATGGGTCAAATGATCGTTTATAATGAGTAGCACGATTTATGTAGCACTTTTTCAAATATAAGAGTTTAGGTTTTGAGTTTAGCTTATTTAACCTTTTTTTGAAATATAAATCACATAAGTTTCAAAAAGTAGAAGAGAAATTTTACTCCTATTTGCAAATATCGAACTCTGCTTCTGAACAAATGAAAGATAACTTCACTAATGTAGCCTATGAAAAAGGTAGATAGACGTTTTGGCTTGTAGCCTTGTAGTCAAAAGTATGTTGTTCAAACGGGGGAAACCCCAATCGGTTCCGGTTACTCCCTCCTTTCATATTATATCTTCCATTTCACTTTGGCACACAATTTAAGAAAAATGAGTATTGTGCGGTGGAGAGTTGTGCAGAGGCGAGAAAAATGTGTAAAAAATGTTGTGAATTACAATTTCTTTACCAAAAAGGGAGAGTGGAAATTTAATTGGAACAGATGAAAAAGGAAAGTTGGAAGATATAATAGTAACGGAGAGAATATTATTTAAGTTTACGCCTAAAATTTTAGGTATTTGTTTAGACTTAGAATACATTCGTAGACCGAGTCGACTTATCCGTTTTAAATTTAGAATATTGCTAAAGGTCCTTTTTTTAGTGTTTATATGTTGCAGAGTTAAAACTAATTTTTTTTTGTTGTTTTCTCGATGATTTCGCACACTTTCAATAAAACCTTCTTTTAAAAGGAGTTTTACAATCTTTTCGTTAATATTACTGGATGAGATTAAAATTTACACTTCCTTATTTGGCAAATAAATTTATACCAAAATAGTGTTATAACAGTGCAAAACAGTGTACTCTAGATTAAAATTTACCTCATTAATTTTATTTCCTTAATATGTGTGAAGTCAAAGTATCAAGTTAATTAAGAACCAGAGAGTATATTATTTTCTCAAGCTCACTAAGGATGTTTTTACTTGGACTGTAATTTCTCCCAGACCATACCAGACCAGTTGAGACCAGACCAGCAAATTACAGTCCAAGTAAACACATCCCAACTATCGAGGCCTTCAATTCTACTAACATTAGGAAATGAAGAGGTTGTACGATTAAAAAAGGGAATTTATGTAGTTGTACTTGATAGTTGATATTGAATTAATAAAGTAAGAATAAATTAAGAATATTTTGAAAATTTAAACCACTCAAACTTTACCAAATTTGATATGCAATTATGGAACAACTTTAGTGAAAAGAACCAAAAAGGGACGATAATGAACGATCTTAGCGGAATAGAGGAAGTATTTCTTTCCTTCCAAAATACGCCGTATAATTTACTCACGTGAATTTTTCTTGTTTTTAGGAATTATCATGTCCTGTTTCAGAATAATAATAATAATAAAAACATAATCGATCATATTCACATTTTAGTCATATTCTTTTAGACTAAGATATACTCCTTTGTTTCACATCTGAAATTAATAAGGGTCTACGTAAGTTTTGAAATGATATTACTATTAGAACTGAACTAAAATGAATTGATATACGGAGTACATCCAATCCATCAACAAAACTACAATGGCACATTTAGTAGCCCAATTATATACAAATGTGTGCACAAAAGCAGTTAGAGTGAATAAAAAATAAATCCTGACCATCAACTCCATTATGGAATCTCCAGAAACACACGTAGTAATAAATATGCTAATGCTATGTTGCAGAGGAAGTCCGAACGAAGCTCAGCTGAGCTAGATAATTGTTTTCAGCGAAGTCATGAACTGTGCGATGAAGCCGTGATCCATCACGGCCCTGTTTATCGTGCACTTCATTCAGTAGGCTTCTACATTCATCAGGATCCTAAAAGAAAAATTCCCAAGAGTTCCTTAATTGAAATTCCAATCAAAATTATCATCCAAACCCTTAACAAGTCAATTTACAACAAGAAAGCATTAATATGTCGTTCAATAAATGAAACCATTAATACGACATCTGAAAGCATGGAATTGTACTCCGAAATCATTACCAAGCCTGTTAGTTTTCTAGTTACGATTAAATAAATAAATGAAACCTTAAAGTTCTTATTATTAACATTCAAATTAGAGAATAAATTGTACTTCATATTAAATTAAAAGTACTAATGGTATTAAACCACATTCTGTTTACATCCTCATGCAAATTCCCCACATACCCCCCCCCCCCCCTCATTTCACACAAATCTTCAGCATTGGTCTACCAAACTGGGCTGCACTCTACCCATCAGTTTTTCTGACACACTTGGCAGTTATTCGAATTATCTTTGGCAATTTGCAAAAAGTTCCTACTATTTTGGAATGTTTTGCAAGGTGTAAATGCTCCAAACAAGACCGGCGGTATCCACCTCACTTTTTTATGGTTTTTACTTTTTAGTATTTCCTTCATCCCGAAACTTATAGCCACATTGATTCGGCACATGATTCATGAGAGCAAAAACTGTGTAGTTATATTTCTTTACATGAAAGATGTATTCAGAACCACATATTGCTTCCCATAAAAGGTACTCCTTAAGAGAGCGAAAATTTGGTGCAGATAGAAAGGGAAATAATGAAGATAATTTTGGGATGAGGGACAGTATTTATTTGAGAGTTAAATCTGTTTAATGTTTGTTACAACTTTATAAAGATAGCTCATGTAATCGTTAAATATTATGTTTATGTTATAAACTAGTCAAGAATTAAAAAATGATAGAAAAGTTAGGATAGAATAAAAGGATTCTGTTTTTAGTCATTGAATTAGTTCATATATATTTATATGTGACAAACCCTCTGCTTTTTAGTAGTTGACTAGTTGCTCAGTAATCCTCTTTAGAAGGTTTTTAATACTTGCTCTACCCTCCTAATTTAGCAATATCATTAAATCAAAATACATAATGCTCTTTTTTTCATTTTATTACTCATTTATTTTTTACTTTTTTACTTTTTTACTTTTTCATCTACACTTCTTCCATTCACTACCTGAAATGTATATCTTGAAACCCGTGAAAAACCTACTAAACCATTTACTAACAAATTGGAGTGTTTTTTATTTCAAAGCATTGTTTTAAATTGTGCAATGCCTTGCTGCCTCAAGGAGCGCTTTGGCATTTCCCCCCTATTTACTCTTGACATTCAAAGTAAAATAAATGATGATAGGTATAGAGTGATTAATGGTCAAGCAATGTCATTTTTGTCATTAAGGACTGAGTGTGAACAAAATTTGACGGTGTATCAACCAGCTATTTCTTAGAGCAATGCAATTATGATGGTGTTATGAAATCGATGTTGTTGGAGTCTGAATTTTATTAAACATTTTATTATAATACCTTATGTGAGTTTTAAAATTATTTATAATCAACTTCCAGAGGCGTGTTTTAAAAATATGTATGTTAGGCGTGTTTCAAACAATTTCCATACATTGATTCTGCTACTCCAAGAAGCACTTTGGAGCAATGTCACTTTATGGAGTGTTTGGATGAAATTTGAGAAGCACTTCTAGAGGGCTAAAAAACCAGTTTTATAGAAGCTGAGCAGTACTAGCTTCTGTAAAGCTGCTTCTACTTCTATCACTTTTATATCTAAAATGACCTTAGCCAACAATAAACCCTCTTCATCAAAATTCTTTGCTTGACGTGTTCTCCCCCAGTTTGTGAACCAAATAGGAGCACATTCAATGATTCAATGATTTAATCAAATCCACACCAAGAGAAGGAATCACCTCTCTGCCATTAAGTTGAACAGTTTGGTGTTTATACTGTTCAACAAGAAGATGAAGTTTAAAAAGAGACAATTACAATTTTCTCTAGGCCAAGATAAAGGAGTGAGGTGTTGTAGTAGGCGCATGACGACCAACAGAATCTCACTTAGTCACATCACTTGATATGAATCGAAATATGAATATAGAATCAGAGCAAGTGGATGAAATGGAAGAGTGCATCAGGATTTCTTTGTGATTGAGGTATGCCGATTAGACTGAAGGGTAAATTTTATACAACAATTAACCTACATTAAGGTATGGTGTAGAGTGTTGAGTAATGAAATAATGTCACATTCAAAAGATGAGTGTGACAAAAATACGTATGTTGGAGAGAACGAAATAGAGAACGCATATTCATGTGGACAATTGATCTCTTCTCTCTTTTCTCTCTCTTTTTCTTCCATCTTTTTTCTTCTCTATCTTTCTATGTTCTTATGTTATACTTCCTCCGTTCTTAAATTCTTGCAACATTGTGACTTTTGCACTATTCACAAACCTTACTTTGATCACGATTTTCTACTAATATACATAATCAAATTATTTCGTATAAAATGTTATAAAATTCCTATCAATGTGAATTTCCAAAATATCAACTTTTTATAATGTTTACTAATAAATAATTAAATACAATTACAGTCAAAGTTGTGCGTTCGCAAACGTGAAAGTCAAAGTGTTGCAAGAATTAAAGAACGGAGGATAGTATTTATCTTTTATTTTTCTTATGTTCTTTATCTTTTTATTTTTTATCTTTCTTATGTTCTTATGCTATTTTTATCTTATATTATCTTTATCTAATCCATTTTATCTTACCTTATTTTTTATTTTTCTAATCTTTCTTCTCTTTTTTGACTCTGATACCATGAATTGATTCATGTTAGGTGACCCCAAAATCTTTTGAGAATAAGTCTTGGATGTTGTATTTGGTCTTCAAAAATGTATTGTCCGGTGATGAGTGGATTGCTGAACCGAATTAAGATGATGGAGAAAATGTATTGTCCGGTGATGACTTCGCATTAGTTGTTAATGAAATGGACAATGGATTTAGAGGTTCATAACTTAATATTATACAAAGTATTTCTTTACTCATTTCAATATAATTATTTATACTTGACTTGCATCCCGGTTCATTCTCTTCTTTATGACTTTGTGTGTGTAGGAGTGGAACTTATGAGTGTAACTAGAGAAGATAATGAGGCCCGTGATACGCACGGGAATGGCAATGAGAATGACATCACTTAATGTGGATACTGATTGAATGGACGATAGATTTAGTTTTGAAGATTGATAATTACAATTTGCCAATTTGCAAACTTAAATCCCTTAGCCTTTAATGCTCTTTTGTCTTGGATATTTTAGTGTTTAATGTTCTTTTGACTTTGGTATTTTACAGTTTATGTTATTTTGAGTTGGATATTTTATTGTTATGTTCTCTTTACTTTGTGATTTTGTTTAGCAATTAATTAGAGGCTAATGAGTCGTGAGGCTACCGCCGACCGCCTCGGGGCCCGATTTCGCCATTCAAAACCTTGCAAACAATCTAAATTGATTCTCTATTTCATATAACAAAGTCAATACCAAACACCCCAAACCGAATCACTTTCTCGTACAGCACAAATAGTTTTAATAGAAGCAGAAGCATAATTAGTTCCTAACACTCCCTTAATGTACATTTTAAGATTTACACTCCCACTGCACAATTAGGCTTATACTCAATTTACACCCAATGAACATAAACTCCCTAAACTGTGCAATTCTCAATAACGGACATTGGCTGATATCATACAAATTGTTCTCAAGAAAGCAACAAAAAAGAATACAAACAATACCTCCAAGAAATTGAGCATTTGTTCTTCAATTGAACCACGCATTGTCAAAGTTTCCACATAAATAGGGCGTGTTGCACCCATCCTATGAGCTCGACTAATCACCTGCTCTTCCATACTGGATGGTTTAAAATAAAAACCAATTACATAGATATGTCAGATAGATTATCAAAGATAACCATGCATCTAGTTTAGAGATACGAATGCGATCAAAACATTATAAACTAAATGGACATTTACTTGTATTCATTGTTTGGTTGAGACAAGATAGTGAGAAGAAAGAAAGAGGCGAGACAAAGAAAGAAAAGCTAAATAGGGTAGTGTTTTTTTGAATTGTTTGGTTTTAGAGAGAAAATAAGGCTAAAATACATTTTCCAATTTTTCTTTCACAAGGAGAGAAAAAAAAAGTAACAAGCTACACTATTTCCTCTCTTCTACAATTCTTCCTTCAACCAAACAAAGGACTAAAGGTGACTCCTTGCTCTAATGCTCTCCTACATCTATCATTCCTCACTCTTTCTCCGCTAAATCACCTCTGCCAGAAAAATCAGTGTGGGTTTTAACAAAAAAATGTGATGTGTGCAATCCGAAGTTTTTTCCTCAGTGTGTCACAGTGTCAGATCATTCTGCCAGGTTAACAGGAAGAGAGAGTGAAATCTATCAAGTAAAAAAATCAGAAGAGGTAAAACTTAGATAGTTGATAACTCATACTCCCTCTCTCACATAAAACTTTGCCAAATTTCCATTTCTGACAGTCCCATAAAACTTTCCCAATTATTTCTCCCTTCTCTGCAAAAATATCAACCACATAGTTTTTAATTTATTATTGGGGTTTTTCCCTAAATATTACTACCTCCATCCCCTTAAGAATGGGACAAAGGAGAGTGGTGCGGTTTTTAAGAAAAATAGAGTTATGTAGTTGATAATGAATTGATAAAGTAAGAATAAAGTAAGAATGAATTAGAGCCACACAAATATTACCAAATATGGTATGGGACAAATTTAGTGGGATAGACGGAAAAGGAAAAATGGGACAATTATAGTGGGACGGAGGGAGTACTAGATTGAAGCCAATTTCCAAAAATGTAACTACTTTTAAATATTGACAAAAATATGATTAACAAGGTCATATATTTGGAAAACATGATGTCAATGTAAAAAATTTATGTCACTGCCGCCACGAAACATGTTATTGTGACCGCCAAAAAAAAATCCGACGGACGAGATCGTCCAGCGGCAACATCAGCTCGTCCAACGACGGTGGACTCCAACTCATCTTCTCACAACCGGATAGAAAGAGAAGAAAAAGGAAGAAGTGTGCAGGGCAAAGACGGTGGTGAGGATGACGGCAGCGGAGACGACCATGGTGATCGATGGAAGATGAACAGCGATCGATGGAAGACAAGCAGCGCGCGGTTGATAGAAAACGGCAATGGTAGACGGGGATTGCAGGGTGCCTTGATGCGTTTGCAAATCTAGGAGGGGTGGGTGTGTGATGTGAAAAGATCATTTTTCTGTCTAAATCATTTTAGTCACATTTTTGTCAAATCAAAGTTCATTTGTATTATTTTTTTCATTCTTTCTTTATTATTCCACGCGCAAGTCAAAGTTGGCCAAGTTTTATGGGACGGATGGAGTATTACAAATAAAAAATAGAGAGGGAGTATTGGCAAAGAAAAAACAGTAGTAAAAGTTCGAATTCCAAAGTAGTTTCAAAAAACTGACCTGGGATCCTATCAGTAGTAAATAAAATTCGACACATGACTTTTGGTGCACATATAAGGTTAAATACAAAACTTTGGGAGCACATAGTACCTCTTGTCCCATATTGGTTCCATCACATAAACATGTGATACAAAACTTAGATCAAGACCTAAAGCTGCACTTCCATCCATCAGAAGAGCCAAACAGTTCGGATCATGTTGAAAAGTGGCCAATGATTTTATCTGAATCATACAAAATAAATTTTCATTATTAAACCAACAGATCATTCGCGGAAAACATCGATGTGTAGCCACTGATATTAAATACCTTGTTGGAAGAATGCATTGGACTATACATACTCGCGAACTGAATACCAGCGATTGTTAGCTAATGAAAGAAGAAGAAGAATGTGAAATTAACAAATGATTACTTTAACGAAAAAACATACTGAAGTAGCTAGATCTATAATGCAAAGAACTACCTGTTGTTCGATCACATGTATATGCTCAAGAAATTGAGAAAATATAATGGCTTTCTCTGGAAGAGCCGTGAGAAAATCACTCTTTTGCCCATGCGAAGTCATTCTGATGTTTTGCGAAAATGGGACATGAAGTTTATAAACACTATTGACACCTTCATCCTCAATAGTCTGCACAAGTAGCCTATTAGCTTCTTGAAGTTCCTCTAATTTATGTACAAGATACGCTGCTTTGCTACTAGAAGTTGACTGCCAATCCGGATTCCAATTGTCCTGTAAAAGAACCATAACAACCAGAGACGTGAAGTACTTGGGGATAAGCATGACAGCACAACGAGGGAAAATATAAATACATTAGCTAGATATACTTAAGATAAAAGGGAACGAAAGAAGGAAATGCTTGAACCACAGTAGCTTCAAGTTATCCCACCTGCTTATAAGAAGGTTGTAGCTCAATAAGATCCTTTGGGACAGGCCACTTTGGATTAGGATTTTCAGGACGGGTTAGTATTTCAGGACTCTGCATCTCATATAGATTACTACATCCAGGAAATGTACACTTTTCACTGTCCAGAGAAACACAGTCCAGACACAACAGGTGTCTGCATGGTGTAATGACAGGCAAACGGCACCATACGTTGCACCTAAGTTGGAATAATGTTTGCCAATTATATTGTGGACAAGTCAAAATATTAAATTAATTACACATTGAATCTAAGGATCTAACAGTTACAATGCAAAACATTACCTCATACAGTTACAACCAAATTGAAGGTTAGATTTTACTAAGGCATACTCCTCTGAAACGGGATCCAAACCATTACTGACTAAAATATCCATAGTTTCCTGAATATCTTGACTGGCATCTGTTACTCTAATGTGTCCAGCCACACAACAAGAAAGTCTCACATTTCTTATGGTAGCACTGCGGAATTTCCACTGCTTTGGATTCAGTAAACTCTCAACATGAGAAGGATCATTCCAGTCTGCCAGTAATGTATTCCTCCTTACCGTCTCCACAAGTTCATTGTAACTTCTTGCATGATCTTGAGTAAAACTCAAGAGCATCACTTTCTTGATACAGGGAGGGATGACTAGCAAATCTTTCTTCCTGGCACTAATCATGCATCTGTGCAGTAATTGTAACAAGCGTGTCCTGCCTTCCTCCATCTCTGCCTCAAATGGCATAAGAATGCCAGTTTCCCATGATTTCTGATTATGACCATAAGCTTCATCCTGAAGAAACTTTAGCATTGGATGCAGATGAGAAAGCTGGCTGTTTGGGGTGTTGGGAGTTGGTGTGCCTGTTAATAGCCAACGATTCGCAGCCCTTAGAGCAACTAACATTTGCAACTTATTTGTCAAACTCAAACTCGACCCGAGTGTATGACCTTCATCTAATACTATTCGTAGCCAATGAACTTGCATCAAAACACTTCTCTTTGTGGGACTCCACTCAACACTTAGACGACTAAAGGTAGTAATAACAACATCATAATCCCAAGCAAGATTGTGTACAGAAGGCCTGTTGTGATCAGTCCACGCAAAAACACGCAGCTGACCAGGTCTAACATGTTTCTCAATCTGAGTTTTCCAATGGTCTACTAGATTTGAAGGAGCAACGACTAAAGTTGCTCGCGATAGATACAGCCTAATCGAATTTAAAGGCCTACAGAGGGCAGTTCTGAGTGCATCCAAATCAAATACCAAGTTGACAAGTGCTCTTGGGTAGAACCATCTAGTAATTCCCTTTTCTTCCCTCTTAATCAGACCAAAGGCTCGAAATATTCTGATGAACGGGTGAGAACCTCCTGTATCTATAGCAGAATGAACCAATCCAGCTGTTTCCATTTCTGAAAGCTTTTCAGCTGACAGTGTAGCCAGCCAAGTAAGTGCCTTTTTTGTTTCTGGATCAATCAATGTATAATGATCTTTTAGCACATTAACGAAAAAGGAAACATTTTCTTCCGTACATCCAGGAACTCCCCTAGTATGGAATCCCGGAAGGGAGGTTACGGGCTGTTTAGAATCCCAAGATTCTTCTGGAGCACTACAAGTCTGAAATAAAGGATCAGTGTTCATACTGCAAAACCATGCTCGGCTTGAATCCATTGTTAACACATCATCAAGTCTCCGCCACCTGCGACAAGCATCACACTGGACCCAAGTTTCATCGTATTCAAGGTTATTTGCATTGAACTTCTTAAGCCTCCTTCCAGTAGAGGACAATTCATGTGTTTGACTATTCTGTTTCTGACCATTTGAAACATTTTTTCTCTTCTTAATGTGTTTACTTGGACTTTCCTCTTCCTGGTATACAGATAAATCTTGATAAGCATTCAAAAGATTCCTGTTCACTTGGCTCCAGCTTCTGGTACATCGAGTAGCACATGCAGGAGGTGTGGAGAATGTATCTGCCTGTAAGTCGATTCCTGAGCCTATTACACACTTAGCTGGATCAGAAAAGGCAGTCTTTAAAGGCAAGCTTCCTATTGTCCGCAATTTATCCGGAGAAAATATTCCTCGCCTAGCTTTTTGCCCCATAAGCCTATTAGCTGGTGATAGTACCGCATCACTTTCACTCTTCAGCTCATAATAACCACACCTCTGATATGCATTATGTGTGCACCAGATCACTTGTGCACCATCTGGTGGCTCAGCCAATGTTCCTTGTGTCTTTAGAATGAGTGAAAGAACAGTAATAGTTTTACCAAGTCCAGGCTCATCACAAAACATTCCTCCACGAAAATCCCTAACAATAGGAGCAGCTTCTGTTACAACTTCACCAGAAACCACATTTAGATAAAAAGAAAATCCGTCTTCAGTAACAAAATTCATATACAGGGGATGCTGCAAGGGTCCAGCATCCCTCTCACGCCGTAACATCCACTCAACTGCAGCTTGTTGATGAGGATACAGCTTCAATTTCATACAAGGCATGATGGCTTCAGTCAAAAATCTTAAATGGCGACATGTTGCAGAAACCCGGACAAGGTCAATGGGATTAAGGGAACAAAGAATATTGACCAATAAATCATCGGATACGAGCCAGATACCAGGTCTGCTTGGATCGGAAGCATTTATTCTTGAGTATATCGGATCAACCTTCTTTACTATGCTAGGCAAGCTCTTAAATATTTCATGAAGCTCAAAGATCTTTTTCCTGGATGGGTCAGGGGCACTGCAATGATGCTCGCATCTAAGAGCATTGCAGTCAAAAAGATTCCAAATGCTACTATCTTCATCACCTAGTTTGGTAAAATTGAGTATTGAACTTCTGGCTTTCCAATCACAACTGTAATGATACAATTGGACAATGCCATTAGAAGTTCGAGAAAATAAAGAAATCGATTAAAAATAGGTACTCCACCTCTACTCACATCTTAAAAATGAGAGAGACAACACTCTTACCAAAGATGGCATCCCCATGAACAAAAAAAAAAGCTTATAAATTCAATTGAGAAGTTTTTAGCATATATGAGTGAATTGCTGTCTCTGGAATATGATTAAAGAAACAGCTTTAGCTATCGAAATTGTCCCATTAAAGACATCTATGTACAGAGCAGAAAAACGGGGGCTGGGGAGCAGAAAAGAAATCACAATTGGCAACCTGACATGGCGGAATAGTGCAGCAGCAGCAGAGGCGGACCTAGGGAAACGCCAACCTGACCACAATGCCACTGGCAGGTAGACATCAACAAGCAGAACAGACCTGACCTCCCCATCCTGAGCCGCGAGCGACACCACCATGGAATTAATCCTCAAACACTTATGAGTGATCAGCGCATGGAGCTGATGGACCACGCTCATGCTCCCATGGACCATACCGATTCTGCTCCACTTGTTATTCATCTTCAAAGTGGAAGCGCCATTGACGGCAAATGCGACACTCTTCTTATTCTTCTTCTTATACGTCTTCCTATACTTTTTCTTCGAGGCTGAGGGCGCATTGGAACAGATGTACGTCGGACTATCGGCTCCAACACCGTCACGGTTGGAGTTACTGATAGGATACAAGACGACGCCGTTTTCTGCAACAAAGTGCGCATCATGGGCGGTGTCGCCGGCAATCCGACAACGCGAGCCCAAAGGAAGGATATCGGCGATGTCGTCGGTAGGGTTAATTTTAACCCTAAGAACTGCGCGCAAGAAACCGCATAGTTTGTAGTCGGGAGGTATGCAATCGGAAGCACCCGCGACAGAGCTTCCCATTACCAGATTACGGCCTAGAACGAATCAAATCAACGGTTGTTCCGGACAGAAGTGAAAAAGAAGAAGGGGTGGGGTTGGGTGGGGATGGCTACACCGAGTTGAAGTGGGCCGAGGTCATTATTTATGGATAAGTTTAGGGTGGGCCTGAAGTCATTTTTGGACTCCGGGTATAAAAATTTGGGCTCAAGGTAATTTATAAATAAAACAAAGGGAAATTTTCACAAATAAATCTAAAAGTGAAAATAAATCAATATTTTCCAAAATAATATGGTTGCGTATATCTTCTTGTTATCTTATATTCATTATTCACTATCATTATCAATGATGATGACATTGGTGGATTAAAAAACCCCTATTCGTTACTTTTATAAAGAAAACAGTGTTTCGGTGTGATATATCTAGGCTGAGTGGAGGTAATGATTATCTTTTACTGTTTTTTCACCAAAAATTTGGTTTTACAGATTGTTTACAGATTTCATATATATATAATGATTTCACGAAAATGAATGCACAAGATTAATTCTCACTTTGCATCGGAAGACCTCTTTGTATTTGAACCATCCCCTATAGGGGATGGTTCAAATACAAAGAGGTCTTCCGATGCAAAGTGAGAATTAATCTTGTGCATTCATTTTCAGATCTAATGGCTCAAAATGAGCCAACAGTGAACTAAATTTGATACAGTAACTGCATACAATAAAGCAAGTAAAGTCACTTCAACCTCGCTTTTTCCGCTTATCACACAATTCTACGCGCTTAAACAAAAATTGCGTGTTTGGTGAAAAAGTTGGTTGATAAGCCTGATAAGACGAAAAACATTGGTTGCAAATGGCCTCTTAATTACTTAAAAAATATCTTTTAAATGTTTTAAAATTCAGGTTATGTATCTTTGTGTTTTGCCTGTTTTTTTTATACTCAAACTACATTTTACATATGATGGTGTACATTTCGTTTTTATTTATTTGGAAGTAGATTTTTTTTGTTTTTTGTATGGCCAATGGTTTATTTTTGTCATTATATTCTTTTGGGGGCCATTAATCAATCTCAGAATTCAAAAAAAAAAAACTGTTCAAAATTAAAGTTATATATTTATGGGATTTGGGTATTATTTTACCATAGAAGCTACATTTTTTTTGTGAACTACGTTAAATTTGAATCACATTTCATTGACCTTATATCGTTTTTTATGCATTTTTTTTGGAAATAATAATAATATGCTATTCTAATAAATAACTTATAAAAATGAA
Organism: Cuscuta europaea; assembly: GCA_945859875.1. NCBI lineage: Eukaryota > Viridiplantae > Streptophyta > Magnoliopsida > Solanales > Convolvulaceae > Cuscuta > Cuscuta europaea. Next base: position 4,337,407 of record CAMAPE010000075.1, on the reverse strand, counting down.
TATATTGATTTAATTATTTTACTTTGACGGTTTGTATTTTGCATTGTTTTGTTTGTAAATAAATCATGATATTAGTAGGTATTATGATGCCTAATATGTTTTACTATAGTTGAAGGTTAATATTTTTACGACTTTTACTTAATTTACACAAGATCGCATGATCGATTTTATACGATAAATTATTTGATGATTACTGTAACAGTTGTAAATTTTAATGAGTATTAAATTTAATTGTTTTTTACCCATGTTTGTGCTTTGGCAAATTCTTTAGATTTTCATGACGATGAATTAGTTTCACTTCCTGCTATACAACCTCGCATTGTTGCAGCGTCTTCATCTCCAACTGTTGTTTATTGTGATGGTGGATCAGGTATCGTTGTTGATGTAGTGGTTAATGTTGTTTTATAACCAATGTGTTGTGTAGATATGTATTATACATAGTTAACATAAAATTGAGTTATATCTTGGAACACAAGGTGGTCGTATCGATGCTCCCAATTCGCCCAGAATTGCAGCTTATGTGGCTTCAACGTTTCTCGACACGGAGGATATGGCGTCCATTGTTGACAGTGATGCGGATGATGAGTATGTTGACTATGAGACCTTTCCTGCACACAACCTTGATAGAGCAGTCGGTGTGTGTTGATCCATTATCGGTTACAATATCCACATACGCAAATATGCACTAATGGGTATTTTTATTGTTTAATTTTGTTGTCATTTTTCCGATTGTAGGGTACTGGGACATTGGCGATGCGCAACATGTGTGCGGGTTTTGCAATGCCTTTTTTGGTTTGAGGAACGTGTAATTTATGCGTCTTCTAAAGAGATTCTGAAGTACTCTTTATGTTGCTGTAAAGGAAACGTTGTTTTGCCCGTTATGAAAGAACCGCCTTCATTCTTACATGGATTGATCCACGGTTCTGATGAATGTAGCAAACATTTCATTGAAAACGTGAGATCATACAACATTATGTTTTCATTCACCTCAATGGGCGGTAAAGCTGAACAAAATGTGAACAAGGGAAAGTCTCCTCCGATTTTTAAACTTCAAGGACAAAATTATCATCTAATCGGGAGCCTGTTGCCTCCACGTGGATCAAAACCTAAGTTTGCCCAATTGTATATATATGATACGGAAAATGAAGTTCGAAATCGGATTTCATCCGTTGGGTAAGTAGAGTTTACACATATTTTGTTTTCCATTTTATAAAAGATTTTTATATATACTCTAACTAATTTGTTACAGTGACGACATCAGGAAAACTAAGTTGCATGAAGGCATAGTTGTTGGGTTGACTAAGATGCTTAATGAAAATAACGTGTTGGTGAAATCTTTTCGTCTCGCCAAAGAGAGAATGGATGCGGATAATGTCCCGGATGATAGGTTGAAGTTGATTGGAAAGCGTTGTGGGGATGTGAGAACATATAATTTACCGTCTGTTTCTGAGGTTGCAGCTTTGGTCGTAGGAGATTTTGATGAATCAATGGGTGAGAGAGATATTTTGGTTGAGACACAGTCAGGAGCGCTCAAACGAATAAATGAACTTAATCCGGCGTATTTTGCCCTTCAATATCCATTGCTGTTCCCTTATGGGGAGGATGGTTACCGTGAGGATACGCCATTGTCCAGGGGTGGTAATATTGTTGGAGATGGCAGAAAGAGAGTTAGTGTTAGGGAGTTTCTTGCGTATCGGCTTCAAGATCGGTGTGACAATTATTCATCAATGTTGAGGATGAAAAGGCTTTTTCAACAATTCATTGTTGACGGTTATACGTTGGTCGAAGCTGCGCGGTTAAGGTTTGTTAGGACCCATCAAACGGAACTTCGTTGTGAGATGTATAAAAGTTTGAGTGATGCTTTTTTACGTGGAGAAAATGATTCACGCACGCAGGGTAAAAGAATTGTGTTGCCCCCTACCTTTACTGGAGGAGCACGTTTTATGATACAAAATTATCAGGACGCGATGGCCATCTGCAGGTGGGCAGGTTATCCAGATTTATTCATTACCTTTACGTGCAATCCGAGATGGCCCAAGATAGATCGCTTCTTGCATGTGAGAAATTTGAAAGCGGAAGATCGTCCTGATATAGTAAGTCGTGTTTTCAAGGTCAAGCTCGACGGTTTGATTAGAGATCTCTGCAAAAATAAAGCCTTTGGAAACCTTTGAGGAGGTAGTGTTTCCACTTCAATCCTTATTTCATTAACATCATATCCATATAATTTTACCTCATTTGTTTTTTCCAGTTGTCTACACAATTGAGTTTCAAAAGCGTGGTTTGCCTCATGCGCATATATTGTTATGGTTAGCGAACGAGGATAAATGGCCCTCGCCCGTTGATATAGATAGGGTAATATCTGCAGAAACTCCGGATAAAGACGTTGATCCATTGTATTATGCTGCTATGAGGGACTTTATGATGCATGGGCCTTGTGGTAATCTAGCGAAGTCTGCGCCTTGCATGGTTGACGGTAAATGTACCAAGCATTTTCCTAAAAAATGGTGTGCAGAGACGACTGTGGACGAGGATGGTTACCCAATGTATAAGAGGAGATATGATGACCGCAGAATAACCAAAAATAAGGTTGATTTGGACAATAGGTATGTTGTTCCCCACAGTCGTTATTTATTGATGAAATATGGGGCCCATATGAACGTAGAGTGGTGTAATCAGTCAAGGTCAATCAAATATTTGTTTAAATACATAAACAAAGGTCATGACCGGGTCACAGCGGGGTTTTACCAGACAAGTGAAGGTGATGCGGAACAAAAGCCAGTTGATGAGATACAAATGTACTATGACTGCAGATACATTTCTTCTTGCGAAGCTGCTTGGCGCATATTTGGGTTTCAAATTCAATATAAGATCCCGCCTGTTGAACGCCTGAGCTTCCATTTACCGGAAGAACAAAGTGTTGTTTTTCACGATGATCAGCCATTAGAATCAGTTGTTCGAGCATGTTCTGTTAAGGAGAGTATGTTCACGGCATGGATGGAGGCCAATAAAAAGTACTCAGAAGCAAGACTTTTGACGTATGCAGAGTTTCCTCAAAAATTTGTTTGGAAAAAGAAGACAAGGGAATGGGCTCTCAGAAGACAAAAATTCGCTATTGGTAGAGTCTACCATGTCCATCCCGGTAATGGTGAATCTTATTACCTCCTATGTCTTTTGAATCACATTCGTGGTGCAACAAGTTATCAGGATTTGAGGACATGGAATGGTGTCACTTACGATTCTTTTCGTGACACATGTTATGCGTTGGGCTTGCTCGACGATGACAAAGAATTCATTGACGCTTTTATTGAGGCAAGTCACTTCTCAGCTGCCTATTGTTTGAGGATTCTATTTGTGATGTTGTTATGGACGGAGTCAATGGCTAGACCTGAGTACGTTTGGGAAAGATGTTGGTCTTACATGGATGATGACATTCAATATACGCGAAGGCGAATATTACAACATCCAGGTTGTGATCGCCATGCCTATTTATTATTTCAATGTATTAAAACTTTGTATCTGTTACTTTCATTTTTTTATAATATTGACTGTTTTTCATATTCCAGATCTTATATTCTTTCTGACGACCAATTGGTCAACTTTGCTTTGGAAGAAATAGAAAGGTTGTTACAGACATGTGGAAAAAGTTTGCGTGATTATCCTCCGATGCCTACAGTGGTTCTCAATTCGCTACTATCATCTAATGACAGACTTATATGTGAGGAGTTGCGTTATGATCAAATTTCAATGAAAGAGGAACATTCTACGTTGTTCAAATCTCTTACAGATGAGTAACTGCAAGTTTATGATACAATAGGTTGATCAAGAGGTTGGTGGTATATATTTTGTTTATGGTTACGGAGGTTCGGGTAAGACATTTGTGTGGAAGACCCTTTCTGCTGACATTAGGTCCAAAGGGGAGATTGTTCTTAATGTTGCATCGAGTGGTATTGCATCTCTTCTTTCACCGGGAGGACGTACAACTCACTCTAGATTTGCAATACCGATAAGTCTTAACGAAGACTCGACGTGCCATATTAAACAGGGAAGTGTGTTAGCCAAGCTCATTGTACGGTGTAAGTTGATTATATGGGATGAAGCTCCAATGTTACATAGATTTTGTTTTGAGGCATTGGATGGGAGTATGAGGGATATAATGAGGTTCCATAAACAAAATTGCGGTGCTCTTCCCTATGGGGGAAGACAATGGTATTTGGTAGGGATTTCGGCAAGTGTTGACGGTTATACCCCGAGGGAGTAGGCAGGGTGTCGTTAATGCGACGATTAATTCATCATATCTTTGGTCAGAATGCACAGTCCTCCGCCTCACCAAAAGTATGCGCTTGCAAAACTTAACAAATCCATCAAATTCTTACGATTTAAAGGGTTTTTCGGACTGGATTGCCAGCGTTGGTGATGGTCTTGCTGGTGAATTGAATGATGGAAATGTTCATATTACTATACCTGAAGATCTATTGATAAAGACAGATGGCGATCCTAAAGCTGCGATTGTAGAAAGCATATTTCCGGAATATGTTCAATCTACAAGTGATATCAGTTGTTTGCATGACCGTGCAATTTTGGCACCAACGTTGGCTGTTGTTGAGGTTGTTAATGACTATATGACGGCGCTTAATGTTGGCGAGGTATCAAGGACATATCTTAGTTCTGACACGGTTTCTAAGTTGGATTCCACGACCGATCTTATGGCAGAGTTGTACACGCCTGAGTTTTTAAATAGTATAAAATTGTCTGGTGTGCCAAATCATGAATTGACGTTAAAGGTAGGGACACCAGTGATGCTGTTACGAAATATAGATCATTCAATGGGGTTGTGTAATGGGACACCTCTTATTCTAACGAGGCTTGGTGATCATGTTTTGGAGAGAAAGATTTTAACAGGTATGAGTGCCGGACAAAAAGTCTTAATTCCAAGATTGTCCTTGACACCATCGGATACCACCTTGCCTTTCAAATTTCAACAACGCCAATATCCTGTTATGACTTCATACGCTATGACGATAAATAAAAGTCAAGGACAGTCTTTGTCCCGTGTAGGGTTTTTATTAAAAAAACCAGTATTTACCCACGGACAACTATATGTTGCAATTTCAAGGGTGACCAACCGATCTGGTTTGAAAATTCTAATTGTTGATGATGATGGAGGAACCAGTAACAAGACTCAAAATGTGGTATTCAAAGATATTTTCAACAATGTTTAGTGTTCCTTGAAACGAATATTTACAACGTCATGGTTTTGACGTATTTGTGTCATTATTTTGAACGTTTAGGTCATGTTTTGTTCTCATGCTCACCATAGTATTTAATATATGTGTTATGCATTGCGTTTTGTGTATCTTTATTGTGTGACATTACTTAACGTTGTCAATGTATGGATTGTATTGAACTGTTTACCTGCAATACAATTTGAAAAAAAAAATATGCCGTGCATCGCACGGGTGAGATTACTAGTTACCAGATTACGGCGTAGAACGAATCAAATCAACGGTTGTTCCCGACAGAAGTGAAAAAGAAGAAGGGGTGGGGTTGGGTGGGGATGGCTACACCGAGTTGAAGTGGGCCGAGGTCATTATTTATGGATAAGTTTAGGGTGGGCGTGAAGCCATTTTTGTACTCCGGGTATAAAAATTTGGGCTCAAGGTAATTTATAAATAAAACAAAGGGAAATTTTCACAAATAAATCTAAAAGTGAAAATAAATCACTATTTCCAAAATAATATGGTTGCATATATCTTCTTGTTATCTTATATTCACTATCAATATATTTTTTTCTTCTTTTTACATCATCTTATTTTTTTAATAAAGTCCGCTCATTAATTCCACCAACTATGAGAAAAACTTCATGTGATAAAATCATTAGGGGAAAATAAAATTTAATGAAAAAAAAATATCAAGGAAATGTATAAAAGAAAAAATTACATACTCTTTACACAAAAAGTGGTAGATGTAAGAAAAATTATCTGAAAAGGGGAAAATCAAGAGGAAATATAGAACAAGAAATTGTCACTATATATTCACTAACATGTCAAAAACTAGCAAAAAGGGATTGGATGAAAAGGGACAAAGAAAAAACAAATACTTTTTAGGAAGATAAAAAGAGAAAATAGAAGAAAAAAGGAGAATTTAAAGAAAGGAATATTTGAAATAAAAGAAAATAAAATAATAACAGAGTAATAATGAATATTAATCTTTAAAAGAGAATTAAACGAATAGTAATACATAAAAATGGAAAAAGTAAAAACGGGGAAGAAGAAAGAAAAATATACTGAGAAATAGGAAAGCAAAAATATAAACAAATAAAATAATTGAAATATTAAGAAGATGAAAAAGTGAAAATGAAATGTGGGACTGTTTTGAGAGAATTTGTGAAACGTGGAAGAACTATGTTGAGCAAATTTGTGCAATGTGAGATTATTTCAGTAATGTTGTTAAAGAAAAAGGCAACAACCTAGTATAGTAGGTCATCAAACGTTCAAGGTCCAATGAAAGAGTATGATGTGCAAAGGTGGGATTACTTTTGGGATTACGTAAATGTGGGATTTTTATGAGAAGACCGGTCAAATGTGGAATTATTATTGTCAATTTTTTCAAAAATAATTGACTTAAACAGATTAGTTTAATAGATTCAAAACACAATCAAGTTTAAATTAGAGGTACATGTTTGAGCTCATTGATTTGAAAATGGTTTTAACTTTAGCATTGTGAAAGAAATTATCTTATGAAGCACTTTGAGACTAGAAAGAAAGATTGTTGACTCGTTCTTTGATTGAGTGCATCATGGTTAACATTTATCAATTACATCATGTAACCAAAGTTTAATATGTTAAAAGATCAAAACAAATTTTTTATATATCATAATTCGAAAATGGAATAGTTAATAATAGATACATCTTTCCACGTCTCAATGAGTTTAGATAATACATTTTCCAAGTTTTAATATATATAAAGCCAAGTACCCTAATTTAAAAGAAAGACTAGCAATTATTTTAAATAATAGAAAGACTAATTTAAAAGAAGCAACATTAAAATGATATGCCTACAAAATAAGAAGAAAATTCATGGTTGTGATTGTACCCTTCGATCACAACCATAGAAAAATTCTTCTATAATGTTGCACAATTTAGTGCAGTAGTCTCCACATAGTGTGAAAGTCATTTTGGTGCTCCTACACCAATAGAAGAGAACAAGGCTAAGTAATTTACATTATATAAATTTTAAATTTGGTGAGTGTGAAGAGTATAAGTTTCTTTTCATTTGACCTTTGGTCTATCATATTGAAAGCCAACTTCTGTGGACAACTATAGCGATCATCTCTGGTAATACTTGTAATGTTAACCAACGATACATGAATGGAGAAAAAAGTCAATATACTGGAGGTCAAGAAATCTATCATAAATGACACGAAATTTAATTGAACAATTACCTATTAACACATCATTAGAAGCACATCCCTTAATAATATCTTCGAACTTAGTGAAATGAAGAACATATCATGTGATTTCAAGGTCATGTTCTTTTACAATTGTTCCTCTTAGAAAAACCAACTTTAGAGGGCTCTTTGATAGCTTGTATTATCCATTATTAGTTTGAATTTGAGCTTGACACTTATCTCCCTGAGTTGTGATCCAAGAAAATGAACAAATCATAATTTAGAAAAGAGTAGTTATAACTTATATATACTAAAAAACGGCCAGAGTAAAGATCACAATAAATATATTACATACACATTATACAATATATATTGCATCTCTAAATTTCATTTAATGAATGATTCATTTGGTTATTACATAATAATTGTGAAATATAGTTTGAAATTGAACTTTATATAAACAAAAACGATTTCAAGGAGGGTTTTTTACAAGAATATTACAAAAATAAAACTTATTTACATAAATATGACTATTCATTACTACAATGTAGTGTTGTGGTAACTTAAATCCAAACCTTGAACATGAATTACTATGATTTCATTACTACTCTAGTAACTAGTCATATTTTTGTAAACCATCTTTATTTTGGTTATATTTATGTAATTATTTCTTTCAAGGAATAAAGTCAGTGAATTCCCTTGAACTTGCCAAAGATTTGTGATATTGATGGCGAGTTGCCAAGTCTCTTTAGAGTCATTAATCTCATCAATTAAACTTAGTTTTTATGTGATATTTGGATTTTATAGAAGGGGCTGGTTCAAGAAAAACAAGTAAAAGTTTTAGAGTTGGAATATAATAGTACATGCCAATTAATCGCTTGACCATAAAAATGGAGAAATTAGTAAGTTGGAGAGAGAGAGACTCCTAACTGTAAAATAAAGTTGGAGAAAGAAATAAGCTAGGGGGAAATCAAATTTTCTATAGAAGTGTATTAATGCATTCTGCTTTGTAGGAGCTAAACCCTAGTAAAATATGATTTCAAAATCTGAAAAATCGAGAGCAATGAATGCTTTACTCTTGACCTCTCCACTATAAAATGAAAAGGGTAAAACAATCCAACTAATCGAGACCAAGAATGTACAAATTCATAATTGAAAAGTTGAAAAACGAAACATAAGTATGAACCATGAAATGTATGACATGTTGGTGGATAGATATAAGAAGTGCTAGGAAAATAAATTTAATGGTTGAAAATGAAGATGAAAACTCACCTTCGAATATATGTAAAACGTAAGTGTTGGACCAATCGTGGGTGTAGCTCAACTAATAGATAGGGGTGCCACAAGAAGTAAATCTCGAGTTCGAATCATGGCAACTGTGATGAGACATTATTATGTAAAAGTGCATACGGCCTATGCAAGTACTTGAGCCAAGACTCACTCATTATCTGTCAGTCTCTCTGTGATTAAAGTCCAATTTACATTCTTTCAATTAATTGTTCGACCGGTGCTGGGCGCTAAAAATGGGGTATCATCATTGTTTTGTAAGTGTTGGACCAAGAGAATAAGCTTAAAGCATCTACAATGACTAGCTATACACATTTTAATTTTGCTTGCAACATCTGATTTTTCTAGCAATATGATAGTCCAATGGTTAGCTAATTCGTCACTTTCCGCTCTCTATCTTTCCTTTATCTGTAAACATTTCTCTCCAATGCCTTCCAAGTTCCGATTGCCTTTTAGCGGCAATTTTCCGTTTCTTCACTCATAAAAAGAAATGGTTGGAAGGCACTGGAGTATTTAAATGCAATCACACAAGATTTAAAAGATACCTACATACATATGAAGTTTATATTGGTGCATACAATTAAATTAATGCCACCTTTATTTGTATTGGTGTAATTCCTACATTTTTTAGTACCAATCATAAATTGTAGTGTGTGTGTGTGTGTGTGAGAGAGAGAGATAATCTTTCATGTCCAGTCGGCCCTGATGGGAATCGCCGTCCGGCAGAGGCCATTTGGGGCCCTTCCCGGTGAAATTTTTTGATGAAATGTTTTATGCATATTTTTCATCAAGTCTAGTTTATGCACACCAAAGTTTTGCTCAAAATTCATTCGGGAAGACAGATAAATATATTCTTGAAACCGATTGAGATTCATTCTCATTTCTCACGTTAGATGCTTTTCTCACTTGAACCTATATATAAATACACACACATACACTATATAAGAAATACAAAATATATATACATACACGAAATATTAGTCACATTTTAATATTACTCACATTTGAGTATTTGTTTCGTTTTAATTTTAGTTATATTTTAATATTTTTGCATTTTAATAGTTGTTACAATTTAGTATTAGCCACATTATCATATTAGTTACATTTTAATTTCCCACATTATCATATTATATACATACAATATCATTTTAATTTTAGTCACATTTGAATATTACTTGCATTTTAATAATAGTCACATTTTAATAGTTGTTACATTTTGATAGTGTTGTCAATCCCAGATAGCGGAGCGTAGTGGCCAACCCCAAAACGCTATAGTGGTATAGCGGATAGCGGGATGACCGCTATTTAGGCTACTTTTAAATATAATAGATAAGTAACTACTAGAAGCATATATAATACATTACATACACAAAAGTATGATATACGCCAATGAAGGTTGCAAGCATCTTAAGTCTTAACATTCATAAATCCTATTAGTTCCATGACCAAAACATAAGAGGCTATTAATGATTAAAACATCTTGAATAAAAAACAAGGTTCTGATTTAAGAGTTTAAGCCTTGATAATTTAACAGTAAAAACAAGTAAATGCGACTTGCAAGCCCTTTGAATTCATCATTCACCACTCCTCATCAAATTCTTCTTCCAACTCTATCTCATCTTCATTGTCATTTTCACTGCTAGTGCATTCGCAAACTTCTTCCTTCACATTTGTATGCTCTGCCACTTCAACATGTTCTATATCTTCTATTGAACGACCCCTCCCTCTAGAGCTTGTAGCCCCTCTAGACCTTGCAGCTAATGGTCTAGAGCTCGTAGCCCTTTCACTTGTTCTGCTGTGCAGCATAGTGGTTATCAAGGGTTCACACACACCAGTTAGATCAGCAACATCTCCCAAGTAAAGTTTGTGTCATCATCGCAAACCAAATCATCCTCGGCATCCTCTCCATCTCCCCCCATTACTTCCACTAACCACTCATTGCTACCATCAATATCATTTAGGCGAATTGGATCGATCAAATCACGGCTATCAAACCACTCCTTAAAATCTTGGTTATATACTTATATTTAATATAAACCAAATCTTGCAACCTTTGATGCTCAGGCCTATTTCTCTTCTTCGAACGAATCTATGTTACAAATTTATATTAAAAAAAATTGTTAGTCCAGACTCCAGACTGAAAACAGTACACTAATACATTATATGTTTGTTGATAGAACTTTAAAACATGTAATAATATTGTACATGCTCAAATGTACTCCAACTGCGCTCACATCCCGATGAGCTACAAAGTCAAACTTAAGATCTTTATGGCAAGCCTTTGAAGATTTGGTGTATGTGATCCATAGTTTCTCTCACCATTCACCTTTAAATGCAAGTAAATATTAAACATTCTATTAGAGCTGCTAATTAAAAAAAGAATCATATGCCCTAACTTACCGGGATCAAGAGTATCTCTTTGTCTTACTGTCACCTTCAACCCAAAGAGACCTTCACCTTCATTTTCACTAAGCCTCTCAATGCACGCGTAAAGCCATTACATAACCTCATTGTCCACGTCCGTTCTTGGGTTCTTGTAGTAGAAAGAAAGGTTCAAATAATGATCAACGACATGCAGGGGATTATGGAGTTGAGTTTCCCATCGTGAATCAATGATTTCAAATATTTTTTTGTATCTCCTTTCATTTCCTTGAAAAGAACTCTGAATTGCTTTCTTAGCTCGATCCATTAATTCATCAATGTATCCCATTGCGGGGGTTTACTCATGATCAACTAGCTTTAGAACGTGTACAAGAGGACCCATTACTTTCAGAATGTAAACAACATCATTCCAGAATGTAGGATTAAGGATTATATCCACTACTCTTTTCGCATTTCGATCTTTGGAAACATCATTCTCTTTTCATTCATCAGAAGTAAAAATGTTTCTAACCTTTGCTTTTTGAGTATGCAGCTGTTGCAAGGTAAGGAATGGCATAACAAACCTTGTAATACCGCGTCTAAGCAATTCCATCTTGTTGCTGAGCTTTCTCATCATATTGAGAGCAATGATGTGGTTATAGATGAAACCCACTACACAAATACCTTTTCTTATTGTTGTTTTAACTGTGGGAAACTTCCCAATGTCCTCAAGCATCAATCTACGCAATGGGCAGCACATGATGTCCAAAATAAATGCTTTCTCTTCACTTGTAGCAATTTTCCTAACACAGAAATAAGTAAACTCAGCTAGGACAACATACTCACATAATTGAAATTCAAAACTTTAAATTTTAAATTATGTAATATTGAACTAATAGATATTACACGCAAGAACATAGTTACTTTCATGGTTGGTGATCACTTGCACCACATTTTCTTCCTCAATCGTCTCAACAAATTGATCGAGAAGATCAAATATTTCTCTCCAGTTTTTTTATATTCCGAACCATCAACACTCTTCACAAAACATTGACCCCCTTGGGAAGTTCACCAAAAAATTAATCAATGTTCTATTTTTCCTATTTGTCCATCCATCAGACATCTGAGCATCCATATTGTGCATGTTTCTCTTCATGGCCTTTTAAGAATTCCTTAGTGTATTCTAATTCTTTTTTAAGAAGTGGAACTCTACACTCATGGTAGCTTGGGGGGCTTTAAATGAGTGGCATAATTTATGATGGCCTCAACCATCAATTTGAAACTTTTTGATTTCACAACATTAAAATCAATTCCATTTGTTCATAGAAATCTTTCAATATATTGAATGGTTCTGGCCCTAGCTTCTTTGTCACAAACATCATTTATGCTTGCTTGTTTCTTAGTTTTTTCCAAGCTTATCATTTGTTTTGGTCTCTTTTAGTAATACAAGTCTAAGAGCCCTTTGGCTTTTTTAGCAGTAGGATGAGAGGCAGCTGATGTTAGGGGCCTTTTCCTTTTCTGACATTCAAAATTTCATTGAGTTCTTCCATTTCATCTTCATCTTCTTGCATATCCATGTATGCTTCTTTTTTCCTCTTTTTTCTTTTCATATGCTTCTTTTAGTAATAGTGTAACATCAGCTGTAGTTTTCCTGCAAGCTCTTATAGCTCCTCTTATTCCCATTTGGTGTCTTGTGGCAAAATTACTACATCTCCAGTAGTAGTTTTGCCACAAAAATCACAGGTAACAGTCTTCTCATCTTTTGCACCTTTCAAACCGTTCCACTTCCAATCTTGGTCAAGGTGGTCTCCTGTGGGCTTAAATATGGCAGTAGATTCCATGTTTAATGAGAAGAAGAAAAGAAGATTGCAACATAACAAAGTTTGATCTTCTTGTAGAAGATATTGCAGCAAAAGTAGAAGAATGAAAGAAGAGTGCATGACAACAGAGAAATCTCTCTCCGCTAAGAAACATCTCAGCTCGCTAATGAGTGTCCGCCAGGACAAAGGAGAATCCCTCTCCGCTTTCCTAATCCGATGGAGGGACGAGACCTTGAAGGTCGAGGACCTGACATAGTGCACCAGCATCACCCTCTTCACCAACGCCTTGGCGACCGGGGACCTGTACAAGGACCTGAAGAGGAACCTGGTTACCAGCTATGCTGAGGTGCTGGCCCAGGACTAGGAGAATCCCCCTCATCCAAAAAGAAGAAGACGAGCAGCGGGTTTGCCCCATGGACGCCCCGCGGCTCGACCCTCAACAAACGGTGGGAGGAAGGCCCCATATACACCCCATGGTGCTCCCCGTAGCCCAGATTTATGAAAATATCAAGGATTAGGGAATACTCGTTCCCGGGTTTATGAAAGTATAATGACAACTATATTGTATATAATCAATGTTTCAATCCTTAAGACTCTCAACATAAGGTGATATCATATTCTAGGTATTACCCATAGTTACCCCTTTCGTATCTTACATAAGTTATAAGTATATAAAGTCAAATAGTAAGCTCGGGCCCATTTGTATTCATACAATACAACCCGAAGGCCACATCAATCATAGAGGACTTGTCACCGATTTTGAAGGCCATGTGGGGTACTCGATCAGTGTCCAACATCTCGCCCCTGGACTCATACCTTGTTCTCGTAGGAAGGTAAGGTCCATTTGGGGTCCTATCTTAAGTGTTAACGTAGTCGAGAGCCTCATAGGATCTCTGGTTTGAATTTCAGTCTTAAATGTGATCACGTTGTAAGTCCATGAAATTGATAGACATTATATTTACTTGTGTTTAACATAAGTATTTATAAGTAATTGTTGAAGAAAAGAAGAGAAATTGGGAAAATATCTTGGGAATGAGAATTAGAGCATAAAACATTGTGACGAGGAGCTTTTTGGACCAAGAGGATGACGTTCTGCCCATAATTCGAGTATAACTTATTGTAGAGAACTCGAAATCACTCGATTCGAATTTCATGTGAATTTTAACTCAATAAGGTACAAATTATATGAAGACATCATGGCCATAATATGAAAGGAACAAGTCTCAATCAACAAATAATGTCAGACGTTGCTGGTGGGATTTCAGGATGCATACCTCTCACTGTTTTGTTCATAACTTTTGATTGGATGACTAAAAACATGTCATTCAAGTTTTGGTAGACAGAAAACTTAATTATCTACAACTATGGTGAAGGAATCATATCCAAATTAATAGAAAAATATCCCCAAAATCCCAGTAAAAAAACCGGAGCCGGAATTGCACCATAATCGACGCCGGTCTGATGTGTTTCGCATAAGGCACTATCCAGTAGCTTACCCGGTGCCGAGTAGGCCTGATGGACGGCGCCGGGTACCCCATTTTTTCAGATTTTGCTGCGCACAACAAAGAACCGGCGCCGGTTAGGTCGATTCTACACAAAACACAGCGACGTGCTCCATATTTTTTATGGGAAAATTTCACCTTCTTCATGATTTCATCAAATATTTCTTCCATTCCAAATTTTTGGACTCGAATAGACCAAGAGATGTCATTCCGGTGGCTATATAAAGCCCTCAATTCATCATACAAAGGCATTCCATCTTTGGAGCTAAAAAATCAGTTTTTATATTTTAGTTTTGCATTTTCTTGAAGAGTTAGAGAAGAAGTCTTTTTTCTCCTCTACAATTGGTTCTAGGTAATTTTTCTTGTATGTTATTATATTTACTTGTTCTTAGTTACACTTTTGTAATTAGTATGAGCTCAAGAAGCAAAATTATTAGCTAAGGTTAGGGATGAACTTCGATGCCCATTAGGTGTTTGATAAAAGTTTTAAACCAATAAATTATGATTTATCCTTTATATATTGATTGTATATGACTATGGTGTACAACATAGAAGTATGTTAAATTTAGTTTATACTTGCAATTAACGTTGAAGTCTAAACTATGAACATTAAAGGATAAACATATATAGTACCGAGAATAGAAATATATACGGTCTTATATGATACGGGTGTGATGTCTTGATATTCAACGGGGTTTTCAGTAGATGAATGTAAGCCGTAACGGGACTTACACGTAACGAAAACCACGCTCTCGCTGCCTTAACCGGAGTTGAGAATATATTAGCGACATCGTATTCATAATTATTGGCAAAGAACTAATATTCAACCCTATTAAAGCATTTAAGTGATTCCCGAAGCCTTAGTTGTTATTATCATTCATCTTAAACTCAAATTTAGTTAACGATTATCTTTTGAACAAAAAGTGAAAAGCTAAAAATATAAAACACAAATCAAAATCCCTACTCTTTACTCATTTATTCATTTAAAGTCATCTACTCTCGGATTAAATTAAACAACGTTTCCTTATGGATTCGACCCGGTATTTACCGGAATTTATTACTATATCGGCACTTGTACACTTGCAAGTTTAGCCCGGTCAAGTTTTTGACGCCGTTGCCGGGGAAACGGTCTTGTTTTATAAAGTCCAAAGGAAAAAAAATATAAACAATCACTCAAAAAAATCCTGAATTTATTTTACTCTTCACAACTTCACTTGATCTTGGAAGGGTTTATTTTTGTGTGTGTAGATAATCCTTTGTGTTTGTATGCTCATAAGAAGTCAAGGGTCTAAGAACCTCGAAACTCTTGACCTTGAAATCGAAAGAACATACAATCACATCTTGAAATATACCCGTAAGACAAAGATGATGTGAACTCTCAATGAAAGGAAGAGGCCCGTGATTGCCGCCACTCCCTCGTGTATTGTCCTAAGCGAGGCGGCAATGCACTATGAAATGAAAAATAGTTACTTCAATGTTATGCCTGAATTTCATGGTCTTTCGGGGGAGAATCCACTTAACTTCATCACCGAGTTCTATGGATTCATCCAAGGAATCCCTATGCATGGTCTCACCGAGGACGACCTCAAACTCAAAAGCTTTCCCTATACCTTGAAGGGGGTGGAAAGGGGATAGTTCTTGGAGCAAGCACCATCGACCTACACAACGTGGGAAGATATCTATAATGCTTTTATTTCTAAGTATTACACACCCATGATGACTCAACAGCTAAGGCAATGGATCTTCAACTTCAAACAACAAGTTGGAGAACTATTCCAAGACGCATGGAGGCGTTTTAAGGCCTTGTTCAAGGAATGCCCACATCACCGCATTCCTCTTGATCTTCAAATTGACACATTCTACAATGGCTTGAACTCTTCATGCCAAGCCATTGTAGATAACCGTGCAGAAGGCTATATTGGTAACAAAACTGAAACAGAAGCATTGAGAATCCTCGAATCCATTGCTTCAAATCCTCAATTACAAGGAGGAGATATCAAAGTGGCCGGTGTGAGTGAGGTTTCCATAGCTCATGAACTGGACAAATGGTTTGCTGATTTTCAACAAGCCATGCATAAGAATATTCAAGCTTCTATTCACATGGCTTGACAAGCTGTGATTGGAGGAGCCAATCAAGTGGCCAATGTGGAGAGCATAACACATCTGGAAGGTAATTCACCTCAAACTCTTGAAGATGTGAATTATATGAACTCATATGGGAATAAGGGAAATCAAGGAAGCAACAACTACCCCAACAATCAACAAAGGTGGAACCAAGGTAACTCTTGGAAACCACAAAGGGGCCTTTCTAATCCTCCATCCATTTTTCCACAAGGGCAAACAATGGAAGAGATGATGAAAACCTTAACACAAAATATTATGGCTAGTGTGAAATCCCAAAATGAGGAGAATCATAGTAGATTGGAGGCATCCGTTGGGAATCTCCACTCTCAGTTCATAAAGCTTGATCTCCGGTTTGAAGATCAAAACTGGAAACTTCATCAACGCATGGACAACATAGAACAACACACCAAGTCATCTATTCACAACTTGGAGGTACAAATTGGACAAATTTCCGAAGGAAAATGCACTAGGGAGCAGGGACGGTTTGCCACAACAACGGAAATCAATCATAGGGAGAGCGTCATAGCTATTACCACAAGAAGTGTGAGAAAAACAGAGGACCCTAAGATGCCGGAGAGAAGGAAGACAATGGAGGAACAAGAAGTGGTTGCACATACAACGCTCCCACCTATCATGGCTCAATATGTTCCTCCCACCCCCTATCCACAAAAATTGAAAAAGAAAGGAGATGACAAGAAGTACAAGATTTTTTTTGATATTTTCAAGAAATTGAGCATCAACATACCTTTTGCAGAGGCCATCACGGAGATTCCATCATATGCAAAATTTCTTAAAGGTATCATCTCCAACAAAAAGAGGTTAGAGCAATTCACAATTGTGGCACTAACGGAGGAATGTAGTGCCATTATTCAAAACAAACTTCCTCCAAAACTAAAAGACCCCAGAAGCTTCACTATTCCATGCTCTATTGGAAAAGTCGGGGAGATAAGATCTCTTTGTGACCTTGGTGTTAGCATAAATCTTATGCCCTACTCTATTTAGAAAGCTAAGTGTGAGGGAACTCTAACCAACAACGGTCGCCTTACCACTAACGGATAGAACAATCCGTTATCCAATAGGCATCGTCGAGGATGTTCTTCTCAAAGTTGGAAAATTCTACTTCCGAGAAGATTTTCTTGTTTTGGACATGGAAGAGATGAAGATCCCCGTCATCCTTGGGAGATCATTTTTTGCCACCTCCGCAACCGTCATTGATGTACAAGCGGTCATGGTAAAGCTAAAAGTGGGAGGAGATGATGAGGTATTCCATGTATGGAAGACACAATCCACTCCAACTCAAAACATGGACGACAACACAAACCGTTTCACACCTCCCAAGGTCATAAACATCATGGACATCAAGAAGGCACAAATATTTGGGCTCGAGATCCTCCAACACACCCCGAAGACGTACTCGAGATTACACCAATGAACAACAAAGTTCTTCCGAAACTCTACCCGATGAAAGGAGGCACAGTGATCAAATTCTACCGGAGAAAAGCATCACATCCATCGCCTTAAAAGACGTACGTTCGTCCGGCCTATGATATGATGTTAAACTAAGCGCTAATTGGGAGGCAACCCAACAAAAAAAATCAATTATAAATAAATATGTTAGTTATACACATAATCATTTTTATTTATAATTGAACAAGAATCAATTATGAATAAATATGCTTATTTACAAAAACATATTCATATTTATTTATAATTGATGAAAAAATCAAATAAAAAATTAAAAAAAATTCAAAGAAAAAATAATTAAAAAAATCAACATCTCAGCTTAGGTATCATGGATTTCCTGCTCTCAAAAACACCTCGTTCCACTATCGAGGATTTCATCTTTCATTACATTCTCCAACCGACATTGAGGACAATGTATCTCAAGTGTGGGGGTGCATCTCATGGTTTGTTAAACAAATTTTGTGAGCAAAATAATTTTTTTAGGAAGGTAAAAGTTGCGATAATTCTCTTTTAAATGTGTATTTGGTTGAGAATGTTTTGATTATTCACAAAAAAACTATCATTTTTTTTAGATTTATTACATCACTCTTCACTCTTGAAAATCATTCCCAAAATAAACCTTGTGACTAGGAAACACCATCTTCTTCCATTTCCAAAAATGGTTAAAGTACATCTCAAAAATTCAAAAAAAAAAAAAATCAACATCTCAGCTCAGGTATCATGGATTTCCTGCTCTCAAAAACACCTCGTTCCACTATCGAGGATTTCATCTTTCATTACATCCTCCAACCGACATTGAGGACAACGTATCTCAAGTGTGGGGGTGCATCTCATGGTTAGTTAAACAAATTTTGTGTACAAAATAATTTTTTTAGGAAGGTAAAAGTTGTGATAATTCTCTTTTAAATGTGTATTTGGTTGAGAATGTTTTGATTATTCACAAAAAAAACTATCATTTTTTTAGATTTATTACATCACTCTTCACTCTTGAAAACCATTCCCAAAATAAACCTTGTGACTAGGAAACACCATCTTCTTCCATTTCCAAAAATGGTTTAAGTACATCTCAAATATTCAAGAACCATTTTGGAAAACAAGACACCCCCATATCTCATCAAATAAATTGGGGTGATCAAAATGACTTTCAGTAAATGTTTGTTGAGAATCAATTCAAATGAGTTGTAAAAAAAAACTCATGGTCTATTTAAGGAATTTCAACTGATCCACTTCTATACTGAAAAGTCAAACACACCAAAAAGCCATCTTACACACCCAAAAAGTCATAGTCACAATCCACTCATCTACTCTCAAAGGTATAAGTAATTTTTCTAAATCTAATGATAGTTTTGTATGTCTAATAGAAATTTGGTTTTGGACCGAGAACGATAAAAGAGTTTACATAATTTTTTACCTCTCTTACAATTAAAATTATTTTTATTCATATATTTTTGTTGAAACTAACCAAGACATCCAAAGGTGATAGATAACATTGCTCGAAGACTAGCAACGCTCAAGTGTGGGGGTATTTGATAGCCTTTATATATACTTGTGTTTAACATAAGTATTTGTAAGTAATTGTTGAAGAAAAGAAGAGAAATTGGGAAAATATCTTGAGAATGAGCGTTAGAGCATAAAACATTGCGACGAGGAGCTTTTTGGACTAAGAGGATGACGTTCTGCCCATAATTCGAGTATAACTTATTGTAGAGAACTCGAAATCACTCGATTTGAAATTCATGTGAATGATAACTCAATAAGGTACAAATGTTATGAAGACATCATGGCCAGAATATGAAAGGAACAAGTCTCAATCAACAAATAAAGTCAGATGTTGCTGGTGGGATTTCAGGATGCATACCTCTCAGTGTTTTGTTCATAACTTTTAATTGGATGACTAAAAACATGTCATTCAAGTTTTGTTAGATAGAAGACTTCATTATCTACAACTTTGGTGAAACAAGCATGTCCAAATTCATAGCAGAACATCCCCAAAATCCCAGAACAAAACCGGCGCCGGAATTGCACCATAACCGGCGCCGGTCTGATGTGTTTTGCACAAGGCACTTTCCAGTAGCTTACCCGGCGCCGGGTAGGCCTGATGGACAGCGCCAGGTACCCCATTTTTTCATATATTTCTGCGCATAACAAAGAACCGGCGCCGGGTAGGTCTGAAACCAGCGCCGGGTAGGTCTGAAACTGGCGCCGGGTAGGTCTGAAACTGGCGCCGGTTAGGTCGATTATGCACAAAACACAGCGACGTGCTCCATATTTTTGATGGGAAAACTTCACCTTCTTCATGATTTCATCAAATATTTCTTCCATTCCAAATTGTTGGGCTTGAATAGACCAAAAGATGACATTCTGTACCCTATATAAAGCCCCAATTCAACATACAAAGGCATTCCATCTTTGGAACTAAAAATTCAGTTTTTATATTTCAAAATGATGTAAATGTGGTCCTTTTGATGGGTGAAATATACAATGTGGACAATAGTACATTTCATCACTTAAAGGACCACATTTACAACAATTTGGACAATTGAGGGGTGACATTTACAATCTCAGAAATACAGGTATGAGATTTTAATTTCGTGGATAACTGAGGAACCATATATGCGATTTTCCCTATTTTAGTTTTGCATTTTCTTGAAGAGTTGGAGAACAAGTCCTTTTTCTCCTCTACAATTGGTTCTATGTAATTTTTCTTGTATGTTATTATATTTCCTTGTTCTTAGTTACAATTTTGTAATTAGTATGAGCTCAAGAAGCTAAATTCTTAGCTAAGGTTAGGGATGAACTTGTATGCCCATTAGGTGTTTGATAAAAGTTTTAAACCAATAAATTATGATTTATCCTTTATATATTGATTGTATATGACTATGGTGTACAACATAGAAGTATGTTAAATTTAGTTTATACTTGCAATTAACGTTGAAGTCTAAACTATGAACATTAAAGGATAAACATATATAGTACCGAGAATAGAAATATATACGGTCTTATATGATACGGGTGTGATGTCTTGATATTCAACGGGGTTTTCAGTAGATGAATGTAAGCCGTAACGGGACTTACACGTAACGAAAACCACGCTCTCGCTGCCTTAACCGGAGTTGAGAATATATTAGCGACATCGTATTCATAATTATTGGCAAAGAACTAATATTCAACCCTATTAAAGCATTTAAGTGATTCCCGAAGCCTTAGTTGTTATTATCATTCATCTTAAACTCAAATTTAGTTAACAATTATCTTTTGAACAAAAAGTAAAAAGCTAAAAATATAAAACACAAATCAAAATCCCTACTCTTTACTCATTTATTCATTTAAAGCTAAGTCATCTACTCTCGGATTAAATTAAACAACGTTTCCTTGTGGATTCGACCCAGTATTTTACTGGAATTTATTACTATATCGGCACTTGTACACTTGCAAATTTAGCCCGGTCAACAAGCTGGCACGCTCTCTAGAGTCGGGACGGGCCATGATCCTTACATCTATTCTATTAAGAGTCCATGCAGTCGAACACGATCCTTAGCCTCGGTCGGCCTATGGCCCCGTCTATCTATTAACAAGTGTGTGTGGTCGACATCTATCCTTAGACTAGTGTTGAGCCAATGGCCCTTGCTACATTGAACAATCAATGACAAACATCTTAAAGACTACCCGGAAAACAACACTGACTAGCCAATAGCTAGGATCAACATATCATTTCAAACACATAAGGCTATCCCAAGTGAATATTGTAGGCCTAGTCACAATGGGAAATCCTAACATTATGATCAATTTATTAAAGTTCACACTACAACGTACCTCGGGCTAGTCACTTAGTACTACCTGAGTTGTCCTCAGTTCATTTACCTTCTCCTTTCAAACGAGCATGGCAGCCATGCCATGGCTCATTCCCACTACTTTATATATTGACTTTATATCCATAAAGTCAATATAATTAAATAGGAATTTATTAATCATCTTTATAGTTCATCACTAATTAATTCACCTAGCAAAATAGCAAGTAATTATGCTTCATTTACTCATACGCCAATTAAGCATGCATCAATTCTTCATATGCAACAATATGATCGATTGAAATTTTATTAGGCATCATAATTAATTAAAGTCATGCTTTTATAAATTCGGTAATCTCATTAATTAACTCACTAGTTATAATAGTCAGTCATCCCCACCTTAAACAAGTTCAACAAGCTTCCCTATCGAAGCCCCAAGGTTACACCCCCAACTAATGATGAGCCGATTTTGATGTTCTCGAGCAGTGAGCAAAAGTCGGGAGGCTTTTGAAAAAGCTGGGGGGGGGGGGGGGGGGGTTCGGCCCTGCAACACGGAACAACCTCCTTTCAATGGCGGTTTCCGGCGATTTCAAGTTTTTTCAATTCAACGACTCTTCTAAGTTAAAAACCAACACTTTGTGTCAATTTTCTACACTTTCAAACATGTTGAAAAACATAGATAATCCATCAAATGATTTATTACAAATCGTTATCTCTAAATATATATTTATGAAATAGTTACCTTCAAATCCCAATTTATCTCCTCGATTTTCTTCTCATTTGCTCTTCTCTTCTCCTTGGACATGGATGACTATTTTGCTGAGACCCTCTCTCCCTTTCTTGGCTATCTAAGACACTCTCTAATGAGTGGATGGAAATGAGTCCTCCTTATCCTTATCTTTTTTTAGCACATTTTCGGCCCACAATCCTTTAAATGGTCCTCTTTCCTATATTTCCTTGATCCATTTTGTATGAGTCCTTCCCCAAATGAGAGGAGAAAATATACTCCCCTTCTACTTACTAAACATAGAGCCTGTTTGGTAACACTAAAATTGGTTGAATTGGCTGATTCTGTTGAAATTTATGAAGTTCTGACTGAAGTGGCTGTATTGGCTGATTCTGTTGATTCTTAAAAAAATTATATTTAAAATATTCGGTATTAATAAATAAAATAGAAAATTATATGAAAAATAGCTAAAATGATTCTCTACTGTAACTTCAGCCAATGCAGCCAGAAAAGTAACTCCAACCTTACTTTTTCTGCTTATTACACAATTCAGCGCGAGAAATCAAAAGTTACGTGTTTGGTGAAAAAGCTGCCTAATAAGCCAAAAAAAGGATTACCAAACGGGCTCTAGTAAGTTGGACTCGATAGGTTGGACTGTTCAATGTCTTATTATTAATCCTGCCCAAATAAGTCTTGTACTTTTATTAATATCATCATGGACTAGCAAACTTTAGTAGTTTGGTCCTAAAACATATTGGGTAGTCCTCCCTAATATTCCGAGTACCCGTCATCAATTGGGTTACCCCCTTCCCTATTATTTTGGCTCATTTCTCTATATATTATTCCTTTCATTATTATTGGCCTATCAAATAAATAATCACTTTTTGTCATATTATTAATATAGCTAGTGACTTGTTTCAAAATGAATATTATAGTCACTGAATCTGCTAATCACTCTTGTTAGGATTAGTATTTATAGTTTAAATTAAGTTTTAATATTGATGGATAAATAATTCAAGTTCAAATTGGGAGTGGTGTCACATTACAATACATAATACTCTATACTAATTTAGAGCCAAAATTAGAAAAAAGATTATTAAAATGATTTGAAATTTAAATAAATTTGGTTTCAGGTGCACGGTTTACCTAGCAGCATTAACATGTGTATTGGGTGGGAACGTATTTTTCTGCGTGTCTTTTAATGTAATTTTATATTTTTCAGTCACTCTTTCATCTATTTTTACCAAATAGGTATAGTTCATTCAGCTAACAGTTCAGATTCAGCACATAATGGTTTAATTTCAGACAATAGTTTCCAATTCGTCCAATAACTCTTAATTCAAGCA
Organism: Cuscuta europaea; assembly: GCA_945859875.1. Classification (NCBI taxonomy): domain Eukaryota; kingdom Viridiplantae; phylum Streptophyta; class Magnoliopsida; order Solanales; family Convolvulaceae; genus Cuscuta; species Cuscuta europaea. Next base: position 4,313,601 of record CAMAPE010000075.1, on the reverse strand, counting down.
TTAGCCTCTAGATTAAGCTCGCAGTGTGAAACATAACCTAATTCTACTTCTGAAAACGTAAGAGCTTTTTAATGCTCAAATAAATAGTAATTTTACGTTCATCCACCAAAACTTGTCATTTTTTTGAGAAGTTCATCACTTTCTTTCTAAAGTCGCTAATTTGTGATTGTTATTAGTATTCACTCATCTACACGAATATATGTCATATAGTTTTTATATTACTAATTTACGTGTCGATTAAACTTGATAAATTTTTATAAGAAATACTTATTTTGAATGGAGTTATTATACATACTTCATATTCAAATACTTATTTACAATAAGCGTGATCGAAAATATTTGAATAGTCTACTTACGATAGCGCACTAATTTCATATGGAGGCTCATCTCTAACCAAACACCATTGAAAATACATCATCATATCAGAATCCTTTTATTTCCGCTATTCTCTTCTACTCTGTATTAATTAGTCTTTCCTTAGCTTATGTTGGAAGCCACACCACAATACGAAAACAGTATTCATAAAGAACTTTTGTGTTTATATTGATAGTCCCCAGGACCGGGGTAGTGAGAACTGAGTGAGTCACCGGAAAACACAGGTATAAGGTGAGTATAAAATCCGATAGAGTAACGGTGTGCTAGAAAATGATTTCCAGATCCCTTTCCATAGGTTGGAAGGTGAATATTTATACTAAAAATATATAATATTTGACGAACAAGTAAAATAGCTAATCTGGTAAGAATGTGCCATGTGTAAGGCTAATTGGTGAGAAAATCACTTATTGATTGATTGATTGATTGGTACGGATAGTTGTCCTTTGATAAAAGAATGTCGTGATAAGCCACTCGTGTATGGCGATAGGTTGTTGTTGTAATGGATTGGGTGATGCCAACCCTAGTTGATTTTTTCTTGGTGACATAGTCCTTGATTTGTCTAGAATGCTTGTGCTGAAATATCTACGTTCACATATTTACACAGATCGCTGAGCTCGGCTTGGTGTGAGTCTGAGAATGCTTAGCTCAAATAAGGTGAAGCTTGCCTCGGCTATGGCAAACCCTAGCCCAAGAACGTTGAGGCTCAGCTCGTATAGTCGTATATGATAGAGCTCCGCTCAGGTGACACTTGGCTCAAGAATGGTGAAGTCTAGCTCGGGTATAATGAACTTGGCCTAAGCAGTAGTTGGTGTTATCTTATCGATCTAGGACATTTGATGCCGGATTCGGCTTCAGGTCAAATTGTTGTTCCGGAAATGACTCTGATCTCAGCTTGGGGGTTGAGCTAGGCCGAATCTACCTTAGTTGTTTGCGGAGGTTCCTTCATTTAAAGTTTATATTTGTGGGATATATGGCAATATATTCCAGCATATATAATGGATGTAACGGGTATTTTTTTTCAAGCCATACTGCTCTAATTTAAAAACGTCTGAAACTACCACAATTTTCACCATAAGAACAACATATGGTAACAGACAAACGGGTAAAACGGTACAGACTAAACGTGGAGAAGTTATAAGTCATGAATGTAGCATATAACTTATTGGACCAAGAATGAAGTTTATTCAAAATAAAAAGGGTCAGATTTATATTGTCCAAGAATACTCAAGTTGTTACGATTAATTTAACCAGAGATTACTATGATAGTAGCGCAATAATAAGAATTCATTAATGAGTAAATCATAGTCATCAAATACATAGTTATGTAATGTATGTAGGAATATATATGTTTTTTATGTAGGAATACATGTTATATACATTAATTAATGTTTTCTTAACAGCGTAACACAAAAGTGAAAATGAATGTCCTCATCAAAGAGACACTCTTTACTCTATAGTCTATACTGTTTCTACATGAAATGCGTCTTGCCTCGATTCCCAATTTTCCACCCTCATTTCCCCGACATAAATAAAGCAGACACAAATGGAAAAGGTTGTAAACAAGGGAGAGAAAACCACCTAGTATAGTAGATTAGTAGTAAACAACCAGAAAATGAAAAAAGAAGCTACTGCGAGAGAGAAACACATTCAAGCTCAACTTCTAAAACTCCCCTCTCAACATTCTGCAGCTTTAAGGCTATTTCCTGCTTCACAGTCCCTTCCACGAGGCTTATAACACCATCTGCAACCAGTGTGTTCTCTTGACCTGCTTTCCACGTCCCCAGCTGCATCGTTTCATTCTTGGAGGAACTTTCACAAGCTCTGGCGGCTGAAACAAGAGGCTGAATGTCAATCTCTGCTTCCCCCATAAAATCATCCGTTGTAAATGTATCTTTGTCAAACACATGCTGCAAAACCATTGTGGGTGCACTTGAACTCAGATGCCACCGCAAATAAAAAATATCTTTTAACATAAGAAATTGAACAAGTCAGCGAGGTATTGGAGTTAAAAAACTCACCACTTTTAGAGGGGGGATGTTCTCTGGAATTGACAACATTAGTTGCTCATTCCATACTGGGTTTAAATTGTTTTTTATGACACGTGTCTTTACCGACTGCAAAATAGAAAGATGTCAAAGCTAATTGAAACAGTACGTGTAGTACCAATATATGTAGCCATATCTTAAGCACAACACACCAAAATGAATCGTAAAAGAGATATCCATCTTACCTGGCTTCCTAATGATAGAATAACATAAGGATCACTGGATACCATATCCCGGATAGCAAGGTTGGTACCCCTCACCACATTGACTTTGACCAATCCTATGAATTCAACCATACCTGCCTATAGAATCATAGTGAATGTGTTACACATGCCTCAAACAATCATAGTTAATAAACCTCAATTACATTAGAACTGAAGATCCTGAAAAATACATGATGCTTCCGACATGAGGTTTCTGAAATTTTAAAATACAAGTATTAAAACTAGAGGTTGCATCTTAAAAGTACAACCTTATAGGAGTATGAGTCCAAGAGCTTATATATGGGTTTGTACCTTTCTACTTGACTGGAGTAGGAGGACTTACCATAGCTTACAAGTTAGTGTCTCAAGGAAGTGAGGAACAAACTAATCTTAAGTCAGTATGGCCCTTATTGAGGTTTCATTATGGTCAAATTGCTAAATAGAGTCCAACATACTCTCATACCATATTAAGACTAAGAGATTTCATTCTAAAATGTCCAACCTATAAGAAAACTGACCCAAGGGTTTACATGAGGGTTTGTATGTTTCTATTTGACCGGTATAGAATAGCTTAACAGTAAGAAACAAATTCTTGCAGCAGAATGACTTACGGTTGAGTTACTTTTCCTGTTTGGCTTCTGATTATCAGATTCTTTCTTTCTCCAGCTGTTCCGAAATGCGTGACCAAGACCATGGATTCTGTGACCACTAGAATGTTTCTTCTCTGAGGATGAAACGGAAGAAGTTGCAATGGGGCACATCAACTGTAAATCGGAGTTCACAAACTGTTTCAGCTCATATTTTCTCCTGAGTGGATATCCAAGACGAGAAACTTTCAGCATATAAATATATTTCTTGTGAGCTTATTAGGGGATTGAAGGATAACATACTACCTAATAAAGTCAGATCGTTCTTCTATAGACGAATCTGGCTTTGGCTTTTTATAATTATTATCTGGACGGGAAGCTTCATACTTCAGATTTGCAACTTTATTTCCTCCCATCTCATTTAGCATGTCTACTTGCTCATGTGTCCACTCATCTAATTTCACTGAAAAAACCTGTGAGGTGTGTAATTCATTCATATGAGGTGGCAGCTGGACACGGGATTCACAAGCTACTCATCATCCAATGAGGAATTTGATAGAGGTTGATTAAATATTGGACTTTTAGGCTATGTTTGGAGCCCGAAAAATGTTAGGGGAAAGAAAGAAGTTTGTTAAGCACAGTAATTTCCTTATTTTTAATAAGAAAATATTACTCCGTATTTGTTTTTTTTTTGGGGGGGGGGGGGGCAGGTTCTACATGCATTAAGATTTCTTAATCTTTCTAAATTGGTAAAAGTATAGTGAGCATCAACAAATATCTAAATTAAATTACTTGAGTTTTAGCTTACATAGGATAACGAATTCCCCATGCAAGAATGCTCCCTTAAGTTCACATTTCATGTACTATTAGGGAGATGTCATATTCAGTGTCTCTTATATCTCATACATTAGTCTCCTTTAGAAACACGACTTCCCCGTTCCAAAAACAAAGAGTTGTGTTTGTTGTATTGATTCAGTTTCACAACCAATACTGTTTTTTTGGATGAAGGGAAAATAGTTTAGCCCTTATTGATGTTTAGTTGCATTGTTTATTTCCATAACTGAAATCCAGGCCATGGAAATCATTCTCGGGCACTCAAATGCCCATAATAACGATTCCAGTATTACTGACCCAGTTATAAAAAGTAGAGATCCCAACCTTTGATATATGCACTCCAAGGCTTCTATGTACACCAGAGCACTTGATACATATAAACACTCCCAAACTTAAAGATCTGGAAATCAGAAAATGAGAGCATATATGTAATAGTCTGTAGGGTGAGAAGACTATATATACAGCTAGTTCAAACAACTTACACCCATTTTGGATCTGGAGATCCACAATCTGCACAAAATTTATTGCCGGAATCTTTCAGTAGAGCCTCTAGTCTACTTCGAGGGCCTGATATGGAAAGAAACAAATGAGAACACTCAAATTGATACCCTTCTACATCCCTAAATGAGCTCCACACTTTCCTTTTCCATTCTTCCATAAATTATATTCAGAATGAAGTTAATTTTAGGAAAAAATCAGAAACTAAATTGAAAAGACTTTCATATTTGATATAGGCAGGATGATCCCAGTAAGGTCTTTGACTAGAAAGCATCAAACAAAGAAGGAATTTATGATTATACTCAGTTGCGTAGTTGATATTGTTTCTTTCATTTCTATAAGAATCTCAACCATACAACTTTACTGTCTTAATAAGAGTTATAAGGGTGTCATAATTAAATGGGAAGCTAACTTGGGGACAGGAGAGTTTTTTTTTTGCGGGGAAAGAACTAGTTGTCACTTGTCATTAATCAAATCATGAGACAAAATGTAAGAAATACAAAAAAGGCGGGCTCATGAAGTCAAAACGTACTATCAGAGACAAAGAAACGGCTACTTTTGAGACAGCATGAGCGGCATGGCTCACGGACTGCTTGATATGATTACTTTTACAGAAAAAAAGAACCAAATTTAATTTGAGCATAAATTATAATGAAATTTTCATCGAATTAGGCTAAAATGACAGAAGGAAATATCAAAAGAAAATTGTAAGAGCAAATCTACGCTTTCACAACAACAACATCCAAGCCTTAATCCCAAAAGAATTTGGCGTCGGCTAAAATGAATCCATCTATGATATCGATGCCAAAAAGAGAAGGCGGACAAGAAAAGGAAAAAAAGTAAGATAAAATGAATAAAATAAAGATACATAAATATAAGATAACAATAACACAAGAATATAATCAAGATAAAAGAAAAATAAATAAAAGAGCATAAAAAAACTAGAAGATAAAAATAACATAAGAATATAAAAAGATAAGGAAGATAAACGATAAAAGAAACAAGAGAGGAAAGGTAGACAAGACATCAATCATCCACATGGATGTGCGCCCTCCACTTTGCTCTCTCCAAAGCCATACTCTCATCCAACCCAAGAAGACGCATATCAGTTCTGATTACTCTAATCCAAGTCTGTTTGGGTCTTTCCCTCCCTCTCTTCTCTGACTCTTCTCCCCACCCCTCAAGTCGTCTAACAGGTGCATCACTCGGTCTTCTATGCACATGCTCAAACCACCGCAAACGAGACTTTTGCATCTTATCTTCTATACATGTTACTCCCACCTTTTGTCTGATTACCTCATTCCTCATGCGGTCTTTTCTGGTATGTCCACACATCCAACGCAACATACGCTTCTCTGTCACACTCATCTTTTGAATGTGGCATTGCTTCACCGCCCAACACTCTACGCCATACATTAATGCCAGCCTAATTGCTGTACGATAAAATTTACCTTTCAGTTTAGTCGGCATACCTCGATCGCATAGAAATCCTGAAGCACTTTTCCATTTCATCCACCCAGCTCTGATTCTATGACATACATCTCCATCTAATTCACCATCTTTCTGAATTATGGATCCTAAGTAACGGAACATATCACACACCGGTATCTCCTTACCATCAAGAGTAATCCCATTGTTGCTACTGCTTCTACCTCCACCGAACTTGCACTCCATATACTCAGTCTTGCTTTGGCTCAGTTTGAAACCCTTGCTCTCTAATGTTTGTCGCCATACTTCCAACTTTGTTTTAACACCTGATTGTGTCTCATCAATCAATACAATATCGTCGGCAAACATCATGCACCACGGTATATCTTTTTGAATTGACTTCGTAAGTTCATCCATGACTAAAGCAAATTAGAAAGGACTCAGAGCAGATCCTTGGTGCACTCCAATAGTAATAGGGATTAGGGAACTCTGCGGTTCTCCCTACACTAGTGCGGACACTTGTAGTACAAGCATCATACATATCCATGATGATGCTGATATACTTACGTGATATGCCTTTTCTAGTTAAGGCACACCAAAGAACTTCTCGAGGTACCCTATCATATGCCTTTTCTAAGTCAATGAACACCAAATGCAGATCCTTTTTAGTGTCTCTATACTTCTCCACAACTTGTCTAAGAAGGTGAATGACCTCAGTTGTTGAGCGCCCAGGCATAAAACCAAATTGATTCTCCGAAATTTTCACACTTTTACGTAGTCTTTGCTCAACCACTCGCTCCCAAAGTTTCATGGTGTGACTCATAAGCTTAATCCCTCGATAGTTAATCAAGTTAATAAATAAGAAGCTGCGTGGACTGGGATGATGAGATTATTAGGTTGTAGCAAAAGTAAAAAATCAGTTCAAAGGCAATAACATGATATGAGATAATGACGTACTCAAAGAATGGTCTTGCATTTCCATTTCCGTTTCTGTTTGATCACTAGAACTTGGAGAAGTTTCCAACTGTAGAAGCTCATAGAGGAGGGAACCTTAACAAAAAATACAAATCTGAGATGCAATTAAAACTAATTATATAGAAAATACATAATACTCCAATGAACCTTACCTGAATTATTGCATTTCACAGATGATATAACCAACCCAATAAAATAAAATAAGAAGAATGTGTCACGAAGCCCATTAGGCATTAAAGTTTACACTGTTTCTTTTTCTGCATGAATTCAAAATGGTAACTAGTATTAATCCCAAATGATTGAGACTGTGAATGTCATGCCACACCCTCACAGTATATGGGATTAAGCTAAACAGGTTGACTACAATGTCACATTACGATGTGGTTCTACCTCACATAGGTGACAGTTTTTACGCATTAAATGTCTCGTAAGCAAACCAATTATGAAAATGGATTCCACATATAGCAGTCTGTTTTTGTTGTTCTCGTTTTTATTTAATCCTAGGAATCCTCTCCATCTATTAAATTGTTGCTAGGGTTAGGAAGCTTGGGACCATAATTTGAAATTGAAGTCCAAATTTTTATCTACCCATACAAGTACTCAACCAAATCTACAAAAAAACAGCTGTAGAATAATAAATATCAAAATAGAAGAAATGATTTTAATATCTGTCTGAATAAAACAAATAAAAACTTGAACTACCTGAGCCATTATTGCCCTCTGTCTCTCTCTGTTGAACAGACATTTTCCCTGCCTTGGGATTGAAATACCTCAACCCGTAAATTCACAGCACTACGAATATAATGAATCCATTTTTCTCCGCTCCTCTCTGCGTTGAATTTAAGGATCAGGTAGATCAAAGCCCGGGAATTAATATCTATCCTCAAAATGAAAGGAAACAAAAATCATTAATGCGCCGCCAGTAAACTTACATCCTCCATTGATTTCCAGAATTTGGGGATTGCACGCATACGTTAGAAGGGTGAATCTCCCGATCACGATCGCATTTATAGTTAAAAGTGTGTTTTGATCATTCCATGATATTTTTCCTGAAAAGCGACTAAAGTTTCAGTTGCATGATTTTTTTATGGAACATCGGTGAAAACAAAACCGGAAAAGTGCGGGTTAACAAAACAAAATCGGATGCTTTGCTTATTGAGTGAGCGGCTGGGTAGTTGGGTCGGGGGATGGGAAGGTGTTGGACAATCATTCGATGACATTCAAAAAATAGTGGTAATATATTGATTTTTCTATTTTCTCTAAGAAATATTTCCCAAGATCGAAGTAAATGGATTTTGAAATTTCAAAATAAAACCACTGTGTTTTTATTCTCAAATAGAAGTAATGGATTTTGAAATTCCAAAATAAAACTACTATATTTTTATTCCCAAAATACGATTATCATGTCAGTATTTACTGTTATCTTGTAGGCATTACTGGCAAATAATAACAGTACAATGCACTTATATGTCAATATTTATTATATTTAATGACAATAATTTTCAATCGTGACATTATTTTTCATACATGGCAGTAATAACTCTTATTTCGATAAGTAAAACATAATAATCATATTTTTGAATTTCAAAGCTCATTTACTCTTATTTAGAGTAATTTCCCTTCTTATAAACTATGACTCATTTGACAACACTAAAATTGATTAATTTAATAAATTTGATGAGATTGGTGAAGTTTTAAGTGAAGTGGTGGTTGAATTTAATGAATTATAAAAAAATTATATACTCGCATCGCCCACTCTATTGTTCTAATTTTCGTTTTTTGGATAGCTAAATGTTCTCATTTCTATTTTATGAAATAATAATTAACATTCTTAAATGATAATTTAATTATTAAATATTAAAAATAATACATCTATAATATCACAGTTATTATCATGACATCACTGTGTTATATACACATCAAAATTTTCAAAATGTCTTTTGTCTTAGAAATTATTAAAAAGGAGAATAGACTAAAATATGATCTCTTTTTTAAATTTCGAAAAATGTGACCACATCACAATTAAACACTGCACCATATAGTGACAAAGTGACTCTGGCACAGTAACTCCATCCGGTGACTGCAGCTGCCTCACCTTCAAGTGACTTTCGCCGCCACCTCATCCAGTGACTGCCGCTGCCCGTAAGTGACTGGCCCATCTTTTGGCCAGTGACTGAGGCCGCACCTCTGATCAGTCACTAGGGGCTGCACTACCGGTCAGTGACTGTCGTCACCACCCCGACCATTGAGTGCCGCCCTGGCTAATGAGTGCCCCCCATTAGCACGGTTCACAACCCCAGTCACCAGAGACTTTGCCGCCGCCAGATCTGATGCAACTGTCACCCGCCGCTACCCTGTCCAACGCCGCCCCTGCCACTAGCCGTCTAGCCCGTAAGCCACCACCCCAGCCCCCTCGTCTTCCCCTGACCGCCTACTCCCTGTCCCCAACCCCTCCCCTAGATCTACGCACCAGACTCCTACATCCCTATGCACCAGATCCCTGTCCAGCCCTTAGCCCCTATCCCCAGTTCCCTCCCCTGCCCTCTGTCGTTCCCACAGGCCATTCTCCGACATCAAGGACGGTGGATCTGACTTCTGAGACGACATCCACTGAGGTTGGCAGATCCGAAACTGACAGCCCCAAATCGAGTCGTAATCCACCGTGAAAGGAGAATACGGCATGGTCAGCCATAGAACAAATTGAGGCGCGGCCATTGAGGAGGACGGAGAAGGCAGTCGATTTACATTGCAGCTGACGGAGATGGTGAATGACGGCGGTTGCATCGGTGAAGAAGAAATAAGGAGAAGAGTTGTCGCGGGGCGGCGACGACGGCGGAAGAATGGTGGCGACGACGGCGGAAGAATGGCGGCGGCGAAGCCCGAAAGAAGGAGCAGGAATGATGAAGCTACAGGGATGGAATGATGAAGCCTAGAAGAGGAAGAAGGAGATGAGATGTTCGGTGGAATAGTTGCTAGAGGAAAATGTCGAAGATAAGAGAGGCGGATGGTTAGTTTTTTGTCCAGATTTAAATTTGGTAATAGTTTTGTCGATCAAAAACTCATTAGTCATATTTGAGTCATTATTTCTTTTCAAAATATTTTGAAATAACCTTATTCAATAATTGTTTAAATAACTTTGTTATTTTGCAATAAGAACCTTTAGTTAAGATGAATGTAATATAAAATATTTTTTATTAATATTTATTAATACAATACACGTTGGGCCCAAGGATTTATTTTATGAGCCTATGAACCGATTTGATTGAGTCGGCCCAAGTCTTGGGAGGCATTCAAATTAGGGAATTTTTCAGAAGTAGATCAAAAGTTAAAAATAATATCACTTTTGTCATTTTTGAATTTTCTTTTCAAAAATAGCCTGATTAAAACTTTCTTTTCACAAACGGTCTACTTCAACGGTCACCCCTACGTAATGGCGTCACAAGTGCATGAAGCACATAACATTTCGATCATTGCAAGTTCTTTTATAAATTAATACTTAGTACAAATTGCATGTAATTACTCATTATTAGATTTTTAAATAGAAAATTTTGTAAAATGATATTAGACGTTATGAAAGCAATTAGAAAAATAATCAAATTCCAAAAAATAATAATAAATTTTTAAACGACCAGAAAACTCAAATTCAAAATAATATTATATAAAAAACGAATTAAAAAAATTGAAAACTTGTAATTTATATTTTAAAAATAAAATAAAAAGAATTCAAATTTAGAAGTAAATTCTGAAAATTTTAAAATATACAGAAACAGAGATAAAAATTCAAAAGCAAAATGAAAATTTTTGAATTTTGTCAAAAATGTAAGGAATTGTAAAAAATATGTAGTACATGGTACGGTTTTGGAATGCAGTTTTTGAAAACAATTTATATAATTTATAATTTATATAAAAAAATTAAAAAAGTCTAAATTTTGATAAAATATAGGGAAAAAGTACAATATAAATATAAAAAAGAAATTATTAGAAAAAAAATCTTAAAAACAAATAACTGTAATGAAAAAAAAACTAAATGATACTCAGAAAAATTTAGGAAAACTAAAAAAGGTGTGGAAAAAATTTAAAATAATAGTTATACAATATTATTGTTATTTTTAGACCAAATTTTTTATTGTTATTCTTTTGTTGCTCATTGTTTCATTTTGTTGACTACTCTACTTTTTTTGTTTTTTTATTGTTTCTTGTTGTTTTTTTTGTGTTTCATGTATTTGTTGGCATTTCAAAAGTCCAATTTGCAAATTTTGCTGATACACAAATATACTACGTATATGGTTTATATTTCAAATATGTAAAAAACAAACTAAATGATACTCAGAAAAATTTAGGAAAACTAAAAAAGGTGTGGAAAAAAATTAAAATAATAGTTATACAAGATTATTGTTATTTTTTAGACCAAATTTTTTATTGTTATTCTTTTGTTGCTCATTGTTTCATTTTGTTGACAACTCTACTTTTTTGTTTTTTATTGTTTCTTGTTGTTTCTTTGTGTTTCGTGTATTTGTTGGCATTTCAAAAGTCCAATTTGCGAATTTTGCTGATACACACATATACTACGTATATGGTTTATATTTCAAATATGTAACAAAAATAAATAGAAAATGTAAACAAACGACAAATATTAGAATCTTCAACAAGAAACATAATCCAACAAAAAACAACAAAATGAAACAAAAAGCAACACATATGGTGCAACAAAAAGAAACAAAATATAATTTGCTATTATTTCAATTTGCTACATTTATCTATTATGGATCTTCACATTCTTCTTCTTCTTCTTGTGCATCTTTACACACAACCCATTAGTTAGCATCTTTACACATCTCCATATACTTCTATGATGCACCTGCAATGAGAATACGATAGCAAAATCTCAAATAAAGTATTACAATGAAACATTCCACCTATAGAATTTATAAGTACATTAAAATGTATCCACACTTCAAATTATATCCACAAGTAGCGGGCAACCAAATAAGCAAACAAAAAAATTAAATATTATCTCCCTAGAACTCTATTCAATTACCCCAACTCCCTAAAGCTTCAAACGATTTCAACTACATTTAGATTTTTAAAACCCCTGATGCCACCAATACAAATAGCGCGCAGGACCAATGTTTAAATGTAAATCTATATTTTTGGTGCCACCTAAGGAACCAACAATTAATATCATCAATGACATGAAACATTTTAAAGATCAAATATATTGAAAATAACATGTATGCTCATAAAAGTAAAACAACTTAATTAATTACTGGTAACCAGCAACAACACTTTTGTTTTACAGATCATGACGCACAAATTTCTTACCTCACATAGCCATTACACCATTGTCATTGACAATCATTGCATTGATAATTGTTTTCTACTGGGAATTTTAGTAACAAGATAATGCCATATTAGATGATGACATTACTTCTCAGGAGTGCACACATGTTATGGCTTGGCCTTAACATGAAGCTTACTGCATGTTCTACAAAAACTCTCCTTTAGAGGGGGTTGAATTATTTTATGTTGTCAGCAGAGGCAGAGGCAAAGGCTTTACTGCAGAATAGATAAGTAGACAAGTATCGGTTATGTGAGAGGCCTGAATTGAGGAACTATGTGGCATCATAACGAGTCTTATGGCTAAAAGTAAAAAATAAGTGCTTATTAAAAGGTAGGAGGTAAGCTGAAATTTATCATCCGACAAATTATAAACAAATAAAAAAAATCAAACACATTAATGCTCATATTAATAGACACAACCACTTTGTATAATATGCTTCATAGACAAATTTCAGGAGTGCAAATAAACAAACAATCAATAAAACATCCAAATAAATAAATCAAATTAAATAAAATTTTGATATTAAAAGTTGTAGAAGACACAATTAGGAGTAATTGACTAATAAAAAATAAATAACTCCACATTTCATCTTCTTAAGATCAGACATCTGTCTCTTTGAGTAACCACTGCTTTCAACGACACATATTCAGCTTTAATAATTGTATACCTTATCAAGTATTCATGAATTGATATGTTCCTCAATTTTGTTCATAGAGAACATCATCAAACGTCTTCCTTCAAGCATCGTACTTGAACTTTCTTATTGTCCATCCACTTCGATCGTGTCTTCCGCAAAAGGTAATTAGGACCGTTGGCGGGTTAAAGCAAGCATCAGATCTGGCACTAAGTCTGAATTTGTGTTCTTTCTACGAGTGAGTGTCGGCCTTAGGTGATTCGTAGAAGAGATAGAGAATATTCAGATTGCCAAGGAACTGGAGATAGCAGTGCTCGAAACTTATTGCGGACGAAGAGAGAATATTTAGCTTATCTGAGGAAATTTGAAAAGGTGAAGAGGAATTGCAGAGATCAGATAAAGAGTGCGGTGACAAGAGTTTAGTGTTAGGCCACTTTTGAAATTAAAAAGATAAAAGTGATAAAGTAAAAGTTTAGAATTGAAAGAAAAAAAGTCGGGCAACATAAATGAAACACAATGGCTTAAAGTGGTTTAAATGGGTAATTTCCACTTCAAATAATGCATAAAGATTTATTAAGGTGCTTTTCAGTTCGTCTTATTCTTACTACTTATTTTTTATTCTTATTTTATTCAGATCAGATCAGATCATATCAGAAAGATTCAGATCAGATCAAATCAAAAACATTCAGATCAGATCAGATCAGAAACATTCAGATCAGATCAGATCAGAAACATTCAGATTAGATTAGAAACATTCTGATCAGATCAGATCAGAAACATTCAGATCAGATCAGAAGCATTCAGATCAGATCAGATCAGAAACATTCATATTAGAAACATTCATAGCAAATTGGAAACATTCTATTATTATCGATTATATTATTATTATTATTATTATTATTATTATTATTATTATTATTATTATTATTATTATTACTACTATTACTATTACTACTATTATTATTATTATTACTATTATTACTATTATTCTTATTATTATTATTATTATTTATTATTATTATTATTATTATTATTATTATTATTATTATTATTATTATTACTGATGGAGTTATGGGACTAGGCCCAGAGCCTAATCAGCCTAAGCCCCGAACTTGGACCCGTGGATCCAAGTCCACAACCTAGAGCCTGCCTGCCCAGCGGGGAGCCTGCCAGTCCGGCCGACCTCTCAGCCCGGAAGAGTAGCGGTCAAGCAATTAATGCACTATTAAAAATGTATTTAATTCCGTATTAATGTTGTAATTAATTAGTCATTATGATCGGTAGCAGTTACGATTTGTATACGTCTATAAAAGGCGCCTTGTAATTCATATTAAGAGGAGGCAATTTCTACATGCTATTTCTGGCTACCAAATTCCCTTGGCAACTTTCCATATTCGTACTTTCCTAAATTCCTGCTTGAGTGTTCTTACGCAGCTTTCCTAAAAGCCTACGGGTGTCCTATTTTGGACCAACATTGGTGCTTTCATTGAGACTCTCTATTGTCTCTCACATCGGTTCAGTAGGAATTAATCAAGAAATTTAGCAAAACAATAGAAGAAAAAGCTTCTGAAATTTGGGATTTGCGATTTTCCGACGTTGGTATTCACTCAGGCGTTCCAACAAAAATTGGCCGCCGCAAACTGCTGCGCCAGATTTTGGTCGTCCTAGCCATGGAGGTCACGGAGAAACCCGTTAGTTGGATTTTGCTGAAGCGATGAAGCAATCCAGGTTTGCACTAACCCAGCGGCGAAGTTGAGATCAACGCCAAACAACGAGTACAAGCTCCACCACAACTGTCAAGGATCCGGACGCCTTGCCTCTGGTTTCTCCGCCACCGACCCAGTCTCCATCGCAGATTAACAATCTTGCCTCACTCCCGGCGGCGAAACGGACTAATAAATCTCTAGCAGCGATGGTGGTGGTGGAATCAAGGTGAACCACACTGTTCGAGGATTAGCCGGCGGCAGCCATGGCGAGAAGTACCCCTGATATGGGCTGAAGTACACCAGACATATCTGGTCGCACCCTCTCTGTTGTCCTGTTCTGTTCAGGGCAGTCATCCGCATGGTCATCAACTTTGGGTCAATTTGACCAATGCATTTGGGCCATAGAGAGTGGACTCGATTTATGCCAACAAGACAAAACAATGGGCAAGCCCACCTTTGGATCAAACATATTTTCCAGCAGCCTTGATTTAACAACCCATTTGGGGGTTCAGCCCATTCCAAAAGCTAAGTGCTCTCTCCAATTTTTTATTAATAAAAAAAAAACAAAAATTGAAACATTTGAAAGATATTTTAAGTGATATGATTTCTTTTACTATTGTTAAGTGTGTGTAATTTTAACATTGAACAATGGACTTATGAAATCTGATCACTCAAGTACGCCGGACGAGCACACACACTCGTACACTGGCCGACCACACACACTCGCGCCACCGGATCACGTCATATGGGTGTGACGATTAATAAGTTCAATATAAATGTTAATACCGCACACTCTTGACTTCATACGAGTTCTTGCGTGCTCTTGCCTCTGCCTAGTGCATCACACTCCGACCTCGGGGGACGAGTCACCCGTTCAAAAGGTTTTACTTGCGGGTTCGAACTACTAACCTCGGACGGCGAGTTAAACTCTTGTTAGGGGCCTAGAGTCACGCTCTTCCGAGCAAATTTGTTACTTAATTGACATTCACATTTCTCGAAAAGGTTGATATACTTTAGTTCTTTGGGGTTGGATTATCTGTTCGAGTGAGGAGTCCGACTCAATTACTCGCGGATTCAATCTTTCTTTTGGAGACTGAGTTGAGGCATAACTTGGAACTTGATGTCACTCTTTTCAAATAGTGAGTCCGACTCACTTACACACTGAGTCGTGGTTCAACACCACGCCGGATGCTCTATTCTACACTAGTTTTTTTATGTGTAGGTACAACTGAATGAAGTGGGGGATTGAGGGTCTTTCCATCTTCAAGGAAGCAAATGACGAACCTGGCGAGTCTGAGCCCAACGAGAAGAACAGTTCTAGTCATCCTATTCGCATATGGCGACCATTGCAATGAATGCTGAAGATTTCACCCCTTGCTTCATCTCGGGGGCATCAGGTGTACTCTTTTTTCCTTCAATAGGTTTTATTCCCATTGGGGTTTTTCCTAATGAAGGTTTTTAATGAGGCATCTCCCCGACATGGATGAGGGAGGAGATCTTCCAGTCTTGAAGAAGAGCAACTGACTTGGACTACTTCCTCTTAGCTAAGCCTACTACTCGACTAAGGGAGTGGGGGACTCGTGATGGAGTTATGGGACTAGGCCCAGGGCGTAATCAACCCAAGCCCCGAACTTGGACCCGTGGATCCAAGTCCACAACCTAGAGCCTGCCTGCCTGCCCAGCGGGGAGCCTGCCAATCCGGCCGACCTCCCAACCCAGAAGAGTAGCGGTCAAGCAATTAATGCGCTATTAATAATGTATTTAATTCCGTATTAATGTTGTAATTAATTAGTCATTATTATCGATAGCAGTTACGATTTGTATACGTCTATAAAAGGCGGCTTGTAATTCATATTAAGAGGAGGCAATTTCCACATGCTATTTCTGGCTACCAAATTCCCTTGACAACTTTCCATATTCGTACTTTCCTAAATTCATGCTTGAGTGTTCTTACGCAGCTTTCCTAAAAGCCTACGAGCGTCCTATTTTGGACCAACAATTACTGCTATTATTATTACTATTATTTTATTATTATTATTATTAAATAATTATAATTATAAGAATTATTATTATAATTATTATTGATATTAATTTTAGAATTATTATTAGTATTAATATTACTACCTCCGTTCCCATTTTAACTTCCAAATGGGTTTGGCACAAAGTTTAAGATAGTGGATATTGTGTGGTGGAGAGTTGCGCAGAGGAGAGAGAAATGTGTAAGAAATGTTGTGAACCACAAATTCTTTACCAAAAAGGGAAAGTGGAAGTTTTAATTGGAACGGACGAAAAAAGAAAGTTGGAAGTTTATTTAGGAATAGAGGGAGTATTATATACCGGTTTAGAAAGTTAAGATCAGATCAGAAGGATTCAGATCAAATCAGATCAGATCAAAAAAATTCAGATCAGATCATAAAGATTCAGATCAGATCAGATTAGATCAGAAAAATTCAGATCAGATCAGATCTTAAAAAAATCAGATCAGAAATATTCAAATCAGACGAAGAGAACAGCTTCTAAATCAGGGAGATAAGAGATAAGTCCAAAAAAGAGATGGAGTCCACCTGAAAGTCAAGTTGGTTGGCTTGACGACGAGATCAGCGGATAGTGGCAAGGCGTGCAGAAGGAGTAGAATGAGCTGATAAATACCTTAGATAATGAACAATGTAACCACACTCAATCACGATCAATATACTTTCATTTGGTCCAAAAGGTGGAATCTCCTACCCCAGGAGCCCCCCATACCCCGACCCGACAGGATTTTTGGGAGAATGTTAATCACGGTGACTCAGTCGACCCAATGATGGTAGGCCTTATTCCCGTGCGCACCAGAGGTCCAGTCCAGCACGCAGGAGCTGTAACATCCACACGGCCGCTGCGAGTTTCGAACTTTGGTCACTTGGTCCAAATTTCCCACCACTAAACCAACTGAGCTACCCGTGCGGGTATCAATATACTTTCATACGCATACTCTTGTAATTCAAACTACTCAATATTATCTAATTGTCATTATTTATCAACTCTTGATCAATTCATAGTCGTTTCTTATTTGTTCGAATCCCATTTCAATTTTATTCTTATAGTAGTTTATTTTAGCATAAACAATACATAAAACCTTATATGAAAAATATCTAAAAGAATCTTATTCGGCAATTTGAGTCGATTTAGCTAAAAAGGTAACTTCGGCCTTATTTATTTTGGACATTAATAATTCAGTGTGCAAAATCAAAGGATATGTATTTGATAAAAAATTGATGATAATAATGATAAGCCGAAAAGAGGGTTGCTAAACCCTCTCTATTTTTATTGCATTTAATTTGGTAGTCTTAAAAACTACTCCGTAAAACATGTTATTATTTGGTAGTAAAAGTATGACGTTTTTTAATATCACACTTATGGTCAAAGTTATATGAAATTTCATGTTCTCAAAGTTACATGAAATATAAAGTCTTATAATAATATGAAAATGATGTAACTATGAATGAAGTGTGACACACTCATTGGAAAAAATAAAGAACCTCTTTAGGTTCTTTGTCCACCCCTACATATTGTAGTTTGATAATAGTAATGATGTATCAATATTGTTCATTATTCATTCATCAATCAACTGAATTACAAAAGTCATGTAAACCTCACAAATTGCAGGGGGGAAGAAAAGGCATGTATGAAATAATAAATAAAATATTTAATGTAAGTCAAAATTTTAACTGAATCATTCTGCTTTTGCGACTAAAGTGAGCAAGAAATCCTTATAGCTGCCATTGCCGACTTCTTCAATCTTGTCGGACAAAGAAACCCCATACTTGCGCTGGTACTCTTGTTTGATGTGCTTCATGTCCTCATCCGCTCGTGTGACAATCACTCGAGTCACTGCGTCTCTAGCAGCCTCCTCTACCCCCATTCTCAACGACACATCCAATATCTGGCATATGCATTCATTACACCAATTAGCTAGATTATTAACATTATCATTATTCACTTTGTTAATGGAATATTAATAGAGGTAGTAAATAAAAAAGGGATGGCACCCCATCTCCGAGGGTCCTAAAATCAGTTGGACAGTTATCTGGGAGGAGATGGAGGTAGTATATATAGTGTATATATTGGTGTGACAATCTGACCTTGCTGAAATACACTTGAGGAGCACAAAGGCATTGCACTGTTTGTTTTAATGCCCAACGGCCATTAAGATCCTGTAAGCATTGAAAAGAGAAAATGAAGTGCAAACCTAATTTGTTGTTTTTTAATATTCTATCTTCAATCTAAAATGAAATTAAGTGTCATTTTATTTCATTTTAGCTAAAGGGGTTACTTTTGTCTTCACAAAAGTATTTTTAAATCATATTTTCAGCCTTTCAGCTTGCACATTCAATTAAGTTTGTGTCCGGTGGGAAATCTTATAGTTGTAATGCAAAACAATGAAGGTAGCAAATACGATGGAATTATTATTGTACTCATAATAATTACATACCTCATCCAAAAAGTTTCCCGTGAAATCCTTGTAATATTTGTATACAGACATGAGGTGTAACTTGCTTCTAGTTGCCAGTATTCTTACAATCTCCTCATCTCCAACGAGGCTCTTGCTCTCATCAGCAGTTTTTAAGGCATTAACCAACACTTTAGCCTCTGATTTTGCAACATCTTCATGCACTTTAGGTCCTTCATAGCGGTATGAGCTCACAAGTGCAACCAGAAGCTACCAAATGCAGATCACACATGTCAGTATTTTACCGGATAGTAAAAATTTATAAATCCAATCTAAATCCAATTAAGATATGAACAATTAAATATGTTGAAATTGACACACACACAACTAGACAACCAATGAGATCCCTCCCTCTCACAGTCTCACTCAAAATCCATTGTGTACATCCCTATATGTCATACGCATGATACATACAAATGATGCAAACAGACACGCTTCGTATACAAAATGAGTTTTATTTAATTTTTGATAATCATTGTAGACAATCACAATGAGCTGAACAAAAAATGTTACCACAAAGAAATGAGCATACTTCACATCCCAATACGTAATTACAAAAATACTCATCATCATTATTATCACCCCAGTGCTTCAAAGGCTCCCACCTACGGTGGGGTAAGGGGTCGGATGTACGCAGTCTTACCCCTGTACTAAAGCACAAAGAGACTGTTTCTGGATGACCCATAGTGAACATCGTGTCCAAAATTGCTTGGACTGACCGTTGCTTCATAACAAAGAAGCGCAGACAGTTTAGTGAGTCATTTTGCTTTATTCCATCATATTCTCAAGCGCAAACGTAATTACAAAAATATTACGGTACAAAATTAAGTATGGGTGTATAATATAATTTGACCCCCCCCCCTCTGGTATGGTAATTACCTTTCTTTCTGGGGATTTGATGTGGAAGGCTATGTCTTCCTCAATGGAGTGTTCAAAGAGGGAATGGTAAGCTCTTCTGGCTCCCAAGAGCTCATCAGACGGCCTTGTGCATGTCGTCTCTATGAGCAGATCGAGTTGAGGTCCCTTCACTAATGCTTCCTTTAACAATCGGGCATCTCTTTCCCACGGATGCAATGTGTATAGCACCACCGCATCCTGCCATTATAAGTAATCAATCACAAACAACTCGACGACTAATCAACTACTTCATCTTATGATAAGCTAGAATATAAAGACCAACACATAGTATCAAAACATCAAACACCAGCATTTCATCGAAAAAAGACATCAAAGATCGGCCAAATTAAAAAATCGCATTTAAGGTTTTGAGTTCCTCCTATCGGGTTGAATTTCAAGATCAACCTACTAGAGAAATATTTTGAACTCTAAACATAAGATCAAATCACAATTGTTTTGAGTTATTGACCTAATCAACACCCAAACTTATTAATTCACGTTTTCATAAGAGCTAACAACTTTCTTATTCTCAATTTGAGAACTGGTTTGGTTTCCTATGACAATATTCCCAAGAGCTGTGGATCTCACATTTAGAGAAATAACAAGAAGGTAAGAGATTTAGAGTCATGGATTTAAAATGTGGACCACAATGCCCAATGCGGCCACAATATTCCAGTTGCGAGCTGCACCGCAATCGGATCAGGCTGCAATGATGGTGTTTTTTGAATTCAAATCTAAATCGCAACGTAGAGCTACCACATCCAAGCTGCATCGAGACTGCAACATTAATTCATTTTTTTCTTATTTCGTTCGAACTTAAAGTTAATTCAAGCAGTTGCACAATATTGCAACTGCCTCAATAGCCACAAACACAGTGGCCTCACAACCGCAATTCAAAACCATGTTTTACACAAAATTTCTTAAATTTTAAAGGAAGATGAAGAGTGGTACCTTGAGACGTAAAAACTCTTGTCGGAGTTGGAGGACATGATGTTCACCCCACCTCTCGAATTGGCGTTCATCGTCCCTAAAGAATTCATGATTGTTCTTCCTGTAGAACTGCCTCTGCTTCGGATCCCATCTCCCCAGTATTGATACGAACGCCTTCTCATCCACTCCCAGCCCTGAAAATCCAACTACATAAACCTTTTGTCCTTCATATCCCGATGTTTATATTTTATCCCGCACAACAAAGAATACAATATTCGTATTAACCATTTTTGTATCATTATGGAAATTTTATAATAGACCTAGTATAAATATTATGTTTTGACAACATTTTATTTACTAATGCATTGGAAATAATTTTTTTTTAATTTTTTGTTAAATTACTTTCATTTTAAATTTTCAAAATCTAAATTTTATAATTTTTTGACTACAAAGAATGAAATACGATGTTTATTAATAATCAAAGTTATATATTTTCAAAATCTAAATTTTCAATATTTTTAAGTATTTGTTGAATTAATAAAGGAAGTTTTTTTAAAAATGTTAATGAAATAAAATTTATTTATAAAAAAATGACCAATATTACCACTATACGTGCATGAAAGTCGACTGGCATGTATGATTTTTTTTATTGAAAATTAATGTTGAACAATATTATCATTGAAAACATTTACATATAACTATGATAATAATAATTTGTTTCAGCTAAGAGTTAAGGGTATTGTAATATGAGTAATTAAGGTACTCTTGGTACATAAAAAAAAGATTCTTGGTACATTATACCACTCAGAAAAAGAACTTAGGTTGTGTTCCGCACAACGAACTAGAACTGTAGGCTAATGTCTGAATTATGGGCTATTATCTGAATTAGAGACTATTGTCTGCGCTGAACATTGAAATGCTGAATCTGGATTGCTAACTGAATGAACTAGACCCATTTGACAAAAAGAGCTGAAAAATGTTTGGATAATATCAAAATACATTAAAGGCCATACAATTTATGAATAGAAAAAAATAGAAAACAAATTAGAATAGAATACCACCGTAGTATTAGAAATCAAATTCGAAAAGAAATTAGAAATATTGGAACACAAATTAGTCAAATCTGGTACTTTGTTAATTTTGCGGGAAAACAAATTAGAAATAAAACAATTTGCGTGGAAATGGGAAGCAGTTGGTTATCCTCTATGAAAAGGGGTATTTAACAATATTAGATATATAAATATAAATGTTCAAAACAGCATGACTCCAAGAAAATTAAATATTGATACGTAACTCTTGCATGGAAGTGAAATTCATGTCTGACCTGTCACAGTGAAGAACAAACTTGTTGGACGATTAGGGTAGAGAGAAGCTATAATTAGAGAAGACACATAGAGAAGATCAGATTAGAGTGATAATGAACCCGAGCGAAGAAATATGTAACCAAGAAGGGGATGATTTGTTCAACGAAGAAGGGGGATATTTGTTTAGCAAATGAAGAGCAAAAGAGAAGAAGGTAACCGCAGGGTTATGTAAGGAGCAGAAGTCTAATTTAGAATTGACTGAACACAGACGTTAGGATGGATAACGTTTTAATCGAGCCTTTCTTTTTCCGCTTAAGCTTAGGATGTGTTTGGCATAATCCTTTACCTAATAAAGGGCTGCATTTATTAAATCCAGCCATTTTAGATAAATGTAGACTTGTTTGTTTGAATAGTTTAAATGAGCTTGAACTGAAATATATTTACTGAACTCAAACGTTTCTAACCGCAGCGTTTGCATTCAGTCCAGTAATTCCAGACTTCCTTTTTCCACCATGCCCCTCCTCCATCATTTGACACCATATTCTCTACTCCCATTTCGACTAGGATTTCTTCCCTATAGAAGCCATACTCTATCCTATTTCGTATTTCCTTCCCAATTCCCAAGTTATCAATTTGGTTATACTCCATCTCCTCTCTTTGCTTTTTCTACTATTTTGCTAAAAACTGAAAAAAATACCAGTTTGATGTGTTGCAACAAACAGAGTTGTCAACGTAAAAATATTGGCTCTTATTACAGTTTTTAAACAGGCTTTAAGAGCTTCAAAGCTTGCGTTTACATATATACTACGTATAATACACCTAGTATATATTAAAATTATAAAAGTGAAAATATAAAAAATCATTATAATAAATATTTTGTTCTGTTAATAAATCACATGCCCTTTAATATTATATTATATTATATTATATTATATTATATTATATTATATTATATTATATTATATTATATTATATTATATTATATTATATTATATTATATTATATTATATTATATTATATTATATTATATTATATTATATTATATTATATTATATTATATTATATTATATTATATTATATTATATTATATTATATTATATTATATTATATTATATTATATTGTATTATATTGTATTATATTGTATTATATTGTATTGTATTGTATTGTATTGTATTGTATTGTATTGTATTATATTATATTATATTATATTATATTATATTATATTATATTATATTATATTATATTATATTATATTATATTATATTATATTATATTATATTATATTATATTATATTATATTATATTATATTATATTATATTATATTATATTATATTATATTATATTATATTATATTATATTATATTATATTATATTATATTATATTATATTATATTATATTATATTATATTATATTATATTATATTATATTATATTATATTATATTATATTATATTATATTATATTATATTATATTATATTATATTATATTATGTTATATTATGTTATGTTATATTATATTATATTATATTATATTATATTATATTATACTCCCTCCGTCCTGAATTAATCGTCTGGTTTTGACCTTCACACAGATTAAGAAAATGAAGCTGACTTTACACTGTAGCGACACTATTTGGCACTGTAGTGACACTGTTTGGCACTGTAGCGACACTGTTTGGCACTGTATCAACACTGTTTTACACTGTTTGACACTGTTTCGTATAGATTTGTTTACCAAATAAGGAAAGTTTCAAAGTAGGACAATTATTTCGGGAC
The DNA here is from genome assembly GCA_945859875.1 of Cuscuta europaea. Classification (NCBI taxonomy): domain Eukaryota; kingdom Viridiplantae; phylum Streptophyta; class Magnoliopsida; order Solanales; family Convolvulaceae; genus Cuscuta; species Cuscuta europaea. Next base: position 4,289,577 of record CAMAPE010000075.1, on the reverse strand, counting down.
GGACCGAAAAGAAAAGCAGGACAATTACTTCGGGATGGAGGAAGTATTATATTATATCATATGTCCTTTGATGTAATTTTATATTATATCTGCACTTGTTTAGCTCTTTTTGCCAAATGAGTTTACTCCATTCAACTAGCAATTCAGATTCACCACTTTCAAGTTTAGTTCGAGACAATAGTTTCTGTTTCAGACAATAGACTCTATTTCAGATTTTAACCTTCAGTTCCAGCTTGTTGTGCCAAACAAGGTTGTTTTTATCCTTTATGACTTCAGTAATAAAACTTCACCCCATTATGAGCTGAAATGGTGTACTAAACATAGCCTTAAAATTCAACTACTCTTGAGGTCTTCAGCTGGTAGTGCCAGTAAATAAACTACCGAGAAATGAAAAATTAATAAAATCTAGCCATGTGTAAGCCATAAAAATGTGAATCAAGTTCATAGACAAAACAAAGATGTTTTTGTTTATAAAAATGTTCACAGACAAAACATGAGTGTTTTGTCTGTCAAAGAGATTCACCGATAAAAAATAGTCTCTCACGAGAGTGGATATAAGAGTGAGTACAAATAGCAAAGTTGAAAATTCAATTCAATTTGACGGGTTAAATTCAAATGAGAAAACATCTTAACGTATAAAATAAGAATTAATCTCAACCATCCAATTTGTCAATCGCATGCACATGCTCCATCATCTAGTTATCTTATGCATTTTCAAATAAACCATATTTGATGCACTTTTCAAAAAGTTCATGAGATAAGGTTTATTTGAAAAGTGCATGAAGTTGTGCATGCGATTGACCTTTTGGACGGTTTAAATTAATTCTGATTTTTCACGTTAATTTTATTTGATCCAAATTCTCAATTTGACCGTGTAATGTGAACTCCACACTAACAAGTATACCGTATTCATAATTGTCCAGATAAACATACTGACATTTTTCAATCTCAATTCTGAAAAGAGCTCATTCATAAATGGAAAATGCTTAATGTACATGAGTTGTACACAAAATGTACACAAAATCCTCATAGTTACCTGTGTACACAGGCAATCCATGTAGAAAATGGCAGAATTTGATACCCAATTGACATGTACACAGGCAATGTACACATTTTATGTACATTTTGTGTACACCAAGAGGAATTATCCACATAGAAGTAAAAAGGTTTGAACACTCGAGTGCTCGACGGAATGAACACACAAAAATTTTGATCGATTGATGCACAATAAACACAGACTAAGAAAAGAAAGTGGATGATAGCCAAGGAAAGGACGGAAGGGAACCTGAGAATGCTTTAGTGAGAACTCTGTACTCATCGGAAACTGCCATTTTAATTGATTGCTGAGTTTGAAAAGAACACTGAAAGATTCAAATCATCCTTTGTTTTTTAATGGATGAACAACGTAACCCGTGCTGTATTTATAGTTTTTTTTGCGATGACAATGAGGGTATTATTGGAGTTACAAGTGATAAAATGACTAAAGTAGCCTGCAATCTGATCTCTCTCAACTGAAATTTAGGGGAGTGTATTTAATATGGATTGTGGTGAACATTTTTTAATGCGTGGACTTTTAAAAAAAATCAATGGACTTTAAAGTCTATAGACATTTTTATGAATGAATTATATGGATTTTTAAATTCATGGATAAGTTTATTGACTTTCAAAAAATCCATAGACTTTTAAATGCGTACCACCACTGTTGGTCGTCGAAATTTTCACCTAGATCGCCGTTACCGATCTGCCCGTCCACCTCCGTCACCAGAGTTCCCTGTTGTTGTTATCGGACTGATCCACCACCAATAAAATCGAATTCGTTATGTAAGGGAACTAGGGTCAATTAATTATATTAATTAATTAATTAAATTAGGGGTGAATATGTAATATTTAGTCCTATTTAAGGAAAATCAAACATATGATCATACTTTAAGAAGAATGTTATGTTTTAGTCCTACCGTGAGTAATTTCCTTTGTACAATACGGAGTATGATAAGAAACAAACAAACAAATAAATAAATAAATAAACAAATGAATGAATGAATGAATAAATAAATAAATAAATAAATAAATAAATAAATAAATAAATAAATAAATAAATAAATAAATAAATAAATAACTGAAACAAATGTAATTCATATAGCAACACAAAGTTCTACAAGAATAAATGAAGCATAAGAATCCAAATTTATTTTTATTAAAATAAAACTCAAAGTTTCAAGAATGCTCAAGAATTTTGGTTATTTTATTAATGAGTAAGAACATTGATCGTTACACTCATTGCTACATGTGGTACAAGCATGGTTGCAATCGCGTTTTTCTTCTTGATAATTGTTTTCTTTTCATTTCTATCTTGTAAAATTTTGTATACTTATTTACGGTTATATATTTAATAATTTGAAATAATATTTTTAAGTGTTAGTGATTTAACGATGAAAGAAAAAAATAGTTAAAATATTTATTTTCTTAATGGTTAAGTGACGACGTATCAAAATTGCACTGAGTTAATACTATCGATTCTTATACCAGTTCTTCTAGAAACTTCTAGAATCTAACCAATATGAGATTAACGAACCGAGAGTGAATCGAGGGGATGGGGTGGGGCAAGCTGAAGAAGAAAAAGAACGGAAGGAGAGGGGTGGAGCGAACTGGCTAAAGAAGAAGAAAGATCGAAGGGGATGGAGTGACTTGGCTAAAGAAGAGGATAGTTGGAAAGAAGGGAGAGATGGGGTGGGACAGGATGAAGAACCGATACAAGAAAAGTCCACAGAAATCTTTAGTGAGAAGAAGAGACAATTGTAGAGAATTAATGTACTAAAAATGAGTTAAAAGTCCACGAGAATCCATGATTTTTGAAATCAATAAAAATGAACGGAACTTTGAATATGCCTACACTTTTATAGATTTTTAAGAGTTTACATTAGACTTTTGTAGACTTTTAAAAGTACGCATTGAATACACATAAACTTTTAAAATTTTGCTACTAATTCCTAATACAATACACCCCCTTAGTTTCTTTGAATTGATATCCTTAATTATTTCAGAATAATTAGTAGTTATTCATATATTGTAAATTCCGTATAAATCTCACAATTATATTTTACTTGTATTTGTGTACCACATTCCATGTCCTAAGCAAATTGAATATAATGTACACATGCATCTGACTCCATTGAAATAGTATTTGTATTTTGTTTTGAAAGAAAGTGAAAATTGATTGTTCGTTTGATCGAGTTCATCTCACATTTTAATTGAACGCTTTTTTGTTTTTGATATCACAATTCTTAAGAAAACATAAATAATCAATATGACAGAATTTTTTAGGATGCGGAAGAATGTTATGTTCCAATTGATAATGAATGAATTCAATTAAATTAGTACATGTGAATTGAGTGATGATGAATCCAATTAAATTAATGCATCAATTACAGATGAATACTGTTACGGAATTCAATTAAATAACAGATGAATACTGTTACGGAATGATTCATGACATTGGAAAAATATCTTACATTAACACTAATATTGTTTTTCTCAGATTTATTCACCTAAAAATAAATTTAAATTGCTTTTAAGTTTTTGTTCCACGACTATACCTAGCTCCTGATACCATTATTTAATTAGGGGAAAATGGAACTAATAATCCAACATTTTAGCGGTCTTCTTACAATAGTCACCTTTTTATTATTCACGAATAATCCAACCTTTGCATCTCATCTTCATTCACTGGTCCCTGACCGATTTATGACCTGTTGTTCCAAATTATTTTTATATCTTTGCAAAACATTATGTGATCCTAATGTGAGAATTATGGTATAATATTTTACAAAGATAAGAAAATAACTTGGAATAACAGATCATAAATCGATCAGGGACCAGTGAATGAAGATGGAGTGCAAATGTTGGATTATTCATGAATAATGAAAATGTGAGACTATTGTAAGAAGCCCGCTAAAAGCTGGATTATTAGTTTCCATTTTCCTTTTAACTAGTTGAATCGAGCCGATCAAAAGACATATATCGATAATATACCTTCATTTTCTTTTTCTTTTTCATTTTCTTTTACTTACGTTATACCGAGTATTCCTTTTGAAAAGTACTTTATTTTTCACCACATTTTAATTTTATCTTATAATTTAATTATCGTTCTTAACTTTCTTTTTTCGCGTCTCTTTGATACTAATATCCGCTACCCATTACTTTTTAATTCTTTTTCTATATCATTAAATATTATAAGTGATTTTATTCATATAGGTGAAGAAATCTATAAGAACAACTATGGCTATGTTTGGCAGGTATAAGTCTATGTCTTCTAGCTTTTCTACTATTCAAAAAGTTTCTAAAAACTTTTAGTTGTATGTTTGTCATGACAATTTTTAAGAGCTTTTCAAAAATTAAAAGATCTTTTTTGAGATGCTACTGGGAGTAGCATCTGAAAAAAGCCCGTGACTTTTAGTATTATTTATTAATCCTAACAGCTTGTATACCGAACTGAACTAAATCAACAGTCAGCTTTTTACCAAACACCTACCACCTTTTCTTTTTAAGATCTTTTCAGTCACTAAAAGTAATGGTTATTAAAAAGCTTACAATCCCAGAAAAGCTAATGGTTGTGCCAAACATACCCTAAGTATCGGGAGGACTATTATTTAAACCTTCAATCCCAGCTTTTCTTCATTTAAGTTCAAGGTTAGGACCTCCTTATCCACTCAACAGCTTTTAAGCTTTAATTCAGTAGTATTTTTAATTGAGTAACTTAATTTAAATTTCTACATAAATAATGCGGTTTCAATGTATTAATTTGTCATTAATTTGCTTTCCAAGTAGAAATTAATGGTAATTGCCATCATCGAAAGTATCCCTTCAACTTTAATGCTATTTTCGAATTTTGGCAAAATTAATTTCTGAAATCAATATAGCAACTTGGATTGATTGTTAAATCGATTAAGATTGCCTGTGAAGTTATGGTCATCTGCACCGATTTGGATGCAGGAAGTTTGGTAATTTTCCGACGAGCGCGTTACGTCTGCGGCCTATCAGTTCATGTTTTCAACTCAGTGAAACCTGTGGTCTGGTTTCTCCTAGTGTTTTTTTCCGCTGTCTAGCTTTGGCGTAGATTGGTGCGGCGATTGTTTAAGCAATAATTTGATAAGCTAAAACTAATTAAAAAAGAAAATTATATGAAGAATGGGTCTCGTACAAGAGCAATGAAGAAGATGATAAATGGGTGAATAAAAGTGAAAGCTTGTGTATTATTCGAATGTCAGTTGCTTCATTACAATGAGGGATATCCTATTTATAGGAATGATAATGAATGCTCTCATGATGGCTTTGTACGTTACTGACGGGTTGGTCGCACTTTATGACGATTTCAAATCTGTCATAAAGGCTGGTCAATTACAATCAATATATTCATTAACCATATTAAAGAGGCTAATAATACATAAAGACGTTACAATAATTGTCATTAGGCCTTGCAAATGCTCCACTAGCTTGAGTTGTTTGTTACTGACGGTTTGACTTGACGGTTCCGACCCGACGGTTTCACAACTTGTCATTAATGTTGATCAGCTCAAAATAAGTAACCTCCTGCCTTAATATCGTTATTAACCATAATAATAAACACAAATCCGTTTCAACGGCCATCATTAAGCCACATTAACTTCTGCGATCAACCCTCTTTAATGCAACATAAACCGCCAAATTCTTGCTCTAGCAATTGCCCCCTTTCGAGAAGTTGACGTGTACGATGCATGGGTAGAATCATCAAGCGACAATTTGTCGAAATTTTGAAAGAGCTATGCTTCACCTCTTGGTTCTTTGCATTTGTTGTCTCATCAACGACTTGCTGTGACATATTGATGACTTCGGTTGACGAAACGTCTCCGTCTTTCTTCGGATTAACCTTCGACCGAATCCGTCTCCTCGACTAAAACCACGAAAACTGAAAGCTGACATGTTATATTCTCACTTCCAAAATTGCCTTGACGGCTCAGGGATAGAAATTTGCAACATTTTTCATATTGATGTCGACACTTCATCCGGCGAAGGGAACATCATCCGTCGTTGAAGATGGCGAAATGGGTTGTGTGAACCTGGTCCATATCCTGCAAAAACTTTAAATAGCATTACGTTTGTCGTTTGTATTATCTCCTTATGTTGGAGCATGTTGTTTCGTTGTGTAGTTATGTATTTTTTGTTGCACGTGCGATGTCATATATGTTTTGGTTGCACGTGCATTGTCATATATGTGTGTAGGTTTTGGCCAAAACACATTGTACGGGCTCTGCTAGGACTGTGATCCATGATTTCTCATGGGCAGCCTAACCCTTCCCATTTTGATGTCTAAAAATGTTTGTCCGTTACGAGCCTGATTGACATCTTGTAACCTTCGTAGATCGCTTCTCTAGTTATCTAAACTTACGCTTCAAGATGTCGTTGCATTCGTCACAAACTATCAAAGTTGGCCGTTGGTTTTGAGCCAACGACCCTCCGATGGTTAAGTCAGTAAATTGTCTAGGATGATAAATAAGACATAAAAGAATTAAAAATGGAAAAGTTTAAGGTGTACCGCATTCCAACTTCTAGGAACCTGTCTACCATCTATTGATTCCAATCGGTATGCCTCTGTCCAATAATGTCGATGATCTTGTACGGGCCTTCCCAATTGGGACTGAATTTTCCACTTGCTTCATTTTTGAATACTCTTCGTAGAACCGAGTCACCTTTCTTAAATATTCTAGCTCGGACATTTTTGTTAAAGCTCTTAACCACCATTTGTTGATAAGATTGTAGTCGGATCTTGGCTTTCTCTCTAACTTCATCGATGGTGTCCAAATCGTGTACTAATTCCGCTGATGGAGTATATGGCCCGGGAACCCCCGACCCACAGACTCCTACTACTCCAATAAAGGCCCAACAGGCCCAGAAGGCCCAGCAGGTCCAAATCACAGCGCCCAGAGTACCAAGCAACCCACAATGCGCACCAGGGGTGCCTTCGGCCCCCTGGCCGAAGGCTCTAACTCTCACAGGAGGGCCAAGACAGCAAAACAAAGTTACTGGGAAAAACGGCGAAAATCAGTAGCCCTCGGCACCAAGGGGGTCCCCGGTACTCAGAGCCCTCGGCTAGTCCTCTACAGCCGAGGGCACCTTTCCCGACATGATATCCGCGCCACATGCGTACAGATCGTCGTATCCTGCACAACGTCCCATCCAACAGCCGCATTAAATGCGGCCACATGCGGTTGCCAGCGCCAACCAGTTGAGATGACCTCTCGGCCAATAGACGCTCGACACGTGTCCCTGTCTGGCATTTATTGCTACTATAAATAGCACCCCATTTCCCCATTTGTAACCACGCTGAAAACGCTGAACACTCTCCAATATACTTTCTCTCTATATATTTACTTGCTCTGACTTCTCTCTTGTTATTCCCCGTAATAACCCCTCAGATAAGCTACCCCCGGGTACACTATCCATCATTTGGTGCTTTCATTGAGAGGTCGAACAATCAAGTAAGAAACCCTCCCCCTCGACCAAACACAAAAACACTCATCTAAAATGGTGAGAACAACTCGTGCCAACTCCAAGAATGTAGAGGACAGGAACCTGGCCCTCGGCGAGGTCGACGTCCCCGAAGCCTCCAACAGGGCTCCCGGGGGCGGCGTCATCACCGGGTTGGACCAGACGGTTGTCGACCTACGCCAGCAGATTCAACAAAATGCCCCCGATGCCCGCCTCGGCATCGAGGCCAAGAAGAAGGACCGGAGCGAGAATCAAATTAGCCCTCCGGTCATCACAATTGACGTGCAATCGGCACTCTCCGCCTTCATCCAGACGCTCAATCAGAACCCGGGTGCCTTCGGCACTTTGGTTCCCCTCCAACCTCAGGTGGGGGAGAATATTATGCCTCCCCCTCATCCACGACCCCTCGGCAACCCGGTCCTCCGGATGGGGAACTCCGAGGGGGTCGTGGCCCAAGATACGACCTCCCAGGAAGTCCAGTCCCGAGACCGCCACAACGTGAACAAGGAACAGCTCCGGACCTCCGCCCTCGAGAGACTCGGAGGGGCGCAAGACTGCCGAGGGGTCCAAGACCGCCTCGGGGGGAAGGCGTTCCAAAGGCCTCAAGAAAGTGGCGGGTCCGTCTCCAGGGCCAATGAAAGGCGTCCTCCTCAGGACAAAGGCAAGGCACCTCTCCATGCTGACGACGCACGCCACCAAATCAATCAAGCCCACTCGGCCCAGGTCCATTCGCAGGGGGCGGAGGCCCTCCCGAAGGACCCCCGGGACGAAATCATTGCGGCCCTCCAGCGCCGGCTTGACGAGATGGAGGCCACCAAAGCCCACGCTACCACTTCTGCCCCTCATACAGACCTCAAGTATGAGGCAATGATGGCCAAGATGGAAGAAATGCAGAAGAAAATAGCCGAGGGCTCCGGGGAACCCACCATACAGGTCCGGACCCGGACGCCATTTACCCCAAGGGTATTGGCTGCCCGGATCCCGGAAAAATACCGAGGCCAGCTCATCAAGCCCTATGACGGAAAGACTGACCCCCAAGAACACTACAGCAGGTATCAAAACAGCATGATGATGGTGGGGGCATCGGATGAATATTTGTGCCACTGGTTCCTCTCCACCTTAGAAGGGCCGGCGTACGAATGGTTCAACCGATTGCCCGAGGGCTGCATTGACTCATGGCAAGAACTCGCCCAACGATTCTTGACACAATTTGCGGGAAGGCGCCGCACAAGAAAACACTTCTCCCACTTACTAACGGTGAGGCAGAAGAAGGAGGAAACCCTTCGGGACTTCCTGGAGCGCTGGAGGACGGAGGCTGATAAAGTTGATGGCGCTGACGACGGGACCCTCCTGGCCCTCCTACAAACAGTACTCCGCCCCGGGAACTTCTCAAGGAGCCTCATCATCGAACCCCCCACGACTATATAAGGGCCCTACAACGGGGGGACCGGTACGCCGAGGCCGAGGAGGTGGAGAAATGCCACCATGTCCCAGACCAGCAACGCCCTCGGCCAGAAGACAAAGGTAACCGGGGGGCGGGGGCTCCCCGCAATCATCCCAGGGATTCTGCCCCCTCCGGTGATCGCCCCCGGCATGGCCAAGCCAAGCCCGGGGGAGGCTACAAGGGGAACCCGAGGGCTTGGGCACAGCCTGTCCTCCTGGAGCACCCTCGGACACCATTGACGCACCCCGTCAGTGTCATCCTGGATTTTGCTGATGAGAGGGACCTCGTGGAACGAGATTCACGCGCGCCCTCGGAAGTATTTGCCATCAATCCAAACTACCCCTACTGTCGTTTCCACCGACACCAGGGGCACAGGACCGATGATTGCCATCAGCTAAAAACGGCCATTGAGAGATTAATACAAGCGGGCCATCTGTCCCAGTTTGTCCAGGGCCCTCAGCAACAGGCCCCCCTCATCAGGGGCCACCCCGAGGGCAAACTGCGAGAGCGAATGCATGGGTCAACCCCAACACCACCCCCCTCGTCAAGAAGAGGGAGATTGGAAATCTGGAGGAGGAGGAGGAGGAGGAGTACCCTCGGTATCAAGAAAAGAAATGCCACATCCTCATGATTACGGGGGGAAATACCGGGGGTGACTCCACAAGTCAACGAAAGAAGTGGGTTCAATCACTTTACGTGGGGGAAATCACTCATATGCCACCAGTAAAGCGGTTGAGGGAGGAACCCATTATCTTCACCAACGCTGATCTCCCCCTAGTATCCTCCCCCCACAGGGATGCCCTCGTCATCCGCACAAAGATCAACGACACTATTATTCACAGAACTTACATTGACACGGGCAGTTCCGTCAATGTAATGTACCTCAGCACCTTCAGAGAGCTGCATCTGGAGAGGGGGTCCCTTCGGCCCATCAAGACCCATCTTGCCGGCTTCACTGGCGACACTATTGATTCCGAGGGGGTCATAACCCTCCCGGTCATCTTCGGCGGCGACCTCCATAGAGCCAAGCTCGAAGTGGAGTTCGTCGTCATCAACATCGACTGCGCCCACAACATCATCCTCGGCCGGCCAGCCCTCGAGGATCTCGAGACCGTCATCTCCATGAGGCACCTCTGCCTCAAGTTCCCAGCCGAAGGGGGGATTGGTTACTCAAGGGGAAACCAAAAGCTCGCCCGCGCTTGCTACCTTCAAGTTACAAAGAAGGTTAACAAGACGGAGTTCCGCGTTGACACCATCACCGGAACCGTCGAAGCGGAAGAAATGAGGCCGAGGGCTGAACCAGCCGAGGAGGTAGAAGACTTCGCACTCGATCCGGCCAAGCCGGAGAGGGTCGTGAAGATTGGAGCCAAGCTCCCCGAAGATTTGAAGACCGACATCATCATCGCCCTCCGCGCCTACTCCATTGTTTTTGCATGGGGGCCGGAGGACATGCCGGGGATCAGCCGAAGGGTCATCACCCACCGCCTCTCGGTGGACCCTTCGGCCAAACCAGTACAGCAGCGGAGGAGACCCCTCTCGGTCGAGAGGAGGGAATTTATGAAGAAGGAGGTCGCCATGCTCCTCTCTATCAGGCACATCAAGGAGGTAAAGTACCCCTCATGGCTAGCGAACGTAGTCCTCGCACAGAAACCACCCTCATTCCGCATGTGCGTGGACTACACGGATCTCAACAAGGCGTGTCCCATGGACCCCTTTCCTTTGCCAAATATTGATCAACTTGTGGATGAAACCGCGGGGTGTGAAATCATGTCATTCCTCGACGCATTCCGCGGATATCACCAAATATACATGCATGAGGAAGACGCGGAAAAAACAGCCTTCATGACTCCCGAGGGCATCTTCTGCTACCTTGTCATGGCCTTCGGCCTGAAAAACTCAGGCGCCACCTACACTTGGATGGTGGCCAGGGTATTTCAAGTTGTCCTAGGGTGCACCATGGAGGCATATGTTGACGATATGATCGTCAAAAGCAAGCAGTCAGCAAACCATGCTGATGACCTGACGGAGATCTTCGCCATCATGCAGAAGTTTAGCCTTCGGCGTCCAGGGGGGAAAATTCCTGGGCTACATGGTTAGCCAAGGGGTATTGAGGCCAACCCCGAGAAAATCCAGGCCATCATCAACATGGAGCCTCCACGCAACGTGAAGGAGGTCCAACGGTTGACGGGCCGCCTGGCAGCCCTCAACCGCTTCTTATCAAAATCGGCGGAGAAGTCCTTACCCTTCTTCCAGATCATGAGGAAAACCGCCGGTTTCCAGTGGACTTCAGAATGTCAGGGGGCATTCGAGGAGCTGAAACGATACTTATCTTCACCCCCTGTGCTCTCTAAACCCAAGGTAGGGGAAATCCTGTACCTCTACTTGGGTGTGAGCTCGGCTGCCATCAGCTCAGTACTCATCCGGAAAGAGGATGGCATCCAACATGCCATCTTCTATGTTAGCAAGACCCTCAGGGAAGCGGAGCTCCAGTACTCCCCCGTGGAAAAAACGGTGTTGGCTATCGTGTGGACTGTCAAGAAGTTGGGCCATTACTTCCAGGCTCACCCGGTCCAGGTCCTCACTCACCAACCCCTCGGCGCCTTGATGAGGAGCCCCACTAGCTCCTCCCGAATGGTAAAATGGATTGTCTTCTTGAGCCAATACAACATCGACATCCGTCCTAGGCCCGCCATCAAGGGCCAAGCCCTAGCGGACTTCGTGACGGAGTGTACGGCAAGGGTAGCCACGGACGAGGAGCCCTCAGCCCCTTCGGATGATTGGTGGACCCTCTACACCGATGGCTCCTCCGCCATCAAGGCATGTGGAGGAGGGGTGGTTCTCATCTCACCCGAGGGCTTCCGGGCCTATTCTGCAGTCCATTTCTCCTTCAAAGACTCCAACAATGAAGCCGAATACGTAGCCCTCCTCTGTGGCCTTCGACTGGCAGCTAACATGAAGGCCTGACAAATCCACGTCAAGTGCGACTCCAAGTTAGTCGTCGGCCAAATCTCCGGAGAGTATGAAGCCAAGGAAGGGAGAATGAAGCAATACAAGGAGGCGGCCAAGGAGCTGCTCAAGGTATTTGAGGCACACTCTCTTACTCAAATACCGAGGGCTCAAAACTCCGAGGCCGACATTTTATCAAAGCTCTCGGCAGAATCCCCTGAGCATATCTCGAAGATTGCCAAAGTGGAAGAACTCAGCCTCTCCAGCATACATGCTAGCCCCGTCATGAACATACAACAAAGACAGGAGGACTGGATCTCAGACATTGTTGCCTTCATCACCACAGGGCAACTGCCCGAGGAGGAGGCCCGTGCCAGACTGACAAAACTGAGGGCTCCCAGCTACGTCATCGAGGAAGGAAGGCTTTACAAAAGATCCTACAACGGGACATTACTTCGGTGCCTTCATCAAGATGAAGCCGAAGTAGCAATGGAGGAAGTGCACAGTGGGACTTGCTCAGCTCACCAGGGACCCTTCTCCATGTCCCGAAGGCTGATAATCCAGGGCTACTTCTGGCCTACGATGGCCCGGGATTGTGCAGATCTTGCCAGGAGGTGTCCCGCATGCCAACACTTCCAGAAAGCCCCCGGCAGGCCAGCGGTCAACTATGCCCCCATTAGCACATCCATACCCTTCGCTCGATGGGGCATAGACCTTGTGGTCCCTCTGCCGAGGGGTACCTCCAACAACAGGTACATCATTGTCGCCATCGATTAGTTCACCAAATGGGTGGAAGCAGAGCCCCTCGCCAGCATCACTGAGGCCAGGTGCCGTCATTTTGTTCTCAAAAACATCCTCACCAGGTTTGGCGTCCCTCAGCAAATCATCTCCGACAACGGGACTCAATTCGAGGCAGCCCCCTTCTGTGCCCTCCTAGAGGCATGGGGCATCAAACACACCTTTTCATCCGTTGCTTACCCTCAGGGCAACGGTCAAGTGGAGAACGCCAACAGGACCTTGCTCGAAGGCCTAAAGAAGAAGCTGGAGGCCGAAGGGGGCGGTTGGGTAGAAGAGCTCCACAACATCTTATGGGCCTACCGTACCACCCCTCGGCGGGCAACTGGGGAGACACCCTTCTCCCTTTGCTACGGATTTGAAGTCAAAGACCCCACCGAGGTAACTCTCCCAACCCGAAGGGTCACACAGTATGATCCAGAGACCAACGACGTCGATATGGCCCTCGACCTCCACCTAATTTCAGAACACCGAGAGCAAGCCTTCATACACGCAGAAAACTACCGAAGGCAGGTTAAGGGTTACATTGACGCCAAGGTTCGCTCCAGGGAATTCCAAGTGGGGGATTATGTCCTCCGAAGAAGGGAAGCTAGCCAACCAACCGAGGGCGGAAAGATGGCACCAAAGTTTGAGGGCCCCTACATCGTGACAGCCATCATCAAACCCGGAACTTACACGCTAAAACGCCCTAACGGGACTGAAGTCCCTAGGCACTGGAATGTACATCACTTCTTTAAATTTTATCAATAACATCAGAGCGGCCAAGCCCTCATAACTAGTGAATGTATTATTTTACGGCCCAAGGCCTAAAGAATTCTGAAGAATGAAGGCATTTTGAAGACACCAAGAACACAGAACAATATTATCACAAGGGCCAAGCCATCATACCACCCCCAGGCCCAAGGCCTCACCACAATAGAAGAACCCTCGGCACCAAGTGCCGAGAGTAGAGGATACTATCACCTACAACAAAGCACCATTTGTCCCCAAAAAAAGAAACCCCTCGGCACCTGGTGCCGGGGGGACACGCCACTAGCAGCTTTCAACAAATGAGGAAAAGCACCAAGTGTTTCCACAGAAGACTCTTCGGTACCAAGTACCGAGGGTAGATAACACAATCCCCTTCAACAATCGGGGAAAAACACCAACTACTTTTATAGAAGACCCCTCGGTACCAAGTGCCGGGGGCCGTACATCGGAACAAACACCAAGTGTTGTTTCGTAAGTCGTACCCCTCGAGGACGCCTATACCGAAGGCGCCACCTCTCGGTGCCGGCAGCACGTAGTGCACCCGGCCATTTGCAACCAGTGTGCAAATGAAAACCCTTCCCTGAAACGCTTTCCGCGTCATCACCCCAAGGGTATGACAGGCATGAGAAATGCCCAGGATTCGACTTTCAAAACGGAACGCTTTCCGCGTCATCACCCCAAGGGTATGACAGGCACGAGAAATGCCCAGGATTCGACTTCCAAACCGAAACGCTCCCCGCGCCACCACCCCAAGGGTGTGGCAGGCCACGGACTATGTCTAGCGGCGAGGGGACGACTTTCAAAACTGAGGCGCTTTCCGCGCCATCCCCCAAGGGGAGGCAGGCTCCAGACCACCATATCTTGTGCCCAGGAAACGACCCTCGATCCCCTCGGAACTCGGAAGGTTAACCCGAGGGGGGAGTTAATGGTGTATTCTGTTACCTCCCGATAGGCCAAGCCTTACCAAGAAACCAAGTTTCTTGATGCCTTCCCTTCGCTACTCAAAAAAATGGGGTGGTGAAGGGGAGTAGACTCGGCGAGAAATCAATGAGTACATCACTCCAACATACCGAGGGCTCCCCAACGGAACGCCTCCGGTACCTGAAAGTTCACAAGCACAAAGGATACCATTCACAACAGACATCATCAACGAATGGTTAAATCCACTCAAGGATTGCCTCCGGCTATACCTAAAACCGAAGGCTCAAACGACTCAAAACGTCCCCGGAGGGCACTATATGACAAACAACCGAAGGCTTTTGTTACCGTAGCCCAACATGGCAAAGCAAAGGGAACTGTCCTAAACCCACAACGCCTATAACCGAAGGGTCCCCCCCGAAGGACAGCAGCAGGAAATATTTAAAGAAAAACCTAAGTCCTAAATGCTTTGCCCCTTGTGGAGCCACCAATAAACCGAAGGCATATCTGAGACAAGGCCCTCACAGTCACCCGAGGGCTCCTACCTCACGCATACTACACTTAGGAAAACTTCCTAAGTCCTACATATTTTGGCCCTCGGTCAACTCTCCATGCTGCCCGAGGGGCCATACGGTTGAAGACTTGGTGAAGCTATACTTAGAAAAATTTTCTAAGTCCTACAGACTTTGACCCTCGGTCAAATCTCCATGCTACCCGAGGGCTCCTACTTCATACATGCTACACTTAGAAAAATTTCTAAGTCTCAAAAGTTCTTACCCTCGGTGACAAGTTTCTAAGTCTCGAATCTCCCTGCAGCCCGAGGGGTCACACGATTGAAGGCTTGGTGAGACTACACTTAGAAATATTTTCTAAGTCCTAACTGTTGCTGGGCCCTCGGTCATATATCCAGCGAAGGGTGCCCGACATGTGGGTAACTGAGGGACTGACCTCGGCAGAATAAACAAACAGCAAACTACCCACAACTCTACAAACTACAAACGGAACAAACGGCAGAGGACAAACACAATTACTCCTTTTCCCTCAAGTACCTTTCGGCAAAAGGAGTGAGGGACTCCTGATGGAGTATATGGCCCGGGAACCCCCGGCCCACAGACTCCTACTACTCCAATAAAGGCCAACCAGACCCAGAAGGCCCAGCAGGCCCAAATCACAGTGCCCAGAGTACCAAGCAGCCCACAATGCGCACCAGGGGTGCCTTCGGCCCCCTGGCCGAAGGCTCTAACTTTCACAGGAGGGCCAAGACAGCAAAACAAAGTTACTGGGAAAAACGGCGAAAATCAGTAGCCCTCGGCACCTGGAGCCCTCGGCACCAAGGGGGTCCCCGGTACTCAGAGCTCTCGGCTAGTCCTCTACAGCCGAGGGCACCTTTCCCGACATGATATCCGCACCACATGCGTACAGATCGCCGTACCCTGCACAACGTCCCATCCAACAGCCGCATTAAATGCGGCCACATGCGGTTGCCAGCGCCAACCAGTTGAGATGACCTCTCGGCCAATAGACGCTCGACACGTGTCCCTGTCTGGCATTTATTGCTACTATAAATAGCACCCCATTTCCCCATTTGTAACCACGCTGAAAACGCTGAACACTCTCCAATATACTTTCTCTCTCTATATTTACTTGCTCTGATTTCTCTCTTGTTATTCTCCGTAATAACCCCTCGGATAAGCTACCCCCGGGTACACTATCCATCATCCGCGTTGTTTCGTTCTACGGTCATAAGTCCGTATCTCGAAGAGGGCACCTCTGCTTCTGCCGGTATGACCGCTTCACAGCCATAAACTAAAGAAAAAGGGGTTTGTCCGGTTGCGTTTTTTGGAGTCGTTCTGTCTGCCCATAGTATCAAGGGTAACTCGTCAGCCCATTTGCCTTGTGCTTTCTCAAGTTTTTTCTTCAGGTTGGCAACAATGATCTTGTTGCTGGATTCAGCCTGTCCATTAGATTGCGGGTACCTGGGGGTTGACGTTTCCAACTTGATATTGTATCTTTCACAGAACCGTCTGGTCTTTGAACTTATGAACTGAGATCCGTTGTCGCAGACAATTTCTGACGGAATACCGAACCTGCAAAGTATGTTTCTTTTGATAAATGAAATTACCTGGTCATCTTGTACCTGACGGAATGGCTTGGCTTCTACCCATTTTGAGAAGTAATCTGTCATTGCCAGCATGTATACTTTTTGTCCTGGTGCCTCTGGCAATTTCGCGATGATATCCATCCCCCACTTCATAAAGGGCCAATGTGATAGATCTGGATGAAGTGACTCAGAGGGCTGATGACGGATTGATCCATGTATCTGACAAGGCTTGCGTCTTTGAGTAAAGGTGATTGCGTCTTTTCTCATGGTTGGCCAATAGTATCCAAATCTGAGAGCTTTGTTAGACAGACTTCGTCTGGCTGTGTGGTTGCCACATTCCCCTTCATGAAGGCTCTCTAGCACTTTGACAGCTTCTTGAGGCGTCAGACATCTTTGGTATGGACTTGTTACAAACCTTTTGAACAAAACATCGTCAATTAGTAGGAATCTACTTACCTTAGAGAGGAGCGTCCTGGCTTCTTTTTTGTCTGCTGGGAGAGTATTGTGCTTTAGATATGTTATGTATGGTTGCATCCAATCATCTTGTGCTGGGGTTTCAATGGCAGCGACGAGTTCTGGTTTGTCAATTGCTGGACTTGTCAAATGCACGAAAGGAATGTTGTTGTTGATTTCTGCCCCCAGACATGATCTGATTGCTGCCAGAGCGTCAGCTTGTGTGTTTTCTTCTCTTGGGACTTGCTCGAAGGTTATTTCGTCGAACGATGTTGTTAGGTCAAGGACAATTTGTAAGTAGGATATCATCTTGGGGTCCTTTGTTGCATAAACACCGTTAGTTTGATTAATTATCAACAGAGAGTCACATTTTACCTCTAAGATTTTGATGCCTAGATCCCATGCCAATGTGAGTCCGACGATCAACGCTTCGTATTCCGCCTCATTGTTTGTAGCATTGAAATCACAGTGTACTGCTTGGAGCATGGTGGCCCCTGTGGCGACTTCAGTACTACACCCAGGCCTGCACCATTTTGATTTGATGCCCCATCAGTGTGCAACGCCCATCTTTGTTTAGGCAAACCGTCAATCAAGATGCATGTCTTTTTCTCCGCTTCAGTTTGGAGTTTTGGGTTGAAGTCTGCCACAAAGTCTGCGAGCGACTGGGATTTCAGAGCCGTCCTTGGTTCAAACCTTATGTCATAAGTTCCTAGTTGAATCTGATAAAATATACGGAGTAATACAACATAAAATATATGGATTATTCTAAGGGAGAGAAAAACTCATGTAATGAGGTTGTGTCTTGTTATTACATAGTCACGCAACTACTAGCTATATAAATAAAATAAGTGAGTATGCTAAGGGAGAGGGGAAGGTGCGAAGGAAGATGTGTGCATGTGCATGGGCCATGCACTATGCTTTACCCACGTACTAATGCTACACACCATACAAACATTACATATGAATAGATATCTCTAATATATTTTCAATATTATTTCTAATACTCCCCCTCAAGATGGAGTGTGAAGATTACGAACACCCAACTTGCTCCGTAAAAACTGAAAACGATCAGTACCAAGTGCCTTGGTAAATATGTCTGCTACTTGATTGGTTGTGAAGATACACAATGGTTGAATCTCATTAGTAGCAACTCTTTCTCTTGCAAAATAGCAGTCCATTTCTACATGCTTGGTTCGTTCATGAAAAACCGGATTAAGAGCAATACGGTATGCTGCTTGGTTGTCACAAAAGAGAGGTGTCGGGCCTATTTGAGTAAATGTAAGATCCTGGAGTAGCCAACGTAACCATAATAATTCGCAGACTGTGACGGCCATGGCACGATATTCTGCCTGAGCAGATGAACGAGAAACAACAGATTGCTTCTTTGTTCGCCAAGATATTGGAGAATTTCCTAGAGTGATAAAATAACCAGTACTCGAGCGGCGCGTGAAAGAGCATCCTGCCCAGTCAGCATCACAATATCCTTGCAAGGTGAAATTATCATCTGAGGATAAAAATATGCCTTGGCCAGGTGTGTGTTTTAAGTAACGCAGTGTGCGAGTGGCGGCGTCTAAATGAGTTTGTCGTGGGTTGCTTAGGAATTGGCTGAGCTGACTAACAGAATAAACAATGTCTGGACGGATGACTGTTAGGTACAACAAATGCCCAATTAATCACCGGTAGGAGGTAGCATCCACTGGCGGACTGTCATCGTCCGGGCGAAGTTTAAGGTTCTGTTCCATTGGGAACGTGTTAGGCCGCCCTGCTAGGAGGCCACTGTCTTCGAGGATGTCAAGTGTGTACTTTCTCTTGCTCAAAACAAAACCTTCAGAAGAACGAACATCTTCTATGCCAAGAAAGTATTTCAATTTTCTCAAGTCTTTGATGCTAAATTTTGCATTCAAATAATCTTTGACAGTGGTAATATGAGAAGTGTCATTTCCGGCCAAAATAACGTCATCGCCATATATGAGCGCGAAGGTATTGATGGAACCTTTGCGAAATATAAACAAAGAATGATCTGCACGGAACTGGCAAAAACCTATTTCATTGAGAGCTTGAGTAAATTTATGATACCAATTGCGAGAAGCCTGACGCAATCCATATAAAGATTTTTGTAATTTGCAGACACGAGTATCACCACTCCTTGCGAATCCCTAAGGAATACGCATATAAACATCTTCAGAAAGATCACCGTGAAGGAATGCATTATTAACATCTAATTGATGTACGATCCAATCACGCTTGGCCGCAACGGCTAGCATGCACCGAACTGTAACTAATTTTGCAACTGGTGCAAATGTCTCATGGAAGTCAACTCTCTCAACCTGAGTAAAACCTATGGCAACTAATCTGGCTTTATATCGTTCCACATCTCCATTGGGTTTATATTTAATTTTATTATAAACCCACTTTGAGTCCACAATTCTTTTCCCCGACGGCAATTTGACCAGAGTCCAAGTATTATTTTCTTCCAAGGCGTCAACTTCCTTTTGCATGGCCTCTCGCCATAAGGGATCCTGGACAGCTTGTGAAAAATATTTAGTCTCATCATGTGAAGTGATGGCCGCTAAAAATGCTTTATGTGATGGAGAAAATTTTTCACAGCTGATGAAATTGGAAATGGGATATACCGTTGAGTCAACTCTATTTGCGGTAGGATTGAGTGAAGGCGGCAAATCAGTATCATAATTAATCAAATGTGCCGTAAATTTACGAATCCTCATACTCTTTTTTGGTTCAAAGTGAAGTGCTGGTGATGGGATTGAAACGGATGGAGTAAGTGGACCCTCCAATACAATGTCTTGCGCAGAAGTGTTGATATCCCTTTTTTGTTGTCTAGTAGTCTTAGGTGGGTCTAACCGTGTAGCAGTTGAGGTGGAGACATCATCTTGCTGCTGCCTCATACTTTCTGAAATGGACCCTGATTTGAAGCCAGTATGGTGTCCGTTTGTGAAGTAGTTGGAGCTTGTAACTTTTCATGGGGCATCTGTAATGGCTGGAGTGTTTCAACTGGTGGGGACCCACGAAACTTCTGCCCAAACAGTTGATGCGGCTGTTCACCGGAGTTTTGTTCCAAAAGTTGGTGTGACTGCCCGGAAAACTGTCCGTCGGAGTTCCACCCAAGCTGTTGGTGCGGCTGTCCAGCTGGTGCGCCTGTCCGCCGAAGTTGTTCATCATGTGGGATGTCATCAGAAAGCTGTCCAGAAGATCGCCGCTGGTATGAGAGGTCATCAGGAAGTTGTTGTGTGTGTACCGATATGGGGCCTCGGTTGTTTTGTCTAGATGATTGACCATATATGATGACTGGACTATGGAGACACTCATAATTCAATGCATCGTAAACTTCATCAACCATGCTTGAAAAATCATGTTCATCACCCAGATTAATTTTAAACGGAAATTTATTTTCATAAAATGTCACATCCCGAGAGCTATAAGTGGTATGTTCTTGCAAATCAAATACTCGATAAGCCTTTTGACCATATGGATAACCAATGAAGATGCATGGACTCCCCCTTTCACCAAATTTATCCTTTCTTTTATTGTCATGTGCATAAACCAAACATTCGAACACTCTTAAATGATCATAGTTAGGTACTTTTCCAAAAAGCATTTCATAAGGGCTTTTGTTGCAAATAGTAGGTGAGGGAAGCCTATTTGTTATGTAAACGGCATTCAAAATACACTCTCCGCAAAAACTAATAGGTAATCCTGACTGAAAACGCAACGCCCTTGCTATTTCCAATATGTGCCTGTGCTTACGCTCCACAACTCCATTTTGTTGTGATGTGTCTGTGCACGATGTCTCTAATAATATCCCAGTTTGCCCATAATAATCAAATAAAGTGTTGGTTTGAAATTCTACACCATTATCCGCCCGTATGCGTTTGATCTTTTGTTCAAATTGAGTGTCAACCATATTGCAGAATTGAATTAAAAATTGAGAAACCTCAGATTTATTTTTCATCAAATAAACCCACACACCTCTAGTAAAATCATCAACAATGGAGAGAAAGTACCGTGCTCCGCAGATTGAATCACTTCTATAAGGCCCCCAAATATCACAATGTATCAATTCAAAACTGCGAGTTGTCTTAATGGCACTTGTAGGAAAGGGAAGTGTGGTCTGCTTAGCACGAACGCAAGGATCACAAAAGCCATTGTTCCGTCGAAAACCCTCAAGAGAACTAATGTGTTGTACTTTTCCATCAGATGCATGTCACAGTCGTTGATGCCATAAATCAGATGTAATAGAGGCTGACATTGCACCCACTCCCTCACTTCTTGGGGTCTCCAAATAATAAAGGCCATTATGACATTTTCACATGCCAATTATTTTTCTTGATGATAAATCCTGTAAAATACAAAAATCTGGGAAAAACGTTAATGTGCAATTCAGGTCGCTCGTTAGGCAGCTGACCGAAAGTAGATTGCACTGGAAATTTGGATTGTACAGAACACGTTTAAGACATAGCCCATTTGGCAAGTATAAATTGCCAACAGCATGAACCGGAATTGATTCACCGTTAGGAATTTTGACTGTTTGCTCCGGTGTGTGACTCATGATATCGAAAAGATTATCATTACTACAAGTGATATGCTCACTAGCTCCGGAGTCAATTATCCAAAGACGAAAATGTGGCAAAATATATGCCATATTGACTTGAGCACCAAAAAGAGGAGAAATCACACCCTCATGACTTATCTTGAAAGTTATATAATCAACCATCATAGTTGAGTTATAAAGAGATAAAAATAATTATAGAGAAGAAACACTAATATTTTGTCTCCAGGATTTCGGCTCTGATACCATGATAAAATATACGGAGTAATACAACATAAAATATATGGATTATTCTAAGGGAGAGAAAAAATCATGTAATGAGGTTGTGTCTTGTTATTACATAGTCACGCAACTACTAGATATATAAATAAAATAAGTGAGTATGCTAAGGGAGAGGGGAAGGTGCAAAGGAAGATGTGTGCATGTGCATGGGCCATGCACCATGCTTTACCCACGTACTAATGCTACACACCATACAAACATTACATATGAAGAGATATCTCTAATATATTTTCTATATTATTTCTAATAGAATCGACCATTTAGCCATGCGACCTGCCAACTCGGGCTTCCTCATGATTGACTTCATGGGATAATTAGTTCGAACACAAATGGTATGGGATTCAAAATAAGGGTGAAAAAAGGCGAAATTTAATTGAGGCAATAACTAAAGCTAAAACCAATTTTTTGAGTAAGACGTACCTGGATTCGGGGCCATTTAAGGACTTACTTACATAATATACCGGAGTTTGTTGCCCCTGCTCTTCTTTTGTCAAAACTGCACTGACGGCGTGTTCTGAAACGGCTAGATACAACTGTAACTCGTCGTCTTTGGGTTTGGCAAGTAACGGCGGGGACATCATGTATTCTTTTAATTGTTGGAGTGCTTGCTCATGCTGATTTGTGCATTCGAATTTTTTGTTCTTTCGCAAAACGTCATAGAACAAATGGCATTTGCCCGACGACTTCGAAATGAAGCGATTCAGGGCTGAAACTCGTCTTGTCAACCTTTGGACATCCTTGACGGATTTAGGCGATTCAATGTCAAGAATCGCTCGTATTTGTTCTGGGTTCGCTTCTATTCCTCGTTCGCTGACAATGTAGCCCAAGAATTCTCCCGATGACACTCTGAAGGCACACTTAACCGGGTTAAGATTTAGATTATATTCCGGTAGCTTCTTGAATGAATCCGTCAGGTGACTGATGTGATCTTCCTTCTGTTTTGACTTGACGATCATGTCGTCGATGTAGACTTCCATGGTCTTTCCCAACCGCTCCTTGTACATCATGGTAACCAGCCTCTGGAACGTTGCACCTGCATTTTTGAGTCCAAAGGGCATAACAATGTAATACTCCCTCCGTCCCCCAATTAAGTTACCACTTTCCTTTTTGGGCATTCCCTAAATTAAGTTCACACTTCTTTACTTTCCTTATTTGGCAAATTATCTACATCAAAACAGTGTCAAACAGTGCCAAACAGTGTGAAACAGTGTTTGAACAGTGCAAAACAGTGCACTCCACAGTAAAGTCAAATTTATTTTCTTAATACGTGTGAAGTCAAACCGGGAACTTGATTGGGGGACGGAGGGAGTAATACGTACATGTCTTTGTTATGAAGGCGGTCTTCTCTTGGTCATCCGAGTGTAACTGAATTTGGTGATAATCGCTGAAAGCGTCTATGAAATATAGCATCTCGTGTCTGGCAGTTGCGTGAGCCAGTACGTCAATATGCGGCATAGGAAATGAATCCTTTGGACATGCTTTGATTAAGTCGGTGAAGTCGACGCAAACTCACCACTTAGCTGGTTTTCCCTTGTTCTTTCCTTTCCTTTTTTGCACGACGACGATGTTGGCTAACCAGTAAGGATACTTGGCCTCTTTCACCTTGCCGGTTCGGAGCAGTGTTTCGACCTCCTCGTTTACTATGTCGTTCCGTTCTCTGGCAATCCGTCTCCTCTTCTGTCTAACGGGTTTGAATGACGGGATGACATTTAACCTGTGAGTTATGATTTTTGGATCAATACCTGTCATATCTTCGTGGCTCCATGCGAACATGTCCTTGTGTTCTTTGAGGAAGTCTATCAGTTCGTCTCAGATGGACCGGTACGTTCTTCCCGATGCGGACGACCCTTTCTGGATGTTCTGGCTCGACGATGACTTCTTGTGTTCTGGCATCATCTTCCTCCAGAGCAGGGTCACCCTTTGATTGCTATGCCGTCTTGGAAGTTGTTTGGTTTCTAGTTGGCTTCATTGTTGTCTGGTAGCATGACTTGGCTGACTTCTGATCCCCCCTAATGCTTTGCACTCCCCACGGTGTTGGGAACTTGACGACTTGATGATACGTCGATGGAATGGCTCCCATTTGATGTAGCCATGGGGTTCCCAAGATCATGTTGTAGGCTGGCAGGTTTTTGACCACATCGAACTTGACCTGCATATTAAGACCATGGGCAGATACGGGTAAAGATATGTTACCTAAAGTTCGGCTTGGTTCCCCGTTGAATCCGACTAGGCTCGATCCAGATTCCGTCACGTCCTCCTCCTTGACTCCTAGTTCTTTCATCATTTTCATAGTGGTAACATTGGCGGTGCTTCCATTGTCCACAAGGACTCATTTGACTTTGCAATTTGCCACTCTGAGAGAGATGACCAACGTGTCATGATGAGATTGTGTCGGGTCAGGAATATTTGTTTCATCAAAAGTGATTGACGCATTTCTCCACTCCTCTTGACGTTTCTCGACCCTACAGACCTGCAATGACTTGTCTCGGGAATAACCCCGAGCGTGTCTCTTTGCTGCAGAATATGTTAACCCACATAAGTCAGATCCTCCGTTAATGAAGTTAATTACCTTACAAGGAGCTGACGGTGAAGGAGGTCTCAGTTCGTTTGGTGACACTTTGACATTTCGTCCCAGAAGCGATTTGGTATGTTCAGACATGATTTCTGTCAGATAGCCATTCCTCAGTAAGTATGCCACCTCTTTCCGCAGCGCGACACAATCCTCAGTGTTGTGCCCAATGTCATTGTGAAAATCACAATGCTTACTCGGGTCTCGACGTCCGACTGATTTGTCGGTTTTCTTGGGCCATAGAACTTTTTCCCCTAGCTTCTCTAAAGAGTGGATGAGTCCTGGGGTGGTGACATTGAAGCAGTAATCGGTGATGACGGGTGGCAAAGCTGGATCATCAAGCCATCCTGCTATTGACGCTACGGGCCGATCCTCGGTTCTAGCATAGGGTTTGCCAGTCCGGTAATCGTGCTTCCTGGACGTGTTGGATTTACGTTGCCCCCCGTCATGTCCATCCTGTCGAAGCCGTGATTGTTGGTCCTCCTCGAACCTGATGAAAGCTAAGGTCTTGGCCTGGACATCTTCGAAGGTTCTGCAGTGGTATTTAGTCAGTTCTCTGTACAGTTCTGAATCGTCGATTAAACCCCTCCGAAATGCCTCCACTGATGTCGAAGCGTCACACCTGGACTCTCAACCACACATGTTCTCCGATGTCGACTTCCCAGGGCTACCGGCGAAGTCTCCTCGTAGATTCAAGGGCGTTCCGGCTGTATCATTCATTGCAAATGAAATTCAGGTTCTATCTTCTAAATTTTTTTATGCCCTTGTTGGGACCTTCCCACAGAAACGCCCTCCTTTTCTTCGATACGAAAGACCAAGGAGGCGATAGGGTTTTCCAAACCCTACTCAATCGGGCTTCTCCACTCGCATCAGATACTTTTTAATTTTCGTTCAGATTTGGATTTTCAAAGATTTTGGCTTAAAACTAATCGGGACTTCTTCAGTTGTGCTATGAATGTATCGAGCTGGACTCCTTCCTACGCTGTGGAAGCTGACTCCCCCTTGTGTCTCGTTTGGGTAGCCATGGACGACCTACCAGTTAACCTACATGATGTGCGAGCTCTGTACTCCATAGCTGGCTTACTTGGCAGACCACTCAAAATTGATGCTCCAGCTGCTAATTTTTCTAGGCCCTCTACAGCTAGAATATTGATTGAACTTGACATGTCTAGGGAACTATCTCAAAAAAATTGGATTGATAATGGTGAATTCAGCTTTTTTCAGGCTATGGTGTACGAAAATTTACCTGTTTTTTGCACTGTTTGTTCTCGCTTTGGCCATACCACTAGGAATTGCTCCTGGTCCCAAAACCAATGATGCAAAAAGCAGAGGTTTCTGGGACTAAGGATCTAATGACTGATGTTCCAAATATGCTTGTTTCAGTCCCTTTGGTTGTTGATGCTACAAATTTAGCTGCTAGTGTCACCTCATGTGATACCATGATTCCAAATAGGAAGGCTGGGGATAACCTTGTGTCCCCTGGGACTGAAAAATCCCCCCCCCCCCCCCCCCCCCCATCTGATAATGATCAGGACAAATCTACTGCCCCCTGGAAACTAGTGTTGAGGGTACTGATACTCTCTACAATATGCCTTTTGATGCTGAATTTACAAAATCTGAATTCGGTCTCAATGAAGTAACGAGCTCCTGTGATACCATTTGTCTCAATGCTGATATAACAGTTCCTACAGCCCCGTTTGTAACTATAAATGATCAGGAAGTTGTTTGTGACTTAAACTGTACCACAACAGTTCTTAGCCAGGATGCTTTTGATAAGGAAGATCTGTCGGTGGCTACCCTTCACGTGGCGGTAACCGAGGGATTTTCTCATCATGAATTGACGAGTGTCACAAATAATGTGACATGTGATACCTTACCAGCAGGTCTTGCACCTGGAGTCCCAACTGAGGCTAAATTTGGAAATGATGAACTTCCTTTTGATCTATCTTTAGCAACTCACAAGACTGATACTTCACTTGATCCACCCCGGTCCAATGATAATACTCAATCTGAGGACACACCCTTTTCTACTAACTCTGCTCTTGTAGGTCGATCATCGCACGAGGATGAGCCCGACCGCTTTACTCAAGTCAAGAAAAGGAATAATAGAAGCCAATGCATCAGGCCCCCAAACGCAACTCTAGAAGACAAACAACTATTCTATGAAGTGGGATACACATCACACCCGATGGTCACAAGAAGTCAATCCAGACGCCCGCAAAATGATTCTGATTACTACATTCACCCTATTGATGCGAGGCTCGACTCTCCACACAATCTTGCATTGACACTCAAACGATACAAGTCTTCTCACCCGGAAGCAAAAACTTACCAAAACCATCTCTGGAAGGCAATCCAGTTCCATAATAGATATAACATATCCATTTCAACTTCACTCGGGATACCTTCAAAAAATTTGAATGTTAAAACCTTTTAGTTTTTTTTCTCTACGTTTCATTAAAACTCTTGTAATTTCTTTATTTTAATAAATTTGGGTAGTGTTCCTCGACGCTTCCACCACCACGTGCGGTTAACTCCGGGTAAAAAAAAGTACACCCATGTAATGTGAAATTGCATATTTGTAGCTATAACTCAGCATATACATACTCCCATATAACACAGCTTCACCACTAGGGACAGATTTTCTGAATTCATGTTGTCTGAAGAGTGGTTATACTATAGCACAAAGAAATAGAGGGTGCTCTAAATGGGAAAAAAGAAAGTTTACGTTTAAAGTTTTCAGAACAAATAATGTTTCCATACCTTCAGCACACCATAGACCTAATGTAGGTCCGTCTATGGGACCACATTCAAGTCTAGAAACTCAAAAAAATGAAAACAAAGGCATAATATTCAACATAAGGCACAGCTCATATCCAACCTAAATAAACATGAAGCTATTCAATAAAGACCACAAAGCTCACACATTAACCTCCACCATGACTCATGAGTACTCATGTCCTCCTTTTACCCTTCAATAGTTCAATCCATAAAAACACTGCTCACAGACAAATCAATTACATGCTTAATGGCTCCAGAAAAAATGTTAAGAAAGCACATAAAGTAACATGCCATTAGACAGCTCTTAAATAAGTAAAACGAAGAAATACTACAATGAAATTACCTCATCACCCTGCTTTTTGCTGGACAAACCAAAACCAAATGGAACACACCAAAAGAAAGAAAACACCATACTCAAATATCTGACTACACGGTATACCATACACAAACTAATTAAAAACATTCAAACCTTGAACTCAAAGAACTAAGAAGTGAGTGTACCTAGAGCAACAATTTTAGCACCTTACGGGCATTATAATTTTATCATGATTTAAAACTGAAATGCAAAAACGATAATTACCCCCACACAAAGTTCATGTCCAAAATAAACAAGAAGCAAGTATCACTCATCATTTTCTCAATGTTACCAGGACAAACCAGACACCAAATGCCTCTTCCTGAAAAGAAAGCCCATATTCTTAAAGGGGAAATGCTACAATAAAATAAAATGTCTTTTCTGAGAAGAAAACATAAAAATCTTGAAAAAATATTGAGAGCCAAGAGAAAACATTAGAGCCTTTTGCACCAATTTTCGTACTTTTTCCTCATCAAAATTTTTAAAACTAAATTGCATAATAGCACAAGCAGAGTTCATAACGAAGATAAAGCATGAAGCTATTATACCACAATACATGCTAGATAGGCACATTAACTTCAACTCTCAGTGATAAATCCCTCCTTTCGCCCCTCAAATCCAGGCCTCATGAGCTTCTTCTCTCTTTTAGCTATTTTCCTAGACTTCTTATCCTGGATTCTCCCTGAAATGTTCTCCTTTCTCTTATGTTGTCTCTCTTCCTTCAACTTCTCTCTACTTTCTACCCTTTCCTTCCATTTTTCAGTGCTCTTCTCTTTTCTCTTCTTCTCCTTCTTCATGCTCTCCTTCAAAAGCTTTGGATCATTGTGAACCTTCATCCCCATTGCCCTTTCCGCTGCAGCTTTCCATGACTCTTTCTCTGCCACCTTTGGGTTCTCCTTCTTAACCTCTTCCAATTTCTTCAACCTCTCCAGCTCTTTCTCTTTCGGTATCTTTTTCTTCTTCTTCCTCTTTCCCTGCTTCTCATCGTCCCCAATCTTTACTTTCCCGTATTCAATTTCACTCAGAACGGCTCCGGAATCAGCTACACCGCTGCCAGTCTTTTCAGTATTGTCTTCTTTGTCACCGTCCCTTTTTCGCTTCTTCCCTTCTGACTTCACAAAACTTCCATCCTCGACATCCATTTTCCTCTTAGATCTCTCACCTGTACCTCTATTACCTCGAAGGGCCTCGATTTTCCTTCGGAGCCTCAGCCGCAACTCTTCATATGTGACAGAACGGTCATCCGTATTCTCCTTTTTATCATCTTCGCCCAAATTGACAGGTTTTTCGTTGTCCGAATCGTCCGCATTCTTCTGCTTGTCGATGGATTCTTTGAGGAGGTCGAGAGTTGAAGATTGCGCACTCTTCTGTTCCGGGTCGAGTCGGTTGCGACGGGCGAGTTTGATGTTCTCCCTAGACTGCCGTTTAAGAGATGCCTTTTTCGCTTTGGACAAGCCTGGGTACCATGGCTTGGAGTCCTCCTCGCTTGGGAGGTAGTATTTGGGTGGGATCAGATTTACGAGATTGTCGAAGAAGATGCTATTGGACCGGATGAGGGCTTTTAGGTCAGCACCGGTTGGGGAGACTGACGCCGCTTCGACGGCGGTAGACCTTTGTTTCTTCTTCATGATTGGGGCGGAGCAGCAAGACAATGCGCTTAAAGCTACTCCGTATATTTTTATGAAGAGGGCCTCTTATTAAAATGGTGTTTGGGTCTTTGGGACCTTGGGAGTTGGGACTGGGCTTTTTTACATTAAATTAGCTGATGGGCTAATCTTTAAGTGTCTAAAACCAAAAGGGGTGATTCTAAATGCAAATCCATATTTGCCAATTCCAAACACGGATTTTCGTAATAAATTTCAATTCATATTCTGCCCTTCTTATAATTTAACGTCGTCGTCTTCATCGTCCTTCATGTCTTTCTCTTTAACTGCGGTGACTAGGGGGCTGTTAACGAGCCGAGCCGAGCCCTAACACTCAAAGCTCGAGTTCGGCTCGATAAGGAATTAGTGGTGTTCGGGTTCAAGCTCGAAGCTCGATGAGCTTTACAAATGAAGTTCGTGTTTGGCTCGATAGGCGTTCGGTGTTCGAACCGAGCGCTCGATAAGCTCGATAAATATCTCGAATTTAAAATTTTAGGTGATGCTCGTTAATAGGCTCGTGCTCGAATGATTAGACAAGTATTCGGTTCGTTAATAATCATATTTAAATTCATAAAATCATACTAATTATATTTAAATTTTGACATATATATAAATTATATTTATAATTTCAGGTGTTCGATAGGCTCGAGTTCGAACCGAGCCGAATACTACTATGTTCAAGCTCGACTCGATTTAGTTCTCGAACTTAAAACTCAGCTCGGGTTCGAGTTCGAAAGCTCGTTAACCCTCGGCTCGTTAGGTTCGTTAACGGCCCTAGCAGCGACTATACTAATCCCTATCAGGTGGGCCAACCGCAATTTTGCTCAAATGAACAACAGTAGCACCGATGCGAGAAAAGATGTAGCCTTTACTTTTGTTAATCAGTTCAACAAGGCTCCCAACACTCACCTTGTCTTGCATATCTAATGTTGTGAAATTTACAAGCCCAAAATTTTCTACCAACTCACAGAGCTCCTCCGTATTTGGTAGAACATGGATCCATATCGAGATATGACAAATCTTGTACATCTGTATAGCAATCCAGACTATAAGCTTGCTTCATCTAGCTTTCCATAAGAAATCTTATTCATTTGGTAAATTGTTGGTCCCGGTTGTACTGGGTACAGTCTAGAGGGGGGTGAATAGACTGTACTGGTTTTTTACTTTTTCGAGCTAAGTACCAGATTTAACAGAATAGCATGTTCTGTTGGTAGAACAGACTGGTAGCGGATGGTCTTCTGGTAGGGGTTCTATCCGGTTAGCCTCCAAGAGATGCAAAGGCAATAGGCCTTCTGTTAACTCACGGGAGGGGTTCTGCTGAACACAGAGACCAAATCTCTGGAGTTAAACAGTTTAAAGTAAATGCAAGAATAAAAAGTAGTAAGTAAATGACACCAGGGATTTTTATAGTGGTTCAAGGAACAACTCGTTCCTCTAATCCACTGTTCCACTAAGCTTGTAAAAACGACAGTTTACAACGCCTTAGTCCTAGCACTTAAGAAGCTCTCCACGTCTTCTTCAAGCCTAGATGTCTCCTAGGATGCACTTCCTTGCTTACTTTAAGACTAGTCCTTTCACTGAGCTTCCTTGAAGTAACACCACTTCACTACTCCAGTTACTTGGACGTCCTTCTCGTTAGAGATGAGTTCTTGTAAGAACAGGGGTTTTCCAACTTGCTTGGTTACAAATGATGTGTGGTTGAAGAGCTTGAAGTGTTGAAGAACAGTTGGAACTTTGCTTCTTGTTGGAATGTGAAGATGTGAAAATATAATCTTTCCAACGTTCGTCTTTCTTGTTGAAGAATGGAGTTTGAATCTCAAGAAGGCTTTGTGCGTTTGAATATTTGAATATTTTTGTTCTAGCAAGTGTTGAGCAAAAGTCTCCGTTATATGGTTGTTCTTCAATGAGTAACTTTTATACTGAGGTTGTCTTCCCGTTGGAGGAGGAGGACAACTGCATTAAATGCACGAAGAGTTGACTTGACCAGTAGGACCCAGTAAAGTTGGCGAGTTGCTATTTTGGGATAAGGCTATCCTGACATTTCAGGCAATCATATGTATTAACTCTTTAGCGTACGGAGTGCATTAAATGTGCATTTAATGCGCATACTGTAGTTTTTCCGTTGAAGTCTTCTAGTCGTTGAAGGAATCTTCCGTTGGTTTCACCGGCTAAAGTAGATTCATGAAAATTCACCAAGTGTCAGGCCTTCTGGTATTTTCAGCAGAGGGTGAACCAGAGAGGGTCTCGAGCACTTCTGTTGGAATAAGCTACCAGAGGGTCCTTAGGTCTTCTGTCAAGAAGCGAGCCAACAGAGGGTCTTGGGATCATCGAGCCCCCTTTTTGGCATCATTAAGATCCTCGATCATCAGACTAAGCTTCTGGAATTCTGAGGCCTGAGATGTAGCAATCTGGTCAAGGGCTTCTGGTAGAGTTTGGGTGACAGATGTGAGACCTTCTATCAACCCTTGCTGTTTCTGGGTAGCAGAGAAGATGTCTTTGTTGCTTGCTTCCAGTAAGATCATCTTCTGATATCTGTTGTTGTCAGGAGCTAAAAGTAATTTGCCTTGATCAGAGTGTTCTCTGCAGAGTGCTTCTAGTCTGTGTAAAGTCTCTTGAGTTTGAGTATCAGACTTCTGTAAGCAGTCAATAGCCCGAGAAAGCTTTGTAAGGTTAGCATTCTATGAATTGAGAGTCTGATGCATGGAGGAGAGAATAGTTTTGATAGTATCCACTTCATTGGATAGAGCATCAACTTTTGTATTGAAGGAGGTCATGAAGTTGTGCACAGACTGTTTTAAAGTGGCAAAGCTGTCTGAGATGAACTTCATACCAGAGTTGAAATTGTCATTGACATGCGTGAGATGTTCAAAATGACTCTGGTTTACCAAGATCAGCTTGTGCATCCCACCTAACATCTGGCCACCAAAGTCTTCAGCCGCTTCTACAAAATTGGTAAAGGGTATCTAATATTCTGCATCCTTGGAGTCAGACATTCCCAGTCCTCTGCTCTTGGGCATAGGAATGTACTCTTGAGCAGATGGGAGGAGTTCCTGCTGCATTTCATGCTCAAGTTGTGTAAGGGGAGGAGTCTTCCGCCTTTTAGAGGTTGCCTTGTTGGTGTCGCTGACAATGAATCCATCCATGTCAGAGGAGTCCTCATAGGAGGAGTAAATAGGGATTCTGTTTCTGATCACCTTCTTCTTTCTGCGGAAAGAGTGGTTGGAAGCAGTAGAGTGCCTAGAGTAACTAGGAGGTGCAGAAACAGGAGAAATGGTTGTTGGATCGGAGGACCTGAGGTACCAGACTCGGTGTTGCTGAGTTGTAAGTTTCTGTTGTGGAGGGGTAACAGATTTGGTATTCTGATGCTGAGAGCGTTGATGTGAGGGGATTTTCTGCCGACTGGGGTTCTGTTGAGGTTAGGTTTTCTGTTGTTGGGGAGATGGAGGGGGTGAAGGAGATCTATTCCTGCTGGGGTTTTCTGTTTGCAGGGTGATAGGGGGGTTGGTTTTCTCTGAAGGAGTTTTCTGTTTTGATGGGGTTTTCTCTTTAGAGGGGGTATTCTCCTTGGAGGGGGTTTTCTGTTGAGGTGTTGGCAATTTTTGTTTTAGAGGGGATTGAGGTGGAGTGTTGTTAGGGGTGATGATTTTGGGTGAGGGGTTCTGAGGAGGTGAGGGAGGGGTGATGATCTGTTGGGGAGAAGAGGGAGGTGTAGGAATGATTACCTCAGCATTTCCTGATTGGGCTCTTCTCCATTCTACAATCAGTTGTGCCAGAATAGCTTCAGAATCAGAACGTCCTCCTTCTTGACCCTTCTGTTGATTGTGGGGGTCCAGAGATTCTTTCAATGCCTTCTCCATTGCCCAAACATCCAAGGCTTATCGTTCTTGCTCAAAGAGGGGTGCAGTGGGTTCTTCTGCTGGCATATTAGAGAGAGTGAACTTTCCTTTGAGGTTCTTCTTCTTCTCTGCTGGGACAGATAGAAGGAAGTCCTTGTTTAGGCACTGCTCAACGTCTTCTGTGCCAGTCCATTTGAGGACTTCAGCTTCCTCAATTACAAAGTATGGGAACATTCTGATAAACTCTGGGAGGGTCCCACTCTCCATTTTCTCCATGCTAGGACCCGGACAAACTGCTTGCCCAAGGGAGTAAGATTGGTCACCGGAGGTTCTGATGTCTCAGGGGTTCTGTTGGTTTCATCTTGAAGTTTCAGAGAGGAAACTATCAAGGGTTGATCTTTTATGGAAACGGAAGAGGAATTGTGAGGTTCCCCCTGAGTAGTAGCATCCTGCACTACCACTTCCTCTTCTGAGTCACTGGACTCAAACACTATCTTCTTGCCTTTCCAGGCATTCTTTTTGGGTTGGACAGAGGGGACAGAGTCTTCAAGTTCCCCCTGACTTGCAGGAGTCATTACCTTTGGCCTTTTTGAGATGGGGGAGGCAGAAGGTGTGGATTCTGTAGGTGTGGGAGAGCTCAATTTTGTCATTCTAGGTATCCTAGGGGCAATGATATGGTACCTAGAGCTACTGATTCTGTCATTTGGAAGAGAATTTGTAGTATTCATGAAAAAGGCAAATCTTTATGTTCCCAAGACATGGAGGAGGAATTTCTTTGGATACCTGAGAGTAGTGGAAGGTTTACTTTGTCTTCAGCTTTTGAGGAAGTTGGGAGAAGCAAAAACAACATTTTCTCTTTCAGTCATGCCTGGAATAAACATCAGCAGGGTCAAATTCAGATTTTTCAGTGGAAAATTCTTCATAGAATTCTGCCATTCCCTGAAAAATTATGCAGATTTGGAATAGTTTCAACCTTCAAATAACAAAGAAAAATGTTGTTAGATAAAAACGATTTACTGAATTTTAGGTATAAGTAGTTCAAAAAATGGTGTCTACCTTGTCCTGATCAAGTAGCGCTTTTCCCTTTCGTGTTGTAGAGTTCTCACATGTCGTCCCAGAAGAACCACTCTGACGTATCAAAATAAATTTTAGTAACCTTAAACAATTTTTCTTGAAATATTGTTTTCATATTATTATAACTCAAAGCTTAGTATATCCACCTTTTCCTGGTCTGGATCATCTTTCAAATTCTGTTCCTCTTCCTTGTCTGCGTACATAGCTAGAATTGATGGGTCTCGAATCATACATACCACTCCCAATAATGGTGTGCCTTTATAAGAATTTTCGTCTGCCTTTCTCTTAAGATTGATTTTAAACAACCCCCTTTGGTCAACCAAGCTTTCAATGTCTTCAGGCAATCTGCTTGGGTCTCCTGATTTCTGTAAAACAATTAAAAAATATTAGGCTATAATCACTTTCCCCAATTGGTTTCTTCAACGTCTATAAGAAATTGTTAGGTTCTAAATTGGCAACCTTTTCAACCTCACTTCTTAATGTTGCTGAAGTCTTTCCAAGAATATCTGTGCATTCTATGTCCCACAAAACAAATGTCCCATGAGAAGTGTCATCCATTATCCCGACACTTACTTTGTACCTAAATTTCAGACAACCGTACCTTCAGTCAATACTTGTATATACAAAACTCTCTATTTAAAACTTGAGTTTGGTGTAGTAATTAAGCGTTTATGGATAAATGACCTATAGACTCCCTCGGCAACAATAATGTTGCATGTTTTACATATGAACCTGTCATCATCTTGTTTCAACTTCCTGTTACATGTGTTACAGCCCAAATAACACCAATCCCTAAAGTTTTCAATAGACACAATCTCTCCTAGCAGCCAGTAAATCCCATCCTACATAATTTGTTTAAGATAATCAAATTAGTTATGTAAATACGAATGAATCAATTTTGTTTAACATTTCAAATAAAGTGAAGCAACTACCTCAATTGCACTCATCAGGTCCTTCATTGTTGTTATCCTTACCCGTCCACTTAACGCATCTTCCCTGCTACCTTCACCCATAGAGTTTTGAGTGAAGTTGGTGACAGTCACATTGTCTTCATTCTCTTGTGGAAACCTAGAGGGTGTATACGCTGTGTCAATAACACTCAAAAAAGGTCACTGTCCTAATTTTTTATTTGGTAGACACTTACTGGTTTCTAAACTCAACCATCTCTGCTGTGTTACCGTTTAAAATTAACTTCGAAACGTCGTAGGATGAAAAGACAGAGACTGTTCCTGAGATTTGAACAATATATTTAGCAACTGTTGATAAACTGAATGCTTCATCATGTATAATGTCAAACCTTGGTATCGTTTAGGTCGGCACGGCTGGAATATTATGAACAGGTTTTCGTGTCCATGTCGATTGACGTAATCTATAAATTGGTCAATGTATCTGTTCCACAGTACACAACCTATTCGATTTCCCCTATGTATTTCACAAAATTAAATTAGTTTATTCTTAAGTAGTACCGGAATTCATAATAGAATTATGAAGTACAACAACAAATGCCAAAAATAAATAAATTGACAGGTTCTTACTCTGCATCCCCCAATGTTAATTCCAAAAGTCGTTCTGTTCTCCCATTAATGATATGGTGTTGGTCCCGGTTGTACTGGATACAGTCTAGAGGGGGGGGGTGAATAGACTGTATTGGTTTTTAACTTTTTCAAGCTAATTACCATATTTAACAGAATAGCATGTTCTACTGGCAGAACAGACTGGCAGCGGATGGGGTTCTGGTAGGGGTTCTGTCAGATTAGCCTCAGAGAAGCAAAGGCAGTGGGCCTTCTTCTAACTCACAAGACACGTTCTGCTGAACACAGAGACCAAGTCTTTGGAGTTAAACAGTTCAAATAAGAACGATAAATAAGTGCAGTAAGTAAATGACACCAGGGATTTTTATAGTGGTTCAAGGAACAACTCGTTCCTCTAAACCACTGTTCCACTAAGCTTGTAAAAACACCCGTTTACAATGCCTTAGTCCTAGCACTTAAGAAGTTCTCCACGTCTTCTTCAAGCCTAGATGTCTCCTGGGATGCAATTCCTAGCTTCCTTTAAGACTGGTCCTTTCGCTGAGCTTCCCAGAAGTATCACCACTTCACTGCTCCAGCCAGTTACTTGGACGTCCTTCTCGTTAGAGAAGAGTTCTTGGGAGAACAGAGGTTTTCCAACTAGCTTCGTTACAAAAGATTTGTAGATGGAGTGCTTGAAGTTGTTGAAGAACGATTGGAACTTTGCTCTTGTTGGGGATATGAAGGTATTAAAAGTCTGTCTTCCCAACGAGCGCCTTTCTTGTTGAAGATGATGAAGTTTCGATCTCAAGAAGGCTTGTGCGTTTGAAATGTCTTTGAATGTGTTTTTCTTGTGCACTTGATTTTCAAAGTATTGGCAAAGTTATAGCAAAGTTATCCGGTTGTTCTTCGTAGTGTATCTTTTATACCAGGGTTGTCTTCCCGTTGGAGGAGGAGGACAATGCATTTAATGCGCGTGCAGTGAGTTGACCGGTTGGACCCACAAATTCGGTGACTTGCTATTTTGAGAAGATAATCTTTCTTATTCTTGGTCAATCATTCGCCTTAAATGTCTTCTCGTACGAATCCGCATTAAATGAGCATTTAATGTGTGTACTGTGGCTTTCCGTTGTAGTATTCTAGCCGTTAGAGAATCTTCCGTTGAAATAACCGGCTGAGATAGAATTCTGAAAACTTCTAAGTGTCAGGCCTTCTGTTATCTTCAGCATATAGTCAACCAGAAGGGGTCATGAGCACTTCTGTTGAAACGTAAGTCACCGGAGGGTCTTCAGTCCTTCTGTTAAGATAAGGACCAACAGAGGACCTAAGTACTTCTGTTCTAGTGAAGTTCAACAGGGAGTGAGGAGGACTTCTGTCAGGGAACAAACATCAGAGGGCCAAAAGAGGCTTCTGTCTGGAGGTCTTCTGTCGGTCGATTATACTAAAACAATTACAAAGAAAATTTTAATACAATTTTCTAAAAGGGTACTTTCTAAAGTCCTATAGCATCATCAAAATTTAATTACATTTATTCCTTACAATTTCTCCCTTTTTGATGATGCCAAAACCCTTTAACTATTTCCAGAGAAGTGTCTTCTCCATAAAAAGTTAAAGTATAAAACGTTCGTTAAAATCTTGGTGGGCAACTTGGCATAGGAAAATAGTAAGGGTACAGTACATTCAGATAGCAGTTAATAATCCAAAAAGCAATTAAAAGAAAGAGACAGAATGAGAGTGATTGCCTTACAAAATGAAAGACAGAGATGTTCTTTTATTGATTGATTACAAGGGTGTTCTCTTACAAGTTTTCCCTTTCTGCTTCAGCTCTTGTCTTACTATCCAATTCCTTCAATCTTTTCAGTCCTGCATTGACAGCTAGTCTTATTCCACTCAGATTTCCAGAGATTTGACAGGAGGCCCAAATAGGGGAGAGTTTGCAGTTCAGATAGTTGAGCACTCCTTCATGAATGTCTTTTCCTGGAAGCACTCGCTTATGATACCAATATTCATCTTCTTCCAGGGAATCATCATGCCTAACTCTTATGTGACCATCTCTGTCAAGGTAGAGGTTCTGTCTCTGGGTAGGAGTCATCTTCTGTTGAATTTGTTCGAATTGGGTCTATCAATTCTTTGAGAACCACCCAGTCTCCATTCAGTGAAGCTCAAAGCCTTCTTCTTCTGGAAGCTTTTTTTGCGAGGAGATGGGGGCCTAGGAATGCCATCTGACCTCTTGTGTTGAAATGTAGCCTCAAAGTAAGGTGCAGGATTAATAGTTGTACCAGCAGAGGAGGATGCTCTGGCAGGGGTTTTGGTGGCGCTAGGTTTAGGGTCCTCTTCCCCCTTTTTGGCATCATCCAAGTCAGAGATCATTAGCGTTATCCTTTGGAATTCAGAGGCCTGGGAGGAGGCAATCTGCTCTAGAGCCTCGAGCAGAGTTTGGGTGATAGAGGTCAGGCCTTCAATGAGGTTGTGTTGCTTGGCCATAGCTGATTTGATCTCTTGCGTGCTGGCTTCTAGAAGAATCATCTTCTGGTACCTTTCCTTGTCAGATGATAGAAGAGTTGAAGTTTGTTCCTTGTTTTCTTTGCAGATGTTCTGAATGTCCAACAATCCTTCAGATGCTTGAGATTCATACCATTGCATGACATCCAGAGATTCAGATAGCTCTTGCATCTTTTCATTCTGCTCGTTTAGGGTCTGTGACTGTGAGAAAAGAACAGAGTTGACACCTTCAACTTGTCTTGCAACATCCTCAATTCTGGCGGAAGAGGATTCCATGAAAGTGGTCAGAATATGAGTCAAGGAATCCACCTTTCGAGAGAGTTGTTGTAGCCCATTCTCAAGACTATGATTGATTTGGGTCAGATGCTCATAATGTTTGTCATTGATGAGCACTAGCTGATTCATACCATCTATCATCTGGCCACCAAATTCCTCAGATGCTGCAACAAACTGATTAAAAGGAATTTGAGGCTCTTCTGTTTCAAGATCATGCATGCCTAGTCCTCTTGACCTAGGCATTGGAGGCCTTCTGGGTTATTGTGGAGAAGGATGATGTGGAGAAGGTTCTCTGGTGGGAGTGGATGCTGCAGAGTGATGTGAGGAATGTGGAGAGTGTTCAGCATTGCTGGGGGATTTGGCTTTCTGTTGTGAGGGAGTTCTCTGATGAGGGGAGGTATGCTGAGGTGAAGGTGTTTTCTCATGGGGAGGTGATGGTGGAGGGGACGGAAAGCGGTTTCTGGTAGGATTTTGCTCTTTGCAAAGGGAGGGTGATTTGGTTTTCTGTTTAGAAGGAGTTTTCTGGGGTGAAGGGGCAGAGGTATCATGTTGTGGAGGTTTTTTTTATGGAGATAAGGATTTTTGGTGAGGAGATTGAGGTGGAGTGGCAAAGGGAGTTGGGATTCTGGTGGCGGAGGGGCTCTGTTGAGATGCGGAGAGTTTTTGCACAGAAGGAGATTTGGGAGGGGAGGAAATTTGGGGTTCTGAATGCACAGAGGGGGATTGAGGGATTACCTCAATTACAGTTTCTTCGAACTGTGCATCTCTCCATTCTTTTATCAGCTTCTGCATAGCCAGAGGTAGATCATTTGCAGTGGATGGTTCTCCTTCTCCTTGACTGTTATGACGAAACCGAATCAAGGATTCTCTTTGTTTCTTCTCAATCAGCCATGCATCAAAGGCAGCCATTTCGTCTTCTGCTAGAGCTCTGACATGTCCCTCCTCATCAACATGAATCAGCTTTCCCTTCCCTTTGCATTCCTTCTACTTCTTTTCTGTTAGTACAGATAGAATGAAATCCTTGTTGAGGCAGTGCTCGACATCTTCTGTCCCAGCCCATTTGAGGATTTCACCTTCCTTAGTGTTGAAATGAGGGAGCATTCTGATCAGCTCTGAGAGAGGTCCCATTCTCCACTTCCTCCATGCTAGTACTCTAGCAAACTGCTTGTCTAGAGCAGAGGAGATCTTTTCCTGAGATTCTGAAGACTCGGGAGTTCTGTTGACTACTTGATGTTCTCGTGAGGTAATCACCAAAGAGTGATCAGGTATAGGTGCAGAAGGAGATCTGTGAGATTCTTCCTGAGTAGTAGCATCCTGCACTACTGCTTCATCTTCCGAGTCACTTGACTCAAAGATAATTCGCTTGCCTTGCCAGGCGTTTCTGTTGACTGGTGCAGAGGTGACAGAGTCTTCAAGTCCCCCCTGACTTGTAGGAGTCACAATTCTGGCCTTCTTGGCAACTGGAGATGTAGAAGGGGTAGATTCTATAGGTGTTGGGAAAGGCTGCTTCCTCTTTATGACAGCCTTCTTTGCCACCATCTTGTGGACTTGTGCAGGAATAGCCTTCTTTGTTGGGACCTTCTTAACCACTTTTCTGATCAAGGGCTCTTCTTCTTCAGATTCTGTTGGGGTAGGGGCTTTCTGCTCTTTCTTAACAGCTTTCTTAGACTTCACCGCCTTCTGTTGGAGCTTCTCCTGGTTGAACTCCAGAGTCCTCAACCTCTTCTGTTCAGCCTTCAGTGCTACTCTCCTATCACCTGAGGTGTTGACGAAGAGTAGTTTGGTGTAGTCAGCTTCAATAGGGTTCCTCAACCCTATTCTGGCCTTCATCAGCGATTGAGACAGAAGTAGACCATAACCCATAGGGGTTTTGAAGAGGTTGGTATCCTTGGCCTTCTTCTTGATAAATTCAACAAGGGATTTGATGATTACATGTCCCCAGTTGATGTTCATCCCATGATGAACTGCAAAGACAACCTTTGCATTCTGAACTGTCATATCATCGGTGGAGGTGTTTTTGCTTCAGACGCATCTATGGAAGATATTGACCAATTTCTCATAGTCGCTCTGTAGCAGATTCTTCTTCATGTACAACTTTGGAACACTTCCTACATTAGGTCGGCAGTAGAGGTGAACAAAAGCTTCAACACAAACCGTGACACTATCTAGGGTAATAAACCCTTCATTGTCTTCCTCTTGCGGGTCCTCCACCACGCCAAAGAGGGCGTTGATAGTTTCAGAGGTGAGGATAATGTCATCACTGTTGACATGAGACTTGATGGTATCACCTTCATATGTGGCGTTGAGATGGAATTCTGCCACGTCTTTGGTGTTGTAGGAGTTGAAATGAAAGCCTACCACTTTGCTAAGTTGTGATTCCTCCATACCCTTGATGATTTTCATCATCGTTTCTTGGTTTGCGGCTAGTTCAGGGAGTGCGGAAAGGTCGCAGTTCATCCCAGTGTAAATGTTCTTGACCAGGAGGTCAATTTCAGCATCAATAAGGTCGTTGATGTTGATAAACGCCATTGAGAGATTTTGAGGTTTTGAAAAGCTTGGGGGATTTGAGAGTACGAAAGCTTGAGAGTAATGAGAGCAGTGGTCGTATAGGTTTGAGAAACGGGTATATATGTGTTTGGATTAGTGGACGTTTGAGATTATTGGCGGTTCCGAGGTGCCAATGAATGAAAAAGGGGCGCAGTAAATGTTCTGCGGCTGTACTACCGTTTTAAGGGTAAAAGGGTAAACGACCTTCATTAAGTTACTAGGTCACCCGGGTTTCTCAAAATATTTCTAAGTCCATAGCCTTCTGTTAGAGGTGTGAGTTTCTGAGGATAAAAGGAGGGTTTCTGTTGTTGAGGTGTTCTGCTAAGATTGGAGGTTCTCTGTTCAGAGTAGAGAACATAAGAGGTTCAGCAACAGGTATTCTGTCAACAGAGAAAATAAAACAGAAGATCTTCCTTTTCAACCTTCTCTTGGAATTTCATCCATCATTCCCAATTCTTCTCTCAACTTGTTGAACCTAGCCTCAGGCAAGGGCTTGGTCAGAATATCTGCAAGCTGGTCTTCTGTTGACACATGCTCCATGCATATGTGCTTCTTCTCAACATGATCTCTGATGAAGTGATGTCTGATCTCAATGTGCTTTAACCTGGAGTGAAGAACTGGATTCTGAGTGATGGCAATGGCACTGGTGTTGTCACACAGCAGCTTGACCTCCTTTGCTTGAATGCCATAATCCTTCAGTTGTTGCTTCATCCAGAGTATCTGACCACAGCAACTCCCAGCTGCAATGTATTCAGCTTCTGTTGTACTGGTTGAGATAGAGTTCTACTTCTTGCTAAACCAGGAGACAAGTCTCCCACCTAGCAGTTGGCAGTGACCAGAGGTGCTCTTCCTGTCTAACCTGCAACCTGCAAAATCTGAGTCAGAGTAACCAATTAGTTCAAAGTTACCTCCCTTGGGATACCATAGGTCTGCATTTGGGTTTCCTTTGATGTATCTGATAATTCTTTTTGCAGCACTTAGATGCCTCTCCTTGGGCTTTGATTGGTATCTGGCACAGATTCCAACAGAGAATGAGATGTCTGGTCTGCTTGCAGTGAGATAGAGAAGAGATCCAATGATTCCTATGTAGGTTGTTGCATCAATATCTTTGCCTTCATAATCCGGACCAATTCCTTGAGAAGTGTTCATGGGAATCTTCACTGATGATTTGCCTTCTACTCCAAATTTCTTGATCATGTCTCTGGTGTAGTTCCCTTGATTGATAAAGATTCCTTCTGGAACTTGTTTGACTTGCAGTCCTAGGAAGTAGCTCAGTTCTCCCATCATACTCATTTCAAATTGACTCTGCATCACTTGAGAAAATTTCTTACATAACTCTGCATCAGTACTTCCAAATATAATATCATCAACATATATTTGTACTAGCAGAATATGGTTAGCAACATAGATTTGAAATAGAGTTTTGTCAACCTTTCCCTTAGTAAACCCATGGTTCACTAGGAATAGGGACAGTGTGTCATACCATGCTCTGGGAGCTTGCTTAAGACCATAAAGGGCCTTTCTAAGCTTGTAGACACAAGAGGAGTGAGTAGGAATGACAAAACCTGGTGGTTGTTCCACATAAACTTCTTCTTCAAGATCTCCATTCAGAAATGCACTCTTGACATCCATCTGATAGACCTTGATGTTGTTGTAGGCAACATAAGCTAGGAATATTCTGATGGCTTCCAGTCTGGCCACTGGTGCAAAAGTCTCATCAAAATCTATTCCTTCTTCTTGGCAGTAACCCTTAGCTACCAGCCTTGCTTTATTCCTTACAATGTTGCCATCTTCATCAGCTTTGTTCTTGAATACCCATTTGGTTCCAATGACATTCTAGTGTTTTGGCCTAGGAACAAGTTCTCATACTTTGTTCCTTTCAAATTGAGTAAGCTCTTCTTGCATTGCATTGATCCAGTCTGAGTCTGCTAGAGCTTCTTCTACAGTCATAGGTTCCATCTGAGATATGTAGCAGGCAAACATTGCTTTTCTCCTTGTTGATGCTGATCTGGTCTGCACACCACTTCTGATATGTCCAATTACTTGGTTAGGAGGATGATCTCTTAACCATGTCAGATCAGGTTCTGTCAGTTGCTGTCTGGGTCTCTCTGGTTCTTCATCTTCTGAATCTTCATCTTCATTCAACAGAAGGGGGTTTGGTGCAGGTGTTGGGAATGCATGATTATCTGCTACCTCTTCTGTTGGTTCAGGTGTTATGTCTTCTATGTTGACTTCTTTGAGGATCTATGTTACTTCTTTAACAGAGATGTTATCATCAAACTTTACATGTATAGATTCTTCAACATGTAGGGTTCTTCTGTTGAGTACTCTATAGGCTTTACTGGTGCTTGAATAGCCTATGAATACACCTTCATCAGCTTTCTCTTGAAAGACTTTCAGATGCTCCTTTCCATTGTTGAGAATGTAGCATTTGCATCCAAATACATGAAATTAACTGATGTTAGGTTTTCTTCCTTTCCAAAGTTCATAAGGGGTCTTCTGGTGATTCTTGTTGATCATATTTCTGTTCTGGGTGTAGCATGCGGTGTTGATTGCTTCAGCCCAGTATCTCATTGGTAGTCCAGATTCTGCAATCATTGTTCTTGCAGCTTCTTTCAACGTCCTATTTCTCCTTTCTGCTACGCCATTATGTTGAGGTGTTCTGGCGGTAAAGAGTT
Organism: Cuscuta europaea; assembly: GCA_945859875.1. Classification (NCBI taxonomy): domain Eukaryota; kingdom Viridiplantae; phylum Streptophyta; class Magnoliopsida; order Solanales; family Convolvulaceae; genus Cuscuta; species Cuscuta europaea. The sequence continues at coordinate 4,246,031 of CAMAPE010000075.1, read as the reverse complement.
GATGAAAGGTTCCATTTTGATCACAAAAGTCCTTTATGACTTGGTTGACAAATTCAGTTCCTCTGTCAGACCTGATTGTCCTTACTTTCAAATTCTTCTCAGTCTGAAGTTGCTTTAACAGAGATGGAAACTTCTGAAGAGTTTCATTTTTCTTTGACAAGAAGATAGTCCATGTATGTAACACCCCAACCCCGTAGGTCTCGAGGTAGTTACTTCTGACCTCTAGTACTATCCTCACAAACCGCCACTAGCCTTTTCCGCGCACTTTGTCCTCACTCGTGTGCGCCCTGAGAACTTTCCCAGAGGGTCACCCATCCCAAGACTACTCCCGTGCAAGCACGCTTAACTTTAGAGTTCTTGGCTAATGAGCTCCCTTAAAAGGAGATGCACCTTGTTGGTATGAGTAGTACTATTAATCCATTTAAATTAAATCTCAAGTGTTACAATCACCCCCACTTAGGAACGCAACGTCCTCGTTGCGCCCATCAACCAATCTCAAATCTCCATCAAATCCCAGAATCCTCCCCCGCTAAATGCCCGCCCGATATCCAACGGGTCAGCACACTGTCGCAGGGTTGCTCTGATACCATTTGTAACACCCCGGCCCCGTAGGCCTCGAGGTAGTTACTTCTGACCTCTAGTACTATCCTCACAAACCGCCACTAGCCTTTTCCGCGCACTTTGTCCTCACCCGTGCGCGCCCTGAGAACCTTCCCAGGGGGTCACCCATCCCAAGACTACTCCCGTGCAAGCACGCTTAACTTTAGAGTTCTTGGCTAATGAGCTCCCTTAAAAGGAGATGCACCTTGTTGGTATGAGTAGTACTATTAATCCGTTTAAATTAAATCTCAAGTGTTACAATGTATATCTGGAGTAGTCATCAACCATGACTAGGGTGTACTTCTTGCCACCAACGCTTGGAGTCTCATCAGGTCCACATAAATCCATGTGGATCAGATTTAAAGGACTTGTAGAAAGATCTCCAGCAATGGGTTTGAAAGAGTTCTTCTGTTGCTTTCCCTTCTGACATGAATGCAGAGGGTTTCTTTCTTCTATACTATGTCTGGCAGTCCATCAACAATGTGTTCTCTTGCCAGTTTATTGATTGTTTTGAAATTCAAATGACTAAGCTTCTTGTGCCAGTCCCAGCTTAGCTTTGAATCTCACTTGGCTATCAGGCATACTCCATCTTTTGCAGTTTTCCAATCAACCACATAGATGTTCTTCTTTCTTATTGCTGTAAGAACCACTTCATTTGTTGTCTCATGCTTCACATAGCAGAAGTCCTTTGTGAATTCAACAGTGTAGCCTTTGTCACAAAATTGGCTAGCACTCAGCAAGTTGAACTTCAGGCCTTTGACATACGAGACATCATCAATGACTATCTGGTTTTTGATCAGCTTCCCTCTTCCTTTTATTTGACCTTCTTTTTCATTACCTCCAAAGGTAACTCTAGATCCTTTGCATTTCTGGAACTCTGTTAGGCAACTTCTGTCACCTGTCATGTGCCTGGAGCATCCACTATCAATAAACCATTCTTGCTCTGAGATAGCTCGAGCACACAGTTCCTGCATGATCAAAAGAAAGATTTAGGTACCCAAGCAATGTTGGGTCCTGGGGGGGTCATGGAGTCTGGGTAGTTGGTACCATTTTGGTCTCATCAGGTGAAACCTTGGTGGATAATACCCATTGTCCACCTGGTAGTTATAGTAAACCGAAGTGTGATTCACTTTGGGCAGATGCTTGTGAGGGTCATGCATCCTGTTTATGTACTTTTGCATATCTTTCTTTGTTGGACATAAGTCCCATATACTATCAAGAGTAGATGGGCGGTTAGCTTTGGGCTTCTGAAGTTGACCAGCCAACCTCTTCTGCCTAAAGTTAACTCTCTCTTGATATCTGCCATTCTGGTGATCATTTCTAGCATGGTTATCATGAGGTTGTCTGTTAATGATTTGTCTTTTATTTTTATTATTCTGAAAACCCTTTTTGTTGTTAAGTTTTCTACCAGGTTCATTGATTTTCAAAAGGGGTTTCTGTTGAACTTTTATATTTCCTTTTTCTGGTCTGATTTCCTCATGAATAACTTTGGTGCCAGATACACCAGCTTGACAGATGGGGCTAGAAATCAGTGGCACTATGACCTTGTCTGCTTTAGCAACATTGGTGCTAGGCATTACAGAAGGCTCACCTGATTCTGTTGAGCCATACCCAAGACCAAATCCAATGCCAATCTGTTGATCAAGCACAATCTTTTCCATGGAAGACTAGGCCTTCTGGTAAGCTTTGTACTTAATCTCAAGAGGCTCAATTTCTCTTATTCTCCTGAGAAGAGAAACATTTTCAGCTTCCAGCTGATCTCTCTCCTTAATTAGAAGATTGGTTTTGATCTCAACCTCCTTTCTTAAGTCAAGAATCTCAACCTTCAGCTTACTGTTTTCTTCTGTAACAGAAGAATAAGTGGCTTGGATGGCCTTAAACTCTTCCCAAAATTCTGACATTGAATCAGAATCAAAAGCTAAGCCTACCGAAGAAAAACTAGATGTAGAAGTAGAGGTTACCTCATCATCAGAATGAGCCATGAGGCATAGGTCTTCTGTCTCAGTATCAAGGCAACAAAAGGCCTCATCAGAGTCAGAGTCAGAACTTGATTCTGTCTCGGAAAGGGGTCTTTCTCGAGCTGTTCTGTGACGAGTGCTTTCCTCCTTCTGGTACTGTCTTCAAATTTCTTCTTTTCTCCATCATGCCCTTGTCTCTTGGACACTCTTGGATGTGGACAATCTGCCTTGAAATGTCCAGGTTGTCTGCAGTTGTAACAGAGGAGCTCACCACTGCTCTCTGTTGCTTTGGGTTTCTGGAATGGCTTTCTACTGGAAGATGGACTTCTTCCATCTTTGGGATTCTTCATAAACTTCTTGAATCTCCTAGCAAAAGCAGCCATATATTCATCAGATAAAAGAATTGAAGGGTCAAAATCATTTACCTTGGATGTACTAGTTGTGAGGGCTGTAGTTGTCCTTTCTTCTGGTACATCCTCCTTTTCTTAAATCATCTCGAACTCATGAGCTTTGAGGTCTGAGATGAGCTTGTCTGTGGGGTAAGTCTTTACATCCTTGTTGGCTTGGACAACAACTACCTTCATCTTCCATGCTGAGGGCAATCCCCTCAACACTTTGAGATTGATCTCCTTGGTGGTATGTTCCTTTCCAAGCTCAGAGATCTCTCAAGTGAGAGTGAGGAGCCTATCATACATCTTGGAGATGCTTTCACCAGGAAGAAGCTTGAAGTCATCAAACTTCTTGTTGGCTATTGTCAGCTTGTTATCCTTCTCTTGCTCATCACCAGCTCCAATGAGCTCAAGAGTATCCCAAATTTCCTTGGCAGTCTTGCACTTCTTTATCCTGTTGAAGTATCTATCATCAATGGACTTGTAAAGAATGTCTTTAGCAATATTGTCCAGATTGTACTTCCTTCTTTCTTCAGTGGTTCACTCAGATTTGGCCTTATTGATCATCTGAGGTCTGGTGTTGTCAATAGCATGCTCAGGGTTGACCTTCTGAAAGCCTGTGAATGGCCCAATGTCAAGTAATTCCCACATCTCATCATGCAGAGCACAGAGATGTGCCTTCATTCGGATCCTCCAGTCATCAAACTTAAGATATGAGAACATAAGATTCTTGGAAAGAGAGCGATCCATTATATCAGATTAAAAATGAGGCAAACAGAAAACAAGTGGATCTTTGTTCAGAGAATAACCTAAAAGATTATTAGAACAAGGAGGCTCTGATACCACTTGTTGGTCCCGATTGTACTGGATACGGTCTAGAGGGGGGGGGGTGAATAGACTGTATTGGTTTTTAACTTTTTCAAGCTAATTACCAGATTTAACAGAATAGCCTGTTCTGTTGGCAGAACAGACTGGCAGCGGATGAGGTTCTGGTAGGGGTTCTGTCAGATTAGCCTCAGAGAAGCAAAGGCAGTAGGCCTTGTGTTAACTCACAAGACACGTTCTGCTGAACACAGAGACCAAGTCTTTGGAGTTAAACATTTCAAATAAGAACGATAAATAAGTGCAGTAAGTAAATGACACCAAGGATTTTTATAGTGGTTCAAGGAACAACTCGTTCCTCTAATCCACTATTCCACTAAGCTTGTAAAAACGTCCATTTACAACGCCTTAGTTCTAGCACTTAAGAAGTTCTCCACGTCTTCTTCAAGCCTAGATGTCTCCTGGGATGCACTTCCTGGCTTCCTTTAAGACTGGTCCTTTCGCTGAGCTTCCCAGAAGTATCACCACTTCACTGCTCCAGCCAGTTACTTGGACGTCCTTCTCGTTAGAGAAGAGTTCTTGGGAGAACAGAGGTTTTCCAACTAGCTTCGTTACAAAAGATTTGTAGATGAAGTGCTTGAAGTTGTTGAAGAATGATTGGAACTTTGCTCTTGTTAGGGATATGAAGGTATTAAAAGTCTGTCTTCCCAACGAGCGCCTTTCTTGTTGAAGATGATAAAGTTTCGATCTCAAGAAGGCTTGTGCGTTTGAAATGTCTTTGAATGTGTTTTTCTTGTGCACTTGATTTTCAAAGTATTGGCAAAGTTATAGCAAAGTTATCCGGTTGTTCTTTGTAGTGTATCTTTTCTACTAGGTTTGTCTTCCCGTTGGAGGAGGAGGACAATGCATTTAATGCGCGTGCAGTGAGTTGACCAGTTGGACCCACAAATTCGGCGACTTGCTATTTTGAGAAGATATTCTTTCTTATTCTTGGTCAATCATTCGTCTTAAATGTCTTCTCGTACGAATCCGCATTAAATGAGCATTTAATGCGTGTACTGTGGCTTTCCGTTGTAGTATTCTAGCCGTTAGAGAATCTTCCGTTTAAATAACCGGCTGAGATAGAATTCTGAAACTTCTAAGTGTCAGACCTTCTGCTATCTTGAGCAGATAGTCAACCAGAAGGGGTCATGAGCACTTCTGTTGAAACGTAAGTCACCAGAGGGTCTTCAGTCCTTCTGTTAAGATAAGGACCAACAGAGGACCTAAGTACTTCTGTTCTAGTGAAGTTCAACAGAGAGTCAGGAGAACTTCTGTCAGGGAACAAACATCAGAGGGCCAAAAGAGGCTTCTGTCTGGAGGTCTTCTGTCGGTCGATTATACTAAAACAATTACAAAGAAAATTCTAATACAATTTTCTAAAGGGGTACTTTCTAAAGTCCTCTAGCATCATCAAAATCTAATTACATTTATTCCTTACATATGAGTTTGGGCAGGAAGCTTGCCCAAATACTTCCCAATAACGTCTACAAATATTAATTTCATTAAGATATAGTCTAAATTCTCGTGAAACAGAAGAAAGTGTTGTGTAGATGTTTGTACCAATCAGTAGTTTGTCATTGATGTCGACTAGTAAGCGAAATGGTCCGCTAGTGAGCGTGACTCCAGCTCTGAATCTCACCCCAGTGTAGCCTTTGTGATGTCGACCTTGTATCTGGTTATCGGTTTTAATGTTAATTAAGTTATCTTTTCCAAAAAAAACAGAGGTCACTTGTGCTGTGGGTTTATAAAACCGTCACTTGAACCGGCGGTCTTCTTTAAACATGGTTAACTCGATATTTTGAGAATTAATAAGGAGTATATCGGGTATTAATTAATATTCAGCCATTTTTTGTTTCTGAATTATGACTCAAGCAAAGCTGAGAATCTCTTTGCTCGCACTTGCTGTCATCAATCATACAGAGTATCATTTCCGGCGATCAGACCGGTTGGAGAAGGTCGTTTCCGGCGAGTTTTGTGCTATGCTCGAACGAGATTATTAATTAGTTGCAGTCCCACTGGAGATACGACATCTGAAACAAAAGCAGATGATACTGTTGCAGTCCCACTCCAGATACCTCCTTCAGATCTTGTCTACACGCGCTCAAAAGTTCGTAACGGCTGTTCAATTTTATCTTGTCTGTTCAATCTTTAGGATATCTTTAATTGAATTGAAGGCACTAGCTCTGATAATTTGTATTGATAAGCGGCTGTAAATTTCGGTACATCTTTAGAATCTCATTTCATGATCACTCTTGTTATTAATGATACGCCGAAGTTGCTGAATAATCTCGTCCAAGTACATATTCTGTTGAATGAGTTATACTCCGTACTTATTTTTGTATTTCTAGGGACACTGTGTAACAGGCAGCCCGTAGTACAAAGTTTTTTTATAGTGTAAATTCCTAAATGCCTATTTACGTGCTTGACTTTGCAGTCTTGATAAGGGTGTTGAACTTGATTGCCAATGGGTTGAATTTGGTGATATTCGGTTCCATATCCAGGTAAGTTGCAGAAGGGGGTCTTCTTTTAGCAGAGTCACCTAGCTCCGGCTGTATTATGAGCTCATTGATTGGCGTTCAAATCAATTATTAAGATTAACAATTTTGCAAACACATTATGTCATTTAATGCTGAAAGTTTGATGAATAAATGATTCTGCAGGCTTCAATGAGGAATTCAAATATCTTGCTACTTTCAATGTCTTTACCAATACCTCCTCCTGAAACTGTATTCTTCGGGGGACTTCCTCTTGGAGCAATAGAAGCCATAAAGGCTAGATATGGAGTGGTTGCACAAATTCTAGATCCTCCAAGAGATGGATTTAATCTCACATTGAAATTGAATTTGTCCAAACTTCCTCCAGATGAAGGTTCTGCAAGTTTTTCTTTAAGGTCATTATGACTTATGAGCTTGTCGTAATTGTGCTGTAGGACACTCCCCCACCCCAAACTTCTTTTGACTATGCTTAAAGATCAGTGTAATTTTTTGTTTAAACCTTCCATCATCTGCATGTAAATTCTTATTGTAACTATTTTTTTTATACAGAAAGATGAATTTTCCGGCTTACTTTTGAAAGTGTATCAACATCTTTTGTTAACACTCAGGGACCATATATCAGTAAAAGATTTAATGAATGCATTTTTGTATATGCTTTATTTATAATTCAGCAAATAATTTTAATTGGCTATACTAGATGTCTAGATGTAATTGTGTTTGGTGGAGACTGAAGACATGCTATTTTTGTGTTAAGTGAAAAATCTCTCTGAGATGCACTATACACTGTCTTTCATTCTACTTAATTTTGTGTATGGTTGCCCGGAAATGATGCTTCTATATTTTTGTTAGTGTATACTAGTACAAGTGTCATATTGCATAGACAGGGGGGGGGGTGTATATGTGTACCTATACATGTATACTGACCCACTGAACAAAGCATCCAAATTTCTTGAATCATCACTTATGTTTACTGACCACTGAACAAAGCGTCCAAATTTGTGGAAGCATCCCGCTATAAGCTCAGTTACATATCAAAACATTCCTGTGCAGCTGTGCTTATTCTATACTCCGTATTTATATCTTATATTCCTTGCATGTGCTCTTTTCTAAAATCTAAAGTTTACCATTGCTCATTGCAGATCACAAACATCATCTGTTGGTAAGTATTGCAGCTGTAAGGGAAGTGGTAATGGGGGCCCCATTAAGAGCAATTCTGAATGCTCTAGCTCTGAGGACAGTTCCTTCTGATTCAGAGAAGGTTATTGCTCTTGTTCATCGGCCAAATGAGTGTTTCCTCCTCTTACCCCAGGTGAAATTGTTGGCTCAATATACAATATACAATATTATACTATTTCATAACAATTCCCGAACATAAAATTTTCTATATCTTCTCATACCAAAGCATACATTTAGTTATTCAGTGTCTGGTATATTCGAACCATTTCATCATCATCATCACCACAAAGCCCCAAAGGCTCCCACCTATGCTGGGGTAAGGGGGGTCGGATGTACGCAGCCTTACCCATATACTAAAGCACAAAGAGGCTGTTTCCGGATAACCCATGGGCCATGGTGAAAATCGCGTTGAAAATTGCATGGACTGACTGCTGCTTCGTAACAAAGAAGCGCAAACAATTTAGTGAGCCGTTTTGCGTCATTCCATCATATTCTTAACCCAAAAAATAGTGAATCTTTGGCTCCATTGCAAATGATGGAACCATTTCTATATAAAAATTGGGGATGTCCAAGCACAGGGGAAGGGGATCATTGAACCAATTGGTGTTGTTTGACCCCTGAATTCTGTCTGTGTGTGTGTTTCTACTTTCTTTATATATTACCACTAGTGTAGATTCCTATTGGATGCTAATCATGCAGGGGACGAATAATTAAGGAACCTAGGGTCTATTTTTTTCTTTCTGAATTTAGATCAATCTAAGCCATGCAATGTCTGATTGGGTGTACTAGAATATGTATTGTATCATAGAATATCAGGATATTTTGAGCCTGTAATCCATTTTCAGCTAAATATTAGTTTGCACCCCATTAAGGCCCATTTTCAAAATAATCAGTATTTGCACCTCTAAGTTCAAAAAATCAATTAATAATGGAGGTGAAAACTCCAATTTAGAAGAAAAATGGGATGCAAACATTAATTTTTAAGGTGCAAATGAAAATTATTTGAAAATTGGGTGCAAGCTCCAATTCTACCTAAATTTCATCTATTTATCCCTTTGCATTTATTTACATAGTTACGTACTTGTTTATGTGCTACCTAACTCCTTGAATGCCCCTTGCCCTGAAGGGATTGAGGTTATATATGGCCAACACTGCACACCTTCTCTCCTGAGAATACTACTTTTTTGCCTCTTGGTGCTCCCTCCCCCTTTATATGACCTAAATCTTTCAGTATAATGGAAAGGTTATTTAACTAAATCTTTAGTTATTTAGTTATGAGTAAATCTACAATTTCTTGTTGAACCTTCTGGTAGCATCACCTACTTAATAACATTCTCTCTCACGCACCATAAATCAAACAATTATGTCATTAAATTAGGGGAAGAATCAAACACATTTTTTGACAAACTGTAGTTGCTTGCTGCAGGCAGAGAAAGTAACTGTGATATTTCCGATGAGGTTCAATGACTCTATAGATACCATTCTTGCTACGTCTTTCCTACAGGTAATTGTATGATCTAATTCAACAAATTTTATTTCCTTCTATGTTATCTAATCCCAAGGATAGAGGAAGGGTCACTGCTAACAAGTCCTGTTCAGTTTCACCTTGAATTTAGTGTGACAGATTTGCCCAACACATAATTCATAGGACATAGTTTACCTTTGATGTGTCGGAGCGTGTATATCTGAACAGCACATTTCAGCAAATCATTACCGGGTTATTAATTTACAATTAGGAATTTGTGGAGGCAAGGCGAACTGCTGGACTACACAATGCCCCTCCCTGTTTTTGGTCCCCTTCTCTTCCTCAAGAGCTGGAAGGTGTTGTTAATGAGGCATTGACAGCTAATGCTGGATATTTCAGTTTTGGTAATGCTAGGAATATAAATTTTCCTCTTTCCATATATCCCTTTATTGCAGTGACATATGTTTATGCTTCTTGTTTGTCAGCAGTCATTTTCCCACGTCATGTGGAAGGACAGAAACTGGACAGGACTGTCTGGAATCTCTCAAGCTTTCATGCTTATGTGAATTATCATGTTAAGGTAGGATTTCTGCTCCCAAAGTGATTTATTCTATATTTCCACATCACTCCCTTGCCTGGATCACTTCCATGTACCTTATTTTGCTCTTCTTTGCTGGCTTTATTATTATTATTATTACTATTGAGGAATTTTATCAATTCAGGACCCGAAAGATAGATTAATTATCAATTCAGGACCCGAAAGATGAAACGTATCAGTATAGGACCCGAATGATGGAAAACTATCAATTTAGGACCTAACGTTTCATAGGTTTTGATTTATTTAATTTTTTATTAATTCCATTACTAATTTTTGATAAACTTTTCTTCACAAAAATTTATTAGTTTAATAAAACGAAATAATATTTAAAATTTTTTAATAAAAAAAATTATGACAACTTAGGTCCTAGATTAATAGTTTTCAATCATTCAGGTCCTAAATTGATAGTTTTTCATCATTCGGGTCTTATATCGATGCATTTTATCTTTCAGGTCCCGAATTGATAATTAATCTATCTTTCGGGTCCTGAATTGATAAAATTCCTACTATTTATTAGAGGGGAGTTTTACTTGGTAAACTAATGGATTTGTCTCCATTTTCTGCTTCAGTCCACATTATACTACATACGTAGTATTATTTTGTAGTTTCAACTGCAACAAACAACAACAAGATCCAAGCCTCAATCCCCAAAAGATTTTGGAGCCGACTAACATGCATCGATCCATGATATCAGAGCCAATAAGAGAAGAAAGATAAGAAGAATAAAAAGATAAAGTAAGGTAAAATGGATAAGAAAAAGATAAATATAAGATAAAAATAACATAAGAAGATAAAAATAAAACGATAAAGAGTATAAGAAAGATAAAAGACAAAAATAACTTAAGAACATACAAAGATTAAGAAGATGAATCAACAACAACAACAACATCCAAGCCTTAATCCCAAAAGAATTTAGGGTCGGCTAACATGAATCGATCTATGATAACGATGCCAAAAGAGAAGACAGACAAGAAAAGGAAAAAAAGTAAGATACAATGAATAAAATAAAGATAAATAAATATAAGATAACAATAACACAAGAATATAACAAAGATAAAAGATAAAAAATAAAAGAGCATAAAAAGCTAGAAGATAAAAATAACATAAGAATATAAAAAGATAAGGAAGATAAACGATAAAAGAAACAAGAGAGGAAAGGTAGACAAGACATCAATCGTCCACATGGATGTGCGCCCTTCACTTTGCTCTCTCCAAAGCCATACTCTCATCCAACCCAAGAAGACGCATATCAGTTCTGATTACTCTAATCCAAGTCTGTTTGGGTCTTCCCCTCCCTCTCTTCTCTGATTCTTCTCCCCACCCCTCAAGTCGTGTAACAGGTGCATCACTCAGTCTTCTATGCACATGCCCAAACCACCACAGACGAGATTCCTGCATCTGATCTTCTATAGGTGCTACTCCCACCTTTTGTCTGATTACCTCATTCCTCAAGTGGTCTTTTCTGGTGTGTCCACACATCCAACGCAACATACGCATCTCTGTCACACTCATCTTTTGAATGTGGCATTGCTTCACCGCCCAACACTCTACACCATACATTAATGCCGGCCTAATTGCTGTACGATAAAATTTACCTTTCAGTCTAGTCAGCATACCTCGATCGCATAGAACTCCTGAAGCACTTTTCCATTTCATCCACCCAACTCTGATTCTATGGCATACATCTCCATCTAATTCACCATCCTTCTGAATTATGGATCCCAAGTAACGGAACATATCACACACTGGTATCTCCTTACCATCAAGAGTAATCCCACTGTTGCTACTGCTTCTACCTCCACCGAACTTGCACTCCATATACTCAGTCTTGCTTTGGCTCAGTCTGAAACCCTTACTCTCCAATGTTTGTCGCCATACTTCCAACTTTGCTTTAACACCGGATTGTGTCTCATCAATCAATACAATATCGTCGGCAAACATCATGCACCACGGTATATCTTCTTGAATTGACTTCGTTAGTTCATCCATGACTAAAGCAAATAAGAAAGGACTCAGAGCAGATCCTTGGTGCACTCCGATAGTAATAGGGAACTCTGCGGTCCTCCCTACACTAGTGCGGACACTTGTAGTACAAACATCATACATATCCATGATGATGCTGATATACTTACGTGATATGCCTTTTCTAGTTAAGGCCCACCAAAGAACTTCTCGAGTACCCTATCATATGCCTTTTCTAAGTCAATGAACACCAAATGCAGATCCTTTTTAGTGTCTCTATACTTCTCCACAATTTGTCTAAGAAGGTGAATGACCTCAGTTGTTGAGCGTCCAGGCATAAAACCAAACTGATTCTCCGAAATTTTCACACTTGTACGAAGTCTTTGCTCAACCACTCGCTCCCAAAGTTTCATGGTTTGACTCATAAGCTTAATCCCTCGATAGTTAGCACATTCTTGTACATCACCTTTATTTTTAAATAAGAGAATGAGAGTACTCTTCCGCCAACTCACTGGCATTTTGTTGTTTCTCCAAGTCATGTTGAAGAAATGTGTTAGCCACTCGATGCCTTTCTTTCCCAAACTTCTCCAAGCCTCGATCGGTACGCCATCTGGACCCACTGCTTTCTTCCGGCCCATTTTTCTCATAACCTCTTTAACTTCTGTTGTTTGAATCCTTCTCACGAAGTCCCTATTTACCATACACTTTGGTATAGTAAGATTATCAATACCTTGGACTTTATTCCCGTTGAACAAGGTATCAAAGTATGACCTCCACCTCTCTTTTATTTCTTCGTCGTCCATTAGTGCACAGAGAAAGAAAAAGAGAGAAAAGAGAAAAGAGATCAATTCCACACAGGAACATGCGCCATCTTATCTTCTATAGGTGCTACTCCCACCTTTTCTGTAGTTATCTCATTTCTCAAGCAGTCTTTTTTTGTATGTCCACACATCCAACACAACATATGCATCTCTGCTACACTCATCTTTTGAATGTGACATTGTTTCACCGCCCAGCACTAGACACCATACATTAATGCAGGCCTAATTGTTGTCCGATAAAATTTACCTTTCGGTCTAATCGGCATACTTCGATCACATAGAAGTCCTGATGCACTCTTCCATTTCATCCACTCCGCTCTGATTCTATGAGACACATCTCCATCTAATTTACCATCTTTTTGAATTATGGAGTCCAATTAACGGAACATATTACACACGGTATCTCCTTACAATCAAGGGTAATCCTTGATAGAGAGCAGAGAGATCAAGGGGCGGGAACGGGCTTGGGCTCACCTCTGTGGGCTGGTTGTGGACTAGGGTTATAGTTGTATTTATTATTATAAAGTTTATGTTATGTTTTCTAGTTTGGGCCTATTATTAGTAGAGTAGTGAGTAGAGTTAATATGGACCTAATTAGGGTTTAATTAATTTGGGATCGATTAGGGTTTCTTCGAGTCTCTTACTAGAAGACTATTTATACCCCTTGCCATGGTTCATTCTGGCTTATCTTGGAATAAAGTTGGATTTCAGCCTTTTGGCTCTGGGCAACGGTTTTTATCGTTGATTATCTGGGCAACGCATTATTCCGTTGATTTTATTTTTCCGTTCTCAACAATCCCACTGTTACTACTACTTTTACCTCCACCAAACTTGCATTCCATATACCTTGTCTTGCTTCGACTTAGTCTGAAATACTTAATCTCCAGTGTTTGTTGCCATACTTCCAATTTTGCTTTAACACCCGATTGTGTCTCATCAATCAATACAATATCGTTTACTACCTGTCTTTTGATTTGCGAGTTAAAAAGATTTATCATTGTAACTTGGAGGTGACTACCCAAAAATAGTGTAGGATAATTTGCCTCTTGATTAAATATCCAAACACCAGGAGAAATGAAACAGATGCCACATTAGTTGTAATTTACAACATCAACAACATTACCCCAGTGCCGCAAAGGGGTAAGGGAAATCGGATCACGCATCCTTACTCCTGTACTAAAGCACATAAAGACATGATGAAAATAACGTCGAAATTGAATGGACTGACTCATGCTTCATAACAAAGAAGCACAAACAATTAAGTGAGTCATTTTGCTTTATTCCATCAAATTACCAAGCTAAAAAATAGTGAGTCTTTGCGTCCACCGGAAATGATGGAATAGTTGTAATTTGCACCAAGTTAGCTTTTTAAAAAATGAGGAAAGAAGAAAAAGTTAGATGCTTAAAAGTATCTAAAACCTGAAATTGCAGTGCGCCTTCATGCTCAACTAAATATGTTTCTTGTAATTTTACTTAAAAGACAGCTAGGGTTTTGGTTGTTGGCACTCCTGTTGCATAAAACTATTGCAGTGGAGTTGTCAAACATAATAGGGGTCAGCAGTTTCTTGTCAAGGCTGGTGGTGCTCATGTAAAATCAGGTTGCTTACCTGATACCTGTGGCATCTCATGCTCTTAAAATGTGGCTGATTTTGTTGATTTTATCATTATGCCAGATGTGCTAGAAGAGGTTATCATTTCCACCATATTATGTTCTTGTTTCCGCCATTCTCAATTCACGGGTTTCTCTTGTAAACAGTGTTCAGAGGGTTTCATGCATACTCGGATGAGGCGTCGGGTGGAATCACTTATACAAGTAACTCTCCATCTTTTGATTAAAATTTGCCTTCTTGTCATCCACATTCTAGAACGATCTCTGGTGTAGTATGTGTACTGATAATCTTATGAGGCCGGATTGACGGAATTTTGTCTAGCCAAAAATGCTTTGGATTTTTTTGCTCATTTTCTCCCATTCTTTTCCCAATCTAACATGGCTGAAACATTTCTACATTTGCAATTATAGGCGCCAAAAACTCCATTTCTCTCAACCAAGCGAGTAGTTGATAAGATCATAAGAATGTTGCCAAAATAGAGTGTTTTCAGGGTCTATATTCTATGAATGTGACTGTACTGATGGGGTATATAACTTGCTCGGGTAGATGGTGTAGTTTGAACAATCATTGAGTGTCATTTTTTTTGTGAGCATAATAAGTTTGTCCATCATCTAATTACCCATTTGGGGGAGTGGGGAGAACGCCATGTGACATTTGTATGGACCTTTTTGTGATGAGTGTATGAGCTTTGATCAATTTGCTTCAGGCTCTTGACCGTGCCAAGCCAGATGCTGAAAAGCAAAAGGAAAGTTCTTCGCAAAACAGATCGTTTAAACAATTGGTGTGTAATTTGGCTCGTTCATATTTTAGGCTCATCTTATTCTTGTCTTTTAAAGAGAAATCTAATCTTCTGGTATTTTGTCACATCTGTCTTTTAGAGCCTTAACGATGGCAAGAGTGGTCTGATTTCACGGAGATGAGGGGCAGCATCCAAACAATGAAGTTTCTTAGTACTGCCTGATAAAATTTCTTCATTGTTTCTTTCCATGTATTTTGGTGTAGAAACTCAGAAATCAAAATATAGTTCATGACAATAACCTTTTTATTTGCCCATAAATTTTGCCCAAGACGCTCTAATTAAATGACCCAGTGCCTAGAAATCCCTCTATTTATAGGACCCCACCCCCCTTTTCCTATTTATAGGACTTACCTCCATTTGAAGGATGCTTTTTCTTCTCTACACACCCACTTCTCTCTAGAATAACTTAATAGTCCATTAATGGAAGCTTCTTATACAATGTAAATGGTGAAGAAAGACTAATAAAATGAGAGTGACTTGAACAATTGTCTGAAAATTGAAAAGTCTTGTGATTTTCATCCTTGAGGGAAGGGCTGGGTCCGGAAAACTGAAAATTGAAAACCGAATCAAAATAAATTGAATTGCTAAAAATTCGAAATCGATTGTAAAGAACCGAATTGAACCGTAGTTGTTTGGTTCGGTTTTCGTTTTTACCCTTCAAAACCGAATTGAATAAATCGAACTGATTAAAATATGAAATTTTATTTGTTAATTGTTACACATTAATTCTAATATCTTCAATAGTATTTGTTTTTTTTTGTGTTAGAAAATTATTTTGTGTGTTATGTTTAGTTTAGTTTATAAATGCATTTACACACTTATTACATACTCTCTCCTTCCTGTTGGATTTTGCCACTTTCTTATTAAATCAACTAATTTGTGGTTCTGCACAAATCTCTCTCCTCTGTACAAATCTTAATCACACAGTTTTTATTATTCTTATTTTTCACCTACTTTGCACTTGGTAAAGTAGGTGAAAAATGTCAAGCAGGTCACATTTTTACTCTTTGGAAATGTCACACTTTGCCTTGAAATGTAATGAAGATGTAAAATAAAAATTGTCATCTTGATAAACATAATGTCAACTTGTCAAGGCAATGACCTTTTTTTCAAATGAGTGTGAAATTATGGCATTTTCAAGTCCAAATAGGGAGAAAAATAATATGAACGATTTAAAATGAATTAGATGAAATTTATAAAAAATGAAAATCCAAATGAGAAAAAACGGATGAACGATGGAAGAAAGAATGAGAATCTTGAGAAAAGAAGAAGAAAAAACTTACCTAGGAAAGCCGAAAGCAGCAGAGACATCATTCAGCGCAAGCAAAGTAGTATGTTACGAACGGGAGCAAAGCTGTATTGCAGGGCAATTTTGACTTTCCATCTATATTTTAGTCCTACACTATTATACGGAATAGTGATAGTCCTACAATAGAATTTTTCATAGGTTTTAGTCCTATTTTGATTCATTTTAAAAATCAAGTGGTCAGAAGAAAATAAAAAAATAAAACAAGGATAGAATTGTCTAACCATGCTCTTCAATTTACGGCCTGTTTGGATGGAGGGTTGAAAGATGTTAGTAATGAAAGTGTTAGTAAGTATAAGTACGAGTTCGGAAATGAAGGTAAGTGTAAGTGTAAAATATAAACTTAAATTGTTAAAAAGATTGAAGTATTATTAACTGGGAAAAATTGAAAATAATAATCTCAACTATTGCTAGTCCGCCGTTAATAATCTCAACTATCGATTATAGTTGGATGGTCCTAACTATAAGGACTATTTTCCAAAAACAGTCCCTAACCGGTTACAACCTGGTATAACAGATTATTTTTAAATGTGAACTATGTGTACGCTTTAAATAATCCCAACTATAGTTGACCTTTTATTATTAATCCCAACTCTCAACTCTCAATTTTTTGAAGATGCAATTTTCTTTATAAATTTCCGAACTATATACTTTTAAACATGTATAAACAACTACAAAAATTATACAAATGTATTGAAGTTAAATAAAATATTTTTAGTCATTTTTTAATTAATTTTCATTATTTTTTTTCCTTTTTTCCAATTTGTTTCCCCCCGTTGTGTTACCAATTTATGATTTTGTATTATTTTCCTTTATTCAAAATTACAAATTTTTTTTATGCTATCTTAGTTCTAAAAACCTAAATTTTCTATTCTTTCATTTTAGTATTTCTATTTTCTTTATTTTACATTATTATATTCTATAAATTATAGTATATAGTTCATCATTTAATTTTAGTGATTTGGGGTATATGTTTTGGAAGTGTTGACTATTTTTAATGAAAATATATTACTATTATAATTTTAAGTGATATAACGGAAATAGTAAAAAAATAGAAGAAAAAGTGTATCAAAATGATAATAATAATCGCAACTATTTTGGTAGGTAGAAGAAGTGTGGACTTTTGGTAAACATTTTTTTATCGTCATTTCAAGCTATTCACATTTTTACGTTGGTAGAAATTAAAAATACTAAAATGGAATAAATAGAATATTTAGAATTTTAGATTAAGCTAGAATAAAGATCTAAATTGTAAAATTTTAAATCATAATTTACTTTTTGAAAATAGAAAATGTAAATTTGAATAAAGGAAAATAATACTAAATCATAAATTGGTAACATAACTGTGAATAACAAATTGGAGAAAGGAAAAAATAAAATTTCAGTTAAAATAATTAAAAAATGACTAAAACTATTTTATTTAATTTTGGTACATTTGAAGAATATTTGTAATTTATTTTTCATGCTTAAAAATATTTAGTTTGGAAATTTATATAAATATTTCTATATCTTCTGAAAGTTGAGAGTTGATAGCTAGTTGGGATTAATAAAAAATATTAATTATAGTTGAGATTATTTAAAGCTTACACATGATTCACATTTAAAAATGATCTATATCATGTTGTAACAGATTCGTGACCATGTTTGGAAAATGTTTCTTATAGTTGGGAACTCAAAAATAATAACGGTGAACCAACAACTATTAAATGAAGCGTTTTCACACACTCCTCAACAGGCTTCCATTACTAACCGTCCTCCGCACCCTAATCAAACAGGCCGTTAGGTGCCTCTGCCAGGCGTAGTCTCATCGTCTGATCTAGCGACTTAATGCATACGTTCGCCGTCTCATCTAAGTAATGCGCCAAAAACCAACGGTGGATGATCCAGTTCCACTATACCTTAGCTACCGCGCTCATATCAAAGCCCATCTCACAAAATGAAGCAATTAACCGTTCAATTTGGCGCTTTCTCCATCGGCGTATGACTCAAATGTTTCAGTTTCGAAGTCCTCGCCTCTCATTCTTCAGTTTCGTGGATTTATAACTAAAGAATTCATTTCGTCTCTCCTTTGGCTTCCTCGAAATGGCAGCCACTCTGTACCCGACACTTAGTCGATTCGTCTTGCAGTTCCGCCCCTCGTTTCCTGTTATTCATAAGCAAACCCAACTCCTCAGACCTTGCCGGAACTTGCGCTTGCCCACCCTATTCAGTACACTCCACTCCAACGCACGGCAGCTTTGCACTGCCAACGATTTGAGCTCTCAAGGTAAGTTCTTAAATTATTCGGTCAATTTGTGTTTTTCTTTTTCTTTTCCCTCCCTCTGTTGGGCAATTTGTGAGCAGGACAGCTCAAATGATCCAGACTTTGTTATTTGTTATTTTAGTGGTTTTTTGGGCCCTATATTTGTTTTTCCAGAGCCATATAGCTATGGTGAAGTGGGTAATGAGAGATATGATGTGATCGTCGTGGGAGGAGGTCATGCCGGCTGCGAGGCAGCTTTGGCTTCGGCAAGACTAGGGGCCAAAACACTGCTTCTTACACTTAACATTGACCGCATTGCGTGGCAGGTAGGCAACTAAATTTGCATGTTTCTGGCTACTATTTTTTATACGAAGAATCTTGTTTTTATGCCTTGGTTATACTTTTGTGTCTTTAAAACTGTGTGCGTTGTTCTATTTTGTGCCTGTGTGAATATATACTCCATCTGTCCAGCTTCTGACTTGCCCCTTTTCTACATCCCAAGTAAAGGTTCTCATTTCAAAATAATTAGCACTCTACCACTTAATCATCAAATATTAAAAATAATACACCTATATCACCATAATTATAATCAATGGTCTCATTATATTATATACTTTAAAAACTGCTTCTCAAAATATATTCGAATAACTTTATTTAATTATTGTCTAAATAACCGTGCCATTTTTCAATAAAAAGCTTAAGCCGGGACAGACTTTTCTTTTTTGTTTATATGTGCTATATAAAGAATTGTAGGAGAGTTTTTCTTGGTGTTGCAAACTTACAAATTTCATGATTTTGACAATTAATAAGGAATATTTGCTCATTCTTCCTGTCTGCACATAGCGTGATGAAGACCAGTTCCTTTGCAGGCTGCTTTAATCATTTTCTAGTCTTATTTTAATTTTGATCATCCAAGATTTTGATCTTGAAGTTTGAAGACCATGCTTAGAGTTTGAAGTAGTCATATTAGTACTCCCTCCGGTTCTTATTAAAGTTCCCACTTTCCTTTTTGGGATGTCCCTTATTTAAATTCACACTTCCATTTTAGGAAACAAAACAGTGCAAAACAGTGTCAAACAGTGCCAAACAGTGCCCAAACAGTGCCAAACAGTGCCAAACAGTGCACTCCACAGTAAAGTCAAATTCATTTTCTTAATATGTGTGAAGTCAAACTGGGAACTTAAATAAGAACCGGAGGAAGTAATAAAAAGGATCTCTAGAGTTTACATGTTTCTATAGTTACACTATTGCATAAAAGAAAAACTTTTTCGGTCAATTAAATGTCTCATTATGCACTAATGGCTACTGTTTACCTGAGTATCTGGTGTTGTTTAATCTTTGAATTTCTTTATGCTCTTGAATATAGTTTGTTTTGGAAATCATCGCAGCCTTGTAACCCAGCTGTTGGTGGGCCTGCAAAGTCTCAGCTGGTACATGAAGTTGATGCACTTGGCGGTGAAATTGGAAAGGTAGCGGATAGGTAACCATAAGGCATAAGTAGCTGCATGCTTATCAGCTTATGTTTATACACTTGCTACGAGGGGCTATGGGCCTATCGCTGAACTGTTTTAACTGTACTCCACTAAAACAAGCCAAGATGGAGTCCTGTGAACTCATAGGGGTGTTTCTAGAAGTATACTTTTTTTTGGAATTGAGTAAATATGTTAGCTAGGTGCACAAGCTAGATGAATTATTAGAGTCAAAATAAATACTTATACAAATAAAAAAAAAAAACTAGCTGGTCATGCATCAGCTGACAACATTGAGGTCTAGGTAAAATGATTATTCAGCTATGCGCTAGAAGGTCTTGGCCATAGGCGTATCTAATAGGGGGCATGGGCCCAAATTCCCCCGGTAATCAGGGGTTTTTACTACTATGACCTAAATGTACAAGTGTGTGCCTTATTTATATTGAATTCTTAGTCCTTACAACATTTTATACATGCAATTCTTGGCTCTTACCATTCCTTATGTAGATGTAGATAAATTTTCTGATATTGATGCTATTGTGCTAGAAAACAAAACATATACTGATGAGTTAGCTTAAAAGGTAATAAGACAATATTGATGTTTAGTTTGAAAGGTAACAAATCACAAGAGTACGCATAATATATTCGCTTGTGTGTTTGTGAAGTAAAAACTAATTTTAGCGGTTGTTATTGCTAGTATGGAACAACATTTTACGGAATGAAACTAATCAAAACTTTATCCATGAACCTTTTCCTACCACTCTTCCTCAAACGTTATGTTTTTCATCAAAAATTCCGTTGGGATATCGTCAGATCCCTCATATTTTTTCAAATTTGACTTCTCTATGGATTTCCCTACACGTCACCCAATAGATTCTCCCACAAGAAACTTTTTTGTAGTGTACAAATCGTTGATTTTTCATATGAATGCTTTATGTTTTAATCTGTGTCGAGAAAACTTGTGTACAGTTTTTACCCTCCTTAACTACACTTTCTGGGTATTGTAATTTGTTACTGGTATTGGGGCTGTACCCCCTTCTTATCTTTTAACAGACTGCTATTTCCCAATACAAAAACTAGGTAACTGCATGCCTGAATTTTCAATCATGTAATAGATGCCTTTAGTTTAGATAGAGAACACAATTATCTTGCTTCATTTAGTTTTCAGTAACTGATTCTGCACTTGTATTTTTATTTTTTAGATGCTATCTGCAGAAACGTATCCTCAATGTCTCCAGAGGCCCCGCTGTTTGGGCATTGCGTGCACAAACTGATAAGAGGGAGTATGCTTTGGAAATGAAAAAGATTGTAGAAAGGCAAGTTTCTTTATCTATTTTCTTTAAATCAAGTGAATGCGCAAGTAGTTTTTCTCTGAAATCCATCTATGCAAAAGGGAAACAAAAACCAAAAGTATTAAGATGGTAGGCTTGTTGCTGTCATTTCGGCCACTGATCCCTTTCTTTATTTCCTACTTTGCTATATTGATGTGGAATTAACTTTTTTTAATCATGAGCATTTATAAGGATCAAACCCTAAGCTCTTCATGATTTTTCTAACAAACCTTTTGTGCATATTTGTACCTTACTCGAATCATTGGCTTTCTCGAAGCAGGACGTAGAAGTTAGGAAATGTTCTTTTTGCCTAAAGATTGTAATCTGGTCTGATTTTTTGAAGACTTGGCAATCTGGTCTGATATGGTCTAGTTTAAATGTTTCTTGCTCCTGCTCTGATCGGAATGTCTTCCCTAATGTTATTGTCATACACACACACACACATACATATACACAGGAATATTCCGGTCAGGAATTTCCTGACCGGAGCCCCATCCGGCCTCAACCTTTTGGGGCGGTTCCCGGTGGTATTTTTTGCTGAATTTTTTTGTATATTCTTAATCAAGTCTGGTTTATCCACACCAAATTTCAGCTAAAAATTCAATGGGAAGGTAGTCAAATGATTTTCGGAAAATAACTGCATTTATGTGTATATTTTGGCGCAGTGTTTTTAAAAAATTATTTTACTGCCTTCCCGATTGAATTTTTAGCTGACATTTGGTGGACATAGACGTGATGAAGAACATGCTCAAAACTTATCATCAAATAATTCCACCGGCAAGGGCCCCAAATGGCCTCGGCCGGATGGCAGTTCCCGTCAGGCCGGCTGGACAGGAATGCCACTCTCTCTCTCTCTCTCTCTATATATATATATATATATATATATATATATATATATATAAAATCTAGGCTGGTATGGTATAAATCCTTCTAGACTTTACGAGGGAACCTGGTTTTCAAGTTTTTCTTCTAAGTAGTGATTTTCATTTGCAGCACCCCAAATCTTTATATAAGAGAGGCAATGGTTGTAGATATTTTGCTTGGGAATAATGACAATGTTGAAGGGGTTAGCACATACTTTGGAATGAACTTCTACGCACCTTCTGTGGTACTTACTACTGGAACATTTATGAGTGGAAAAATGTGGGTTGGTAGAGCTTCAATGCCTGCAGGGAGAGCGGGTGAATCAGCTTCACATGGTTTGACTGAAAATTTACAACGTCTGGGATTTGAGACCGATAGACTGAAAACTGGCACACCTGCACGTGTAGACTGCAGAACAGTAGACTTCTCCAAGTTAGATCCTCAGTATGGAGATGAAGCGGTACGTTCTCTTAATAAATATATAGTCTTTCTAGATAATATGAGTTGATCATATTGAACTTAGTATGTTATCTCTATAAATTAAGTTATTTGAGATGCCGATCACAGGCTACCAAGTGTCTTGTAGTATTGTTACATCCTGTCTGGACGGGTAACTTTTCAATTCCCAACAGTGACCAAGGAATGAGCTCCATTTGTTTAGGCATGTCTAGTGTCTAGATAATGAAGCATATCATCAATTTCATGTTCACTTCCTGCCTCCAAGCTATTTATGTCCCTGACTCCCCGTATATCATGGAATGACCTTGAAGTCCTCAACTCCTAATGCGAACTAGCTGTATGCTAATGGCGGAAAAGTCTCCATAGTTGGATTATAGAACTTTTAATTGCTGTCTAACTGTCTTGTGTATTGACTATCTCGTAAATCATTAGGATAATTTAAAATATAATACAGCTGACATTATTTAGTCCTGTATTGTGATATTACCTGTCTTACGTGTATGCTATTCATGCTGAAAATCTAATGTGTATACAATACAGGTGAGCTGGTTCAGTTTTGATCCCGATTTCCACATAGAAAGGGAGCAGATGTGTTGCCATCTTACACATACCACGAAGAGAACTCATCAGCTTATTAGGGATAATTTGCACGAAACCCCCACTTATGGAGGATGGGTCGAGGCCAAGGGGCCTCGATACTGTCCTTCCATCGAGGACAAAGTATGCTTCATATTCTTCTATAATAAGCTTCCTCATTTTTTATTATTCATTTTGGATTGGTGGCGTCTCGTTTTTATTGTCCATTGAATGAAATTCAGCATAGAAATGACTCAAAATTTGATTTAAACATCAGGTGAGATATACCAGTTACATTTTCCCTCCTCCCCTGCTTAATGGACCATTTCTATTAATCCATCTGATGTTACTTAAGACAAACAGAATACCTGGGTTATTTTCTACTGTAGCTTTACCTTTGAATTCGCACTATAATGCCCTTTTTCTCTCATGGATGGGGAGAGGGGGGTGGTTTACTGGTTTGCTATCCTGCTGATAAGTTTACTGCTTCGAGCTGTAGATTGTAAGATTTCAAGATAAAGAGTCACATCAGATATTCCTTGAACCAGAGGGCAGGAGTGTTCCTGAGCTATATGTGCAGGTTTTCTTCTCTAATGACCCTTGATGAATTACATACTCTAGTAATTAGTTTAAGAAAATCTGCTATTTTCTGAAACAATATACTTAGTACTATTTTGCATATTTTGAACTTATGTAAATCTTATATGTATATGTGTGTGTTGTTGATAGAAACAGAAAACCCTAGCAGACGATATTAACGTCTGCCCCAGCCTTAGGCTCAAACCAAATCTTTATTCTCTATCTGAATAATAGTTCACAAGATCAGACCTCCTTAAATACTCCTTAACCTAATAATAAAATATGGCCATCTAAGCCCAGTAACCTAATAATAAAATATGGCCATCTAGGCCCAGCAGTTTATTAGAAATAACAATTGAATGAAAGTAATAAAACCCAACAATCAACCCAGCCTAATTAGGTCCACTGATAGCGACAGTAAACTAATAACGGGCGAGGCCCGTCCTCCTGAAGCATCGGCCCAGTTGCCTCATCCTAGAGCCTCGGCCATCTGCCTCCCACTCTCTAACAATTTCCTCCCCCTCTAAAACAACCTTGTCCCCAAGGTTGGAGTGAGAAAGCTGCTGTTGGCACTGCTGCACCCCCAGTCCATGTCGCATCATCTTCCGACTGACCAACCTACTACACCACACCTGCTCCACATTTGGCCACAATAAAGTGGCGGGTTCTTCATCTATCACAACTGCCCAAAATTCCACGTCCCTGGTCCGAAGCAGGGCTTGTAGGTCCACCTGTTTCTGGCAGAGTGCCGGGTCTCCTTGTAATTCTACCGGCGTGCCCCGACAGTCAAATGACATAGTCATCGTATCCCAGTTGGTACGAACCTCTCCCAAGGATGTTAGCCATGCTGCTCCTAGTATAACATCCACTCCTCCCAAAGGAAAACACATAACAATCTGTTCGCACTTCGCACCCCGGTAGCGAGATCAACACCCCCTTGCAAACCCCTTCTGATTCTTGGCGACGACCGTCCCCTAGCTGTACACCGAACCTCCTCGTCTCTTCTGCCTTTAATTTGAGTCGTGGTACAAGGGCGGCTGAAATAAAGTTGCGACTTGCGCCACTATCCACCAAGATGGTCACTGTGAACCCCTCAATCACGCCTTTGAGTCGCATAGTACGGGAACTCCAAATTCCCACCATCGAATATACGGGCAAATCCAGAGCCACTGTTTGTTGCTCCTCCTGTTCCCCTAGCTGCTCGACCTCTTCGGGGTGAGATAAAAGATTCAGTTTGGTTGAGGTCGAGTTCCTCATCTTCCTCGACAACCATTACTCTTAAGTGTTTTAGGGGACATTCATGCCCGGGGTATAGGGCTTCTTGCAACGGAAACAAAGCCCTTTTGCACGTAGGTCTGCAAATTCATGCGGTGAGAGGCGTGTGAACTGAGAGCGATTCACTGACTGGTCAGTCATGGCTGATCCGGACCCCGTGTTACTACCTGGAGACCGCGCGGAAGTTGTGCTTCCCGCTGTCCCTTGGTTTCCAGCAACTGGCGTGGAAGAGAACCCCGAAAACCCGCCAACTTTGGTGTAATTACTGGAACGGCGCTGCTGATCGTTGTAACCCCGTTCCGGTCTCCCTCCGGACTGTACGGTCAAGTCGTCTTCAATATCTCTAGATAATTCCATAGCAGCTTCCAAATCAGCTGACTGTAGGATCCTTAAGGAACTGCGAATGGTGTCCCGTAGCCCTTTCATAAAGTACCCCAAGTAGTGGGCATCACTCAAACCTGGGACCTGACTGGCTAATTGCACGAACATATTCACATAGTCATCCACGGATCCTGTCTGCTTAACGTCGGCCAACCGTTCGAACGTGCTTCCTTTGAACCGAGTATCAAAACGGGCTACAAGGGCTTGTGAAAACTCCTCCCAGGCTATGTCTGGTTTCCGTGACCGTGTCCAAGAAAACCAGTACAGAGCAGGACCCTCCATTGCTACCATGGCTGATGCCACCTTCAACTCAGGTCGGGTTTGATGGATTTCAAACTGCTGATTGGCCCTGGTGAGCCATCCAATCGGGTCTGCCCCCTCAAACGCTGGTAGCGTTAGAGGCGTGATCACACATCTAGGGTTGTGGGAGTTCTGCGAGTCAGCCGTGCCTCCTCCCGACTCAGAATCAGCCAGCGGTTCCCCGACGCCATAACCTTCTGCGCCAGTTTGTCTAGGGTTTGCGTGATAGCATACAACTTGGCGTTGGCGGATTGCATTTCTGCCCTGATGTCCTTCTGTTCCGCTTCTATCGCATCCATGCGTTGATCAATGATGGAACGAGTCATGATGAACGTAGGGTGGGGGATAGGATCCGGCAGGTCGGACCAAATTGATAGAAACATAAAACCCTAGCAGACGATATTAACGTCTGCCCCAGCCTTAGGCTCAAACCAAATCTTTATTCTCTATCTGAATAATAGTTCACAAGATCAGACCTCCTTAAATACTCCTTAACCTAATAATAAAATATGGCCATCTAGGCCCAGTAACCTAATAATAAAATATGGCCATCTAGACCCAGCAGTTTATTAGAAATAACAATTGAATGAATGTAATAAAACCCAACAGTCAACCCAGCCCAATTAGGTCCACTGACAGCGACAGTAAACTAATAATGGGCGAGGCCCGTCCTCCTGAAGCATCGGCCCAGTTGCCTCCTCCTAGAGCCTCGGCCCATCTGCCTCCCACTCTCTAACAGTTGTAAAATTTAAAAACTTTTGATAAAGAACATTTGATGTATTTCCAATCTAAGCATAATTAGTGTTTTGTATTATGTGTTTTGTCCCCCCAACAGGCAATGTAGCCGTCATTGTTAATTTAGTGTAAGCTAATCCCTCAATTGTTTCAAAATAGTTTAAGTCTCTCATATCCCAATGATGGGGTCATTAAACATGGGCATCTCTTGCAGTTCCATAGAAACATGGACATCCTTTTCTTTTTCTTCTCAACCATAATGTTATTTTGAATTTCCATCATTTGCAATGGAGCCAAAGATTCACTATTTTTTGGCTTGAGAATATGATGGAACAAAACAAAATGGCTCACTAAACTGTCTGCGCTTCTTTGTTATGAAGCAGCAGTCAGTCCATGCAATTTTGGACGCGATTTTCACTATGAGTCATCCGGAAACAGTCTCTCTGCTTTAGGACAGGGGTAAGACTACGTACATCCGACCCCTCCTTACCCCACCGTAGGTGGGGAGCCTTTGCGGCACTGAGGTAAATGATGAAGAAAAAAACCATAATGTTATTTTGAATTTGAGTTAGGGCATGAGGGACTCAATTGAGCCCCTTTTAAACAACCGAGGGATTGGATTGCACAACTTGAAATACTTCGCAAAATTATGAACAATTGAGTAAACAACAAATGTTTTGCATGCATCTGTCTTTTGGTTAGCGACTCTGAGATGATGTTTTTCAATGTGGGTTTCTTAATTTTGGTTAAGTAACTGCTGCAATGCTAATTCTTGAGTTCCCTTTACAGATATTATACTGTTCAATGAATGGCTTTGGTTTTTAAGTACTTCAGTTTGACAAATTTGCAGGGCTTTTCTACTGGTTTACCTGAAAGACTCCAGTTGCCACTATTACAAACTTTGCCTGGACTGGAGAACTGTACTATGTTGAGGCCTGCTTATGCTGTCGAATATGACTACTTGCCTGCTTATCAGTGTTCGAGGTCCCTGATGACCAAAAAAATAGAAGGACTTTTTTTCTCCGGCCAAATAAATGGGACAACGGGTTATGAAGAAGCTGCAGCACAGGTTTGAACATACATGTGATCTCTCTCACACACAAAAAATTATTTCATTAAAATTGAAATTTGTTACCATAACAATAGGTAGGAAGGCTGTTACATTGTTCACCAATTGGTTCTAATGTACCCTTTTATGTTTTTCTTTCTGATAGGGAATTATTTCTGGGATTAATGCTGCTAGACATTCGGGTGGAAAATCTCTAATTGTTCTAGAGAGGGAAAGCAGTTACATAGGGACACTGATTGATGATCTGGTCACGAAAGATCTTCGAGAGCCTTACCGCATGTTGACTGGGTAAGAAATAGCCAATCATTTCCTAATGCAACACACATGTTGATGATCTGGAAAATCCCTAATTTTACATTTTTCTAGGAAAAATAGCATTTTATTTACAGTATTAAGTACAACTTCATTCCTTAAATTACAACAGGCATTGATTCTTCAGTTATAGTCTGCATTAAATTAAAGCTGTAAATTGTTTTCTTCGTATAGTGTGTGATGTCCTCTTGTTCTTAACCATGTCCTTGACTTCTAGTTCTAGTTCATGAGTCCATCACCACCTGCCCATGCGACAGAGATGATGCATTCTTTTGGCCTGACTTTTTTTAATTAAATGCTCTTCAGCCGCTCAGAACATCGTTTGCTTCTTCGCTCTGATAATGCTGATAGTCGTCTGACTCCTGTTGGTCGTGAAATTGGTTTGATAGATGATAGGCGATGGGCTATGTATGAGGACAAGCAAACTAAAATAGTAGAAGAGAAGAAGAGGTTGAAGACAGTCAGGGTTTCAGGTTATTGACCCCAACCCTTTTGTATTTATATGAGAGATTTTCCTAAGCAGGAGTAAACACGTGTTTTCCCTAAAGAGGACTACAAGGTTATAATTCCCAAATTAGGAGCAACCACTTTGTGGATGGACAAAAATACCCTTACTATACAGTTTTTTTATGAAACAAAATCAACTTTCACCGGACTCCGACAAACGCCACTTGACTTCCTCCAAATACTTCCATCCTCTGGCGGCAGTTGCTCGAGTCTGGCTCACTGTCATCCTGGATTCGACAACTGCTGGATAAATATTGTCATCCTAAAACCATATTGACACAAACTAAGACGAATATGTAGCAACACTGCAATATACTGCCTCCGTCCTGAAAAAGGTTGGCCAAATTTCCTTTTTTGGATGTCCGAAAAAGATTTGCCATTTCCATTTAAAGTAAGGAATATGTGGCTAAAATTAATTCTCTCTCATCTGCACAAATTTCAACCACACAGTTTTTACTTTATTAATCCACGTGAAAGTCAACTTTGGCCAACCTTTTCAGGACGGAGGGAGTATAAGTAACAAATGTTCTATATTGACCATATCATAAAATTGATGTCATCTTTGTGCCTAAGTTGACCAAATGTTAATATTACTAAAAAAGAAAATCAAGAAAACCGATGAAAAAACAAACCGAAAAAATAAATAGAAGAAATCAGCCAATGAAAGTCACGGAGAAAGAGAATGAACTCCGTTGGATGCCAGATCTACCACATAGAAAGAAAAGGGATGAAAAAAAGACGCCTTGTTGTCGTC
Organism: Cuscuta europaea; assembly: GCA_945859875.1. NCBI lineage: Eukaryota > Viridiplantae > Streptophyta > Magnoliopsida > Solanales > Convolvulaceae > Cuscuta > Cuscuta europaea. Next base: position 4,217,135 of record CAMAPE010000075.1, on the reverse strand, counting down.
AGAGAAATAGGAAAAGCATAATAGAGAAGAGAGGAGCGAATGATTTTAGTATATTCAACGATGATTAAAAAGGTTTACAATAGGTGCGATTTATACAATCACTAATCAAGTCTATAAGGTAGGTAATAATACAATATTAATGATAGAGATATGTAACTGCTAAATGCAATATTATGCCTTATAAATGTCAATTATTTATTTCCTTCAATACGCCCCCGCAAGCCAGGTATTATGTCACTTCCAAGAATCCTGAGCTTGTGTCTAAGAAGGATAAAGCGTTGCCGGGAAAGTGATTTGGCGAGGGTGTCGTCTATTTGAGCAGAAGATGGTATATGCTGCACTTGAAGAAGGTCACGTTGAACCCGTTGCTGAACAAAATGAAAATCAATAGCTACATGTTTCATGCGGGAGTGGAAGACATGATTGAGTGAAGATGTAGTAGCACCGTTGTTATCACAAAGGAGGAATGGAGGAGAAAGGAGCGGGTGCCGCAATTCAGAGGCGGTGGTGGAAAGAGCTCGATATTCTGCTTCCATAGAGGACTTAGCAATAGTGCGCTGCTTAACTGATCGCCAAGATATAAGAGACTCCCTGAGAAAGATGGCATATGCGCTCGTAGAGGAATGGTCATCAATATTCCCTGCCCAATCAGCATCACTAAAGGCATGGAGAGAGGGGGAGGTGCTGCAACAAAGATAGAGGCCATGAGAGGCAGTGCCATGCAGATAACGCAAGAGACGTTTGAGAAGTTGCAAGTGATTAACCGTAGGTTTATGCATAAATTGAGCCAATTTGTTAATAGCAAAGGCAACATCTGGGCGAGTAAGATTCAAATATTGAAGAGACTCTAGGACCTGTCGATGAGAGTGGCATCACAAGATCCTGAACTGTCAAACAGAGATAAGGAGACAGAAAAAGCTAACGGTGTAGCCAGAGGATTATCTTCATACATTTTTAAAACTTTTAATAAGTCCATAATGTATTTATGTTGATCAAGAAAGAGTCCACCCTGTGTAGGAGTAACGTGCATGCCCAAGAAATAGTGTAAGGCTCCTAAATGCTTGATAGAGAACTGGTGGGCCAATGAGTCAATAGTTTGATGTATCCAGTTCGGTGTAGAACCACTAACAATGATGTCATCCACATAAACCAAGACATAGATATAATATGGATGGGAGGAAAATATGAATACACTAGCATCGGCAACAGATTGATGAAATCCAAGTGAGAGAAGGAATCCACTAAAAGCCTGATACCACACCCGAAGCGCTTGCTTAAGACAAATGGATTTTCGAAGAGGACACAAACCCAGAACCATCATTAAAACCAGGTGGTTGCTTCATGTAAACTTCCTCCCGAAGAGTCCCATGGAGAAAGGCATTGTTGACATTTAACTGATGTACTGGCCAATCATGAGAGAGAGCAATAGTCAAGATGATGCAAATAGTGACCGGTTTTATGACCGGACTAAAAGTATCAGAATAATCAATCCTGCGACGTTGATGAAAACCCTTAGCTACTAGCCGAGCCTTATAACGATCCAATGAACCATCCGGTTTATAGTTCACTGTATATACCCATTTACAACCTACAATATTCTGGCCAGGCTGAGGTGGAACAAGATCCCAAGTACCCTGTAGAACCAAGGCATCAAATTCTACTGACACAGCACTCCGCCATTCTGGTACCTGCACAGCTTGAGAAGCACAAATGAGAATTATATGGTGAGGTAGGGGGATATTAATGGCAATATTGGCTTGTTTACGTGGTCGAAGGGTCATTGGATGGGTACGTTTGGGAGGGGAATTATCGAGGTGTGGGGTTGAGGTAGTGAGCTCAGTGGTGGTGGGTGGATGAGGGGTGGGTATAGGAGAATTGGCTTTGGGTCGGTGGTGGTAAGTGATGATTTGTGGTGGTGTGGCTTTAGGATGGGGAGAAGTTTGGATATCACTTTGGGTGGAGGTATTAGGTGACTAACCAAGATTCAGTTGTTGAGTCGAGCTATGAGTAGGAGAAGACGCCCCTGTGACCAGAGTACCTGAAATAGGAAGATAAGACATGGAAGGTTGAAGCCAATGATCAACTTCAGAAGTGATATTTGAGACTGGTGGTGAGGATGTAAAAAGGGGAAGACTGTCTCGTCAAACACAACATGTCTGATGATGAAGATACGGTTAGTAGTAAGATCAAGACAGCGATAGACACTTTGTTGGTCACAATACCTCAAGAAAACACACGATTTAGAGCGTGGTTCCAATTATGAGAGCCATAAGGACGTAACCAAGAGAAACACTGGCACCCAAAAACAGCAAGTTTAGTATAATTAGGAGGTTTTTGGAAGAGTTTTTCATATGGAGTGCATAAGTTAAGAGAGAGAGCGGGTTGCCTATTGATAAGATAAACAACTGTAAGAAAGGCATAGGACCAATATTTAAGAGGTATAGACGCATGGTGAAGTAGGGTGATACCAGTTTCCACAATGTGACAATGCCGACGTTCAGCAAAGCCATTGTGTTCTGGAGTGTAGGGGGTAAATAAATGAGAAATACCACATGTGCTTACGAATTTCCCTAAGGTTATGTATTCGCCTCCCCCATCAAAATAAACTGTTTTAATTGTGCGTTGAAAAAAGTTTTCAACAATCTTTTTAAACCGTTGAAAGAGTGGAGTGACCTCACATTTATGAGCCATAGGGTAAAGCCAAATATATTTGGTATAATAATCAACAAAAATAGCATAGTAACGAAAGCCATCAACATAATTAACACGAGCAGGACCCCAAACATATGTATATAATAAATCTAAAGGTCCGGAGCTCGTAAGAGGTGATTTTGCAAATGGCAGCTTATGGCTTTTATTACTAGCACACGAGACACATAAGGAATTATTTGTAGTAACATCAAAAAAAGAAATACCTAAGGAAGAGATTTTTTTTTGTGATAGGGAGGGCAGGATGTCCTAAACAACAATGCCAATTTTAAGGGAAATTTTTTGGGTGATGTGAACGGATGGAGATGGTGGAGGGGGTACATTTGGCAAGTTGTAGACGTCTCTTTTATTCATACCCCGTAACAAAATTGCTCCCGTTCGCCGGTCCTTAATAAGACAAAAGGAAGAATGAAATTCAATTAGTATGTCACTATGTCATTATCACGACATAATTTGGCGACAGAAATCAAATTGGTATGAATAGAAGGGACAAAAAGAGTATTCGTTAGGGAAAGAGAGTGAAGAGTCATATGCCCGACTTGTGCTATCGCAAGACCTTTACCGTTACCGATAACAAGAGAATCAGTGCCACTATAATCAGATGCCAAGGTAAGTTTATTCAGGTTATTGGTGACGTGATTGGTGGCTCCAGAATCAAGTAGCCAGCCATTGTGACGAGTGAAAGCCGTATTAACTCAGGGACGATAAGTTTGTAGTTCAAACCGATGCCAACAGTTGAGAGCAGAATGGTTCGGTTTCCCACAAATTTGACATGTAACATTGGGCCCGAAATTACCACTCCCCGAACTGTTGCGGGCTGCCTGATTGCTTGTAAGACCCCCAGAATTGTTATTGCCTCGTCGGTTAGGACTGTAATGAGTATTGGGTCGCTGGTTTCTGGGTTGATTCCGATTAGTATTGCGGGCCGAATAATTAGTGCGATTGGGCTGCTGTTGAAATTGGGCCAGCGGTCTTGGGCCCAAAATTGAAGGGGCTGGATCTCTGCGAGCCACAAGTGCTGCCGACTCCCCCGTACTCGCGTTATTAGCCGTCACCACAACAACGAAGGAGTTAAAGTCTTCTTTCCGCTTCATGGAGTCTTCTAAGCCAGTGAGCAGGGTATAGATCGTCTTGAACCTGTTATGGCCGCAGGTCCGAATGGAGTTAGCAAAGGATTCAAACTCGGGTCGGAGTCCCCCCAGTGCTTGAACGATGAAATCTTCGTCGTTTACGGGGCGACCGGCCTGAGCCAGTTCATTGGCGAGCGTGCTCAGGTGATGGAGATACGCCCCCACTGGTTGAGAGCCTTGTCGGGTGTGGCGGAAGATGTCCTTCATGTTGCGGATTTGAGATGGTGAACGAGTCCCATAGAGTTCCTCTAGAGTCTTCCAAACTGGTGCAGATGTGCGAGAGGACCCAACCAAAGGTTTACAGGTCGAATTCAGGGAAGCTATGAGGGCATGTCGGATAAGCCGGTCTTGCCTAGTCCACCGGAGATGGCCATCAATGTCACTCTTCGGTGGTGGAGCAGTATCATCAGATATATATTGATCAAGATGAGACCCAAAAAGAAAATCCAAAATCTGATCCCGCCATACCAGGTAATTTGAACAATCAAGTTTTTGTGGGAAGTGATTGGGATTTAACAGGATTAATCCATCTGGGGTGAGAGGTGTTGTAACTGTGGTTGAAGGAGTATTAGAAGGGATAGGTGTACTGGTAGGGATGTTGTCGAGGTCTCCATGTTGGAGGAGAGCCTCAGGCTGGCTGTCGTTTATTGTCATAGGGGTGAGGAAAAGGGCTGGTTATAGCTCAGTGGCTCTGATATCATAATAGAGAAGAGAGGAGCGAATGATTTTAGTATATTCGATGATGATTAAAAAGGTTTACAATAGGTGCTATTTATACGATCACTAATCAAGTCTATAAGGTAGGTAATAATACAATATTAATGATAGAGATGTAACGGCTAAATGCAATATTATGCCTTAAATGTCAATTATTTATTTCCTTCAATAAAGCATAGCTTGCCCGAGCTGCTGCAACTCGACGAAGTTGCAGCAGAGATAGGAAGGAGATGCTCGCCTCTGCACCAATCTCTGTTTCTGTCTGCTTTCTCTTATTTGAAGCAGCATTCAAAGAAGGGAATGGGAGATAAAGTAAAATAGGCTGTTGTAGTTTTTAATGTAAAAAATGTAGGAGGGGTAAAATAGGAAGAATAGTTCATTTGTATGAAAAAACATACATGGTCCTTTTTTAATTTGGGCAGTGTTTACTCCTATCTAGGCTAATTTCTTTATATATATATAATATACTTCTTGTGAATGCATTTTCTGTACCTATCCATTTTTTCTAAATAAATATATAAAACAAAAGAGAGATATGTTGGGTAACGAACATATGCCTAGCTCTTAAATGAAGTGGGACTTCAGGTGGAGATTTGGCTGCTGAAGTTACATCTATTTCTCATCAGCCAGTTAAGGATTCCTCAACATTGGAGAGCCTCCTTAAGAAACCACATGTGCAGTATGAGGTCTTTGATAAGCATGGTTTTGGAAATCAACTTCTATCCAGAGCAGAGAAACTCTGCGTAGAGATTGACATCAAATATGAAGGCTTCATCGCTCGCCAGCAACTCCAACTCAAACAGGTTTACCAACTTCCTCGTGCCTTTCTCTTTCATATGTGCTAAATTTTCAAATTCTTATCCAATTCTATGACTTATCCATAGCTGTTAGCTATGTTCCTTTGGTTGTTGTTTGATCCCGTTTTCTGCTTCTAGATGGTTCATCAACAGCATAAACTAATCCCTGAGAGCATTGATTATTATGCCATTAGCACTTTGTCACTTGAAGCGCGAGAGAAACTCTCAAAGGTCTGTTCATGTTAACTAAAACCTAGTGCTGGTGTGTTCATCTTGACACCTAGTGCTGGTGTGTTCATCTTGACGGCCTGCCTTTACTTTCAGATTAACTAAAGTCTAAAACCTAAAGCATTGGTCCCAAAGTCATTGACATTAGGTGAGTTGTTTCATGTTTATAGGTCAGGCCCCAAACCATTGGCCAGGCGAGTAGAGTGGGTGGAGTGAATCCTGCTGACATTACAGCACTTCTTATCATTCTTGAAACTAAGAAAAGGAATGCCCGTGAGCATACAGGGAAACAGGGTGCTCCTCCAGTTGACATTGGTGCTGCAAACAGGCGACCGGAAATTCCACTTGCAGTAGAAGCGGTGTAAAGCTGAAACCCACTTTTTGGCAATACTAGTTTTTAGGCATAGCTACAAGTTAAAAGTTTGATCCATCTTCTCATTTTCTATTGGGTGATTATGCAATACAGCTCGCTTTAATCCAACATATGGTCGCTCCAATATTGTACACATCATTCGTGTTGTTTTCCAATGCATCTCAAAATGTTAATGTAATATAGAAGCAACATGCAGTTGACTGACCCATAATTCTCCTGGTAGTTCGGTACATTCTTTGTTGTGTTATTCAACTCTTATCTTTCTCGAATTTGTTTGTTATGTGAGTTTTTCCCATTGTCCAGTCCTGGTAGTTCCCGATAGGGGTAGACAGGGCCCAGTTCAGGTTCCAAACTGGCCAATCCCTGATTCCCTGGTCCCCCACAACCATATGGTACAACCAGAACCAGCCTCCTTAAGGATTCCAGATTGGTTTTCAGTTCATGTCCGCTACTTGGCCAGTTCCAAATTGGATTTCAAAGATAAATTTGTGGTGGACAGAAAAGGAACAAGAACCATCAACTTTGGTCCTCAGAAGAAATTGGGCAGTTTTTATTTATAAGAATCACCCTAAATAAGAGTAAACAACTTTTGGAATTTCAAAATAGGACTATTGCGTTTTTTCTTCCCCAAACAGAAGTCATAATCAACATGATTGAAAAATATTGTCATTAATTATAACAAGTAGTTGAACTTCAAAACATGTTTACTCCTATTTTGGGAAATCTCCCTTTATTTAGTTAATAGCCAACCAATTTGAGTCAGTTTAGAGTTGCAACTTGCATCCATGAACCATGTCAATCCCTAGTTCCCCATGTATATTGAATTTATTCTTCTACTACCGTATCAATTTAAGTAATTTTTTTTATTTTTTTTATTTTTATTTTATTTTTCACGTTTTCATTATTATTTTATAAATATTTTATTATTTTTTAGATTTTTATTATAAAGAAAACTATGATTTTATCATTAATAAAATAGATCTATTGGAAATTATAGGAAGGGGGTAGAATGGGAAGAAGAGACATATATTAGTCCTATGTTGGGAATAAAGAGATTGTACTCCTGGTCTCCTGTAGTTGAATTTTGGACTTAATTTAGTCCTACTAAGGGCTAATACCACTTTTAAATTTTACCATTCCTTTTACTTGAATCTAGGACTTATTTTGCATTGCTAAAGATTATATGTTATCACAAAAATATAGTCATGTATTTCTTTTTTAAGTTATCCCAAAAATAAAGATTACGTTTCCTTCTTTGATAAATGATCTACATTACCTGGTATAAATGATCTAGGATTTATTTTGCACTGCTAAAGATTATATGTTGCTATTGATTGCTTTATTTTAACATAATGTGAAACTGTTAAGTGTTAACTATTACATCTTCCTGTATAAATGCTACAATATGTAAGTATAAAACTATAAATGCTACAATACGGAATTTCATGTGGCTTGTTAGTTGCCTCTCTTCTCCATAGATATAGACATGTTTCAGGAGCCATGAGAAGGTCTGCTATGACAAGAATAATTATTCGAAGCTTGAGGAACGGCTATATCTGCCACACAAGTAATCCTCTACAGATATGTTTTGATCAGAACTACAACTTGATAGGGAATCACTATCCAAATTTTGCAAGGCAAGGTTAATAAAGGATTGTATGTTTGCTGGAGGGGGCTGTTGTTCATCATCTGCATCTACTTCCTCTGATCCGTTCACCTGTTGCCTCGCCCAATCAATGGCCTCTTCTTCGCCTTGAAGGAGCTTTACAACCTATTATTCAAATATGCAAACTGCTATGATTAGGTATGAACAAACACAGCAGTCTCCTCTATGCAACTTGGAAGAAAACACCCGCACTTACTATGTCAATTGGAGGACGGAGTCTGGGTGCCCGTTTGATACTAAGGGTGGCAGCTAATACCATCCTCTCAAACTCATCACGCTCATATGTTTCAAGCAGGCTTAAATCAAGTAAATCAGTAGGTTTCCCGTCCTTCAGTGTTTGCTTTGCCTAAGAGTGAGTAGATATATAATGTTATTTGCAGCAATCAGTTAGCAAAATCGCATGTTAGGAAAATAACTTACCCATATAACCAAACTCTCCTGGCCCTTGGAATTTGTATGGTCAATCGGCTTTCTACCAGATAAAAGTTCAAGAAGTACCACACCGAATGCATAGACATCAACCTTTTCATTAATTTTTCCATGCATAAAATATTCTGGAGCCATGTAGCTGCCCAATTGAAAAAAGTTACAGAAAATCAACAATCAACAACATACAGTGTGCGAGGATGATGCCTAACTTACCCAAATGTACCAGCAATGTCAGTGCCATCTAAATCACATGAAGAAACAGAAGCTAATGTTGCAAGCCCAAAATCTGATAGCTGCAAGAATAAATGAAGTGTGAACATCTTGATATATGATTTGTACAAACTTTTCAATGTCAAATACATTACCTTTTCAAAATCATATGAGAGAAGAATGTTTGAAGATTTTACATCCCTGTGAATGATTGACGCTGAATTATGCAGATGTTCCAATGCCTCAGCGACCCCTAATGCAACCTTGTATCTCTCGTGCCAACCAAATAACTTCCCAATGTTTTGAGTACCTAATTCAAAACATATGTAAATCAAAATTATTATTAAAAATTTGCAGGAACTCTAGCTGTTGTAACTACAGAAAACAGGAGTTTTCAAGTAATAAATACCGTGGAGATTATCTTCAAGGCTTCCTCGGGTTAAAAGATCATAAACTAACAGAAGGTTATTGTCTTCAATGCAAAACCCAAGAAGTGAAATAATGTGTCTGTGATGCAAGCCTGTAATAATCTCTATTTCTGAACAAAATTGTTTTACTACAACTTCTGATGGCTTAAAAATCTTCACTGCAAACTCCATCCCATCTGGAAGACACCCTTTGTATACCTTGCTGCTGCCACCTTTTCCAATTAAATTTTCTAAAAATGTAATTGAGTAATATCAGAACCTGATATCATGAAGTGACAAGTAAAATGTGAATATGGATACAGACCATTCAGAAAATTAGAAGTTGCTGTCAGAAGTTCCTGGTAACCAAACAGCCTGCATCTTTGTGAATACTTCTCGGAAAGGCACTCTACTTCCTTGTGAATTTGAAAGCTGGAGCTCTCATTTGAACCTTCTACAACATTCGAGTTCGAAGGAAGATACTCCTCATCATATACACTTTGTTTATCATCCACAAGGTGGGTAACTCTGAGAGATTGTTCACATTGTATTTCTCTAACCCACTGCAATTCAGAAGACGTTTTTGCAGAACGCTTACCAGATTTTGTGTTCTGGTGAAATACTTTTCTGAGCAATGCTGATCCTGAATTTGGGTCTCGCACATCCATTGTCTTATAAGGTACCAAGGCTAGAGAAGTACACACTTTGCCACTATTTGACGATGGTAGCTGTGTGAAAGAACTGTCCTCTGGATCTGCCTTTGGAGGGAAACTCAAAGGACTTTTAGTCAAGGTCTTACTCTTCGAACTCAATTCAAGCACATCAAACATGTGTGATCCCTGGCCAATAGAAGTAGTTGCTACTCTGTGAAAGACAACCTTACCATTATTGACAGCAATAACAGAGATGCTCTTCCCGACCTTCCTGGCACAGTACTTTGCAAGTGAAACCGATGATCTAATACTATGATGGGTGCTTGAAGTACCAACAACCAAAATTGGTGCTTTGTAGATAATTGCCTCACTAGCCAGAACCTTACGAGCTGGAGACCCTCTACACACCTTGAACTTAAGATTAACCTATAAAGCATAGATAGAGAGAGGATGAGTATTCCCTTCACTAAGCTTCCCGCTTTGTGGGATTAATTGCTTGGATACCTAACAAGTTCAAACTCCATCACAGAAGAGAGAGGTTTCAGATAAAATTCCACACAATAGGTGACAGGGTTGTAAGAAGTTCACAACAAGCCTTCCTTGGTTACAAATAGCAGTAGTAATTAAATAAGGAGTAATTGTTTCACAGATAATCCATTTGCCTACATATTACCGGTTTCGCTTCACATATTAAATACACTAAGCCATTTCCGTAAAAAAGGAAACACAAGAGATTACCACAATCACCTTAAACCTAAACTAAACAGTAAAAAGGGAAAGTAAAAAATACAAAGAAGCAATTAGTCCGGTAAAATAACCTGTTTTAAGTTGCAGAAGCCTTCATAAGCGGCCATCATTGAGTCAAGAGTCTTCACCAGTGAGAGCATCTCCGACTTATCTTCTCCAGCGTAAAACAGCAAGGTGAACAATTAAATGAAACACGGAAATCGTGAAAAGAAAATGTTAAATCCAGACAGGGAATTGCAAAAACTACAGAGTTCTGAAACAGTTATATTTGACTATGACATATAATTATGTGTATACCATACACAAACATAACAAAAAAAGATACGCACGTATTGGCATACCGCTATCAGGATTGAAGATATGCAGAGCAATGACGCTATCTCCAGGCTGGGCAATTTTAACGAGAACCCAAGTCAATAGTTCCTTACTCCCCGAATCCAATTTCACCCCCACTACGGCCACCAATCCTCTCCCCCCTCCGAAGAGGGCGTCACCGCTGCAGCCACCACTAGTACTCTCACCCTCATTACTGCCTTCAACGGCACTACATTTCCCGGCAAGTCTCATTCCAGATCGGAAAACGGCTTCTTCGTCCTTTTCTTCGCAGTGCAACTCCCTGTGTATAGAACAGGCAAACTTCTTCTCAGGTTCCCTCTCTCTGAAATCACTAATGTCCGTTATCTCTGTCTGAAACACCTTCTCTGTCCTAACAGATTGTTCGAACATTTATGGCCCCGAGCGATTATTGACCGTATTCGAGCGTTTTAATGTATTTATACAGCCAATGTTGGGGTTGTTCGAGTGCGTGCCAGCCCACGCTCCCCGACTTCTTTATTATGTATGATAACTGATTTTGAAAATGCATCTTACAATTTGGAAAGAAAACAAAAAAGGAGAACACTCCATCCTTGAGGGTCCCTCAACCTCGATCGCAGTTGTCGGGATTCGAACCCGAAACCTAACTCTTGTGTCACTCCCTTGCTACCAATTCAGCTACATCCACCGTTATCTTACAATTTGGAATAATATTTAAAGTAGTAATATAGTTGATGTAATATTCTTTTATTCATAAAAAAGATATGATATTTCAATTTCACATTCTTTACTTTGTCTTATACATAAATGATAAGTACAAACGAACATGAACGCAATATTTATTAATAGCAAACATGGAAAAACAATACATGTTCCATGTAAAAACGCCAATGCCTTACAAAAATGACACTTGACTCTTTTTGGTACATTGTCAAGATAGATATCCAAGGTCATTATTGATTTTTTCCATTTCTTATTTAGTAAAAAAACAAAAATATTGGTTTTTGAAAATTTTTACATGAATCAAATACTCCAGTTTTATCTGTGGAATAAAACATATGAGCAATTTCTATTAAAAAAATTATTGGTACACATTATTGGTACATACTCTTACACACTCATGTCTGTGAAGGCTTTTTTATCTTTTTTTATGTCTGTCCCAGATAAAACATATTTGACAAATACGTTTTGTCTGAACAGACATAAAAAAGATAAATTTGCGAGCGAGGGAGGAAATTTAATTAATTAAATTTTTGTAAATAATTAATTTTTAGTGTTGGAAATAATTAATTTTTGTATCTAGGATGACGAGCGGGGGAGGAAATTTAATTTATAGGAGTAAATTTGCCAATTTGGTGGCCTAGTCCACTGATTAGTGTTCCTCGATGGTGATAATAATAAAGTTGACATTGTAATATTGAAATCAGAAATTTTCACAATGTCAACTACAAATTTTCTAACATCTTTATTTCGGGTTACATGGATCCGATTTTACTTTGTGTTGAGCATATGGTTTCGGATGATCAAAATATGCAGTTTTTGAGACCCATTCGAGAAGAGGAGGTGAAAGAAGCACTTTTTTCTATGCATCCAGATAAAAGCCCAGACTCAGGTGGTTTAAGCCGAGGATTTTATCAGCATTTTTGGGAGGTAGTAGGACCTAAGGTGGTGGATTTTCACCTAAGGTAAGCTTCCAGAGAAAGTTAATCATACCCACATTATTCTTATTCCCAAGAAGGAAAAACCTGAAACGGTTGAAGACTAGAGGCCTATTTCGCTCTGTAATGTATTTACAAAAAAAAACTTGAGACTATTTAGGGAGATATTTTTGGAAGTATATTTTAAGTCAAGATAAAATTGATGTTTTTATAAGAGGTAGGCACCACGGGAGTAATACGGGGTGTTAGTTTTCCACGTCCCTTAAAATATGGAGAGTGCTTAGGACTGCTACTACTAAGGAGTAAGGAGTACATTTTGAGTTTTGAGTGACATTTGGATCTATGATCCCTTTTTAAGAAGTAGTGTAGTAGTAGTAGTCCCTAATCATTCAGAAGTATCTTAAAGGTGTGGTAGTTGGTAGACTAAGTCCCGACTACTCGTGACGACTTACTACTCGGAGGGCTTGGAATCCCTTTTAGGGGGTGTGCACACTTAAGGTAGTCGGGCGTTTCTATTAAGCAGTTGTGCTACCGGAAAAAGTCCCGGGGTGGCCGTACATAACAACGTAACCACTGGGCTCAACCAAAGTATTGAGCACCGCCCTTCTAAATTATTAGGAAGTTAGTGAAGAAGAGATTTTAGGAAACTCAAAGAGAAGAACTACTGAGATTACTTTCGAAGAGAAGTTGAGTTTATTTGAGAAGAGTGATTAGCTATAAAGTTAGTTTTGGATCAGAAAGTGATACTTTTATATGAAGGTGTGAGTTATTTAGAGTTTATGAATATTATTTTAAACATGAAAGTAGTTTTGTAGGAAGAAAGGGGATTTTTAAAGATATAGTACTGTATGGAAAACTATTTTGACAAACCTGATTATTTTACGGGGTTGGATAGTACTTACTTAGCTCTAAAGCTAATTTTTGTTATTTTTCTTGTTCCCTTTCTCCTCCCTTAATTTTAACAGGTGATGAGTTGGATGCTTATGTTGATTAATTGGTTGCTTGAGCGTGAGAGCGGCTTAGAAGATGCCTTAGTCAAATCTAGTCAAGAAATAAACATTTTTTATGTTAGTTTAGTTTTTATTGTTTTTACTGTTTTGTTTTGGTTTGCCTCATTCGGTTAAGATATGACTGAATGTGGCGGTAACACTCATTTCCCTATTATGAATGAATAAAGATTTTATTTCAAATATATCTATGTTTTGGGTGGAAATTTTGGGAGTGTTACAAATTGGTATCAGAGTCGATGGTTTTTCTGGGAGATTTTTCAAAACGGTTTTCTAAAAAGTCTTCTAAATAAATTTTCAAAAAAACTAGGAAATGAAAATGAATAGGAAAATAATTTTCTTAGGAACGTGGTGAGGATTGTGAGACCTTTAAGATATTAATTTATATGATTGAGTTGTGAAATTCATGGAGTTACTTGCTTTTGTGAAATATATGAAGTTTGATAGCATATTTGAAATGCCTATTGATAGATTAATTATCAAGAGAGAAGGGAGAGCTAAAGAGATAAAGTGATATGTATAAATGATTTCTCAACCTCTTGCCACTACCTCCAAAGAGAGTATTTATAGAGAAAATATAGGCTGGGTTCCCAAGCTCATTATAATATAAGGGGTTGGATACAAGTCTGTAATCTGACTAAGTATAAAATATAGTTCTGAGCGGTCTCTTTGGTCGATGGAGCGCCCGGCCGACGGAGCATCAGACCGATGGAGGACCATGTCATGCTCCTGGGCTTCTGGACCATATTCTGGGTTCATGGTTGTTTGGCCGACGAAGGACCATCTAGCCGACGGAGGACCATCTGGCCGATGGAGGGCCACGTGGGTGCCATCTGTGCTTCATCTTAGTCTTCTGAGTATGTGGGTCGTGGGGTCTGGACACATATACTCTATCAGGAGTCCCCCACTCTCTGAGTTGAGATGCAGACGAAGTGAAAGGGAGTAAATCTTTTGTCGTCTTGATGTTTTTGGTCGATGATGAGCCATCCATGCTTGATGTTGTGTGTTTTTGCTTTTTCCCTTGCGTTTGCCCGTCGTACGGCCAGCTGGTTCTCTTGTTGATGTCGTAGACGTTCATTTGGCGTTTAGCCGTTGTGGATCCCTTGTTTCTGTGGATGATGAACGCCTATTATTTTGAGGACGATGTATGTCCTATGTTTTGGGGACAATGTGTGTCCTTTGTTCTTTTCTCTCTTGTTTTTATTTACTGGCTGTAGCCGAAGGTGGACCACACGCTTGAGGACGTTGTGGTGTTGATCGTGTTGTTGCTGAAGGCGACTTGCTCTTGTGTGGCCATTGTGATGCCGTTCCCACTTGTTTCTTTTTTGTGTCTTCTAATGTGTGGAGGCTGATATAGTCCCCCAATCTCCCACTCCTTCATGCCAAAGAGCATGCTTGATGTGAAGGGGTAAGATAGAGTCCCATGCCGAAGTGGAACCCTCGCAATCCTCATGAATCCAACCTCTTTGAGGACGTTTGTGAAGAAAAAGGATGGATCTATGAGACTCTGCATTGATTATCGACAACTGAACAAAATAACGGTGGATTGTACTTTCGAGGACGTTTAGTTGTTCCGGATGGAGAGATTAAGCAAAGAATTCTTCGTGAAGCACATGAAACAAAAATATTCTATGCATCCGGGCAGCAACAAAATGTTTAAAAACTTGAAGAACCTATATTGGTGGTCTGGTATGAAACGAGATATCAACGAGTATACTTCTAAGTGTCTTACTTGTCAACATGTTAAAGCTGAACATCAAGTCCCATTTGGATTATTACAACCCATTACAATACCAGTGTGGAAATGAGATCGCATCACCATGGACTTTGTAATAGGTTTACCATTGACACCCAAGAAAAATGACTCGGTCTGGGTAATTGTTGATCGGCTTACCAAATCTGGTAGTCTAATTAAGATGGAGGGCCATGATTAGTTTGTAGATTAGTAAGTTAAGCTTAGTTTGTATTTGATCTCTAATATATATATATAGGGAAGAGATCAAATAAAAAGAGGTTCTCCTGTGCAAAGTGCGAACAATTGCACTTTTTCTTCATTGGGTTGCACTTTTGCATGTTTCTGTTGCACTTTTTCGTGATGGAAAAAAACTTCGTTTTAATTACGAAATTGCCACCGCGTTTTTGATCAAATTTAGTTCACTTTTGGCTCATTTTGAGCCATTAGATCTCGAAATGAACGCACGAGATTAATTCTCACTTTGCATGGGAGGACCTCTTTGTATTTGAACCCTCCCATATATATATGTATATATATGTATGGAGCAGATCAGTTGAGAAGTGCTTTTTAGGATGTTTTAATTTGTTGGTCTGGTCTGGTCTGAACTGTTCTGGTCGGGTCTGGTTTCTTTGTATTTTTATAACTATCCAAGTCTAATCTGGTCTGGTCTGGGAGGAATTACAGTCCAAGTAAAAACATCATTATGATGAGAACTGTGAAGTTTAATTAATAGACTAAAAACACAAACTTTTAACCAATAAATCATAACTTGTAGACCCCGTCAAAAATAATTACGAAAATGCCACCGCAATAAAAAGCCTAGAAACCTTGAAATTTTTTTGGACGCGACGCGCTGGCATTTTCATAATTATGATGGAGAGCTTTATAAGTTATGATTTATTGGTTATAAGTTCCTATATTCAGTCTATAAGTTTACTGCGTTGCAAGATCACATGCAAATCCAAGGGCTGAGATTACTTATGAGTTATCATTTTAAGGGGCACTTCTCATCTTATCTTCTCTCTCTCTCTCTCTCTCTCTCTCTCTCTATATATATATATATATATATATATATATGTGTGTGTGTGTGTGTGTGTGTGTGTGTGATGGATCGTCGGACCAGGGGTGGCCGGAATCCACCGAAATAAGAACGAAGGAGAGCGAACTAGTGAAATCTCAATGTATTTTCTCAGAAGTGCGGTAAATTGAATACTTAGAAGCGAAAAGTTTAGAACCCCCTTCCACAAGCCGGAAGGAGATATTTATACTAAGGAAAAAGGAAATACTTGGCATCCAAGCAAAAGGAGCTAGTCTAATAAAAGGGAGACATGTGTAAAGCTATTCTAACAAACTACCAAACCTAATGAACCAGGAGTCGCCACGTGGAGAGCTGATTGGAGAGAGAGAGAGAGAGAGAGAGAGAGAGAGAGAGAGAGAGAGCCCTTGATAGCTGGCTGATTGATTATTCTTCTAACAGAATTCCTGCCAAGGATCTCGTATGATCGTGTGCGGGTAGTCTGGAATATTCTTTTATACGTAGGATGACGTGGCGATGTTTTCCGCGAGTCAAGCCTGTGTGGGTTTTGTCTAAGTGTGAGGTGCTCGCTTCCGACCTTAGGAATCACTGAGGTCGATGCCCAAGGGCTCGGGCTCGTGCTGAGAGGATTCGCCCCGCTATCTTCTGTTCCCACCTCGGCAGTGGCCAACTGTCTGGCACTCGATTGTCGTTGACCCGGAGCTGGGCTTTCAGGGTCAGACTTGGTACCGACTTCGGGTGTCCCGAGGTCGGGCTCATAACCCGCCGAGTTTGGTTGATTTCTGAGCTCGATATTCTCCTGACCTCGGGGTCAGGGTCGGGGTCAGTTGACTCCGTTAGCTGCTGAGTTTGATCAAAGGGGATTGTGAAATATGTGCTGAGCTCGGTTTTTAAATATACCTGTTTGGTGCTTGATCCCGAGGTTGACGTATTTTGTTGAGCTCGTGGAGGTCTTGATTTTTTATTTTGATCCCGAGTCCCCCACATACCAGTCCCCCACACTTGTGGACTTAGAATATTTTATAAGTGCGGAAGAGTATAAGTGTGAGGGGGACGAGGCAGTTGCACTTAGCGCTTGGTGGACTTAGGAGAATGCGTGGCGTGTAGTAACGCTGATGTGTACAAATAGGAATCTTTAGACATTCCTTTTTGCAACATATGTATTTAATAGCCGTTTCTCAGCATTTAATGCGAGGGATGGCGTTTGAAATGATAATACAACGCCATCATTGCGCTTTTTGCACGCCTTTTGGAAAAAACCTTTGTGTTTTTAGGCGATTGGAGAGTAGTGCGCCACGTGTAAGCTTCCCGTTTATTTTCAAGGGGAAGTATAAAAGGCAAAGAATTCGTCCTTTCTCCTTTGCGCTTTCTTTGTGTTCGAGCTTTCCGAATTCTTCAGCAATCCAAAGCTTTCACTCTCCGGCTAATACTACCGAAGTTCAGGCTTTCTCCGTCGACTTCCGCAACCAGGTTAGTCTCCGGTTCTTCTTCGTTGTTGCCTATTTGTCGCAGTTTGGCCGGAAAACCTGGGATAAGGGTTTTTTCGTCAAATTGGTTATGTTGTCAATGGGGGGTTTACAGTCCCCCATTCTCGGTGAGGTTGGTACCTCTAGACTCGGAATCGTATGATGATGCCGATTCGAGTGTTTAATTTCTGTTTGGGGTCGGATTACAGGTCCTTAACCCCGGACTCTAATTGTCTGCATATACGTGTGTGTTTTTCTGCAGATTTTGAGAGAATGTCTTCCCAAGGTAATGTTGGAGATAGGGCCATCCCTCAACACGAGGTTGGGGGCGCCGCTGTTGTGCATGATGTGCCTTCCATCCGCTTTATTAGGAAGCGGAGAAGCAGTAAGAAGAAGTATGGGAATGTGTTGGGCACCCTTACAGAGAATGGTTCTCTCGTGGATGCCTGTGCTCTTACTGACGCCGAGTGGGCCGAAGCCAGACGCATGGCCGGTCCTACTGTTGATATCATGAGACCCGAGGCGGGGAGCCTGGCGTCCTCATGCCCCTCCGGGTTTTTCGCGGTTCATCTTGACGCGATGGACCATGGGTTCCGCTTTCCGCTGCATCCCTTCTTCGTGGAATACCTTAACTGGGTTGGTTTGCTCCCATGCCAGGTAACTCCCAACGGTTTCTACTTGATTGCAGCTTTTCTCCTGCGCTTCCAGGTTCTGGGCCTGAAGGCCAATGTCAGCTTGTTCAGGCATCTGTTCCAAATCGGGCTCAACAGTTCGCCGGAGAACCAGGGCTACGCCCTTATTTCTCAGAGGCCCGGTAGGAGCGGATTCCGCCACATCTCGTCTCCTCGTCCTGGGTGGAGGCACAAGTTCGTGTTCGTTTGCACTGATAGGAGGGATGGTGTGCTAGGCGAGTTTGCCAATGATGTGGGTACCTACGTCAGGTACGGTGATACTGATATCACCTCCTTTCTGCCCGAGGAAAAGATGGTGGACCTGGGTTTCACTTCTTTCACTGAGGTTCTAGTTGAGGACCAAGGGGCTGCCGTTGGTGCGGCACCTCAAAATGGGGATAAGGTTGGCACCCAGGAGGAGGCTGACATCGCTGCGGCCATTGTTGCATCCCTGGCTATGGGACAGGGCTCTGGTGATGGGCCCACTGCCTCAGATGTGTTGGGTCCACAGTCCTCGGGTGAAGAGAGAGCTTTTGCCCACATATCTCCTCCCAGGTCCGAATCTTCAGAGGATGAGGAGCCCGCGTTGGAGAGGAAGAAACCCTTTGGGAAGGTGTCCGCTCCTGGGCTTTCGAGTTCTGCAGGGATGGTAGATCCTGCCAAAGTTGAAGTTGAGCCGGTCAAGAAAAGGGCAGATCCAGCCAAGGTTGATTTGGCGGCAGATCTTGTCCAGCCTGCTGTCGTTTCACCGGGTATATTCCCTCTCGACTATGGGTTGGCTCTCTGTATTGTGCGCCTTCATGGTAATTTTACCTTCCTGGTTTTTTCGTTACAGGCAGTGTCAGTCTGTTTGACCTCCTTGACCGTGCTCAGGAGGGTGGGAGGAAAACCCAGCCCTCGGGCGGTGTTAAGTATGTTGACCGTTCCCCCAGTGGCTCTTCCTCCTCCCAGAGTTCAGGGAATGGAGGTAATGATGATGCTACTGACTCTCCCGGCTCAAGGAGCTACTGACTCTCCCGGCTCAAGGAATGCCCGTGTCAGTGACGGCGGTGACAGGGAGACCATAGAAACCGTTATCGCGGCCGCCGCCACAACCAATGTCAGTACTGCCCCACCACCTGACATGGTCATGGAGGATGCTTCAGATGATGATGACGACAAGGAGACAATTGAACAGCTCCAAAGCCATTTGGGTTCAGAAGCTGTAGATCTTGACAGTGCCACCCCCAAGGGTGGGGATGAGGTCGACAAGGAGACTATTGAGCAGCTCCGGGGCCGTTTAGGCTCAGATGCTGCAGGCCCCAACAGCGTTGCTCCGGCTAGTGGCCGGTCCAAGCGTTCTATAGCCAGGGGAGTGGCCCTCCTCATGATTCTGCCAGCACGAGGAAAAGGCACAACTTCCATTTCTCTCTTCGGGATGATCAAGGCTTCATCTCTGAGGATGCTGGGGTTATGGATCTGCTGGCAGGGTTGAGGCCACCCTGTGATACCGAGATCCTTGATGAGATGGATACTCCATCTGTTGCCAAGGAACTTACATCCAGCGCCTTTAAGGTACTGCACCCTTTTGTGTATATCTTTTACCTGTTCTCCTCTCTTCGTGTTTATATATTTCTTCTTACTTTTTTTCTTCTGGCGTTGCAGGCTGCCGTGTTGGGCTATGAGATGGCTCTCAGGGTAGAGGATGTCGAGCTCAATGCGAGGGTAACCGTTCAGAAGAGGGTGGATCTCCTCAAGGGCGGGCATTTGGCCGAGCAGGCCCTGAAGGTTGCCCAAGAGCAGATTCACGAGCTCCGGAAGAGGGCTCAAGATGTTGAGGCTCAGTTCCACGAATGCCAAGCGCAGCTCGAGGCTCTCAAGGAGACGGCTGATGCGTCCATTCAGGCTCTTAGTGATACGGAGATTTATGCACGAAGCGCTGAAGACCGGGCCCGTGTTGCCGAGGAGAGGGCGACCAATGCTGTTGAGAAAGCAAAAATCGCCACGGCCGAATGGCAGAGGATGATAGATGTCTCCAGCTTGGCCATGAAGGAGAGGGATCGGCTTAAAAAGGTCCTTGCGGCCACTGAGGCTGAGTTGTGCTCATCGAGGTCCCAGTGCTCGATGTTAGAGGATCCGCTTGTGGTGGTTACCCGGGAGCACCGCGAATGGGAGGCGGACCATGACAGGGTGGCTCTTGAGCTTGAAGAGGCCCATTCCCAAACTATCAAACAGGGGCGCACCCTGGAGAGGCTTAGGAAACAAGCTGAGGAAGCGGAGGATGCCAATGCTTGGGTGGCTGGGCTTGAGATTGATCTCGCCTCCCGAGATGCTGACCTGGGTAAGCTGGGGGAGGAGCTTTCTGAGGTTCGGCTTGATTCCGGGCATGACAAGGCACGAATAATGTCATTGGAAGCCGAGGTGGCCGCCACACAGAAGAAGTTGGAAAACTATATGGCGGGGCATTCTATAGCTGTTGAAAGAGCGAAAGCTGGTGTTGTATCTGAGTTCCAGGCCTCGTGCTCCACGGATCCGGCCTCTCCCTCAGCTATCAACTGGCTTCATGGGGTCATGGGCAAGCACATTAACAGCTGGTTGGCCACGCCTGCAGGTCTGGAGTTCGTGCGAGAGTAGTTTCTGCCTACCCTGCAGTATGGGAAGTTCCAGATGCAGAAGGACATATATGACACACTTTATAAGAACCTTCCTGGCTTCAAGCCCAAGAACTATAAGCTGTCCAAGTGATACGTTCGTAATTTCCATTTCTATGTTTATGTTTTTAATTAGTTTTGCTTGACTTTTACTTTGGAAATTACACACTTTTGGTGTAATAGATTAGATTGTTAAATTCTTGTAAATAGGTTAGATTAGATATATTCTGAGCTTAAACAGGTTTTGGTCACCCAAAGTACAGTTGGTGAACCCAAAAAGTGAAGAGAAGGTGCAAAAGTTCAAAGACAAAGGAAAATCCTGAATTTTGGTCTATACTCGGTCGAGTATTAGCTATACTCGATCGGGTATTAGGTTGGAACTTCAAATCGGATCAGATCCGAAGACAAAGGAACATGCAGGGAAGATTTTGGCCACGATTCTATGTCTATACCCGATCGGGTAGACCGACATACCCGATCGGGTATGCCTTTAAATTGCAAACGAAGATCGGTCGAGTATAGCCCGAATACCACTTTCTAAGCATACTCGACCGGGTATTCATATATACTCGATCGGGTATACACTTAGAAACTAGCCTGAAACCGGTCGAGTATAGCCCGAATACCACTTTCTAAGCATACTCGACCGGGTATTCATATATACTCGATCGGGTATACACTTAGAAAATAGCCTGAAACCGGTCGAGTATGCCTCGGATCGGGTGTTACACACATACTTGATCGGGTACCATGTATATACCCGATCGAGTACCCGAATCCCATCCCAAAAACCTATAAATACACCTCCTTTCCTTCACAAAAAGATATCCAATCCCTTGTACATCTAAGCTCAGTATAGAATAGCTCTTTCTTTATATTTTTCATCATGTTTAGTCTCCAAATGAGGAGCTAAACTCTTCCATCTTGGTTTTGCTACTTTGAAGCTTAATGAATTTGTAAGTTGTGAGTTATTTTCTTTAATCTTCTTCCTTGAATATTAATTCTTTCTTTCAAAATACTATCTCTATATCAAAGTTGGGGAGTGTTACTAAGATGACAATTAGTTAACATCTTGACATTGGTTATAGTAATAGCTATTTCTTCCTCTATGATAATATTGGGGAGTGTTACTAAGATGACAATTAGTTAACATCTTGATATTAATCATAGTAGGATTCATATATTTTAATATTCTTCCTTGAGTATTGATTAATTCCTATTCATATTTCATGTTAATATCTTAAACATTACTTAAAGTATCAACTAGTATTGTTTCTCATATTAATTATTACTAGAATCAATCGGTTAATACGCTTGTTATTAATCCGGTTCTTTCAACGGTAGTAAACTTGGAATATTAATGCATGCATCTCATGGTTGATATGCCAAGGGGAATTAATTATATTGATTAAACCAATAAACCGCTTGTGTTGAGGTTATCAATCTCAATCGTTTTCATCTTAAGTTTATTGCTACTATCAAGTTAATATACGGCGCTTGTTCTATATTGACTCGATAGTAAGTTTTATTAATGAACGCATCTCGTTATTAATAACTACCCTCGATGAACTGGATATACTCCTCGATTGAGTATTCGAGAGGAAGATAGTTAAAGATATAACCGGGATCGACGAACATTTCATTAAGTGGATAAAAGCAAAACCAAGTCCCCATCTCATTGAATTAAATTCATATAGGTCGTTTATCTTAGTGTTATTAAACCAAACAAATCTAAACCCCCCTTGTTATTATTTATATAAAAGAAAAAGTATTCCTTTCCCTGTGGATACGAACCTTACTACACTATACTACGTATTAGTGTTGTATTGATTATTTATTTTGAGTGCACCTAACGACGAGTGCACGTCAAATTTGGCGCCGTTGCCGGGGAAAGGCAATAAATTTTTCTTTTATTTTCATATCAAGAAAAATAAAAAAATATATATATATATCAAACACAAAAATATAAAGAGTTCTTATTTCTTCTATTTCTGAGCTTAGTGGAGTTTATGGTTAAACATCGCTCCATAAACAAAATCATATATCAAACAAACCCAGAAATAGAACAAACTTTCGAGCGGTTGAAAAGTAAATTTTCTAATACCGACTCGGAGGAATCATCTATCAGAAATTCATCCAGCGCTAGTTCTCATTCTAGCGAGACCGAAGAGTCAATAACCATGGCTCTTGAGACAAGAACACTACGAGAACTCACTGCTCCAAATCTCAATCAACAACCGTTATGTATTACCTTCCCTACACTCGATGAAGGTAATACATTTGAGCTAAAATCTGGGCTCATACATCTACTGCCATCCTTTCATGGCCTAAGAGGGGAGGACCCCAACAAACATCTCTCGGAATTCCATATTGTCTGCACAAGCATGTGCCCCAATGGAGTCACCGAGGAACAAATCAAATTGAGGGCTTTTCCATTCTCCCTCAAAGACACGGCGAAGGATTGGCTATTCTATCTCCCGTCAGGGAGTATAGATACATGGGCGTCAATGAAAAAATGCTTCCTCGAAAGGTACTACCCTGCATCTGTCTCATCATCCTTGAAAAAACAAATAAGCAACATCGAACAAAAAGATGATGAGACATTATATGAGTATTGGGAGCGTTTCAAAAAGTTGTGCGCTAGCTGCCCATATCACGGTTATACAGAGCAAGACCTCATCCTCTACTTCTATGACGGTCTTGCGGAGCAAGATAGACGCCTGGTGAACGCAGCATCTGGAGGGGGAATTGTCAACAAAACCCCTTCCCAAGCTAGGAACCTCATCTCGGAGTTGGCCGAGAATTCTAGGCACTACAATGGGAGGTCATCATCAAAACGGGTCATGACAGCGGAATCCAACATCTCGTTGGAAAGTCAAGTGGCCGGCTTGACTTCTTTGGTAAAGGATTTCCTTTTAAATCCAAAACACCAAGAAGTCAAGGTCTGCGGCATATGCTCGACACAGGGGCACCCCACCGATTCCTGCCCAACACTACAAGAGGAGAATTCCGAGCAAGTCAATGCTTTGGGATTTCAAGGTCAAAAGAGGTATGATCCACACTCTAACTCCTACAATCCTGGGTGGAGAGACCACCCGAATTTGAGGTATGGGAATCCTCAAAATCAGTCCTTGCCACCAACTTTCCCAAAGCACCAAGGCCAGACGTCAAGCTCAAGTATGTCCACCGAGGACATGATCCGAGCTCTCACCTCAAATGTCTCAACCATGCAACAAAACATGGTTCAATTTCAGCATGAGACCAAATCCAGCATTCAGAATTTGGAAAACCAAGTCAGTCAAATTGCAAATGCCGTGAACCGACTTGAAACAAAAGACTCGGGTAAACTCCCATCTCAAACGGAGCACAATCCGAGACAACATGTGAATGCTATAACGTTGAGAAGTGGTGCAACGTTGAAAGAGGCAGAAGAGAACGATGAAGAGACTGAGGGTGTGGATCCCGAAAAAATAGTCCCACCGAAGGAGGAAAACACAGGAACCAAGCTTCCCTCACCCTCATCATATGAACAAGAAATCCCGTTCCCTGAGGCGCTGAAAGAGACAAAGAAGCTAGAAAAAGACGCTGACGTCTATGAAACCTTCGCAAAGTGTGAGGTAAACATTCCGCTTCTTAACTTCATGAAAAATGTCCCCCGTTTTGCTAAATTCTTAAAAGAATTATGCAAAACAAAAAGAAAAGATAAATTGAAAGGGAAACAAGAGGTTAGAGTTAGTGAACACGTCTCGGCCATTTTTCAGAGGAAACTCCCCGAAAAATGTAACGACCCAGGCATGTTCACTATCCCTTGCAAAATAGGAGACACCACATTTCCTAAGGCCTTGTTAGATTTAGGGGCATCAATAAATGTCATCCCCTATTCTGTGTATAAAACTCTACAACTTGGTCCATTACATCAAACAGGTGTAGTGATTCAATTGGCAGATCATTCTAGTACTTACCTGAAAGGTGTAGTAGAAGATGTGCTATTAGAAGTAGAAAATATGGTCTTTCCTGTTGACTTCTATGTCCTTGAAATGGGAACTAATGACCAAACAACACCCATCCTTTTGGGTAGACCCTTCATGAAGACCGCAAAAACGAAAATTGACGTTTCTAGTGGTTCACTAACTTTAGAGTTCGATGATCAAAAAGTGGAGTTCAACATCTTGAACTCTATGAAAAAACAAATACAAAATCCAACTCTGTGTTCTTTACATGTTGTTGAACCGCAAGAACCGCTGTTTTTCAAAGAAGCGGATAAGACCAGATGTCTTTTGAGAAAGAAACCCCGACCTTACTGGAAAAGGCCGAAAAATAAAAATGAAAAATGGCCAAATAGGGCCTTAAAAAGTGAAACAAGGGATACTCATGATCCCACATAAAACAAAACCAAAAAAAAAATGAATAACGTCGTGCCCCGACGTTAACTAAGGCGCTACTTGGGAGGCAACCCAAGTTTATTATTATTTTTTTTATAATTCATTTTTCTTTTTATTTATTTAGAATTCATTTTTTTTTTGTTTAATTACTTGAGAGATCAGTGAGGGAGGGCACTAATCATGGGTTTTTGAAAAAAAAAAAAAATAAATAAATAAAATAAAATAAAATAAAATTTTGCAGGTTTTTGAACATCTGGGGACATACCCGATCGAGTATAACCTTATACTCGGTCGGGTATAAGCAAAAAAGAAAAGAGACCGGGCACTACTCGATCGAGGGAGCATTCAAAATTTGAAAAATAAGCAATACCCGATCGGGTATCACTATACACCCGGTCGGGTATCGCTAGAAATGCTAAAAGTGAAGGGGACTGATTCCCACACTCGACCGAGTACACGCTTCAAAAATGAAAAAAAAAGCATATACCTGATCGAGTATGGAGGAATACTCGACCGGGTACAGGAGACAGGCTGCTCAAAAAGTTCATTTTCTAAGCATACTCGACCGGGTAACCCCACCATACCCGATCGAGTACAGGAGGCAGGCCGCTCAAAAACTTCACTTTCCAGCAATACCCGACCGAGTACCAGCACATACTCGATCGGGTATACGGGTCTTACAACCCCAAATCAGCCCCAAAACACTTCATCTTCCCCAAATTCCCAACCCCATCTCGAACAAAAAACACCCAAACCCCATTTTTACACCTTCTCTCCACCATATCTCTTCCAAATCTTCACCAAATCCACCCATTCCAACGCCAAAACACTCCCCTCATCCTCTTCTACACATTCATAACCAACAATCCCATTCTCCCCCAACTTTCAGAGGTCCGAAAAACCCTACCCCCACCATTCCAATTTCGGTTTTCAAAGGCCAAAATCACTTCAAATGGCTCCAAGGAAAGAGAAAGGGCAGAGCTCAAGCACTAGGACAATCATCCCGGGCTACGAGGACATCCTTTTCGTGGACAACGAACAACGCACACGCTTCTTGTCCACAATTGAAAGGCAAGTCAAACCTTCCCGCTTTTTATGCCTTGATGCTCTAAAGGAATTAGGCGTATACTCAATAATGAAGAAATTTTTTCATGAGTTGCATATGGATAAAATTTTCAAAATGCAATACAACTCAAATGAAAAAATTATCTATGAATTCCTAAGTTCGGTGCACTTTGAGAACAATGAGGAGGACTTTAGGGATGATAAACTCAGGTTTCGTTTGTTTAATCACAATCACACCATCACGAAACTTGAGTTTGCCGAACACTTTGGTATTCCGGTCCCGTACCAAAAGTCTATATCCGACAATACCGCCTTCGGCCACACCCTATGGACCAAGATGACCGGGGAGACCAAATTTAGCTCCTCCCAACTATACATTAGTCATGTCCAACATCCAGTCCTACGCCTCTTTTTGAAATTCCTTGCCAACTCCTTGCTTGGACGTCCCAACAACCATCATACAAGGATGGGGGATGTATGCCTCATCTCGGTTGCCTTATTCCGTATCCACGTGGATTTCAACCTCTGTAATCTCATGTGGGCTCATCTAAAGAAGGAAAGTGTGGCAAAGGGTGCTATCGTAGTGGGCGGGGTGATTATGCACTTGGCCACAAAGTTCGGGTATACGGATGACTCTCCTATACCCGACTACTGTTTAATGAACATATCTTGGCTAGGCCACTCGGGCTGTACTTCTTTTTCACACACCGTTTATGGTGAAGAAAGGCCCATAAATATGTACAACTGGCACATCCACCCCAAACCCCTCAAATACTTCCTCTTGCCCAACCCAGAACTCCCCCAACTCCACTTCAAAACAGGCAGACCGGATCAACATTACCTCTTCCCAAACGCCCTCCCACCACATCTTCAAGAACAGGAACAGGAACTCCCCCAAAACCAACCCGATGACGAGCCCTACGAGCAACTCCATAGCCATCCAACCATGAGCCATTATTTCCCAGAACAAAGCCAAAACCCTCCACCACTCGACTTCTTTCAACAACTTCTGGAGGGTCAACAACAACTTCTTACGGGAATAGCCCAAATGGACAACCGGCTCAACCGATTAGAGGAAGAGCAAAGAGCCGTTTTTCAAAGATTGGAGGATGAGCAACGGGCCGGCTTTTCACGTTTGGAGGAGCTCCGGGAGGCCGATAGACACCGGTATGAGGAAGACCAACATAGGTTCTACGGGCCTATGTACTCGTTTATGGCACAACAGGGATCCTTCCATACCATGGCGAACCCTCCTCCACCACCCTCATGGTATGACCCCACTCATTGGGGTAACTTTGGAGGATCTGGCTCCGGTGGTGGAGGGTAGGACGGCGGAGATGGCGGAGACACTTACATGGGAGATGGTGGCCAAGGGAGCGGCTTTGGAGGGAGCTACTACGGAGGAGAAGGCGGGCACTAGGGACAGTGCGTGATTCAAGTGCGGGGGAGACACTCATGATGGTATGTAATTCTCATTTGTACCTAGCACTATGCATGTAATTCTTTTGAAC
Source organism: Cuscuta europaea (assembly GCA_945859875.1). Taxonomy (NCBI): domain Eukaryota; kingdom Viridiplantae; phylum Streptophyta; class Magnoliopsida; order Solanales; family Convolvulaceae; genus Cuscuta; species Cuscuta europaea. The sequence goes on along the minus strand of CAMAPE010000075.1, from coordinate 4,189,593 downwards.
TTTTACACACACACAAAAAAAAAATTAAAGAAAAAAAAAATATATAAACAAAAGAAAATAAATACTAGTTAGGTTGAAAACCCAACAAAATGGGCAATCTAAGCAAAAAAAAGGCTTATAAAAAAAATGAGTGAGTTGGAGAGAATGGAAAATGAAAAGAGGTGCTAGGATGAAAACCTGAAAAGGCTCCTAGGCAAAATGAGAGATATGAGAGAAATGTTTGTTCTTGCAGGCACTCATTGTATCCTTATGAAGAATATGAAGATTCAAGATAAAGAAGAAGAGAGGAGGAGAAAAGAAGACAACACTAGGAGGCCATTAAACCCAAGATGCTCTTTTGTAATTTGAGTTTAAAACTCATTTTTCTTTGTAATCCTTGGTGGTCTTTGTGTTTGTATTATATTTTTGTTGAACTGTGGAACTTTTGGACAATCATTGACACTTGTAAACATTTGATCTTACTCGAGACGAGTAAAGGTTTAAGTGTGGGGGAGTTGATACGTTCGTAATTTCCATTTCTATGTTTATGTTTTTAATTAGTTTTGCTTGACTTTTACTTTGGAAATTACACACTTTTGGTGTAATAGATTAGATTGTTAAATTCTTGTAAATAGGTTAGATTAGATATATTCTGAGCTTAAACAGGTTTTGGTCACCCAAAGTACAGTTGGTGAACCCAAAAAGTGAAGAGAAGGTGCAAAAGTTCAAAGACAAAGGAAAATCCTGAATTTTGGTCTATACTCGGTCGAGTATTAGCTATACTCGATCGGGTATTAGGTTGGAACTTCAAATCGGATCAGATCCGAAGACAAAGGAACATGCAGGGAAGATTTTGGCCACGATTCTATGTCTATACCCGATCGGGTAGACCGACATACCCGATCGGGTATGCCTTTAAATTGCAAACGAAGATCGGTCGAGTATAGCCCGAATACCACTTTCTAAGCATACTCGACCGGGTATTCATATATACTCGATCGGGTATACACTTAGAAACTAGCCTGAAACCGGTCGAGTATAGCCCGAATACCACTTTCTAAGCATACTCGACCGGGTATTCATATATACTCGATCGGGTATACACTTAGAAAATAGCCTGAAACCGGTCGAGTATGCCTCGGATCGGGTGTTACACACATACTCGATCGGGTACCATGTATATACCCGATCGAGTACCCGAATCCCATCCCAAAAACCTATAAATACACCTCCTTTCCTTCACAAAAAGATATCCAATCCCTTGTACATCTAAGCTCAGTATAGAATAGCTCTTTCTTTATATTTTTCATCATGTTTAGTCTCCAAATGAGGAGCTAAACTCTTCCATCTTGGTTTTGCTACTTTGAAGCTTAATGAATTTGTAAGTTGTGAGTTATTTTCTTTAATCTTCTTCCTTGAATATTAATTCTTTCTTTCAAAATACTATCTCTATATCAAAGTTGGGGAGTGTTACTAAGATGACAATTAGTTAACATCTTGACATTGGTTATAGTAATAGCTATTTCTTCCTCTATGATAATATTGGGGAGTGTTACTAAGATGACAATTAGTTAACATCTTGATATTAATCATAGTAGGATTCATATATTTTAATATTCTTCATCGAGTATTGATTAATTCCTATTCATATTTCATGTTAATATCTTAAACATTACTTAAAGTATCAACTAGTATTGTTTCTCATATTAATTATTACTAGAATCAATCGGTTAATACGCTTGTTATTAATCCGGTTCTTTCAACGGTAGTAAACTTGGAATATTAATGCATGCATCTCATGGTTGATATGCCAAGGGGAATTAATTATATTGATTAAACCAATAAACCGCTTGTGTTGAGGTTATCAATCTCAATCGTTTTCATCTTAAGTTTATTGCTACTATCAAGTTAATATACGGCGCTTGTTCTATATTGACTCGATAGTAAGTTTTATTAATGAACGCATCTCGTTATTAATAACTACCCTCGATGAACTGGATATACTCCTCGATTGAGTATTCGAGAGGAAGATAGTTAAAGATATAACCGGGATCGACGAACATTTCATTAAGTGGATAAAAGCAAAACCAAGTCCCCATCTCATTGAATTAAATTCATATAGGTCGTTTATCTTAGTGTTATTAAACCAAACAAATCTAAACCCCCCTTGTTATTATTTATATAAAAGAAAAAGTATTCCTTTCCCTGTGGATACGAACCTTACTACACTATACTACGTATTAGTGTTGTATTGATTATTTATTTTGAGTGCACCTAACGACGAGTGCACGTCACCAAGCTTATGAAGCACCCTCAGACTGCCCCCAATCAACAACTTCAGTATTCTCTGACGACTCAAGCACAACCAGTCGAAGCCGGTGAGGAGGTAGAGCAAGAGAAAAAGAAGACGAGGAAGAGAAAGGAATAAATTCCCCCTCCTCTTAATATTTTCTACGAATATTTGGCTGTTGAGCCGTTGTTATAAAACTCTTGAATCTCCTTTGGATTTGCTTATGTATGATATCTGTTATCCTTCTGTTCTTATTGCAGTTTACTTTCCTTCTCTGTGTTTGTTGCCTTTTCATGTGTGTTTGCGTATTTGCACAGAAATTTGCTAAGTGGGGATAGGCCATGTATATCTGACTTGTCCTCCTTTTGATCTGGACTCAGCATGTGTTTGCTGAGTCTTAGTAGTTGCTTCCATCAGAGGTTGCTTTAGTCAGCCTTGTTTGGGTAAGGCCTTGCTGGTTCCTTGCTATTCCGACTAGCAATGAATCTACCTTTGTCTGTTTTTTGCAGGTATGGACTTCAGTTGTCCATGTTGCATTCTGCGTGTTGCATGCGTTGTGCAGTAATGTGACCTCGAGGGCCCATTACTGTACAGTTTGCCAGTAGCAATGATTGCTAACTGTTGGAGCTTTTACCAGAGCTTTTGGCCTTGGCTTCACTTTGGAGATTCAGGTCGAGTTTCTTCTTTAGAGTTTATAGCTTATCTGCTTGGTGCCCTGTGCTTTACAAAGCGTTTGGGAATAGTTTTTCTTTTTAGGAAAATGGTTTGAAAATCTTCCTTGATCGGATTTCTATCCTCAGCTAGGGTTGTGTGTTTGATTGATGTGTTGGACAGGTGAGGTGACCTTATTATTTAAGGTCCTGCTCTGTCTGCTAACCTGGGCTTGTGCTATGAAGAACATTCGCCCAGTTTGTAGTGAAAAGCTTTAGTTTAGTTGCTGCAGTTTTCACTCACTGTGAGTGACTGCTGCGAAGGTATTTTTGTTTAACAAAATACCCCAAACAGCTTATAATGTATAAACAGAACCTGGGAAGTAGGCTTTGAGTTGTTCACCGAGCTTGAGAAGCGGGCCCTGCAGTTATAATCCAAGCGCGAGATCTTTTAAGCGAGCTCGGCTGGATTTTGCAGTAGTGCGTTGTGGTGCAGTCGGACTTTAATTCCAGACTGTTTTGGCTTTGCGCCAGTGATTTTGATAATGACCTCCTTCTAGACAGCGAGATATGGACTAGAGCTCGGCTATGCGGGATTCGTACGAGAGCCCGACGGGGTCGGAAGCGAAAGGTGCGGGCGGTCGGACTTTAATTCAAGACTGTGGCATTTCGCCATCAATTCAGGGAGCCTGTCCACCTTCCAGACCGCAAGATATGGACTGGAGCTCGGCGCTGCGAGATTCATGCGAGAGCTCGGCGAGGTCGGAAGCGAGTGGTGCTCAACCTAGGTCAGGACCGTCAAGTAGCCCAGCCTTTGGCGTAGTGCCATCAATTTAGGGAGCTGACCTCCTCCCAGACCGCGAGATGTGGACCAGAGCTCGGCGCTGCGAGATTCGTACGAGAGCTCGGCTGGATCGGGAGCGAGAGGTGCTCGACCAAGGTCAGGACTGTCAAGTAGTCCAGCCTTCGGCATTGCGCCTCTATCTCCCCCCGCCTTCAATGCTAAAGGGGAGACGCATATTCGTGGGGTGCGAGGACTTATAAAATCGCCTCAATCCCAAATTCGGGAGCCGCGTTGAGCTATTATCCCAGCTTTGTGAAGAAGGAACAAGGTCTTATATAGATGTCTTGGCTTCTTTGTTTGGGAGCCGCGTGAGGCTATTGTCCCTGTTTTGTGAAGAAGGAACAAGGACTTATATAGATGCCTTGGCTTTTTTGTTTGGGAGCTGCGTGGGGCTATTGTCCCTGTTTTGTGTGGAGGGCTTACAGAGTGGCCTCAGAGAATTGATCGCAGACTAGAGAGTCTTCGCTTGCGAGGGCTTACAAAGTGGCCTCGGCTCGTCGGAGTTCTGGCTGAAGAGCCTGTGTTTACGAGGATTTACGGAGTCACCTCGGCTTCGGGGCCCGTCTGAAGGAGCGTGTGTCCCTGAGGGATTACAAGGTGACCTCTGGACTCGGAGCCGCTGGGGCTATTGTCGTCGAGGTCTTACAAAGTGGCCTCGGAATGAGTGGGCTGAAGAGCCTATGTTTGTGAGGACTTATTACGTTGTCCCGGCTTATGTTCTTGCTGAGTATGGACTGGAAGGCTTATTCGTTGCTTCCAGGGAGAGTTGCGTGTGTTGAACCCTTCCTTTATTGATTTTAATGGCGGTCGTGAACAACTTACAGTGTGCGGCTGAGGCCGCTATCACTGACCCCGGATGTCCAATGCTAATGAGTGCGCAAAGTCTCCGTTTGGCGAGGGCTCATTGTCTCCATTACAGCGCTGGGTCACTGGTAGTACCTCACCAGGTGGTGGGCGTTCCATAATCTAGGAACCTCCTTGCCTTTTGGGGTGCTCATTTATAGGTTCCGGGCCGGACTACAGCTGTGATGATGTAGGGCCCTTCAAATTTTTTGGCCATCTTTCCCCCTTCATTGGGTTGGCTGGCCGTCCGTCGCCTGAGGACGTAGTCCCCCACTTGGAACTACCGACCTCGGACTCAAGAGTCATAGTAGCTTTTGACCCGGCGTCTGTAATTTTCCGACCTCAAGAATGCGTTTTCTCTCCTTTCATTGACAAAGTTGAGATCAATCTGCATGTTCTGTTCGTTCTACTCGGGGTCATACGCCAGGACCCGTGGGGTCGGAATTGTGACTTCTGTGGGGGATTAGGCTTCAAAGACGTAACAGAGTGAGAATGGAGTCTCATCCGTTGCTCTACGGGGAGTTGTTCTGTAAGCCCACAGAATGTTATGGAGTTCTTCCACCCAGTCTCCGCCTTCATCTGCGAGCTTCTTTTTTAAGCCCGTCAGGATGGTGCGGTTGGCATTTTCTACTTGTTCGTTGCACTGAGGGTAAGTGACGGAGGCTGCAATGTGTTTGATTCCCAGCTGGCCAGCATATCCTGGACACTTTTGGCCTCGAACTGAGTACCGTTGTCGGTGATGAGTTGATGTGGCACACTGAAGCGAGTGAGGATGTTTTTGTGGATAAATCACCTGCACTGCGCCTCGGTTATGCTGGCCAGTGGTTCTGCTTCTATCCATTTTGTGAAGTAATCGATGGCGACTATGATCCACCTGTAATTGCCGGTTCCCCGGGGAAGCTGCCCCACCAAGTCTGCGCCCCATCTGGAGAATGGAATTGCCGTACTTATGGGGGCGTAGTTCACTGCTGGGCGTCCCGGGGCGTTCTGGAATTGCTGGCACGCATTGCAAGTGCGTTCCATCCGGGCGCAATCCTTTACCATGGTAGGCCAGAAATATCCTTGCAATAGGAGTTTTCTTGACATTGAGTGAGGGCCTTGATGTGCTGAGCAGACCACAACATGGATCTCCTCCATGGCCAGTTTGGTCTCCTTAGGGTTGAGGCAGCGTAGGAGCGTGCCGTTGTAAGACCTTTTGTATATCACACCATCGAGGAGGGTGTAGGTCGGAGCTCGGAGCTTGACGAGCCTGGCCTCGGCCTCACCCTAGGGCAGTTGCCTATTGTCAATGTACTCTTTTAGGTCAGTAGTCCAGTCCCTTGGGGCGGATTGTACCTGGTGTATGAGAGTCTGTTGTATGCTTGGTGTTGACAGTTCCTCTACCTGAGCAATCTTGGAGATGTGCTCAGGAGTGTCCGAGCTCAGTTTGGACAGGATGTCAGCTTCCTGATTCTGAGCTCGTGGTATCTGCAGGATTTCATACATCTGGAAAGTTCCCATGAGCTCCAGTGCGGCAGCTTTGTATTCTTTCATCCTGGCCTCCTTTGTTTCACAGGAGCCGTTGATTTGCCCGACCACGAGCCTGGAATCACATTTGATCCTCAGCTTTCCCGCCTGCATATTAGCTGCAAGGCGTAGCCCAGATAATAAGGCTTCATACTATGCCTCGTTATTGGAGACTTTGAATGCAGAGCGTATAACGTAGTAAGCTCGGAAGCCCTCGGTGGTGATGAGCACGACTCCCCCCCCCCCCCCGTCGCCGCAGGCCTTGGCCGCCGAAGAGCCATCAGTGAGCAGTGTCCACCAGCCGTCCGCGTCAGTTGAGGTGACCGGGGTCAGATCTCTGGCAGTGCATTCTGCCATGAAGTCGGCGAGAGCTTGCCCTTTAATGGCCGGACTCGGCTTGATCTCGATCTGGTATTGGCTCAGAAAAATGGCCCATTTGACCATTCTGGCTGAGCTTGTGGGGCTCCGCATGAGTTGACCCAATGGTTGATGGGTGAGAACATGTACGGCGTGGGCCTGGAAATAATGGTCCAGGCGCTTTACTGTCCATACTACCGCGAGTACGGTCTTCTCTATTGGGGAGTATCGGAGCTCGGCGTCGCGAAAAGTTTTGCTTATGTAGTAGATGGGCTTCTGAGCTCCATCTTCTTCGCGAATCAGGACCGAGCTCACGGCCCCGTGGCTGATGCCTAGGTAGAGGTATAACGTTTCTCCATGCTCAGGCTTTGATAGCACCGACGGAGAGACAAGATATCGCTTGAGGTCATCGAATGCTGTCTGGCACTCGGGAGTCCATTGGAACTTTGCAGACTTCCTCATGATTTGGAAAAATGGCAGTGCACGCTCGGCCGATTTTGAAAGAAACCGGTTGAGGGCTGCTAGCTTCCCAGTTAATCTTTGGACCTCTTTGACGTTTCGGGGCGGCTCCATATTGAGTATGGCCTGCACCTTCTCCGGGTTTGGCTCAATCCCGCGCTGACTAATCATGTAGCCCAGGAACTTCCCCCCTCGAACTGCAAATGTGCACTTCTTGGGGTTGAGCCGGAGGTTGATCTTGTTCATAATCTTGAAGATCTCTTCTAGATCCTCGGCATGTGTGCTGGCTTTGCGGCTCTTGACTATCATGTCATCCACGTAGGCTTCCATTGTTTTGCCGAGCACAGCCTTGAAGACCCTGGCCACCATGCGAGTGTAGGTGGCGCCTGAGTTCTTGAGCCCGAACGCCATGACCAGATAGCAGAAAATACCCTCTGGAGTCATGAAAGCTGTCTTCGGGGCATCGAGTTTGTTCATGAAAATCTGGTGGTAGCCCCGGAATGCGTCCAAGAAGCTCATGAGCTCACAGTCGGCTGTTTCATCGACGAGTTGGTCGATGTTCGGCAGCGGGAATGGATCCATCGGGCAAGCCTTGTTGAGGTCAGTGTAATCGACGCACATACGAAATGTTGGTGTCTTGGGTGCCAAAACAACATTCGTTAGCCATTCCGGGTATTCGACTTCAACGGTGTGATTTATTCTAAGGAGCATAGTCACCTCGGCCTTGACAAATTCCCTTCTGTCCGTAGACAGGTACCGCTTGCGCTGTTTGACAGGCGTCGCGTTTGGGTCCACGGATAGCTTGTGCGTGATTATGTCACGACTGATCCCTGGCATTTCATCGGGTCCCAGGGCAAAAATGACCTTATATTTGATGAGAACATAGATTATTGCTTGCCTTAATCCTGGCTTTAGATTTGTCCCGATCTGAACAGCTCTCTCAGGGTTGGACTGATCCAAGACGACGGTCTCCAATGTATCTACAGGCTCAGCTTTGGGAGTTTCTTCTTCAAGCGAGGCATGTGAGATGGTGTTGATGCGCATGTCCCTAGCAGCCATCCGCTTTATCATCTTCGTGTAGCAGGATCTGGCTATTTTCTGGCTACCTCTGCAATAACCGACCCCGGTCTCGGTTAGGAACATCATGCAAAGGTGCCTCATGGAAATCACTGCTTCCAAGTCCTCCAGTGCTGGTTTCCCCAGAATAACGTTATGAGTGCACTCTAGCCGCACCACTACGAAATCCACAGGGATCTTAGAGTGGTGAGATTCGTCCCCAAATTTAATGGTGAGCTCAATAGTGCCTTCGGCGTCTATGGAGTCACTGGTAAATCCGAAGAGGGGAGTTCGGATGGGCCTCAGAGAGTTAAGGTGCAGCTCCAGTTCATGGAACGTCTGTATGTACATGATATTGACAGACGAACCGGTATCAATGTAAGCACGGTGGATGATAGCTGCGTCCACCTCACAATTCACCACCAGAGCGTCCCAATGGGGTGAAGGGAAGTCTGGCATATCGTGGTCGGTGAATGAGATTATATCCGACCTTGCTCTCTTAGCAGCAGGTGGGGGAGCTGTGATTTCCCCCACATAAAGTTTGTTGTTCCAATTCTTCCTTTGCGCGGCCGTGTCTCCGCCGGTGTTTCCTCCGATGATTATCCGGACCACATGTCGGCGCCGCTGGTTACGCCTGCTATCCTCGGCCGAATCATCGTCGGAGATCAGCCCAATATCCTTCTTGTGTGGGGAACGATCAGAATCTCGCTCCTCGTCCCGGGATCTACGTCCGTGGCCACGTTTCTGGCCGGACTCAGGTTTCCAGACGAAACGTGTCAAAAAGCCACGGTTAATCAACTTCTCAATCTCTAGCTTAAGCGTGTGGCATTCATCAGTGGCATGCCCATAAAACCTGTGGAATTTGCAATATGGCCCGGATTTGTCTCGCTGCTGGATTTCACTAATTCGGGTGTCCCGCACTACTAGCCCTTCCTGGTCTGCTGCCTCCATGATATGGCTGATAGAGTGGGTCAGTGGTGTCAGGACCTCGGGTGCTAGGAGCTTGGGGCCTATCCAGGGGCGCTTACCTTTGAAATGGCCCTTGTTCCGGCCCTTATCACCATCGTCACGGGGCCTGTCCTCTCGTGGCGGATTTGGCTTTTCCAGCTGTTTCTGCTCCTGCTTCTGGGGCTTTGAGGTACTCTCATGTGCCCTCTTGTGGTTGTGCACCTCCTCCGCTAGGGCGTAGTTTTGGCCACGGTGGAGTGCCCGCTAATAATCCTTTGGGGGATCAATGATGAGGCTCCTTGAAAAGCCGCCGGTCCACAGGACCTCTTGGAGCATGGCCAAACGGGTGTTGTCATCAGCCCCATAGACCTCGGAGGTTTCCTCATTCCATCGTTCCAGGAACTTGCCTAGAGGCTCGTCCCTGCCCTGCTTTATGGACAACAGGTAGGAGAAACGCTTCTTCATCCTTGCCCTTGCGGCGAAGTGAGTCAGGAAGCGGGTAGCTAGCTCCCTCCATGAGTCGATGCATTCATCAGGGAGATCGTTAAACCAATCGTATGCCTCCCCCTCTAAAGTGGAGAGAAACATACGGCAAATATACTCGTCGCTAGCGCCCAGCATATACATACCGGGCTGGTAGCGGGTATAGTGCTCCTGGGGGTCAGTTTTACCCCCATAGAGTTGATTATTGGGCCCCTTATACTTTGGGGGTATAGGGGCCTGTATAATCCTCGTAGTAAAGGGGGTAACAGTCCTTACCCTTACCGTGATAGGCTCCTGGTTGATCTGGGCCTGGAGTTGCTGGACTTGAAGAGCCAGCGCTTCCAGCTGAGCATCCCGCGCCGTCTGCTGGGGCGGCAACGGTGGCGTTGCTGCTGTTGCAGCGGTCCGGAGCTCATTGACTTGCTGAGTCAAGAGGTGGATCTGTTCTTACCTTAAGTCCACCTGGCGAGGGCGCCGTGGTGGAGATTCAACCTGCCGCCTAGGTGGTGACAACCTCGGCTGGCGCAGGGGTTGTTGTTGCAGTTGTTGGCGCGGTGAAGAAACGCGTTGTTGCCTTGGGGGAGAAGGCATCTGCTTGTGACATGGGGGGGGGGGGGGGGAATCTAGGAGAATGATTGCCCCTAGCCTCTCCAGGGCGGGAACGCGCTCTGGGGTCCTTCTCCCAGGCTGGTGCTACGGTTGTTGCCGGGGAATCTCGGGCACTGGGGAATTTGCCCGGTTGATCCCCCAGATATTGACAGATAGGCGCTGATTCGCCGTGGATCTGTCTCCCAATCTGGAGAAGATGGGACGCCTTCCCACCTTGATCCAGGGATTGGGGTTATCATCCTGTCGCAGGGAAGGGGACTACAAGGAGTCCTCAGTGGTGACAGCATAAACACCCTCGTCATTGGTACAATCGCAATCAATCCGACGGGCAGTGTACCTAGATGGCACTGCAGGAGGAGACGGAGGCGCTATCCTCCGTGGTGCAACAATAGGGCAGGAAGTTCCCGCCTGTCGTGCGAGAGGTGCAGCATTTGTAAGTGCTGCGGAAGCCACCTGACGGATCGGGGGAGATTGGACCCCCGGAGTCACCCTTTGGCGGGAAGGAGACTGGTAGACCATCTGTGCTGGCCTCTCCACCACCAGGGGTGCGTCAATGGAGCCTACTCTCAGAGAGAGAGATCTGGAGTTCGCCGGAGAGATAGGTCGAATGGCCTGAGGAGCCACATCAGCTGCAGATTGAGATCGCAGCGTTGGGAGTACCTGCTGCAAGCCGGTAATGAGGGCGCCAACCGCCGCAGAAGGATCCACCATCAGAAGGTTCTGGAATTGTGGGATCACCTGCGCGGACGACATTGCCGCTACATCACGGTTGAGAGAGATCTATTGTCGCAAATATAGGGAGGTGCGCTGGATCTGATCGCGTAGATCAGCAGAAGCTCTAGCGACCTGTTTTCCCTTGGCGGCCCTCCTAGCGCCGGAAGTGGCAGTGGCTTCCAGCGAGGGCTCAACCGGGGCGACGGCGGCAGCAGCACGTCGACTTCTGAGGTTTTTCTTTCCCGCCATTGTTGCAGAAAAGCTTGTTGTAGATCTGAAGAGATTGGGAGGATGTGACTTGTTCACAATTCAGCTCTCAATGAAAGCACCAAAAAATGATGGATCGTCGGACCAGGGGTGGCCGGAATCCACCGAAATAAGAACGAAGGAGAGCGAACTGGTGAAATCTCAATGTATTTTCTCAGAAGTGCAGTAAATTGAGTACTTAGAAGCGAAAAGTGCAGAACCCCTTTCCACAAGCCGGAAGGAGATATTTATACTAAGAAAAAAGGAAATACTTGGCAGCCAAGCCAAAGGAGCTAGTCTAATAAAAGGGAGACAGTGTAAAGCTATTCTAACAAACTACCAGACCTAATGAACCGGGAGCCGCCACGTGGAGAGCTGATTGGAGAGAGAGCCCTTGATAGCTGGCTGATTGATTATTCTTCTAACAGAATTCCTGCCAAGGATCTCGTATGATCGTGTGCGGGTAGTCTGGAATATTCTTTGATACGGAGGATGACGTGGCGATGTTTTCCGTGAGTCAAGTCTATGTGGGTTTTGTCTAAGTGTGAGGTGCTCGCTTCCGACCTTAGGAATCACTAAGGTCGATGCCCGGGGGCTCGGGCTCATGCCGAAAGGATTCGCCCTGCTGTCTTCTGTTCCCACCTCGGCAGTGGTCAACTGTCTGGCGCTCGATTGTCGTTGACCCAGAGCTGAGCTTTCAGGGTCAGACTTGGTACCGACCTCGGGTGTCCCGAGGTCGGGCTCATAACCCGCCAAGTTTGGTTGATTCATGAGCTCGATATTCTCCTGACCTCGGGGTCAGGGTCGGGGTCGGTTGACTCTGTTAGCTGCTGAGTTTGATCAATTCCCGAGCTCGCTGTTCCCGACCTCGACGGTCGGGGTCAGGGTCGGGCCCAGATTGTGGACTTGGTATTTGCTTGTCTCTGGCGGATCTGCGATGCTTTCTACCGGCGATTACGGTATCCCTGGGGTATACGGGAATATACTCCATCAATATATATATATATATATATATTGATGGAGTATATATATATTGTGCCATGTGCATTTAGGTGAGTGAATTAGTTAGACCTATGTGTGTGTGTGTGTATATATATATATATCAACATGCATTACTTATTTGATGAGACTTATGTGAACTTTATATATAAAATCCATCCAGTATATTAAAGTTTAGCTATCAAACATGTATATACTATGTTATAGCATTTACAAAGAAAACAGACTATTACGAAAATAAGAAATGTTATAAATAGTAATAAAAGTGAGTTGAACTGTCACTTGATAAAATGATTATGTATCTGACATTTAACTATAAAGTTGACATTTTACACTGAAGTTGAATAAAATGAGTATTTAGGTTAAAAATAATTAGTTATTATATTAAAAATAAGTATGTGTTTAAAAAGCCTTACTCTTGATCCGGTACTCTGACGTGGATACTTCTGTTCTGTTTAGTGTACTATGTACACTCCTAAAATTCTGTTTAAATAAATTAGTGCTCTCTTGTTTAGTGTACTTTGTACACTCCTGAAATATTTTTAGAGCACTATTACTCTCTTGTTAAGGTCTAGACATCTTCGATGATCTCGTCCTTTATGTTCAGCTAGCTTCTGTTAGGGATTGGTACGTGTAGTTCCGACGATTACGTTTTCATATCCTTTTTGGGTAATGTGGGTACATACTTCGTGACTATGTTCTTTACCGTTAATATTCCTCTGTATAGGTCCAGTTTCTTGAGTTTAAGGCTAATTAAATGAATCTGTCTGATTAATGATACATTATAAAAACATAAAATTATCTGATAAACGGATATCTGAACTTCATCTGCTCTGTATATGAATATTTTGAAATGCATGAAAGTTTATCCAGTCCACTCAGGTGTGATGTTGTGTTCTAATAATCACGTACTAATTATGATATGTTTGTTATATGCTTCGATATGGTGTATGTGTTATTACCGTACCACTTAGCACATCGTTGAGCGGGTAGTTGTTTGTTTTTCCTACCCGTAGTTCAAGCCCAAGATCAACTTGAAGCATCAAGATGGAGGGAGGCATAGGGCTGATATGTATATGGTGTGTTTTGGTGTTCTTTAAAAGAATGGAATGTATATTTTGAAATAAACTTTAAATTTTCACTTTGATAGTTTGTAAAAACCTTCCGCTGCAGTTAAATGAATTTTTGTGACGTTGACGTTATGTCTGTTTAATAATTCCTACGTATTTTGGGCTAGTAATTCTAAATAGGGAAAATGGAAACTAATAATTCAACCTTTTAGCGGTCTTCTTACAATAGTCTCACCTTTTGATTATTCACGAATAATCCAACTTTTGCACCCCGTCTTCATTCACTGGTCCCTGACCGATTTATGACATGTTATTCCAAGTTATTTTCTTATCTTTGTAAAACATTATATCATAATTCCCGCCTTATGATCACATAATGTTTTGCAAAAATAAGAAAATAACTTGGAATAGCAAGTCATAAATCGGTTAGGGACCAGTGAATGAAGATGGGGTGCAAAGGTTGGATTATTCATGAATAATCAAAAGGTGGGACTATTATAAGAAGACTGCTAAAAGGTTGAGTTATTAGTTTCCATTTTTTCGTCTAAATATTCAATAATAAAATTTTACTTTGTAAATATGTTTAAATATGGTATAACCTGGTAAAAACCTTTGAATAAATCTGTTTCGATTTCTGCCTCGTGACAAATCTTGGCTTTTCCATTAATCTCACAAATCTTAGCTATGTAGGCATGGTACTCTTGTATTTGATAATGAGATTTTCCAGTGTATTTTTGTTGTAAAGTCCTATCAAATTTCAATCCAAAAAACAATCTAGAGTTTTGTTAAAGTTTTAAACACATCAATATCTTTGGGCTCTCTAAAGGAGTGCAAATGCTTTTTAAAGTCACTTTTCAACTTTTTTTATTAAATAAAACTAAAAAAGGTGTTTGCATAGACAATTTTTTGTTTGAATATAAGTCCCATTAAGCCAAAAGTTAAAAGCAAAGGCATGAGATGCTTTTAAATCTTTCTTGGTATTTTGGTAAATAGTTTAAACTTTTAAGATAGTTATTAGGTAAACAAATCCCATGACCCCCAACATACCCCTTTCCATGGTTTAGGCATTACTCCATATATAAATTCAAAGCCAACTTTTATTTTTAACAATTTGTGGATATTTTTATGTTTTAACAATATTTTACATCAAATTTCACTTTTTTACCAAACACTTCAACTTTTACATTTTAATTACAATCAATTCTATTTTCAAACACTATCAACTTTTAGTACAAAATGTTTTTCCAACAATCTCTTAAAAATCACTTCTCAAAAACACAAATAAACACAAACACTCCCTAAATGTCTTAAAATGTCTCAACTAAATACACCCAAATTTCGAAAATCTTAAAATGTTTTAAAAAGTCCCAAAAGAGTAGGCCCTTGAAATAAAAACCGAATAAACTCTAACTCAAACCAAGTCTTAAGGAGGTGTATTGAATACGGATTGAGGTGGACTTTTTTAAATACATAGATTTTTTTATGAATGAATTTTATTGACTTTTAAATTCATGAATAAGTTTATAGGCTTTTCAAAAGTCCATACACTTTTAAATTCAAACTGTCACTGCCGGTCATCAGAATTTTCACCTAGATCGACGCTACTGATTTACATGTCCGTCTCTGTCACCGGAATTCGCCGTCGTGGGCATCGTAATGATCTGCCACCACCAAAATGACTTTGGCTATGCAAGGGAAATAGAGGTAATTAATTATATTAATTACTGAAATTAGGGTAGAAATGTGCATAGTAATATTTAGTCTCGTTTAAGGGAAATCAAATATATGATCATACTTTAGGGAAATGCTATGTTTTATTCCTACCGTGAGTGATTTCCTTTTTTTTAAACCCGGAAGGTAAACCACCAAAACCGTGAGTAATTTCCTATGTGTAATATGATAAAAAACAATGGAATAAATAAATAAAACAAATGAAATTCATCTAGCAACACAAAGTTCTACAAGAATAAATGAAGCATAAGAATCCAAATTTATTTTTATTGAAAAGATACTCAATGTTTCGAGAATGTTCAACAATCTCGATGTATTTATGATCAATTGTTATATTACACAACTCAACAAGTAAGAACATTAATCATTACACAAGCGCTACACTCATTGCTACATGTGGTACAAGCATATGTGCAATCGAGCTTTTATTCTTAATAATTGTTTTCTTTTCATTTTTAACTTGTTAAATTTTGTGTACTTATTTACAATTATATATTTAGTAATTTCAAAATATATTTTTACGTGTTAGCGGTTTAATGGTGAAACACACTAATAGTAAATTTTTTCTTAATGATTAACTGACAACGTAACAAAATTGCATCAATGTAATACTATTGATTCTTATATCGGTTCTTTTCAAAAAACTTCTAGAACCGAATCGACACGGGATTAACGGTTCTTCAAATGCTTCCTAATTTTCTTTCAAGAACTAAACGAATGTTACCCCTACATTTTTCTTCGTAAGACGAAATATAAAATACCACTTTTTATTTTTTAAAAACATTAAAAAGATAAGTTATTTTGTGTTTCAATATTAATGTAGAACATCTTTGTTCAACATTATTTATCGTGAAATGATAGAAAAAATCAAAATTTAATGTTTAAATCTTGCATACTGAGACCATCTTGGTACCCATATCCTGTCCCAGTCAGTACTAGTCCAAGACTTGTTGGCCGATTTGTGATTCCGGATAAATAATTAGTCAAATCCTGCAATCAGATCTATGCATACTTGTAGCGAGTAGAAGACAACTAGAATAAATTAAAAGTCTACGAGAATCCGTGATTTTAAAACTCAATAAGAATGAACGGAAATTTGAATACGCCTAAACCTTTATAGACTTATAAAGTCTACATTAAATACACTCATAGCATCTTCAATGCTATAATGTGTACGGTGCACATGTGGCATGAGAGACAACCACGTAAATATTAGTAAATAAACTATTTTTCTCCTTATTTAAATGATTTTGTACAACTTTGGTAAGTCTTTCTCTGCAATGTCAACCATAATGTGAACATCTAGACGATATTCTTGACATTGTGGAATAAAACTTATCAAAATTGTATAAAACCATTAAAATAAGGAGAAATATAATTTGTTTGTTAAGGCTATCTCTCATGCCACATGTGCACCGTGCACATTGTAGCATTGAAGATGCTCTTATAGACTTTTAAAAGTTCACATTGAATATAACTAATTTTTTAAAATGCATAAACTTTTAAGGGGTTTGTCCCTAAATATTACTAAATTGAAGGCAATTTCCAAAAATGTGACCACTTTTAAACATGGACAAAAATGTGAGTAAGAAGGTCATATTTTTGGAAAAAGATTATGTCACTGCAACAATTTTATGTCACTGCGTTTTTTATATGTCACTATGAATTGTCACTTTTAAATATTTATGTTACTTACTTATGTCACTGTCCTGTTAATCGTGTCACTGTCCCGGTAATCATGTCACTATGCTATCGGAAAAGTTCCCGGTAGCGGTTTCTGGTGAAAATATTATGTGACATCCGCTCAGTAAACCGCCACCATGCTGCCGCCGACACCGCAACCTACTGCCCTTACCCCATCCCCTACTCCCCCACAGCTCCCCAACCCCTCCCTAGCCCCCACCACCCCCTGCCCAGCCCCTCCCCCACCCACCAGCCCCCTCCCCAGCCCCTCCCCCACCCACCAGCCCCCTTCCCAGCCCCTCCCCAACCCACCTGACCCCTCCTCAATGAACCAGCCCCCTCCCAACCCCCTCACCAGCCCCCTCCCCAGCCCTCCCAGCCCACCTGCCCCCATCACCTGCACATTAACACATCTGATTTCTGAGTTGTCATCTCAGATTCAAAAATTGGGAAGAGATCGATGCAATTCAAAACTCTAGCGATAGCAGAGATGAAGAAGGGAAGAACTGAAACTCAGATGAAGCGGAAACCGAATGATGTTTAGATGCGAGGTAGAGGTCAGCCGTTGTGGTTTCGTTGCCGCCGCCGCCGGTGAAGATGGTGGACGGATGTGAGAAGATGAGCGAGCCACAAGAGAGATGCTAAGAAGTGTAGATGCCTCGATCGTTTCCTGATTTGGAGGGTTTGGTCAGTTTTTTGTAAAATTGCAAAATAGTCGTATTTTTGTCTTGTGAAACCTTGTAGGTAATATTTTTGGCATTGTTTAAAGTTTTAAAACTTTGTGAGTAATTCCTAACAAGACTTCCTAATTTTTCCAACTTCATCTAAATCGAACTCGAGTTCGAGACTTCTGAGTAGCTAGATTAGCACCTACATTACATTGACCAACATACCAGAGGTTTCGACAAAAAATTTCCACTTCTTCCCGCGCAAAAAACCTAAGAAGTTTTCTCCCCCATTTTAAACCCCCAATGTTTCTCCCTAGTGTCTGCACATGAATGACTAATTGAGGCATATAGTTGGAGAAGAAGAGGAAGATGATGATGGGCAAGGTGTTCAAAGGAGCTAACGTGTTCATGTCGCGCAACCTGGTTCCACCGGAGCAGTTCGACACTCTTCACGACGCGCTCAAGCTCAACGGAGCTCAGGTCTTCCTCTGCTGCGACCCATCCCACAACGGTCCCAACGACTACCACGTCATCTCCTCTATGGATCATGTATCTCACCAGCCTTTCGAGTTATATATAGTTCGGATTTAATTAGCGGCTGAATTCCACAGTTGTGGCTTATCGAGTTGTATTTTTCTAATTGCAGGTGAAATTCGATGAGCTCCTATCAAAAGGCTGCAATTTGATCGGTAAAAGCTTAGTATTTCTGTTCATGCATCCGACACCCTCTTCCTTGCATTGACTTTTTAGCTGATATTCTCTACTTCTTTGGCCAGGTCCTAGGTGTGTACTTTTTTGTGCGAATGAACACAGGCCACTCCCTAATCAAGGTTTTACATGCTGCCTTGCAATGGACGGAGTCAAAATACTAGCATCTGGTTTTAAGGAGGCCGAAAAGGTATACTGCCTTCGTTGTTAGAGATAAAAAATTTCTGAAGTTCTAATGAGCCAACGCAAAGACCATAAGGATGCTGGCAGACCTTACTGGAGGTTGCGTTCAGACCAGAGAGTAACCTGTCATGAATAATACGATCGTAGTGATGTTTTCTTAACAAATTATAAAAACTGAAAACCCAAGAACTTAGCGTCCATTTATCCTACTTATAGTGTGCATCAAGCCTCTTCTGTATTACTAGTAATTATTAAGTTATTAGCACTTTTGTATGAGAGGGTTTGAGGGGGAAAAATCTTACTAAAGCATCCTTATGCCTCTTGAAGTATATCTCTTTGTTTGATTTCACTATTGCATTATGCATGCATAACACAATAGAGGTAGGGCATCATGAAACTTTATGATGGGGTGTGCTTAATGACAATAAGGTCTTATTGAAGCGTGATTATGATTTGTGTCATGTCTAGTACTTCTCTATTAGAAAATGAACTCAGATAGAATAAAGGAGAATCAAATCTTATTGATCATAAAAGTCAATACAAGTATTTATAGTAGAATACAAGTAACTAACTCTAACAGCCTGTGTAACAACACTAACAACCCAAAGTATATCTAGAAGGTTTAAAGCTATTTACAATATACGTATGCAACATTATTTTATATTCCTAACATTCCCCCTCAATCTTAGGGTGATTTATTTGGAAGGTCGGTCAATCACACTAAGTTTGGTTTGTAACTCAAGAAAAGAAGATGCAGACAAAGGCTTTGTCAGAATATCAGCAGTTTGTTGGGAAGCAGGAATATGGAACACTTCAATTTGCTTGGACTGAACTTTCTCCCTCACAAAAAAGAGATCAATCTCCATGTGTTTTATCCTGGAGTGTAACACAGGGTTGTGGGCAAGCTGTACACTGTTGAGGTTGTCACAGTAGACCTTTGGAGTAGAAAATGATACTTGAAGCTCTTTGAGTAAGAACTGAACCCACAGAAGTTCAGCTGCAGTGTCTGCTAAACTTTTGTATTCAGCTTCTGCAGAGGATCTGGCCACTCTCAGTTGTTTCTTGGACCACCAAGAAATGATGTTTGACCCAAGAAAGATGCATGATCCAGAAGTGGACCTTCTGTCAACTAGGTCAGATGCCCAATCAACATCACAAAAGGCTGAGATAGGTAAAGGTATAGTTTTCAGAGGTAGAGGTTTAATGATGATGCCATGTGTGATAGTACCAGATAGATATCTGAGAATGGGTTTTACTGCCTTCCAGTGATCTTGTAGAGGTGCTGCCATGAACTGACAGACCTTATTTACAGCATAACTGAGTTCTGATCTTGTAAGAGTTGCATATTGCAGCATGCCAACAATGGATCTATAAGTGGAGGGATCATGAAGAGTAGCACTTCCTGTATTAGTTAGCTTGCAGCTACTAACCATGGGAGTTTTCACTCCTTTGGAATCAATCATGCCAGCTTGATGTAATAAATCTCTTATGTATTTGGTTTGAGAGAGATGAAGACTTCAATCAGTCAGCTTTTTGACTTCTATTCCTAGGAAGAAATCAATGTCACCCAAGTGCTTGAGAGAAAAGGATGAGTGTAGTTTGTGAATAAGATTTTGAATTGCTTTATAATCATTGCCTATAACCAGAATATCATCTACATATATCAATATGTAGATCTGAACTCCTTGAGACTTGAAGAAGAGGAGGGATGGATCACATTGACTTTGCTGAAACCCTGCTGCATAAAGGACTGAAGTCAGTTTGTGAAACCAGGCCCTAGGAGCCTGCTTTAGGCCATACAATGACTTGTGTAGTTTGCAGACTAAAGTGGTGTCCTGTGCCTGAAAGCCTGGGGGTTGGACCATGTAGACTTCTTCATCAAGCTTTCCATTTAGAAAAGCATTATTGACATCTAATTGCTGAATGAACCACTGATAAGAAACTGCCAAGGTGAGTAAAATTCTGATAGTGATAGGTTTGACCACTGGAGAAAAGGTTTCTTTGAAATCAAATCCAAATCTTTGATGGAAGCCTTTGGCCACTAGTCTGGCCTTATATTTGTTAAGAGAACCATCAGGGTTTTCTTTAACTCGAAAGACCCATTTACAACCTATAGCTTGTTTGTCAGGTGGTAAAGGAACTAAAGACCATGTTTGATTTTCTATCAAGGCATTATACTCATTTTGCATTGCAGAAAACCATTGAGGAGATGTGAGAGCTTGCTTCACTGACTGAGGCTCAACATGTGCTAATAGCAAGGTAGGATTGAGTCTAGGTTTAATAATTCCTGATTTTGCTCTAGTTTGCATAGAATGAGTGTTAGTTATATGAACAGAATTGGAAATTGAGGAAGTAGAGTCAGATGAGAGTAGAGTTGTTGGAATTTACTGAAGAATTATGAGTGGAGGGAGTAGATGAATAACTTGCTGATTGATTGTGATTATTAGAAGAGATGGGTTGGGAGGCAGTGGGCTGGTAATTATTGGATGAGAGGTTATGAGACTGAGATTGTGGGTCAGTGAATGGAAGTTCATGAAGTTGGGATTGAGATGAGTTAGATCCAGAATGAGGATTTGAGTTTAAAACATCTAATATAGCAGAATCTGAGTTATGAATAGGTTTGGTTATGGGAATGGAAGATTGGGATACAGATGAATAGGGAAAACTGGATTCATGAAAGATTACATCCTTTGAAATGTACACTCTGCCAGATTTGGAAAGACACTTATAGCCTTTATGCTGAGAGGAATATCCTAGGAATGTACCCTCTTTTGAGTGAAAATCCAACTTGTGTTTATTGTAAGGTCTGAGAAAAGGATAGCAAATGCAACAAAAGACTCTAAGGGAAGAATAATCTGGGACAAATCCATAAAGTTTAAAATATGGGCTGGAATTGGCAATGGACTTAGATGGAGTTCTATTGATAAGATGCACAGAAGTTGCAAAGGCAGCATCCCAGAACTTAAAAGGTAAAGAAGAGTGGGCTAGGATTGAGAGACCTTTTTCAACAATAGTGCGATGTTTCCTTTCAACCACACCATTTTTATGATGAGTGTGAGGGCATATGATTCTGTGAGTGATTCCTTTTTCATTGAGGAAATTAGTGAAGGATCTAAATTCCCCTCCCCAGTCAGACTGTACAGATTTTATGGATATTGAAAATTGATTGAGAATGAAGTTGTAGAAATTTTGGAATGCTAGAAGAGCATCAAACTTATTTTTCAAGAAATATATCCATGTATATCTGGTAAAGGCATCAATAAAGGCTATATAATAGGAATATCCATCAAAAGATACAATGGGTGCTTGACCCCAAAGATCTGTGAATATTACTTCAAAGGGTTTATGATAAACAGTATTAGAAGGATGTGAAGGAAGTCTATGTGCCTTCCCAAGACATCAAGCATAACAGAAATCAACATCAATGTGATTAATAGAAGACACATTACAATGTATAAGTACAAATTTAAGTGCGTCAAGATGAGGATGACCTAATATGAGATGCCACAGATTACATGAAATTGAATAATTACATGACTGGGACTTATTACAAACTAACAAACAAGACACTGAATACACAAATTTATTACTAGACACTAAAGAAGCTTGAGGATGAACTGCAGCAGTTGGGCATGGACCAAGAGGAATGAAAGGAAACTTGTATAAGCCATCTTCACCAAGTTTTCCATGCAACAAGACCTGTTTAGAAACCTGAGATTTGACATAACAGTCATGAGGATAAAATTCAAAGAAGACATTATTGTCCTTGGCAAATTGACTAACACTCAGTAGATTTTTGGTTATATGAGGAACATGAAGTATATTATTTAGTAAGAGTGATTGTGAGGAGTGATAAGGTGATGGAAAGGAAGAAAAACCTATAGACTTAATATCCAAACCTTGGCCATTGCCCATGAAAAGCTTGTCAGATGTGGCAATAGGTTCACTGTGCTGGAAATTCAGTGGATCTGCAGTAACATGGTGAGTTGCTCCGGAATCTGGAAACCAATGTTGATTAGATGGAATAGGACCAAGTACAGAATGATTAGCAGTAGCACAGTTTGCAGTTGGTAGAGTATTAAAAGGTTGCTGATGTCCCCAATTGAAGGTTTCAGGAGGTGGATTGGCAAGTTGATGATTCCACGACTGATTGGGTTTTGATTGTATAGACTAAGATTGAAAGGTGTATGGTTTAGGTTGATGAATATAATGATTTGGAGGATAGTGAGATTGTGAGTTGGGATTCCAGTAGGGTGGAGGTCCAGAGGTTTGATTTGGGTAATTAGAGTTTTGAGAAGAAGGATTAGGGTTTGGATTGGTATAAGCAGGATTGTATTTGTGGTAGCAAATCAAGGCATGATGACCTGATTTTCCACAGACTTGACAAATGATAGAATTACGTCCAGAGCGACCACCCCTGCCTCTGTGATAACCACTACGACCACGTCCACGGTATGAATTACCACTATTTGGGTTATTATACTGAGAAACATTTGCAGAGGCATTTTCAACAGTAACAGAGATTTCAGATGAATTGTTCTGAGAGGAAGTATCAACCTGAGCAACGTTCGCAGAATATACTTTGTTGAGTAGTGTCATGATGTTTCTTAAGTCTCACCTCTTTTGCTAGAAGCAAGGATTCAAGCTCAGCTAAGGTGACTGGTTCGAGAATGCTGCGAGAAGTTACAGAGGACACAAGAGCTTCATAATCTTGTGGCAATCCTTCGAGTATAACATTGATATGATCGTTGTTAGAGATCGGTTCACCTACGAGAATAAGGTTGTTAACAATTGTCTGAATTCGAAGCAGGTACTCTGAGATGGATCGTTCCCCTTTTCCGGTGTTATAGAGTTCGGATTTGAGCTGTCTTGCTCTAGCAACGATGTTAGTTTGGAAGAAATTGCGAATCGTGCTCCAAAGTTCATACGATCGCTGGCAATGAATAATACGAGCATGTAGGGTTTCGGATAGAGATGAAAGCATCCACGCAAACAACATTTGATCCTGTTGATCCCAGAGAACGTAAGCCTCATTCACAGTCTTCTTCCCATCTTCATCGGTGATGAATTGCTCAGGAGTCTTCGAATTCTCTATGAACCGTACGAGTTTGCGCGCGCGAATCACAGATTCAATATGATGCTTCCACAAAAGATAGTTATTCGAATCTAATTTGATTGGAAGAGGGTGATTGAATGCGACTGGAAAGACGACACTTCCAGTAGCAGAGGTTGAAGATGAAGTTGAATCAGTTTCCGGCATGGTTGATCGAGCTAAAGCTCTGATACCACATTAGAAAATGAACTCAGTTAGAATAAAGGAGAATCAAATCTTATTGATCATAAGAGTCAATACAAGTATTTTTAGTAGAATACAAGTAACTAACTCTAACAGCCTGTGTAACAGCACTAACAACCCAAAGTATATCTAGAAGGTTTAAAGCTATTTACAATATACGTATGCAACATTATTTTATATTCCTAACATTCTCATTTGGATTTTGTGAAAGTTTTTACTATCTTTATGTGGTTATTATATATTTGGACATATGTGAGGATTATTAAATTTCCTATCATCTAGAATTCATTGTGCCCCAATTAAAATATCATTCTTTTGCAAACGTGGGAGAGGGGGGTATTGCTTGATTTGTTATTCACAGCCTCATTTGCAGATTAAATGTATAGGTAGAAGTCCTAGGATACATTGATTGAAATCATATGGTTGAAATCTCTAAAAGGTATGATTGTGATTATGTAAAACTTGCACATTTGCCTAAGTATTAGTGTTAGCTGTTAGTGTGATTTCAATCCAGCTTATTTTTTATCCAGAATTTATCTTAAAACTTCCCTTTAAGCTGGATTCAAGGTTATTGATCTCTTCTTCATTGAATGTACCTTGCAGTTTGAAATAAAAAAGCTAGTGAAAGCAATGGGAGGAGTTTTTCAAGAAAAAGTATCAATGGACCTAAATTTCGTCATTGTGAAAAATGTTTTGGCTGCAAAGTACAAGGTATTGATTTATCCTTCAGTTAGCTGTTTTGCGTGTGTTTCAAAATTATAATATCTTTGAGAATTTAGTTTTGCATTAGAGACATGCTTTGTCATCTACCTCAGTCTCATACTGGTCAGTGGTTAGTAAAGCTAGCAATTTCTTCGGCACAAGCTTGGGCTAGACACTCCACAAGTTGGGCTAGAGTGCTAGACACTTCACCACATGTGAAAATATATGAGTGTAAAAGAAGTGACTGAGTTACATCTGATATGTTCCTTGATATGACCTACCAACAATGCAATCAGAAAAAGAAACATAATGCTTACACAGTTACACGTGAAACATCTGCAGTGTGGACGATAATAATAATAATAACAACAATAATAATTGCCTTTTTGATTGTTCTATGTTAGCTTGAATAATGTTTTAGTTGTTGGGGTTAATTTAAAAGTGCAGCATGCACAGTTAGCAAATAGCAATTCAATATCACGGATCACTTTCCTAGTTTTTAGGAGTGGTTGTAACTTTCTATCTTGATAATGAACCACTTTTCTAGTTTTTAGGAGTGGTTGTAATTTCATATTTCTTATTAGAAGGATTGTTTTGAATAAAAGTTTAATTTATATGCCCAACTGTTTGGCTAGGGAGTCCAGATGACTCAACATTTCCTAGTACTATTATAATTTGAATTATATGCACTGTTCTTCTTCCTATGAAACCTTTTATCTTTCTTCTTCACACCGTCATGTGACAATCTTAAACCCAGGCCTGTAACATACTCTCTTTCTCATACTGCCAGTTACAGTTAGACTTGAGGAGGATTACGCCCGATTTGGCCATTACTTCTTTAGGGAATGACTAAAATAATTCCAGAGTTGCAGAACAAAACATAGGATATATGAAAATGCTGCCTAAATCCTACCATTATAGTTATAAGACAGTAGAAGACGTAATTTAGGAAGCACCTTTACCATGTTTTGGTGAAAATTTATATGGAATCTGTTCCCTTGAATAAACTTAAAATAACAATAACATAGAAATAAAAGTGAAGCATTACTAATTCTTGGTTAACGGTTGTTTCAGATTCATGTTTGGAAGTGTTGGCGTTGGTTATACTTTTTCAAGCCGATGTTAAATACCTTATTTACAAACGCGGCAACTCTGAAATTTATGGACAGTTTGTGTTTGTTGATGTTATTTCACTTGATGGTTTCATGATCCTATTCTTGAGCTCAAACTGTGGGAATCAGTTCTCCATTTCTAGAGATGTGTCTTGAGACATATGGTTTGTTGGTTTGCTATTCGGTACCCATCATATCTGACTGTTGGTGTGGACGGCAGTACAACACTCATGGAAGAGCTATCACTGCCGCCACGAGCTCATCAAGAATGATCACACATATTTTGATATCCATGGTCTTTGTTGAGTGGCTGCCGAAGGTGGCAGGGAAATCAGCCATTTTAATGGTAGTTGAGTAGCTGTCCAAATACACTTACTTCGTCATTTAGGATCATCCACTTTTTGCCAATTTATGGCTTTTCTTAGAGTTAGAGACAAAGGTGGTCCTAGGTCCTTGTATTCTCAACCGCTTTTTCTTACATCAGAGTATGATCAATCTAAACAAGTGACTCTTCACTTGTGTACGATCATGTTAATATCAATCTTACTTGTTAAGGAGCCCAAAAGATGTTGTGCTCCCCTTTTATAGGAGTGACAAAAGCCATCTCGAATTCTCGACGATTCAGATATCTCTACAAGATTCATAATGTGTAATAATCACTTTTATAGTTACCTGTTAAAGACAATGTTTGATGATGTGTAAACATATTAGTTCTCATATTGGTAACATGATATCTTTTCCATCATTTCCGATGGAGCCAAAGACTCACCTTTTTGGGGTTGGGAATATGGTGGAATATAGCAAAATGACCCACTAAACTATTTGCGTTTCTTTGTTATGAAGCAACAGTCAGCCCATTCAATTTTCGACGCAATTTTCATTATGGGTCATTCGAAAACAATCTCTATGTGCTTTATTACAGGGGTAAAGCTGCGTACATTTAACCACCCCTTACTCCACCGTAGGTGGGAGCCTTTGCGGCACCGGGGTAATGTTGTTGTTGTTGTTGTAGTATTTATCTTTCTCAGGTATAAGAATAATGCACTTATAAATATTGATGACTAGACTACTCTGATGGCACACAAACTTGGAGAGTCCTATGTGGGTTTGTCCAATGAATTTATTTTTTAACAAATATTTATGTGATTAACTTGATCTCTTTATGTATAGCTATTTGAACATAGTCATAAACTAATCTACGTACTTAACTTTATATCATTAATGTTTCATATAATAATAGACCATAGACTTATTAACATATTATGATTGTAAGAATGCGTAGTATTCTTCAATCATATCATATACTTAATCAACTACTAATCATATTATTCAATGGCAAATTAATAATAAAGTGTACTAAAAATACTACAGAAGAGTTTTTAACTTTATTAAATGAATACAACATCCAACAACAACACCCACGCTTTTTCACCAAAAGAATTTGGGGTCGGTCAACATGAACCGATCCATGATAATAGAGCCAACAAGAGAAGAAAGATTAAAGAATAAAAAGATAAAGTAAGATAAAATGAATAAGATAAAGATAAATATAAGATAAAATAACATAAGAACATTAGAAAGATAGAAGATAAAAAGATAAAAGAGCATAAGAAATATAAAAATACCATAAGGACATAGAAATATAAAAATGATAAAAGATACAAGAAAAAGAGTGAAAAAAAGAGAAAAGAATGAAAAGAGATTAATAGTCCACACGGA
Organism: Cuscuta europaea; assembly: GCA_945859875.1. Taxonomy (NCBI): domain Eukaryota; kingdom Viridiplantae; phylum Streptophyta; class Magnoliopsida; order Solanales; family Convolvulaceae; genus Cuscuta; species Cuscuta europaea. The sequence goes on along the minus strand of CAMAPE010000075.1, from coordinate 4,162,738 downwards.
TATGCGTCCTTCACTTTGCTCTCTCCAAAGTTATACTCTCCTGTCTCCTCCAACCCAAGAAAAAGCATATCAGTTCTGATTCCTCTAATCCAATTCTGTTTGGGTCTTCGTCTCCCTCTCTTCCTCGCCTCTTTTCCCCACCTCTCAAGTCGTCTCACTAGTGCATCACTCGATCTTCTGCACACATGACCAAACCAACGCAATCGAGACTCCTGCATCTTATATTCTATAGGTGTTACTCTCACCTTTTGTTTGATGATCTCATTTCTCAAGCGGTCTTTTTTGGTATGCCAACACATCTAATGCAACATATGCATTTCTGCCATGCTCATCTTTTGAATGTGACATTGTTTCACCGCCCAACATTCCACGTCACACATTAATACATGCCTAATTATTCTCTGATGCACTCTTCCATTTCATCTACCGTGCTTTGATTCTATGAGAAACATCTCCATCTAATTCACCATCCTCCTGAATTATGGAGCCCAAGTAACGAACATATCACACATTGGTATTTCCTTGCCATCAAGGGTTATCCCATTAGTACTACAACTTCTACCTCCACAAAACTTGCACTCCATATACTCAATCTTGCTTCTGCCCAATCTTAAATCCTTGATCTCCAATGTTTGTCGCCATATTTCCAACTTTGCTTTAAAACTGGATTGTGTCTCATCAATCAATACAATATCGTCATTAAACATCATGCACCACGATATATCTTTTTGAAATGATTTTGTAAGTTCATCCATGGCTATAGCAAATAGGAAAGGGCTCAGAGTCGATCCTTGGTGCACTCTGATAGTAATAGGGAACTCTGATGTCATCCGTATACTAGTACGAACACATGTAGTACAAGCCTCGTACATACCCATGATGATACTGACATACTTACGCGATATGCCTTTTCTAGTTAGGGCCCCAAAGAACTTCTCGACGTACTCTATTTATATTTCGGTTCACGTCATGCGATGTGACTATATGATACTGTTGGCCATCACTCGCCTACCACAACACCCTCCTCCTTTATCCTGGCTTGAGACAGGCATGATACCAAAAAATGATCTCATGGCAGAGTTTTTATTAAATGAATGATCACTAAACATAACCAAGCGCAAATCATATTCTATGATTGCCCTAGGGCATATTTCCAACAGAGGACTCTATGTGGGAGGAGCATGTGCCTTTGCGTGAGAAATTTCCTAAATTGAGCTTGCAAATATGCTCTTGGTCAACAAGGGTGGTGGTGATATGGATGCTGCTTATGAGAGGAGCTACCTTTGCCACGACGCCACCACAACATATGTTGCTAGAATGAGCATTCAACAAACGACATTTCTAATGATCCGTAACAGTTTTATTCCTATTAGTTGGCATACCTACATTAATTTGATATTCTATTTTTTGCTCATCAAGGACTCTATGGGTAGGATTTGTAAGGCTTAATTAAACAACAACAACAACATTATCCTTGTGCCGCAAAGACTCTTACCTACGGTGGAGTAAGGGGAGTCAGATGTACACAACCTTATCCTGTACTAAAACATAGAGGGACTGTTTCCGGATGACCCATGATGAAAATTGCGTCGAAAATTGCATGGACTGAATGCTGCTTCATAACAAAGAAGCGTGGACAGTTAGTGAGCCATTTTGCTTTATTCCATCGTATCCCCAAGCCAAAAAAATAGCGAGTCTTTGGCTGTATCGGAAATGATGGAAATATTTGTAAGGCTTCATTATTGGAATCATATACCACCATTACTCTTAAAATTTGTGCAATTTGGCAAGGCCTAGTCAGCCTTCCTGCCTGAACCGAGTTAAATGTCTGTTAAGTTTGAGTATAAGGTTTCATTTTGTTTTCATTTTCATTGATATAATTAACTCCATACATTTTTTCTTACTTTTTTGTTGTATCTTTTAACCAGTTCTTTCTTTGTTCTTCTTTATGTGGTACATTTGTAGTGGGCACTAAATGTAGGGAAGAAACCAATTGTTAGTATTACTTGGCTACTCCAGTGCTGGAAGGAGCATCACTTTGTTGCTCCAGAGTCATTCAGGGTCCAACCTTTTTCTGGGCTTACCATCTGTATTACCAGGATATGTACAGGTTCGGGAATCATATTAATTAATGGGTCTGTTTTAAATGTTTGTTTTGAAATACATATGTTCTGTTTCAGATGAGAAGACGGAGGTGGAAAATATAGTCCTACAAAATGGAGGCAAATATTCTCGTGAACTGACAAAAACTTGCACACATTTAATTTGCGGGATATCCTTATTTTATTGGCGTTACTCATCTTGTACCATCAGTTTCTTGGAGAGATTATTTTGCATCAAATATGATCCATCATGAGTATATGTAATGATATGCATCAATTAGAAGTTAGTAATCGTATAACTGTATTGGTGCCCAGGTTTTCCCTTCCTTGTTGGGATGTTATGGTAATTGCCAATTCAAGAGCCCCCAACCCCACCCCTCAAACACAGTCTTTCATGTTCTCAGCCCTGATGAATGAGTGTTTGCTGAGTGGAGGCTTCATCAAATGATGTATTTTGATTTTACAGAAATTGCTCTAAATAGGAGCAAAAACGTTTTGAAATTCCAAAATAGGAGTATCATGTTTTTTATTCCCTGAATAGGAGTAATCTGCCAAGTTTGGGGAAAAAATGTCATGTTTAAAGCCTAGTAATGCCAAACTTGGCAGAAATTTACTCCTATTTAGGGAATTCTCTCTTGATTTTATTCCGCAATCCCATTTCCAACACATTTGATCTTAGGCTCTTAGCATTTAGAAGGTGCACATGCATTGAATCTGCTTAAGCATTGGGGGCATTTGTTTTCTTGACTGTCATAAGCTCCTAAAGGAGATAAATATGAAGTTGCCACAAAATGGGGTACAATACACATTGTTAGCAAGAGGTGGCTTGACCAATCTGTTGCTAAAAGAGGTAGTGTTTTTGTTGGTTGAAGCAGCTTAGTTTTTCCCCCAAAGTTCCACCTCGAACTATAATATTATAAAGCTGAGGTGAATGATTTTTAACCTCTTTGCGATGAACAGCACGCCTTAATGAGGAGTCCTATCCTATTCAGGGTACCTCTGCAGCAACTGTGAATGCTGCAAGAATGAAAAATCAACAAAGCATAGAGAGTGGCATTCAAAGTGTGCAAACTTTGTCCTCCACTGCAACAATATCAAATTCTCAAGCTGTTTCATATGGTTACACTGTAGATTCAGATAAGGGGGGCACCTTCTCTCAGAACACCCCTTCATTTTCAAAGGAACCTTTCTTTTCCAAGAGGGAATCAAATGATCTACCCACTGAGCAGCGAAAAAATGATACAAATTTTGATGAATGCGTTGCTTCTGACTTCCAAACAGATGATAACGATTTATACTTGTCAGATTGCAGACTTCTGATTCTTGGTTTTAGTGAATCCGATATGCGAAAACTTGTGAACATGGTTCGTAAAGGTGGTGGTTCCCGCTATATGTCTTTCAGTGAGAAGTTGACACACATAATAGTCGGATCTCCATCAGAGATGTAAGATCTATGAAACTTGCTGTGCACGTCAGGTTATTCATTGCTGTGCATAACTCTGAAAACATCTTGAACACTTTTTGGCTTCCATTTCATTATCATGTTGACATGTTCTTGACCTCAATCTATATTCCACTCTAACTAATTTTGCCTTGTATGCAGTAATAATATTCACAAAGTTTTTTTTGTCACTGCCATGTCATTATTCAGTAAGATAGTGCATGATATACTCAATAAATTATCATATTAATGTTCCAGTAACTATTTTTTACTACGTGTAGCTATTTTAATATACTACTACTGCCCTCATCCTCTAGCTAATTACTGATGCTTCATATATTTTTAGAAGAAATTAGTGCAAATAAGAGTACAACATGTTTTTTTGCAAATAGAGTACAACATGGCTTATGTGCACAAATAGGAACATCCTTGTTTTCTACTAAAATTAGGATACAGTACAACATGAATGAGTCTTATTTCTAGGAAAAAACAATGATAGTTCTATTTGTTGAAATTTGCTGTGTTAGCCCTATTTATGGACTTTTTTTACTTGACATGCAAGGTGAAAATCTTTATGATGACTATGAAGAACAAGTTATTCTTATATGGCTTTGTCTTTGTAAAAGTATTATTGTATCTAGGAATATGTTTTAGGAATATGCTCTAGAATATGCTTTAGGAATATACTCTAGACATTATTATTGTATAGCATCTTATATAGGAATATTCCATCTTTGTAATATATATATATAGGGCCTTAACCCTCTAATGAAAAACACAGAAAATCCTTCTCTCCATCTTTAATAGCATTGTAGTTTATATTTCAACATGGTATCAGAGCCTTCCATTTTAGTTTAGTTTTTCATATTTCAGTTTAATTTTCAGACTGGATTCTTCCTTCAAGGAACTTGAGTTCAGTTTTATCAGATTCTTCATAACCTCTAGGCACCATTCTAATTTCCCAGAAAATCAATTAGCCTGAGCTAATTTCCTAGAAAATTCCTTAGCATACAGTCTGCCCCACCAGACCTAAGAAATTCTCAGACCACACATTTCATCACCACCGTACCCAGGTGGTGCGGCTACCTTCGACGACCCAGAAACCAAAGTCCGACACCCAAACTCTACGCGACTGAGACGTACGCGCTGCCACAGCCCGCTGACCTCAACTCACGTGCCGGCACGTGACGTCATTCTGCGGCCAGATTTCGGATCGGAAAACGCCATCCAGCTCGCCTGCATATCGCCTATCTTCTGCTGTAGCTTCTCTTTGGGATGGTTGCGTTTCTTTCCAGCTCTTCAGTACGCTGACATCGAAAAGAGATCGTCCAGGCTACGCGGAAATCTTTTCTTCCTTCCAGGCTTCGTAACGGACATACGCACGCTCCTTTGTCTGGCTGTTCTTCTTTGAGGTCTGGCACTCTAGCATCGACCCTCCGTCTGGATTAGCAGTCAAAGCCCAAATAGTTGGATCTTTTACTCTCCAGGTTGAGTCCACAAACGGGCTGCTCAGTCAAAGCCCAACTTTATTCTCCAAGGTCGAGTCCACAAATGGGCTGCTGTAAGTTCTCATTGGATATCTCAATTTTGAACTTAATTACATTCTCATAAAAAAAAAAAACAAAAAAAAAAATAAATAAAAAAAAAGAAATTAAAAAAAAAATGTCTTGTACGAGTGGATTTGACAGAGGAGTAATATGCAATTACTGTAAGAAGCCCGGACACTTGATCAAAGAATGTAGAAAATTGCTGTTCAAAAATCAAGGAAATCAGCTTGCTCATGTTGCTTCCGCTACCAGTTCATCCGATGGATCAATTGCTATTTCTTCAGACGAGCATGCCAAATTTATTTGCTACCAAGAAACTCTAAAGCATTCCTCTGTCCCTATCTCGGTAACCGCTAATTCAGGTATTTCAAACACGTGTCTTGTTTCCTCATCCTCGAAATGGGTCATTGACTCAGGTGCCACAGATCATATGACCGGTAATCCTAGTCTATTCTCGTCATTTCATTCATATTTAACTACTTCTAGTGTCACTTTAGCTGATGGATCTACCTCACCCGTTCTTGGATCTGGTACTGTTGTTCCAACTTCTACATTACCATTATCGCCTGTTTTGAGTCTTCCTAATTTTGCATTTAATCTGCTTTCCATCAGTAAAATCACTCGTACTCTTAACTGTTCTGTAACATTTTTTCCGGGATATTGTGTGTTTCAGGATCTGTTAACGATGCAGATTATTGGTAAAGGACATGAGTCAGCCGGTCTATATATTTTGGATACATCCATCACCAAAGGTATCTCTTGTCTTGGGGTTGGGACTTTGTTAGATGCTCATTACCGATTAGGACATCCATCTCTCCCATTAATGAAGCAAATAAATCCCCAATTTAATAAGATGACCTCTTTACAATGTGAGTCATGTCAATTTGCGAAACACCATCGTACTAGCTTAGGCCCGCGAGTTAATAAACGAGCAAATGCTCCATTTGACCTTGTTCACTCTGATGTTTGGGGTGCTTGCCCGGTTGTGTCTAAAGCTGGTTTTAAATATTTTGTTACCTTTGTTGACGACTATTCTCGTATGACATGGTTGTATTTCATGAAACGTCGATATGAGTTGTTCACTCATTTTTCTTCCTTTTGTGCTGAAATTAAAACTCAGTTTAACGTTCCTGTTCGGGTGTTAAGAGGAGACAATGCCCAAGAATATCTATCTGCTACATTTAAGTCATTTATGCTTCAACATGGCATTATTCATCAAACTTCATGCGTTGATACACCTCTCAAAATGGAGTTGCGGAACGAAAGAACCGACATCTGTTAGAAACTGCAAGGGTTCTTCTATTCCAAATGAATGTGCCTAAACAGTTTTGGGCAGATGCCGTGTCTACTGCATGTTTTTTGATAAATCGAATGCCATCTTCTGTTTTGAATGGTAAAGCTCCTTATCATTGTCTATTTCCAAACAGAGAGCTTTTTCCTATCCCACCTAAAATATTTGGTTGCACTTGTTTTGTTAGAGATGTTAATCCTCATCTAACAAAGTTAGATCCGAAATCATTAAAATGTATTTTCTTGGGTTATTCTCGAGTCCAAAAGGGGTATAGATGTTTTTGTCCGAGTACTGGTCGGTATCTTGTTTCCATTGATGCATCATTTCATGAAAATACACCTTTTTCATCATCTAAGGCAGATATTCGTGAGAGTAATGATGATATTCTCATTTACACGATGACTATTCCTGAGTCCACACTTTCGACAAATATTCCACAAGTTACTGTTCATGACCCTAGGCCTCCCGTACATTTGGTATACACCCGTCGACACAAAGCACCTGATCACCCTCCACCGGCGATACCTGAGATTACTTTTCTTGATACTAGTTCGACTCCGATCTCATGTCCTGAACCAGTATCTGCATCTTCAGATCTTGTTTCCACATCAGATCTTGATCTCCCAATAGCAGTACGTAAAGGTACACGGTCTTGTACTCATCCTATTTCTTCATTTGTGTCGTACAATCAGTTATCTCCTGCTTCATGTTCTTTTATTGCTTCCATTGATTCTATTTCTGTTCCCAAATCTGTCAAAGAAGCTCTGTCTCATCCTGAATGGCGTCAAGCCATGGTAGAGGAAATGAATGCTTTAGATCTTAATGGTACATGGGATTTGGTTGACTTACCTACAGGGAAGAAATCTATTGGATGTAAGTGGGTCTTTGCTGTTAAGGTTAACCCAGACGGATCCGTTGCTCGGTTGAAAGCCCGATTAGTTGCGAAGGGTTATGCTCAAACCTATGGTGTTGATTATTCTGACACTTTTTCTCCTGTTGCTAAATTAACATCTGTCAGGTTACTTATCTCACTCGCTGCAATTCATGATTGGCACTTACATCAATTGGACATTAAAAATGCATTTTTGAATGGTGACCTTAAGGAAGAAGTCTATATTGAGCAACCTCCGGGATTTGTTGCTCAGCGGGAGTATGGTAAAGTTTGTCGACTTCGCAAATCTCTTTATGGTCTGAAACAGAGTCCTCGTGCATGGTTTGGGAAATTCAGTCAATCAATTGAACAATTTGGAATGATAAAAGGCAAATCAGACCACTCTGTATTTTACAAACAAACAGAATCAGGTGTCACATTGCTTGTGGTATATGTTGATGATATTGTGATTACAGGGAGTGATAATGCAGGTATTTTGGCCCTTAAGAATTTTCTGCATAGTCAATTCCAGACGAAAGATCTTGGCTCTTTGAAATACTTTCTGGGAATTGAGGTAACACGAAGTAAGAAAGGCATATTTCTATCTCAACGTAAATATGTACTTGACTTACTAGCTGAGACAGGGAAATTAGGGGCAAAACCAAGTACAACACCCATGGTTCCCAACGTGCAACTCACTCAAGAAGGCACACCATTTGAAGACCCAGAAAGATATAGAAGACTGGTTGGAAAGCTTAATTATCTCGCAGTCACCCGTCCAGATATTGCTTATTCTGTGAGTGTAGTGAGTCAATACATGTCATCTCCGACCATTGATCATTGGGCTGCTGTAGAACACATATTATGTTACTTAAAGGGAGCACCAGGACGAGGTATTGTTTATCAAAACCATGATCACATGAGAATAGAATGCTTTGCAGATGCTGATTGGGCCGGTTCTAAAGATGATCGAAGATCTACATCTGGCTATTGTGTCTTTGTTGGTGGTAATCTTGTATCCTGGAAGAGTAAGAAACAGAAAGTGGTTTCTCGTTCTAGTGCTGAATCAGAATATCGAGCTATGGCACAATCCGCATGTGAGATAATATGGATACACCATTTATTGAAGGAAATTGGATTGAAGACACCAATGCCTGCTCAGTTGTGGTGCGATAACCAAGCTGCTATACACATAGCAAACAACCCCGTATTTCACGAGAGAACAAAGCATATTGAGGTTGATTGCCATTTTATTCGAGAGAAGATACAAAAAGGATTAATCTCTACCGGGTATGTGAAGACTGGAGAACAACTTGGAGATTTATTCACTAAAGCTCTAAATGGGATTCGAGTTGATTACTTATGTAACAAGTTGGGCATGATAAATATCTATGCTCCAACTTGAGGGGGAGTGTAAAAGTATTATTGTATCTAGGAATATGTTTTAGGAATATGCTCTAGAATATGCTTTAGGAATATACTCTAGACATTATTATTGTATAGCATCTTATATAGGAATATTCCATTTTGTAATATATATATAGGGCCTTAACCCTCTAATGAAAAACACAGAAAATCCTTCTCTCCATCTTTAATAGCATTGTAGTTTATATTTCAACAGTCTTATTTCTTTGATTCACTATTACTACTTATCAAGCCAGCTGGTCTGACTAATTAAGTTATCAGCTCTCATTCATTCATCATTCATCATCATTACCCCAGTGCCGCAAAGACTCCCACCTACGGTGGGGTAAGGGGGGGTCGGATGTACGCAGTCTTACCCCTGTACTTAAGCACAAAGAGACTGTTTCCGAATGACCCATAGTGAAAATCGCGTCGAAAATTGCATAGGCTGACTGTTACTTCATAAAAAAGAAGCGCAGACAATTTAGTGAGCCATTTTGCTTTATTCCATCATATTCCCAAGCCAAAAAATAGTGAGTCTTTGGCTCCATTGAAAATGATGGAAAGAAGTTATCAGCTCTATGATGAAAATATATTTTGTAGATGTTACAGTATCTCAATACAATCCTTGTGTGCATACTTCACTTCAAAAATCTTGGTATCATGATATCCTTACATAGTTAGCTCTTACATCCTTCTCATAGACTGAATTTTACGGTTTTGTAGTGAAATAAAAGAGATAAGAAACCTTGCAGCTTTGGGTGTAATCCATGTGGTAAAACCAGATTGGCTTGCAGATTGCATAAGTGAAAAGAAAGAAGTCTGTGTGCTTCAAAAGCACATTGCCAATGATTTGCTTCTACTCAGAGGTCTGCTTACTTTGATTACTCTATTTTTTATTGTTATTGTTTTTGCTGTCATCTCGTGGGTCATATCTTTCCGTGATATACCTTACTTATATCGCATTTAAGTGTCATGTTTGCATGCACTTGCTTGCCTTTATGAGTAATTCATTAAGGACCTTAAGGTTAAATGCATAAATGGCACATCACTGTTGATAATGCATTTTGGTATCCCAATTCCCAACTATTGACTGAAGCAAATAAGTATCAAGTGCATTCAATTGTCTCAACTAATAATATCATCTGAATTGAAATTCCCGCCAAAATAATATGACCTGGCAGCCTAAATTTGTGCATTTGACAAAAAAGTGTACTTAACAAATCCACCAAGTGTGAGATCATCAGTCATCACTAATCACTAAGTCGAGTGCAGTTCTGATTGCTGGAGTGACTAGACTAGCTACATGTATGGTCTCATTAGAATCAGTAAGACTGCTAGGTCTGAGTTTGATAACACTGATTATTATGTGAATTATAATATTATACTACCCCCATCCCATAATGTAAGATACATGTGGGTTCAGTGTGGGTTTTAAGAAAATAAAGGATAAAGTGGTTGTTTTACAATTCTAACCTCCAAAGAGTAAGAAAGAGAAAGATGAGTCCACAAAAAGTAGAGGGTGAAATGACAGATAAAGGGATAAAGTGGGAAAGTAAAAAGTTAGTGGAGTTCAATTTACAAAATGGGACAGAGGGAGTATATTCTTTTGAGGAATGTATGTGAAGCGCAGACTTCCAACTTTCCAAGTCAGATGACTTTATCCAGTATCTCAAATGGACCACCGGTTATGACAATTAAATTACTTAGATTACTTATTTGCTTCATTAAATATTTGAGGTACCAAAGTGCATCAATGCCATAAGTTATGGTACCATTTATGCTGTTTCGGTACACAGTATTTGATTTGTTGTGTATTTTGGCCCATAGAACTTGCCAGCTCCAATAAAGGAGCTTCTGTGATCAATGCATTTTCCAACCAAGGAAACTCAAGTGATAGTGTTCAGTGCTACAAGAATTTTGGATCTGGAAATTCACTGGAGAAGAGCAAAGAAGTAGATGGCATAAAAAAGAGAGGAGCTTCTCAGATCGAAAGCCAATCCCAAATCTCTACATTGAATGGTAAAGATGAGATTAAGATGCAAGCAAGCACCAGTGGAGCCATTGAGGATATAAAGTCATCTGCTGTATTTAAGGGAAAGCGGTTTTGCTTCTCTGCTAGCTTCCCTGATAAGCAGGTAAGCACTTTGATATCACACACTTTCAAAAACCAACTAAGCTTCCCTACATTACTATGCTTCTCCAGTATAAGGACTATGCCACTCTCAATTTTCACAATAAGTTCTGACTCACCCATTGAACAATATATGAACCATACCTGTGCACCTGGAACCGCTTAGTGTTATCCCATCAATTAATGAATTAAACTCCAAAATCCAGAGAAAGTGGTAAGTGTAATTTCTGGGGGGGATCAAGTCACCCACTGGTTTGAAAACTTACCTTTTTTAAGGAACTCTGACCAAACTTTCTCAGGTCAAAGGGATTACCAAACTCACTTTCATTCTTTTACACTCCAATCAAAGTTTGAATTTCTTGGATACCACACTGTAAAAGTAGAACCTTATATGTTGAGTAAAAGGCTTGAAGAGGAACTTCTAGGGAATGATAAGAAAGATAGTTAGACTATATAGTCCAACACTATCCTCCATCTAGAAAATGGTCGACATAGCCTTTTCCTTTTTTCTTTCATAATCACCACTCAATATTTCAAATCCACACACCATCATGCATGCCATAATGCTTCTTTTTGTTGCTTCATATCCTTGCACTTATGTTTACTTGTTATGAAGATCTACTAAACCAAACATATAGAGTATTTCCACTCAGAAGTAGGGTAGGTTGAGATGTAGGCAGACTTACTACTCAAGCCCTACCCCTAGTATAGACATGTTATGTGAAGAGGTGTGTTGATGCACATGTTGGTTGTTTCATTCAACTAATCCATTTTGAGGCGTGTCGACGCATGAAGTTTGATGAATAATGCCATGTTGACGCATACAACATGAACATCCAAGCCTTAGAATTCCAAGGGTTAGTCTGTTCGCACATTAAAGCAGTACGTGAGCTGGGTTCAGAACGTCGTGGTTAAGAGTATTTTGATTCATGTCATGTGATGTGACTAAGTGATACTTTTGGCCGTCACGCGCCTACCACACCACCCTCTTCCTTTATCCTGATTTGGGACAACTATGTTGTCGCATAAATGACTTAAACTAAGAGGATATAAATTCTTGGATGTTGTCTCCTCTTAACACACAAATAAGAACATTAAACCAGGTTTTTATTTTAGTACAAAAGGAAGAAAAGTGAGTGAACAACTCAGGCCGATGTTTCATAAAATATAATCACATCATACTGATTAATTATCAAAATATTTAAGATTAGATTTAGACACAATGAGACAAGCACCACAAACACATGAATGAATAAGGTCAAAGGGAGCATTTGCTCATTGATGAACTCGAGGACTTAAACTAGTACGATGATGTTTCACAAATTGATATGACTCACATCGTAAAGATGGCACCTTATTAAATTCAGGATGTATTCGCTTTATTAGTGGGTGATAGGCTTGGGGGACAGCAACAGCCTATTCAATACTTCAATAAGGTGTACAAGAGGAGAAATAAGTAGTATTATTACTTAACTATATAATAGCTAGTTCGGTTGGTCCCTGCGTGGACAATGAGCTATAAATAGTAAGTAGAGAACAAAATAAGGCAGACTGTTATTTTGTCATTGGCTGGTAGCTTGGAGATTGGGCATCTCGAACTGTCCCACCCTGTACCCCTTTACCGACTTTCTCTCTCTCTCAATACACTGATTGTGATATGTTCTAGCTACATTTTCCTTAGAATTGTGATTGTTCTGTGTTCATTACTGCCGGTGTTCTATCATTGGTATCAGAGCAATTGTTCTGGTGATCGGAAAATTCGTAGAAGCATCGCCAGAAAGTTTTTTCTCTCTCGATCCGAATTGTGAATGGTCCGAACGAGAGGCAAAATGGAAAATCTAAGGGAGGAGATGGAACGTAGCAGAATAGCGACTGAGGAAACGCTGTTACACATGAGAACGATGATGGATAACATGACGGTAAGATGGATGCTATGAGCGAGGAATTCCGTGCGAGTAGGAGGTCGCGATCTCGCCATCATCATCGTCGACAGACTTCGCACAGCCCTGCGACGTCTAGAGGTAACTCAGTATATTCTCATATCCATAATCATCTTCGTACTGAGGAGCATGTGAGATTACCGGTACGTACTGGAAGAAAAATCGATTTACCATTGTTTAATGGAGAGGGAGCTTACAACTGGATAATACGAATGGAGAGATATTTTAGATTGAATCAGATTGTTGAAGAGGAGAAGGTGGAAGCATCTATGGTCGCCATGGAGGACAGAGCTTTGAATTGGTTTCACCTGTGGGAAAATCAGACGGAAGAAACAAGTTGGGAGGTGCTGAAGAAATCTGTTATCCGTAGATTTCAACCGGAATTACTTCAAAATCCGTATGGGCCTATACTCAGTGTGAAACAAACGGGAACTGTGGAGGAATACAGAGCAGAATTCGAAATGGTGATAGCACCACAACAGAATATGGATACAGAGTTATTGAGAGGAATTTTCATATCAGGCCTCAAGCAGGAGATCAAATCTGAGCTGAAACTGTTTGCTTCCAGATCGTTGACTGAAATTATGGATAAGACCATTCTAATTGAGCAGAAGAATGAGGCCAAATATTTGAAGAGAAAAGAGGAGGATAAATTTTCTGGGAAGGAGAGAGGACCGTTGCCTGTGAAAAATCAGACTTGGGGTGAAGGATTCAAGAGCAGATTTGGAAATTCCTGGTCAAATCAGAGAAAAAATGGGGCTGAAGACAAGAATAACAATGCTTGGTTTGATAAAGCAGGACGGAAGATTACTGAAATACATCCCTCTGGCATTAGAAAAGTGGGACCTCAGTTGTCACAAGAAGAATATCAGGAAAGAAGTAGGAAGGGACTTTGTTTTAAATGCGGAGAGAAATGGAATAGGGATCATACTTGTAAACTGAAAAACTATAAGTTGATTATGGTAGAAGATTCTACAGAAGAAGAAAATTCTGATGGGGAAGAAAGGGAAATTCCTGTAGAAGAGGAGACTAGCATCATAGCATGGAATCCAAATCAATGCAGTTATCACTCATGAGTAAGGAAGGGATTCCTTCCATGAGAGCTTTCAAGGTGAAGGGTTGCTTGAAATGGGAAGTGGGAGAAAAAGAAGTGGACATACTCATTGACAGTGGAGCTACTCACAACTTTATATCTCAAGAGATGGTGAATAAACTCAGGATACCTTACACCACTATTACAGGGTATAAGGTACAGATTGGCAATGATGACAAACTGGTTAATAATGGGAGGTGTGAAGCATTAACTGTAGATTTACAAGAAGCAGAAATTGAGCAGGATTTTTATATCCTGGATCTCGGGGGTACTGATATGGTGCTTGGGATGGAATGGTTGACCAGCTTAGGAGATGTGGAAGTAAATTTTAAAAAACAGGTGATCAGGTGGCAGGAGCAAGGGAAGAATCAAATAATACAAGGGGATCCACATTTGAATTCTCTGGAGGTATCTTTGAACATCATGACTCAGATTTTAAATGATGCAGGGGATGGGTATTTGATTCTGTGTGAAGGCAAGTCTGGGGAATTTAAAAAAGGGGAAGAAATAGATGAAACCTGGAAGCAGATTTTGGCAGAATTTCCAGAAGTTTGCACACCTTTGAAGACACTTCCTCCCAGCAGATCATGTGACCATGCAATCAATATTCAGGAAGGAGCACAGATCCCAAACATAAGGCCCTACAGGTATCCTCATTACCAGAAAACTGAAATTGAGAAAATCATAAAAGAAATGCTCAATGAAGGTATAATCCAGCACAGTAATAGCCCTTATAGTAGCCCTATCTTATTAGCTAAGAAGAAGGATGGGGGTTGGAGGTTCTGTGGTGACTATAGGGCTTTGAACAAGATTACTGTACCTGACAAATTCCCTATACCTATCATTGAAGAACTGCTGGATGAGTTAGGTGGAGCTATGATTTTTTCCAAATTGGACTTGAAATCTGGTTATCACCAGATAAGAATGAAGGAGGAAGATAGGCAAAAGACTGCATTCAGAACTCATGAAGGGCATTATGAGTACTTGGTAATGCCCTTTGGTTTGACCAATGCACCATCTACTTTCCAAGCACTCATGAATCAAGTCTTAAGGCCTTTCCTCAGAAAATTTGCCCTGGTTTTCTTTGATGACATTCTCATATATAGTAAATCCAGGGAAGAGCATCAAACACATTTGAGGAAGGTATTACTTGCATTGAAGGAGAATCAGTTAGTTATAAACTCAAAAAAATGTTCTTTTGGGCAATCTGAACTGGTATACTTGGGTCATATAATATCTGGGAGTGGAGTTGCTGCAGACCCTACCAAGATAGAGGCTATGATTCAGTGGCCACAGCCTAAGGATGTGAAAGGATTGAGGGGATTTCTGGGACTTACTGGCTACTACAGACGGTTTGTAAAAGGTTATGGCAAGATTGCTTTACCTTTAACACAGCTTCTAAAGAAAGACAGTTTCCAGTGGGGGACAGAGGCTACAAAGGCGTTTGAGGAATTAAAGAACAGGATGACCACTCTACCAGTTTTGGCAACCCCAGATTTTAATAAGGTCTTCATTGTAGAAACGGATGCTTCTGGTACAGGTCTGGGGGCTGTTTTGATGCAGGAAGGTCGACCTATTGCATATATGAGTAAGGAATTGTCTAAAAGAAACCAGAACAGGTCAGTCTATGAAAGAGAGTTGATGGCTATTGTTTTGGCAGTCCAAAAATGGAGACCTTACCTGTTAGGGAGAACTTTTGAAGTCCATACATATCAGAAAAGCTTAAGATTCTTAACAGAACAAAGATTGTTGGGGGAGGAGCAACAAAGATGGACTTCCAAATTACTGGGTTACAATTTCATTATCAAGTATAAACCTGGAGTGGAGAATAGAGCTGCAGATTCTTTATCCAGAAGACCCTCTCTCAATGCTATTTCCATAGTCACTTCACAGGAATAGGAAGGTTTGGAAGAAGAGTTACTTACAGATCTCAAATGCCAATCAATACTCCAGCAGATCATATCACAGCCAGATCAACATCAGGAGTTTCAGACTATCAAGGGGTTATTATATTACAGAGGGAGACTAGTTTTACCTAGTAAATCTCCTAGAGTTATCAGAATTATGAAGGAATATCATGATTCTGCTATTGGTGGTCACTCGGGATACTTTAGAACAATGAAGAGAATATCTAATTTGTTTTATTGGCATGGAATGAGAAAGGACATAAAGAAGTTTGTGGATGAATGTCCTACATGTCAAACAAACAAATATCAAGCTCTAAAACCAGCCGGGTTGTTACAACCCCTGCCTATTCCTCAGAATATCTGGACTGACATTTCCATGGATTTTGTGGGAGGGCTGCCAAAATTACATGGAAAAGATACTATCATGGTGGTTGTGGACAGACTGACTAAGTCAGCTCACTTCTTAGCTTTATCACATCCATTTAATGCCAAAGAGGTGGCTGAACTTTTCATCAGAGAGGTAGTCAAGTTGCATGGGTTCCCCAAAACTATTGTGAGTGACCGGGATAGCATATTTATGAGTGCCTTTTGGTCTGAACTCTTCAAATTAGCTGGAACAAAACTCAAATACAGCACAGCTTATCACCCACAAACAGATGGACAAACAGAAGTGGTCAATAGATGCTTGGAAACCTACCTGAGGTGCATTACTGGCAAGAAACCTAAACATTGGGCTGATTGGTTAGCTTGGGCAGAATTCTGGTATAATACCAACTATCATGCATCCCTGAAAATGACACCCTACAAAGCTTTATATGGCCAGGACCCTCCTACAGTGATTAGAGGGGATGCTAGTATTACAGCTGTTGAAGAAGTTTCCAAAATGACTGCACAAAGGAACATGATGCTCAGAGAATTGAAGGAGAATTTGGAAAGAGCCCAAAATCAAATGAAAAAACAGGCAAATAAGCACAGGAGAGAGGTGCTTTTGACAGTGGGAGATATGGTCTATTTAAAAATACAACCTTACAAGCTCAGGAGTCTGGCCAGGAGAATCAACCAAAAACTAAGTCCCAGATATTATGGCCCTTTTGAGATTATTAAAAAAATCAGTCCGGTAGCCTTTAAACTTCAATTACCTACAGACAGTAAAGTACATCCAATATTTCATGTCTCACTTCTGAAGAAAGCTATACCATCTACCACTGCATTTCAACCTCTACCAGCATGTCTGAGTGATGAATGGGAACTACAGGTGAAACCAGAAGAAATACTGGATTCAAGGGTGAACAAGGAGAGAAAGATGGAAGTCCTAGTCCACTGGAAAGACTTACCTCCATTTGAAGATTCATGGGAAGTACTGCAGTCATTGACAGAACAGTTTCCAGATCTTCACCTTGGGGACAAGGTGAAATTCCAGGGGGGAGTAATGATAGGCTTGGGGGACAGCAACAGCCTATTCAATACTTCAATAAGGTGTACAAGAGGAGAAATAAGTAGTATTATTACTTAACTATATAATAGCTAGTTCGGTTGGTCCCTGCGTGGACAATGAGCTATAAATAGTAAGTAGAGAACAAAATAAGGCAGGCTGTTATTTTGTCATTGGCTGGTAGCTTGGAGATTGGGCATCTCGAACTGTCCCACCCTGTACCCCTTTACCGACTTTCTCTCTCTCTCAATACACTGATTGTGATCTGTTCTAGCTACATTTTCCTTAGAATTGTGATTGTTCTGTGTTCATTACTGCCAGTGTTCTATCAGTGGGAGAGATGGACATCCTAATTGGTAATGAGCCTCTAACCAACCCCAAGAAAGAGATACCTTTTGTAATTGATGTATCCAAAATATAAAGGCCACCTTACTCACGTCCACCAATAGTCCGCTTCATTAACAAATCTTAAAACACACAATATCTAGGAAAAACTGTCACATAACAATAAAGGGTACGGGTAATTTTAGTGATGGCAAGCAAATTATATGCAAAGTTGGGAAGACTCAAAACAACTGATAATTGTAATGTAGATGATGGGACAATAGTATCTCTCTCTCATACTCCTATTTTGCCTCTCATTTAATCTTCTTGTAATTTCTTATAGAGCTTAAACCACACATTTTATAATATGTGCATCATCACTTTGATGCAGCCAAAACATGATTTCTGATTTCTTTACCTACGCAAAGCCACATTTTGTAATTATGTTGCCACAAGTAGGGATATATCCAAGATTTTGTGTTAAGGGGTGAATGTTTTCACTACAAAACTACTTTATATACCATTATATTTAAAAGAAATTGATAAAAAATATTTTAAGAAGATAATAGAATATTTAAAAGGATTACTTTTTTGTATAAAAACAATTTAATGTTAATAAGAACGAGCTTTAGACAAGTGATGGATTTGATAAGACGCATGAACGAGCACACAAACTTCAATATTTATATGCTCCAATTGCCACGATCTTACGGGGCATGTTAAGTCATCCCGCGTTCGGCGCCAGCCACATGTAAAGATTCAAATCAATTTATAAGATCTTGGGCTACTGCTCCCACCTCTTAGGATTGATCTCCAAGTTTCGTAATTACTACGTATTAATTTATTTACACAATAGAGTGTTTAAACGATGGATACCCGGATATGCTTATTTACATAATTGAATGCCTGATTGCCTGTAGCCCAAGAAAGTATATGTAACTATTAACTAAACAATGTTACATATGGGATTATTTATTTTGAATTAATATTATGTTCTAATAATACAAGTATTGATAGTTTATGTAATGTGTGTAATGTGTATATGTTATCTGTGTTAATGCTAAAATCTTTGAATGCTTAATATTTACTCGATATCAATTTTTTTTAAATAACTCAGAAACTAGACTTATTATGTCTCTCTTTTTTATATATCACACATGTTTATATATGGTTCAATTCGAACTTTATCAGAAATTTGCTCCATTGATTTCTACTAAAATCTTCAATATAACTTAGTATGTATTCTGCAATCATATATATTTTTTTATCTTATACAACAACAACAACAACAACAACATCCAAGCCGTATTCCCTAAAGATTTTGGGGTCAATCCATGACATCGGAGCCAAAAAGAAAAGAAAGATAAGAAGAATAAAAAGATAAGTTAAGATTTAAAAGATAAGATAAATACGGAGTATAAGATAAGAGAACATAAGAAAGATGAAAGATAAAAATAACATAAGAAAGATAAAGAAGACAAAAATATAAAATAAAGAGAGAGAAAAGAGAGAAAACAGATAGGAACATAAGAAAGATAAAGAGTATAAGATTTTTTTTCTTATAAAAAGATAAAGTTTAAAAAATTACATTCTATTGTTATAGAGTTGATATCGGATATTTTAAACTAATGAATTTTACTATTATTATATTGCTGAAATCAGAGAATTAGTACCATCTATATTTACTAAGAAAACATAAATTATACTACCTCCGTTCCCAAAACAACCTCTCACTTTCCTTATTTGGATGTCCCAAAATAAACTTCCCATTTCCATAAAAAGTAACTTTTCCACGGAAGATATCAAAAAAATCAAGGGGGCGGACATTTATATGTATAGTTTAAGCATAAAAAAATATAAATATTATATATTTACTAAATTTTTCTACAGTTCCAAGGGGGTGGTTGCCCCCCCCCCCCCCCCCCCCCTCCAAATCCGTCCCTGACCTCAAAGCATATGCCAGTTAGTTTCTGCACTACAAGTGCAACACCAATATACAATAGAGTTTTAGTTTATCCCACCAACATAATTGATTCATAGTCATCACAGATTTCCTGTGATATTATTTCTCTTTCTCACCATTTGCTCACAAGCTCTGTTTATCTGTATGAGTGTATGATGAAGAATATCCATTTGTGTATGGGCAGAGAGCTGACATTGTACAGTGGGTGAACCAAGGTGGAGGAGAGTTAGTGGATAGTCAGATTAAAAGATATGTGCATTTTGTTATTGAATGCCATGGTGTGATACCCTCCCAGACAGATGCTGCTACAGGGGCATATGTGACAAGTCACTGGATTAAGTCTTGTTTGGAGGTAAGTGATCTATTTGAGAGTATCTGGTGTTCTCTATCATAATGCAAACTCGAGTTGTTTTCCTTTGCATTTTGTCTAGTCACTGGATTAAGTTTTGTTTAGATATATACTCCCTCCATCCCAAAAACAACTTCCCACTTTCCTTAAATGGATGTCCCAAAATTAACTTCACACTTCTTCTCACTTCCTTATTTGGCAAATTATCTACATCAAAACAATGTCAAACAGTGCTAAACAGTGTCCAAACAGTGTCAAAACAGTAAAATTTACCCCCAATAAGTTTATTTCCTTAATATGTGTGAAAAACGAAGTGTTAAGTTGTTTTTAGGACGGAGGGAGTATATAGTTCTTTTTATATATTTCTGAATATGACTTACCTAGTTATCATTATGCAAATTTTAGATCTTAATGGTATGTTTCACTTGGGAAAATGCCAACCTAAGATACTAGTATCACCGACGAAAATGTAGCCAATCTGTGATACTAGTTCCCCCAGACTAAAATGCAGCCTATAATGAACACAACTTCTGTGAGATATAAAATGTTGTTGTGATGATCTGGTAATTAAATATCGTCTTCTACCCTCTAAACTTAAAAGAAAACTAATTCCAACTTAAATTCCAACTAATGTTTTTAACTCTGATATAATATGTCGATTCTTGTTAGCTAACCCCAAAACACTTTTGGGAATAAAGCTTGAGTGTTGTTGTAAAAATAAATAAATAAAGCAGTGGAATAGTCTTATGCTGTAAGCCCTTTTGTGTCGCAACCTTCCTGTTGTTCTAAAGTTCTTACCATTGTTCTAAAATGTTATATATTTTTTTCAGGATTATTAGCTAAATATATCCCCAACTATCATGAAATTCACAAATCTATCTCATACTTTCACTTTTATTTAAAAAAAAAGACTCAAACTTCAATTTTTTTTACAATTAATTTTTCTATGGATGAATTAGTAAAAATTAAGAAGAAAAAACTATATTTATATTTCATATTTTTTCACTTCTTTCTAGTTCTAAGTTTACAAAATTGTATTGCTTATTATCTTATTTGTATTGATAAAAGTGTGTAATTTTGAAAAAACAAACAAGAAAAGCATAATTGTTGAAAAACATGAAGTTTGAGTCTTTTTTATATACAAATGAAAGTGTAGGATAGATTTGTGAATTTGATGATAATTTGGGATAAAATAAGCTAATAATCCTTTTTTTCATGAGGCGCTATGTTTTCATGACTATTTAAAGTGGCTTGTCAAAGGTGTATGGGGTAATACTCTTTCCGTCCCATTTTGGTTGTCCCCAAATAATCATCTCGTTTCCTTTTTTGGTAAGAAATGTGTGATTCATATCATTTCACTTTATTCTACAGTCTACACAAACATGAACCGCAACTTTTACTTTTCAACCACTTCATTATTTTTTTTTCCAATTCAAAACAACACATAAGATCAGACGGAGGTAGTATATGTAAATCTGGGTATAGGGGTAATATATGTATATCTGGGTATCTCTTGTACTTGCAGTGTTTCCATTTGTTGCAAATGAATGCTAATGAAGCTGGAAATGCTTTTATGAAGGATGGATGCTTGCTGGACATTGGCAGTCACATTTGCTATTCTCCACTTCCTTGTGAAGTACCTTTCCCTGAATTTAGGAGATTCCGTTTGTGTGTTTCACAATTCAATGAAAAAGAAAAGCAGCTGCTAAGAAATTTGTTATTTATTCTTGGAGCTAAGTTTGCTGATAATTTGACTAGAAATGTCACACATTTATTGTGCAAATTCAGAAGTGGCCGAAAATATGAGTTTGCTTGTAAGAATGGCATCCCAACAGTAACTTGTGAGTGGATTTATGAGTGTATCAAAAAGGTTAGCTGTTTGCTTCTCCCTTCACATGTTTCATTCCTTGCCACTTCCATCATTCTCACTTGCTCGTAAACTGTTAATAGGACCCTTTTGTCTTCACATTTATTAGATCTGTCATCTGTTATTTATTGTTTGTGCAGAAAAAAGTTGTTGATCCAGGTCCATTTTGTCCTAAAGAAGTAACTTCTGAAGATCGAGAAGCTGGAGTTTGCACATCAAGCCAGTTTCCCACGCAAGCTGTACAGATAATTTCAGAGAATAATGTTTCTCAGGTTCAAGGCGAGTCCAATGAAGTTGAGAGTGTTAATGGTGAAGCTGTTACCGCCAGAAATGTCGGAAGGGCAGAAACTATTTGCTTACCCAGTAAATGCAAGAAGACAAGGCTCAAAGCAGATGAGAAAACAAAATGTTCTTTGGTATTGGTATCCAATCAAAGTGACACCACATTAGAGACAAATCCTCTAGAAAACAAGAAGATTGAAAGCACCAATGGTTTTACTGTAATGGATGATGTTGCTAACCTGATTGAGGATTGTTTGGTGCACACGAGCATGGTATCTTTATTCACATAGATATGTCACCTTGGGGATTATTATTAGGGAAAAGTACGGAAAAGGTACATGTGATTTGAGCGTTTTTAGATAGGGGCACGTGTTTCATTTTTTAACAAAGTAGGACATGTGTTTCAATTCCGTTATCACAGGAGGGGCATAACGCTTAACGCCATTAGAAATCGCCAGAGGAAGACGATGAACAGTAACTCCTATTTTCAAAAGTGCTCGAAAAATTAAAAGAAAAATACTAGGACATGTGCCTCGTCAAGGAGACTTCCAGGCCATCTTTCTTTCTTGTTTCTAGTCACCCTTATCACCAGAAAGTCCAACAGAAAAGCGATATTAGCAAATTCGTTTTTTAAAAATAACACAAACAAAGACGAAAATCCAAAGAGGAAGATGGTTTGGATGTCTCCTTGATGAGGCGCACCTTCAAAATTTTTCTTTTAATTTTTAAGGCACTTTTGAAAATTGGAGTTACTGTTCGTCGTCTTCCTCTTACGATTTCTAACGGCGTTAGGCGCCATGCCCCTCGTGTGATAACTGAATTGAAATACATGTCTTACTTTGTTAAAAAATGAAACACATGTCCATATTTGAAAATGGGTCAAACCACAAGTACCTTTTCCGTACTTTTCCCTTATTATTATATTTTATTTTTTTTACCTCAAGAGGGTCGGGGGGAGGGGGCTGGGAGGAGCCTGGGTAAACATGGCTGAACCTCCCCCATGGAGTTTCAAACCCCGACCTCCCGTATGGGAGAGTGAGTCGGCGACCAGCTGAGCTGGACCGCTTCCTCAATTTTTTGATTGTCTATTTTTTTGGGGAATGTCACTATTTTTTTTTAATGTTTTTGTTGTTAGAATCATAACCAGAAGTCTCCATCAAGAAGTGAGTGCGAAAATAATGTATCCTTAAACTTTACCTTCTTACTTTTGCTGTCCTCAATAGTTGTTTAGCTTGGAGAAATTGCTATCCTCAATTAACAAATAGCTCTTTGCATCTGATTGTACCATTCTTGATCAAGATCATGGAGTTCAACAACCTGATCTTAGATTGTCTCAGCATTGGACGAACAGGTATGTTCTCCATAAACTTTTTTAGGGTGATGAACTGTTGGACGTGCTGGCATGTGTAAATCTACTTTGTGTTGCATTGTGTTTCTTGTCACGATTTTAATTTTATATGAGGACATGTTTGGTTCTTGGAGAGGAGAAGGGAAGGAGGGAAAAATCTCAGCTTTCCTTGTTTGGCTGGATTATTAGCAAAGTGAGGAGGCTAATCTGTTTCCTTCCTCCATCTCTTCCTTCAACCCAAAAACACCCTTTAACCAAAAACACCCTTAACCTTTCCTTGTTAAAAGTTTGCTTGGCTGGATTATATAATGTTAAAAGTTCAGGATGGCTCATGTGCATGTTCAAGTCACCCAGCCTTGACACTTTGTTTCTGAACCACTGACTATGGAATTGTAATGGCAAAGCACTGAAATTGGTATGAAAAAGTATGAGTTGTGGATGTTTTCACAAGGTTGTCTATACGAATTGTAGAAGCAACCTTTTTTTTGTAGTGATGAAAACCTCTGTGTATCTGATTTCTGAGTATTAATTCTTTTTACCATCTATTGGTTAGAAGGTTGAGAAGCCATACTTGTTAACTCGGTGGTTGCTCTGGGCAGAGAGTTGACATTCAATCTTTCTTTATATCAGGCTTGGGAGAAAGGAAGACTCTCAGTCCCTTACTGAAGATATGTCTGCTGCTGTCATTATTGATGGATTTAGCGATCCCCAGACACTGTCACAGGTTTCTTCTTTTTTCATTATGAACTGCTAATTGAGTTTGGCATAACACGGAGGGATTATAGGCCAGACTTTTTCAATGAAAAGTATGCTTTGTGACAGGTCGTTGGTTATGCCCAAGATTTGTCCGGTATGCAAATGATTATAGACAGGGTACGGACAAGCAATCCTAGCAGCATGAATTGAATTTCAAGGCTTATGTAGATTCTTCAGGACTGTGTGGTGTAGGCAACTGATCGATTCTGCTATGTGCATAATGTACCAAATAGGGTTCATTTGATGGCGCTGTCTGAAACCATGTCAGATGACAGAAACACACACGCATATGTATAACGTTTAAATTATATTACGATCCAAAGCTCATAACGTAGAGAAGAATCTTAATAAACTTCCATATTTTCGATCCAGTGTGTGTGGTATTACTGGGTAGTTTGGTATTCCTGAATCAGTAGCGCCGGAAATAGTAGGTGGCATTCATGTAACTTAACATAAGGAAGCCCACAGTCCACCATACCAATGGAAGGAAGCCTGCAATCTGCCATACCAACCAGCCGTACAGAAAACAAGAGAGTAAGGCAAGTGACTTTACCTTCTTCAGCTTTCCAAGTAACATCAGGTTCCAAATGCATGTTCTTCATTCATGGCCAAGTCTTTGAAATTGAATCTTCAGAAGTCAGAACAAAAGCAGTCTTGCTTAAACCTAATGGTTTTGTAAAAAAATTGACTGATGTTCTCGGTAAATTTGGATTCTCTGGGTTCTTATTGGCAATCCATATTTTAACATGTCAGGAAAGGTTTGTGAATTAACTGTTTTTGTTTGGCCTGATCTGCATGTGAAATTAATAAGTTATACACAAAAATACATGTAATTGTTCATATAATCACATGTGAAAAAGCTACAGTATTTTAAATGAGAAAGTTTTATCCGTAGATGTCTTCTGATGGTTTATTCAAGTCTATTTATGAAAAGAAAAAGGGTCAAATAGACCCTTTTACAATTGAACATTGGTCATTTAATCCCACGTACTAAAAGAAAGCGTCAAATCTATCCATTTACTCTATGAGTGGACTCGGGCCGGGCCTAGGCCCGGTCGGGCCGTCGGGTAGTATGACATGGGCCCGGGACCGGCCCGAGGGTTGGACGGGTCCGGTCCGGGCCGGGCGACCCGCCCGGGTCACGAGTCGGGTCCGGTTCGGGCCGGTTAATTTTTTTTTATAATTTATATTTTATAGTTTATAGTTTTATACGAGTATTAAAAACAAACTTCAATTGCATTTATTTGAAATGAAATAGGAACTACATTTGAAAATTAAAACAAACTTTAACAGATAAACATTTTGAAAATTGTAATCAATCGGAACTTCCCGCACCTCTCGATCCTTTGGCTTTGTCACATGACTTCATATGCTTGATTGCCATTCCGAATCCGCCAGAAACCCCCATGCTACATTTTTTCTCGCACCATTTGCAAATTGCGTACCACATCCCGGTCTTCGGGTCCTTCTGCTTATCAAAATTATACCGTATAATGGCATCTTGATTTTCCATCTTAACTTCTTAAGTATAAACTATAAAGTAGATATATAAATAATAAATATAATATATTGGAGAATAAGAGAATTAGAGAGTAGAGAGTTAAGAATAGGATTTATGAAGAATTGGAGAAGAGATATGAAAAAATGTTTAAGATTAGGAGTATTTATAGGTTTTTTTACCCCCCAACCCCCCACCACCCCCCCACCCCCAACGGCTAGTAGCCCAAACCATTTTTTTTTTTTAAATTAGACCCGGACCCGGGCCCGGGCCCGACCCGGCCGGGCCGGGTCACAATAATCCAGCACCGAGCCCGCCCCGCCCCTTCCCACCGGTTCGGGTCCATACCCGGTCCCGGACCGCCCGACCGGGCTGGTCCCGGGCCCGCACAGTACCGGGCCGGGCCGGGTCAGGGGCCGGGTGGCCCGAACCGAATCCATTCCTAATTTACTCTAAAAAAGTGATCAAATCAACCAATTAACAGGAAGATAACCGGTCAAAGGCTAATTTATACTGTACAAAGTAATTTTTTTCCATTTTTCCTTTATTTACGCTCTATCCTGTCGTTCTGGTTTGTCCAGTCCCCAAGATCGATGAGCCCGACGGTGAGAAGGGTTTTCCGGTCGAATGTCCTCGTCACCGACTTGGCGGATTTCCCAAGGGATGAAATCAGTGATTCTGATGTAGAGAGGAGAACTTTGCTCCTCCCTTCTCTGGTGACAAGGCTGCTGCGATCCTTGGTTGTAGCACAATGAGAAGAGAAGGCAATGCTTCCATGGGGACGAATCTGAATTCGAAGGATGGCGTAATTGGACTGGTCTTAGGTCTTCGATTCGAGATGGAGACCGTGTACTTACTTTACTAACTTCTGACCTTGGGTTGTGAATCAGAAGCTTTGGGGCTTCTCATACCAGCGACGAGGGAGATTTCACGATAAGGTTTGTGAGCCTAGAGCCCATTCCGGGAGGCGGTGTCCATTAGCATGCACTCATGCAGTGGGAACTCATGTCCATTTTCAGTGGCAAATGTCATCCATTGACGGTGGGAAATGGTGGCCAGAGCGTTGATATGAAAGAAAAGGAAGAAATTCAAGAACTTGAGTACATGGACGATGTACTCCAGTTTGCTGCTAGAGTGCCAGCCTGCTATTTAATTTGATTCATGTAAATTTAAGAAAAGGAAGAAACAAAAAGTAAAGAAACAGATGTGAAGAACAGTAAAAAAAGAATAACAAGGATGATTGATGAAGAAAAAGGGGATGAGGAAGGAGTAAGACCAGTGACGGATCACTACAGGATTGACATAGGAAGAAGATGAGGAAAGAAAATGTAGAAATAAAATAAAATATTAGAAACACAAGCTAAGTGACCGGTTTTGAACAGTCAACTTCATGTAAAATTGGCTGCTTTGATCTTTTTTTGCGAGTAAATAGGTTCATGTGATGTTTTTTAGTACGTGTGTTTAGATGACCACTCTACGTATGGTTGTAGAAAGGTCTATTTTTAACCCTTTTTCCTTTATGAAATAGAAGAATTGAAGGACACAAAATAGAAGTGGAATCAGCCGTCAGTGTGCTCCGGATAAAGTGTTGAAAACTTGAAGTTAGTCCTATAGCTCATACCCCATAATCCAAACTATGAAGTAACATTCTCACAATCTCACCTTCAAGGCTTCAAACTTATAACTCGAGGTTGACTTTGCCATTTAACTAGGGGATTCTGGATCACTCAATTTCTTGAATAATTGTTCATTAATAGAAAATTGTAAGCAGTTTTTAAGATCATAAGTTTTATTATAAGATATCAGTCACACTTATATTAAGCAGTAATTTTTAGATACTACAATATTAATAGTACAACAAAACAACATTCAAGCCTTATTCGCAATTTTTTTAGATCAGCTAACATGAATCGATCCACGATATCAAAGCCAAAAAAGAAAGAAAAGATAAGAAAAATAAAAACTAAGGTATGATTACGATAAAGATAAAGATAAAGATAAATATAAGATAACGATACCATAAAAAAGATAAAAGATAAAAAGACAAAAGAAAATAAGAACATATAAAGATAAAGAAAATAAAAAGATAAAAGAGAGAAAAAATAGATCAACCATTTACATGAACATGTATCCTGCACTTTGCTCTCTCCAAAACTATACTCTGATCTAAGTGTGAATCTATAAGTGTGGATCTATAAGTGTGGCTCCTACGCTTTTTTCTCTTCACTTCTACTTGAGTACTGTAAGCCCAATTTTCAGGCTTTTTGAAGCTTCATTAATCGGAAGGTAAAAACACTTGATAAGATCTTCCATAGCAATCTTTGTTGTATCTTCAGGTGCTAGCTTCCATTTTTGTATGTAACTAATGTTTAATAACTACAAGTCTGATATAATCATGCGTTTTTGTATGTAATTAATATTTAATAACTTGTTAGACTTGTAAATAAACTAAAAGTTTGATATGTCTTTATACAGCTTGAGTTTCAATCATATGAATTGCAACATGAAAACATTCACTTGATCATTGCTTAGTCGTAATGAATTTCAGAATAATAGACATTGATTTAGATTTAGAAGTTAAGCTTTATTTTTTAGAAGTGAGGAAAAAAGAAGCATCATGGTTACTTAGTGACCGCCAAGAAACATTTTAGTTTAACGGTGAAATTATATCATTTAGTTACCATTGAGATGCCATAACACATGGTAGATTGATTTTGAAGTTATTGGACTAAGGGTTGTGAATTTCTTATTAGAAGTTATGGATCAGGCTCTATTAGTGTGGTTGTAAAACCAAAAAAGTTTACTTTTTGTGATGATGTGGTCAAAGAAACATTAGGTGATCAACATGCTTTTGTGTTGGTGTTTATGGTATTGCAGATAACTTTTTCCCCCTTCTTAGGACTTAGATTTGAAGTTTTGAATCTGGGTTAATGTTTCAGACTACAAGTGATGATTTTATTTATATCAGTTATTATTCTGACTCTTTTAGTGTGTCTAAACAAAATATATATTCTGGCTCTTTAGTCGTTGGAAACCACTATTTGTCTTTAAATAAATGTTTTTACTGCACTAAATTATAGTTCTTGATTTATATTTAGAAGTTCAGCTTTATCAAATAAAAGTTGTGAAAAAAGTAGCATCTCATTAGTATTTTATAAAAATCATTTGACTTATTTTATACATACGGATAAATTTGTTTTAGTCTTAATAGTAGTGATAGTACGTTGTTGGGGGTCTTTATTTTTGTCTTTCAAAAATTTGTTCTACTCTTGATGCTTTCAACCAATGTAAATTATAAGTTTTGAATTTAGTTATAGAAGTTAGGATTCTATTACTGTTAGTGATAAAACTGTGTTTAATTATTTTTTAATACTCATTATAGAAGATTTAAAAGAAAATTGACAATGTAGCTAGAGCAATTAAGACATTACGGATCTTGAGGTGAGCATGCATGATTTAATGTGTTTAGACTACAAGTTATGACTCTTGCTTTATAAGTTATTATTTTGGCTCTATTAGTGTGTGTTAACAAAGGTGCGTTTCTTTTGTTTTGTCCAGATTTGTAGACGTGAACAACTTCCAACGATTTGATGAAGCTTGAATTGGTTCTTAAATGGAGACAATTTTGTTGTAGATCTTTTGATGTTGTGTTCTTGGAATTGTTGTAATAATATATTCTATCTCGCAAATACTGTCAAATTGTAATACATCTTTGTCGAATGCTGGATCGTATGCATATTTATCTTATGTGATTCCTTCATTCCTTTTCCCACCCCCATTTGCTTTGAAAAGATTATTTGTCTTTCTTTAGTACTTTTAGCTTCAAGCTAAATCACCAAATGAGTGCAGACATAGTTATAAAAAATGGGATTTGTATTGTGATAAAATGAATCAGATTCTAGTTTAATCTCATATTTTGAAATCTAATGAAATGAATGAGATAATCTTTTTTGTCAAACTCATCTTATCAATGTAATGCATTGGTTGAAGCGTGTTGTTGTGATTTACACACACACTTGAATACATTTTTTGAAACTGAAATGGTGTGACATAACTTAAATGTCAAAGTGTGTTCTTTCATGTTTCATAGTAGTGTGATGAAATTAATGTGCTGATATGAATCGTAAAGAACATAAAGTGGTAACTAAAAACAACAAAATTGTAGCCAAAAGATGCATAAAAATCTGCAGAATTGCAGGTAGATGTTTTTTTTATTCTTCTGAACATTAAAAACAGTATTAGAATGAAATTAGAGGCAAAATGTTTCATCTAGTCAGTCAAGGTACACTTCGACATCAATGCCACTATCAATGAGGGACTGAACGACAACCCCGATTTACCTTCAAATTTGTCATTATCACGGGGAGTGTAAGCAATGGTATACACATCAGCTTCTCTTGCCTTGTCAGCCAAAACCTGTCCAACGGACAAACACGCAGGTATGTCGCTCCTTGATTTCAGCATTGCTTTTTGATGGATCGTCGGACCAGGGGTGGTCGGAATCCACCGAGTATATTAGAAGATAGGGAGAGAACGAACTGGTATTCAAGTCTTAAAGCATGTAATTCAGGAAGCAACCCTTTCCACAAGTTGGAAGGTGATATTTATACTAAGGAGAAAAGGGAAATACCTGGTGCCCAAGTAAAAAGATACTAGTCTAATAGGAGAGGGGCACGTGTAAAGCTACTCTAACAAACTACCAGACTAAATGGACCGGGAGCAACCACGTGGAAAGCTGATTGGAGAGAGAGATCTTCTGATAGCTGGCTGATTGATTATTCTTCTAACAGAATTCCTGCCAAAGATAATCCGGTACGTTCCGTCAGTGCGGAGAGTGACGTGGCGATGTTACCTCACGAATTAAGCCCTTGCAAATTTCATCTAAGTACATGGTGCTTTTCTTCCGACCTCGAAGGTTAATGAGGTCGATATCTGGGAGCTCGGACCAACGCTGAGAGGACCCGTCCTCCTGTCTTTTGTTCTTGCTTCGTAGGTGGTTTGACCGCCTGGTGCCTTGATTGACGTTGACTTGGAGTAAGACTTCTGGGGTCAGACATGGTGCCGACCTCGGATGTATCGAGGTCGGGCTCATGAATCGTTGAGTTTGGTTGACTCCTGAGCACGATGTTTCCCCGACCTTGGGGTCGGGGTCGGGGTCGGTTGACTCCGTTATCTGCTGAGTTTACTTGATTTCCGAGCTTGATGCTTCCTGACCTCAGTGGTCGGGGTCGGGGTCGGATCCAGACGTGGACTTAGTATTTTCCTGCCTCTGATGAGCCCGCAAGGCTCTCTATCGGCGGTCGTGGTACCCCTGGGGTATACGGGAATATACTCCATCATGAGTCCCCCACTCTCCGAGGCGAAAGTGAAACTTGAGGTGAGAGAGAGTAAATCTTCAATTTCCTGGGCGCGTTCGCCCGACAGGGGTGCTGCTCTTCCATGGTCATGACAAAGGGGTACCTCATTAAAAACTCCGCTGAGGAAAAACCCTGTGGGAAAAAATCCTAACGGAGGAAAAAGAGTATACTCCGCTTTGCCATGAAGTCCGGAGAGGAAAGCGACGCCCCGCTGCAGAGAAGTCTGAGCTCGAGCTTCGTGTATTCCGCGTTCCAAACCTGCCTCATGGGTTAGTTGCTACGTCCGCGGTCCCAGCCGTGGGTTGATAAAATTTTCGTGTGCGGAGAAATTTGTAAGGAATTTTAGTCTATGTGCGAAGTTTGAAGATATACTTGTTTGGTGCTGAGCCCGAAGTAACTACGTTGTTCTGAGCTTGTTTGTTGTAGTCTTGTTTTTGCTTCTTTTTAATTTGTTTCCCGAGTCCCCCACTTACCAGTCCCCCACTCTTGTGGACTTAGAATATTTTCTAAGTGCGGAAGAGTATGAGTTTGAGGGGGATGAGGTAGTCGCATTTATCGCTTGGTGGACTTAGGAGAATTTGTGGCGTATGGTAACGTTGATGTGTACAAATAGGAATCTTTACACATTCCTTTTGTAACGTTTTGAATTAATAGCCGCTTCTCAGCATTTAATGTGAGGGATTGCGTTTGAAGTGATTGTACGACGCCATCATTGTGCCTTTTTGCACGCTTTTCTGAAAAAAAACTTTGAGTTTTTTGTGCGGCTGGAGAGTATTGCGCCACGTGTAGGCTTCCCGTTTATTTTTGAAGGGAAGTATTAAAGGCGAAAGCTTTCGTCTTTCTTCTTTGCGTTTCCTTTTGTATCTGAATTTTCAGAGTTTTCAAGCATTTCAAGAGCTCGTCTTCTCCAGTCATTGCTTGCAAAGTTTTAGTTTCCTCCGTCGACTCCCTCAACCAGGTTAGTCTCCGATTCTGTTTGCTCGTTCTTCGCTTGTCGTAGTTGGGTCGGAAGAAACCCAGAATGAGGGGTTTTCCATCAATTTCGGCTCTGTGAACAATGGGGGGTTTACAGTTCCCCATTCTTGGTGAGTTTGGCACATCTGGACTCGGAATCGCATTCTGATGCCAGTTTGAGTGTTTAATTTCTGTTTGGAGGTCGGACTATTGGTCCTTAACCCCCGAACCCAGATTTTGACTGTCTGCACGTGTTTTTCTGCAGATTTTGAGACACCGCCGCGATAGGGCCGTCCCTCAACGCGAGGATGGGGACACCGCCGCTGTGCTTGACGTGCCTCCCATCCGCTTCATTAGGAAGCGAAGGAGCGGCAAGAAGAAGTCTGGGAATGCAGTGGGCACCCTTACGGAGAACGGCCCCCTCGTGGATGTGTGTGCGCTTACTGATGCCGAGTGGGCCGAGGCCAGGCGCATGGCTGGTCCCACTGGTGATATCATGAGGCCTGAGGCAGGGAGCTTGGCGTCCTCTTGCCCTTCTGGCTTCTTCGCGGTTCATCTGGACGCAATGGATCACGCAGGTTTCGTTTTCCGTTGCATCCGTTCTTTGTGGAGTATCTCAACTTGGTTGGGCTACTCCCTTGCTAGGTAACCCCCAATGGGTTCTACCTGATGGCTGCCTTCCTCCTGCGCTGCAAGGATTTGGGTTTGGAGACTAGCATAGGCCTCTTTAGGCACTTGTTTCAAATTGGGCTCAACAGCTCTCTGGAGAGTCAGGGTTACGCTCTTATCTCCCAACGGCCCGGCAGGAGTGGGTTCTACCATACCCCGTCGTCTCACCATGGGTGGAAGCACAGGTTTGTGTTTGTCTGTACCGACAGGAAGGGGGGATCTCCTTTCACTGCTCCGGGATCCCTGTCGTTCAACATGCATGATGCCGGTGCGCTGGGCGAATTTGCTGATGATGTGGACACCTATGTTGGGTATGGTGACCTGGACATCACGACTTTTCTACCCGAGGGGAAGCTAAAGGACCTGAGCTTCGTCTCTTATTCTGAGGTTCCTGATGAAGACCAAGGGACTGCTGTTGGTGCCAAACCTCCACGTGAGGATCAGGTTGGCGCCCAGGAGGAAGCTGACATCGCTGCAACTATCACCGCGTCCTTGGCAATGGGACGGGGCTCCGGTGATGGTCCCACTGCTTCAGATGTGCTGGCCCCCAGTCCTCGGGCGAGGAGAGGGCTTTTGCCCATATGTCTCCTCCAAGGTCTGAATCTTCCGAGGATGATGAGCCTGCTCTAGAGAGGACGAAACGTCAGGAGGAGGTCTCCTCTCCCAGCGTTACTAAGCCAGTGGGGGGGGGGGGGGGGGGGTAGATCTTGCCAAAGTTGATTTGGCGGCAGATCCTGTCAAAGTTGATTTGGCGGCAGATCCTGCCAAACCTGCTGTTACTTCACCAGGTATATTCTCTTTTGACT
The DNA here is from genome assembly GCA_945859875.1 of Cuscuta europaea. Lineage (NCBI taxonomy): Eukaryota > Viridiplantae > Streptophyta > Magnoliopsida > Solanales > Convolvulaceae > Cuscuta > Cuscuta europaea. The sequence continues at coordinate 4,129,403 of CAMAPE010000075.1, read as the reverse complement.
ATGAGTTGGCTTTTTGTGTTGCACGCCTTCGTGGTTATTTTACATTCCTGGTTTTGTTGTTACAGGCAGTGCCAGCCTGTTTGATCTCCTTGACCGTGCTCAGGAGGGTGGGAGAAAAACCCAGCCCTCGACTGGTGTTAAGTATGCTGATCGATCACCTAGTGGCTCCTCCTCTTCTTCCGAGGACGTAGAGGACGAGGGTAATGGAGATGCTGCTGATGTCGCCAGCATGGGGGGTGCCCAGCCAGCTCATGCCAAGGCGCCAGAAGGAAACACTGCTGTGCACACGCAAGCTGCGGCGAATGCCAGCACTGCCTCTCCACCGGACGTGGTCATCGAGGATGCCACGGATGAGGGTGATGATGAAGATGACAAGGAGACCGTTGAACAGCTCCGGAGCCGCCTGGGCTCAGATGCCCGAGGGCGCAGTAGTACGACCCCAGCTGGTGGCCGGAAGAATCGTTCAGTGGCCAGCGGTAGTGGCCCTCCCCATGATTCTGCCAGTGGGCGGAAGAGACATAGGTTCCAGTTCTCTGTCCGGGATGATCAGGGTTTTATCTCTGAGAATGTTGGGGCTGTAGATCTGCTGGAAAAGCTCCGTCTCCCTTGTGATGTTGAAGTAATGAATGAGATGGACACCCAGAGTGTGGCAGAGGAATTGGCTTCTAGCACTTTGAAGGTAAGTTTTCCTCCTTTGATGTGTTCATATGCTTTCTCCTTTTTTTGTGTGTGACCCTACTTCTCAATGTTTTTTAGGCTGCTGCCCTTGGTTACAAGATGGCCCTTAGGGTTGAGGCTGCAGAGTTGCAGGCAAGGGTGACTGCCCACAAGCGATCGGAACTCCTTGAAGGCCGACACTTAGCTGAGCAAGCTTTAGAGGCTGCCCAAGGGCAGGCCGACGAGCTGCAAAAGAGGGCTCAAGAGGCCAAGGCCCAACTTAAAGACTGTCATGTTCAGTTTAGAGCTCTGCGGGAGATTGCTGATGCATCTGTCCGTGCTCAGAGCGAGGCGGAGGCTCATGCCCAGCGTGCCGAAGAGCGGGCCCGGGTCGCTGAGGATAAGGCAACTGCCGCCATTGAAAAGGCGAAGATTAGTCTGGCCGAATGGCAGCGGATGATCGATGTATCCCAGTTGGCCATGAAAGAAAGGGATCAACTCTGGAGGTCCCTTGGGGAGATCGATGTGGAGCTGTGCTCTTTCAAGACCCATTGCTCCACTTTGGAGAGCCAACTCGCTGTAGTCACGCAAGAGCGCTGTGAATGGGAGGCGGAGCATGATAAAGTTGCTTCCGAGCTGAAAGAGGCCCACTCCCAAATCGCCAAGCAAGGGCGTGTTATGGGGAAGCTCGAACGGCAAGCTGAGGAGGCAGAAAATGCTAGGGCCCGGGTCTCTGAGCTTGAGGTTGATCTTGCTTCCAAGGACGCTGATCTGGAGAAGCTAAGAAAGGAGCTTACTGAGATCTGGCTTGCTTCTGTTCATGATAAAGCTCGGATCATATCGCTGGAAGCTGAGGTGGCCACCACACATGAGAAGCTTGAGGGTTATGTGGCGGGCCACAATGCTGCTATTGAGAGGGCAAGAGCAGGTGCTGTTTCTGAGTTTCAGGCCTCATGTTCCAAGGATCCGGCTCCTTCATTGGCTGTCAACTGGCTTCATGAGGTCATGGGCAAACATATCAATAGCTGGTTGACCACGCCCGCGGGGCTGGGGTTCGTGCGGGAACAGTTGTTGCCTACCCTGAATTATGGGAAGTACCAGATGCAGAAGGAGATATACGACAGACTCCGAGAGAGCATGACAGGCTTCAACTACAAGGCTTACAAGCTTCCCAGGCCCATGAAGCATCCAGAGACTGCCCCCAATCGGCAAATTCAACTCTCACTGACTGCTCAAGCACAACCAACTGAGGCCGGTGAAGAGGTGGAGCAAGAGCGGGAGAAGAAAAAGAAGAGGAAGAGAAAAGAATGAATTCCCCTCCCCTTAATCTTTCTTGTATATCTGGCTGTTGAGCCTTTTCTGTAAACATTTGAAACACCTTCTGCTACTTTTGTGTATGCGATGTCATTTTTGCAATTTTCGTGTTCAATGTGCCTTTTATGTTTGTATCATAGCATTTTGCACAGGTGCTGTTGAGCGGGGATGGGCCATAGATGGCCTGTCCTCCTTTTGCTCTGAGCTTAGCATGTGTTTGCTGAGTTGTCGCAATTGTCCCCAGCAGAGGTTGCATAGTCAACCTCATTTGGGTGAGGCATTGTTGGTTCCTTGCTGTTTTCAGTGGCAGGGAACTTGCCTTTTGTTTGATTCACAGTCATGGATTTTCAAGTGTCCATGCTGCCTTTCGCATGTTTCATGCTTGCACAGTAATGGATTTTCAGGGGTCCATTACTGAAGAGTTTATCAATAGCAGTGACTGCCAACTGTTGGAGCTTTCACTGGCGCTTTCGGCTGTCATTTTGGAGCTTTGAGCTGTGCCTTTTTTTGTATCCAGTATCTCATTTGTCTGGTGCCCTGCGCTTAACAAAGCTTTTTGGGACTAGTTTTTCTTTAGGAAATAGTTTGAAACCTTTGTTTCAATTTGTTCTCTTAATTATGATGTGGGGTTAACAGGTGCGTTGAACAGGTGAGGTGACTTCATTTTTCGAAGTCCTCCCCTGTTAACCAATCTGAGCCCGCGCTACTAAGTGCACTTGCTCAGCCTGCGGTAATAAAATTTTAGCAGAGTCGCGACTGTTGCCTCACTTTCTGTGAGTTGCTGTTGCGAAAGGCATTTTTTTTGCAAAATGTCCCAAGCAGCTATAATATGTAAACAGAACCTGGAAAATAGGTTTTGGATGTTTGCAGGGCTTGAGAAGTGGGCCCAGCAATCATGATCCAGATACGAGGTCTTTCAGCGAGCTCGGCTGGAGTCCGCAGTGATGCGTTGTGTTGCAGTCGAACTTTAATTCCGGGCTGTTTGGCTTTGCGCCAGAGTTTTGTAACGACCTCCTTCCTGACCGCGAGATATGGACTAGAGCTCGGCTATGCGGGATTTGTACGAAAGCCCCAGCGTGATCGGAAGCGAGAGGTGCAGGCAGTCAGACTTTAATTCCGGACCGTGGCATTTCGCCATCAATTTTGGGAGCCTGGCCACCTTCCAGACCGCGAGATATGGACTAGAGCTCGGCTATGTGGGATTCGTACGAGAGCCCGGCGTGGTCGGAAGCGAGTGGTGCTCAACCAAGGTCAGGACCGTCAAGTAGTACAGCCTTTGGCGTAGCGCCATCAATTTAGGGAGCTGGCCTCCTCCTAGACCGCGAGATATGGACTAGAGCTCGGCGCTGCGAGATTCGTGCGAGAGCTCGGCGGGGTCGGGAGCGAGAGCTGCTCGACCAAGGTCAGGACCGTCAAGTAGCCCAGCCTTCGGCATTGCGCCTCTATCTCCCCCTGCCTTCAATGCTAAAGGGGGAGACGAAAATTTGTGGGGTGCGAGGACTTATAAAATCGCCTCAGCCCAATATTCGTGAGCCGCGTTGGGCTACTATCCCAGCTAGTTTGATGAGGATGGGACAAGGACTTATGTAGATGCCTTGACTTCTCTCTTTGGGAGCCGCATGGGGCTATTATCCCTGTTATTTTGGTGAGGAAGGAACAAGGACTTATGTAGATGCATTGACTTCTCTCTTTGGGAGCCGCGTGGGACTGTTATCCCTGTTTGGTTGTGGAGGGCTTACAGAATGGCCTTGGAGATTGGGAGCCGTTGAGGCTGTTATTCCCAGATATTGGAGGGCTTACAAAGTGGCCTCAGAGAATTGATCATGGACTGAATAGTCCTTTCTTGCGAGGACTTACCGAGTCGCCTCGGCTTTGGGACTCTGCTGAGGAGCGTGTGCCATTGAGGAATTACAAAGTGACCTCAGAATTTCGGAGCCACTGGGGCTATCATTGTCGAGGTCTTATAAGACGACCTCGGAATAAGCGGGCTGAAGAGTCGGTGTTCACGAGGACTTATTATGCTGCCTTGACTTATGTTATTGTTGAGTGTGGGCTGGAAGGCTTATAGGTTGCTTCCAGGGAGAGTTTTATGTTGAACCCTTCCTTTATTGATTTCAATGGCGGCCGTGAACAGCTTACAGTGTACGACTGAGGTTACTATCAGTGACCCCGGATTCCCAATACTCGTGATTGTGCAAAGTCTCCATTTGGCAAAGGCTCATTGTCTCCTTTACAGCGCTGGGTCACTGGTAGTACCTCACCAAGTGGCGGATGTTCCATAATCTAGGAACCTACGTGCCTTTTGGGGTGCTCAGTTTATAGGTCCTAGGCCGGACTACAGCTGTGATGATGTAGGGCCCTTCGAATTTTTGGCCATCTTTCCCCCTTCATTGGGTTGGTTGGCCGATCGTCGCCTGAGAATGTAGTCCCCCACTTGGAACTCCCGACCTCGAACTCAAGCGTCATAGTAGCTTTTGACTTGGAGTCTGTAATTCTCCGACCTCAGGAATGCATTTTCCCTCCTTTCATCAACAAAGTTAAGATCGACTCACATGTCCTATTCGTTCTGCTCGGGGTCGTATGTCAGGACCCGCAGGGTCGGGATCGTGACTTCTGTAGGGGCTTTGGCTTCAAAGCCGTAAGAGAGTGAGAATGGAGTTTCACTCGTTTCCCTGCGGGGGGTCGTTCTGTAGGCCCACAGAATGTTGTGGAGCTCTTCCACCTAGCCTCCGCCCTCATCTGCAAGCTTCTTTTTCAAGTCTATCAGGATGGTGCGGTTGGCATATTCTACCTATCCGTTCCACTGTGGATAGGCGACAGAGGCTACAGTGTGCTTGATTCCCCAACTAGCCAACATGTCCTGGAAACTTTTGGCCTCGAATTGAGTACCGTTGTCGGTGATGAGCTGTTGTGGCACTCCGAAGCGAGTGAGTATATTTTTGTGGACAAATTTCCTACACCGCGCCTCGGTTATGCTAGCCAATGGTTCCGCTTCTACCCATTTGGTGAAGTAGTTGATTGCGACTATAATCCACCCGCAATTGCCAGTTCCCCGGGGAAGCTGTCCCACCAAGTCTACGCCCCATCTGGAGAATGGGATTGCCGTGCTTATGGGGGCGTAGTTTACTGCTGGACGTCCTGGGGCGTTCTGGAACTGTTGACATGCATCACAAGTACGTGCCATCCGGGCGCAGTCTTTTTCCATGGTGGGCCAAAAATACCCCTACAATAGGAGCTTTCTGGACATTGAGTGAGGGCCTTGATGTGCCGAACAGACACCAGCATGGATCTCCTCCATGGCCAGTTTGGCCTCGTTGGGTTTGAGGCAGCGTAGGAGCGTGTCGTTGTAAGACCTTTTGTATAGCACGCCGTCCAGGAGGGTATAGGTCGGGGCCCGGAGCTTGACAAGTCTGACCTCAACCTCACTTTGGGGCAGTTGCCCGTTGTCAATATACTCCTTTAGGTTCGTGGTCCAGTCCCTCGGGATGTATTGTACCTGATGTATGAGGGTCTGCTGTATACTCGGCGTTGACAGTTCCTCCACCTGAGCTATCTTGGAGATGTACTCAGGCGTATCCGAGCTCAGTTTCGACAAAATGCCAGCTTCCTGATTTTGAGCCCGTGGTATCTACAGTATTTCGTACATCTGGAAAGTGCCCAAGAGCTTCAACACAACGACTTTTTATTCTTTCATCCTAGCCTCTTTTGTTTCACGGGAGCCGTTGATTTGCCCGACCACGAGCCTCGAATCACATTTGATCCTCAGCTTTCCCGCCTGCATATTAGCTGCAAGGCGTAGGCCAGATAATAAGGCTTCATATTCTGCCTCGTTATTGGAGACTTTGAATGCAAAGTGTATATCATAGTAAGTTCGGAAGCCCTCGGGGGTGATGAGTACGACCCCCCCACAGGCTTTGGCTGCTGAAGAGCCATTAGTGAGCAGTGTCCACGAGCCGTCCTCGTCAGTTGAGGTGACCGGGGTCAGATCCCTGGCAGTGCATTCTTCCATGAAGTCGGCGAGGGCCTGCCCTTTGATGACCGGCCTCGTTTTTATTTCGATCTGGTATTGGCTCAGAAAAACGGCCCATTTGACCATTCTGGCCGAGCTTGTGGGGCTCCTCATCAGTTGACCCAGTGGTTGGTGGGTGAGGATGTGTACAGCATGGGCCTGGAAATAGTGGGTCAGGCGCTTTACAGTCCATACTACTGCGAGTACAGTCTTCTCTACTGGGGAGTACCGGAGCTCGGTGTCGCGCAAAGTTTTGCTTATGTAGTAGATGGGCTTCTGAGCTCCATCTTCTTCGCGAATCAGGACCGAGCTCACGGCCCCGTGGCTGACGCCTAGGTAGAGGTATAGCGTTTCTCCATGCTCAGGCTTTGATAATACTGGCGGAGAGACAAGATATCGCTTGTCAAGAAACCGGTTGAGGGCTGGCAACTTCCCAGTTAATCTCTGGACCTCTTTGACATTTCGGGGCGGCTCCATATTAAGTATGGCCTGCACTTTCGCCGGGTTTGGCTCGATCCCACGCTGACTAATCATGTAGCCCAGGAACTTCCCCTTTGAACTGCAAATGTGCACTTCTTGGGGTTGAGCCGGAGGTTGATCTTGCTCATAATCTTGAAGATATCTTCTAGATCTTCGGTATGTGTGCTGGCTTTGCGGCTCTTGACTATCATGTCATCCACGTTGGCTTCCATCATCCTGCCGAGCACATCCTTGAAGACCCTGGCCACCATGCGAGTGTAGGTGGCACCTGAGTTTTTGAGCCCGAATGTCATGACCAGATAGCAGAAAATACCCTCTGGAGTCATGAAAGCTGTCTTCGGGGCACCGAGCTCGTTCATGAAAATCTGGTGGTAGCCCCGGAAGGCGTCCAGGAAGCTCATGAGCTCGCAGCCGGCTGTTTCATCGACGAGCTGATCGATGTTCAGCAGCGGGAATGGATCCATCGGGCAAGCCTTATTGAGGTCAGTGTAATCGATGCACATACGAAATGTTGGTGGCTTGGGTGCCAAAACAACATTCGCTAGCCAGTCCGGGTATTCGACTTCGGCGATGTGATTTATGCTAAGGAGCATAGTCACCTCAGCCTTGACAAATTCCCTTCTGTCCGTAGACAGGTACCGCTTGCGCTGTTTAACAGGCGTTGCGTTCGGGTCCACGGATAGCTTATGCGTGATTATATCACGACAAATTCCTGGCATTTCATCGGGACCTAAGGCAAAAATAACCTTGTATTTAACAAGAACATATATTATTGCTTGCCTCAGTCCTGGATTCAGGTTTGTTCCGATCTGAACAGCTCTTTCTGGGTTGGACTGATCCAGGACAACAGTCTCCAATATGTCTACAGGATCAGCTCTTGGAGTTTCTTCCTTGAGGGCGGCCTACGAGATGGTGTTGATGCGCATGTCTCTAGCTGCCATCCGTTTTGTCATCTTCATATAGCATGATCTGGCTATCTTCTGGCTACCTCTGTAATAGCCGACCCCGGTGTCAGTCGGGAATTTCATGTAGAGGTGCCGCATGGAGATCACTGCTTCCAAGTCCTCCAGTGCTAGCCTCCCGAGTATGACATTGTGAGCGCACTCGAGTCGCACCACCACGAACTCCACAGGGATCCTGGAGTGGTGAGATCCATCCCCGAACTTAAGGGAGAGCACAATAGTGCCCTCGGCGTCTATGGAGTCACCGGTAAATCCAGAGAGGGAGTTCAGATGGGCCTCATGGAGTTGAGATGGAGGTCTAGCTCGTGGAACGTTTGTATGTACATGATGTTGACAGAGGATCCAGTATTAATGTAGGCGCGATGGATGATTGCCGCGTCCACCTCACATTTCACCACCAGAGCATCCCTGTGGGGAGAAGGGAAGTCTGGCAGATCACGGTCGGTGAACGAGATCACGCCCGACCTCGCTCTTTTGGCTGCAGGTGGGGGGTTTGCAATCTCCCCCACGTAAAGCTTGTTGTTCCACTTTTTCCTCTGCGCGGCGGTATCTCCGCCTGTGTTTCCTCCAACGATCATTCTGACCTCATGTCGGCACCACTGACTACGCCTGTTATCCTCGGCCGGATCATTGTCGGAGATCAATGCAATGTTCTTCTTTTGGGGAGAACGATCAAAATCTCGCTCGTCATCCCGGGATCTGCGCCCGTGGCCACGTTTCTGGCCGGATTCTGGCTTCCGGACAAAATGTGTCAGATGACCATGGCTGATCAGTTTTTCAATCTCCAGCTTCAGGGTGTGACATTCATCAGTAGCATGGCCATAGAACCTGTGGAATTTGCAATAGGGGGCTGACTTATCCCGCTGCTGGATCTCATTGATTCGTGGGTCCCGAACCACCAACCCTTCCTGATCTGCTGCCTCCAGAATATGGTTGACGGAGTGGGTCAGTGGTGTCAGGACCTCAGGCGCCAGGAGCTTGGGACCTGTCCAGGGGTGCCTGCTATTGAAGTGGCCCCTGTTCCGGCCCTTATTACTTTCATCGCGAGGCTTGTCCTCCTGCGGTGGCTTTGGCTTTTCCGGTTGTTTTTGTTCCGGCCTCTGGGGTTTGGCAGCACTTTCCTGCGCCCTCTTGCGGTTGTTCACCTCCTCCGCTAGGGCATAGTTCTGCCCACGGTGGAGTGCCCGCTGATACGCTCGCGGAGGGTCAATGATAAGGCTCCTTGAAAAGCCTCCAGTCCACAGGACCTCTTGGAGCATAGCCAGGCGGGTGTTGTCATCAGCTCCATAGACCTTGGAGGTCCCTTCATTCCATCGCTCCAAAAACTTGCCCAAAGGCTCGTCTCTGTCTTGCTTGACGGACATGAGGTAGGAGAAGTGCTTCTTCGTCTTTGCCCTTGCGGCAAAATGAGTGAGGAAGCGGGTAGCTAACTCCCTCTATGAGTCAATGCATTCATCAGAGAGATCATTGAACCAGTCATATGCCCCCCCTCTAAAGTGGAGGGAAACATACGGCAAATGTACTCATCGCTAGCGCCCAGCATATACATGCCGGACTGATAGCGGGTATAGTGCTCCTGGGGGTCAGTTTTACCTGCATAGAGCTGAATGTTTGGCCCCTTAAACTTTGGATTTATAAGGGCCTACATAATCCGTGTGGTATGGGGACCTGAGCCTGGAGCTGCTGGACCTGCAGCGCTAACGCTTCCAGTTGAGCATCACGCGCCGTGCGCTGTGGAGGCGGAGGCGGTGGTGGCACCGCTGTAACAGCTACAGCCCACAGCTCATTGACCTGTTGGGTCAGGAGGCGGACCTGTTCCTCCCTGGGGTCCACCTGGTGAGGGCGCCGTGGTGGAGATTCCACCTGCCGCCTCGGCAGTGACAGCCGTGGCTGGCGCAGGGGTTGCTGTCGTCGTTGTTGGCACAGTGGAGACATGCACTTGCCTTAGGGGAGAAGGCATCTACTGGTGGCATGGGGGGGAGAATCTAGGGGAATGATTGCCCCCTAGCCTCTCCAAAGCGGGTACGCGCTCTGGAGTCCTTCTCCCAGACTATTGCTGCTGCTGGTGCCGGGGGATGTCAAAGACTGGGGAGTTTGCCCTGTTGATCCCCCGTATATTGACAGACAAGCGCTGATTCGCCATAGATCTTTCCCCCCAATCTGGAGAAGATGGGACGCCTTCCCACCTCAATCCACGGATTGGGGTTGTCATCCTGCTGCAGGAGGGGGACTGCGAGGAGTCCTCAGTGGTGACAGCATAAACATCTTCATTATTGATACAACCGTAATCAACACGGCGTGTAGTGTACCTGGCCGGTAGCACGGGAGGTGGCAGTGGCGTCGTCCTCTGTGTTACCGTAGTGGGACGAGAGGTCCCTGATTGCTGTGCGAGAGGCACAACGTTCACAGGTGCTGCGGTAGCCACCTGGCAGATCGGGGGAGAGTTGATCCCTGGAGTCGCCCTCTGGCGAGGGGGTGATTGATAGACCATCTGCACCGGCCTATCCACCACCAAAGGAGCATCAATGGAGCCTACTCTCAGAGAGCAAGATCTGAAATTCGCCGGAGAGATAGGTCGAGTGGCCTGAGGAACCAGAACAGCCGCGGGCTGAGAGTGCAGCGTTGGGAGCACCTGCTGCAATCCAGTGATGAGGGCGCCAACCGCCGCAGAGGGATCCACCATCAGAAGGTTCTGGAATTGTGGGATCACCTGTGCGGACGACATTGCCGCTGCATCACGATTGAAAGAGATCTGTTGGCACAGATCTGAAGAAGTACGTTGGATCTGACTGCGCAGATCAAAAGAAGTTCCAGCGACTTGTTTTCCCTTGGCGGCCCTCCTAGCGCCGGAAGTAGCAGTAGCTTCCAGCGAGGGCTCAACTTGCGGGACGGCGGCAGCAGCGCGTCGAGTTCTGAGGATTCTCTTTCCCGCCATTGTTGCAGAGAAATTTGCTGTAGATCAGAAGAAAATTGGGAGGATCTGACTTGTTCACAGTTCAGCTCTCAATGAAAGCACAAAAAATGATGGGTCGTCGGACCAGGGGTGGCCGGAATCCACCGAGTATATTAGAAGATAGGGAGAGAATGAACTGGTATTCAAGTCTTAAAGCATGTAATTCAGGAAGCAACCCTTTCCACAAGTTGGAAGGTGATATTTATACTAAGGAGAAAAGGGAAATATTTGGTGCACAAGTAAAAAGATACTAGTCTAATAGCAGAGGGGCACATGTAAAGCTACTCTAACAAACTACCAGACTAAATGGACCAGGAGCAACCACGTGGAAAGCTGATTGGAGAGAGAGATCTTCTCATAGTTGGCTGATTGATTCTTCTTCTAACAGAATTCCTGCCAAAGATAATCCGGTACGTTCCAACAGTGCGGAGAGTGACGTGGCGATGTTTCCTCACGAATTAAGCCCTTGCAGATTTCGTCTAAGTACAGGGTGCTTTTCTTCCGACCTCGAAGGTTACTGAGGTCGATATCTGGGAGCTCGGACCAACGCTGAGAGGACCCGTCCTCCTGTCTTCTGTTCTTGCTTTGTAGGTGGTTTGACCGCCTGATGCCTTGATTGACGTTGACCTGGAGTAGACTTCTGGGGTCAGACCTGGTGCTGACCTCGGATGTCTCATGAATCGTCGAGTTTGGTTGACTCCTGAGCTCGATGTTTCCCCGACCTTGGGGTCGGGGTCGGGGTCGGTTGACTCCGTTATCTGCTGAGTTTACTTGATTTCCGAGCTTGATGCTTCCCGACCTCGGTGGTCAGGGTCGGGGTCGGATCCAGATGTGGACTTAGTATTTTCCTGCCTCTGATGAGCCCACAAGGCTCTCTACCGGTGGTCGTGGTACCCCTTGGGTATACGGGAATATACTCCATCACTTTTATATCCTTTGAATTTGTACCTGCGACCGTGACCTGTTTGCAAGTGACTCTGTGTGTGATTGAGGCCGAAACAAAGCGCTTCGAGATGAAGACATCAAGCGTGAATGGTTCCATGAAAGCACATGTCCTTTGTTTGAAAGAAATATGCTTGCGTGAGTTCTTTGACTTTTTTCCCTTCTGGTATGTTTATGGCCGGCTATTGTCATCATCTACCAAATCCTCCACCCCGAAAAGCTTCTAGGAGAGCAACGGGTCTAACCACTGTGAACAGAAACACTTAATTGTGCATTCAAAAAAGGCCTAATTGTGTTCCTTGCACGTGTATACAACTCATGAGACACAAGCTAGCTTCAGCATATTCTCCTTGATGACTCAAATAACCCTTTTTCTGAGTGATGGGACAAGAGAGTCTGAAGGCTGAACTGCTGAGGCGCAGAATCGGTGATTTCGGTGAAGGCGTGAATCCTGAAGCAGTGAGCACGGCGCGCCAGAAGGCTGATGAAGTGAGGAGGGGCAGGGGCGCAGGGTGGCCAAGCGTCGAAAGTAGGTGATAGAGGCGTAAAGCGGTCCGCGCCGGTGAGTCGGCGACTCGGCAGTTGGCGTTCGTTGATCCGAATAAAAAATGCAACATGTGTTAGAAAGTTGCAAAAACCAGCCACAAAAACATGCAAAACCATAGAATCAAATCTGCAAAAAAATCCTTCATAAATAGCAAGAAAATGTGTACAATTGCAGGGAAACATAGACATCTATACATGTGATAGCTAGAAAAATGCTAAAAAACAACAAAAACTGCAAAAACCAGCAACAAAAACATGCAAAACCAAGAACAAAACGTGCTCTATATGACATCTTTAAAAGAACAAAACAAACAAGAACCAACAATATAATCAACATTCAAGAATAACTTGTAAAAGAACGGGTGTAAGTTTTAACTTAAAAGACTTAACTTTTAGTATAAGAATAACAGCCCTATATGACACACAATCTTTAAGGAAAAAACCCCTCCCATACATTGGATCTTCATTTTTGTCAAAGGTAAATGTCCTCAAGTCTTCTATCCCACGAAAGCCTTTGGTTTGCATAATACATTCATCAGAACCAATACGAAAATCAACATATGTAACAATAAATCCAAAGATTTTCAAAATACTTTTAGCCTAAAATCCAACTTGCCACATAAAATGATAATTGCCTTATATTAAAAAGAAATACTAAACTGGGAATGCATATGTTTACCGGGTTGTATTCCACTATCAACAACACATATACACTAATACACATCTTAAGGTCATAAATAAATTATTGTAGCATTTCAATAAACATTCTTTTTTAAAGTACAAACTATTGTTATCATTTTTATTTGAAGCATTTCAACAAACAGTTACTAGATACATAGTATAACTTAAAACCATAATTCTTATGAGAACAAATGGAGTGGACGAAGAGTGGTGATTTGGGATTCGTGAAGATGAATCTGCAATAGCATTTCACCTGACCAAATATACATCTATACTTCTATGCCTATACTGATTTCCATTGCACAAGACAAAACGGAGCCACAATTTATGACTTGTGAAAGCTGTAGTTTATACGTAGTATTAGTTAGAGGCACTTAGAGCTCCTCTTACTCACGCTTGTGAGCAAGAGAAGGATGTCACCATAGCACGCGAACTCGACAACAACCCATCACTGGTGTCCTGGAATGAATCCGCCTAGGGTGTCACCATCACAACACGCTAAAGATGAAGGGATCGAACAATGCAAACTATATCTAAGAAGATTGATTTGAAGAAGGAGAAGAAAGAAAAGGATAATATGCGAGATCGGGAGAGGAAAGAAAAGGATAAGATGCACGTCAAATACATTTTTTATTGGACAGTATTTTACCGAACTAATAAAAAGGTATAAGGTTTGAAAATTTTACACCTTTGCCATTAATGAGACGTGAGATATCTAAGCTAATCGGACTGTTGAAAGGAGTTAATCGAACGGCAGGAATAACTTCTCACTTTTCAGCCTAATTAGGACTTCTCATGGGATCTCTCTCTCTCTCTCTATATATATATATATAACTTCTCACACACACACACACACACACACACACACACATATATATATATATATATATATATATATATATATATATATATTGTTGGTCCCGTTTGTAATGGAAACAGTCTGGTGGGGGGGGGGGTGTGAATAGACTGTTCAGGAATTTAAACTTTTCTCTAAGTCAAGTCTGACTTATCAGAGATGGTCGAAATCTGGTGACAGAGATGGTCAAGTTCTGATGGCAGAACTAGACCAGGCAGCGGATAAGTTTCTGTCCGGGTAGCCTCAAGAAGAATGCTAAGGCAAAATGCCTTTCTGATAACTCTGAAGGAAGATCTGCTGGACACAGAGTCCAACCTTAAGAGTTAGTCAGTAGAATCTTAAGTGCAGGAATTAAAAGCTTAAAGTAAATGACACCGGGGTTTTTATAGTGGTTCAAGGAACAACTTGTTCCTGTAGTCCACTGTTCCACTAAGCTTGCAAAAACAACTGTTTACAACACCTTAGTCCCTAGAACTTAAGAAGCACTCCTCGTCTTCTTCAAGTCTAGTTGCCACCCGGGATGCAGTCCTGCTTCCTGATGGCTGGTCTCGTTTCACTGAGTCTCTTGAAGTATCCCCACTTCACTTACTCCAGCTAGTTTGAGACGTCCCTTCTTTTTCAAGAAGTGTTTGATATAAAATCAGTTTTCTCCAACGTTGCTTCTTCACAAAGGATGAGTAGATGAGGCTTTCGAAGTGTTGAAGAACTGAGTAACTTTGCAGCTTTGCTAGTTGGATAAGAGATTAGAAAATGTATCTTCCAACTGTAGCCTTTTCTTGTCAAGGATGAAGTTTGAATCTCAAGAAGGCTTTGAGCAAGTTCGTTTGGCAGATATTGTAGCAAAGTTCTATTACGCAAAGTTGTTCTGCGCAAAGTTATGTGTTCTTAGTTCTTCAGAGTGTATCTTATATACTGGGAGCAGTCTTCCCGTTGGAGTGTAGAAGACAGCTTCATTAAATGCATGTACTGTTGACTTGACCGGTTGGACCTTCGACTTGCTATTTTGGGGGCGTAAAGATACTCGCATGGTCAATCATCAGCTTTAAATATCTCTTCGTACGTACAGCATTAAATGTGCATTTAATGCGTGTACAGTACCATGTTTCCGTTGAAAGGTTCGTAACCGTTAGGGGATTTCCCGTTAGTTTAACGACCGTTAGAAAGGCTTCCGGAATCTGGTGTGTTTAGCAGAGTCTTAAGAGGCTCTCTGGTCCAATCTCTGAAGTCCGCCTCTGTTGCCAACTCTGGTATCTTTCTGATGACCAGTTTCTGATGACTTATGTGGTGAGCAACTCTGGGAGCAACTCTGGTAGAAGCAAAGCGGTTCTCTGGCAGACAGACTAAGCTAAAACTTACAAAAGAAATTCTAATACAAAATTTCTAATGGGGTACTTTCAAATTCTAATTAACCTAGCATCATCAAAGTCTAAATACATTTATTCCTTACAATTTCCCCCTTTTTGATGATGCCAAAACCCTTTAACTATTTCCAGAGAAGTGCCTTTCACCAAAAAAAAATAAAGTTTAAAACTTTTCATTAGGATCTTGGTGGGCAACTTGGCATAGGAAAATAGTAAGAGTACGATACAATCAGATAGCAATAAAATCAAATAAGAGATAACAGAATACACACAGGGAAGTAAATAAGAACAGATAATTGAATAAGCCATGCAAAAAGAGGCAGAGTTGGTATCTTATTAATCTGAAAGGAAAATTAAGCATTACAAAGTCAGAGATAGAGAGTTAGAGGTCTTCTTCATCAACCTGTGGTCCTGCTCTGTCAATCCTTTCTAGTTCTGCATTTACCTTTGCTCTGATTGAGGCTAGATCCCTCGGATTCTGATAGTCAGCCCAATGGGGTGCAAGTTTGCAATCCAAATAGTTTCTGACAGCTTCTGCAGAGTTCTTGCCAGTAAGAATCTTCATTCCATACCACATCTCTGCTTCTTGGAATGAACCACCATGGTTGATCTGGACAAGTCCATCACCGTCCATGAACAGATTCTCTCTTTGAAGAGGAGTCATCAGCTTTCTCATCTGTTCAAACTGAACTCTGTCTGGCCTTGACAGACCGCTCTTCATCCAATCATTGAATGAAAAAGATGAAGTCTTTTTCTTCGAGCTTCTTGGAGGAGGAGGTGGAGGTCTGGTACCTGCAGCAGCTAGTCTTTTCTTTCTGGTTGCATCGAAGTATGGAGCAGGATCAACAGAGGAGGGTTCTCTGATAGATAGAGCTCTGGTGCTGGGTCCTTCCTCTTCTCTGGTATCTTCCCCCTTTTTGGCATCACAAAGATCACCAAGGAGAAGTTCAATCTTTGAGAACTCAGAGGCTTGTGCATCTCTGATTTCATCAAGGGTCTCTGGCAGAGTTTGAGTGACAGAGGCAAGTCCTTCAATCAGGCTCTGTTGCTTGTCTACTGCAGATTGAAGATCCCTAGTGCTGACTTCTAGGAGCACCATCTCCTGGTACCTTTCCTTGTCAGACTTGAGGAGAGCTAGGCCTTGCTCTTGATGTTCCTTGCAGAGGGAGTGTAAGATATTGAGCTTCTGGGAGGAACTATCAGCAGATTTCTGAAGATTATGAACAGAATCTGAGATCTTGTTGATTGTCTGGTTCTGGGCAAGCAGAGCTTGAGAGTGAGAGTGGAGAACGAAGTTGAGACCACTAACATCTCTGGAGACAGAATCGATCCTCAATGTAGAAGAATGCATGAAGTTGTGCAGATTTTCTGACAGTGCAACAACTTTATCTGTCAAATGCTGAAATCCTATTGTGATTTGCAGGTTGGTATGGGTTAGCTCTTCATGTTGCTTGTCATTTAGCTCAATGATCTTGCTCAGATCATGAACCAACAGACCACCAAATGCTTCAGCAGATTTCACAAACTGGTTGAAGGGAATCTGGGGTTCTTCAGATGTAAACCCAGGCATTTCCAATCCTCTGCCCTTGGGTAATGGAGGAGCTCTGTTGGATGGTGGAGGGGAAGGAACTCTGGGAGGTGTCCTTCTCCTTTTGGAGGTTTCATCAGCAGCAATGGAGGAGGTGAGGAATCCATCATTGTCACTAGATGAAGAGGGGACCCTGAAGATTGGCTTCTTCTTTGGTGTTGAGACTGCAGAGTGATGTGAGGATCTCTGTGGTGAGGCAGATTTGGAGGGTGGTAAGGATTTCTGAGGAGGTGAATTCTGGGGAAATGGGATTAAGGGTTGAGGAGTAGGTTGGTGTGAGGGGGATGGAGGGGGTGAAGGTGATCGATTTCTGGTATTTGAAGGTTGTTTGCAGGGTGATGAGGGTCTGGAGTTGGGTTTCTGGTGAGATGGAGTTCTGGTGGAGGTTGAGGTTTTCTAGTCTGGTGAAGGGATTTTCTGTTGGGGTGGAGATGAAGGTTTAGAGGGGGATTTGGAAGGTGAAGGTTGAGAAATGGGAGATTTGGGAGGGGAAGGAGGAGGTGTAGGAATTACCTCAAGCACTATTTCAGAGAACATGGATTCTCTCCATTCCTTGATCAGCTTCTCCATAGTTAGAGCAATGTCATTTGCTGTGGAGGGTTCTCCTTCCTCAAGAGCACTATGATGAAATTTGATCATTGATTCTTTTCTTTTCTTCTCCATCAGCCATGCATCAAACTCTTCCATTTCTTCCTCTTCCAAGGCTTTGACATGCCTTTCAGGAGATAGGTCAGATGTTGGAACTTTACCTTGATATCTGTCTTTCTTCTTCTGTAGGACAGAGATCAGAAAGGCAAGGTTGAAGCATTTTGACACGTCATCTGTGCCTACCCAGTGAAGAACATCAGCTTCTTCTTCTTCATAGGCATCAAAGTACTGAATGATTTGTTGGAGAGGTCCCATTCTCCATCTTCTCCATGCTAGGACTCTATCAAACTGCCTCTGCAGAATGATGTTGTAGTCAGTCTCTTGTTCCATCTCTGGTGAGGCTTCACGTTCTGGTGAGAGAGCAGAGCTTGGCAACTCTGGTGCAGATTCCTGTTCAGCCTCTGGTAGAGTTCCAGATTCTGGTGCAAGTTCCCCCTGAACTTCTGATCCCTTAGCAGGTGAAATTACTCTTTTCTTCCTCTTCTTCTGTCTTGGTTGAGGGCTTGAGTTGTCAGAGTCACCACTCTGTACAACCATCTTTCTTCTTCTCTTCTGCTTCAGCTTTCTGGCAGGAGATTTTCTGGTTGCCTTTGGGGAGGGCAACTCTGGTGCAACCTCTTCTGTTGCTTCCTTCTCTGGTAGTGACAGATTGTCACTTTTCTTCTTCTTCCTTACTTCCCTTACAGCCTGTGACTGTTCAGGTTGTTTTGAAGTCTCACTGGGCTTCTTGAGAGCTTTCTTAGGAGCAGGTTTAGCCTTAGCAGCCTGTTCTTCTCTCTTCTTCTCTAGCCTTTCCTCTCTCCTAAGCTCATAGGAGATGGCTATGTTTAACTTTGGGGAGGCTGTGAGGAAGATTGTCTTGGAGTGATCAACTGGGATGGTATCCCTGAGTTGAACTCCTTTGGTAGCAAGAATGGCAGAGATGAGAAGCCCATGTCCCATCTTGGTTGAAAAAAGACCTGTTTCAGAGTCTTTCTTCTTGATGAATTCAGTCAGGGAGCCAAAAATTACCTCGCCCCAATTGATGTTCATGCCATGGTGAACTGCAAAGATCGCCTTGGCATTGTTCTTGTTCATCTCGTCTGTTGAAGCAGTTTTGCACCACAAGCACCGGTGCAGAATGCTGACAAGTTTCTCATAGTCCTTCTTCAGCAGGAATTTCTTCATGTACAGTTTGTCCAGTCCGGCAGCCTCCGGGCGACAGTATGTCTGAACAAATCCTTCAGTGGAGACTTCCACTGAGTCAAGAGCAAGAAGATTGTTGGCTTCTGGGTCTTGGGAGTCTAGTTGAACTCCAAAGAACTCATTTAGTGCATCTGCATTCAGAAAAATGCGTTGACCCTGCACTGAGGAGTGAATTCCAGTCTTGGAGATGGTGGCGTTGAGGTAGAACTCAACCACGTCTTTGATGCTGAAATGCTCGTAGGGATGAGCAACAACCTTTGAAAGTTGTGAGTCAGTCATCCCCTGGATGATATTGGTCATCCTCTTTTGATTTTCTGCCAGCAATGGTAGAGACGACATGTCAACCTTCATGCCGGAGACAATGTTGGCGATGAGGGTCTTAGCTTCTTCCTTAGAAAGATCGTTGATGCTAAAGAAGTTCATTCTGAGTGACGGTTAAGAAAAGTTCTGGGGATTGAAAGGTTTAGGATCTGAATGCTTTGAATGCTAGAGCAGTTTAAGAGAGATGAAGTTGCAGTAGGGATTTAGGTTGAAGACGGTGGATATAAAGGGGTTAAGAATAGTGGACGTTTGATATATTGGCAGTTTCGAGGTAGCATTTAATAAAATGCGGGCGGAAAACGTTTCCGTTAGAAGAGTAACGATTAGGGGTATTTTGGTAAAAGACCGTTTCAGTTAATTAGGTCTTGCCCGTACCTCGAAATATTGCTAAGTCCACATCCGTATCTGCTGTCTCTCTGATAGGGATCTCTGGTCAGAGAAGGGGGGTTCTCTGATGTGAGATTCTGATGAACACAGATAGGGGTTCTCTGATCTGAGTTTCTGGTGCAGAAGAAGGCAGTTCTGGTTCAGTGAATCTCTGATTCAGGCATCTCTGGGAAGATCATCCATCATTCCCAGTTCTTCCCTTAGCTTGTTAAACCTTGCCTCAGGTAAAGGCTTGGTTAGGATGTCTGCAAGCTGGTCTTCTGTAGATACATGCTCCATACAGATATGCTTCTTCTCAACATGATCTCTGATGAAGTGATGTCTGATTTCAATATGCTTTGTCCTGGAGTGAAGAACTGGATTCTGAGAGATAGCTATGGCACTGGTGTTGTCACACAACAACTTGATCTCCTTAGCTTGAATTCCATAGTCCTTCAACTGTTGCTTCATCCAGAGTAACTGAGCACAGCAACTCCCAGCTGCAATGTACTCAGCTTCAGCTGTACTTGTTGAGATGGAGTTCTGCTTCTTGCTAAACCAGGAAACAAGCCTTCCTCCTAGCAATTGGCAGTGACCAGAGGTGCTCTTCCTGTCCAATCTGCAACCTGCAAAATCTGAGTCAGAGTAACCAATTAGTTCAAAGTTACCTCCCTTGGAATACCACAGGCCTGCATTTGGATTTCCTTTGATGTATCTGATGATTCTCTTTGTAGCACTTGAGAGAATTTCTTGCACAATTCTGGATTAGTACTACCAAATATAATATCATCAACATATATTTGTACTAACAGAATATGATTACCAAGAGAGATTTGAAATAGAGTTTTGTCAACCTTTCCTTTAGTAAACCCATGGTTCACCAGGAAAAGGGACAATGTGTCATACCAGGCTCTGGGAGCTTGCTTAAGACCATAGAGGGCCTTTTTAAGCTTGTAGACACAAGAGGATTGAGTAGGAATGACAAAACCTGGTGGTTGTTCCACATAAACTTCCTCTTCAAGATCTCCATTCAGAAATGCACTCTTGACATCCATCTGGTAGACCTTGATGTTGTTGTAAGCAGCATAGGCTAGAAAGATTCTGATGGCTTCAAGTCTGGCAACTGGTGCAAAGGTCACATCAAAATCAATTCCTTCTTCTTGGCAGTATCCCTTGGCTACCAGCCTAGCTTTATTCCTTACAATGTTGCCGTCTTCATCTGCTTTGTTCTTGAATACCCATTTGGTTCCAATGACATTCTGGTGCTTTGGTCTAGGAACAAGTTCCCACACTTTGTTCCTTTCAAACTGAGTAAGCTCTTCTTGCATAGCATTGATCCAATCAGAGTCTGCAAGAGCTTCTTCCACAGTCATAGGTTCCATTTGAGATATGTAGCAGATAAGCATTGCTTCTCTCCTTGATGTAGCAGATCTGGTCTGGACTCCACTTCTGATTTGTCCAATTACTTGATTAGGAGGATGATCTCTTAACCAAGTTAAATCAGGTTCTGATAAGGGTTGTCTTGGATTCTCTTGTTCTTCTTCTGATTCTTCATCACTATCTTTGTCTTGTAGGATGGGATTCTGATGGTGTATAGGTATGGCAGAGTTAGTTACCAACTCTGGTATGTCCGTCTCTGGTGGATCCAGTTCTGGTGATTCTTCTAGATTCGCTTTCTCCAAGTTTTCAGTTATGCTCTCAACAGAGTTGAGATCATCAAACTTGACATGAATCGATTCTTCAACAAATAGAGTTCTTTTGTTGAGTATTCTGTAGGCTTTGCTAGTGCTAGAGTAGCCTAAGAATGTTCCATCAGCAGCTTTTTCTTGGAACACCTTGAGGTGATCCTTCCCATTGTTGAGTATATAGCATTTGCATCCAAATGCATGAAAGTAGCTGATGTTGGGTTTTCGTCCTTTCCATAATTCATAGGGGGTTTTCTGATGAGTTTTGTGAATCATGCTCCGGTTCTGGGTGTAGCATGCAGTATTGATTGCTTCAGCCCAGTATCTGTAAGGTAGACCTGATTCAGCAATCATGGTCCTTGCAGCTTCCTTCAAGGTTCTATTTCTTCTTTCTGCAACTCCACTCTGTTGAGGAGTTCTGGCTGCAGAGAGTTGATGCATTGTACCATTCTGGTCACAGAATTCCTGTATGACCTTGTTGACGAACTATGTTCCTCTGTCTGATCTGATGGCTTTGACTTTCTGATTCTGCTCATTCTGTAGTAGCTTTAGCAGAGATGGTAGTTTCTGCAGAGTTTCATTTTTCTTGGTCAGAAAGATAGTCCATGTGAATCTGGAGTAGTCATCCACCATGACTAAGGTGTATCTCTTGCCACCAACACTTGGGGTTTCCACTGGTCCAAATAAATCCATGTGAATTAGATTCAAGGGACCAGTAGAGAGGTTTCCAGCAATGGGTTTGAAGGAATTCTTCACTTGTTTTCCTTTCTGGCATGCACTGCACAAGTTCTCCTTTTTGTATACA
Source organism: Cuscuta europaea (assembly GCA_945859875.1). Classification (NCBI taxonomy): domain Eukaryota; kingdom Viridiplantae; phylum Streptophyta; class Magnoliopsida; order Solanales; family Convolvulaceae; genus Cuscuta; species Cuscuta europaea. The sequence goes on along the minus strand of CAMAPE010000075.1, from coordinate 4,108,044 downwards.
AGGTTGGGTAGACCTTCAACAATGTGATCCCTTGCTAGCTTGTTGATTGTTTTGAAATTCAAGTGACTCAGTTTCTTGTGCCATTCCCAACTGAGTTTTGAATCTCCTTTAGCTATCAGGCAAATTCCATCTTTTGCAGTTGACCAATCAACTACATAGATGTTTTTCTTCCTTGTTGCTGTTAGAACCACTTCTTTAGTTGTCTCATGCTTGACAGAACATCTTTCCTTGGAGAATTCAACTGTGTAGCCTTTGTCACAGAATTGGCTAGCACTCAGCAAGTTGAATTTCAATCCTTTGACATAAGAGACATCATCAATGATTATCTGGTTCTTTATCAGCTTCCCTCTTCCTTTTGTCTGGCCATCTTTATCATTACCTCCAAAGGTAACTCTAGGCCCTTTGACTTTCTGGAACTCTGTTAGGCAACTCTTGTCACCTGTCATGTGTCTGGAGCATCCACTATCAATGTACCAATCTTGCTCAGAGATGGCTCCAGCACACAGTTCCTACAAAATTAAAAGGAAGATTTAGGTACCCAAGCAATGTTGGGTCCTAGGGGGTCATGCAGTCTTGGCAGCCGGTACCACTTTGGTCTCATCAAGTGAAACCTTGGTGGGTGGTACCCATTGTCCACCTGGTAGTCATAGTAAACGGAAGTGTGATTCACTTTGGGCAGATGCTTGTGAGGATCATGCTTCCGGTTTACATACTTCTGCATAGCCTTTTTAGTTGGGTAGAAGTCCCATATACTATCAAGATCAGAGGGGCGATTAACTTTGGGCTTCTTAAGTTGACCAGCCAACCTTTTTTGCCTAAAGTTAACTTTCTCTTGATATCTGCCTCTCTGGTGATCATTTCTGACACGGTTATCATGAGTTTGTCTGTTATGGGTTTGTCTTTGATTTTTGGTATTCTGAAAACCTTTTCTGTTGTTAGGTTTTCTGCCAGGTTCATTAATTTTTAAAATGGGTTTCTGTTGAACCTTTATCTTTTCCTTTTCTGGTCTGACTTTCTCATGATTAACCTTGGTGCCAGATACACCAGCCTGACAAATGGGGCTAGAAATCAGTGGCACTATGACCTTGTCTGCCTTAGCAACTCTGGTGCTAGGCATTACAGAAGGCTCACCTGATTCTGTTGAGCCATAACCAAGACCAAAACCAGTGCCAATTTGTTGATCAAGTACAATCTTTTCCATGGAAGACTGGGCCTTCTGGTAAGCTTTGTACTTGATCTCAAGAGGCTCTATCTCTCTTATTCTCTTGAGAAGAGAAACATTTTCAGCTTCCAACTGATCTCTTTCCTTAATTAGAAGATTGATTTTGATCTCAACCTCCTTTCTTAAGTCAAGAATTTCAACCTTAAGCTTACTGTTTTCTTCTTTAACAGAGGAATAAGTGGTTTGAATGGCTTGAAACTCTTCCCAGAATTCTGACATTGAATCAGAATCAAAGGCTCTGCCTACCGAGGAAAAACTAGAGTTGGAAGTAGAAGATACCTCATCATCAGATTGACCCATAAGGCATAGGTCTTCAGTCTCTGTATCCAGGCAACAGAATGCTTCATCAGATTCTGATTCTGAGCTGGACTCTGTCTCAGAGAGGGGGTCCTTCTCTGATTGTTCAGTGATGAGTGCCTTCCTTCTTCGGTGCTCATATTTCTTTTCTCCTTCTTGGCCTTGCCTTTTGGAGACTATGGGGTGTGGACAGTTGACTTTGAAGTGCCCTGGTTGTCTGCAGTTGTAGCAGAGAAGCTCTCCACTACTTTCTGATGGTTTGGACTTCTGGTGTGGCTTTCTGCTAGAGAGTGGACTTCTGCTATCCTTCGGCTTCAAGAATTTCCTGAACTTCCTAGCAAAAGCCGCCATATACTCGTCAGTTAAAAGAATAGAAGGGTCAAAATTATTTACCTGAGAGGTGCTGGCAGTGAGGGCAGTAGTTGTTCTGTCCTCAACTTCTTCTTTCTCTTCTTCATTCATCTCAAACTCATAAGACTTGAGATCAGAGATGAGTTTCTCAGTGCTGTAGGTTCTGAGATCCTTGCTATCTCTCATGGCAGTGACCTTCATCTTCCATGGTGAAGGTAAACCTCTGAGAACCTTCAAGTTGATCTCCTTGGGAGTAAGTTCCTTCCCAAGTTCTGATATCTCAGCAGTGAGGGTGAGCAAGCGTGCATACATCTCAGCTATGCATTCTTTGGGTAGAAGTTTGAAATCTTCAAACTTCTTCATGGCAATGGTAAGTTTGTTGTCCTTTTCTTGCTCATCTCCAGCTCCTATCAGGGTAAGAGTATCCCAGATTTCCTTGGCAGATTTGCACTTCTTGATCCTTGTGAAGTACTTGTCATCAATGGCTTTGTAGAGAATATCCTTGGCAATGTTGTCAAGGTTGTATTTCCTCCTTTCCTCGTTGGACCATTCATGACGAAGTTTGGTGATCATCTAGGGTTGACCACTACCAGTGATGTATTCAGGGTTGACCTTGGTGAACTCTGTGAAAGGACCTGCATCAAGAACTTCCCACATTTCATCATGGAGTGCGCAGAGGTGAGCTTTCATGCGGATCCTCCAGTCATCAAACTTTGTTACTGAGAACATAAGATTCTTTGAAAGAGTGTTATCCATAATATGAGATTAAAGAGGCTAAAACAAGTGGATCTCTTGTTTAGTAAGTAACCTAAAAGATTACAAGAACAAGGAGGCTCTTATACCACTTGTTGTTCCCGTTTGTAATGGAAACAGTCTAGAGGGGGGGGGGGGGGGGGGTGAATAGACTGTTCAGGAATTTAAACTTTTCTCTAAGTCAAGTCTGACTTATCAGAGATGGTCGAAATCTGGTGACAGAGATGGTCAAGTTCTGATGGCAGAACTAGACCCGGCAGCGGATAAGTTTCTGTCCGGGTAGCCTCAAGAAGAATGCTAAGGCAAAATGCCTTTCTGATAACTCTGAAGGAAGATCTGCTGGACACAGAGTCCAACCTTAAGAGTTAGTCAGTAGAATCTTAAGTGCAGGAATTAAAAGCTTAAAGTAAATGACACCGGGGTTTTTATAGTGGTTCAAGGAATAACTTGTTCCTCTAGTCCACTGTTCCACTAAGCTTGCAAAAACAATTGTTTACAACGCCTTAGTCCCTAGAACTTAAGAAGCACTCCTCGTCTTCTTCAAGTCTAGTTGCCACCCGGGATGCAGTCCTGCTTCCTGATGGCTGGTCTCGTTTCACTGAGTCTCTTGAAGTATCCTCACTTCACTTACTCCAGCTAGTTTGAGACGTCCCTTCTTTTTCAAGAAGTGTTTGATATAAAATCAGTTTTCTCCAACGTTGCTTCTTCACAAAGGATGAGTAGATGAGGCTTTCGAAGTGTTGAAGAACTGAGTAACTTTGCAGCTTTGCTAGTTGGATAAGAGATTAGAAAATGTATCTTCCAACTGTAGCCTTTTCTTGTCAAGGATGAAGTTTGAATCTCAAGAAGGCTTTGAGCAAGTTCGTTTGGCAGATATTGTAGCAAAGTTCTATTACGCAAAGTTGTTCTGCGCAAAGTTATGTGTTCTTAGTTCTTCAGAGTGTATCTTATATACTGGGAGCAGTCTTCCCGTTGGAGTGTAGAAGACAACTTCATTAAATGCATGTACTGTTGACTTGACCGGTTGGACCTTCGACTTGCTATTTTGGGGGCGTAAAGATACTCGCATGGTCAATCATCAGCTTTAAATATCTCTTCGTACGTACAGCATTAAATGTGCATTTAATGCGTGTACAGTACCATGTTTCCGTTGAAAGGTTCGTAACCGTTAGGGGATTTCCTGTTAGTTTAACGACCGTTGGAAAGGCTTCCGGAATCTGGTGTGTTTAGCAGAGTCTTAAGAGGCTCTCTGGTCCAATCTCTGAAGTCCGCCTATGTTGCCAACTCTGGTATCTTTCTGATGACCAGTTTCTGATGACTTCTGTGGTGAGCAACTCTGGGAGCAACTCTGGTAGAAGCAAAGCGGTTCTCTGGGAGACAGACTAAGCTAAAACTTACAAAAGAAATTCTAAAACAAAATTTCTAATGGGGTACTTTCAAATTCTAATTAACCTAGCATCATCAAAATCTAAATACATTTATTCCTTATATATATATTGAAAATCTATATATATATATATAGGGTGCGGTTCCAGTGAGAACGATGCTTAACGTGAGAACATGAGAACACTCACATTTAAATCAATGTGGTGCACAATGAATCTATTCTGTTGCACATTTTCAATTTGTTCGATTAAGCCTACATTAAATAAACACGATGACATTTTGGTAAATATTGTGAAAACACGAAAATTGCAATATACAAGATTCATTGTGCAACACGTTGGGGTAATTGTGGTGTTCTCACGTTCTCACGTTAAGCCTTGTTCTCATATATATATATATATATATAGGGAAGAGCTCAAATAAAAAGAGGTTCTCCCGTGCAAAGTGCAAACAATTGCACTTTTTCAGCACCGCGTTGCACTTTTACGTGTTTTTGTTGCACTTTTTCGCGATGGCAAAAAACTTTGTTTTAATTACGAAATTGCCACCGCGTTTTTGATCAAATTTAGTTCATTTTTGGTTCATTTTGAGCCATTAGATCTCGAAATGAATGCACGAGATTAATTCTCACTTTGCATGGGAATACCTCTTTGTATTTGAACCTTCCCCTACATATATATATACATATATACATACATATATATATATATATATACATATGTATTGTGTAATACATACATACATATATATATATATATATATATATATATATATACACACACACATATGTATATATATATGTATGTATATAGGATCATTAATGCACCTAAAGTTCCGGACTACTATTTCCTTGAATAGATGATATATTATCCTCAGTACAAAGTTTCACACACACACACACACACACACACACACACACATAGGATCATTAATGCACCTAAAGTTCCGGACTACTGTTTCCTTGAATAGATGATATATTATCCTCAGTTCTTTTTTAGTTGCAACATTCCCTTTTTCAAGCTTATCAATGCATAACTTTGACCATCATTATATTTAATTCCCTATTAGTAAAAAAAATTTAGAAATCAAATTATGAAACTTTGTACATGTAATGAGACGAATCCAACAATATTTTTCAAAAAAATAATAATTCACATACATTAATAAATAAAATGTAGTCAAAGTAGTGTACATGAATAGTATGTAAATTTCAATGTTGAAACTAATATGATACGGATGGAGTATTTAATTGATATTTTAAGTAATAAATATGGTCACCACATGCACTTAAATTTAATAATTGTGTGAGTGCACTTTTATTCGAATCAATTTGCGCATTGAACTGAGAAGGTTGCACCATGTCTAAATAAAAGATTCTCAAGTGCTACCGTGCACTTATAATGGTGCACATGTTATTTTTACATTGTGCAATGATATGTGTGGTCTACTACTTTTTTGTGATCTATTTATTTGTGCAATTAATTTGCAAGTGTTCACATTAATTTATGCAATATATTTACATAAATTTAATGTCCGGAATTACATTTTATGTGGGTCATTCTATGATACGTATGTTTTATTTGATTTTTTGTGCACTTCCAACATTTAAATATGCATTTTCTAGTTGGTTTGTAATTGTTCTATAATATTCAAATATTTTTACATAACACTTTGATTGCGATTTACTTTAGAACTTTTTGATACAATAAGTTGTACTTGTGAAGTGTATCTAAAATTTATTAACATGCACTTTAAGTTACATTGATTTGCATTTTTAATACTACGTATGTCAATCTTACTTGTGCACGCACATGTGTGTGTGTCATTGTGAATTTTTTTAGTAAACATGAAGTCTTATAATACAGAGTACAATTTAGATGCACATTTCTTCTTTAATGATGCACTTAATTATTTGATTAGATGCACTTTTATGCGATAGTCAACATATATTTGTAAAAGGTGCATTGTGCATCTTAATCATGAAATTATACCTTAGTGCAAAAATGGATATCTAAGGTGTACGATAAAAATACGTAGTATAAGAAATTGACATATCCATGATATCAATTAATAATAGTATGTTAAAATAATTTGTGCAGACTACATAATAACGATTTTCAAAAGTGCATAAAGGATTTATAATAAAAGAATATGTAAATGAAACTAAAGTTACACAATACGATAAATAAATAACTAAATAAATAAAAAACAGTCATGAGAGGGACTAAGTGATAAACATATGTAATATGAAGTCTAATGGATTATACAAATCATAAGAGAAATAGAAATTATTTTTTTTTATTTTTTTAAAGAGATTTAAAGGGGGACAAAGGGAATAATTTTTGAGAAATAGAAATTATAAAGCATAAAATTAGAAAGAAAGATATAAAGCAAAAGAATAATAGTGGAAATAGATAACTCGTACGGATAAGAAGAGAGAATTAAATGAAACAAAGAAATAGGGGGGGGGGGGGGGGGAGAATACAGATTCAATGAGTAAAACAAAGAAATGTAGTGAAATGTCATATTAGCCCAAAGAGTGTGTACGTGATGATTCCTAAAACTAGATTAACCAAATTTAGCGGTTAGTTTCTGTGAGATTCGATCCCACATAGCTGTTAGTTTCTGATTATTACCAACATCAGCATCCATAGAGATATGCAACCACGCATTTGTTAATGCAATGTCTTCTTCAGAGCTCCAATCTCTTTTAGCAATTGCAGATCGTGTGTCATTGGAACTTTTATTGACACCTTTGTTTTTCTTTCTCCCTGTTCCACGTGCAGTTTGAGTCTCTGTGTCTCCACTTGGGAAAATAGGAGTGTTCAAAAGATTTTGGAATGGGAAGGGAGTTCCATAAGGTAGGGTAGTATATGGAGGACAAGAACCGCTCATTGTATTAAATTGATATGAAGGCTGAAACTGAGGGCTTATTGATGTAAACTGGTTCTGAGTTTGAGCAGAAAGATTAACAAAATTAGGATGTTGGGAGCTAGGAAGCTGATCAGATCCATGTTCCATGTTGAAATTGTATCTGTATATTATCAACAAAACAATCAGAATATTTTTTTTTGCCTCCTAAAGGATTTCAGAACAATTGTAATATATCAAAGCTGTACTTTGAACAATCAGTTTCCCTTTTAATTTGCATATCTAGCAGCATAAATGAAAAGCAAACATTAAGCAAGTTAGAATCACACAGAAATGACATTAATGTAGCTGCACAAAGAATCTAAATGAAATAAAATATAGCTGCAGAAATGAAAAAGCAAACTTTTATACTCCATAAAAGAACGATGATTGTCCATGTTAATATAAAACTAGCTAGTAGCACAATAGCTATTCAAAAGTGCACAATACTGCAATAGTTGTTCAGAAGTGCACAATAGCTGTCAACAAGGATATTTCCATATACTTCTGCTTAAAAAATTTAACCCCAAAGACACCACTGATAAACTCTTCGGATTCCTTAACAGCCCCCATGGAAAACAATTCAGCAAGTATGAAGATAAAGATATTTGGATAAAATATACAATATCAAAGTGAGAGAGCAAAAAGTATTTATCAATATGGGTGATTAAGTCAAACCTACTCATTGAGAATAATCTCATAAATCCTTTTCACCATTCTCTTTGACCTGTAACTCAAAATAGATTCACCCACTCATATATCAAAGGAAGCAAAACAAAATAATTAAACAATCAACATAACCCATCAAACAGTTTTGTGTTGATGGTTTGAGTAATATTATCTGAATATAAGGTACAATTATTCAGTTTTGGGAACATCAAAATCGTTTGAGATTGCAATAGGACAAAAGGGACTTCCTTCTCAAGCAAACCTAATATTAAACAAGCTCTAAACATATTATACGCATTGATTTCTCCAGCTTTGAAAATAGGAGTGTTCTAAACATAACTCATTGTTTTCTCCATCAGATCTATTTCACCCTATCACACTTAAATTTAATGTGAAATAATCAAAAGTGGAGCAACAATTCAAGAGCAGGTAAAAAAAAGATACTTCAATTACTATGAATTCATTTTTCTCTCGATGAAATGGTTAAAGAGGGAAAAAGTGGCATACCTGAATCGCCGACCTTCGAGCAGATTACACTTCAGTTATATGGAGAAAATCCTCTGCAACAAAGGAGGGTTTATATACATGCCGGTAAAATAATTTCGATTCCCTCGGTTTTTTTTATAACCCCGCCTTTTCTTTCCCTGGATTTATTTCGATTCCATCAAATTTTTTGACAACGGCGCCTTTTCTTTCCCTGGATTTGACGAGTCAGCATGTCTTCGAGGCTTTCTACACTCGGAAAGGTTCTCTCCATAGCGTTCAATTTTTTTTTTCCAGCTCAGCAAAACCAAATCAAAGACTACCTGCATTGGATGGGTTAATACATTCGTAGTGCGTAATTGTATGAGGTGGCAAATAATAAATAGACTAGACGGCCAGCGTTGGAGTTGCTCTAACCAACCACTTGTATGAAATTTACCCTTGTGCCTTTAATTACTTATGATATTGCGGTCTTACTATTTTTAACACACTAATTATGGATGAAAGAAGCAATTAAGATTAAACAATAGCGGTCCGATTCAACTTATCAAAGGTTAGATTTTATTCTTATACTCCCTCCGATTCGAAAAGAAGTTCCACTTTTCCTTTTCGGGCAGATTCAAATTTAAGTTCCACTTTCAAATATTTCCTTATTTGGCAAATTATCTACATCAAAACAGTGTCAAACAGTGTCAAACAGTGCACGCCACAGTAAAGTCAAATTTATTTTCTTAATATGTGTGAAGTCAAATGTGGAATTTGTTTATGAATGAGAGGGAGTATATATATACTGGGGTATAAACTACTCCCTCCGTCCCGAAAAGGTTCGCCAACTTTGACTTTCACGTAGATTAATAAAATAAAAACTGTGTGGTTGAAATTTGTGCAAAGGAGAGAGAATTAACTTTAGCCACATATTCCTTATTTTAAATGGAAATGACAAATCTTTTTGGGACATCCAAAAAAGGAAATTTGGCAGATGTTTGCTATTCGATGAGTTGGTCTTTCATCGTGCAGACGTTTGGCTTATAATTGTTGTTGGGGAAAATTCCCGAAATAGGAGTAAAAAAGTGTGAAAATTCCAAAATAGGACTGTCATGTTTTTATTCCCAAAATAGGAGTAATTACTGTCAAGTTTGGAAAATACTGTGATGTTTAAAGTCTAGTACTGCCAAAACATGACAATAATTAGTTATATTTTAGGAATAAAAACAGTTCTATTTTGGAATATACAAACATTTTTAGTTGTGTCATCTTTGTTTTTAAAGTAAGGTCAGCCATGAATGCTTGAACTTTGAAGTTGAGCTGAGAACGGATCCATGGCGGGTCTACGTCCATTGGCATCATCCAGCATCTTCAATTGCCCCATGCTTTCTGGTTCCTATAACGCGCACCGGTCATCTCTACCATCCATTGCTTCGCCGCCGAGTATTTGCAACAAAGCTCCCATTCTTCAACTCCGCTCGCAGCGGAGTCAGAAGAGAAGAGGCAGCTCGTTAGTGACGCGCGCCGGGACCAGCAACTACATATTTGCCTTTCTTTTCCCCATGACCCTGCTTGCCGTTACCGTCCTCATTTCCATCCGCATCGCTGATAAGCTCGACCAGAAGTTCCTGGAAGAGGTACCAATAACTTTATAGGAAGTGATATTATATTTGGAATCAGGACCAGTTTCTTGAGGTTGGAGAAGGAAACTGTGGAGCGCATTTAATAAGTAAAAAACTTTTAATCAGAATCACTTATATAGAACCTAGTACCCTAACATCTCCAAATTTGGGGGTTTAACGTTCAAGGGGTGCTTCTAAATTCATATTCAAATATTCATCAAATTGATTCTACTTTTCAGTGCTCTTTGAATGGGTAGAACCAGTATTAAAAATCTGTTCCAAACATCCCATCATATCACTGCAGTTCGAAATCTTCTAATTCTCTAAAAGCAGAGAAGGAAAAGAGGAAATGGTTTTTATTTAAAATCAAGAAAACAGAAAACTATATACGTAGTATTTTTTATGGTAATAAATTAATGATTAGTATCTAGATTCTTGAGCATATACTACTTCAATCATTTTTAAAATTATTGAGCTAAGTAATATTTGCTTAAAATAAGATATATGTCCTCCTCCCTTTTAGTCCCAGACCCCTCCCCCCTCCAAAACATAGCATAAACGATTTGGCTTTGAGTTTGTTTCATGTTCGCTTTAATTCGTTCTAGTGATACATAAGGTGCTGATTGTTCCATTGACTGCTTGTAAAGTTCCTGCTAATGTATAAAAAGTACTGCATTGCAGACTTACAGTAAGCATATATTTCTACATATAAATATATAATAATCCAATAAGTTATTTGATGTTAGAATAAGATATGCTTATTTTGTCCTAGTCAAATTTAAGTAAATACGTGGTGCAGTATAAGTTTTATTTATCTTTACTGTATCAAGCACCAAAATTAGTTCTAGAGAAGTACTTCTAAGTTTGCTTGTGCTTGTGAGAAGTGACTACTTTTAGAAATTATAGAGAAAGTGTTTAGTGGTAAAAGTTTGTAGTGTTTGAAAATAAAAGTGATTATAAAAAGTAGAAGTTAGAGCATTCAGTATTTTTTTTGCGCAATTCATTCCGCTTTTGGTCCTATGAGTTTTATGTCAATTCCACATTTAGTCCACGTCTTTCATTTTATCCACTTTGGTACTTGACAAATGTTTCTTGACCTTTTGTGGTCCTTTTCCGGCGATTTTAATCACCAGAAAGATCGACAGAAAGACCATATATGGGTGAAAAACAATAATCAAGTATCAAAAGTGGACAAAATGAAAGACGTTGACTAATCGTGGAATTGACATAAAACTCAAAGGACCAAAAGTGGAATTCATTTTTTTTGCGTACTAGTAAGATGAAATATTGTAGAAAACGCGATTGAAGCACCTTTACTTTAAATGGATTAAAGATAAGCAGAAGTACTTATTTTGAAACACTACTTTTATCTTCTGTTAGGTAAAAAGCACAAAAGTTTTTTTCCAAACAATTGCAAACACTCTTTAGATGCTAGGTAGAAGTGTTTCAAGAGTATTTGGCACACCGACAAAACTATTCTGCTTCCAAGTGATCCTCTTAAGTACTCCTTGATGGAGTAGAGTTGTTTTTTACTTTTTAGAACCAGATCCACACATCCTTTGATGTCTCATTAATTATTCCTCCTCTTGTTCAAAATGTTTCTTTTTCAACGTTCCATTTTTTTCTATATAAGTGTCTGCTTAGGATTTCAAGATAAAAGTTTACTAATTGTTCCTAATGTACCCATGATCTGCATTGTTGTGAGTTCTTATCTCACTAATTGCAGTAATTAATCAAGTGTTTTTATTTAGATATTCTACTCTTATTCTTAAGTAGTGTGATTTCTTCGAAAAATATACTTATTGTGAACTAGAATCAGTATTAGTGTATTACTCAGCTAATACACGTGAGCAGTACCAAAAGAGATTAATTAAGGCCATACCTAAAAAATGAAGAACTAAAGAAATACTACTACAAAACATAGTAGTGGTAACTGGAGTGTATTTATAGGACTGACCCAATTTGAATAATAGACTTTTGTAGGACAGAAGTAGTATTAAAGAAGAGACTTAGACCAATTATATAACCAAATATCCCGAATCAATCCGCCAACAGCCGAACAAGACCATGGTCTCTTTGTAGTTGGTGATATGTGTAGAATAAGGCTCTAAAAGGCATGAGGCATGGAAAGGAGGCAAGCCCAAGCCTTTAGTCTAAACATGGAAAAACTAATAGAGCTATAAAGTTATCACAGGTGAGAAATAGTTTCAATATTGGCTTAACTTAAAAAAATTAATATAACTAAAAGTTTTCACCTTTTGTGCCTAGATTGTGCCTTTACATGTCTTTAGCGATTAGACTTACTCATGCCTTTTCACATTTGTGGTGATCAACTTTTTAAACGACCCTTTCATGCTTTTCTTGATCAACTTGTAAATGACCTATATGGATATATTTTAAGTATAAAAAATCTACTTGCACTCAATTTTACTTGTAAAATAACAATCCCCATGAGTGTCTTGAAATTAAGTTCTCATTTCCATAAAAGTAAAAAATGTAAGTAGGAGAAAAGTTGGGAAGAAAAGGCAAAAACTGACTAGCCTAAGTGTGCATGGTATTCAAAGTGAAACATAAGTGCGGGAGAGTGAGAGCATTTAATTTCAATATGGAACAGTATTTTTTTCAATGGTAAGGAGTAGTAATGTTAAAGTTGAGTAATGGATTTAATAATACACACAAGACATGTCTTTAATGGTTAGTAGTAATTATAATATCTAGCATCCACTTCAAGAATGATGAAGTGTGTTGTTTGTGTAACTAGCTTGTTATAGAGCAGTCAATATTGGAATCAGAGGAAGATGATGGTGATGCTGCTGGAACTTCTCCAAAGGAAGAGACAAAAAGTTCACGTAGGCCTAATCGGCCCAAACGACAAGCAGACACTCCATCCACATAGAACTTTCACCCTGTATGGTGTTAAATGGGTGTACAACCTTAAGGTAAGTATATTTTCTACGTAGGTAAATTCTGGAGCTGGTTGTCTTGGAATTTATCTGTAATAATTGATTTTAATGGACGCCAAAACACTTCATAAATTATTATTTTGTGCCCCCCCCTGCTGAACCTTGATGATGTATTTGAGAATCACTACAACCCCCAAGAATTTGGAGGAGTTCGGGTAAATGTTAGAATTTTGTGTTAATACATTTCTTTTATTATGGATTATGAAAATGTATTTCAACTGATATATTCGATGGAATTTATGGCGGTGAAATTGAGCTACAAATACGCAAAGAATATATACAGTGCATTTTTTGTTTAGAATATATAGTGTACTTCTTTGGTGTGTCAAGTAGGAAGTCAAATTTTCTACTTCTATTTTTAGAGAATATGTTACTTTCCATTCTAAACTCAGTCTTTTTATAAGGTAAAAGTTCTGTTCAAGAAGTATCGGAGTTTATACTTGGAAAAGGACAGGTAGCAACATGAAACAGAGATAGAAAATGAGACACTTCATTTAAGCCTGCCGTTTGCAAGCATTGATGGATTTGAGTCTGCTGGTTTCTACATTCATTCCATTCCTCAGGCCATTTTGCTTTCCATTTGAAATGTTGGCAATTTGGCATGTACCATGGTTAATATTTCACTTACAGTATCATTATATCCATCATTCTTTATCTCAGTTATTTTGTACCAAATCCGGTGCGCTGCACTAAAATCATACTTGTTATATATCAGTCTTCTCTAATCCCTTAGAGTATCCTTATATCCATCATTCTTTATCTCATACTTGTTATATATCAGTTCCATGAGCTGAGGAAGCATTGTTAAGACATAGTCAGAATCTTGCACAGTAATATTACTCTCGTTCAGGGACCCTAGCTCCTTTTCCTTGTTTAATGAAACTGATTTTACTGCGATCAGAACCTTATAAACATTTACCAAGCATCCGAAAAAAGAAAAATCTGAAGCTTAAAAAAGGCATGCATGAACCCAATGTATTACAATATGTCCATAATAATGAGAGCGTTGGCTCCAATTTTAACTAACATGCTTTAGAATAAGAAATTTGGTTTGACGTAGGAGGAACATCAGCTACTGCAAGGTACTGTTTAAGAGTGCGGTGATCTTTGAGTGAAACTTGGACGACGACGACGACTTCCAACCATGCTGCTGTTTTTTGTTGTGGTGGCTTCATTACGGATAATAGGTGAGAGCTTATATTTGTACTTAAATGGAGAATCATTCTCAGAAGTAGTAGAGTAAAGATCAAAGTGGTGCATTGGCCGTAGCCTTGGTGTGCTCATTGATCTAGCCTTTGCTTCCACTGATTTGGTGGACGCCATATAAGCTGGAAGCTGCTGCTGCTGCATGGTATTATTTGCTGCAGCAGGAGACGACGCCACACTGATGGAGTGCTGCCTTTTGTGGTGGTGGTGGTGGTGAAATGACAGCCTTCTTCCTCCATTTTGCGCTCTTGGAGATACCAAACTACTCATCTCTCTCATTCCCCCGCTTGTGCAAACACCATCCAGAGCTTTACCGTCTTCTTCTATTTTAGCTAGCTCCGAATCTACCCAGTCTTCCAGCCAGTATCTTCTCGTATTAACTTTACTTTTTTCCGACTCTGAAGTTGACTTCTGGATATATATTGTATATTTTTAATTATTTTTTGATTAAAAATACTAAATCTTTGATATGAAATTAGGGGCATGGTTGGTCAACCAGTGTTGCAGTTAATTAGTGTTTTGATTGGCACATTTTCAATGCCATTAGCTCTTCTGTTACATTGGTTAACAGCTTTTCGTTTCATGGTTAATTGAAAACTGAAAAATTTACATCGGTTAACAGGTTTTCGTTTCATGGTTAATTGAAAACTGAAAAAAATTAAATAATACCCTGTAATTATTTTATGAAAAAAATGTGAGTTGATTTGAGCATAAAAAGTAAGCACAAGAGCTTCATACCTTATTAAACATAGACCAACTTTAGAATAGCCTTGTTTATTATGCAATCTGACTTGCTAATTTTCAATTTTTTTTTAAAGTACTATTTTCGTTAACCAAGGGGAATTTTGAAAAGTGAGGTTATCTTGTGGTTATTCGGTTCTGGTGTTGATGAGAATGTAATTTAGGTGCATATGTATATATATATATATATATATATATATATATATATATATATATATATATACAGACCCGATGACTTAACCAGTACTCCTTTATACGTTCTCTCTTGAAGGAGGCCTCCCTCTTGCTGAAGGACATGGCATTTGCATCTTCCTTTGACACAGCTCTGTGGTCCCACATTTTGTGGCTGCTGTTCAAATCTATCTGTGTGTGTAAGTTGACTTTAGTCATTATGTAAGGTTTCAATAAAAAATGTCCAATCCATTGTAGAAGCTAGGGCTTATTTTGTTACATATCTCATGTTGAACAAATTCGTAGTATTAAAAAGAAGTATAAACTAACATATAAACCTTAGGGTCTTGTGTTACTAACCTTAATGTCCTTCTCATTTGAAATGTTTGCGATGATGTAGCCTCTTTTTCGGACTTGTGATTGGATGTCTACGACCGATTGCAAGCGTTGGAGGGTCAAAACAGCTTGGCGTCGAACAGCTTGGCCTCGAACCATAGCTTGAAGCCTTACTATTCCTTTCATCGCCCGCAAAGCTTTTCTCCCCTGTGGCGTGCAAAATACTAAGTTCTGAAGTTGCTTTCATTGTGAAACAATAGTAGTGGTGATCTTTGATTATATTGAATGAATTAAATGTGTTCATCTCTCCCACCAGCTAGGCCATAATATAAAATGCAGATCGAGAACTGCAACAAAATTCATGCAAGTAACATTGAACTTACGAGATAACCACGAAAAGCCGTCTGAATCTTAATGGCAGCGAGGATTCTGAGCTCGAATAGATCTTGGACTTCATCCTCCTGCTGCCACTGCTTATGCTGATTGTCAGTACTTGTTGAAGTCGCTTCTTTTCCACTTCGTTCCGAGAACAACCCTAGCATCCATTTCTTTCTCCTCCCCTGCCAGGCCAGCAAATGCCATATGTACAATCATTTATTCAAGGTTAGACTTAGAGATATAATAAGTGCATCCATCAGATAGATAATTAATATACTGTTAGTTACATGCATGACCATTTTTATTTTGTTTTAATACCTTTTCTGGTCTGAAATCTGCCTCTGAAATGAAAAATCTCTTCAAAATGGTTGTAAGCCAGTTGTTCCTTTTTGACATGGCTCTCAGCTAACATTACTTGGCTAAAGTAATAACATAAAATGCATAAGGTTGGAATATGGTGATGAGGATAACTAATGGATTGCACATCAACCGAGTGTGTGTATAGAGAAGAGGCTCAGATCAGAAAACAAAGGGTTTCTCCTGTCATGTGGGAATGAATGTTCTGGTTTACAAGTTACAACCAAAACAAACCGAAAGCGGGTTTACGTATTCTTAGGATTGTAAACCTCATCCATAAGAATGCAGTCTTTGTGGAGGTACCCCAGAACAAATCCCTGCATGAAACAAAACACAGTATTTTCCAGGAGAGGAAAAGGCGTCCAGCTAGAAAAATAGTTGCACAAAGTGAAGTGTTCCTCACTGGTTTTAATCTATAATTCTTTATATGTGTGTGTATCATGTAGCTCTAATAAGAAGAGTGATGTGACGAATGCCGTGGCACTATTTACTCATTTTCATGCATTATTTTAAAGTTTATTTGGTACATTTTTCTGTGATAAAAGAAAACTTTGGTTGACTTACCAAATTGTCACCGTATTTTTTATTTGATCTCTTTTTATTTGATCCTCATATACACACACATGTCCACTTTACTCTCCCGTTATTCAAATTTTATCTTATTTGCATTAAACATATATTTTATGACACTTTTACATTTTAGTTGTAATTTCAGTTGTGTTTCCATTTTCCAAACAAGTTTATTTCATTGAGTAAATATTTCAATTTCGGAATCTTCTAATTAGCTCTAGGTAATAGTCTCTAAAAAGATAGTAGCCTCCGTTTAACTCATTTTTTCAAACATAGCCTATTGCACTTTTACAAGAGACATAAAAGTTCAATTAAGGATGTTTTTATTGGACTTATTTCAGTTCCATATTAGATCATATCAGACTTAATGATCAGACCATATTTTGACAGTTATAAAATACACATATAATAGAAATCTACAAGATCAAATTAGATTAGATTTCTAATTGTAAATTAGAATTATAATTCAATTTAAAACACCCTAATTTTAAATTTGCCATCGCATCATTTATCACATTTTCATACTTCAGGTACTTCTAGAGTCAATGAGTCATTATATCTCAAATTCAACACACTACACACATTTTCACTCCTTATAATAAACACTTTTCACATTTAATCCAAAATCTCTCTATATAAATATAATATGCATACAAGTATGATTGTATATTGCGTAGTGTATTATATCATAGAGTAGATCACTTTGACTCTTTCATTACGTATTTACGTACGGGGTCAAATTTGCACTCTATTCCACTTTCAAGATGATCAATATCACATATTTGCACTCGGCACTCCAATGGTGAGAACTTGAACAATATTTTTTCTTCCAAGTTGGAGCTTGTTCCCTATAGTTAACATATTTTTCTAATTTTGGTTGCAAAGCTGAATGATTTTATAAATCATGCGTAAATTCACATTTTGAAGAAAAATGGGGTACAAACTTGATATACAGCCGGGCTTTTGAAGGTGTACAAACATTAAAATCTTTGAAATCAGCAGTGGGATTGAGCTGACAGTACAAAAAAATCCGCGTTTTGTCACGGATTTTTGTCACGGATTACAGCCGTGACAAAGTTGTCACGGGCTTTGTCATGGAAAATTGGGATTTGTCACGAAAACGTGTTGTCACGGATAGGCCCGAGACAAAATCCGTGACAAACCTCAATTATTGATTTTCGCACGGCAACCTTTAATAATACAGTACGAAAAAGGGGTTGTCACGGATAAATCTGTGACAAATCCGTGGCAAATTTTTTTATATATCCCAACCCCATCGTCCATTACAATTGCAAGAACAACATTTATCAGTTCAAAAATTCGTAGATTCAAGTGATGTAGTATCGGTTTAAACTATACGGGTAACAGTGGCAGATATGCTTTGTTCATGTAAACCCCACCCAAAATTTTAAAAATACATGTTAATGGTAAATAAATTGTTATGTAATATCTTAATGGTAAAAAGAAATTGAACTAGTTGAATATATATAGTTGCACTAGTGATGTGTAAAAATTGTTCAATATATATAGATGGAAAAATTCAAAATATATTCTCCTGGCTACATAGATTATTGTAGTGGGAACTGTGGGATAATAGTTAATATAAATTAGGTTAAGGCTGTGATACGATGTGAGATAATTGGGAAAGTCGTACTCCAATAGGAGTTCTGGCAGGTATATTTATAGTAAAATAAGAGTTGTCAAAATACACAAGGATTCCTAATTTATATTAACTATTAGGTAGGAGGATAAGGAGGATTGGTACATCCTAACATATCTCGATACATTATTAATACAAAAATACTTTTCGTACACATTTTTTGTGTATACACTTTTACACATTGTCCGTGTAAGCTTTTTTTTGTCTGTACAGACAAAATGTATTTTGACAAAAACACGTTTTGTCTGTACAAAAAAAGTCTGCATACATAGTTTGTAAAAGTGTGTACCCCAACGTCCCCAAATCCAACTCTTATTAATACAGTAGTCTGTAGAGTATTAACGACGTGTATTTCTTCTAATAATGCAATGCGTTTTTTTGCAATGCTCCAATAGCATATCAAAAACTATATATATATACATGCATGCATAGGGTACTCCTAAACAGCTGTCCTTCCACTAAGGGTTTCTAATTTTCACTCGTCCTTTTCCTGATATCCCTTCCCGTGTGTCACATTATAGGACTTCCCCACTTTTATTCAATAATTAGTACTTCTATGTGGGTGCATATAATATATACCTTTGTCACACAATTAAGTTCTTCCATGTGTCAAATTTTATTAATTTTGACCACTAATTATTTAAAAATTGTATTACTTTATAATTGAATATTTCACCCGAAAACAATCTCTATGCTTTAGTATAGGGATTGCTGTAGGTGAGAACTTTTGCGGCACTAGGGCAATGTTGATGTTGTATATATAATACATTATTGAAATGTTAGTTTATTATAAATTTTACAAGTATATATTTTAATACTCCCTGAAAGTTTGAGAGTATAGAGCTCAGAAATACCTTCGCTTTGATTAATTACGGCTCTCGTAACTCATTACGAATAAAAAGTTATGATTTCTGAAAACTCATCACTAACTAAACTTAAAAAGAGTAAAATTTGATTCGTAATATTGATTGTATTCCCAAATAAATCCTATATCTTACTGCTATGAACTATAGATAAGAAACCCTTCGACTAAACCTAGGCATGGACCGGTTTCGGGCCGGATCGGACACCGGGCCGGTCCAAACCAGGCTTTTTTATTGGGGCTTAAGGCCCGAAACCGGCCCGGGATTCTACCAGGCCCGGGCCAGACCGAACCCGGGTCGGGTAGTGTTTTTTTCGTTTTTCTAATTAATTCCTACCCCCACCCCACACCCCACATGCACCCCAAATCCCTCCAAAATACCCAGCCCACCACGTCTACCACCCCAGAGTTTTAAAAAAAATATTTTTGTGGCCCGGGACCGAACCGGCCAGGCCGGTTCCAAAGAACCTGCAGCCCGAGCCCGCCTTCAAAACACCTCCGGGTCGAGCCAGTCCCGCACAGTGGCGGGCCGGGTCGGTTCCCGGACCGGGCAGACCGGAACCGGTCCATCCCTAACTAAACCCATATAAAATAATTTTATGATATATATGAGATGTATATTAAATCTATATCCCTGTTATGATTTAAACTAGCATTTATCTTAGTTACTTAAGAATGAGTTAAGATACATTCAACACGGTATTGTCTAAAAATGATTTACAATTTTCTTTCTGCATGTTGTTGAGTTTCGCCCCCTCGCGTCGGGTCATTTTTCTGGCTCCTCCATTGTTAATATAGTACTCTATACATATACTTCATATAATACTTATGTATATATACTCCATATAATACTCCATTGAGGTAGTATATACTACGTATATATATTCCATATTCCATAATCCATATAATACTCCGTGTCAAGTTGTCAACCAACATGAGAACAAGTTATATTTTCAAATAAACTACCCATCATAGTGGTGTACCCCCACCCCACATGGATTCCAAGTCATATACACCCATTGGCTAGCTACCAAATTCGTTACCAACAAATAAAAATGCATCACACTACAAAAAACATCTGATTTGTCACGGATTTTGTCACGGACCGTAGTTCAAAAAATCCGTGACAAATGATTTTTGTCACGGACTTTGTCACGGACCGAATCCGTGACAATAGGGGCGTGACAAAGTTGTTGTCACGGACAGTAATCCGTGAGAGAGTTTGTCACGGATTTGTCACCGCCATCGTCCGTGACAAAACACTTCACCGGAACTCCACCGCCTTTTATTTGTCACGGCCAAATCCATGAATAATTTTTTTTATATTTTAAAAAAAATTAATTATTTGTCACGGAAAAATCCGTGACAAGTTTTTGCAAATTTAAAAAAACAAGTTTTCGAAATAGAGTGGGCGGGTATTTGAAACGAGATGCAAAATTCAAATTTTTTATTTTGTCACGGACATATCCGTGACAAAAAAAATGATTTTTTTTGAAAAATTTCGAAACAAGTGGGCGGGCACTTTAAAAATTTCGAAAATATTCAAAATTCTGAACTTGTCACGGATATAATCCGTGACAAAGGTTTTTTTTTTTTTTTAAAATTACGTTATTTTCAGCGTTTTGGGTATTTTAAATAAAATGAATTTATATTTTGTCACGGAACCCTCCGTGACAAAAGTTTTTTTTTTTAAAAAAAAATTTAAAAATTCAGCGCATTTTGAAAGTTTATTTTAAAATTTCAAAAGTTTATTTAATAACCATTTTATAATCATTAAAATTTAGGCGCCACGATGTTTATACTTAATAAACATTGTTTATAATAAATTAAACATATTTTAGAACCAATCAAACCATCATTATATAACACAAATAATTAATATCCGTACAGTAACCATCAAAATTTAAAAATCATTAAAATGTCAATAAACTACTTATTACAAACCATCAATGGTCATCATAATCATCATCATCATCATTAGGTTCCTCACGATGATCGGGTTCCCTTCCGTGGCCACGGCTGCCGCCACGATGGCTGCCTCGACTGCCACCACGGCTGCCAGCCCGGCTGCTGCCACGGTATGCTTGAGCTCCGAGAGTCAATAATGAGGTATCATCATAATATGCATATGAAAAATTGTTGGAGATATGTCTATAATTAGCAAAACCCCTACTGCCCATACTGTCCATACTACCCATATTGCCCATATTGCCCGTGAAGGGAATTTGTGGGGTAGTCTCGGGGTGCTGTATGTGCATGGGTGGACGGTAGGTGGCGTTGAAAATACGCATTTGTCATTCCATCTCTTCCAACCTTTCTCTCGTTCTTCTTGCCTCTTCATCCCGTATCCGAGCTTCTCCATCCCGCCTTCGAGCCTCTGCTTCACGTTCCTCCAATTGTTTCTCGATGCGGGTAACCCGATCATCATACGCCGAATGAGAAGATGAGCTAGCTCCTTTGGACTTCTCCAGGATCCGTAAACCTTCAGAACCCATAAGCGGCACCCGGCCCTTGTAAACTCCGGTTGCCGCCAAAATGGCCTCATCATCTTGATTTTCATCAAGTTCGGCATCAGAATCACCTAGCTCATCAACTCTCTTCCCCCGCTCTTCCTCATATTTTTTCTACAAGTTCAAAATTTTATTATATAAGAGATCAAAAAAATTCAAAATTTATTGAATTATTGAAGTTTCATTATTTACTTCAATTTCAGAAAGGCGAGGAGGCGACGTTCCAGCACCCTTCTTCGTCCAACAGTGTAACATGAGTTTCCATGGTGGGACCCTTTTTTTCACGGGTCCAGATCCTTCCTACATGGATTTCAAAGTTAATCAAAAAAAATATATACATTAAGGGAATGTAATGGAAATAATTTTAATTAATTAGAGTTTACCAGATCTTTTTTATGTTGAACTTGGGGTTTGCGGCCCCCGTGCCATTGAACTTCCAAGGCTTTTTCTGAGTTCCGGTTTGCCTTGGCTGTTTGGCTTCTCATAAAAAATGCGGGGTCCGTTGCCCAATGGCTTTCGACCGGTAGACCGGACAGTCCTAAAGGTGGGTCTCAACAACCCTGAGATCCTAGAATTGTATTCTTTGAGAATAGCTTGGTCTAGGGAAAAATGCCACCGATGGGAAGCCTTCATTAAAAACATTGATATATCATTTATTAAATTTAAGTTATTAAAATGTAACAATTTATTTTTACCTTGAACAATCGCCACCATAGTTCACGAGTGGCCGCCGGAACCTCACCATATGTCGACCAAGGCCCCGTGAAATGACCACAAACAATACTCTTGATTCTATTTAAGACCTCGGGATCGCTTCAAAAAAATTGATAATTGATAAAAACAATTGTATTAATTCTTAGATGTAAAGATTATACTCCCTCCGTCCCGGTCATTTCTTCCAATTTTGATCGGTATCACAAATTTAGGTAGTGGGAATAAAGTGAAAATGTATGGTTGTAGTTGTGTAAGAAAAAGGTGAATGAATGTGAACCACATATTTTTTCCAAAAGTGGAAGTTGGAAGAATTAATTGGGACGGCCCAAAAAGGAAAATTGGAAGAAATGATCGGGACGGAGGGAGTACTATTTTATATTAGACAGTGTTAGTTTTTTATTACCTATGAATTGATTGAGGTGTCACCTCAAGCGAACCGGGATTGTGGCACTCTTCTTAAGTTGGGGGGGCATATATTGCACGAGATGGAGGAGGTGCATGGGAGGTTGATGCTCCATCCCCATGCACGTTGATATGAGCGTCTGATTGTTCGGAGGGAGGAGTTTGGACATGTCCGTCATGAGCATGTCCCTCATCAGCATTGATATCATCATTGATATCACGATCAGCGTTGGAGGCCCGTCGTGAATTCTGGCGACCACGATGAGCAGAGGTGGAACGGCGGCGTTCGTGCTTACTCATCTAAAATTATTGAGAAATAATATATAGAACATATTAAACTTGTGTTTAATATGAGGGGTAGAATGAGTTTTTAGTTTGATTTTTATGTTATGGAATTTAATTTTTTTGGGTATTATTTTATCAAACCTTATAAAATCAGTTTATGGTGTTTTTGTGTGGTATAATGGTTTAAACTTAAAAAATCAGTTTCCTATTTATTTATCAAACTTTGAAATATAGAACATATTAAACTCGAGTTTAATATGAGGGGTCGAATTAGTTTTTTGTATGATTTTTATGTTATGGAATTTTAATTGTGTTACGTATTATTTTATCAAACCTTTGAAAATCAGTTTATGGTGTTTTTGTGTGGTATAATGGTTTAAATGTAAAAAATCACTTTCCTATTTATTTATCAAACTTTGAAATATAGAACATATTAAACTTGAGTTTAATATGAGGGGTCGAATGAGTTTTTTGTATGTTTTTAATGTTATGGAGTTAACTTGTGTTATGTATAATTTTATCAAACCTTATAAAATCAATTAATCAAACTTTTTATATTAAACTAATAAAATCAGTTTTTTCATATTAAATTATAAAACTTATAAAATCAGTTTTTTGCATTAATTTAGAAAAATATAGTTTATTACATCTTGTATTTTGTATTAATTTATAAAAAATAGTTTTCTGATTTTGTAAACACTCAGTTTTTGCATGAAAAAATCAGTTTTTGTTTATATAATACAAAAATGATTTCATATGTTTCATGAAAAAATTGATTTTATAGGTTTCATAAATAAACTGTTTTTTTGTAAAATAATAATCTGTTTTTTATAAATTGATTCAAAAACTCTTTTTGAATTTTTGAATCAATTTATAAAAAACAGATTATTATTTTATAAAAAAACAGTTTATTCATGAAACCTATAAAATCAATTTTTTCATGAAACATATGAAATCATTTTTGTATTATATAAACAAAAACAGTTTATTTAGTTTTTTTATTTCTGTTTTAATCTATAAAATACAGTTTTTTACTTAATTTCAGTTTTTTACCTATGAAACAGTTTATTATTAATTTTTGTATTATTTCAGTTTTTTATCAAACCTTATAAAATCAGTTTTTTACTTATCAAGCTTATAAAAAATTTAAAAAAATTATCTATAACGTATTAAATACTATAATGTTTTTTATGAAACGACGTTTTTTGTATTAATTTAAAAAATTATTATTTATAATGTCCGAAATTAATTAAAAATCAATTTTTATCAAGTTTTATTAACATCCGAAAATTAAACGATTTTTTAGTAATATCCGAAAAAACATAAAAAAATTAATTAACAATTTCATGATTTTGTTGGGTTAGACATGTTAAGTTTTTTGAAAGTGTAACATGAGGGGGTGAAAATGGCTGGAGTTGAAATTATTATTCTTAATAAATATCTGAAATTAACAAAAGCTCAAAAACTCAAAAATATCCTTGACTAAATATTTAATAAATTACTATTGTTAATAAATTTCCGAAAAACTCAAAAACATATAAACATTCAAAATCTAGGACATGCATTTTTAAATTAAGAGAGAACATGATTAAGCATATAAACAAATCATATGAACAAATCATGAAACAATCAATCTAGGGCATGCATTTTTAAATTAAGAGAGAAAACATGCATATGAGTATATAATCATATAAACACATAAAAAATGAATGCATATGAATATATGAACAAATCATTGAAACATAAATTTTTTTAGCATGCATTTTCAAAGAAGTAGAACATGCATTTGAGTGTATAATATTACAAACAATAGCATTTTAAATCATTTCCAATAATTTAAGTATACGGAAATATTTGAGTATGTAAGCACATAAACATATAACAATATTGAATTCATAGCAACTTATTAACATATAAATATTAAATTAAACAATTAAACAATATTAAGAAAAAACATGCATTTTGTTTTTGGCATTTTAAAACATTTATAATAAAATATTCGTAAATTAAAAGTTAGAAACATAACCTCAATGAAGGAGAAGAAGGCAAGAAATGGAGAGGAGTGAAGGCTTCAAAGGACGGCGGTTCGAACTGCGGCAGAGGCGCTCGGCGTGTAAGAGTAAAGGTAGAAGTGTGGTCATTGTGTACGAGTTGTTTGGGAGCGTTAGGGTTTATTCTGTAGTGTTAGGCGGAGATGGAGTGCGGTGGAGGGTTGTGAGCGGCGGCGGTCGGCGGTCGGAGTGAAAGAGAAGGGAGAAGTGTGGTGTTTGGGAGCTTTACAACGGGAGAAGTATGGTGTTTGGGAGGGGAGAATGTTAGGGTTTGGGAGAATAATGAAAAAAACGACGAAGTGTTGTATATATATTAGGGGTTGTCACGGACGGATCCGTGACAACACCCGTGACAAATTATATTCGAATTTTAAATTTTGAATTTGTCACGGAAAAATCCGTGACAAATTCATCGGAAATTGAATAGTGAGGGACGGTAGTCGAGGCGTCAGGGAGCGGCAGACGAGGCGGCAGAAGCGGCAGGTTGACCGGTTTGTCACGGATGGATCCGTGAGAAATCCGTGACAAAATTCAAAAATTTGAATTTTGTCACGGACTTCTCACGGATCCATCCGTGACAAACCGTTCCAGGGAATATTAAAGCTTTTCAGCCTTTTTCAGGCGAGGCGTCAAATACCTTGTCACGGACCTATCCGTGACAAATTTAAGTATAAATATGTGCTTTGAGCCCCAATTTTTCAGTGCGAAAAAATGGCTAATCCAGAACCAGATGTGTGGAAGTTGATTAGTAGAAGTGTACAACGATTAAAACAAGTTACGTAGTTGATGAAGACTCGAAATGCAGAAGCAGTTCAAAGCATTCGTGAGCTGATGAGTAGACCACTTGAAAGCTTTGGCGACATTATATTGTAGACTATGAATCAGACTCATACAACATTTCACGAGGGAAACGCTTGTGTAGGGCACTTTTTCGTGCAGAACAATGTTCGGAGTATATGATACCTATAAACGCGGAAGCTGCAGAAAGAATTAACGAGCTACTTGATAGACCTCTAGATGAAAGCTTTGACGCTAATGAATAATATTGTGTTTATTTGTTTATATGTATTGTGAGTTGTTGAATGTATTAAATAATAAAAAATTGTGTGTTTTTTAATTAGTTTTTAAATTTAATAAATAAATTCATGTTCTTGTTTATTAAAATTGTGTGTTTATTAAATTTCGAATTATTAAAATTTTGGAATGTTAAAAAATTAATAACAAATAATGTTAAAAAATTGGAATGATTAAAATTTCAATAATTTTCAATTTTCGAATTACCTAATTAATTTTAAATTTCCGAATTGATAATAATGAATCACTATTTTTCGATTGAATAATTTTAAAAACTTAATTTTTTTAATTAATTAATCGCTATTTTACAATATAATATGGAATAATTATTTTGTTTAGAAATTATAGTTGCGAATTACATACCTAACTATCTTGGAATAATATAATAATGACGAAAGAAAGTTAAA
Source organism: Cuscuta europaea (assembly GCA_945859875.1). Taxonomy (NCBI): domain Eukaryota; kingdom Viridiplantae; phylum Streptophyta; class Magnoliopsida; order Solanales; family Convolvulaceae; genus Cuscuta; species Cuscuta europaea. Next base: position 4,081,679 of record CAMAPE010000075.1, on the reverse strand, counting down.
AATTCAAATTAAAATAGTTCAATTAAAAGTAATTACATTGATTGTTAACTATACATTTAATCGCTATCAGAATCAGTATTTTCTTGATAGCCAACTTCTTCTGTATCTTCATCATCATATATCCATTCTTCTTCTTCTTCCTCCTGGTCATCGTGCAGTTGTTGTATATATAATTCTTCAATTTCGCGCTCATTTTGAGGTATAGGGGGCGGAAGGTGTGTTTCAGGCATGACTTCAACATCTCCACCATTTGGGTCACTTAACTGAATGTTATGGTTGACTGTGTCAGCAATAGGCAGATGTTGGAAAAAATCTTGCTGAAAAGCATCAAAGTCAATATCCTTGTGTTGAGCCTGTGTTACAATTTTGCTCGGACGAATATTAATGACACACACCCAAGGATTCCGTGTGCGCCTCGTTGAAGGATATTCTGCATAATAAACCTGGGCTGCTTGTTGAGCGAGTATAAAAGGCTCATTTTTCTGATACACACGAGAGTGGTTGACGTCAATTATATTATACTTTGAATTTTTTCTCACACCACGTGTAGGGTCGACCCATGTGCAGCGAAACAACACGCACGTCAATTCTTGCAAACCAGAAGACATTTGAAGTTCGAGAATCTCATGCAAGAAACCAAAAAAATTGGTTTCCAAGTTATCAGAACCGATGGTCGGGACACATAACCCGCTGTTCATTATTGGTCGACCTTCTCCATATTCGACTGTGTGATACGTATAACCGTTTATCACATATGAATGTCAAACCTTTGCATAGGAAGAAGGCCCCCATGATAATGATACTAACAGAGGGTCGTTAATCCCACGGTACCTGATCTGCAAATTAAAACATGATAACATTAGGTAATGATTAAAAATTATTAGCTAATAGTATATATAATGTATTTATATATATACCTGCTGTTGGTACCATAACGCAAAGTCAAAGTCCACCATTGCATCAATTGTATCATCAGGAAATGCTGATAAAGACGCTCTAAATTCACTGTGAATTGAAACATAAAGATATTATTATAACACTCTAATTATTAAAAAAATATTAGCTATATTACAAATATAACTACCAATTCAACTTACTTATAAAATGGTAAGATTTCTGGACAATTCATGAGGATGTAAGTATGTGCAATTTTCATTTCTCCGCCCACGATGTAACGGTAAGTCGCAGCTCCTTTACCTCTACCTGGGTAGTTGAAAATAGAAACTACTTTGTCATATGAATCCTCGCCAATGTCATCGTTCCGAGCAGGTCTCTTTCTTTTACTGATGACTTCACGCTCAAAATAAAACGATGAAAACGTTGAGATTTCTTGTTGAATATATGCTTGACAAATTGAAGCCTCAATGTGTGCCTTGTTGGTCGCTTTGTTTTTTAAATCTCCCAGAAACCTGTCATGCAAAATAAAATTTGTAAACAAACAACTGTTCTTATTAAACAAATCATCGTTTATAAATGAAATTGTGACTAACCTTTCAAATCTGTACATCCAACGATAGAAGACGGGCCCTCCATTCAAAGCCTCGTACGGAAGATGTATTAGAAGATGTTCCATTACATCAAAAAATGATGGGGGCAGTATCTTTTCCAGATTACACATCAGAATAGGAACAATGTCTTCTAGTCTCCTAAGGGATTCGAAATCCAAAACGGTGGAACATATCGACTGAAACAATTGACTGATTTCGGTAATACAGCCCCAGACGTCTGCATGAAGCATCTCTTTCAGTGCAATCGGCAGAAGTCATTGCATGATTACATGAGCATCATGAGTTTTCATGCTCGACGTCATTGTTTTTTTGTCCAGGTCCACACATCTTGACAGGTTAGAGCAATAGCCATCTGGAAAGTTTAGAGAAACAAGCCACTCTAATATTGATTCCCTTTGTGGGGCTGTGAGTTGGTAGACTGCTCTTGGAATTTTTTTACCCACATATTCTAGATCGACGGCGAGTTCGAGTCTGTCGCACCAAATTGTCATGTCTTTTCTAGATGCAAGACCGTCTTTGATTTTGTGGGTAAAATCCATAACCGTGTTAAATATATTGTCAAAGACGTTCTTCTCAACGTGCATGACATCTAAATTGTTACGAATGAGAAGGTCTTTCCAATAAGGCAACTCCCAAAATATACTCCTCTTTGTCCACTTATGGGTTTCACAATACCCATTTGGCTCCCCGTAGGGTTGTTGCACAGCCGTAGGAAAACGTCGAACCCGGTTCAAAACTTGTTCACCTGTAAGTCTCGTAGGAGGGGGATCTCGTACCACTCTTCCGGCAATAATAGACTTCTTGTCCTTTCGATATCGATGGTTCATAGCAGGAACTTGCGGTGACAATCAAAGTAACTTGGTTTCCCACTAAATTTGAGCCAATTGGCATCTGATTTCTCCATACATATCGGACATCCCATAAGACCGTGTGTGCTCCATCCTGAAAGCATACCATAGGCAGGGAAGTCACTAATGGTCCAAATGATGGCAGTTTTCATGATAAACATTTCATCTCTTGAAACATCATAAGTTGGTGTCCCAATGACACAAAGTTCTTTCATCTCCTCGATCAGGGGTTGGAGATAGACGTCTATCCTTTTTTTAGGATCCGAGGGACCTGGACAAATTAAAGTTAAAAAGATGAAATGACTTTTCATGCACATGTCGGGAGGAATATTATAAGGAGTTAGCATGACTGGCCAACATGAAAATTTCTTCCCAAACTTTATTAATTACTTTAGTCTGAATTGTAGTTTTTAAAAGCAATACAATTGTTGTTGCATAAATAAAAGACACATCTCTCCGCTCCTCACATCTTTTTAGCTTTTAAGGTTTTTTATTCAATTTAATTATAACATAACAAATTTCTATAGGAAAACTTGAAAATAATAATCCCAACTATTGTCGGTCCGATAACAATATTCCCAGCTGTTATTTATTTTTGTATAATCCCAACTATATGTACCGTCTGACAATAATGGTCCATGACTGCATATTACATGCTCTAACAAGTGAATTTTTAATAGAAATTAAGTGTAAAACTTAAAATTTGAAATTTTTTATAGGGATTACCTGGTATATCTCTTTAGAAACTATAGGAATTTATTTATAGTCGGTCACATCAGACCATTATTAGCGGAAGGTCCCTAAAGTTGGGATTATTCTAAAATAATCGATAGTTGGGATTATTATGAGCGGACCGCCAATAATTGGGATTATTATGATCAATTTTCCATTTATATAATTATTTTAGCGCCCGTTTCTCTCAGATCTCAGCCCAATTATTCATTTGTTTCCGAATTTCAATAAGCTATATATGAGTTTCTACTAGTTGTTTTAGAGGATGTCAAATTTGCCAAATCAACTCAATTTTCCAAATCTTCTTGCACGAGTCCTCTTGGCAGCCAAACGTTTGTCTCTTTGAAAACCTTCATTCTTTCGAGACTTCACACTTTAGACTATCATCAGCGGTCAATAAATCATTCTCAACTTATAGAATTCAATATGTGGTAATATTTCTTTTCTAATCCTTTCAAAAGAAAATTTAGTGTTGCTATATGTGGTAATTTTATTGTTTGTCATATTTATTAGTAGAAATAAGATAAAAGCAAACTCAAAAACATACTCCGTAAATAAGATCACCCGAACTTTTGTGCATTTATTATAGGATCAAATATGTTGTATTTTCAGAACATTCCTAGCTCGCAGATTATATCGTGCAACCGGGCGCACCATGCGCAACCGGCGCACCATGAGGATGGTGCGCTCGGTTGCAAAACGACGCAGTATTGCGGCCGGCCCCTTCCCAACAACATTCTCTCTCCCCTAGCCACCATCCTCATCGTAGATTCATCGTGCCCCAATAAGTAGGAAGCGAGCAACAGTACTCGATCTTCTTCTTCGGATCTGAAGGCGCTCTTCCTTAGTCGAACTACAGAGTCGGAAAACCCAATAAGATGAGACGGGATAGAGCAGCAGCAGACTCGATCTTATTAAAAAGTAGATGAGTTACATCTTAATGTACACGAGTTACATATTAATATACGCGAGTTACATCTTAATGTATGTGAGTTACACCACGGAATAAACTCGAGCTATATCATTTTTATTGCCCTAACATTAAAAATAAAACATATTCACTATTTATAAAAAAGTAATTAAGCTATTAGGATCAAATTTTTATTGTTTTACTAGTGGAAAATGAGTGGTATGCGGCGTTTTTTTTATAAGTGCGGCGCTTTTAAGCGCCACATATCTGACCGCCGTGCAGGCCAAATTCACGACGCGTATTTGGATAAAAGCGCCACATAGTTTGTGGCGCTTATTTGAATTAAACTCCGCATACGGGATAAAAATTAAAATAAAAATCTGCTGACCGTGCGGCGCCTGATTAGGAAAAGCGCCACGTATATATATGAAATTAAAAAAATCGTTTTTTACTTGCGGCGCCTATTTATATAAAAGCGCTGCATAACGGGTTTGACATTAAACTACCATGCAGCGCATAATGTTAAAAAACGCCACATTTGTTATTTTTTTAAAATACATTTTATGATGCAGGACATATAAAAGCTTCATCTCAAACATTACATTTAAATCAATTTAATACTATCAAAATAAGCCGATTCAAACTGTTGGATCAAATAAAATTAATGGGAGGCAGGTTATTACAAAGAGTTATGCTATATTTGGATTGAGGACAAAACCGGCCTAACACTTGATTAGTGCTTAAATGATTAAAAAAGACTGTCTTTGTCTTGGTAAAAAAAAGTGGAATAGTGGAGGATTCAGAAAAACAAGTGACCCCAACTCCGGCCTGTCCTACTGCCTTAATTAGCTATATGCATGTTTGATTCCATCTAGTTTTTTCAAAATGCAAGAGTTTGACTATATTTAATTAGGTATTAGTGAAATTTAAATAAACATATTCTGAAATATTCAAAAAAAAAATCATACTCCACACATAATAACATTTCTTATTTAACATCAAACTATTGTATTACATATATAAATATAATATTAAAAATAACAGGATAATAAAATAAAATAAAGAAAAAAATAGAGCTGGACTGGGCGTCTCACCTTGACGTCGGTCTGGATCGGCTGGTTTTAGACTCCTGGGAGATCCCTTTTCTTAATACCCCTATTCCCCCTTCATTCGGAGCTGGATCTCGCCAATACAGCCCCTATAGTATTCATTGCCGAGATATCTTTCTTTTTATGGTTCCTGCAAATGATTCTTGAATGCTTAGATTTATGTAGTAATAAGACGATGAAACTAGATAAAAAAATAGGTGTATATTATTATAAAGCAATTAAAAAACAGGTGATAGATCAAAATCTTGTTTGGTTCGATGAATAATGCAACTTAATTTGGTTGAGAATCAATCATAACTTACAAGCAATAGAGGTAAATTTGTACATAAACTGTTGATCCTTAATTATTAATGTTATGCTTGTAACATGTGTTTTCATTTCTCCTTATTGTATACTATATTTTTTACCATTGGTACAAGAAGCAGAGGTGCCTCAGTTCGTGTGACACTAATTTCTATGTCATAAATATGATATCAATATCATCTACGATTGTGCATAGATAAACACTTCAAAAGTTCACAGTTAACCATCTTTGGGATTTTGAGCATATTAGTATAACTTTAGTAAATTTAACATCCTAAACAATCTTGAATATGGCAGTTGAGATGGAGGATATAATCTCAGTACCTTATCATTGGTTAATAAAAGATTAGGGGGTCATTATTGATGTGTGCTCATTGCTTAGTCATCAACATATTCAATTTCAATGAAAACGACAGGCATGGAAGGAAAGAAATGGACCGGTTGAGCTGTGTTCTACAAATACAGATACAAATCTAATGTTTTTAAGGCCAAAGTGAAGCAGAACTAATGATTTTTAAAACTTACATGTTGAATCTTCCGGCGAGGGGGATGATGTTGGCGCAGAAGACCGAAGGTGGCTCGGCTGACGGAGAAGGCTGGGGCTTAAAGAAAGGTTACGGCGGCTAAGGGTGATTTGGCCGGCGGATTTAGTCTGTCGAAGGGCGGAGTTAACTGGCGGCCGGCTACAACTAGCTTCCTCGTTCTCCCTGCGCAAGAGAAGATCGATGATATGGGGTAGGGTTAACAAAAATTAAAACCTATGCGTCGCTTAACTGAAAGAGGCGCCACAATGTTTAATTAAAAAAATTAAAAAAACTACGCAGCGCTTGTCGGTGGACAACGCCACACGCCTATACTCAGTGACAAAAATAATTTGAATTTGGATTAATTAAATTTAAAGTATATGTGGCGCTTGTTTTTAAGGATGCGTCACGAGCTTTATTTACATAAAATTTAATTGCTACGCGGCGTTTGTTTGTTAAAAAGCGCCGCACGCCTGAATATTGCGAGAAAGATTTAATTCTAAAATAAAACCTATGCGTCATTTAAATAAAACCAAGCGCCGCACGCCATTTTAATTAACAATTTTAATTAAATAACTGAACGGGTGGGCGGCGCTTTAGAGTATAGGCGCCACACGTTAGATTTTTAAAGGCGCTTATTGTTTAAGCGCCGCAAAACAGGCGCCGCATATCACTCGTTTTCCACTAGTGTTTACATTGAAATCAATATTTTTTTCTTATACTATGTATTTGACAAGTTACATTTCGAACGCACTTGAGTTACATTGATCAATAACGCGAGTTACATATCTTTACACGTGAGTTACATCATTCATGATTTTGAGACAAAAAACAGCTAAAACACACGCGTGTACTGTTCACGCGTGTACTGTTCACGCATTTTTTTTAAATTGTGCAAAACTACGTCGTTTTTGGGAGTCGAGTATCATGCTCAAGGTTTAGGGAGTGGAGTATCATGCTTGAGGTGCTCCGGTGTGGGATTGTTCGTTGTCCATGATTATAAACAAAAGTCAAGGGCAATCGTTGTCCCGTGTGGGATTGTTCGTTGTTAAAGAAACCAGTGTTTACGCATGGACAACTGTATGTTGCGGTGTCAAGAGTGACCAATATGCATGGTTTGAAAATACTTATATGCAATGAGAGTCAGAGCCGTCTCCAGGAATTTTGGTGTCCCGGACAAAAAATAACTAATGATATCAAATTGTACTTCAAATTAATAACATAATTAAATATGAAATAATTAGAAAATTATAACATCATTTTTTACTAAATGTAAAAAGAAATACTTGATTTAAAATTGATGTAAAGTATGTGAAAATATAAATTCTTCAAAGAAATAAATAAAATTATAAAAGTACTACCTAATAACATATTCTTCTTGCTTTTTGATGTACAAATTTGTAAGTACATCACCACAATCAAGAGTAGATAACACTTTTTTCACCATTTGCAAGCACCGAGTTTAGTATTTGTCACTAAAACTCCATTTTTTATCAACGAGGTAATCATCATGATCAGTAATTCTTATTGAGCCAGTTTATTCTATATATATAGGAAAATTCTCAGGTCCGAAAGTTCGGACCTAAGGCGCCGTCCGAACACCGCCGTTTGGGGCGGTTCCCGGTGGAATTTTTCAATAAAATTTTTATGGTATGTTATGCATCAAGTCTAGTTTATTCACAAAAAAATTCAGCTCAAAACTCGATCCGGAAAGCCGTCAAATAATTTTTGTAAATTGCCTGTGTTTTTCTATGTATAATTTTGCACAGTTAATTTCCAAAATTATTTGACGGCATTCCCGGTCTTATTTTGAGCTGATTTGTTTTTTTGGATAAAGTAGACTTGATGAAGAACATACCATAAAAATTTCATCAAACAATTCCACCGGGAACCGCCCCGAAAGACGTTGTTCGGACGGCGTTCGGACCAAAATCTGTTGGACAGGAGAATGATGCCCCCCTTGGGAGTGGTGCCCTAGGCCACTGCCTAGGTACCTACCCCCTATGGTCGGCCCTGATGAGAGTGGTACAACGTCTAATAGCACTAAGAATGTTGTTTCTAATGAAGTGTTCTATTACGCTTAATGTTGTATTGAATTCCGTTTTTAACAGAAAGTGGGTTCCATTGTGCATTTTTTATGTAAAGTTTCGCATTATGAATGAATGCGTAGGATTTCATAAATTGTGAATTGTGTGTACGTTCAAAGAAACTGTAATTAAAAACGTAATTTTTAGTGAGTAAAAATATTTTTGTGTACTGACGGTGGAAAACTTTTTTGATGTGAATAAAATAAATTAGGTATACATTCTTCGACCGTGCATTGGGTGATTTACTAGTATATACTAAGACAATCAATAAATAGGTTACAACAGACAGTTACGTTACCACTTATCCACCTAGATTATTAGCCGTAAGGCCCGTAACCTCTATGCACAGGCTTATTACAATATACGAAGTACTACGTAAATAAATTGGCTCCGCCAGCAATCTTCAAATCCAAATTAAAGTTCATTCATAGTTCATAATTCATAATTCATAATTCAATTCAACATGTGAATTACTATAAATGATTTTCTTACGTTACATGGAGTCCAGTACGAGTCAATACCCGATTACCCATTGTCACTATAGTTAATTTTTTGTTTAATTTATTATGTACTCGACATTTGAGCTTTTGCGTCGACTTTTTGTCGACGCAAATAATCTTTTTTCTTGTAGTGAGTTTTGAGATATGTTGTTCCAACAACCAAAGATCTTAACATGCACCAATATTATCTGGGCACTACAAGTACGATCTGTGATAGTTAGTGTTACACCACCATTCAGGTAAGGGTATCCAATTGGCCCAATCCTTAGGATTCTCACCTGTCATACACATGAGGTAGCTAGGTTCCTAAGAATTTTTTAACTACTTATATTTTCCCATCTGGTTGAGGGGTGATGAAACGGTTAGCAACACAAGAGGGGGGGGGGGGGGGGGGTGAATTGTGTGTGTGTGGAACCGTGACAGTTTTTCGCACAGTTCTAGTGTGGGGTTCAGAGAATTACGAAATAATAAAGTGCACAAGGATTTAACGAGGAAAAATCCCTTGGCTCGAAGGGATTAAAAAACCTCGACCTCCCTCGGAGGAATTTGAACAACTTCACTAAAAAGCCTTTGAATGATTACAAGGGAAACTCTCCTAGTCTACCCTTGAGCCACCCCAACTCTATCCTCTCTAGGAAGAGTTATGCTTCTCTACCTTGTGGGTAGAGAGCCTCTCAGCTTTACACCAAAGCTCTCACAACACACTAATTGACCCGAGGATGCTACACTTAGTCAATCCTCAAAAACCCAATTACAATATGAAGAAAGGAAAAGGAAACTCTGTTTGGAACTCCGTGAGCAGGTTCAGGTGCCTTGGACTTAGTAGATATTCTTGTGTATATTTCTCAATAGAAGCTTGGTCAAGCACACTCTTTCGTCTGGTCTTTAGTCCAATATATATAGCATCTGTAGCCTCTTCTTTCCTTTTATTCAAAGATCTTCCGGCTCACAAATATGGTGATCCTCAGTCAACCATATATATATGGAAGTAAGTGGATACGTGCATACTATGAGTAAATCACTCAATAACAAAACAGATATGGAGAATATTACGTATTGCAATGATAATTCCACATGAATATATATATCATCACATATAAGGAGAATACTTAACGATCATATAAGTAAGATATTCAAATAAGGTGCTACAGATCATGCAAGCCAAGATACTTTCCAAAATATTTAACATTAAGTGATAAGGAAATATTTACTTAGTGGATCCAAATATGCTACGGTCAATTTATGCAGGATATTTATGTAGCATAAACAATGATTCTTTCCATAAGCTATAAAGCTATATAGTCCAACTCATAAAGGTGAGTGCTTAGTCATACATGGAAAGATATTTAAATTGTGCCACGTACATTAAGAATATGCATGATCAATCTAGGCACGTAGATGAGGTATTATCATGCAGGCACATATTAATTTATTCATTATGCACAACAATCAGTCATATAGACCAGAACTAAGTATAGTTCTAAGTTTCGTTCCTAATAGAACTGAGAGCAGTTCTGTCCGCCATTCCACCTACATGGTTAGTCATCAACAAAACAACATATTCAACAAATTCCCCCTTTTTGTTGATGACAAATATTAGGTGTCATAATAAAGGTGTCCCTGCAGATTAGTAACAGTCGGTGTTTTTATGTAGCAAAATAAGCAGGCACCTGATTATTTCCCCCTTTTGGCATCAACCAAAAGGAAACAGAAAATAACCAAAACAGTGCAAAGTAAAATTTCAAAGTAGGACAGCTTGTTAAAGATGTTAATGTAGCAAAAACCCTCCCCCAGAAAAGAAATGTTTAATCATCCTCAGAAGAATAAATTATTCTTCGATTAGTCGAGCCAGATTCACAGAGCCGCTCCGCCACTTCCTGTTTGAAGGATTGGAAATCATTCCGAATAGCATTGGTTGTATCAGCCAGTGTGTCCACCTTTTTTGCCAATGCAGAGATGGAGTCTGAAAGGGAAGCAAATTGGTGTTGAATATAACGTTCCAGGAGATCTATGCGGTCAGTGATTGGGGGTACCACCATCATTGGGTCGACGGAAGGAACAGGAGTTGATTTGGGTCTGGGTTTTTGTTCTGAAGAAGAGGGGTCTATTGGTTTAGGAAGAAGGTGAGAATTTGATATAATTAGTCCTAGATTGCTGAGACATCTCTTGTCCAAGACCTTGCAAGCTTCTTCAGAGGAGAATTTGTCTAGAGTAATGCCCTTAGATAGAAATATTTTGGTGAGTAGTGGGGCATATGGAATCCCAATCCTTCGGGATGAGGAACTGATGATAGAACTTAGATGGGCCATCATCAATCCAGGAAGGTTGATAGGAACTTTGTTGGCTAAAAGGTACATATATGCCAGTTCAACTCTAGAGGGTGTGAATCTCCCTTCTAGCCTAGGAATCAAGTTGTGATGAACAAAGTAAAACAGTAGTTTGGGAATCGGGGCAAGGCTCGCAACATGAAGAGAGGATTCGGAAGTGGTTGGGTTAAAATATTCCAGTGCAACTGTTTGAGAGGTGTTGGTTAGGGGCCACTCGGTTTTGTTATATTGGCATATACCAGTACATGGAACACCCAATATTTGACCTAGATCATTCACATTTAATAGAATTTTTGTGCCTTGTACCTTAGAGGATAAGAAACTGTCTTTGATAATAAGATTAGCCAAAAAATCTGAGATGAGTTCAGGAAACACAGAGGGGCAATTCTGGGAATCAAACAAGGTTTCCCATTTTTGGAACGAAATAAGCTCAGTAAAATCAGAGGTTTTTCGAGTAATATCACCAGAGGAGATGGAGAGTACCTTAACTATTCCCCGGGAGAGATATTCCTCCTTGAGTCGTGCGGCGTCTTCCTCGACTACCCTCCCCATCCTTGGATATTTTTTGGTGGAGCCCTTTTCGGAGATGATTCCCTCAGCGATTGCTCTTTTTCGGGTGTATTTTTGGGGCAGCACCTTTCCGTCGCGAGTGGTTGGTTTTCCTTTGGGAGGTTTAATTGGTGATGGAGAGTCTTTATCTTGTTCCCCCTGAGAGGACGCTGGGAATGGTGGTAAGGAGTCACCAGATTCGGAGTGCATGGTCGAAGGAGGTGAGGCTTCAAGTTCAATCGGGGTAGGTGATGAAGGTGGGGGTGGTTGTACGCTTCTTTTCCGGCTAGAACGACGAGGAGCAGTTGGAGGAGCGTAGCCTCTGGTTTTGACCATGGCGGTTTTAAGAAGGAGAAGAGGGAGGAGGTCATGGAAGGTTTTTAATATGGAAGTGGGCGGCGTGTTGGTATATGGGATACTTTCCCACTTCCCAATTTTTTTTAATGATTTCCTTCCAAATAGGAAGTGGCCGGTTGAGTGGCAGTGTCTTCCCCAAAAAAAAACTGACAGTTTAAAAACTGAAAGATTTCAGTTTTAAATAAAGATTTTCTTCTTAAGTTGTTTCCAAAAAAAATTTTATGAAATAGTTTTAAGCATTGATGAGACCAAGTTCAAGTCGAATTAATTCAAACCTTTCCCTTCCCAGGGGCTTTGTAAAAATGTCGGCAATTTGCTTGTCGGTGTTGCAATATTCTACCTTGATTAGCCCCTTTTCCACGCAATCTCTCAGAAAGTGATGCCGGATGTGGATGAGTTTTGTTCGTGAGTGCATGACTGGATCCTTTGAGATGCTAATTGCGCTAGTATTGTCACATAGAATTGGTGTGCAATTTAGGATGAGCCCCTTTGTCACGGCGCGTCAAAATAAATTCAATACTAACACTTATACGTAGTATAGCGTAGTAGAGTTCGTATCCACAGGGAAAGGAATATTTCTCTTTTTATGATACTTAGTAAATAAAAAGGGGGGATTTGGATTGAGTGATTTAATTTAATTAAGAACTAAGATGAACAACCTATATGTGTTTAATTCAAAGATAAAAAGGACTTGGCATTGCTACTTTCCACTTGTTGATATATTTTAGTCGATCATTGTTATATCTATAACTTATTCCCTCTCGAATACTCAATCGGGGAGTATATCCACTTCATCGAGGGTAGTTATTAACAACGACCGTTCATTAATAACCCTTACTATTAATCAAATATAGAACAACGCCTTAGCAACACTCCTCAATATTAATATAGAGGAAGAAAATACTATTCTAACTAATGTCGAGATGTTAACTAATTGTCATCTTAGCAACACTCCCCAACATTAATATAGAGATGATATTAAGGAAATAACTATTAATTAATATTCAAGGAAAGAAGTTAAGAAAATAACTCACAACTTTAATAATCAACAAGCTTCAAGAGCAACACCAAGAATGGAAGTTTAGCTCCTCATTTGGAGACTAAACATAGCTAGAAAAATATAAAGAAATGCTATTCTAAACTGAGCTAAAGAGTATGGAAGAAGGGATGATCTTTTGTGAAGAAAAAGTGTGCTATTATAGGTGTTTTTCAACACCTTTGGCCGGGTACCCGACCGGGTCAAGTACTCACCCGACCGGGTCCGGTCAAAATCAGATATTTCCCCACGTTCTGGTGATCTTCGCCATGTTAAAGTGTCCGGGTCAAGTCAGACCCGACCGGGTGGGGTAGGGGATCCGACCGGGTGAGTGCAAAAATTGGATATTCTTCACGTTCGGGTGATCTTTGCACATCGGGTTGTCCCCGGTCACTTCACACCCGACCGGGTGAGGTAGTGGGCCCGACCGGGCCATGCACTTTCTTTGCATTTTCGTTTTTCACTTCTTACCCGACCGGGTCAAGTGTTATACCCGGTCGGGTATTTGCTCCTGGGCAGCCAAATCTTCTTTTTCTTCACTTCAAAGTCTTCCTTTCCAACACCACAAATCCTAACTAAACTTTACAACTTACAAATAAAGACTAAAATACAATTACAACTGAAATCACATAAATGTTTACAAACTAAATAAAACGTCAAACAATTAACATAAATCAAACATAAAAACATGTAATTATGCACTACTAATTAGTGTGCATCAAACACCCCCACACTTAAACCTTTACTCATCTCGAGTAAATCAAATCCGATCCAAGAAGTCCTTGAAATGACAGGAATATCAACACACACATCCACGAGTGTTTTTAGAAACACATAAAGTAAATCCCTAAAAATATAATAGTAAAGAGGGTCTTCAACTCCATATTTCTTTATCAACCTCAACCTTTTTTTTTCCGTTACCCTTAGGACCCTGCAGAAATAAAAGAAAATACTTTCTCTCGTTCTCTCATTTTGCCTAGGTGCCCTTTCGGGTTTTCATCCCAGCTTCCCACATTTTTCTGTTTTAATTCTCACAACTCACTCTTATTTTTGCTTTATTTTTGCTTAAGTTGCCCTTTCAGGTTTTCAACTTAACAAGCTTTTATAATATTTTTTACAAGAATAAAGAGTATGAATGTGAGTATTCCATAGAACTCTCCCCCCAAGCTAATCAAAGCACTGTCCCTAGTGCTTGTGTCTAAGATGAGTGTGTTTTTTTTTGGTTACTTTTTGGGAGGTTTTGTTGGTGATTCGTGGGTGTGGAGATGAAGAGGGTGAAGAGGTGATGAATGAAATGGTTTTAATTGGTGGATGGATGTAGGAGATATGAAGCTTTTGACTTTTGGAAATGGAGGAAATTTGGGGTGTGGTTCGAAATGGAAGACAAAGGGGGGTGATTCTTTTTTTTTTATGAGAAATGGTCTGGTTTCCAAAAAAAAATTCGAGATACCCGGCCGGGTGGGGTAGTGTACCCGGTCGGGCGTACTTTGTTCACCCGAGGCAGAATGTTTTTTTGTTGGGTTGCCCGACCGGGTATAGGGGTCTACCCGGTCGGGTGTAAACTGTTCACCCGAGGCAGAAAGCTTTTGCTGGGTTGCCCGGCCGGGTATGGGGGTCTACCCGGTCGGGCGAAAAATTTATTCTTGTTTTGCTCATTCCTCGCCCGGGTGATTGCCCGGGTGTTTTGTTTTTAGAAGTAACCCGACCGGGTTAGGGTTTATACCCGGTCGAGTCCAACCCCAGTCCATTTTGTTTTTTTTTTGAAATGTGTAAAAATAAACTAAAACAAGTAAACGTACCTTGCTTGGGTTGCCTCCCAAGAAGCGCCTTATTTAACGTCGCGGCACGACGCCATCATTGTGTTCAATCATTTAAACTTGGATCGTGGTAGTTTAGCTTCGCCACATTTTCACTCCTAGGGCTTCCATAGGAATGCTTGTTTCTCTGACCCTTCACTTTGAAAATCCCTCCAGGATCAAATATCCAGTTTTTCATTGATTCATGTGGTGAGAGTGAGGGAAAGAAATTATCATTTAGGATGGTCAATGAAAAGTGTTTTGATCTTGGTGGCATGAGAGGGGGTATCAAATGTTTACTTAACTCCACTGTCATTTCCTGCATATTGGTGAATGAAAAAAAATCCAAATGATATTTTCTCGGTTTATTTTCAACCGCGAAAAGTACATTTGAATTATCCTCAAATTTGCTGAGGATTTCATCTTTGTTCTTCTCTACCCTTTCTGTTTCCCTTAGAGCCTCAGGAAATGGTGGCATGTTCTCAGGAATGACCGGTGATGGAGTTGAGTTTTGAAGTTTCTCCTCCTCTGGTTGAGCTTCCTCCGTAAGCTCTTCTTCTTCTTCCTCCTCGCCAATGTGGTTCACAATGTTTGGCACTTGTTTCAATTGATTCTTCAAGTTCAGTTCTTTGAGCACTGTTTCTTGCGGGTATTGCGACATATCTTGTTGCATTTGTGTCACATTGATAGTGAGAGCTCGGATCATGTCTTCAGTGGACATGCTGGAATAATAACTTGAGTATGGATTATATGTGTTGGAGAATGAATCATACCTCTCTTGGAAAACAACATCATCACTCTGTTCAAAGTATTCTTCTTGCACCTTGGGGCAAAAATCCGTAAGATGCCTTTGTGACATGCAACTGTTGCAGGCCTTGGTATCTTGAACGTTTGAGCATAAGATAAACTCCTTTACTAAAAGTGTTAAGCTAGAAATTTGACTCTCTAGCGATGATGTGTTGGTATCCATTTACTCATATAAGCTCAGAAAATAGAAGAGCAAGAGATTTTTTTTAATATTTTTTTTATATTTTTTTTTGTTTTGATTTTTATGTGATAAAATAAAAAGAAAATTAATTGCCTTTCCCCGGCAACGGCGCCAAATTTGACGAGCACTTTGTCACGGCGCGTCAAAATAAATTCAATACTAACACTTATACGTAGTATAGCGTAGTAGAGTTCGTATCCACAGGGAAAGGAATATTTCTCTTTTTATGATACTTAGTAAATAAAAAGAGGGGGATTTGGATTGAGTGATTTAATTTAATTAAGAACTAAGATGAACAACCTATATGTGTTTAATTCAAAGATAAAAAGGACTTGGCATTGCTAATTTCCACTTGTTCATATATTTTAGTCGATCATTGTTATATCTATAACTTATTCCCTCTCGAATACTCAATCGGGGAGTATATCCACTTCATCGAGGGTAGTTATTAACAACGACCGTTCATTAATAACCCTTACTATTAATCAAATATAGAACAACGCCTTATGCCGATTTAATAGTAGCATTTAATCTTTCTAACTCCTTGATGAAATCAATTGAGATTGATAACCTCAACACAAGCGGTTTCGGTTTAACCAACAAAATTAATCCCTCTTAAGTTTATTAACCACGACCGTGCATTAATAAACCGAAGTTACTTACTTGTGAAACCATCAACGATTAACCATCGGTTCGTTGATCGTTTCTAGTAATAATTAATATATGAAACAAAACTAGTTGATCCTTTAAGTAATGTTCAAAATATTAATATGAAATAAGAGTAGGGATTAATTAATATTCAAGGAAGAATATTATTAATGAAGATGAATCCTACTATAATTAATATCAAGATGTTAACTAATTGTCATCTTAGCAACACTCCTCAATATTAATATAGAGGAAGAAAATACCATTCTAACTAATGTCGAGATATTAACTAATTGTCATCTTAGCAACACTCCCCAACATTAATATAGAGATGATATTAAGGAAAGAACTATTAATTAATATTCAAGGAAAGAAGTTAAGAAAATAACTCACAACTTTAATAATCAACAAGCTTCAAGAGCAACACCAAGAATGGAAGTTTAGCTCCTCATTTGGAGACTAAACATAGCTAGAAAAATATAAAGAAATGCTATTCTAAACTGAGCTAAAGAGTGTGGAAGAAGGGATGATATTTTGTGAAGAAAAAGTGTGCTATTTATAGGTGTTTTTCAACACCTTTGGCCGGGTACCCGACCGGGTCAAGTACTCACCCGACCGGGTCCGGTCAAAATCAGATATTTCCCCACGTTCTGGTGATCTTCGCCATGTTAAAGTGTCCGGGTCAAGTCAGACCCGACCGGGTGGGGTAGGGGACCCGACCGGGTGGGGTAGGGGACCCGACCCGACCGGGTGAGTGCAAAAATTGGATATTCTTCACGTTCGGGTGATCTTTGCACACCGGGTTTTCCCCGGTCACTTCACACCCGACCGGGTGAGGTAGTGGGCCCGACCGGGCCATGCACTTTCTTTGCATTTTCGTTTTTCACTTCTTACCCGACCGGGTCAAGTGTTATACCCGGTCGGGTATTTGCTCCTGGGCAGCCAAATCTTCTTTTTCTTCACTTCAAAGTCTTCCTTTCCAACACCACAAATCCTAACTAAACTTTACAACTTACAAATAAAGACTAAAATACAATTACAACTGAAATCACATAAATGTTTACAAACTAAATAAAACGTCAAACAATTAACATAAATCAAACATAAAAACATGTAATTATGCACTACTAATTAGTGTGCATCAATCCCGTAGTCACGTACTTGTTGCATGATCCACAAGGATTGTGAGCAACACGATGCGGCTGCTACGTATTCGGCTTCGGCTGTTGAAAGAGCAACTGAGTTCTGTTTCTTAGAGCTCCATGAAACCAGGCAAGGACCTAGGAAGTGAGCCGTTCCAGATGTGCTTTTTCTGTTTAATAGATCACCTGCAAAATCAGAATCTGAATATGCAATAAGATTAAAATCCTCATTACGTGGATACCATAAACACAGATTCATAGTTCCTTTGAGATATTTGAGTATCCTCTTGACTGCTTTGAGGTGAGATTCCTTGGGATTTGCCTGGAACCGGGCACATAGACCTACGCTGAAAACTATGTCGGATCTACTGGCAGTTAGGTATAGTAGAGACCCAATCATTCCTCGGTATTTCTTTTGGTCTATGCTGGTTCCTGCTTCGTCTGCATCAAGTCTGTCATTTGTTCCCATCGGTGTTGTCATTGTTTTGCCTTCACTTGCTCCATACTTCTTGAGAAGCTCCTTGAGATACTTTTGTTGAGATATTTGAGTTCCTTTACTTGTTTGTTTGATTTGGAGACCAAGGAAAAAATTTAATTCGCCCATCATACTCATCTCGAACTCGGAGCTCATAAGAGAAGAAAATTCATCACAAAGTGAGTCGTTAGTAGCACCAAATATAATGTCATCTACATAAATTTGAAAAACCAAGAGGGATTGATCTTTTATTTTTAGAAAAAGTGTTTTATCTATTTTTCCTCTTTCAAAACCATTTTCCAAAAGAAATTTAGATAGACGTTCATACCAAGCACGTGGTGCTTGTTTGAGCCCATATAGTGCTTTATCTAGTTTGAAAACGTGATTAGGTAAATCTGGATTTTCAAACCCCGGTGGTTGTTCAACGTATACCTCTTCCTTAAAATAACCATTTAAAAATGCTGTCTTGACATCCATTTGGTGGAGGGTGAAACCCATATGAGCCGCAAACGCTATGAGCATTCGGTTTGCTTCTAGCCTTGCCACCGGTGCGAATGTTTCATTGAAATCTATTCCTTCTTGTTGATTATAGCCCTTGACGACTAGCCTTGCCTTATTTCTTGTGATCTGTCCGTGCTCATCAAGCTTATTTTTAAATACCCATTTGAGACCAATCACGGTTTTATTCTTGGGTCTTGGTTCTAGATGCCACACCTTGTTTCTTTCAAATTGATTTAGTTCTTCCTGCATAGCTAGAACCCAGTCAATATCGGAGAGAGCCACTTCATGGTTCTCCGGTTCTATAAGTGATAAGTAAGCAAAGAAAGTACAGAAATTTCTTAATTTAGATCTCGTTGTTACTCCCTGATTTAGATCTGTTAAGAGGTTATCCAGAGGATGTGATCGATGATGTTTCCATCCTCTTGGAGCGTTGGGTTGATCCACAAACTCGTATAGGGTATCTGGACCTGGATCAGCTGGTTCTTCACTTGGACTAGTCGTGGTCAGTCCGGGTCCTTCTTCAGTTCTAGGTTCGTTTTGTTCATTGTCCAGTGATTCCTCAGTTTGGTCATGGCTTGTTTCAATGTTTTCATGGGAGTGATTTCCTTTGCGGAGGATTCCTATGTCGCCTTCATCATCTTGCCTCGGCTTTAATGAAAGGGCTTCATCAAAGATTATATGGATGCTTTCTTCCACACATTGAGTTCGTTTATTTAGAACTTTGTAAGCCTTGCTGTGAGTGGAATATCCGAGAAAGATTGCCTCGTCACTTCTTGCATCGAATTTGCCAATATTGTCCTTCCCATTATTGTGGACGAAACATTTGCATCCAAATGTTCTTAGATGACTGATGTTTGGTTTTCTTCCTTTGAGTAGTTCGTAGGGTGTCTTTCCTAGGAGTGGGCGGATCATAGCTCGGTTAATTATGTAGCACGTTGTGTTAAGTGCTTCTGCCCAGAAGTTTCTTGCCAGACCACTAGAAATCAGCATTGTTCTAGTCATATCCTCCAGTGTCCTATTCTTCCGTTCTACTACCCCATTTTGTTGAGGAGTTCTAGGAGCGGAGAAGTTGTGGTCTATGCCTCGTTCTTTGCATAATTCCTCAAATAGTGAGTTGTCAAACTCGGTTCCATGATCGGATCGAATCTTAATTAGGTGCAACCCTGTATGATGCTCAATTTTCCTTACAAAAACAACAAACTCATTAAACGTATCTTTCTTACTTGCAAGAAAGATAGTCCATGTAAATCGTGAAAAGTCATCAACAATAAATAACACATATTCTTTGTTTCCCCGACTTCGGACTGACATTGGACCACACAAATCCATATGAATTAGTTCAATGGGCTTGCTTGTGCTCACAAAATTCTTTGTTTTAAAAGATGATCGAGATTGTTTTCCGGTGGCACAGGAAGAGCAAATATGATCAAGGGAATATTTGATTTTAGGTAGCCCGACTACCAATTCATTATTTTTGAGTTTATTGATTAACGAAAAGCTAGCGTGGCCCAATCTTTTATGCCAGAGTAGGGGATCATTGTCAATAACGCTTAGGCAGGTTAAACTTATACTTGGCAATAAATCGAGATCAACTTTATATGTATTTTCAAGTCTCTTGCCTTCTAGTATGACTTGCTGAGATTCGTTATTGACAATGCGGCATACATTATGATCAAAAACTACACTGTTACCTCGATCGCAAAACTGAGAAATGCTAAGCAGATTAAACTTTAGACCCTTGACTAGGAAAACATTGTCTATTGCATGGTCGGGTGACTTTCCAATTTTCCCCACGGCAATGATTTCTCCTTTGTTGTTGTCTCCAAATGTCACCTTTCCACCACTAAATGGCCGTAGTGAGAGGAACAAAGATTTATCTCCGGTCATGTGTTTAGAACAACCACTGTCAAGGAACCAGTGATTGTTCCCCCTCACTCGGCGCTGTTCCAGGATTAAGGTTTAGTGCGTGGAACCCAGACCTGCTTGGGTTCCATTTTATATTGGTTTGAGGAATATTTACTGAAATTAAGGCTTCTCTCTAAGGCCTGTTGTCGAGAGTGACATTGATACATAAGATGTCCGTCTTTGCCACAATATCCGCAAATCCGGCTGTCATATGTATCAACATATTTGGTTTTCCGATTTCCGAAATGATCTTTGCCCCTTTTATAAAATTCTCGGTTAGGTGTTTGACCATAACCTGTTTTGTGCCTTTGAACCAGCTTATCGAACCAGGTTGGTCCAGTTCTAGGTTGTCTATAGTACGGTCTAGAACTGGTTTGTTCTCTAGTTCTATTACCATAAAAGGGTTGGTTCTGAAAACTCGGTTTTTGATTTGTTTGAGAATTTCTTGGAATGTATCCGAGACCAGCAGTCTCGTTTTCCTTTCTTTTGTACCGAGAGGGTCCAGTTCTAGAATGCTGTCTAGACCTGGTTCTTACCTTGGTACTATATGGTTGGTATTCCGGTTTGTTTTTAAAATCCTGTCTCTCGTCCTCAAGGCGATTGAGATGGTTTATGAGCAAGGCAATATCCGGAATTTTTCTTCGTCATTAACTTGTTTATTCATATTATCGAGCTTGAGTGAGCAAATGAGGTTATCTTGTTCCAAAACCACTTCACTATACTTGAGCCTTTCATCTATTAACTCTCCCACTTTTGTTTCCAGCCTTATCTTGGCTCTAGTGGCTTCCTCGAGTTTAGACTCAAGTTCGGTGATTTGTGATTTAAGATTATCGTTTTCAGAAAGACTTTGATTTAGTTCAATTGTTAATCTTTTAAAAAAATTTCGGACCTTGCCTTTAGAGAGGGAATCAAATTTAGAAAGAAAGCTCTCCAAATTTACCTCGAAATTCTCTTGGTCGGATTCTACATCGGAATTAGCCATGAGGCACAATCCAGCATGATTTAGGCCCTTTTCTTCTTCTTCTTCTTCTTCTTCTTCTTCATCATCGGATGAGTCTCCCCAGGCTGCCATCATTGCCTTTTTGAGGTCTCTGTTGAACCCTTTATCTTCACCGGACCTCCGATGGGAACTGGTCTTGTTCTTGTCGTAGGCTCTATCATTTTTCTTTTGAGGACAATCTTTTGCCCTGTGCTCAAGGGAACCACAAACGAAACAACCTTGGTTATTAAAAGATTGGAAACCCTTTTTACCTTGTTTATTTCGGTTGCCTTTGAATTTTCGGTACATCTTTCCGAATTGCTTGGCGAACATGCTCATTTCATCTTCCGATTCACTTCCGGATTCTTCTTCTTCTCGAGCCTTGAGAGCTATTCCTCGCTCTTTTCTCACATTTTCTGCATCTTGTTCTTCTTGTAGGCCTAGCTCATATGTCATGAGTGAGCCGGTCAAGTCTTCTAGTGTCATGGTAGAGAGATCTTTAGCTTCTTCTATTGCTGTAGTTTTAGGCTTCCATGCGGATGGCAAGCTTCTCATAACTTTTCTCACCTGATCTTCTACAGTAATATCTTTTCCAAGTGCTGAGAGCTCATTGATAATATTAGTAAAACGTGTAATCATATCCCTAATTGATTCTTTAGGCTTCATCACGAATAATTCGTAATTACGCATAAATATGTCAATTTTGGATCTTTTTACACGCGAGGTACCCTCATGCGTAATCTCAAGTAAATCCCACATTTGTTTTGCGGATTTGCATCCAAGAACACGGTTGTGCTCAGCCGGACCAAGTCCTCAAATCAAATATTTCAATGCTTGAGCATTATGCTCGAGTTTACATTAATCATCAGAGGTATATTCAGATTTGGATTTAGGGATAACATTACCTTCGGCATCTTCTTTAGTAATGATGTTATCGCCTACTTCAATTACGTTCCATACCTGGTAGTTCTCAGCCTTGATGAAGTTCTCCATTCGACTCTTCCAGAATTGATAAAATTTGCCGTTGAACAACGGTGGTCGTTGAGTCGAGTATCCTTCCTCCAATCGTTCAACCGTATTCATGCTGCCGGATCTCTTCCCAAGGTTTTAACCTTTCTGTGGTGAAGACCGGATCTGATACCAATTGATGAAACGGTTAGCAACACAAGAGGGGGGGGGGGGGGGGGTGAATTATGTGTGTGTGGAACCGTGGCAGTTTTTCGCACAGTTCTAGTGTGGGGTTCAGGGAATTACGAAATAATAAAGTGCACAAGGATTTAACGAGGAAAAATCCCTTGGCTCAAAGGGATTAAAAATCCTCGACCTCCCTCGGAGGAATTTGAACAACTTCACTAAAAAGCCTTTGAATGATTACAAGGGAAACTCTCCTAGTCTACCCTTGAGCCACCCCAACTCTATCCTCTCTAGGAAGAGTTATGCTTCTCTACCTTGTGGGTAGAGAGCCTCTCAGCTTTACAACAAAGCTCTCACAACACACTAATTGACCCGAGGATGCTACACTTAGTCAATCCTCAAAAACCCAATTACAATATGAAGAAAGGAAAAGGAAACTCTGTTTGGAACTCCGTGAGCAGGTTCAGGTGCCTTGGACTTAGTAGATATTCTTGTGTATATTTCTCAATAGAAGCTTGGTCAAGCACACTCTTTCGTCTGGTCTTTAGTCCAATATATATAGCATCCGTAGCCTCTTCTTTCCTTTTATTCAAAGATCTTCCGACTCACAAATATGGTGATCCTCGGTCAACCATATATATATGGAAGTAAGTGGATACGTGCATACTATGAGTAAATCACTCAATAACAAAACAGATATGGAGAATATTACGTATTGCAATGATAATTCCACATGAATATATATATCATCACATATAAGGAGAATACGTAACGATCATATAAGTAAGATATTCAAATAAGGTGCTACAGATCATGCAAGCCAAGATACTTTCCAAAATATTTAACATTAAGTGATAAGGAAATATTTACTTAGTGGATCCAAATATGCTACGGTCAATTTATGTAGGATATTTATGTAGCATAAACAATGATTCTATCCATAAGCTATAAAGCTATATAGTCCAACTCATAAAGGTGAGTGCTTAGTCATACATGGAAAGATATTTAAATTGTGCCACGTACATTAAGAATATGCATTATCAATCTAGGCACGTAGATGAGGTATTATCATGCAGGCACATATTAATTTATTCATTATGCACAACAATCAGTCATATAGATCAGAACTAAGTATAGTTCTAAGTTTCGTTCCTAATTGAACTGAGAGCAGTTCTGTCCGCCATTCCACCTACATGGTTAGTCATCAACAAAACAACATATTCAACAAGGGGTGTTTGGGGGTGATAGGCATTTCATATTAATAACTCAACCTGCTACAATAATTTGAACAATTCCTTCCGGAAGTGACTAAGGAAATCTTATCCCTATCACTCACAATGGTTTTGGGTAGACCGTGTAGTTTATAAGTTTTGTCAAAGTAATCTTTAACAACTGTAGAAACAGAAAAAGGATGGGTAAGCAACACAAAATGTGCATACCAATATAGTTTGGTACGGAGTATATTTTTATTTTAATATTTCGGACATTTTTTAAAATCGTAGTTATTGTTCATCGTCTTCTTTCGATGCTTTGTAACGGCATTAGCGTCAGACACCTCTTGTGATAACGAAATTGAAACACATGACCTACTTTGTTAAGAAATTAAACACATTACTCTATTTGAAAACGGGTCTTTCCACATGTACTTTTTCATACTTTTCCCTAATAATTATATAGAAATCGGTCAATATATAAGATCAAAGCATAATCAAAGTTCAAAATACGGATCTATTCCCCAAAATAGATCCGTATTAAAAGAATAAGTTGATTGAAACTCAATTCCCAAAATAGAAGGGAATTAGTCATATTTTAAGAGTACAATTGTCATTGTTACTAAATTTTCTCATAATTATATTATACTGTATTATTTAATTATGGGATAGGAAACATGCATGGTGCGCAAGATTGGTGAAGTAGTGTGAGGTGATGGAGTAAAATGGAATATAGAGTACGTTGAATGGGAATGTCTGCCGGCCCTTTTGTCCACTTCTGCACAACAATGTTGCCTCCTCCTTCAGATGGATGTATTTTTCATTTTTAGTTTTCACTAGGAATAGATAGGAATATTGGCAATTTGGCATTAGGCTCAACCGGTTATCAACAAGAGTTCATAAATGTCACTAACATTAAAGCAGACTCGATCAAAAACATACTCCGATCCGATCCGTAAATAAGATCACCCCAACTTTTATGCATTTATTATAGGATCAAATATGTTCTATTTTCAGAACATATATATGAACTTCGCTGTTTTAATTTAGTCGTGAATGGATTGGATTGACTAAATAAGCTAACCAAACCAAAGCTGCCAATTAAAACAGGTGATGGAATATAATTAAGGGATCATTCCATTTTTAATTTGGGGCTGAATGTACGTATATATATATATATATATTACAGATCGATGACTACGTATTGTTTATAACAGCTAGCTTAGCTATGCCGCATCTCCATATATCAACTGCTCATCTTAGCGAAGATCTCCCACAGCCGTTGGATCTCACCTGAAACGTCGTCGCTGGGAAGCTTAAACCGGCAGCAGGGGCACGTGTTCTTCTTGTCAAGCCAAGGCAAAATACATATCCAATGAAACAAATGCTGACATGGCAACTCACACACGTCTCTTCCTTCCCTCATCTCCTCTTTACATATCACGCACTCCCGCCCCCTTTCCCTCACTTCCACGGACGGCAGCGCCACCACCGCCGCCACCGAAGCCGCCACATCTCTCCCCTCCTTTCCACTATCATCGCCTCCGCCGCCGCCGTTCCAACCCATCGCGTTCACAAAGTTCATGCACTTCACCACCACCTCTACATACTCGACTATCACTTCAACGGTGGAAGCTCCCATTTTGGACAGCCTTAACGCGCTCTTCGTCGCATGACGACAAAGCGCTTCACGCCACCGCGACGGAGGAGCGTCCAACGCCTCTCCATCGCTCTGGTGGAGCTCGCAGAGGAGGAGGAGGAGGAGCACGGCGTCGATGTCGCGGAGATTGATGGAGGTGGCTGAGCGCGGAGGCGGGAGGAGAAGGCGGGGGTGTTGCTGTTGGGCGTGGCATGCCAAGAGAGAGAGGTTTGAGAGGAGGTGGCGGGAGATGAGGAGGGACTTTTGGTGGAGAGAGAGGGTGTGGAGGTGGTGGAGAGTGAGGGAGAAGAGGGTTGGGGAGGAGAGGAGGGCGGAGACGCGGCGGTTGTGGTAGCGGAAGATGGCGGTGAGGTGGTGGGTGAGATGGAAGAGGACGGAGGGTGATAGACTTGAGAGGGCAGCCATGATAATGGTCTCAGACGATGATGATGGGGTATCCATATTGATGGATATGATGATTCTACGTTACGCTACGCTACGCTTGGTGGGAAAGAAAGAGTCCTAAACAAGTTTGGCCGGGAACGTTTGGGTTTTATAGGCCAAATTTGGTTCATCTCCATTTAACCTGGCCTCATCCCGCATCCAATTTCCATCTACCAAAGATTTGGTATCAAATACGGAGAACCAAGTACTCCAGTATGAAGTTTCCGCTAGTTCCCAAATGAAATTTCTACTTAAAAAGGTTATACGCCCGGTTAACTTTGTCAAGCGTAAAGTAGTTGAGAAATAAAAATAGTAAAAAATGGTGCGATTAAGATTTGTGCAGAGGAGAGAGAGAAATGTGAAGAACCACAAATTAGTTGCTTTAATATGAAAGTAGAAAAGTTTTTTTGGACAGCCAAAAAAGGAAAGTTGACAAAGTCTAATGGAATAGAGAGGGTATTGCTTAAAAATCAATGTCAAACTAGGACCACTTTCATTTACTATCCATATTCACTTTTGACATTTTTGTGTTAGTGACACGCAATGTGGTGATAGTGATAGTGATAGTGATACCGTGATACCATTGCATGGTCAGTGACATTTGTGCCAGTGACATGCAATGGGGCGATATTATTAATTTTTTCATTTTTAATCATCGACTATTGTAAAAGAGATACTTTTAGTCCCCGATTTCAAAGTTATATATATTTAGTCCACTGAGTATTATCAAATAAATACTTTTAGTCCTTCAATTATGATTTTGACACAATAATTGAATCACTAAAAATGTCGCTTTTGTAATAGTTGAAGAACCAAAAGTGTCACTTTTATGAAAGTCGAAAGACTAAATATGAAAATTTTCAAAGACAAGTATCAAAAGTGACTCTAGCATGATAGTTGGGGACTAAAAGTGGAAAAAATTAAAGTCGAGTACCTCAATGACAAAATAGTTAGAGGACTAAAAATGAAAAAAACCCTTAATAATTTTATCCATTTGGAGAATTTTTACACCCGAAAAATACACCTCCTATGAGACTGGATCCGGAACCTCTGTCTTGCTTTTGGGCAACGTAGAGTGCCTTGCTTCCGGACAGTCGTCTGATCGTAAATTCAACGGCCGTATATCTTGGGTCCACACTATTGCTGATCTCTAGGCCGTGCTCGTCTCTGTCGGACCGTCCGATGCGCAAGCAACCCTGTCGTGTGGTAGAGGATGCTGATCCACTGGCTTCATTAGCGTGGTTAAGATCGACTCAACAATATACTATCACAAAGTCATACAATTAGAGGGCACTCCAATTGACACTGTGACAGCATGACACGGATTCTTACAAAGTCACATTATATCTATCACATACCATTAGAGCGCACTATGTTGAATATATTATTGCAATCTCCCATCTCCTCACTACATTTTTGGATACCCGATAATGATGATAGCTATAATATAATACCGAGTAATATACATCGTGGAACGGGTGCACGGTGAGCATCATGCACCCTTGTTATTTTTTATATCTCATTTTCTTAAAATTATTAATAATTTTTTTATTTTTAATCCGATTTTTATAAAATTTATATCATTTTTTTTATTTTTCATGATCTTTCAAATGAGACCAATATTGCCTATGTAATTTTAACATATTAACATTTGCGTGTAAAAATATGTAATTTAATTTTTGTCTCAATATTTTATGTGATGTAAATCCTATGTATTGAAATGTAACTCGTGTTGTTATAAAATGTAATCTCAGTTAATTACAAATGTAACTCGCTACCTGGAATGTAACTCATATTACACCCTTTAGTGGTTCTCTCACCTTTTATACGAAATGTAAACCGCGTGTTACAAGAAGTAACTTTTATCTAATTGATATGTAACTCGAGTGTATCCAAAATGTAACTTGAGAAATTTCGAAGGAGCTATGCTAAAGGTACCCCAAAGTTGTACCCCATTTTTACCTCACCCCTAATTGTGTGGCCATAAATGGGGCAACTCATTTAAGTGGGGCACCACTTAAATGAGTTGCCCCATTTATGGCCACACAATTAGGGGTGAGGTAAAAATGGGGTACAACTTTGGAGTACCTTTAACATTTTTCATTTCGAAATAGTAAGGTGCGTTAATTAAAAACTTAATTCAGGGAAATCGAAAATGTAAATCATGTTAATCAAAATGTAACTTGTTGTTGATACAAATGTAACTCGCATGTAGAAATATGTAACTTACGTGTAAAAATATGTAACTTCACATATAAAAATATGTAACTCACATGTA
The DNA here is from genome assembly GCA_945859875.1 of Cuscuta europaea. Classification (NCBI taxonomy): domain Eukaryota; kingdom Viridiplantae; phylum Streptophyta; class Magnoliopsida; order Solanales; family Convolvulaceae; genus Cuscuta; species Cuscuta europaea. Next base: position 4,053,749 of record CAMAPE010000075.1, on the reverse strand, counting down.
ACTCAATGATTTTTTATATACACAATTTTAAGATAAATTGTGATTTACACAATTATTTTTTTGTATTAAATTTAGTTCGGTTTTCCTTATAATCCAATAATCATTTATATAATAGTTCCATAATTTGTTAAAATTACATAAGCAATATTGGTCTCATTTGAAAGATCGTGAAAAATAAAAAATGTTGATATAAATTTTATAAAAATCGGATCAAAAATAAAAAAGTTATTACCACTACAAAAAGATTCGCCTGTAGTCACGGCCTTAGTCACGGATTTTGTCCGTGACTAGTTCCGTGACTAATTCCGCGTGACTAGAACGTAGTCACGGAACATTGGCCGTGACTAAGTGTAGTCACGGATTAGTCACGGACTCGGTCCGTGACTACATCTTGACCGGAATTAGCCCTCCGGCGCGTTAGTCACGGACTATATCCGTGATTACTTTAATTTAATTTTTTTTATGTTAGTCACGGACAAGCACCGTGACTAAGTTTAATTTAAATTTTTTTATTTTTTGTGGTAGTCACGGACGTGTCCGTGACTAACGTTTTTAAAAAAGCCCGTGATTAGTGACGGACATGTATCCGTGACTATGTTTTGAAAAAAAAAATAGTTTGGATTAAAACGTAGTCACGGATTTAGTCCGTGACTAATGTTTTTTGTTTTAAAAAAAAATCGATTTTAAATAAAAAAAAATTATTTTAATTTTACTTTAAAGCAATTAGAATAAAAACAAATTCCATACAATCTTAAACATAAAAAATGTTATTACAGACTGAATTATAAAAACAAAACTCATACAATGTTAAACAATATTATGTAATTACATGCCCGTACGTCGGACTCCATTATGATAAAAATTAGAATCATCATAATCATATGTGTCATCATTATCATCATAGTCACGATGATGATCCTCTTCTGCATCCACAGTGTCTAAGGGTCGGGTACCTCCTTGGCTGCCTCGGTTGCCTCCTCGGTTGCCTCCTGAAGCGGATGCTGCATATATAAAACTTGTAGTCACGGTCTTAGTCACGGATGTGTCCGTGACTACACATTTTTGGTACGATTTGTCGGAGCACTTTAAATTTGAAACGTTGAAAAAATCAATTTTGCACTTGTCACGGAATTAGTCACGGACGTATCCGTGACTAACTGTAGTCACGACACTAGTCACGGAACCATCCGTGACTACTTTCAAATTTAAAAAAAAAACCGCCGTAGGCGAAATTGGGTTGGCCGGAACACTTTAGTCACGGACTACATCCGTGACTAACTATAGTCACGGACGTAGTCACGGCCAAATCCGTGACTATTTTTTTAAACGTTCCGTGACTAAATCGTGATTAGAACCGTGACTAACGAGTCACGGACCAAATCCGTGACTACGGACCAGAGACAAGCTTGGTCTGTAAAGCTAGAGGCGGAGTAGGCGATTGGGCTGCTCTAAAAGGATAAACCGAGTCTATATTGGATGCCTGGAGGAGTATGGCTCCCGTGTGATTGTCCTTGACAAAAAAAGTATTTTTATTACAAATAACAGAACAATCATTATCCGCACATAAACGTTGAATAGATAATAAATTGTATTGAAGGTGCGGAACATGATAGACTGATTTTAATAAAAGCGGGCGGCTAGTAGTAGATAAACTAGTATTACCAATGTGAGAAACAGGGAGATTTTGACCATTAGCGACACGCACAAAAAAAGGACTAGAATAAGTAGATTTATTAGTTAAAATACCTTCATGTGGTGTCATGTGAGCTGAAGCACCTGAATCCGGGTACCACACAAACGTATTTGTTTCGCCCGTAGGAATAGCCGCCAAAGCTGGTGTAGAGTTGGTGAAACGAGGACAAGTAATGGTAGAGTGACCTGGGGAATAACAAAGCCGAAAGACAATAGGCGGTGCAAGTGATTGGTAATTATGCTCAACAGATGGGAATCCTGCAAAAATGGGGTGAGTAACACAAGTAGATAAAGCATGCATACCATATAAAACTGACACGAAATTACGTGATGCCATAGGTGGAAACCCAGACTAGGAAGAACCCCGAGGAGGAGCCCCTTGCTGCCACCCGTATGATCCAGGAACTGGAGCAAGAGGAGGATGACCGCATGTTGCTTGCTTCCCGTAGCCGCCCTGCGGTCCACCGTAGCCGAACCTCGACTGTCCAACAGCATGTCTGCCACGGCCGCGATGTCCACGGGCGCGACCCCCGCCACGAAAACCCCTGCCTCCGTGTCCGCGAGGTGATGCACCCCCTCAAACAGGAGGACGAACTGCCGCATGTTGCTCTTGTGCCCCAAACGCTTGATGTCCAAGATGTGATTGTTGGGAACGAAGATAAAACGCCCTTTGTTCCAAAGCCATTAATTGGGGCGTTAAAGATTCAAAAGTAAAGCTGTCCGAGAACAACGTTACCGAGGTAATAACTGATTCATATTCATGTCCTAGACCAGCAACAATTTGCTGAAGGAGTTCACGATTACTGAGTGGGTAATTAATGATGTTTAGTGAATCAGTCAGAACAATGATCTCCCGCAAATAGTCATCTATGGATTTGTCCTCCTTTTTCTTTAAGGTAGATAAAATTCTTTTAAGTTCAATAGAGTGGGCTACACACGCTGCCACAAAACGAGTCTCCAACCTTTCCCAAATTAAAGCAGAAAAACGAAGAGTTTGCACCTCAAGTAAAATATTGCGAGACAAAGTAGTAAACAACCACGACCGAACAGTTTGGTCAATTTTAAGACAGGAATGATACTCAGGATTTGGGAATTCACGATTAAAGGCATCAAAAATTGTTTGAGAAGGGGCAATGATGGATCCATCAATAATTCCCAATAATCCATGAGAAACTAAAAATGACTCAAACTCGGTATGCCAAATGAGATAGTGTCACGCCCCGAACTGCATCCGAGCCACGTAGACAACCGCCGTACAACCCGATAAGAACAACAACAGTTCATCCCTATTGAATTGTACAAGGCGTCCGATTGATTCTATTGCCAAACCGATTAGTAAACACATACAATCAACATCAATATCATAATCAAATAAATGCGAAAATAATAATATGTTTGATACTTAGCCACACGTGGCAAACACGGGCACGCAGGCCCCCAACTGTTTTAAGGAAAACATTGTTCAAAAATCCATGAGCAGTTTATAAATTTGAAATAAGAATGGAAGCACGTACCACGTCTTCCTTCTGGATCAATAACCCTAGGCAAAGGTGAGGGTAGTAGGACTCTAGCCTTAACCTGAAAAATGTGAGAGCCCCTGAAGGGGTCAGTACTCCATAGAAGTACTAGTGACAAGCAGGCTATATGAAGAATAACTAATGTTTCAGACACGAGACCCAAAAATAGGGTGATACATATATATATATATGTGACTCATCCACCCGATGATACATAATTTATATATATTTATAAAATACTCAACCCGTAGGTCATTTCATTTAAAGAGTCTTTTAGAGATAAAGTTCTTACCTGACTTTTCTCACTCCTTTCCCGGATGCCTAGCTCACAAGCTATAGTCTACCTTCGATTCATACTACCGAGTGTTTTAGGATCATTTACCGTCCAAGGCACTCAACCCAACCTGGAGTATTTAGGATCATTTACCGTCCAAGGGAACTCAACCCCACCTGGAGTATTTTGGATCATTTACCGTCCAAGGGTACTCGACCCCACCTGGAGTATTCTGGATCATTTACAGTCCAAGGGAACTCGACCCCACCTGGATAATTCTGGATCATTTACCGTCCAAGGGTACTCGACCCCACCTGGAGTATTCTGGATCATTTACCGTCCAAGGGTACTCAATCCCGAGTCTATTCTCTACCAAATCCTAACCTGGATATGGCTAACTTTTCATTCCCTTAACTATGGACAATGCCTACCCCTATAGTCATATAACAATCCTTAAGAACCAACGTGGGCGGGTCCCACCTGAACGGCCCACGTTAACCTACTCAAAACTGCCCGTTTTGAGCATAACCCAATACTCGATCGAGTACTCACCTATACTCGGTCGAGTACATGAGACAGTAGCCCGTAAGGCCAATTTTTAGTGTATACTCGATCGAGTACATACCCATACTCGATCGGTTATGGAAGACAGTAGCCCCTGGGGCAAATTTTCAGCAAATACCCGGTCGAGTATTTGCCAATACCCGGTCGGGTATAACAGTAGACTTGGCGGTCAACGCCCGTTTGCCCGCCCAAACGGAGTCCAATTAACTTGAAATTTTACATACAAGTATTCTTTGACGTCCTTAATCCAAAAATACCTATTTGGGTCCTTGGAACATCATACATATCAATTTATGATAATTTCACTAATCAAACCTACAAATCATACTTTCCAACTATGTTATATTCTTTAATATAACATAACACATACTTTAATACCATTAATCAATCCATAAAACATATTCTTGATTAATTTAGGTATTCTCATGCCTCACGCAAAAGTTATAAACCATAAAGCCATCTTCTCACCTTAAATGAAGCTTATGAAGTGTTGGCCTTTCTTATTGAGTTCCGGCGAAACTCCGGCGAACTTCAACGAACTTCGGCGACAATTCCGGCGACCCTTTCAACTCCGTGAAAGTTCCTAGTGTCACGCCCCGGACCTATCCGGACACATCAACAATCCGCCGTACAATATGAATAGTCAACCGCAGTCTAACTCATCCATATCATACAAGGCGTCTCGAATATCATTCACACATTAGTCATCCATAAACATACATAATAAGAATTGAATACGCAGCGGAAATCATAGTTTGAAAACAAGTGCCACACGGGGAAAACACGAGCACGCAGGTTCCATAATGAAAAACAATATCAATGATCATGTTTAAATTGTTTAAAAACAGAATGGAGGAAGCACGAACCAAGTCTTCCCTCCGAGATGATCGCCCGATCAACAAGCATAGGTAGCAAGCTCTAGCCTCAACCTGAAATGGTGGTGGGACGCCCCCCGAAAGGGGGTCAGTACTTTATACGGCTATAAAGTACTGGTGTGGATGGCATCTAATAGATATACAACAAATATTTCAAACACAAGACCCTCAAATAGGGTGATAATATAATTCTAGGCCGTAACCCCAAGTTACCCCTTTTTGAAATATACTTACTTTATATATAAAGTCAAGTAGTCGGCCCATGGCCCAAAGTTCATTTACAAAACATAACCCAAACCCCGTGACCCCTAGTCACGACAATACATAGGGTTCAACCCTAACAAACATGTTTGCATTTCTCAAGTCCAACTTGACTACATCACCATGCACATCATTCACAAGTCAATTACTCCACCAATCTCCGACGTCATGTTCACCCATGCAATTCTAGAGCATCGGGATCAAGTGCATCTCCTTACATGGGCTGAACCAAATCCTTATGTCTACCCAATGCAATTCTAAAGCATCGGGCTCAAGTACATCTCCTTGCATTGGCATAGACCCCAATTCCTAACCACTCGCTATGCCTAGAATTGTAATATCAATAATCTATTTCAAGACATCCTTACAGACTGCCTGACGAGCACTTTGTCACGGTGCGTCAAAATAAATTCAATACTAAACACTTATACGTAGTATAGGTGAAGTAGAGTTCGTATCCACAGGGAAAGGAATAATTCTCTTTTTATGATACTTAGTAAATAAAAGGGGGTATTTGTTTTTGAGTGATTTAATTCAATTAAGAAACTAAGATGAACAACCTATATGTGTTTAATTCAAGAATAAAAGGGACTTGGCATTGCTACTTTCCACTTGTTGATATATTTTAGTCGATCATTGTTATATCTATAACTTATTCCCTCTCGAATACTCAATCGGGGAATATATCCACTTCATCGAGGGTAATTATTAACAATGACCGTTCATTAATAATCCTTACTATTAATCAAATATAGAACAACGCCTTATACCGATTTAATAGTAGCATTTAATCTTTCTAACTCCTTGATGAAATCAATTGAGATTGATAACCTCAACACAAGCGGTTTCGGTTTAACCAACAAAAATAATCCCTCTTAAGTTTATTAACCACGACCGTGCATTAATAAACCGAAGTTACTTACTTTTGAAGCCATCAACGATTAATCATCGGTTCGTTGATCATTTCTAGTAATGATTAATATATGAAACAAAACTAGTTGATCCTTTAAGTAATGTTCAAAATATTAATATGAAATAAGAGTAGGAATTAATTAATATTCAAGGAAGAATATTATTAAAGAAGATGAATCCTACTATAATTAATATCAAGATGTTAACTAATTGTCATCTTAGCAACACTCCCCAACATTAATATAGAGGAAGAAAATACCATTCTAACTAATGTCGAGATGTTAACTAATTGTCATCTTAGCAACACTCCCCAACATTAATATAGAGATGGTATTAAGGAAAGAACTATTAATTAATATTCAAGGAAAGAAGTTAAGAAAATAACTCACAACTTTAATAATCAACAAGCTTCAAGAGCAACACCAAGAATGGAAGTTTAGCTCCTCATTTGGAGACTAAACATAGCTAGAAAAATATAAAGAAATGCTATTCTAAACTGAGCTAAAGAGTATGGAAGAAGGGATGATTTTTAGAGAAGAAAAAGAGTGCTATTTATAGGTGTTTTTCAACACCTTTGGCCGGGTACCCGACCGGGTCAAGTACTCACCCGACCGGGTCCGGTCAAAATCAGATATTTCCCCACGTTCTGGTGATCTTCGTACACCGGGTTGTCCCCGGTCACTTCTCTCCCGACCGGGTGAGGTATGGGGCCCGACTGGGCCCAACTCTTTCCTCAGTGCTTCGATTTTCAAATCAGACCCGACCGGGTGAAATTTCCTACCCGGTCGGGTATTTGCTCCTGGACAGTTAAAATTCCTTTTTCTTCACTTCAACATCCTCCTTTCCAACATCCTAATTCCTAATTCTACTTTATAACTTACAAATGAGAGCTAAAATACAATTACAACTAAAATCACACAAATGTTTACAAACCAAATAAAACGTCAAACAATCACCATCAATGAAACATAAAAACATACAATTATGCACTACTAATTAGTGTGCATCAAACACCCCCACACTTAAACCTTTACTCGTCTCGAGTAAATCAAATCAAATCCAAGAAGTCCTAAATGACAAGAATATCACTACAAAACATCCAAGAGTGTTTTTACCACAATATAAAGCATCCCCAATAGTAATTAAAGTAAATTGGGGTCTTCAACTTCATCTTTATATCCATTGCTCTTTTGAATTTATCACCTTCAGGATCCTGCAAAATAGACATTTCTCTCATTCTCTCGTTTTGCCTAGGTGCCCTTTCAGGTTTTCATCCCAGCTTCCCACATTTTTCTTTTAATTCTCACAACCTCACTCTTTATTTTATTGCTTTAATTTTTGCTTGAGTTGCCCTTTGTGGGTTTTCAACTCAACAAGCTCTTTTTTTTTCTTTCTTTTTTAAAAAAATAAAATAAAATGAAACATGTAGGATTGTGAGCATACCAGAACAATCTCTGCACCCCCACACTTAGGATATGGCACTGTCTCTAGTGTCCGCCTAGACCTCCACCTTGGTGTCTGTCCTCATCCATGTGATCCCCGCCATAACCACCATCGTCGCCTCCACCACCGGAACTCGATCCTCCAAAGAAACCCCACTGAGAGGGGTCATACCATGATGGTGTAGGAGGTGGAGTGGTCATAGATGCAAAGGAGCCCTGGTGTGCTACATAGGAGTATATCGGACCAAAGGTTCGCCGTTGGTCCTCTTCATATCTCCGCCAGTCTTCCTGCCGTTGTTCCTCCAACCTCTCAAAGCTATGCCTCTGTTCAGTTCTATACTGATCAACTCGCTCTTGAAGCTGGATGTAGTTGTTGTTGATCATGTTCATGTTATTTAACATTTGTTGCTCGAATGGTGAGTATTGGTAGGCTCGAGCATCAGGTTGTTGTTGTGGTGGGTTAGGTATCAAGGGCGGGTTTTCTTCAGCATGTTCTTGATCTGGTTCATCTTGTGCATAGTGTGCCGGGATTGCCCCGGGGAGACAGTAGTGATGGCCATCACCGATTTCATGGCCCACGATATCTAGGGGGACGTCAGGGGACGGGATATGGATAGTTATGTTTTGACGTGGGATGATAAACCAGTTGTAGATTGGTGTCCCAGTAGGTGTCATGTGAGATAGAGCCAAATCTTTGGTCTTTTGCACAAGCCATGACGTGCAAATGAGCTGTTTCGGGGTAATGGGGCCTGGGTCTACAAAGCCATATAGAGTGGCTAGATGTGTGATTAGGCCCCCTATCACAATTTGTCCGGATGACGTTGCCACATTTTTGAAATGGGTCCATAAGATAGAGGCAATATCAACTGGTTCTGGTCCAGGTAAAATAGCTTGTGCCAGAACACACACATCACACATTCTTGTGTGGTGATTGTTCGGTCTTCCGAGGAAACAATTTGAACAGAATTTTAGGAAAATACGGAAGACCGGGTGTTGAACACAGTTCACACTCAACTTAGAAAGGTCCACCACACCTTGTCCTGTCATTCTTTTCCATAACTCGTACCCCACAAGCGTATCATAAGCATGAGCTTCATCAAACAGAGGGAGGCCAAAATGATGTGCAAATTCTCTTTTGGTCAATGAACGATTTTCATTGAGTAAACGAAAGGTGATGGTGTCATTTGCATGATCATCATCATCCTTTGTATACACATATGAACTAAAGAATTCATAAACCAAATGAGGATAAGTCACATATTGCAGTTCTAGCAACCTAGTCATTCCAATTCTTGCAAATATATCACGCATGATCACATCAATCCAAAGGAAGGCTAGAGTAGTAATGCACATGAATCGGGATTGTTTTACCTCCCTTTGTGCTTGTCCCTCGAAGAGTCGCTTTTGTGCCTCTGTTGCAAATTCCACGCTTTCATAGCCCGCTACCGGTGGGATAGCCCTTGAAGAAGAAGCTTTGGATTTTTTTGGAGCCATGAGAATTGAATTTTTTTTTTTGTTTTTTGAAAGGGATTTTCGGACTTTAGGGTAGGGTGGGATTTGGATGGCTTTTATGGGTATGGGGTTGAAGAGGATGGTGAGGAGAGTAAGAATATGGTATTGGTTGAGGATTTTTGGGAAGATTTCGGACCTTGAATGTTCAAGAATGGGGATTTTCGAATTTTGGGTAGGGTTTTTGGGTTTGGTCGATTTGGAAGGTTTTGGGGGATTTTATGGGTATAGGGTTGAAGAGGGAAGTGAGGAGATGAAGAAAATGAGGTTTTTAGTGGATTTGGTTAAGGAAATGGGGAGATTCGAAGGTTGGGATGTTTGAAAATGGTGGAATTTGGGTATTTTGGGTGTTGGGAGGAAGAAGAAGTGGGAGGGGAAGGGGGTGAGCCCAACCTGGTATAGTTCTTTTTCCCGTTCGCCCGGTCGGGTGGGGTAGTTTACCCGGTCGGGTGTACGCTATTTACCCGAGGCAGAATGTTTTTTGTTGGGTGGACCGGCCGGGTGAAGTGGTCTACCCGGTCGGGTGTAAACTGTTCACCCGAGGCAGAAAGGTTTAGCTGGGTTGCCAGGCCGGGTGTAAAAGTCTACCCGGTCGGGCGCAAAATTAATTTTTGTTTTTCTCTCGCCTCGCCCGGGTGGTTGCCCGGGTGTTTAGTTTTTAGAAGTAACCTGACCGGGTTAGGGTTTATACCCGGCCGGGTCCAATCCCAGTTCATTTGTTTTTTGTTTTTTTTAAACACACACTACTGAAAAAAATTAAAAATAAAAAATGAAGAAATTGGGTTGCCTCCCAAGAAGTGCTTGATTTAATGTCGCGGCACGACGTTATATATATATATTTTTCTTTTATGTGGGATCGTGAACGTCCCTTGTTTCATTTTTCTTTTTCGGCCTTCTCCAGTAAGGCCGGGATTTCTTCTCTGGTATCACTTCAATCCCAGGTGGGATCCATTCTCCTTTTGAAAATTTGAAAAATTCTTCTTTTTCAAAAAGTTTGATTTTCTCGTATTTTTCTCAACAAAAATATTCGGGGTTTGTGGTTCACAAACATTTAGAGAACAAAGAGATTGGTCTTCAATCTGTTTTTTCGTAGAATCAAAAATGTTGAATTCTACCTTTTGATCATCAAACTCTAAAGTTAATGAACCATTAGACACGTCTATTTTTGTTTTTGCAGTTTTTAGAAAAGGCCTACCCAAGAGGATGGGTGTAGTTTGGTTATCATCTCCCATTTCTAGAATATAAAAATCAACAGGGAAAATCAAATTTTCTACTTCTACTAGCACATCTTCTACTACACCCTTCGGGTAAGTATTAGACCGATCCGCTAGTTGAATCACTACACCAGTTTGATGTAGTGGGCCGAGTTGTAAGGATTTATATAAGGAATAAGGAATGACATTTATTGACGCTCCTAAATCCAACAAGGCATTAGAAAATAAGGTATCCCCTATTTTGAAAGGAATAGTGAACATGCCTGGATAGCTACATTTCTCAGGAAGTTTCTTTTTATAAATGGCCGAGACACGTTCACTCACTTCAACTTTTTGTTTCCCTTCCAGTTTATTTTTCTTTTTCATTGTGCATAGTTCCTTTAAGAACTTTGCATAACGGGGAACACTGTTGATCAGTTTGAAGAGTGGGATGTTTACCTCAGAATTGACGAATGTTTCGTAGATGTCCCGATCATTCTTCAGCTTCCTCGTGTCTTTCAATGCCTCAGGGAATGGAGGGAGTGGTTCATATGATGACAGAGGAGGGAATTTAGTCTTCGTTGGCTTCTCCTCTTCCTGTTGAAAGCCTTCTTCAAGATCAACCTCTTGCTTCTCCTCCTCAACTTCCCGTGGTTGCAATTCTTTACCGTTCCTCAACATGATTGCATTGACGTGTTGTCTTGGATTATGCTCAGTTTGAGAGGGGAGCCTACCCGAATCTTTTGCTTCAAGTCGACTTACGGCACTTGAAATTTGGCTAACTTGAGTTTCCAAATTTTGAATGCTCGACTTGGTTTCATGTTGGAATTGCATCATGGTTTGTTGGAATTGCCCCATGCTTTGCTGCATTGTTTCCATATTAACGGCCAGCGCTCGAATCATGTCTTTGGTGGACATACTCGAGTTCGATGTTTGGCCTTGTGGTTTATATTGTTGAGGAGGAGGATTTGTTTGAGAATTTCCGTACCTTAAATTCGGATGATCCCTCCATCCCGGGTTGTAAGTATTTCCTTGAGGATCGTACCTCCTTTGACCTTGGAACCCCAAAGCATTGACTTGCTCGGAGTTCTCTTCTTGTAGCGTTGGGCAAGAATCTGTGGGATGCCCTTGTGTTGAACAGATGCCGCAGACCTTGAATTCTTGGGTTTTTGGATTTAAAAGAAAATCTTTAACCAAAGAAGTCAAGCCGGCTACTTGACTCTCCAACAAGTTGTTGGATTCTGCTGCCATGACCCGTTTCGATGATGACCTTCCGTTGTAATGTCTCGAGTTTTCGGCCAACTCCGAAATGAGGTCTCTTGCTTGAGAAGGGGTTTTGTTAACAATACCCCCTCCGCATGCCGCATTCACCATGCATCTATCTTGATCAACAAGTCCATCATAGAAGTAGAGGATGAGATCTTGTTCCGAATACCCATGATATGGGCAACTAGCACATAATTTTTTAAAGCGCTCCCAATATTCATACAAGGTCTCGATATCCGCTTGCTCAATGTTGCTGATTTGCTTCTTGAGACTTGAAGAGATAGATGCGGGATAGTACCTGTCAAGGAAGCTCTTTTTCATTTGAGCCCATGTATTGATGCTCCCCGGGGGAAGATAGAATAGCCAATCTTTGGCGGTGTCTTTGAGGGAGAATGAGAAGGCTCTCAGCTTGATTTGCTCCTCGGACACGCCATTGGGGCACATGCTTGTGCACACAATATGGAACTCCGACAAGTGTTTATTTGGATCTTCCCCTCGTAGGCCATGGAAAGAGGGAAGTAGATGAATGAGCCCAGATTTTAGCTCGAATGTGACCCCCGTATCAAGAGTTGGAAAAGTGATACATAAGGGTTGTTGATTTAGATTCAGAGCTGTGAGCTCCCTCAGCGTTCTTGTCTCCAGATCCATGTGGAAGGACTCTTCGGATTCGCTAGAATGAGAACTAGCACTTGATGATTCCTCCGAAGAAGTATTCGGAAATAGATTCCTGAACCTCTCGAAGGCTTGTTCTGTTTCGGGCTTTGTTTGGTAGGTGATTTGGTTTATAGATCGGTGTTTAACCATATACTCAAACAAAGCTCAGTCAAAATAGAAATCTTATAAATGTTTTTTTTTATTTTTCTTGAAATAAAATAGAAAGAAAAATAATTGCCTTTCCCCAGCAACGGCGCCAAATTTGACGAGCACTTTGTCACGGTGCGTCAAAATAAATTCAATACTAAACACTTATACGTAGTATAGGTGAAGTAGATTTCGTATCCACAGGGAAAGGAATAATTCTCTTTTTATGATACTTAGTAAATAAAAGGGGGGATTTGGTTTTGAGTGATTTAATTCAATTAAGAAACTAAGATGAACAACCTATATGTGTTTAATTCAAGAATAAAAGGGACTTGGCATTGCTACTTTCCACTTGTTGATATATTTTAGTCGATCATTGTTATATCTATAACTTATTCCCTCTCGAATACTCAATCGGGGAATATATCCACTTCATCGAGGGTAGTTATTAACAACGACCGTTCATTAATAACCCTTACTATTAATCAAATATAGAACAACACCTTATACCGATTTAATAGTAGCATTTAATCTTTCTAACTCCTTGATGAAATCAATTGAGATTGATAACCTCAACACAAGCGGTTTCGGTTTAACCAACAAAATTAATCCCTCTTAAGTTTATTAACCACGACCGTGCATTAATAAACCGAAGTTACTTACTTGTGAAGCCATCAACGATTAACCATCTGTTCGTTGATCGTTTCTAGTAATGATTAATATATGAAACAAAACTAGTTGATCCTTTAAGTAATGTTCAAAATATTAATATGAAATAAGAGTAGGAATTAATTAATATTCAAGGAAGAATATTATTAAAGAAGATGAATCCTACTATAATTCATATCAAGATGTTAACTAATTGTCATCTTAGCAACACTCCCCAACATTAATATAGAGGAAGAAAATACCATTCTAACTAATGTTGAGATGTTAACTAATTGTCATCTTAGCAACACTCCCCAACATTAATATAGAGATGGTATTAAGGAAAGAACTATTAATTAGTATTCAAGGAAAGAAGTTAAGAAAATAACTCACAACTTTAATAATCAACAAGCTTCAAGAGCAACACCAAGAATGGAAGTATAGCTCCTCATTTGGAGACTAAACATAGCTAGAAAAATATAAAGAAATGCTATTCTAAACTGAGCTAAAGAGTATGAAAGAAGGGATGATTTTTAGAGAAGAAAAAGAGTGCTATTTATAGGTGTTTTTCAACACCTTTGGCCGGGTACCCGACCGGGTCAAGTACTCACCCGACCGGGTCCGGTCAAAATCAGATATTTCCCCACGTTCTGGTGATCTTCACACACCGGGTTGTCCCCGGTCACTTCTCGCCCGACCGGGTGAGGTATGGGGCCCGACTGGGCCCAACTCTTTCCTCAGTGCTTCGGTTTTCAAATCAGACCCGACCGGGTGAAATTTCCTACCCGGTCGGGTATTTGCTCCTGGACAGTTAAAATTCCTTTTTCTTCACTTCAACATCCTCCTTTCCAACATCCTAATTCCTAATTCTACTTTATAACTTACAAATGAGAGCTAAAATACAATTACAACTAAAATCACACAAATGTTTACAAACCAAATAAAACGTCAAACAATCACCATCAATGAAACATAAAAACATACAATTATGCACTACTAATTAGTGTGCATCACTGCCTCATCATGATCTTAGCATCACATTACAACAATTTACTCACTTTAATCACAATCAAGTATATCACTTACAATCAAATCCTTAGATTCAATTTCTTAACAATTACAAACAATCATTAACTAGTATTCCAATACTATTAAGATTATTCCCATCAATCATATATTTGATTTGTAAATCCCTACATATTTAGAAATATGTAGCAGCAACTTAGTCATCCAATGTAATACATAAATAATCATTTATGTATCTACACAATTCACACATGAGTAAAAATGTCTATTTCACACAATAGTTCATTTTAGTCCATTTTTATCAATATGATTTCCAAATCATTTGCAATTTCATTACTTATCTAATATATCAATATTTCATCAATAATCAATCATTATAATCCATTAAAACATGATTTAGGCATTTAGGTAATCTCATGCTTAACCTACAAGTTGTAAGCAACTAGATGTCGATCCTCACCTCAAATGAGCTTTAAATTGTTCCTTCTCAACCCAATGCTCAAGCTTCGGCCAAGGGGGTTTGAGAACTGATTAATTTCTTATAAGTGGGTGTTAAACATCCCCCTCAAGGTGCTATCTCAACCCCTAAACGTCGATACGAAAACAGCACCTAGAATGGGTGTTTTCCGGCGAACTCGTATCCTAGTTTTTTCCAAGATTGATCTAGGTTAGAATCTAACCTTTACAACAAATAAGGTACCCTTATAATAACATTTTATACACTTGAAATAGTTTATACTAGTTCCACCAATCGTTCATATCATTTGGAAAATGAAAAGAAAGGTTTTGGAGCTAAAACTCACTTTGGAAAGGAAGATCCGATTCTGCGAGGTTGTGTTTTGTTCGGACGATTTGGAGGCCTTACACAACTCCGTTTGTTTCAAAACATACCTTCACGTATTCCTCGTCTAGAGATCTTTCCGTAGACACATCACACGCCCTATTTGGACAACTGGAGCTCACGATACGAACCAGACAACACCTCCCTCTCCCTGCTCGAGCTTATGCACAACAGTTCACTCAAGCTCGGTTTTTATCAGAAAATATCTCTCTCTTCGCACATCAACCACCCAATAAGTCAACTAGACTTCAAGGGATATCCAGGGACACATTATACACCTCATTTGGTCGAGTAAAACTCCAAGTATGGAGGGAGGCAAATCATCCCCATGATTTGTGCGAAATTTGACAAGGTGAGTCTCCCCATTAATTTCTTTGTAAGTCCAGCCCCCAAAGTCAGATAGGGCCGACCCCTAACATTAATTTCTTTGTCTTGTAGGCGGAAGAAAGATATGGGTCGCATAATGGTGTTCCCCAATTATTTTGGGAGCAAAATATCTATCAATACTTCCAAGAGTGGAAAGATGGGTCCTATCATTTTTGTCCTTTGTCGTAAGATGTACTTTTGTACTCTCCCCAATTTATTCAGATAAAGTCAACCATCTACATCATATTATTGGTCTCTAATATGTGTAGGGTGGTCCCAATAATTTATTTGATGTATAATTACAAAAGAAAACTCTACTCCCATTATTTAGCCTAATAATGCCAAAGATGGGACCATAGGCATTTGTATTCTTCTCCAATCATTCCATCATTCAATTATGATATTAATATTTATATAAGTATATATATATGTATATATGGGCTACCAACCGTGTGGGTCACCCTCCAATGGGTCTAGGATTCCATTCTTGAATAATTACTATTTTTAGCAGGTTAGGCCCAAAATAACATTTGGGCTGCCCGACCGCTCTTACATTGTACTGATGGGTTGTATATCTTTATTTAAGGATGTTGGGCCCCAATATCAATGATATGACCCAATCAAGTATTTAGAAGTCCGTTACCATTGTATGAGTCCAAAATTGTAATATGATAAATCATACGTTCCGTAAAACTTTAATCGTTTTACAATTGTTCGAAAATAGGAAAATTCAATACATAAGCTTTGAAACTAAATTTGAATTTCCAGGACGTTCGGGTGCGGTGTCACACCTTGAATACCTTAGACAAGTTACTAACAAGGTTTTATCATCATAAAACCCATATTAATACAAATAACCTCTAAAAGGTTATTTTCCGGCGAACCGGTCACTTTGGCTTCTAAGTCCGCTCTTGGACCTAGAACTACCTTCCAACCCCTCATTCTACACTTCTAACCATGTAGAACAATCCTAGGGGTCCTTCATATGCTATGTAAGTCATATGATAGGTTAGAATTAGATGAAAATTTATTATAGGGTTTTACCTTAATCCTCCTCCCTTTTCCTATTCTTTTTCCTCTTTAATCTTCTCTTTTGGACCACCTTGACTTGAGCTCGAATTGCAGAAATGGAGATGGAGATTCTCAGAGCTTCCCTCTCAAAGATGAAGTTGTTGGCCGGGCCTATGGGTTGTGGGCCAATTAGGATATCCACCATCATATACATATTATCTAGGCCAAGATTAATATAATATGTGGTCCCGATAATATCGGGCGGCCCCCACTTCCGTTGTGGGCCCCACGTGAATTTTACTATTCACGTAAAAGAAATGGTAAAAAATTACAATCACGTAAAAATGCTCTTATTCATTTCTTAGGGTTCAATACACAATTTGATAAATTACAAATACTTGGGGGCGGTGTTACAAGTTCTACCCCCCTTATTTGGGATTTCGTCCCCGAAATCCACATGTCTAATCAAACAGAAATGGGTACTGTTCTCTCATCAGGGTCTCCACTTCCCAAGTTTGCTCCTCGCGCGGTCACTCTTCCAAAGTACTTTTACCATCGGTACCTCTTTGCTCCTTAGCTTCTTTACCTGTCGGTCTATGATCTTTACCGGTTGCACCTCGTAGTGCAGATCTTCTCGTATTTCCACTGGCGGTTTTTCAAGAATATGTGACGGGTCCCGCACATACTTCTTGAGCATAGAAACATGAAACACATTGTGAATCATCTCTAACTCTGGGGTCAACTGAAGTCGGTAGGCTACAACTCCAATCCTTTCAAGGATTTTGAACGGACCTATGTAACGTGTGTTAAGCTTACCCCGACTGAGGAACCTGATGATCCCTTTCGAAGGTGATACCCTCAGAAATATCTCGTCACCGACCTCAAACTCCAATGTCCTCCGACGTTTATCGGCATAGCTTTTCTACCGGTCTTGGGCAGCTTTGAGCCTATCCTATATGACTTTTATCTTCTCTTTAGTGATCTCGACTAGCTCGGTGCCCTCGAGCTTAGCCTCGCCGACCTCGTCCCAACACAATGGTGTCCGACATTTCCTCCCATACAATGCTTCGTATGGAGGCATGCCTATACTCGCCTGATAACTGTTGTTATAGGCGAATTCCACTAAAGCCAACTGATTGTCCCAACTTCCCTGAAACTCCAAGGAACATGCTCTCAACATGTCTTCCAAAATCTGAATCACACATTCGGACTGCCCATTCGTTTGAGGATGAAATGCGGTGCTAAACCTCAACTTCATACCCATGGATTCCTGAAACTTAGGCCAAAACCGTGATGTGAACCGTGGGTCTCTATATGATACTATGGTAACCGGAACCCCATGCAGTCTCACAATCTCATCAGTGTACAACTTGGTCAGTCGCTCGAGCGTATACGTAGTGTTGATAGGTAGAAAATGAGCACTCTTGGTCAGCCTATCAACCACCACACATACTGCGTCGTAGTTCCTAACCGTCCGTGGCAGACCCACCACGAAGTCCATGGTTACATGCTCCCACTTCCATTCTGGAATGGTAAGTGGTTGTAGCAACCCTGCTGGGTGTTGGTGCTCTGCCTTAACCTATTGACAGGTGAGGCAATGACTCACGTATTCTGCAATCTCTCTCTTCATCCCCGACCACCAGTAACTTTCTTTCAAGTCCCGATACATCTTTGTACCGCCCGGGTGCATGGCATACGCAGATGAGTGAGCCTCCTCAAGGATAGATTTACGGAGCTCCTCATCCGATGGCACACACACTCGTTCCTTGAATAGTAGAAGTTCATCTTCTCTCTCACGGAAACCCTCAACGGGCCCCACAAGCATCCGTTCCCGGATTTTCTGAAATTCCTCGTCATTGCCTTGACATGTCCTGATTTCGTCTAACAAGGTGGGTCTCACCTCAAATCTGGCCAATAACGCCCCGTCCGTGGATACCTCCACGCGTGCCCTCAACGCCCGTAAGCATGTGAGTAAAACCCCTGATGATGAGCTCTTCCTGCTCAGTGCATCAGCTACAACATTAGCCTTGCCTGGATGATAGTCAATGATCAAGTTATAATCCTTGATCAACTCCATCCATCTTCTCTGTCTCATGTTCAACTCTTTCTGAGTGAACACATACTTCAAGCTCTTGTGGTCAGTATAGATGTGACACAACTCTCCGTAGAGGTAGTGCCTCCAAATCTTCAATGCAAACACCACAGCACCTAGCTCCAGATCATGTGTGGGATTGTTTACTTCATGCTTTCTCAACTGTCGAGAAGCATAAGCAAATACCTTCCCTGATTGCATCAGTACACATCCAAGTCCCTGAATGCTAGCATCACTGTAGATGTCATACCCTAACCCTTGCACGGGTAGGGCAAGCACTGGTGCTTCAGTCAAACATTTCTTTAGCTCAAGAAACCCCTTCTCACACTTGTCATCCCACACAAACTTAGCCACCTTTTGAGTGAACTTTGTGAGTGGAGATGCTATCACCGAGAACCTCTCCACGAATTTGCGGTAATAACCCGCTAGACAAAGAAAACTTCGTATTTCCTTCACATTCTTGGGCCTCTCCCAATTAGTGACTGCTTCAATCTTCGAGTTATCAACTGAAATTCTCGAGCCCGATACCACATGCCCGAGAAAACTGATCTCTCCAAGCCAAAATTCACATTTAGAGAATTTGGCAAAGAGTTGCTTCTCCCGCAGTGTTTCAAGCACAAGCCTTAGATGTTTCTCGTGTTCTTCCTCATTCATGGAGTATATCAAAATGTCATCTATGAATACTATAATGAACTAGTCCAAGTATTGGTGAAATACTCGGTTCATGAGGTCCATGAATGCCGCGGGGGCGTTCGTAAGCCCAAACGACATTACTAGAAACTCATAGTGACCATACCTTGTACGGAATGCACTTTTAGGTATGTCACTCTCCTTGATCTTCAGTTGATGGTAGCCTGACCTCAAGTCGATCTTAGAGAACACGGTTTCCCCCCGTAGTTGATCAAACAAGTCATCGATCCTTGGCAAAGGGAATTTCTTCTTTATCGTGACCTTGTTCAACTGACGGTAATCGATACACATTCTAAGTGTGCCATCTTTCTTCTTTACAAAGAGTACCGGTGCTTCCCATGGTGAATGACTCGGCCTATTGAATCCACTACCCAGTAATTCTTCTTCTAATTGAACCTTCAACTCTTGAAGTTCAGCCGGTGCCATCCGATATGGAGGAATCGAGATGGGTTTTGTGTCGGGTTCTACTTCAATGGTGAACTCAATTTCTCGATCTGGTGGGAGTCCCGGGAGTTATTCAGGAAAAACCTCCGGATACTCACTCACCACCCTCACTTCTGTGAGACTCTTCCCCTTGCCTTCCTTGCCTATGACGTAGGCTAAGTAAGCTTGACACCCTTTCTTCATCATACGCCTTCCTCTTATGGCCGATATGATACAAGGATTGAATTTCCCTCTATCTCCCTCGAAGCATAGAGTATTTCCCTCACTATCTTTTAGTTATAACACCTTGGTGTAGCAATCTACTTTCGCATGGTGTTTTTCAAGCCAATCCATGCCAAGTATAGCATCAAACTCGAGCATATCTAACGACACAAAGTCACCCGTTAGACAGTGTTCCCCTATCCCTACATTACACGAGGGATAGTAGTGTTTCCTCTCCATGTCATCTCCCAATGGTGTAGAGACCAACAAAGGTTGCATCATTACTACCAAAGGCATGTCCAATCCCTTGGCAAACGCTTCGCTCACAAATGAACGTTGTGCCCCGGTATCGATGAGAATTCTCGCGTCCTTATCGTTGATCTTTAGTGTTCCTACATATATAAGTCATGTAAGACACCCTACTCAACATCTCGACTGAAAAGGACCGAATGAAAAAAATTCAGCCTAGGATTATATTACCCTATACCCGGTCCGGTAAGGACCCCTACCCGGTCGGGTATTACTCGAGTCCGTAAGGAAAAACCTTCGGTTAATCTTGCCCGGTCGAGTACATGCCTTGGACCCGAACGAATGTTTATATCCGGTCGGGTATATGTACATACCCGGTCGAGTATGGCTGGAGACATCAAAGTTCTCTGCCAAGAATGCTCGATCGAGCACACGCTTCGAAACGGAAAAATTCACTTATACTCGATCGAGTATATAACCATACCCGATCGGGTATTGCTGAAAATGCCAAAAGTGAAAGATCTGCCACACTTGCCCGAGCGAGTACACACCTCAAAACTGAAGCATGGCCTATACCCGGTCGGGTCTATAGGGATACCCGATCGGGTCCTTCATATTTTCTGAAGATTTTTAATTCAAATAAATGAACAAAATGCATGTGTAATCGAGAGATTACCTGCAATGGAGTCCGGGTTGGCCCGAGCATCTACCTCGGTCATAGCATACACCCGTGCTTGGGTCCTCCCTTGGTTAACGGACGCGGCGTTACTAGCCGTGGGTCCGCTCCTCCTCGTGCCGCCATGAGATGGTCCGGCACGCCCCTTACTAGATGTTGGTCCTTCCATAGCCCCCGATGGCCCCCCTCCATTCAACATTGGGCAAGAGGATTTGAGGTGGCTCGTGCTACCACATTTATAACACCGGGGTGGTTCATTGCACTTCCCCGCATGGTTCTTGCCCAATTTGTGCACCTCGGTGACCACGTACACCCTGATTTGGCCCCTTGCCCTCCTAAGCCCTTATTCTTTTTCGCCGGTGGTGCCGGCGCCCTGAATGAATTGCCACCCCCGGTGTGATGCTTCCGAGAGTGGTCTTGGGGTCCAGAGTTTCCCCATCTCCTCTTCTTCGCCTCTTCGGCGTCCCTCACCTTCCTCTCGTTCCATTGGGCTTCCCCAAGGAGCCCTTGATCAAGGATTCGGCTAAATGTCATGTTATGGTGATAAGTAGCCTGGTCACGGATGTCCAAATGTAGCGCATCCCAAAAATGATTGGTCATACGATTTTCATCCAAAGAGTATTCTGGGATGAATCGTGCCAAGTCACGGAACCTCTATTCCAATTGCCTCACCGAGCAACCATCCTCCTGTCTCAGATTTGTGTACTCTCTCCTTTTGAGATTGACTTCAAAAGTTGAGTAGTACTGATTATAAAACTCCACTTCGAATTTCTCCCAAGTGGCCTCACCGTGGAACTTCCCTTCCATGTATTCCCACCACACAGCAGCTACCCCGTCAAGTAGCCTGGTGGCAACCATCAACTTCATGTCGAGTCCAATTTGCATATCCCTAGAAGCGTCATTCAGCTTCTTAATCCACTCGGTGGCCTCAGATATGTCGCCCTTGCCATCAACTGATTTGCACCCCAAGGCTCTAGCCTCCTTGAGGTACTTGGAGATACGTACCATCTTGTCTCCTCCGAATGCCCCAGATGGAGCACTAGAAGCACCTCGGCTTCCCTGCCCCATGGCTTGCCTAGCCTGTCTAGCTTGGCACCGCTGCTCTCTCTTGGCTTTGTTCTCAAGGTACCATTCTAGTACCTCGCTCATACGGTCATAATGAGGATCATCATCCTCCTCCTCTTCATCAAAGTCCTCCCCGTTGTACGGGGTCTCCTCTTGCTCCGTGCTCGGAGTATAAGTAAAATAATCCGGTTCAGTGGCCCAAGATGGGTGCACAGAACCGATTCGTGTACTACTTGCCGTCGGCGTTGTAGAACGCCTGATATGCACTAGTTTATAATGCATAAATGTATGTTTTTGTATTAACTTGGTGTGGATTTTCTTTCCTCTTTAGTTAGTTTGTAAACATTTGTTTTATGTTGTTTGTAATTGTTTTTTGCTTTCATTTATAGTTGTAGAATAGTAGTAGTGTTTTTAGCAAGGAAAAGGAGAAAAGCTGAAGATAAAAATGGCCAGGAGCGCTAACCCGATCAGGTCATGCACTACACCCGGTCGGGTCTGAGTTGAGAACCAGATCCTTGAGAAAATAGCTAGACCCGGTCGGGTCCCCTACTTGACCCGGTCGGGTCGGATGTGACCCGGAACACCAGAACGTGCCAAGGATCGCCCGAATAAAGAATATCTGATTTTTGAGTCAAACCCGGTCGGGTCCCCTACTTGACCCGGTCGGGTCTGACTTGACCCGGGACATTTTAACGTGCTGAAACACAAAAACGTGGGAGATAATCTGATTTTGACCGGTACCTGGTCGGGTAAGCACTAAACCCGGTCGGGTACCCGGCCAAAGGTGTTGAAAAACACCTATAAATAGCACACTTTTTCTTCACAAAAAATCATCCCTTCTTCCATACTCCTAAGCTCAGTTTAGAATAGCATTTCTTATATTTTTATAGCATGTTTAGTCTCCAAATGAGGAGCTAAACCCTTCCATCTTGGTTTTGCTACTTTGAAGCTTAATGAATTTGTATGTTGTGAGTTATTTTCTTTAATTTTCTTCCTTGAATATTAATTCTTCCTTTCAAATACTATTTCTATATCAAAGTTGGGGAGTGTTACTAAGATGACAATTAGTTAACATCTTGACATTGGTTATAGTAATAGTTATTTCTTCCTCTATGTTAATATTGGGGAGTGTTACTAAGATGACAATTAGTTAACATCTTGATGTTAATCATAGTAGGATTCATATTATTTAATATTCTTCCTTGAGTATTAATTAATTCCTATTCATATTTCATGTTAATATTTTAAACATTACTTAAAGTATCAACTAGTTTTGTTTCTCATATTAATTATTACTAGAATCAATCGGTTAATACGTTTGTTATTAATCCGGTTCTTTCAACGGTAGTAAACTTGGAATATTAATGCATGCATCTCATGGTTAATATGCCAAGGGGAATTAATTACATTGATTAAACCAATAAACCGCTTGTGTCGAGGTTATCAATCTCAATCGTTTTCATCTTAAGTTTATTGCTACTATCAAGGTAATATACGGCGCTTGTTCTATATTGACTCGATAGTAAGTTTTATTAATGAACGCATCTCGTTATTAATAACTACCCTCGATGAACTGGATATACTCCTCGATTGAGTATTCGAGAGGAAGATAGTTAAAGATATAACCGGGATCGACGACCATTTCATTAAGTGGATAAAAGCAAAATCAAGCCTCCACATCTATTAATTAAATTCATATAGGTTGTTTATCTTAGTGTTAATTGTATTAAATCAAATCAAACTGAAAACCCCCCTTGTTACTATTTACATAGAAGAAAAGTGTTTTTTTCCATGTGGATACGAACATTACTTCACTATACTACGTATTAGTGTTGTATTGTAATTATTTTGAGCGCACCTCACGACAAAGTGCACGTCAAATTTGGCGCCATTGCCGGGGAAAGGCAATTAATTTTTCTTTTATTTCATTTCAAAAAAAAAATATATATATTAAACAAAAATATAAAGAGTGCTTATTTTTCTATTTCTGAGCTTTGAGTATATGGTTAAACACCGATCTATAAACCAAATCACCTACCAAACAAAGCCCGAAACAGAACAAGCCTTCGAAAGGTTTAGGAATTTATTTCCGAATACTTCTTCGTAGGAATCATCAAGTGCTAGTTCTCATTCTAGCGACACCGAAGAGCCAATCACTATGGCTCTTGAAACAAGAACGCTGAGGGAGCTCACAGCTCCAAACTTGAATCAACAACCACTGTGTATTACCTTCCCTACACTTGATGAGGGTAATACGTTTGAACTAAAATCTGGGCTCATTCATCTACTGCCATCCTTCCATGGCCTGAGAGGAGAGAATCCGAACAAACACCTCTCGGAGTTTCACGTCGTTTGCACAAGCATGTGTCCAAACGGTGTGACAGAAGAACAGATCAAACTGCGGGCGTTTCCATTTTCTCTGAAGGATACCACAAAGGATTGGCTTTTCTATCTTCCTTCAGGAAGTATAGGTACATGGGCGGCCATGAAGAAAGCGTTCCTGGAAAGGTATTACCCTGCCTCTGTCTCCTCCTCTCTAAAAAAGCAAATTAGCAACGTGGAGCAAAAGGATGATGAATCGTTCTACGAATATTGGGAACGATTCAAGAAACTATGTGCAAGCTGTCCATATAATGGCTATTCGGAGCAAGACCTCATCTTATACTTCTATGATGG
Organism: Cuscuta europaea; assembly: GCA_945859875.1. Taxonomy (NCBI): domain Eukaryota; kingdom Viridiplantae; phylum Streptophyta; class Magnoliopsida; order Solanales; family Convolvulaceae; genus Cuscuta; species Cuscuta europaea. The sequence goes on along the minus strand of CAMAPE010000075.1, from coordinate 4,029,458 downwards.
TCTTTGCAATAAAGATAGGCGGATGATAAACGCCACATGTGGAGGGGGGATTGTCAACAAGACTCCTTCTCAAGCTATAAACCTTATCTCGGAGTTGGCCGAGAATTGTAGGCACTATGATCGGCGGTCATCAAAACGAGTTATGGCGGCAGAATCCAACAACTCGTTGGAAAGTCAAGTAGCCGGCTTGACTTCTTTGGTTAAAGATTTTCTCATTAATCCAAAAACTCAAGAAGTCAAGGACTGCGGCATATGCTCGACACAAGGGCACCCCACCGACTCTTGCCCAACACTACAAGAGGAGAATGGTGAACAAATCAATGCTTTGTGGTTTCAAAATCAAAAGAGGTATAACCCTCAAAGCAACACCTATAATCCGGGATGGAGGGATCATCCTAATTTAAGGTACGGAAACTCTCAACCTCCTCAACCATCAAATCTTCCTCCTCCACCGAAGACATGATTCGATCACTTGTCATGAATATGGAAACGATGCAACAAAATGTGGTCCAATTTCAAGAAACAACAAAATCCAGCATCCACAACTTGGAAAGCCAAATCAGCCAAATCTCAAATGTTGTGAGTAGGCTTGAAGCTAAGGATTCGGCAAGGCTACCATCTCAAACGGAGCCGAATCCTAGGCAACAAGCCCATGCAGTCACATTAAGGAGTGGCAAGGAGTTGGTTATTGCCAAAGAGAAGGCAAAGAGCCACATTGGCGAAGAGGAGGAAGGAGAGGAGCTGGTGGAAGTAACTCAACCGGAGGTGGAAGTTCAAACCCCAACCCCGCCACCGGTCATTCCCGAGATTGAAGCACCCTTCCCCGAGGCTCTAAGGGAAACGCGAAACCTGGAGAAGGACAAGGACATCTATGAGACATTCTCCAAATGTGAGGTAAATATTCCTCTCCTTAACTTGATAAAGGGTGTACCTAGGTTTGCAAAATTTTTCAAAGAACTATGTACAATAAAAAGGAAACATAGACTCAATGGAAAACAAAAAGTCCAAGTTAGTGAACGTGTTTCGGCAGTTTTTCAAAAGAAACTCCCAAAAAAATACAATGATCCGGGCATGTTCACTATACCTTGCAAGTTGGGAGGAACTACGTTTTCAAAAGCCATGCTCGATTTAGGAGCATCAATTAATGTCATTCCTTACTCTTTATACAAATCACTTGAGCTTGGTCTTTTAAATGAAACCGGAGTAGTCATTCAACTTGCGGATAGATCAAATGCTTACCCTAAAGGTATTGTTGAAGACGTACTAGTTATGGTCGACAATTTGATTTTCCCCGCTGACTTTTATGTTTTGGAAATGGAGAATGATAAGAATGTGGTTCATATCCTCTTAGGAAGGCCATTTTTAAAAACCGCTAGAGCAAAGATTGACGTATTTAGCGGCTCTTTAACAATGGAATTTGATGGAGATAAAGTTGACTACAACATTTATGACTCCATGAAATATCCAAATGAAAATCATTCTTTATTTGCCATTGATATTGTTGACCCTCTTGTACAAAATACTTTTGAAATCAATGGAGAGGATGAATTGTTGAGTATACTTGAGAATGACTTCGGGGAAAACTCTTCAGAACTTGCCTTGACCCCCAACACACAAACTATGATAGTGGAATTGGATACTCACTTCCAACTCCCACTTATGCCACCGGGGTCTAGGGCATTTCCGCTAACCATCCTCGAGGAAAAGCCTTTACCTTCAGTTTTGCAGGCACCCGAAGTTGAGATGAAACCACTCCCAAAACACTTGAAATATGTGTTCTTGGGGGAAAACGAGACACTACCGATCATTATCTCAAACAAATTGACCGTGGAGCAAGAAGGCAAATTGATAGCGGTGCTCAAGGAGCATAAACTAGCAATTGGATGGACTATAGCCGACATCAAAGGCATTAGTCCATCTACATGCATGCATCGCATCTTAATGGAGGATGAAGCCAAGCCGGTGCGACAGCCGCAACGAAGACTAAACCCACCTATGATGGAGGTGGTCAAAAAGGAGGTGATCAAGTTACTCCAAATGGGGATAATCTTCCCCATCTCCGACAGCAAGTGGGTTAGCCCAACCCAAGTGGTTCTGAAGAAGACCGGAGTCACGGTGGTGGAGAACAAACATGGAGAACTTATGCCCACCCGAATTCAAAACGGATGGAGGGTATGTATAGACTACCGTAGACTCAATGCGGTTACTAGAAAGGATTTCTTTCCTTTACCCTTCATCGACCAAATGCTTGAGAGACTTGCCGGGCATAAGTTCTATTGCTTTCTTGATGACTACTCTGGGTACTTTCAAGTGCCTATAGCCCCTGAAGATCAAAAGAAGACCACTTTCATTTGTCCATTTGGCACCTTTGCATACCGACGCATGCCATTCGTACTTTGCAATGCCCCGACCACATTCCAACGATGCATGATGAGCATATTCTCTGAATATGTTGAGCTATTTATGGAAGTCTTTATGGATGATTTTACAATCCATGGAGACTCATTCGATTCATGCCTACTTCATATATCTCTTGTTTTGAAAAGTTGTTTAGAATCAAATCTTGTTCTAAACTCTGAAAAATGTCACTTTATGGTGGAGGAACGAATTGTCCTAGGCCATGTGATCTCGTCCAAAGGAATAGAGGTGGACAAAGCAAAAGTGGAAGTTATCCAATCACTACCTTATCCTACCACCGTTAAGGAGATACGATCATTTCTTGGACATGTAGGTTTCTATCGGAGGTTCATCAAAGATTTCTCAAAGATTGCATCTCCTTTATGCACACTGTTGCAAAAGGAGGTGGAGTTCACTTTTTCCGAGGACTGCAAGAAGGCCTTCAATGCTTTGAAGGAGAAGCTAGTAACCGCACCTATCATCCAAGCCCCGGATTGGTCTCTTCCCTTTGAGATCATGTGTGATGCCAGTGACTATGCGGTCGGGGCCGTTTTGGGCCAAAAGGTGGGAAGAGCATCTCATGTGATCTATTATGCATCCACCACACTCAATGATGCCCAACGCAACTACGCCACCACCGAAAAAGAAATGTTGGCCGTTGTTTATGCGCTTGAAAAATTCAGGTCATATTTACTTGGTACCAAGGTGATCATTTACACCGATCATGCGGCTATTAGGTTCTTAATGACAAAGAAGGAGGTCAAACCATGGTTGATTCGATAGATACTACTCCTGAGCGAGTTTGATGTTGAGATCAAGGACAAGAAAGGCATGGAGAACTTGGTGGCCGATCACTTGAGCCGTTTGGTCTTTGATGAAGGAAACAAACATGTCAAAGATGATATCCGAGGAGAATTTCCCGATGAGACCCTCTTCTCTCTTAAGGAAATTCGTCCTTGGTACGCTCATATTGTTAATTTCCTTGTTCTAAACAGGTTTCCACCAAGCTTCTCTAAAGCTCAAAGAGAGAAACTCCAGCATGATGCAAAGCAATACGTATGGGATGAACCATATTTATGAAAACATTGCAAAGATCAGGTCATTCGAAGGTGCATTCCCGAAATAGAAATTGCATCCATACTTGCTTTTTGTCACTCACATGCATGTGGTGGCCACTTTGGAGGGAAACAAACATCCATGAAGGTACTTGAATGCGGTTTTTGGTGGCCAAGCTTATTTCGAGATGCCCATGTCTATTATCAATCTTGTGATAATTGCCAACGCATGGGCAACATCTCTCGAAAACATGAGATGCCACAAGTTCCTATGCTTTATGTGGAGATCTTTGATGTGTGGGGAATAGATTTCATGGGACCTTTTCCTAATTCCCATGGAAATCTATATATTCTCTTGGCGGTAGACTATGTATCCAAGTGGGTGGAAGCAAAAGCCACAAAGACCGATGATGCCAAAGTGGTGACTGAGTTCCTCAAAACCCGCATCTTCTCAAGATTTGGAGTCCCACGCATCTTGATAAGCGATAGAGACACTCACTTCTACAACAAAACTGTGAGTGCCTTGTTGAAGAAATATGGCGTCACACATAAACTCTCCACCGCCTACCACCCACAGACAAACGGTCAAGCCGAGGTATCAAACAGAGAGCTGAAGTCTATACTTCAAAAGACAGTAAATCCAAACCGTAAGGACTGGAGCCTACGCATGGATGATGCCTTATGGGCATACAGAACCGCTTACAAAATCCCAATTGGAATGTCACTCTATAGACTCGTGTTCGGTAAGGCCTGTCACCTTCCGGTCGAACTAGAACACAAGTCTTATTAGGCGGTAAAAACATTCGATCTCGACATGGCAAAGGCGGGAGAGCAAAGGAGGTTGCAACTTCAAGAACTAGAGGAGCTTTGATTGGAGTCCTATGAGAATGCCGCCATCTACAAGAAGAAGGCGAAGGTATGGCATGATAAAATAATAATAAGAAAGGATTTCCAAGTTGGAGACAAAGTCCTTCTTTTTCTCTCACGCCTTCGCCTTTTCCCCGGGAAATTGAGATCACGTTGGGAAGGACCGTTCGAGGTGGTCAAAGTCTACACCCATGGAGCAGTTGAAATAAAAAGCCTCGACACCGAAAAAATCCTCAAGGTTAACGGACATCAACTCAAACCGTTCCTTGAAGGTTTCCCAAAAGAAAGCGTTCAATGCATGGATCTCATCGATCCAATCTTTGAAGAATGAACACAAGCATGGCGTCGTGCCGCGACGTTAACTAAGGCGCTTCTTGGGAGGCAACCCAAGCAAGGTACGTTTACTTGTTTTATTTTATCTTTATTTTCTTTTTAAAAAAGTCTGGGAGGAAAACCCGCCCGGGTATATCCCACACCCGGTCGGGTAACAGCACAAAAGGGGTATACCCGGGCAACTCATCCACCGGGTAAAAATGAAAAAATCAAAAAATAAGAGAATACCCGACCGGGTTTTAGCATTTTTTAACCCCAGGGGTACCCGCACGGCTACCCCAGGGGTATGTTATTTCACCCGATCGGGTATCAACTACCAGACCTCTCTGGTTAAGCAACAAAGCTTACCCGACCGGGTCAAGGAAGGAGACCCGACCGGGTATCTAGCCAACAAACTCTCTGCCAGCCTCTGGAACGCTTACCCGATCGGGTAAATAAGGAGACCCGACCGGGTCAACGGACTTTCAGCCTATACCAGGTCGGGCCTCTCACCTTCTTCCTCATTCTCTCTTCCCATTTTTGAACAACCCACCCCAAAACCTCCATTTTTATCCACCAAAACCTCCAAATCTCCCCCATTCCCCCACCAAATTCATCAAAAAACATCACATTTGTTCATCTCCTCACCTCCCTCTTCCACCCTACACCAATTAATCTTTCCAAAATCCCCCAAATCAACCAAACCCATAAACCCTACCCCAAATTTCGAACCCCTCCATTTTTGGACATTCAAGGTCCAAATTCAAGCCAAAATCCCCAACAAACACCAAATACCTCTTCTCCTCATCATCCTCTACAAAACCATACCACTCACCCTCACCAAATCCCACCTCCCCAAAAAAAATCGAAAATCCTTCACAAAAAAAGGGGAAAACAATTCAATGGCACCAAAAAAGGGAAGAGCTACTTCTTCAAGAGCTCCAAGAGCTATTCCACCCGTCAAGGGCTTCGAATCGGTGGAATTTGAGACCGAAGCACAACGCACCCGCTTCCTTGAGCAATCCGAACGAGAGGTAAAACCCTCCCGCTTTCTATGCCAATTGACATTAACAATGTTATGGATTCATGATATTATGAGAGATATATTCCAAAGGTGTGGCATGCTTAAAATGTTTGATATGCATTATTGGCCATATTCTCGTTTGGTGTATGAGTTTTACAGTTCCGTTGAGCATGTGAAAGATGAAAATGATCACACAAATCACACGATCAACTTTCGTCTGCTCAACGAGAACCGCTCACTCACCAAACGAGAATTCGCTGAACACTTCGGCCTACCCTTGCTTGATGACACGGTAGCGTATAGTTCACCGGTGGCCTATGAACTATGGAGAAGAATGACCGGAATTGTCAATGTTCGTACTTCCCACCTCAATGTCAACCACGTCCAACACCCGGTCTTCCGAATTTTCTTAAAATTCTTGATTAATTGCTTTTTCGGAAGACCAAACAACCATACGAGTGTGGGATGTATGCCTCTTAGCACAAGCTGTTCTTCCGGGTGCCGGCCCATACGATGTGACCACAGTTCTTTGGGATCACATCATCAATGTTATAAATGGTGGAGGAAAAATTCTGATAGGGGGTCTAATTACCCACATTGCCACACTATATGGTTTTGTATGCAATGGTGAACAAAACCACAGGACCCTTCTTGGCCTTCAGTTTTTAAAGAATGCTGGCGATGTGACTCTTTCACACATAGAACATGATGACCTAGAAATCTATAATTGGCACATCATCGATACTACCCCTTCCCTTCCGAAAACCTCCCGCTTAACATCATCGATCACCAAATCGGTGATGGACATCACTATTGTATTCCCGGGGGAATTCCACCACATTTTGCACCCCCAGAAAATGAGGCGGGGGACAATGACGCCGCCAATGAACAGCCTGCACTTGAAGCACCACCCATCATTCCTGAACAACCTCTCCCACAACCCCATGCTCATCAATACTCTCCATTTGAGCAAGAAATGCTAAACAGCATGAATGCTCTTAACCTCAATTACACCCAACTTCGGGAGGAAGTCGGGTTGTACAGAAATGAGCAAAGGCATAGCTTCGAGAGGATTGAAGAACAAAGGCGAGAAGATTGGCGCCGATATGAAGAGGACCAAAGGAGGACTTTTGGGCCTATCTATTCCTATATCGCACATCAGGGAAACTTCACCTCTATGACCACTCCTCCTCCGGTACCCTCATGGTACAACCCCACTGAATGGGGTTATTTTGGTAGCTCGACCTCTAGTGGTGGAGGCGGGGAAGACGGATACAGCGGTGATCATATGGACGAGGATACACAATATAGGGGCTATGAAGGATTTTTCGATGGCGGAGATGCGGGCGGGCACTAGGGACTGTGCCACGGACTAGTGGTGGGGGAGATCTTCCCGGTATGTTCACATTCACACTCTTTATTCTTGTTATCTTCCTAGAAAAAAAAATAAAAATAAAAATAAAAATAAGAGAAAGCTTGTTAAGTTGAAAACCCACAAAGGGCAGCTTAAGCAAAAATAAAGCAAAAATAAGAGTGAGTTTGTGAGATTTATAAAAAAAATGTGGGAAGCTGGGTTGAAAACCCAAAAGGGCACCAAGGCAAAATGAGAGAGTGAGAGAAATATTTCTTTTTATTCTGCAGGATCCTAAGGGTGATGACTGAAGAAGGCTCATTGCATAAGAAATTGGAATGGAAGACCCCTTGATATGGCCTTTTTTATGTTACAGGGGATACTGTGTAAATTAATTTTTGTTCAACAAACTTTGTGATGGTTGAGGTGATGAACTTATCATTTATGGATTTCTTGGATTACATTTACTCGAGACGAGTAAAGATTCAAGTGTGGGGATATTTGATATGCACTAGTTTATAGTGCATAAATGTTTGTTTTTGTATTAACTTGGTGTGGATTTTCTTTCCTCTTTAGTTAGTTTGTAAACATTTGTTTTATGTTGTTTGTAATTGTTTTTTGCTTTCATTTATAGTTGTAGAATAGTAGTAGTGTTTTTAGCAAGGAAAAGGAGAAAAGCTGAAGATAAAAATGGCCAGGAGCACTAACCCGGTCGGGTCATGCACTACACCCGGTCGGGTCTGAGTTGAGAACCAGATCCTTGAGAAAATAGCTAGACCCGGTCGGGTCCCCTACTTGACCCGGTCGGGTCGGATGTGACCCGGAACACCAGAACGTGCCAAGGATCGCCCGAATAAAGAAGATCTGATTTTTGAGTCAAACCCGGTCGGGTCCCCTACTTGACCTGGTCGGGTCTGACTTGACCCGGGACATTTTAACGTTCTGAAACACAAAAACGTGGGAGATAATCTGATTTTGACCGGTACCCGGTCGGGTAAGCACTAAACCCGGTCGGGTACCCGGCCAAAGGTGTTGAAAAACACCTATAAATAGCACACTTTTTCTTCACAAAAAATCATCCCTTCTTCCATACTCCTAAGCTCAGTTTAGAATAGCATTTCTTATATTTTTATAGCATGTTTAGTCTCCAAATGAGGAGCTAAACCCTTCCATCTTGGTTTTGCTACTTTGAAGCTTAATGAATTTGTAAGTTGTGAGTTATTTTCTTTACTTTTCTTCCTTGAATATTAATTCTTCCTTTCAAATACTTTTTCTTTATCAAAGTTGGGGAGTGTTACTAAGATGACAATTAGTTAACATCTTGACATTGGTTATAGTAATAGTTATTTCTTCCTCTATGTTAATATTGGGGAGTGTTACTAAGATGACAATTAGTTAACATCTTGATGTTAATCATAGTAGGATTCATATTCTTTAATATTCTTCCTTGAGTATTAATTGATTTCTATTCATATTTCATGTTAATATTTTAAACATTACTTAAAGTATCAACTAGTTTTGTTATACAACAAATTATCATACTAATTAATAAAATGTATAAATTTGATGTTACAAGCGACATACTTAATCCACAATTAAGAAGTTAGAAAATACAAATAATAACCTATCGACATACTATTCATTATTGATCAATAATAATAAGTATTAGTATATTTAAGTAGTTCAATGTGCCACATATCCAACAACAACGCATCCTTCTAAGAGAAATACTATTTGTACTCACTCTTATATCCACCAATGTGAGAGACTGTTTTTGGGTTGTGAATCACGTTCACTCACAAAACATGTCTTGTTTTATTTGTGCAAAATTATCTCACATTGGTGGTATAAAAGTGGTGGGTATAAGGGTGACTACAAATTACAATATTGTTCTTCTAAAAATAACTTAAACAACATATAGATATAATCACATCAATAGTGATTTTCAACAAAAAATTAAAATTATTTAAGCATCATGGAAATCATTTCTCTCTAAAAGGATGTGTATCTTTAATCACTTTTATAATTTTAAAGGAATTGTTTGATAGGACTTTTAGTACTACCTCCGTCCCAAAAAACTTCGCCATTTCAAAAAATTTGAACATTGATTTTGATGAGTATAATATTATGAAAATTATAAATTTTATACTTTTATGAAAGTACTTTTAACAAAGAACAATTTCATGTGATTTTTATATTATAAATAATTTTCAATAAAAAGATATAGTCGGTCAAAGTTTTGAAAATGGAAAAGTTTTTTGGGACGGAGGTACTATAATTGTATATCCATATATTTTTTATTTACAAAGTACCATACTGAAGCAATTCAGTACACTATTATCAAAAATAAATTAAATCACCAAATCTTACAGTACAGTATAATAAATTCGGTATATACTTCAAGTTTCGGTATTTATGAAAAACAAAATATTTAGTGGTATTTTACGGATAACTAGGTAAGAACTGAATCTTCATATTGGAGATTGTGAAAATTGCATTAAATTAAATAAAAATAAGCTTAAGTCGGATAAAGAATAATGACTCCGTATCTTAAAAAACGAGGAACAAAATTTGAAGTTTTGTTGAGAATATCGTGAAATGAAAAAACTACAATATATACGTTTTGTATTTTATAAAACTAGTTTATTTGATATTAGCCGATGAAAACACATCTTTAATAAACTTCTTCAACTTTTTCCAAAAAAAAATAAACTTCTTCAACTGGGAAAGTAAATGCATAGAGGAGAAGAATTAAAGAATACATAAAGGTTTGGTAGCAATTGCAGGGTTTTCTGATTGAGGATTCCGGTATATTTAGAAAATTGTATGAAGAAGTGAACAACAATCAGAGTGGCGCAGCGGAAGCGTGGTGGGCCCATAACCCACAGGTCCCAGGATCGAAACCTGGCTCTGATAAGAATGGCTTCCTTTTGTTTTTGTTGTTTCCTCTTTGATGGTCTTAATGTCCGAGTTTTGCCCAGCATAATACTTTGCTTAACTACCGTGTCTAGCAAAATTTACTACACATAATAAGTTGGATACTTGCTTTTACGATACAAATGAATGATGATTGATAGCCTTTTTAGTACTCCCTCCGTCCCCCTTAGATTGTCCCATTTTCTCTTTTCGGAAGTCTCACAAAGATTATCCTATATCGAATTTGGTAAAGATTGTGTGGCTCTAAAACTTTCTTACTTTATTCTTACTTTATCAATTTAAAATCAACCACACAAACTCATTTTTCTTAATAATCGTGCCGCCTTCTTCCGTCTCAATCTTAGTGGGACGGAGGTAGTACTACATAAATGAATTAAACATTACATGGCCTAGGAAATTATATTCATATCAACAAAACGTGCTACAAAGTTCTAAGTGACATGGCTGAGAGGGCTAATCCCCGATTCATGAGTGCGTATACCGTGCAACCAGTGCATGGTGAACATCATGCACCCATTGGGTATTATTTTTTCTCTTTTCTTAAAAATAGTAATAACATTTTTATTTTTTATCCGATTTTTATAAAATTTATATCAACATTTTTTATTTTTCACGATCTTTCAAATGAGACTAATATTGCCTATATAATTTTAACATATTATCGAACTATTATATTAACTTATGTAAAATATGTAATTTTATGTGTAGAAATATGTAACTCACATCCAGTCAGGCCAAATGCAAGTCGTGTGTATAAATATGTAACTCTACGTGTAAAAATATGTAACTTTACGCGTAAAAATATGTAACTCGCGTTCAGACAGGTCAAATACAACTCGTGTGTATAACTATGTAACTCACGTGTGTAAATATGTAACTTTACGTGTAAAAATATGTAACTCGCGTTCAGACAGGTCAAATACAACTCGTATGTATAAATATGTAACTCACGTATATAAATATGTAACTTTACGTGTAAAAATATGTAACTTTACGTGTAAAAATATGTAACTCGCGTGTATAAATATGTAACTTTACGTGTAAAAATATGTAACTTTACGTGTAAAAATATGTAACTCGCGTTCAGGCAGGCCAAATACAACTCGTGTGTATAAATATATAACTTTACTTGTACCAATATGTAACTTTACGTATAAAAATATGTAACTCACATGTATAAATACATAATAAAATAAATTTTTTATATACACAATTTTAAGATAAATTGTGATTTACACAATTATTTTTCTGTATTAAATTTAGTTCGATTTACCTTATAATCCAATACTCATTAATATAATAGTTCGATAATTTCTTAAAATTACATAAGCAATATTGGTCTCATTTGAAAGATCGTGAAAAATAAAAAATGTTGATATAAATTTTATAAAAATCGGATCAAAAATAAAAAAGTTATTAGCATTTTTTAAAAACAAAAGAAAACAAAAAGGAAATCTGTGTACCGGTCATACGGTATAATTTGCCCCAATTCATCCTCTATGTCATCATCCCTGTTGTGTAAATCCCGTAGATCCGAAAGCCCAACACGAACTTTGGATATATCAGGAATGGCACAGAATCAAAGTGTATAAACAAAATATAAAATATGAACTCACTAATACTCGAAAGCTCACTTGTATTAACTAACCAGTCTGATTACAAGGAATTTCCCGATCGGTAGGTCGAAAACAATACTTTAATACAAGAAACAAGAGCAATGATGCTATTCTAGAGCCTGAGTATTGAAATGCTAACCCTTACAATGACTTGAAACCTTCTATTTATACTAATGGAGAGCATGTGTTGCCCTATGCTGATTGGCCATTGTTCCACCGACTTGGTCATCCATGTTTCCACTTGCTGATGTCACAATCCGGCATTAATTGCACCTGGCCACTTGCTGGCTGGCCGTTGCCCGAACGGGATGTTGGGCTATGCTGAATATGCTGGCAAATTGGCCCAAGTATAATATATAGCCCGAACTCCGTTCGGTATGTTTTCTGACTGGGCCAACCCTTATTTGGGCCAAATCTCGTTCGGCGTTAATTCTACCTTGATTATCTCATCATAGAGTGATGGGCCCGTTGCTTGGGCCGGGTATCTTGGGCCTTCTTGATCCGGGTATTGGGCCTCTAGGTCAATATCCCAACACAAGTCCCCCACTTCCGATGTCTCGAACAACAGTGAGTGCATTAGGAAGTATGAATACCAATGTTGCAATCCGCCGAATGGCGATCGGGGTACAGAAGTAATCAGTTCCCCATGCTGTGATTTGACGGCTGCCGCTTCATTTCCCCATATTCATCATGGTAACCGTCGTTTAGTCTTTTCATTAGACACGCGTTTATCTTAAATGCTTCTAGTGACGTGTCGCTCCCTGATTGGTTCTTGACACGACGGTTTCAAGGCTATAAATTAGCCTTTAACTTCTCAAATCCGGGTTTCGATTCTGCAATTCTCTGCACCTTGTTGATTCCCCTGCAATTTTCTCCCAGCTTCCATCGCTCAGGTACCTTTCCTCCCTCTGTTCCTTATCTTCATTTCCGGCTCGACCGAGATGAGTCCCAACCAGCATTCTTCTTATTCGGAGATGGCCTCCCATGGAGATGACCGTGACGCCGCTATTGTGGACGTCATCACAGTCCCATTCGCCGGTGGTTCTACTGAAACGGCGACAAATACCAGGGCTGAGGCGGAGGACCTTCCTAGCACTTCATCTTCCTCTGGTGAAAGTTCCGATGGCACAAAATCTGAGGACGAAATGGCCTTAATGGCGGCTGGACGGCCAAAAGATGTTCCCCGTCATTCCCTCGACTTAGGTTTAATTAGGGCAAGACGGCAGAAATTGACCGCCAATAATAGGGCCGAAATCCCGGCCCTAATCCCAGACCCAGTGGACTTTCGATTGCACGCTGGGCTTCATCCCCTACGTCACGCCCCTGGGATGACCGTGGTCCATTTTGATTCAGTGAGGGCTGGGCTCAGATTTCCGTTACACCCCTTTTTTATTTCATTTTTTAATTTTTATGAAATTGTACCTGCCCAAGTTATGTCGAACTCCTATCGGGCAATGGCGGGCTTTATCTGTCGTTGCAAAGATGTCGGTGCCTCGCCGACCTTGGACTTATTTCATCAATTTTTCAAAGTAGCCCCTCAACAAACCCATGGGTACCTAGCTGCTAGTTCCCGAACGGGCCATATCTTATTCAAAGGCAATCTGACCTCAATCAAGGGATGGAAAGATAGATTTTTCTTCGTGTCTATCCCGGACGGGTTGATCCCTCATAAATGGAACGTCTTTCCCCGCAAGACTCCCGACCCAGTACTCACTGAGGAAATTTATAAGGACGTTCTTGCTGTGGAGAAGGACAAGTGTTGTGATATCATGACCTACTTGACTCCCGATCGGCTGGTTAAAGTCGGGATAGGTACTTCCCGTTCTCTTGGGTTTACTTGTTTTGAGAATCAAGTGCCATAGTCCAGGCGGTCCTTCCCGTGCGAGAAACGTTCCTTTTTTGTTACTAGTTTCTCTCATGCTAAAGGCCGCTCGGTACTAACATTTCCCTTTGTCATTTTTCAGCTCCCAATCCAGACGCTACTATGGATGATAGTCGTGTGCTCCTTGCCGGTGGGATCGGGAAGAGGAAGAAGAAGATGAAGAGGAATCCTAAAGTTGATTCACCCACCGCTGCTGCTCCTCAATCCGAACCGGCACCGACCGTTCAGCAACCGGAGCCTATCCACCAATTCTCCGGTCAGGATCATTTTGACGCTATGATGATCGATGACTGCTTTGGTTCTGATCAACTGCATCAGTTCTCCCAACACTTCGACTCCGTTCAGGGGGAACCCTCGAACGTAAGTGGGACTCATACCGACCATATCACTGGTCAGGTCGAGCGGATCTTCTTATCGGATCCTGTTCACGAGGTGTTAGAAAAGGCTGGTTCTACCGCGAGCCAGATCTGGTCGACATCCTCTTGGTTCAACAATTTCTCCCTTCCTCAGTTGCCGGTCGAGCAATCTGAAGAATGTCTGGCCTTGACCGCTCTGAAGGTATATTATCTTTTGCGCTCTGTTTTTATTTTATTCTCTGTAATCAGTGCTAACTCTCGAACGGTGCTCTGTAGATGGGTTTGTACACCCTCCAAATGTGGGAAGCCCGTCTGGCCAAGGAACGGGAGCTAATTGTTGCTCAATCTTCTGTTGAGCAAACCGTTGCTGCCGCCATCTCCTCCCTGGAAGCCGAACGGAAAGCTTTTGCGGAGGAAAAACAAAGGCTGGATGCTGAGCTTGGTACCCTTCGGGTCCAACTTGCTGCTTCCCAAGCCAAGGTCATTGCTGCCGAGGCCGCACAGATCAAGTTCGAGGAGATGCCTTCCAGCATCCCGGACGGACCCTATGAAGTGAATGAGGATCTGTCTGCTGTCCGGGAAACATTTAAATCCTCTGATGAATTCTCCATCATCAAGGACGATCATGCAAAGACGCAAATCCCGTTCGCCTTTGGAGCATACTTGAAGGGTTTCCCTAAAGGTGCTGGTCGGCTCTCGGCAGGGGTGGCTCTTTTGGACAAGGATCCTGAGGCCAAGAAATGGAATGACTTCATCGTTACAGATCTTTATGCCAAGATCGGCCAGGTCCTGCTGCGTCCCTTCGTCGCTCAACTTCAAAACAATCTGGGGAGGCCGGTTCAGGCTTCTGATCTTCCCCAGGATGACAGTATACAAGCTCAATTTGAGAAATTTCAGTGAGATCAGCAACGGGAAGCTGATCGGGCTGCTGGGAGAGAGCCTGAACCCCCGTCTGATGATGATGAAGACGCGGATGGGGTTCTGGTAGGGAGTTCTGTTAGCCTCAGAGAAGCAATAGGCAGTAGGCCTTCTGTTAACTCGTAGAACAAGTTCTGCTGAACACAGATACCAAGTCCAAGGAGTTATACAGTTCTAACTAAGTGCAAGTATTAAAAGCAGTAAGTAAACGACACCAGGGATTTTTATAGTGGTTCAAGGAACAACTCGTTCCTCTAATCCACTGTTCCACTAAGCTGTAAAAACTGCCGTTTACAAAGCCTTAGTCCTAGCACTTAAGAAGCACTCCACGTCTTCTTCAAGCCTAGATGTGTCCTGGGATGCACTGCCTGGCTTCCTTTAACACTGGTCCTTTCACTGAGTTTCCTTGAAGTATCACCACTTCACTACTCCAGTTATTTGGACGTCCTTCTTGTAGCAAGAAGAGTTTCTGTTGAAACTGGGGTTCCTCCAACTAGCTTCGTTACAAAAGATTTGTATGTGATGAGCTTGAAGAGTTGAAGAACACTTGGAACTTTGCTTGAGTTGGAAAGAGTATTTTTCCAACTTCTGCCTTCTCTTGTAGAAGATAATGAGTTTGAATCTCAAAGAGGCTTTTTGCTTTTCAGAGTTTGAATATCTTGCTTGTAGCAATGTGATCTTGGCAAAGTTATAGCAAAGTTATCCGGATGTTCTTCGTAGTGTATCTTTTTATACTGAGGTTGTCTTCCCGTTGGAGGAGTAGGAGGACAACTACATTTAATGCGCGAGCAGTTGACTTGACCAGTAGGACCCGGTAAAGTTGGCGGGTTACTATTTTGGGATAAAGTAAATCTGACATTGCGGCCAATCATCTGCAATTACTCCACGGAGCATGGGGAGCATTAAATGAGCATTTAATGCGAGCACTGTAGCTTTTCCGTTTCATACTCCTAGCCGTTGAAGGAATCTTTAAGTTGACTTCCCGGCTTTGTGGATTTCTTCCAAGTGTAAGACCTTCTGGTGTCATTGGCAGAGAACTGATTCAGAGAAGATCTTGAGCACTTCTGTTGAAAGTAGCTTACAGAGGACCAATAGGGTTTCTGTCAAGCTAAAGGGTAACAGAGACCCTGAGGTTTTCTGTTCCTAGACAGAGAACCAAAATCTTCTGTCTGGAGGACTTCTGGTAGAGAGGCCTTCTGGTAGTCGATTATGCTAAGAACTTTACAAGGGAAAATTCTAATACATAATTTCTAAAAGGGGTACTCTAAAGTCCTAATTAATATAGCATCATCAAAATCTAAATACAATTATTCCTTACAATTTCCCCCTTTTTGATGATGCCAAAACCCTTTAACTATTTCCAGAGAAGTGCCTTCACCATAAAAATTTAAAGTTTAAAACTTTTCATTAATAACTTGGTGGGCAACTTGGCATAGGAAAATAGTAAGAGTGCGATACATTCAGATAGCAGTTCAAAAAAGAAACAAGTACAGAATGAAATAGTAAGCAACAAAGAGTAAAGAAGCAAAGAGACTTTAGAAGGAGCAGAGATAAGCTTTTATTAGATCAAGAGTATTAAGAGAAGTTTTAAGGAATTACAGATTTTGCCTTTCAGCTTCAGCTCTGGTTCTGCGATCTTGTTCCTTCAGATTCTTCAGTTCAGCATTCACTTCTTCTCTTATGCCAGCCAGATTTCCTGGTGCTTGACATGAGGCCCAAATGGGAGAGAGCTTGCAGTTTAGATAATGAAGTACTCCCTCATGTACATCCTTGCCTGGGAGTATTCTCTTGTGGAACCAATATTCAGCCTCTTCCAGAGAACCACCATGTCTGACCCTTATATGACCATCTCTGTCAAGATAGAGATTCTGTCTTTGAGTTGGGGTCATCTTCTGTTGAATTTCTTCGAACTGTGCTCTATCAATCTTTTGGGAGCCTCCAAGTCTCCACTCAGTTAGGCTCAAGGGTTTCTTCTTCTTGGTAGAACCTCTGCGAGGAGAAGAAGGTCTTGAAGTACCAGCTTCTCTCTTCTTCTGTTGGGAGGCCTGGAAGTAAGGGGTTGGATCAATATCAGATGAGGGCCCAGCAGTTGGTCTAGGGGGCAATTTCTTCTGTTGGGGGTCCTTTTCCTTTTCCCCCCTTTTGGCATCATCCAGGTCAGAGATCATCATGGCAATTTTCTAGAACTCTGTTGCCTGGGAGATGGCTATCTGCTCAAGAGTTTCTGGCAAGGTCTGCGTGACAGAGGTCAGACCTTCTATTAAGTTCTGTTGACGATCAAGAGCAGACTTGATGTCCTGAGAGCCAGCTTCAAATAGTATCAGCTTCTGATACCTTTCTTGATCCTTCTTGATCAGGGTGGCCACTTGATCTTTGTGATCATTATTCAAGAGTTGTAGCTGCATAAACTTCTCAGCAGATTGATCTTCATACCATTGTACAATGTCAAGGGATTCTGTTATATCCTTGAGTTGTTTATTCTGCTTATTGAGAATCTGAGACTGGGAGTAGAGAACAGAGTGGACACCATCCACTTCTCTGGCAACAACATTAAGCTTTGCAGATGATGATTCCATGAAGGTGACCAGTGTCTGGGTCAGAGCTTCAACCTTCTCTGAGATATGCTGAAATCCAGCCTCAAGATGATTGTGAACAAAGGTGAGATGTTCATGGTGCTTGGTGTTGATTTCAGCCAATTGATCCATTTCATCAAGCATCTTACCACCAAAATCCTTAGCTGCAGTGACAAACTGATTGAAGGAGATTTGGGGCTTATCTTCTTTGGATTCTGTGTTCCCAGGCATACCTAGACCTCTTGATTTAGGCATAGGAGGCCTTCTGGGTTGTTCTTCATGCTGAGGAGGGGTCTTCCTCCTTTTGGAAGTTTCATCAGCAGCAATGGAGGATGTAAGAAATCCATCATTGTCACTGGAAGAGGAAGGCACCCTGAAGATAGGTTTCCTGATGGGGGTAGAAGCCACAGAGTGTTGAGGGGAGATAGGAGTGGCTGCATCTTGTGGTGCAGGCTTTGGAGAAGCAGTTCTGGATTCCTTGATGGAGGGGTTTTCTTGTTGATGTGAGGGAGCATTCTGTTGTTGTGGAGGAGAGGGTGGAGGTGATGGTGATCTGGATCTGATTGAGGGTTGGGATTTGCAGGGAGATGGATTTTTGGTTTTGGGTGAAGAGGTATTCTGTTGGGGTGAAGTTGTAGAGGAGATGACTTGTTGGTGTTGGTATGGGATAATTTGTCCTTGAGGGGATGGTGATTTGTTCTTTGGAGGAGAGAACGGTTTGCAGGGTGAAGGAGATGAAGATTTGGGGGTGGAGGGTTTCTGGTGTGAAGGGGTTTTCTGTGCAGAGATGGTTTTCTGTGGGGGTGAGGGGGATTTCTGTTGGGGTTGGGGAGAAGAGTTTTTAGGAGAGGGAGGGGGAGAAGGAATGATTGGGGGAATTACCTCTAGTATTGTTTCTGTGAACAGAGGGTCTCTCCATTCTTTGACAAGTCTTTCCATGACCAGAGGTAGATCATTGGCAGTAGAGGGTTCACCTTCTCCATGTGCACTGTGGCGAAATTTGATCATTGACTCCTTCCTCTTTTTCTCAACTAGCCAAGCATCAAAGTCATTCATCTCATGCTCTTGAAGAGCCTTCACATGGTCTTCTGGTGAGTTTCTGACCAGAGGTGCTTTTCCTTGAAGTTTCTCCTTCTTCTTCTGTAGGACAGAAAGAAGAAAATCCTTGTTTAGGCAGGACTCCACATCTTCTGTGTCAGCCCATCTGAGTACTTCTTCTTCTTCAGAGATGAAGTAGGACAAGTTCTTGAGGAGCTCAGTGAGAGGTCCCACTCTCCACTTTCTCCATGCCAGAACCCTGATGAATTTCCTATCAGGGCTTGAAGTACTGCTTACTTCTTGGTGTTCTGGTGAAGGAACCACCATAGGTTGAACATTTGCAGAGGCAGGAGGAGAAGAATGTAGTTCCCCCTGAGTAGTGGCATTCTGCACCACTACTTCTTCTTCTGAGTCACTTGACTCAAAGATGATCCTCTTGCCGTGCCAAGCATTTCTGTTGGCTGGTGCAGAGGTGACAGAGTCCTCCAGCTTCTCCTGTGCTGCAGGTGTCAAAATTTTGGTCTTCTTTGCAATGGGGGAGGCAGAAGGGGTGCTTGCTGAAGAGATAGGTGAAGGTGCCTTTCTCTTAAGGACAGACTTCTTTGCCACCATCTTGTGGACTTTGACAGGTGTGGTCTTCTTCTTGGGAACCTTCTTGACCACCTTCTTCACCAAAGGCATTTCTTCTTCAGAGTCAGAAGGGGTAGGAGGTTTCTGTTGCTTCTTTGAAACTTTCTTTGGTTGAACAACCTTCTGTTGTTGCCTTTCTCTGTTGAACTCAAGGGTTATGAGTCTTTTCTGCTCTGCCTTGAGAGCAACCTTCCTGTCACTTGAAGTGTTGAGGAAGAGCAACTTGGTGTAGTCGGCCTCAATGGGGTTTCTCAGCCCTATTCTTGCCTTGAGCAAGATTTCAGAGATTAGGAGACCATAACCCATGGGGGTCCTGAACAGACCGGTCTCCTTGTCTTTCTTCTTGATGAATTCAACAAGGGATTTGACAATTACCTGTCCCCAGTTGATGTTCATCCCATGATGAACTGCAAAGACAGCCTTTGCATTCAGTGCATTCATGTCATCTGTGGAGGTGCTCTTGCTCCAGACACACCTATGCAGGATGTTGACCAATTTCTCATAGTCGCTCAGAAGAAGGTTTTTCTTCATGTAAAGCTTTGGAACTCTACCCACTTCAGGTCGGCAGTAGAGTTGGACAAAGTTGTCCACAGTGACGTTGACACTGTCCAGAGTGAGGAAACCTTCAGTTTCTTCTTCTTGTGGGTCCTCTACTATGCCAAAGAGAGCGTTGAGGTCTGCAGGAGTGAGGGTAATGTCTTCACCATTGACATTAGACCGAATGGTCTCCCCTTCGTATGTAGCGTTGAGATAGAACTCTGCTACGTCCCTTGTACTGTAGGATTCAAAGTGATAACCTACCACTTTGTTCAGTTGGGAGTCCTCCATTCCCTTGATGATCTTCATCATCGTTTCGTGGTTTTAAGCGAGTTCAGGGAGTGCGGAGAGGTCGCAGTTCATCCCTGTGTAAATGTTTGAAACAAGAGTGTTGATTTCCTCCTTGGTGAGGTCGTTGATGTTGATGAAAGCCATTTGATCAGAGAAGAATTGCATAAAGCTTGAGAGCTATGGAGGTTTGAAAGTTTGAAAGTAATGAGAGCAGTAGCGGTTTAGGTTTGCGAAAGGGGAATTTATGGGTTTGGGTTAGTGGACGTTTGGAATTAATTTATGGTTCCAAGAAACCAATAAATGTAAAAAGGAGCGGAGTAAATAAACGGGGGCGCAGTAAATATTATACGGCTTGATACCGTTTTAAGGGTAAAAGGGTAAAAGACCTGTAATAATTTACTAGGACACCCGGTTTTCAGAAAATTTCTAAGTCCACAACCTTCTGAGGGTTTTTCTGTAGAAGGGGGGTTTTCTGTTGCTGAGGTGTTCTGCCATGGTAGGGACCAGAAGAGGTTGACAGAGGGGGGTTAACAGAAGGGGTTCTGCTACAGGTAATCTGTCAACAGCAAATGAGCAACAGAGGGCCTTCCTTTTCAACTTTCCCTTGGAATCTCATCCATCATTCACAATTCCTCTCTCAGTTTGTTGAACCTAGCCTCAGGAAGAGGCTTTGTCAGGATATCTGCAAGTTGGTCTTCTGTTGGCACATGTTCCATGCAGATGTGCTTCTTTTCAACATGATCTCTGATGAAGTGATGTCTGATCTCAATGTGCTTTGTCCTGGAATGAAGAACTGGATTCTGAGTGATAGCAATAGCACTGGTGTTGTCACACAACAGCTTGATCTCCTTTGCTTGAACTCCATAGTCCTTCAGTTGTTGCTTCATCCAGAGTAGCTGAGCACAGCAACTCCCAGCTGCAATGTACTCTGCCTCAGCTGTACTTGTTGAGATGGAGTTCTGCTTCTTGCTAAACCAGGAAACAAGCCTTCCTCCTAGCAATTGGCAGTGACCAGAGGTGCTCTTTCTGTCTAGTCTGCAACCTGCAAAATCTGAGTCAGAATAACCAATTAGTTCAAAGTTACCTCCCTTTGGATACCATAGGCCTGCATTTGGATTTCCTTTGATGTATCTGATGATTCTCTTTGCAGCACTTAAATGGCTTTCCTTGGGCTTTGATTGGTATCTGGCACATATTCCAACAGAGAATGAGATGTCTGGTCTGCTTGCAGTTAGATACAACAGAGATCCTATGATTCCTCTATATGTTGTTGCATCTACATCCTTCCCTTCATCATCTGGACCAATTCCTTGTGAAGTGTTCATGGGAATCTTCACTGATGATTTGCCTTCCACTCCAAACTTCTTGATTAGATCTCTGGTGTACTTCCCTTGATTGATAAAGATCCCTTCTGGAACTTGTTTGACTTGAAGTCCTAGGAAGTAACTGAGTTCTCCCATCATACTCATTTCAAATTGACTCTGCATCACTTGAGAAAATTTCTTGCACAGTTCTGGATTAGTACTTCCAAATATAATGTCATCAACATATATTTGTACTAACAGAATATGATTAGCGACAGAGATTTGAAATAGAGTTTTGTCAACCTTTCCTTTAGTAAACCCATGGTTCACCAGGAAAAGGGACAATGTGTCATACCAGGCTCTGGGAGCTTGCTTAAGACCATAAAGGGCCTTTTTAAGCTTGTAGACACAAGAAGATTGAGTAGGAATGACAAAACCTGGTGGTTGTTCCACATAAACTTCCTCTTCAAGATCTCCATTCAGAAATGCACTTTTGACATCCATCTGGTAGACCTTGATGTTGTTGTAGGCAGCATAGGCTAGGAAGATTCTGATGGCTTCAAGTCTGGCAACTGGTGCAAAGGTCTCATCAAAATCTATTCCTTCTTCTTGACAATATCCTTTAGCAACTAGCCTTGCTTTGTTCCTTACAATGTTGCCATCTTCATCTGCTTTGTTCTTGAATACCCATTTGGTTCCAATGACATTCTGGTGCTTTGGCCTAGGAACAGGTTCCCATACTTTGTTCCTTTCAAACTGAGTGAGCTCTTCTTGCATAGCATTGATCCAATCTGAGTCTGCAAGAGCTTCTTCAACTGTCATAGGTTCCATCTGAGATATATAGCAGGCAAGCATTGCTTCTCTCCTTGATGTGGATCTGGTTTGAACTCCACTTCTGATTTGACCAATCACTTGGTTAGGAGGATGGTCTCTTAACCATGTTAGGTCTGGTTCCGTCAGCTGCTGTCTTGGTCTCTCTGGTTCCTCATCTTCAGAGTCTTCATCTTCATTCAACAGAAGGGGGTTTGGTGCAGGTGTTGGAAATGCAGGGTTGTCTGCCACCTCTTCTGTTGGTTCTAGTGTTCTGTCTTCTATGCTGACTTCCTTGAGAATCTCTGTTACCTCTTTAACAGAGATGCTTTCATCAAACTTCACATGTATGGATTCTTCAACATGTAGGGTCCTTCTGTTGAGTACTCTATAGGCTTTACTGGTGTTTGAATAGCCTATGAAGACTCCTTCATCAGCCTTTTCTTGAAATACTTTCAGATGCTCCTTTCCATTGTTGAGAATGTAGCACTTGCATCCAAATACATGAAAGTAGCTGATGTTAGGTTTTCTTCCCTTCCAGAGTTCATAAGGGGTCTTCTGGTGATTCTTGTTGATCATGCTTCTGTTCTGAGTATAGCATGCAGTGTTGATTGCTTCAGCCCAATATCTCATAGGCAATCCAGATTCTGCAATCATCGTTCTTGCAGCTTCTTTTAACGTTCTGTTCTTTCTTTCTGCTACGCCATTCTGTTGAGGGGTTCTGGCGGCAGAAAGTTGATGAAAAGTTCCATTCTGATCACAGAAATCCTTTATGACTTGGTTGACAAATTCAGTTCCTCTGTCTGATCTGATTGTCTTCACTTTCAAGTTCTTCTCAGTCTGAAGTTGCTTTAACAGAGATGGCAACTTCTGAAGAGTTTCATTTTTCTTTGACAGAAAAACAGTCCATGTGTATCTGGAGTAGTCATCAACCATGACTAAGGTATATTTCTTGCCACCAACGCTTGGAGTCTCAACAGGTCCAAATAAATCCATGTGAATCATATTTAGAGGACTTGTAGAAAGATCTCCAGCAATGGGTTTGAAGGAATTCTTCACTTGTTTGCCTTTCTGACATGCACTGCAGAGGGTCTCCTTCTTGTACACAATGTCTGGTAGCCCTTCTACAATGTGTTCTCTGGTCAGTTTGTTGATTGTTTTGAAATTCAAATGGTTGAGCTTTTTGTGCCAGTCTCAGCTCAGTTTTGAATCTCCTTTGGCTATCAGGCAAACTCCATCTTTTGCAGTGTTCCAATCAACTACATAGATGTTCTTCTTCCTTGATGCTGTAAGAACCACTTCCTTTGTTGTCTCATGCTTCACATAGCAGAAGTCCTTTGTGAATTCAACAGTGTAGCCTTTGTCACAGAATTGGCTAGCACTTAGCAAGTTGAACTTCAGTCCTTTGACATATGAGACATCATCAATGATTATCTGGTTCCTGATCAGCTTTCCTCTTCCTTTTGTTTGACCTTCTTTGTCATTACCTCCAAAGGTAACTCTAGGTCCTTTGCATTTCTGGAACTCTGTTAGGCAACTTCTGTCACCTGTCATGTGCCTGGAGCATCCACTATCAATAAACCATTCTTGTTCAGAGATGGCTCCAGCACACAGTTCCTGCAAGATCAAAAGAAAGATTTAGGTACCCAAGCAATGCTGGGTCCTGGGGGGTCATGGAGTCTGGGTAGTTGGTACCATTTTGGTCTCATCAAGTGAAACCTTGGTGGGTGGTACCCATTGTCCACCTAGTAGTTATAGTAAACTGAAGTGTGATTCACTTTGGGCAGATGCTTGTGAGGGTCATGCTTCCTGTTTACATACTTTTGCATAGCTTTCTTCGTTGGAAAGAAGTCCCATATACTATCAAGAGCAGAGGGACGGTTAACCTTGGGCTTCTGAAGTTGACCAGCCAACCTCTTCTGCCTGAAGTTAACTCTCTCTTGATATTTGCCCTTCTGGTGATCATTTCTGGCACGATTGACATGAGGTTGTCTGTCAATGAATGGTCTTTTATTCTCCTGGCAAAGGCAGCCATATATTCATCAGATAAAAGTACTGAAGGGTCAAAATCATTTACCTTAGATGTGCTGGCAGTGAGGGCTGTAGTGGTCCTCTCTTCTGGTACTTCTTCCTTTTCTTCAATCATTTCAAACTCATGAGCTTTGAGATCTGAAATGAGCTTATCAGTGGGATAAGTCTTTACATCCTTGCTGGCTTGGACAGCAACTACCTTCATCTTCCATGCTGAGGGCAGTCCCCTCAACACCTTCAGGTTGATCTCCTTGGTTGTGAGATCCTTGCCAAGCTCAGAGATCTCTCCAGTGAGAGTGAGGAGCCTGTCATACATCTTGGAGATGCTTTCACCAGGGAGAAGTTTGAAGTCATCAAACTTCTTGTTGGCTATGGTTAGTTTGTTGTCCTTCTCTTGCTCATCACCAGCTCCAATGAGCTCAAGAGTATCCCAGATTTCCTTAGCAGTCTTGCACTTCTTGATTCTGTTGAAGTACCTATCATCAATGGACTTGTAGAGGATGTCCTTGGCAATATTGTCTAGGTTGTACTTTCTCCTTTCTTCAGTGGTCCATTCTGACTTGGCTTTACTGATCATCTGGGTCTGGTGTTGTCTATGGCATGCTCAGGATTGACCTTCTGGAAGCTTGTGAAGGGGCCAATATCTAGAACTTCCCACATCTCATCATGCAGGGCACAGAGATGTGCTTTCATCCGGATCCTCCAGTCATCAAACTTAAGATCTGAAAACATAAGATTCTTGGACAAGGAGTGATCCATTATATCAGATAGAAATGAGGTAAAACAGAAAAACAAGTGGATCTTTGTTCAACAAATAACCTAAGAGATTATTAGAACAAGGAGGCTCTGATACCACTTGTTGGTCCCAGTTATACTGGATACAGTCTAGAGGGGGGGTGAATAGACTGTATTGGTTTTTGGCTTTTTAAACTAAGTACCAGATTTACAGAATAGCCTGTTCTGTTGAAAGAACAGACTGGCAGCGGATGGGGTTCTGGTAGGGAGTTCTGTTAGCCTCAGAGAAGCAATAGGCAGTAGGCCTTCTGTTAACTCGCAGAACAAGTTCTGCTGAACACAGATACCAAGTCCAAGGAGTTATACAGTTCTAACTAAGTGCAAGTATTAAAAGCAGTAAGTAAACGACACCAGGGATTTTTATAGTGGTTCAAGGAACAACTCGTTCCTCTAATCCACTGTTCCACTAAGCTGTAAAAATTGTCGTTTACAAAGCCTTAGTCCTAGCACTTAAGAAGCACTCCACGTCTTCTTCAAGCCTAGATGTGTCCTGGGATGCACTGCCTGGCTTCCTTTAACACTGGTCCTTTCACTGAGTTTCCTTGAAGTATCACCACTTCACTACTCCAGTTATTTGGACGTCCTTCTTGTAGCAAGAAGAGTTTCTGTTGAAACTGGGGTTCCTCCAACTAGCTTCGTTACAAAAGATTTGTATGTGATGAGCTTGAAGAGTTGAAGAACACTTGGAACTTTGCTTGAGTTGGAAAGAGTATTTTTCCAACTTCTGCCTTCTCTTGTAGAAGATAATGAGTTTGAATCTCAAGGAGGCTTTTTGCTTTTCAGAGTTTGAATATCTTGCTTGTAACAATGTGATCTTGGCAAAGTTATAGCAAAGTTATCCGGATGTTCTTCGTAGTGTATCTTTTTATACTGAGGTTGTCTTCCCGTTGGAGGAGTAGGAGGACAACTGCATTTAATGCGCGAGCAGTTGACTTGACCAGTAGGACCCGGTAAAGTTGGCGGGTTACTATTTTGGGATAAAGTAAATCTGACATTGCGGCCAATCATCTGCAATTACTCCATGGAGCATGGGGAGCATTAAATGAGCATTTAATGCGAGCACTGTAGCTTTTCCGTTTCATACTCCTAGCCGTTGAAGGAATCTTTAAGTTGACTTCCCGACTTTGTGGATTTCTTCCAAGTGTAAGACCTTCTGGTGTCATTGGCAGAGAACTGATTCAGAGAAGATCTTGAGCACTTCTGTTGAAAGTAGCTTACAGAGGACCAATAGGGTTTCTGTCAAGCTAAAGGGTAACAGAGACCCTGAGGTTTTCTGTTCCTAGACAGAGAACCAAAATCTTCTGTCTGGAGGACTTCTGGTAGAGAGGCCTTCTGGTAGTCGATTATGCTAAGAACTTTACAAGGGAAAATTCTAATACATAATTTCTAAAAGGGGTACTCTAAAGTCCTAATTAATATAGCATCATCAAAATCTAAATACAATTATTCCTTACAGCCCGTTCGGGGTACGTGCACAAAAATGAACCATAAATGCCCCAGATTAATCGTAACCATTTAATGCCATGTGTTGCTCATGGATTAGGGATTTGTGCGGCACTTTCCCTATTTATAGAGAGGTGCTTCCCCTAATTTCTCCTGCTGTTTTCTCATTTTTCTTTCGAGCTTTCTCTCTCTAGAATTCCCAGAATTCTCTTGCGTACTTTCAAGCCTTCTCTCTCTAGAATTCCCAGAAATTCTCCAGTGTTTTTATGTATTACCCCTCTAGCTCAGAATCTGAAGAGATGCCGTTGATTCGCACAAGTAAAACACCCGCTGGCAACAAAGCCGAAGGCTCTTCTTCCCAAATACCTAAACCCGCCAATCCTCAGGCAGGCAAACACACCGAATAACCACAAGATGATGGATGCCTATCAGGTGATGACGTCCAGGTCTATAACAAGGGGATGCCCGAACGGCCACCCCGCATTCCCCTACACTTCACTCGTATCCGCAAACAAAAACAACGCCTCCCAGAAGATATCGAACGGCAACTTAGCCAGTTATTTCCCCCACCAAGGGAATACTATGCTGGATTCATTCGGCACCCGATGAGGCACCGACCGGGGCACGTGCTAGTGCACCTCGACGCTCTGACTGCTGGGCTTCGCTTCCCTCTCCATTCATTTATTGTGGAGTTCTTACGCCGGGTTTCTGTACTACCCGCTCAGTTCGTGCCCAGCACTTACCGCATTCTTACAGGCTTCATTATTCGATGCCATGAGTTGAGGATCACTCCAAGCGTCGACCTGTTCCTTCGCCATTACTGCTATCAGCCTTACTAGACGACCGGGTACCTGAAACTGGTAGCTCGTTCTGATCGTCAGCTATTCACAGAGAATCTCACTCCGCCGGCTGACTGGGAGGAGCGTTTCTTGTTTGTTCGGGTAGGCGATTCTCTGCCATTTCCGGATAGGTGGAACGCCTATCCCGTTCGGGATTCTCAGCCCAGGGTGGACGCCGTTCTACGCTCCCAAGCTGAGTCTTTGCGGATGGGAGGAACCAGAAGTCTCCGGAGTTTTGTCCCTACTACTTCAAGCGTAGTAGGGTTTTAACCCGATCATCCTTCATTCTCACAATTCAGCTTCTTATCTCTTATTCCTCTTTTTTGCAGGTGTGATATCCCCCATACCCGTCCGGCGTTCTATCTCTTCTGCTACCCTGACGGCTTCTTCTGGTAAAGGCAAAGAGAAAATGATAGCCGATCGTGCCTCTGCGGAGCAAATCCGGAAGAAATGCAAGGGGAATGATGGTGATCAACTGATCCCGATCGACCATGTGGTTGATTTGACCGGGCCGGAGGCTGAACCCAAAAGATCGGCGCCTGTCAAAACATCAACTCCGGCTCTTTCTGATGCACCGATCGATGATCGGATGTTTGTCGAATTTTCAAACATGGGGACCAGATCAGAAGGGAGGTATCTGTTCGGGTTGATGCCATCTTCTATGTGGTGTCACACTGCAATCAAGGTTCCCCCGAGCTTCACGAACCTGACCCACTGGTCGGATCTTTTCGAAGCAGGTCACCAGGAAGCACTCAAGGTACACCTCATTCCGATCTATGCCTTTCTACTCTTCATGTTTTACCTTATCTGACTTTTATCGTAATCTCGTTTTCAGGCCGGTGTATACTACCACAAGGCTTTTCTTGCGGCTGAGAAGGAAATGAAGGCCTTGGCCAGCGATCGGGATGACAACCAGGTCCTTCTTTCTGCCGCTCGGAAGTTAGCAGCCGATCTCCAAGAGCAGGCCAAGGAGGGTGAGAAGGCAAAAGCTGCTCTGGCTGAGATGCAGGAGAAATCCCGTCGTCGCGACCGGGAGATTAAAGAACTCCGGGCCAAGGTGCGAGCTGCCGAATCTGCTGGGATCAAATTTGATAAAGCCGTTGGCGACCAACTGCCCGAACCTTACACGGTCAACACTTCCCAGATTGGTCATCAATCGATAGTGGATTTTCAACGGGGCAAGGGGCTGAACGTCGCTCTGGAGAACACGGCCCGGCAGTTCCTGGGTCCTCACCTTGGCCAATTCTTACGTGAAAGCGAAGATCCCATCAAGGCAGGGATCGATCTCCTGGACAGCACCCCGGAAGGGAAATCTTTCTTGGATGACCTGACCGAGAAAACTGTGAAGCAAAGTCAGGACCTGCTTCTGGATAGGAACCTTGACTTGATCCTAGAGCATTTCCCCAAGCCGTTCGATCCTGACGAATTAGGCTTTGACGACCTGTTCGGGAATACATATGACCGTATCATGGAGAAAAGGTCCAAAGCAGCGCCTGGTGATGCAGTGCAGGAAGGGAGCTCTCAACCTTCACCTTCCCCGAACGGCAATCCTTCAATAGCATAGACTTGTAATTTTTGCTTTTTTGTCCTTTGTTCTTTTTGTATATCCGGCTAGTAATGCCGAAGAATAAACTAGACTTCTCTCTTTATCTGTTGATGTCTTCTTTGTATTTTTCCTTTGATTTTTCGTTCACAAACCTTTCTATCTGGCCGAACATCACTCGGTCCATGTATCTTTATGTCTGACACCTTTCCCGAGCCCGTTTTGATCCCTTTTCCGTTCGTGACGCACGGGTTTAAAATTCTTAGCTGAGGTAAATTCCTCCAAGCCGTTTTGATCGTGACCACAGGGTCAAACTCTCAGCTGGGACAGGGGCTCCCTCCAAACCGTTAACCCGTTCGTCATTCGGTCATCCGGAATGATCCCATGTGTTAACAAGCTGAGGTGAGGCTATCCCTTCACAATTGTTCTGACACCTTTCCCGAGCCCGTTTTGATCCCTTTTCCGTTCGTGACGCACGGGTTCAAAACTCTTAGCTGAGGTGAATTCCTCCAAGCCGTTTTGATCGTGACCACAGGGTCAAACTCTCAGCTGGGACAGTGGCTCCCTCCAAACTGTTAACTCGTTCGTCATTCGGTCATCCAGAATGATTCCACGCGTTAACAAGCTGAGGTGAGACTATCTCCCTTCCAAACCCATAATTCCGATGCATTCCGAACTATTTTCTCTAGCTCGTATCATCCATATGAGGGGTCTGAGGTAACCCTTTTCGAACTGTAAGCAAGATCACCGAATTGGGTCATTCCTTACTTATAGCTAAAAGGGCGACTCGCTTCCGAATCAAATTCATGACTGAGGCGAGCTTTTTCAAAACCATAGTTCCGATTCCCCGGGCGACAATCCGTACCTTATCCGAACGTCGCTCGGTTAATCCATATCTTACAGTCTTGACACCATCTCCGATCCGTTTTGATCCCTTTGCCCGTACGTAATTACATGGTCGACTTTGGCTAAGTTGACGACTCAGCTCCCTCCAAACTGTTAACCCGTTCGTCATTCGGTCATCCAGAATGATTCCACGCGTTAACAAGCTGAGGTGAGAATCACTGTCCTTGAACTCCAGGCCATTTTGATCCCTTCCTCAATGCGTAATTATAGGGTCAAAACTCTTGCTGAAATAATGGCTCCCTCCAAACTGCTAATATGTTCATCATTCGGTTCTCCAGAACGATTCTCATATTAACCGCTGAGGTGAGACTATCTTAGTGTCAAACTCCAAGCCGTTGGCTGAGAATGACTTTCCTTCCATGCTATTAACGCGTTCGTCATTCGGTCATCCGGAATGATCGTGTTAACCACGGGCACCAATTTTCTGAGCCTGAATTCTTCAAGCCGTTTTTGATCCCTTTATTCCTTCATACATCTAGGGTCAAAAACTCCCTTAGCTGAGAATTGATTTTCCTTCCATGTTGTTAACCCGTTCCTCATTCGGTCATCCAGAATGATCGTGTTAATCATGGGCTGTGTTTATGTGGAAGTTATGTCTCCCTCTCTATACATTTTTTTAGAGGTGGCAACAGCCGTTTCTACTGATAAAATTTCCTTAGATGTTCCACATTCCAAGTACCTGCCGGTCGGCCTTCGGTATTTTGGAGGCCAAACGTTCCTGAAGCATACTTCTTACATATTTGGTAGGGGCCTTCACAATTTTGTGCCATTTTTTCACCTTCGAGCGGTTTGCTTTTTTCTCGCTTCCTTAGCACCAGGTCCCCTACCTCGATTGAACGAACTTTAACTTGCTTATCAAAATATCTTCTTGTGGCTCTGTGATACTCTTCCATTCGTGCAGCTGCCAGATCCCTTCTTTCTTCTATGAAATGCAATTCGGCCCGTAAGTTGTCCTCATTCTGTTCTGGGCTGTAATGCACCGTTCGGTGTGTGGGAACTAGGATCTCCGTTGGTACTTTGGCCTGGAAACCGTAGGTGAGGGCAAATGGAGTATCTCCCGTGGCCGTTCGGGGTGTGGTCCTGTAAGTCCATAGGATATAGTTTAACTGATCAGGCCACGATGAGGAGTATTCTTCCAGCTTTTTCTTCATACCATCCATGATAGTACAGTTCATATTCTCTACTTGGACATTCGTCTGAGGGTACGCCACGGATGCTCTGGAATGCTTGATTCCCCATTTGACCAGGTAGTTCTCAAAATTCCGGCTCACGAACTGCCTTCCATTATCCGTCACGATCTGCTCAGGAATTCCGAAACGGCAAATGATATTCTTCCAGACAAACTTTTGACACTTAACATCTGTGATGCTGGCCAGTGGCTCGGTCTCTACCCATTTAGTAAAGTAATCTATCCCCACGATGATATACTTGTTGTTTCCAGGGGCCGTAGGTAGAGGACCTAACAGGTCTATCCCCCATCTTGCGAACGGAAGGGCCACCGTCATTGGAGTGTAGAAAGTGGCAGGCCGTCCGGGGACCGGTGCGTACAGTTGGCATACCTTACATTTCCTAGTATGTGCAAAGCAGTCCTGTTGGATAGTCGGCCAATAATACCCTTGTAGGATGATTTTTCTGGCCAGTGTCTTGGGCCCTTGGTGGCTGGAACAGATACCTTCATGAATTTCTTCCATTAGAGCCGCCGCTAGATCGGGTGGGAGGCATTTCAGATATGGCCCACCAAATGTCTTTTTGTACAGCTGCCCGTCCACCAATTCGAACATAGAAGCCCTCCTCTGGATGCATTTTATCTGATAAGCAGGATTTTTATCTTATGGGAGGGTCCCATCTTTTAGGTAGTTGGTCATATCTATGACCCAGCTCGGGATGGCATAAGATATGGCCTCGATCTGGAGCACCATGATTGTTGGGATTGCCAAAGTTTCCCGATGGGCAAAACGTTGGATATGAGCCAGGATCTCCTGTGCCCGATCGTCGAACGCTTCATTTTCTAACTTGGATAGGATATCTGCTTCAGTATTCTCTATCCTGGATATTTGGTCGAGCACCACCTGTTCGAATTTACTTATCTGCTCCTCAACTATCTCCTTGTAGGCCTTCATTCTCTCTTCTTTGGCCTCAGCAGTGCCGTTTACTTGATGTACTACCAATTGACAATCCGACCGGACTTTTAACCGATCGGCACCCAGGGCCTTTGCATATTTTAAACCAGCAATGAGAGCCTCATATTCAGCCTCATTGTTGGTTACCTTGAAGTCAAAATGGATAGAATAATATGCTTTGAACCCTTCGGGCGATGTAATCACAACTCCAGCTCCACAACCCTGGGCACTAGCTGCACCATCCACATACATTTCCCACCAGTTATCCAGCCCATTGTTCTCTGAGTCTGTCTCTGAGGGTCGGGCGGTACATTCTGCAATGAAATCTGCCAGGGCCTGTCCTTTGATAGTAGGTCGAGGCTTGAAATCCACCTCATATTGCCCGATCAGGAGG
The DNA here is from genome assembly GCA_945859875.1 of Cuscuta europaea. Lineage (NCBI taxonomy): Eukaryota > Viridiplantae > Streptophyta > Magnoliopsida > Solanales > Convolvulaceae > Cuscuta > Cuscuta europaea. The sequence continues at coordinate 3,997,489 of CAMAPE010000075.1, read as the reverse complement.
CTCCACTTGGTAATGCGTCCACTTGCCATAGGATTTCTCAAGATGGTGCTTAATGGCTGGGTAGTATACACAGTTACCGGGTGGGTCTGGAAATACGGTGCCAGACGTTTAATGGCAGCTATCAGGGTCAGCACAGTTTTCTCTAGCAAGGTGTACCTGGTTTCCGGGCCGTTCAAAGCCTTGCTTACAAAATAAATTGGCCGTTTGAACTCCATCTTCTTCTTTCGACAGTACTGTGCTCACGGCCAGGTCAGCTACAGCAAGGTACATATACAGATGTTCCCCTGGTTCGGGTTTTGTCAAGACCAGGGGGGAAGACAGATACGTCTTGAAATCTTCAAAGGATGTTTGGCATTCGGCCGTCCATTCAAAGGGGTTGGCTTTCTTCATGACCTGGAAGAACGGAATAGCTCGATCGGCCAGTTTGGATAGGAATCTGCTCAGGGCTGCTAACCGGCCGGTCAATCTATGCACTTCTTTGAGATTTCTTGGAGCCTCCATATCCACAATTGCCTTTACTTTTTCTGGGTTGGGCTCAATCCCCTTCTCGCTCATCATATATCCCAAAAATTTGCCCCGTCTTACAGCAAAAGCACATTTTTTGGGATTCAGCCTCATATTTGCTTTCTGCATTATCCCGAACACCTTTTCTATGTCCAGGACTTGGTTTTCCTTCTTCTTGCTTTTGATCAGGATGTCATCAACATAAGCTTCCATTGTGACCCCCAGCACTTCTTTGAACAGCATCCCGATCATCCTTTGAAAAGTTGCTATTGCGTTCTTTAATCCGAATGGCATGACGATATAGCAAAACACACCATCCGAAGTAACGAACGCCGTTTTCTCTGCATCAGCCGGGTGCATGAATATCTGATGGTAAACCCGGAAAGCATCCATGAAGCTCAGCAATTCACATCCGGCAGTTTCATCTACTAGCAGATCGATCCTCGGCACTGGATAGGGATCCATGGGGCACGCTTTATTCAGGTCAGAGTAATCCACGCACATTCTCCTAGATGTATGAAGAAATAAAGGGATCAAAAACGGATTGAAGAATTGAGGCTCAGAAAATCGGTGCCCGTGGTTAACACGATCATTCCGGATGACCGAATGACGAACGCGTTAATAGCATGGAAGGAAAGTCATTCTCAGCCAACGGCTTGGAGTTTGACACTCAGATAGTCTCACCTCAGCGGTTAATATGAGAATCGTTCTGGAGAACCGAATGATGAACATATTAGCAGTTTGGAGGGAGCCATTATTTCAGCAAGAGTTTTGACCCTGTAATTACGCATTGAGGAAGGGATCAAAATGGCCTGGAGTTCGAGGACAGTGATTCTCACCTCAGCTTGTTAACGCGTGGAATCATTCTGGATGACCGAATGACGAACGGGTTAACAGTTTGGAGGGAGCTGAGTCGTCAACTTAGCCAAAGTCGACCCTGTAATTACGTACGGGCAAAGGGATCAAAACGGCTTGGAGATGGTGTCAAGAGTGTAAGATATGGATTAACCGAGCGACGTTCGGATAAGGTACGGATTGTCGCCCGGGGAATCGGAACTATGGTTTTGAAAAAGCCCGCCTCAGCCCTGGTATGTGTCGTCGTTTCAGTAGAACCACCGGTGAATGGGACTGTGATGACGTCCACAATAGCGGCGTCACGGTCATCTCCATGGGAGGCCATCTCCGAATCAGAAGAATGCTGGTTGGGACTCATCTCGGTCGAGCCGGAAATGAAGATAAGGAACAGAGGGAGGAAAGGTACCTGAGCGATGGAAGCTGGGAGAAAATTGCAGGGGAATCAACAAGGCGCAGAGAATTGCAGAATCGAAACCCGGATTTGAGAAGTTAAAGGCTAATTTATAGCCTTGAAACCGCCGTGTCAAGAACCAATCAGGGAGCGACACGTCACTAGAAGCATTTAAGATAAACGCGTGTCTAATGAAAAGACTAAACGACGGTTACCATGATGAATATGGGGAAATGAAGCGGCAGCCGTCAAATCACAGCATGGGGAACTGATTACTTCTGTACCCCGATCGCCATTCGGCGGATTGCAACATTGGTATTCATACTTCCTAATGCACTCACTGTTGTTCGAGACATCGGAAGTGGGGGACTTTTATTGGGATATTGACCTAGAGGCCCAATACCCGGATCAAGAAGGCCCAAGATACCCGGCCCAAGCAACGGGTCCATCACTCTATGATGAGATAATCAAGGTAGAATTAATGCCGAACGAGATTTGGCCCAAATAAGGGTTGGCCCAGTAAGAAAACATACCGAACGGAGTTCGGGCTATATATTATACTTGGGCCAATTTGCCTGCATATTCAGCATAGCCCAACATCCCGTTCGGGCAACGGCCAGCCAGCAAGTGGCCAGGTGCAATTAATGCCGAATTGTGACATCAGCAAGTGGAAACATGGATGACCAAGTCAGTGGAACAATGGCCAATCAGCATAGGGCAGCCCATGCTCTCCATTAGTATAAATAGAAGGTTTCAAGTCATTGTAAGGGTTAGCATTTCAATACTCAGGCTCTAGAATAGCATCATTGCTCTTGTTTCTTGTATTAAAGTATTGTTTCCGACCTACCAATCGGGAAATTCCTTGTAATCAGACTGGTTAGTTAATACAAGTGAGCTTTCGAGTATTAGTGAGTTCATATTTTATATTTTGTTTATACACTTTGATTCTGTGCCATTCCTGATATATCCAAAGTTCGTGTTGGGCTTTCGGATCGGATCTACGGGATTTACACTCAACAATCCCCTTCAAAGAGTCTCAAGAAGCGGGCTTGCTCTTGCTGTCTCTTCCTTCTCTGCCAAAAGTTGTACGAAGTTACCGCACTCAAAACAAAAACCACCGAGACCAAAGCAGTTATAACCGAACTAAAGCCCAGTGCATTTCCTTCTCATTTGAAGGACTTGGGTGATATGGAACTGCTACATAATACAGGATAACAAGGTATGTTAAAAGATGATTTTTTAAAAGAAAAAAATTAAGAAGCTGCAGAAACTCAATTAGAGCCATAATGTAGTGATCAACTCACCAACTACAGGAGGGAGGCACTCGGGGCACAAGAATGTTGCGTTGAGCTCCTTCTCCTTGAAAATCAGAAGCACAAAACTCCCACTCATCAAATACATCGTGTGGCTTCATTGTGTTCTCTTCATAAAATCCACATCTCTTGCATTTTTTACTAGGAAGTTCAGTAAGAGGTTGAACCGTTATCAAACAAGAGTTCACAAAATGAATATTCATGAGGAATTAAACGCTGTCAGTACTTGGATTTGTATTTGGATTTCTCTTGCATCAATTAATGATGGTTTTATCAGAAAGAAATTGAAGGTGCTTCATACTTCATTTAGCTTTCATGCTACGCCGTAGATTATAATTAGAAAGGATATATATATTGACTAAATAAGCTAAAACAGGTGATGGATCAAGTCATTGGCTATATCCCCTTAGTAATGGAAGGGATCATTTTTTTAGGCTGAATGATGATTCAGGTTATTTTCAAGTGCCCACATTTTAAAATCTAATGGCAGAAGTGGGGGGCTGCATTCAGATCTATAAGCTTATCTGGCAATACTGACTCTTCACTAAGATTTCCATCTTCACGGAGAGACTATAAAAGAATTGGATCCCAGTAAAGGTAGTTCTGAAATCCAAAATTGGATCCCAGAATTGCTGTTAAAGAGCTGAATTCCCAGGGCATTATCAAAACTATTAAAGGCTATTGTCTTTTTTCGCGGCATTCTCTGGATATCTAAAGAAAAGGATAAAAAAAATCCCCAAATTTGTGAAATTGAAATGGCAGAAACCTCTTCCAGGAAGCATAAAACTGAAAGTTGATTCCACTTAGATAGTTGATTTTAATGGGACAGGGATTATATTTTTAAGGTTGAGTTTTTAAATACATGCTGAGACCTCTCTGGAGGCTGAAGTGATGGCTATTCAAAAAGGAATATATTTCATTTCCAACAAAGATGATGGGTGAGGCATTATTATTGAGTGTGACTCTTTAGTCTCGGTCCAGCTTATCAATGGAGAGAGTGGCTTTGTGTCATGGAGATCCAACTTTTAACTGCCCACAAGTTCCAGTTTCGGCGTGTTCTTAGAAGCTGCTGCAAAAAGGCTGCCGATGCCATTTAAAGAATATTTTTATATAAAATGGAGTAATCTTGCACCAAAAATCAAGGGGGGTTGTATTACTAACAGGATGGAGATTGATTATGTTTGTTTAAGATAGATGATTATATATAATTGAAATGAATAGATCTGCAGGTTTGTGTTTTAACATAACTGTGTCACGTCAAACTTGAAATACTAGGAGTGGAAGCTCCACAATACTCTTGTTCTATATATTTTTAACATTTCACTCTTTAAAGTCTTCTTATCATTTCAAGAAGTACAGCCCTTCAAGCTTGATTGATCTAGGAAAATATACCAAATCTAACCAGGCAAATAAAACAGGTATTTTCAGATTTTCATAACAATAGCGCAATTCAAATATCACTTGCTCACATTCTTTCCTACACTCTTTTGTCTAATTACTGTTATTAAAGACCAATGGCTATCAGCCTATCACCCTTTAACCAAAACACAACACTTTCTCCTGTTATCAATTACTAACAGGTCTGGTACACCTCATTCCTCACCAAACTGTAGAAGTGAAACCTCATGATAAAATATTTCACAACTAAGATGACACAAAATCACATCTGTCACAGTTCAGGTGAAATCGTTGTGTACATGATACACTCCGCATAAAGTAAATAAAACCTTTCTTGCGAATTGTAGCGTGTAATATGTACTACTCCCACAGTCCCAAAAAAGAGAGGCATATTTGAGTAACACACAGCTTTTTAGTTTTAGTCAACTCTATCAAGGTGTTGGGATCCCTCCTTAATTGGAGAGGTTCTAGAAAATTCTAGAGCTTTCTAGAGAAGTATAGAATTTTCTAGAACGTTGTGGAGAATCTTAGAGAAGTCTAGAAGTGTCTAGAAGCTTGCGGAATAATGTGGAATCCTCTAGAATATTCTGGAGATGTGTGGAACCTTCCGGAAGCTTATGGAAGAGTATGGAAGCATATGGAAGATAATGGAGAGGTGTAGAGAAATATTCTCCACCACTCATTATGGAGGTGGAGTAGTTTAAATAGGAGAAAGAGCTTCCATTCCTAACTATCCCAATCCTAATCCTAGCAATCCTAGCAAGAGAGAATCCACTTCCTAGAGTGAGAAAGCTAGAGAGTTAGAGAGCCTCTTTGAGAGAGAAGAGAGTTAGCTTGGGAAAGTCATATCCTCAAGCTTGAGTGAGCCACCATTGAGTGAGACAATTTTGTAACATTCTTGTAAATCCTACTATTCTTTTGTATAGTGGAAGAATCTCCATATTGGAGAATTTAAATCGTGTGCTCCCATTACTACCTTAATTCCTAAGTGCCTATCTTAACTTCACGAAGCGGGAAATTCCGGAGTTTTTTCCCAACAGTGGTATCAGAGCCAGGTTCATTTGAGGTTGTCATCAGCTCGTGTAGTTCAAGATGGAGGATAGTGTCGCCCATGATGGAGACATGTTCAAGCTAACTGCCAACAACTACTCATATTGGAAGCCAATGATGGAAGACCATTTATACTGCAAGGATTTGCATGAGCCCATCATCTACAAAGAGAAGGTGGAAGGCAAGAGTGACACTCAATGGGAGCTACTGAATCAGAAAGCCGTTGCTATGATCCGTAAGTACATCGAAAAATCCCTCTTCGAGCATGTGTCCACTTACACGAATGCTTATGAATTATGGACAAAACTTGAGTCCATGTTTCAAAAGAAGACACCTCGTAATAAAGCCAATTTAGTTCGACGGTTGGTGAAATTGGAGTATAAGGATGGTCAAAGTATGATTGAACACTTGAATAACTTCAAGGGGCTCGTAAATCAACTAACAAAAATCAAGATGAAGATTGATGACGAGTTGCGAGCCCTTCTACTCCTTAGTTCCTTGCCAGAAAGTTGGGACACACTCGTGGTTACACTTAGTAACTCAGCTCCGGAAGGAAAGCTAACCATGGACACCGTCAGTGATAGTCTTCTTGGCGAAGAATCAAGGAGAATGGAACGAGGTGAGTCTATGCATCCTGAGGCTAATGTTATCGAGAACCGGGGTAGGAATGAGACTCGTGGACGCAGTAAAAGCCGAGATCCGCAACAATCTCGAGGTAGGTCCAAGTCGCGCTCGAAGATCACATGCTACTACTGTGGAAGAATGGGCCACAGGAAAATGGAGTGTCGATCCTTCAAGAGAGACCAGAAGGCCGGTAACGTCAAACCAGACCAAGTCACCCCAACGAAGAAGCAAGAAGAGAAGAGTACCACTGCCGTAGTCGCAAAAGAAGATCTGTTATATATCGTTGGAGAAGGTAATATCCTAAACATTGCTTGTGATGATAGTTCCTGGATTATCGATTCTGGTGCTTCGTTCCATGTCACTCCCCATGGAAGTTTCTTCTCATCCTACCAAAGTGGTGACTTCGGTACGGTTCAAATGGGAAACCAAGATAGGAGCAAGATCGTTGGGATAGGAGACATCGTCCTGACAACTAGCACCGGATGCAAGCTTGTTCTCAAAGATGTGAGGCATGTCCCGACCATGCGCCTCAATCTTATCTCCTCTGGAAAGTTAGATGATGCTGGTCTGATGAATTACTTTGGTGAAGGAAAATGGAAGCTCACCAAAGGAAGTCTAGTCATGGCTAGAGGAAAGAAGGAAGGATCGTTGTATGTGATGCAAGCTAAGCTCTGCAAAGGAGAGGTAAATATAACCACTGATGATATGGAAGTATGGCATAAACGACTTGGTCACATCAGTGAGAAGGGCCTTCACATACTTGCTCGGAAACAACTCCTCCCAGACGTGAAAGGTAAGTCACTTGATCCTTGTGCACACTATTTAGCTGGAAAACAACAAAGGGTTGCTTTCCAAAGATCTTCTCTGCCCACAGGGAGAAAGAACATCCTCGACCTTGTACACACCGATGTGTGCTCAATGTCCGAGAGATCTATTGGTGGTGCGTTGTACTTTGTGACCTTCATTGATGATCATTCAAGGAAGGTATGGTTGCACCTGTTAAAATCAAAGGATCAAGTACTCGACGCTTTCAAGGAATTCCACGCTCTTGTAGAACGTGAGACAGGAAGGAAGATCAAGTGTGTACGATCTGACAATGGAGGTGAGTATAGAGGTCCCTTTGAAGCCTATTGCAAGAAATATGGCATTAGGCTAGAGAAGACTCCACCCAAGACACCACAATTGAATGGGCTAGCTGAGAGAATGAATAGAACTATTGAAGAAAGAGTCTGTTGTGTGCTCTCTCGGGCTAAGTTACCCAAATTATTTTGGGGAGAAGCTATAATGGTCATAGTTGACATCGTCAACCTCACACCATCGGTTCCTTTGAACGGCGCCATCCCAGAGGAAGTATGGACGGGCAAAAAGGCTTCATACAATCATCTTAAGGTGTTCGGGTGCAGAGCATTTGTTCACATCCCCAAAGATGAGCATGTGTACGAAAATACACTAAACACCACACAAAAATAAAAATGAGTAGACTTTTCAAACAAATATACATTTCTTACATGCTCATAGACACACACACACACACACACACACATATATATATATATATATATGCATAATAATTATAATAAAAATATATACGTACATCCATATATATATTGGACTGTCGAACCGCTTTCACGCCGGAGGAGGCAAAGCCTCTGCCTTCTAGACCGCTGCCGTTTCTCGCCAGGACCGCCGCTGCAAGGAATCCCGGTCGGAGATGCTGTACCGTCGCCGTTAAATTACCTGCTGATACGTATGTAGTACACTGCTCTATTACGTATCTCTTCTGGTTTTTAATTTGGGCTGAGCTGTTTTCCTAGTTTGGGCTGATTAAACTGATAGATATATTTAAATGGGACAATTAATGACATAGATAAAATTAATGGACAAATAATTATAAATGAGTTTAAAAATGAAATGAACTAATTTACAGATAGATTAAATTGAACTATTTGATATATTAAACCGACTAACAAGAGTTACGAGATAAAGGTATATGAAAATGGAATTGGAAAATAATTAGCAAATGACAAGAATAATTATTAATTTTAGAATTTTAATATTCTTAGAATGTGATTTTGGTGAAGCTCGAGGTAACAGATTCGTTTAGGATTTATCACGATTCAAGGTAAGTTTCTCTGCCAATCCAAAATCGTTTCCTCGTATTATATATGTATTATGTGATACGTGATTAAGATATTAATGTGAGTTATCATGTATATGCATGTGATTTTGAGATTTATTCGATCTGTGATATTTGAGAAGTGAAACTAAGTGCTTTTGGGTATTAAATATTTTATTTAAATATTTTCGAGGCAGTTTGAGAAATTAAGGAATATTTTGAAGTATATTAAATCAAGATAAAAGAATGATTTCATAAAAAGTGAGCACCACGGTAGAAATCCATGGTGTCGGTTTTTCACATCCGGATAAATGTGGAGGGTGATTAGAGCGGCTACTACTAAGAAGTATAGTTTGAGTAACTTTCAGATCGATGATCCCTTTTAAGAAGGAGAGTTGTGGTAGTAGTAGTAGTTCCGACGTAAAAGGGCTGCTACTGCTAAGGGCGAGGATAAGTTTTGAGTGATAATTGGATCGATGATCCCTTTTAAAAAGCAGAGTTATAGTAGTAGTCCCTAATCATTCAAGAATTTTAAAGGTGGGGTGGTTGGGTTCCCACCACTCGGGATGACTTACTACTCGGAGGGCTTGGAATCCCTTTTAGGGGGTGTGCACACTTAAGGTAGTTGTTTCGCTTCCATTAGCAGTTGTGGTACCGAAAAAAGTCCCGGGGTGGCCGTACATAATAACGTAACCACCGGGTTCAACCAGAGTGTTGAGCACCGTCCTTCTAAATTACTAGGAAGATAGAGAAAAAGTGAATTTTGTGAAATTCTAAGAGAAGGGTTACTATAGTATCTTCAAAGAAAAGTTGAGAACTTTAGTAAAGAAGTGATTTTGAGAAATACCAAAGAGAAAAGAATTTTGGTGGAGTGTGTCATTTTTATATAGTATTATATGAAAAATTATTTTTCGCTAAACCTGATTATTTTACGGGGTTGGGTAGTACTTACTTAGCTCTAAAGCTAACATTTGTTTCCTTTTCTTTGTTTTGTTTTCTGCACTTTATTTGTGCAGGTGATGATGGCTATGTTGATTGTTGATTGCATGCGTCTGAGAGCGGTTGCTAGATGCCTTAGTAAAACCTAGACATGAATGAACATTTTAGTTACGTCGAACATTTGTTTCTTCATGTTACAATTAATTATGACTGTTTTGTTTTAGTTGCCTGTGCATCCGGTTAAGAGATGATCGGATGTGGCGGTAACACCTGTTTCCCTATTTAAATTATTTCCGCTGCAGGAGTTTTATCAATTTCGAATGAATAAAGCAAGTTTATTATCAATAAATTATTATTTCAAGTATTATTTTTGGGTGGGAAATTGGGGGTGTTACTCCCAGAAAGTCATTTTTATGATCATACCCCGGTCGGATATGTCGGCATACCCGGTCGGGTATGAGCCAAATCTTCAAAATCCTTCACGTTTTTTTGTCTCTCCAGATTCTTATTTTGACACCCGAATCAACTCAATACCCAATCGGTTTACTACCGTTGAAAGGACCGAACGGTTAACAAGCGTATTAATCGATCGATTCTAGTAATAATCAATATACGAAACAAAACTAGTTGATCCTTTAAGTAATGCTCAAAATATTAATATGAAGTATGAATATGAATTAATTAATATTCAAGGAAGAAGATTAAAGAAAATAACTCACAACTTACAATTCATTAAGCTTCAATGTAGCAAAACCAAGATGGAAGAGTTTAGCTTCTCGTTTGAAGACTAAACATACTAGAAAAATATAAAGAAAACACTTAACTAAACTGAACTTAGAGTACATGTGAATTGGTCACCCTATTGTGAAAGAAAAGGGATGTATTTATAGCAAAATGGAGGTGCTAGAGTACTATACCCGACTGGGTATATAGGGTACCCGATCGGCTATCAAAGGCAGCTTCCAGGAAATTATGAAATATAGGCATACCTGACCGGGTACGTCGGTCTACATGATCGAGTATGAGACCGGATTTATCTGTCAACTTTTACACTATCACCCCCAAAAAACCAAACTCTACCTTACGTAAAGTTTGATTTTAGCCACGTTCTTTTGCTCCCATATTTGATTTTGACTAACGTATCCGGTCAATACCTGACCGGGTATTGAGCAATACTCGACCGGGTACATGAACGAATTTTAAAATCTTTATTTGATCTTCTCCCTTTTGCACATTCTTTGATCTTTAGGATCCATCCTTTGATCCTTAAGATGATTTTGACTTGACCTAAGCTCAGAATAATCCTAATCTAAATAAATTACAAATATTTTGACAAACTATAGTTTTACCCCAAAAGTGTGTAATTTCCAAAATAACAAACAACAAAACTAATTAAAAACACAAACATACAATTGAAAATTACAAGAGTATCAGTATAGTTAGTATTACACTACCATTCAGGTAAGGGTATCCAATTGGTCCAATCCTTAGGATTCTCACCTGTCATACACCTGAGGTAGCTAGGTTCCTAAGAATTTATTAACTACTTCTGTTTTTTCATCTGTTTGAGGGGTGTTTGGGGGTGATAGGCATTTCATATTAATAACTCAACCTGCTGCAATAATTTGAACAATTCCTTCCGGAAGTGACCAAGGAAATCTTATCCCTATCACTCACAATGGTTTTGGGTAGACCGTGTAGTTTATAAGTTTTGTCGAAGTAATCTTTAACAACTGTAGAAACAGAAAAAGGATGGGTAAGCAACACAAAATGTGCATACCAATATAGTTTGGTACCGAGTATATGACAGATGAAACAATTAACTTTAACTACTTTAACTAATATTAATATGACAAATGAAACAATTAACTACTTTAACTAATATTAATGTGACAAATGAAACAATTAACTACTTTAACTAATATTAATATGACAAATGAAACAATTCAGTAATTTAATAGATAAACGAGAAGTCTAACAATTAACTACTTTTATAATATGTATGAATGTGATATGTGTATAAGTCTGTATCAATGAGTATAAGTATATATAGTATATATAATGTGTAAATATATTATAAGTAATATATAATATAATGTATAACTATATATAGTATATATAATATAATGTGTAAAGAATTATAATATGAATGTGTATAAGTATATATTTATAAGTAGATAATTAATATATAAGTAGATATAATAATTATATAAATTATATATATGTAGAAAGAATTTGGAGAAGATGAAGAATGAAGATGATTGAATATGAGAGATTGAGAGAATAGAGAATTTAGAGAGTAGGAAGAGTTGTAGAAGAAGAGGTGTAAAAAATGTATAGAAAATAGGAGTATATATAGGTTTTTTTGTATACCCCACCCCCACCCCCACCCGCCCCCCTAACCCCCCAGACCCCCCCCCCCCCCTCCTATGCTCCCAACGGCTATAGAGCCGTTTGGGAGCTCTCCCAACGGCTATGGAGCCTTTAACTATTTAAAAAAAAAAAATATGACCGTTGCGGCCCGTCCGGGCCGGTTCACTAAAATGCAGGCCCGGGACCGAACCGCTAGAACCAGGGGCGGATGTAGCAAGGATGGTGTGGGGGCAGCTGCCCCCAATAAAAGCCTAGTAAAACCATATAAATTATTAGTAAATATTATAAGTTTAAGCATTTGCCCCCAATTAAAAAAATGAATTGCCCCCAATAATAACTCTGTTGCCCAGCCGCCCCAATCCAAATTCCAAAGGCATAAATTTATGAATTTCACCCAAAACAGCGAAACGACTGACTGAGCTTAAAGGTTACGGCTGAATTTTATATCAGGCAAGAGGTCAGTCTCAGTTTATATCACTTTATTTTTAAATCATTAATCAATTAATCAATTTGATATTAGAGTGTTGCACTTTGAGTAGTTACGTTGGTCATTATTGGGTTGGTCATTATTGGGTTGGTCCTCTCCTTGTATGACATTTGTGTTGTTTATTTGTTTAAACTCCAAAGCCATATATTACTCTTTATATAAATAATAAATGATAGATAATGTCATTAAACTTATCTAATGTAATTATTAATTTTATGTAAGGTTTTTTATGTAAATCCAATAGACTTTGTGGTATGATGACATCACTGTGACACTCTCAATAAGAAGGTCACAGATTCAAATCTCATCCTATTTCAAGAATGTTAGCCTTATTATAGAACAGAATCTATAATAAGTTAAGAAAGTTTGCAATAATAATAATAATAGATGATTTAACTGAAATAGTTATACATCTATTGGAGTCTAATCTTTTACATTTATTAGAAAAATAAATTTTCTAAACAAGAGGGAAAATTCCCGAAATAGGAGTAAAAATGTTTGAGAATTTCAAAATAGGACTATCATGTTTTATTCTATAGATTGGAGTAATTATTATCAAGTTTGGTAAATATTATCATGTTTAAAGTCTAGTATTGTCAAAACATGACAGTAATTACTCATATTTAGCGAAAAAACATGACAATCAGTGGCATACACAGGCAGGGGCAATTGGGGGCCGTCGCCCCTGCATTTTTTTTGTAGGTATATTTACCCCGAAATTTTAATATATATGAATTTATATGTATTTTTTTACACTGCCGCCCGCCAATCGAAAATTCCTGAGTCCGCCGCCGATGACAACTCTATTTAGGAATACACAAACATTTAGACTTCTATATTGAACAAATACTTTATTGAATTTTATTCTTTTGATGTATCTTTTGATTATTCTGCCCCCAATAAAAGTTTTTCCTAGATCCGCCACTGGCTAGAACACCGGGCCGGGTGGCCCGAACCGGGCACCAACCGGTTCACCGGGCCGGTCCAGGCCCGCACAGTAGCGGGCCGGGCCGGTTCCGGGCCGGTTGGCCCGGCCCGAGTCCATCTCTACCCGTATCTAATAATCAAAAGTTATTTATATATTCAATTAGTGGGGACTATATCAGAATCTCTTTTTCCAGTTCGGTCTTGAGATAGGTGCCCCACTCCGAGTTCATTTTTTTACATTTCAAAGTTTATAAGCATTTTAAAAGAATATAAATACATTTAAAAGCTAATTAAGAAAAGGTAAAAATAATAAAAATACCCCAAACTTTGAAGGGGTGTGAGGTAAACACCTTAAACTTCATATGTAATTTAAATATGAATAATGTTGACAAGAATAATCTCAACTATTATTGATTTGCTTGAAATAATCCAAATAAAGTATCAATTATCTCAAAATAATCTCAACTATTCCTAAGTTATTTATGAATAATTATAAGTCACCGGAGTATTTTGAGAAGATTTTTCAATAGTTGGGATTATTTTTAGATAATTGATAGTTTGAATTATTTCAAGAAAATCAATAATTATTCATAAATAACTTATGAATAGTTGGGACTATTTTTAGATAATTGATAGTTTGGATTATTTTTAGACAGATCACTAATAGTTGAGATTATTCATGTCCATTATTCCATTTAAAAATCATCTCCCCGTGCTTCTAAAAAACTGCTTCTAGGAGCAATTTGAAGCACCTAGAGGTACTTCTACACTTTCACACAAACACTCAAATATCTGCTTCTACTCCATCAAGGAGCAGAAGCAGATTTCAGAAGTAAATCCAAGCACCCCCTTAATCTCGATGAAACAATATTGCAGCAGCCGGGAGTATGTGTAGGGCATTTTTGCGAGTTATTTGGTTATTCCATATTACTTAGAACATCTACAACGGCTAGCTAATTACCCACATAGCTTGGCTAGCCACATAAGCATTTGCAGTAAAATTAAAATGTACTCCATTAGTTTTTTTTAGAGGAAAGCTGGCAAATATTATTAAATCAAGCTCTTAGTGTATAACTGAGAAACAATACAACTAGGAGAATTGAAAACAAAATAATAACCATCCGACACTAACCTCCCTCTAACCAACAATAAATATAATCCCACTACCCCCTCACTTCTTTATCAGACATAGAGTAGTCGACCCCAAAAAGAGCGAGATTAATCGCTAAAAATGTGAGAGCTTCCAGGCTATTAGTGGTTGACTCAATCTGATTGCCTCCCAACGGAATCTATCAACTAACATGATCCAAACGATCTCAATACCTACCCAAAAAACACAGAATATATCTGAATAAAAACAACAAAGAAATAAATATTAAAGCTTGAAGGAGAAAAAGCACAAAAAGCCACCATCGAACATATCCACCCTTGAAGCTTCGAATTCCAATCCATGGTTTCATGGTCCCGCAAGACCCGAGATAGTTACTCCTGACCTCTAGTACTCTCCTCACAAACCACCATGAACCTTTATCGCACACTTTGTCCTCACAAACCACCACGAGCCACCACGAGCCTTTATCGCACACTCCTGACCTCTACTTCAAGGAATCGACATATGACTTCGCCTCATGCGTACACTTCCTTCTGGATCGGTCGATGTCTTCATTGCCACTCCCCTGTGTTTGCCTTTTGGATTCCAACCAGAACCTAGCCGCCGTGTCAAACCACTGCTGTCGTCCGCCAACGATGCCCTAGATAAGCTAGGTTTTCCGCCATAGAGCTCTTTACGAATTGATTTTGGACCAAATAGCATATGAAAAACATATGTACTCTGGTAGTTAGTTATGACGTCTTCCTCTTCATTTATTATTAGTAGTGTTATATTTAGTATTTCTCTTTGCTCAAGCTAGTAGGTCACTTTGGCTAATTAGCTTTCTCAAAAAAGGGGAGAAGCAATGCTCCAATGGTAAGCTATGAGTTTTAAAATTGCAAGCAAGTCCTCAAGAGGAACCATTGGAGATGCTCTTAGTGTCTGCCCAACCGAAGAAAAAACTGAAAAATGATCAATACTATTATTACAACTATTGTTACACAAATGATCATAGCTAAATTTGATTTTTCAAGTCAATGATGTTAAACTTTGACCAATTATATATTCATACAAAATTGTATTGAAAATATGAAAATGATATGAAAATATTTTTGTTAAAAATACTACCATAAAAGTATACGTTTATTAAAATATTAGTTAAAATAATTAATGGATCAAAATTTACCAGCTTTGATTGAAAAAGTAAAAAATGATTAAATGTAAAGGGATACAGGTAGTATGTTGACTTCATGTAGGGTGCGTTCATACACATGAAGTCAACATCCTTTCAAATGAATTCACCGTTCGCTACATGTTTTACCTGTTCATACACATTAAACGTTCATAAAGCGGGAGAAAAATGTTGTCAACATACTTCAAAAAACAGTAAATCCAAACTGTAAGGACCGGAGTCTGTGCATGGATGATGCCTTATGGGCATACAGAACCACTTTCAAGACCCCAATTGGAATGTCACCCTATAGACTCGTGTTCGGTAAGGCTTGTCACCTTCCGGTCGAACTAGAACACAAGTCTTATTGGGCGGTAAAAACATTCAATCTCAACATGGAAAAAGCGGGAGAACAAAGGAGGCTGCAACTCCAAGAACTAGAGGAGCTTTGACTGGAGTCCTATGAGAATGCCGCCATCTACAAGAAGAAGGAGAAGGTATGGCATGATAAAATGATAATAAGAAAGGATTTCCGAGTTGGAGACAAAGTCCTTTTTCTCTCACGCCTTCGCCTTTTCCCCGGGAAATTGAGATCACGATGGGAAGGACCATTCGAGGTGGTCAAAGTCTACTCCCATGGAGCGGTTGAAATAAAAAGCCTTGACACCGGAAAAATCCTCAAGGTTAACGAACATCAACTCAAACCGTTCCTTGAAGGTTTCCCAAAAGAAAGCGTTGAATGCATGGATCTCTTCGATCCAATCTTTGAAGAATGAACACAACCATGGCGTCGTGCCGCGACGTTAACTAAGGCGCTTCTTGGGAGGCAACCCAAGCAAGGTACGTTTTTTTGTTTTTGTTAATTTCCCTGTCCAAATCCCAGTTTCTGTTTTGAGAGGGTGAGAGAGAGGACACTAATCACAGGTTTTGGAGAAAAAGAAAAAAAATGCAGGTTTTGAAGCATCTAGGGACATACCCGATCGAGTACCACCTTATACTCGGTCGGGTATGGCTAAAAGAAGGGGAACCGGGCATTACTCAATCGAAGGAGTATTAATTTTTTCAAGAAAGCATGCATACTCGATCGGGTACAATTACATACCCGGTCGAGTATGTACAGAAAGGCAAAGCTAAAAGGAACCTGCCCCGGACACTCGATCGAGTACGAGGCTCAAAAATTGCAAAAGGAAGAATATTCGATCGGTTATCACTACACACCCGGTCGAGTATGTTCAGAAGGATGAAACCAAATAGAACCTGCTCCCAACACTCGACCGAGTACAGGGCTCAAAATATGAAAAAAGAAACATACCCGATCGGGTATGACTATACACCCGGTCGGGTATTACTGGAAATTCAAAAGCCCAAACAGCCTGTCTCCAGTACCCGATCGGATATAGCAAGATACTCGGTCGAGTATGGCTGGAAAACCGAACTCCTTACAAATTGTCCCCTATACCCGATCGGGTATATCACCATACTCGATCGGGTATACCTGCGTTTTAACTCCAAACGAACCCCAAAAACTCCATCTTCCTCTCCAAAGTGGTCACCACATGCACTCCATCTTTCTCAACTCTCAACCCAAATTTTCGGGTCCATCTCCCCCAAACTCCATTTTCGAACCTTCTCTCTACCATATCTCCCTCGTTTCTCCATCAAATCACTCCATTCCACCACCAAAAGGCGAGCACTAGGGACAGTGCTTGGACTAAGTGTGGGGGAGACTCCTCATGGTATGTAATTTTAATTCATGTCTTTCACTACGCATGAATTTCTTTTACACAAAAAAAATAAAAAATAAAAATAAAAATAAAAAAAATAAATAAATAAAAGAAAAGAAATGTTAGTTAGGTTGAAAACCCAACAGAAATGGGCAATCTAAGCAAAAAGGGCTTATATAAAAAAATGAGTAAGTTGGGGAGAATGGAAAATAAAAAGAGATGCTAGGATGAAAACCTGAAAAGGCTCCTAGGCAAAATGAGAGATATGAGAGAAATATTTGTTTTTGCAGGCACTCATTTGATGTCTTTGGAGAATAAGAAGATTCAAGAAGAAGAAGAAGAGAAGAAGAGAAGATGAGCACTAGAAGACCATAAAAACCCAAGATGATATTTGTAATTTGAGCTTAAAAACTCATGTTTTATCCTTGGTGGTCTTGTGTTTTCATCTTTTTAAAATTGTTGAAACTGTGAAAAACTTGACACTTGTGAACATTTAACTTTACTCGAGGACGAGTAAAGAAATTAAGTGTGGGGGAGTTGATACGTTTGTAATTTCCATATGTATGTTTGTATTTTTAATTACTTTTGAGTGATTTTTAGTTTGGAAATTACACACTTTTGGTGTAATAGTTTAGTTTGTTAAATTCTTGTAAATTTTTTAGATTATGTTTATTCTGAGCTCAAACAGGTCTTGATCAACTCAAAGGACGGTTGGTGAACCCCAAAAGTGGAAGGAAGGTGCAAAATCAAAAGAAAAAAAAAGATCCTGATTTTTTGGTCTATACCCGGTCGAGTATGACCTCTACTCGATCGGGTATCTTGTTGAAACTTCAAATCGGATTGGATCCGAAGACAAAGGATCATGCAGAGAAGATTCGGACCACGATCGAGTGTCCATACCCGATCGGGTACACCGACACACCCGATCGGGTATCTCTTCAAATACAAACCCCAAATCCGGTCGAGTATAGCCCGAATATCACTTTCTACACATACTCGATCGGGTATAAGAGCATACCCGATCGGGTATACCTATAGAATTTAGCCTATAATCGATCGAGTATATCTCAAATCTGGCATTTTACACATACCCGATCGGGTACAGTGTATATACCCGACGGGTACCCGAGCTGCATCCCAAGAGCCTATAAATACACCCCATTTCCTTCACAAAAGAGATCCAATTCCTACATACTTCTAAGCTCAGTCTAGAATAGTTCTTTCTTTATATTTTCTTCATGTTTAGTCTCCATATGAGGAGCTAAACTCTTCCATCTTGGTTTTGCTACTTTGAAGCTTAATGAATCTGTAAGTTGTGAGTTATTTTCTTTAATCTTCTTCCTTGAATATTAATTCTTCCTTTAAAATACTATTTCTATATCAAAGTTGGGGAGTGTTACTAAGATGACAATTAGTTAACCTCTTGACATTGGTTATAGTAATAGTTATTTCTTCCTCTATGTTAATATTGGGGAGTGTTACTAAGATGACAATTAGTTAACATCTTGATATTAACTATAGTAGGATTCATCTTCTTTAATATTCTTCCTTGAGTATTAATTAATTCCTATTCATATTTCATATTAATATTGTGAACATTACTTAAAGGGTCAACTAGTTTTGTTTCATATATTAATTATTACTAGAATCAATCAGTTAATACGCTTGTTATTAATTCGGTTCCTTCAAAGGTAGTAAACTTGGATTGTTAATGCATGCATCTCATGGTTAATAAACCAAGGGGAATTAATTATATTGATTAAACCAATAAACCGCTTGTGTTGAGGTTATCAATCTCAATTGTTTTCATCTCAAGCTTATTGCTACTATCGAATTAATATACGGCGCTTGTTCTATATTGACTCGGTAGTAAGTTTTATTAATGAACGCATCTCGTTATTAATAACTACCCTCGATGAACTGGATACACTCCTCGATTGAGTATTCGAGAGGAAGATGGTTAAAGATATAACCGGGATCGACGAACATTTCATTAAGTGAATAAAAGCAAAACCAAGTCTCTCTATTAATTAAACCACTTAAGTCGTTCATCTTAGTGTTTAAATTTACTTCAAATTCAACAACAATCAAAACCCCCTTTGTTACTAATTATATAAAAGAAAAGTATTCATTTCCCTGTGGATACGAACTCTACTACGCTATACTACGTATAAGTGCTAGTATTGAATTTATTTTGACGCACCGTGACAAAGTCCTCATCACGCTCTAAGGGGACCGACGCAGTACCAAGTATTTTTTACGTTGAATTCTCAAAAATGGGAACACAATTTCATTGACAAGTGGCTCGAGGCCGAGGGTGGTAATCGATCAATAACCCGTTAAGGGGTGAGGGCTTTGCCAGCTTCGCCTCCTTCGGATTATTGATAGAACTTCATCAAATGATGTACATTCCATGTTCGTGGTACATTATTCCCATTAGGGTGTTTAAGTTTGTAAGTGTCGGGCTTCACTATGGCACTAACGATGTAGGGGCCTTCATATTTCAGGGCTAGCTTGCCTCCTTCCGTCGGCTTCCTCGCCTCCCTTCGGCGCAGGACGTAATCCCCCACTTGGAATTCCCGGGAACGTACCTTGGCGTCATAGTATGATTTTACTTGACGCCGGTAGTTCTCTGCCCGGATGAAAGCTTGCTTGCGTCGTTCTTCAACTAGGTGGAGGTCGATCTTCATGTTCTCTTCATTGGCCTCTGGTTCATACTGCTCCACCCGTCGGCTTGGGAAGGCAACTTTTGTGGGTGCTTTTGCTTCGAATCCGTTGCAAAGGGCAAAAGGTGTTTCACCCGTCGCCCTCCTCGGCGTGGTACGGTAGCACCACAGGATGTTGGGGAGCTCATCGGCCCAGCTGCCTCCTACGTCCTGTAACTTCTTCTTCAGGCCCTCCATTATGGTTCTGTTGGCGTTCTCAACCTGCCCGTTGCTTTTAGGGTAGGCAACGGAGGAGAAACGATGTTTGATCCCCCATTCCTGGAGGAGCTCTTGGAAGGGTGCGGCCTCGAACTGAGTACCGTTGTCGGATATGATTTCGTTAGGAACGCCGAAGCATGTAAGGATGCTATTGTGGATAAAATTCTAACACCTCGCCCCTGTAATGCTGGCCAAGGGCTCCGCTTCAACCCATTTGGTGAAGTAGTCAACCGCGACGATGATGTAGCGGTTGTTGCCGGCAGCTCTGGGCAAGGGGCTGGCCAGGTCAATCCCCCATCTTGAGAACGGGATAGCAGTGCTGACCGGGGCGTAATTGACGGCTGGCTGACCAGGGGCCTTCTGAAGGACCTGGCATGTAGTACACTTTCTTGCAAGATTGGCGCAATCCCGCGCCATCGTCGGCCAGAAATAGCCCTGGACGACGAGACGTCGGGACATGCTGAAAGGGCCCTGATGTGAGGCGCAGATGCCGCAGTGGACTTCTTCCATGGCCACTTCGGCCTCGCCTGGGTGTAGGCATCGGAGGAGAGTGCCGTTGTAAGATCTTTTGTAGAGCTTTCCCTTCTCGATGGTGTAGCTTGGGGCCCTGAGTTTGGCCAACTTGGACCTCTCCTCATCCTGGGGCAGCTCTCCTGAAGTGATGAATGTTGTGAGGTCGGTGATCCAGTCCTCCGGGCGATGCTGGATGCAAATGACCGGGCTGGCATGGATGCTGGACATGCTTAGCTCCTCGACCTTGGCTATCTTGGAGATGTGTTCCGGAGTGTCTGTGCTGAGCTTGGAGAGGATGTCGGCCTCAACATTCTTCGCCCTCGGGATCTGTGTGATCTCATGGGTTTCGAATGCCTTGAGCAACTCCTCAGCCGCCTGCTTGTATTGCCTCATCCTCCCTTCTTTGGCCTCGTACGAGCCCTCGATCTGGCCCACCACCAGTTTGGAGTCGCACCTGATTCTGATGTGCTGAGGAGGGCCTCGTACTCGGCTTCATTGTTGGACACCCTGAAGTTGAAGCGGAGGGCATAATAGGCTCTGAACCCTTCAGGGGAGATGAGGACGACGACGCCCCCACATGCCTTGGCGGCCGATGAACCGTTAGTGAAGAAAGTCCATGCTTCGTCCGGCTCTGGACCGGGTGTGGTGGCGGCCGTCTCCCTGGCTGTGCACTCAGTGACGAAATCGGCCAAGGCCTGCCCTTTGATGGATGGCCTCGGCTTGATTTCAATCTGAAATTGGCTGAGGAAGATCGCCCACTTCAACATTCGTGAGGAACTGGTGGGGCTCCGCATGAGTGCGCCGAGGGGCTGCTGAGTTAGGACATGGACGGTGTGGGCCTGGAAGTAGTGCCCTAGCTTTTTCACTGTATGGACAATGGCCAGTACTGTCTTCTCAATGGGGGAGTACCTGAGCTCGGCCTCCCGCAACGTCTTGCTCATGTGGAAAATGGCCTTCTGTACCCCTTCATCCTCGCGGATGAGCACGGAGCTGATGGCCGACGGGCTCACCCCTAAATACAAGAAGAGGGTCTCCCCGACTTTGGTCTTAGAGAGCATGGGAGGGGACAATAGGTACCGCTTCAGCTCCTCAAATGCTTGCTGGCATTCCGTTGTCCACTTGAAGCTGTTCGCTTTGCACATGATTTGGAAGAAAGGGAGGGACCTTTCAGCCGATTTGGAGAGGAAACAGTTTAAGGCCGCAAGGCGTCCCGTCAGCCGCTGCACCTCCTTCACATTTCGTGGTGGCTCCATGTTAACAATGTCCTGTATCTTCTCTGGATTGATCTCAATGCCCCTTCGGCTAACCATGTAGCGGATGAACTTTCCCCCTGGACGCCGAAGGTGCACTTTTTTGGGTTCAGGCGGAGCTGGAACTTTTTCATGATTTCAAAGATTTCCCGGAGGTCGTCGGCGTGGCTGGCAGACTGCTTGCTCTTGACGATCATGTCGTCGACGTACGCCTCCATCGTCCGGCCAAGAACTGCTCTGAAAATTTTGGCCACCATTCTGGTGTATGTGGCACCTAAATTTTTGAGCCCAAATGCCATGATCAGGTAGCAGAAGACTCCCTCCGGGGTCATGAAAGCCGTCTTTTCGGCGTCATCTTCATGCATGAAAATCTGGTGGTACCCTCTGAAGGCGTCAAGGAATGACATCAACTCGCATCCCGCCGTCTCGTCCACTAACTGATCAATATTGGGGAGAGGGAACGGGTCCATTGGGCACGCCTTGCTCAGGTCAGTGTAATCAACGCACATTCTGAACGTCGACGGCTTTTGGGCGAGGATGACGTTGGCCAGCCACATCGGGTATTTTACCTCCTTGATGTGGCCGATGGAGAGGAGCATGGTGACCTCCCCCTTGACGAAGTCCCATCTGTCGGCCGAAAGATAGCGCCGCTAATAGAGTATATTCTAGAGAGAGGTGAGAGCTAGAGAGAGAAGTGCAAGTGAATGCTTCGATAAATGATTTTCCAACCCCTACAACTACCTCTAGAGAAAGTATTTATAGGAAAAATACGGACTGGGCTCCCAAGCCTTGGGCTTGGGAGGCCCATTTACAACTGGACCGCTATTGGGCCGAATACAAAGTAAATGATGGAGTATACAAATGAGTAAGTGTAAAATCCGGTTCTGGGAGTTCTTTATGGCCGACAAGGGTCTGGCCGATGAGGGCATGGCCGACGAAGACCCGGCCGACGAGGTCACCCGGTTCTTCTGGCTTCCGGATCATGTTCTGGGTTGACTTCGTTCCGGCCGATGAGGGTCATCTGGCCGATGAGGGTCCTACTGGGTGACATCTATGCCTTCTGTTCTCCTGAGTATGTGGGTCCTGGGGCATAGACCCATATACTCCATCAGCCGCTTTTGCCTGACTGGCGTGGAAGCCGGATCGACTGACAACCGGTGAGTGATCACCTTCCGGCTGATGCATGGCATATCGTCCGGCCCCCAAGCAAAGATAATCGCGTACGACCGTATGACTAGGAGGATGCCGTCACGCTGGTCCTGTGGGAGTTGCTTCCCAATTTTCAGGACTCGCTCCGGCCGAGAGGCATCTAAGGGGACCTCCTCGACCTCTTCGTCTAGCTCAGCATGTGGCCTCTCTTCGTCCTTGGCAACTGTGGCGGTGATTGTGTCTACCCTATGCCCGACATCTGCAGCCGGCTTTGTCAATTTCAGGTAGCATGCCTTGGCTATCTTCTGGTTTCCCCTGGCGTAGCCGATCTCGCCATTGGTAGGGAACTTCAAGCATAGGTGCTTCATGGAGATGATGGCCTCCAAGTCCTCCAACGCTGGCCGCCCCAAGATCAAGTTGTGGGCGCATTGAAGGTTGACCACCATGAACTCCATGTCTATTTTGGTGCGATGGGAGCCGTCGCTGATCTCCACGGGAAGGACTATCGTGCCCTCAGCGTCGATAGAGTCCCCGGTGAAGCCGGACAGCGGCGTCTGGATCGGCTTAAGCAGCACCCTGTCCAACTTCAACTGTTTGAAGGTGTCAAGGTACATGACATTGACGGAGCTCCTCGTATCGATGTAAGTGCGGTGAATGATAGAATTGCTTATCTCACATCGGATGACGAGGGCGTCCCTGTGTGATCTGGTGCCCGGAGGCAAATCCTTGTCGGTGAAGGTGATCGCCTCTGTCGGCTGCTTCTTCGGCTGAGGGGGAACGTGAGATACCTCGCTGATGTAAACGGACTGAGCCCATTTCTTTCTCTGTGTGGCAGAGCCCCCCCCCCCCCCCAGTGTTTCCTCCCACAATGAGGTGAATGTGGTTTTTCTTCGGCGAAGGCTCCTCAAAATCTTCATCGTCATCGCTCAGCCTACCGATTTCCCGTTTCTTCGTAGAGGGTTCTCCCCCATATTTGTCGGTGTTTACCCACCTATTTTTGCGCGGGCCACCTTTGACAAATTTGGAGAGTTCCCCCTGCCGAATCAGGCGTTCAATGGCTTTCTTCAGCGTGACGCACTCGTCGGTGTTGTGGGAGGTGTTTCGGTGGAACCGGCAGTAGGTGCCGCCCTGGTGAACGGCATAGATTTCCTTCGATGGCCGAGGATCCCGTTCAATAAGATCATGTTCCTCGGCGTAGTCGAGGATGGTGCTGACCGAGTGTGTGAGAGGGGCCCTCGGTCTTTCCATCTGTGGCCGCCACGGGCGATCCTTCTTGTTCTGTCCGCCAGACCCGTGGCGGTTCTGTCCGCCCTGACCGGCCGAGGGTGCGCCGGGGGTAGGTGCATGATTCGTCTTCTTGGAGGGGTGCCCTCCCTCCTTTTTGTGGATATAGAGCTCGTCGGCGTCAGCATACAGATTCCCTCGCTGGAGCGCCTTTGCGTATGACCTCGGCGGGTCAGTGATGAAGCTCCTCGCGTATGGGGTGCTGCGGAGGGCTCCCTGGTAAAGGACGAGGAGGGTGCGCTCATCGGCCCCCTCAACCTCGTCGGCCTCCTTCGTCCACCGATCTATGAATTACCAGTGATTTGTCGTGTTACTGTTTGACAGAAAGGAGATGGGTGAAATATTTCTTCGCGCGCTTCCTCCTGGCAAAATGTGTGAGGAAGCGCTGTGCAAGATCCTGCCAGGAGTCTATGCTTCCTTCGGGGAGCGCATTGAACCACTCATACGCTGGCCCCTCAAGAGCGGAGAGGAACCAGGGGTAGAGGTATTCATCCGACGCATTCACCATTAGCATGTTGTTCTGATAGCGGCTGAAGTGCTCCTGAGGGTCGGTGCGGCCGTCGTAGGATTTGATGGCGTTTCCCCGGTACTTCTCGGGAATAGGATCTGAAAGTACCCTTGTAGTGAAGGGGGTTCGGGTCCTGACCTGGATGATGGGGTCACCTCGTCCCTCGGCCAGCTCCCTTTCCAGAGCGCTGACCTTATGCATGAGCGCGTGGTAACCAGGATCTCCGGACGTGTTGGCCGTAGGGATGTTGACCGATTGCCTGGCCTCCATCTGGGCCAGTCTCCTTTCCAGCTGGGCGATGACCTCGTCCCGAGGATCTTTGGCGGCCGCAGTGGCGCCCTGCTGGTTACGCACATGGGCTGCGTGGGCCGTGTTGATCTGGTGGCCCGCATCATCCTCGTGTAGTTTCCCTTTTCTCTTGTCCAGGCAAGGCCGATCCGCTGTCCGGGACACAGACCCCAAGCTTTCCCTTGGTGAGCCAGGCTCACGCTCGCCGATCCGTCCCGCCATCCACTCCGATGCTGGCCGACGGTGCGTGTCACCTAGCCTATTGAAGGCTGAGGCTTTTCCACGCGCTGGGGCCGGTCCAGCTCGAAGCGGGGAAGCAGGGTGAGAGCGGGATGACGACGTGTCCTGAGGCTGCACCCCTTTGTCGTTGCCAATCCTGATGGCCAACGGCTGGGGCTGAGGGGGCGGTGTAGTGTTCTCCCCAGTCCTAGGTATGAGTGCACAAAGGACAGTGGGATTTTGGGTCAGGCTGGCGATGATGGCCGAGAGTGCGGCCTGGACCTGAGGGTCAACGACAGGAGAGGCCGGTTGCGCCGAGGCATTGTCACCCTTTTTTGCGCGCTTTTTTTCCAAGCCAATGCGGGCGTCTGGGGCGCCGCCGTTGAGCTTGTGGCGCAGGTCAGTTGTGAGGTCGATGGCTTCCTGGAACTCCTGGAAGATATCTCCCCCTGCGGCCTTGTCGGTCGTCGCTTCCTCCTCGTGTTCCCTGTTCTCCTGAGTCTCAGGGATGGTCTTGCCGATGAGGTTGCGGTTGGACTTAGTTCTTCCCATGATCCGTTAGTTGTGCTTGGTAGCGACGAAGGATGCTGGCTTAATTGTTCTAGCTCTCAATGAAAGCACCAAATGATAGAGTAATTGTTTAGAGAGAAGTGAGAGCTAGAGAGAGAAGTGCATTAAATGCTTCAATTAATGATTTTGTCAACCCCTACAACTACTCCAAAAGGGAGTATTTATAGAGAAAATATGGGCTGGGCTCCCAAGTTCTGGGCTTGGGAGGCCCATCTACAACTAGACCGCTACTGGGCCGAATACAAGATGTGTAGAAATGACTAAGTATGAAATCTTTTTCTGTGAGTTCTCCGTGGCCGACGAAGGCGTGGCCGACGGAGGCATGGCCGACGGAGACCCGTCTGACGGGGGCACCCGATTCTTCTGGCTTCTGGACCATATTCTGGGTTGATATCTCACTGGCCAATGGAGGCATGGCCGACGGAGACCCTACTAGGTGACAGTTGTGCCTTCTGTTCTTCTGAGTATGTGGGTTCTGAGTATTTGGATGGTCAGCGAAGCATGTGAAATGAGCAGCGAACTCAATTCCTCGAACTCCGGAGTGCTAGCATGAACTATTAGCATATGATCATTATTTTGATCAATATTTCTCATAAATATTAGTAGGTGACAACTCCGGTACCTATTTCAAAAATGGGGTACCGTACCTAACACCCACTTGATTGGTTCAAATCATTACATCATTTTTAATTTAGATTTAAATAATTAAACTACATCATTTTGATTGGTCCATGTGGACAAAGTATGGTACCTTAAGGTACCATAGAATCTACCATATTAGTATACCAGTTAGCTAACTAATTCCGTTAGTTCAGATAATTGGTTAGATCATGTAGTCAGTCAGTCAAAGTAGTTTTCTGTATTGCTACATATAACACCTTTGTGCATCAATAATGAATAATGAACGCTTCTTCTTTGCAATCCGATTGTTACAATACTAATATGGTATCAGATGAAACCTTCTTCTCATCGATAATTCTTCAGTAAAACTTCGCCATGGTAGTCACTAGATCATCTTGTGAATCTCCTGATGATCATGTTTATGATCATTTAACTAATCCTTCCAATCCACCTTATCTTCTTCCAAATGAAAATCCGACTCTAATTCTTGTTTCTGTTCCTCTTACGGAAAAGAATTATCACTCATGGCGTCACAACATGATTGCAATGCTCGAATCGAAGAACAAAAAAATGTTTGTTGACGGATCGTTTCCTTCTCCAGATTCAACTGATCCTCTGCATGAACCATGGTGTCGCTGCAATCGCATGGTTATGGCATGGTTGATGCGACCTATGTCATCTTCAATTGTTGAATTTGTCGTCTATTTTTATACAACACATGAAATCTGACAAGATCGATTCTCACATGGCGATGTTTTTCGTATAGGTGATCTCCATGAAGTGATTCAAAATATTCATCAAGGTACATCTTCCATTACCTAGTACTATACCAAACTCAAAGCTCTATGGAAAGAACTTGAGCAATTTCGTATAGTTCTTACTTGTGCATGCTCAATCCCATATACGTGTGAAGTTTTGCAAAAGTTACTGAAAGAAAAGGAGGACGATTGTGTTATCAAATATCTTTGTGGATTGAATGAAGAATTTTCACATGCGCGTTCTCAAATCATGATACTATCTCCAATGCCATATATCACCAGAACTTTCTCCCTCATAATGCAACAAGAACGCGAGTTTGAAACATCTTTTTCAGATCCTCAATCTTCCAAATCAACTGTGTTAGCAGCATTTGGCGATTCCAACTCTAAATAAAAAGAATCCTTAGAAAATATGTTTGAACCTCGTGATGGTTTTAACAATTCTTGTGGCAGAAATACTTAATTCTCGTGGATCTTTCAACAACAATCGAGGTGATAGAAGTCATGGCACTGGTAGAGGTAAAGGACAAAAATACTGTGATCACTGTGGCAGAACCAACCATACACGTGATATCTACTTTGAGTTTCATGGTTATCCAGTTGGATACAAAACTGGCAATTCATCCGCTTCTTCAGCACATTTAGCTTCTATGGATCCTACTGATAACTCAATTTCTTCTACTTTGGCTCTTCTTCAGCGTTCTCAGATTCACACCTCTTCAGATTCTTCTGTTCATCATGCTTCCACTTATACTTTTAATCTTCATGGTAACACTTCTTCTCTAATTCGTTGGATCATAGATAATGGAGCCACTGATCACATTTGCCCATCCAAACAACTTTTTTCTTCTTTGAAATCTATACCTCCAGTTCATATTAAACCTCCTAATAGAACCTTTGTTATTTCAAGGTTTGCAGGCACTATTATATTAGGACTACTAGTTCTTCAAAATGTCCTATTTGTTCCTGACTTTTCTGCACACTTAATTTCTATTCCAAAGCTTCTTTCTGACAATCAACACATCATCATCTTTGATCTTTCACATTGTTTCATCTTGCAGAAACAACTTTGAAGAGGTGTTGATAATAAATTGTTATTAGATTGATATAGCTAACAAACATCAAGCTAAGGCTTGTTTTATCTTTCTTTTATCAGTCATCTGCTTACAAAATCTTGTAATAATGTAGAATCTAACAAGATTGACACATCTTTGTTGTGGCATCTCAAACTTGGTCATGTTTTCAGTACTGTTTTAAAACAACTGTCAAGTCAGTATAGTTACATTCCATATTCTTCTTTTCAAAGTTGTGATGTTTTTCATTTTTCTAGACAAAAGAAATTACCATACCCCAACAACACAATAAAATCTTCCAGATTCTTTGAATTATTACACTGATATCTAGGGTCCTTTAGTTGTAACATCCATTAAAGGTTATAGCTACGTTCTTACTGTTGTAGATGACTTCATCATATATACTTGGACCCACCTGTTTAAAACTAAAAGTAAAGTCAATACCATACTACAAAACTTTATTCTGAAAATTGGAAATCAGTTTGACCTCAAACTAAAAAAGTCAGGTCTGATATTGGTAAGGAGTTTATCCTACCAGATTTCTATAATAGCAAAGGAATTATTCATGAAACCTCCTATGTTGAATGTTTTCAACAAAATTCCATTGTTAAATGGAAACATCAACACATTCTAAACATCACCAGAGCACTCCTTTTCCAAGCCAAACTCACCAAACAGTTCTGGTCCTTTGCTGTTAAATATGCGATTCACATTATCAACAAAATTCCTTCTCCTATTGTAGACCACAAATCTCCTTTTGAGTTAGTTTTTCATTTTAAACCTGATCTAAGAGGTTTAAAGGTGTTTGGTTGTCTTGCTTTTGCGAGTATTTTTATAGCCAATAGATCAAAATTGGACAGTAGAGATCATAAATGCTTTTTTTTGGGTTTCAAAGTGTGAAAGCATTATTGTATCTAGGAATATGCTTTAGGAATATGCTCTAGAATATGTTTTAGGAATATACTCTAGACATTATTATTGTATAGCATCTTATATAGGAATATTCCATCTTTGTAATATATATATATATATATATATATATATATATATATATATATATATATATATATATATATATATATATATATATATATATATAGGGCCTTAACCCTCTAATGAAAATCCTTCTCTCCATTTTAATATCATTTCAGTTTCTATTTCAACATGGTATCAGAGACATCCATTTGAGTTTATTTTTCAGATTTCATTTTAGTTTTCAGACTCAGTTCTTTCTCCCAGAACCTGAGTTCAGTTCAGAACCTCTAGGTACTATTCTGTCTCCCAGAAACTCAGTGCAGCACAGAACCTCTCTACACACCATCACCATTAAACAGAACCTCTATTCAGACCCTTAGTTCAAGCAAATTCAGAATCTCAGTATCACGCAAACTACATCATTCAGAATCTGCCAGGTCCGACCATCTTCCCGGCGGATTTCTGACAAGACCATCCCTGCCGTCTCTGACCAGGGTTTGAAGTTCGCAACTCCAAATCGACGCCCATCAGCCACACGGCCTTTGGAAGCACTCACTACATCCGCGGTGATACTTCTTTTCTGGTTTTCTTCTCTCGCTCTTTCTCAAGGGAGGGAATCCGACGGATATTTGTGTGGGCTGGAGGAAATTTGTTGGTCGGTAGCATCTCGTTAGCGCATCTGATTGTTGAAGAATGGATATCTGTTAGCACATGTGTTTTCTTCCCAAGTAAAAGACGAAGCTTGGAGAGTCCGTAGGAGTAAGGCCCAGTTGATTGCTTATTAACATTTTCAGCCCACAAATGAGAAGGCTGCTGTAAGTTTCCACCGCTATCTCTATTTTCAATTAAACTGCAAAAACAAAAACAAAAACAAAAAAAAGGGAAAAGAAAAAAAAAACAAGGGAGTTATGTCTTGTGCGGGTAAATTTGACAGAGGAGTAATATGCAATTACTGTAAGAAGCCCGGACACTTGATCAAAGAATGTAGAAAATTGCTGTTCAAATTTCAAGGAAATCAGCTTGCTCATGTTGCTTCCGCTACCAGTTCATCCGATGGATCAATTGCTATTTCTTCAGACGAGTATGCCAAATTTATTTGCTACCAAGAATCTCTAAAGCATTCCTCTGTCCCTATCTCGGTAACCGCTAATTCAGGTATTTCAAACACGTGTCTTGTTTCCTCATCCTCGAAATGGGTCATTGACTCAGGTGCCACAGATCATATGACCGGTAATCCTAGTCTATTCTCGTCATTTCATTCATATTTACCTACTTCTAGTGTCACTTTAGCTGATGGATCTACCTCACCCGTTCTTGGATCTGGTACTGTTGTTCCAACTTCTACATTACCATTATCGCCTGTTTTGAGTCTTCCTAATTTTGCATTTAATCTGCTTTCCATCAGTAAAATCACTCGTACTCTTAACTGTTCTGTAACATTTTTTCCGGGATATTGTGTGTTTCAGGATCTGTTAACGAAGCAGATTATTGGTAAAGGACATGAGTCAGCTGGTCTATATATTTTGGATACATCCATCACCAAAGGTATCTCTTGTCTTGGGGTTGGGACTTTGTTAGATGCTCATTACCGATTAGGACATCCATCTCTCCCATTAATGAAGCAAATAAATCCCCAATTTAATAAGATGACCTCTTTACAATGTGAGTCATGTCAATTTGCGAAACACCATCGTACTAGCTTAGGCCCGCGAGTTAATAAACGAGCAAATGCTCCATTTGACCTTGTTCACTCTGATGTTTGGGGTGCTTGCCCGGTTGTGTCTAAAGCTGGTTTTAAATATTTTGTTACCTTTGTTGATGACTATTCTCGTATGACATGGCTGTATTTCATGAAACGTCGATCTGAGTTGTTCACTCATTTCTCTTCCTTTTGTGCTGAAATTAAAACTCAGTTTAACGTTCCTGTTCGGGTGTTAAGAGGAGACAATGCCCAAGAAT
Organism: Cuscuta europaea; assembly: GCA_945859875.1. NCBI lineage: Eukaryota > Viridiplantae > Streptophyta > Magnoliopsida > Solanales > Convolvulaceae > Cuscuta > Cuscuta europaea. Next base: position 3,966,436 of record CAMAPE010000075.1, on the reverse strand, counting down.
ATCTATCTGCTACATTTAAGTCATTTATGCTTCAACATGGCATTATTCATCAAACTTCATGCGTTGATACACCTCCTCAAAATGGAGTTGCGGAACGAAAGAACCGACATCTCTTAGAAACTGCAAGGGCTCTTCTATTCCAAATGAATGTGCCTAAACAGTTTTGGGCAGATGCTGTGTCTACTGCATGTTTTTTGATAAATCGAATGCCATCTTCTGTTTTGAATGGTAAAGCTCCTTATCATTGTCTATTTCCAAACAGAGAGCTTTTTCCTATCCCACCTAAAATATTTGGTTGCACTTGTTTTGTTAGAGATGTTAATCCTCATCTAACAAAGTTAGATCCGAAATCTTTAAAATGTATTTTCTTGGGTTATTCTCGAGTCCAAAAGGGGTATAGATGTTTTTGTCCGAGTACTGGTCGGTATCTTGTTTCTATTGATGCATCATTTCATGAAAATACACCTTTTTCATCATCCAAGGCAGATATTCGTGAGAGTAATGATGATATTCTCATTTACACGATGACTATTCCCGAGTCCACACTTTCGACAAATATTCCACAAGTTACTGTTCATGACCCTAGGCCTCCCGTACATTTGGTATACACCCGTCGACACAAAGCACCTGATCACCCTCCACCGGCGATACCTGTGATTACTTTTCCTGATACTAGTTCGACTCCGATCTCATGTCCTGAACCAGTATCTGCATCTTCAGATCTTGATTCCACATCAGATCTTGATCTCCCAATAGCAGTACGTAAAGGTACACGGTCTTGTACTCATCCTATTTCTTCATTTGTGTCGTACAATCAGTTATCTCCTGCTTCATGTTCTTTTATTGCTTCCATTGATTCTATTTCTATTCCCAAATCTGTCAAAGAAGCTTTGTCTCATCCTGAATGGCGTCAAGCCATGGTAGAGGAAATGAATGCTTTAGATCTTAATGGTACATGGGATTTGGTTGACTTACCTACAGGGAAGAAATCTATTGGATGTAAGTGGGTCTTTGCTGTTAAGGTTAACCCAAACGGATCTGTTGCTCGGTTAAAAGCCCGATTAGTTGCGAAGGGTTATGCTCAAACCTATGGTGTTGATTATTCTGACACTTTTTCTCCTGTTGCTAAATTAACATCTGTCGGGTTACTTATCTCACTCGCTGCAATTCATGATTGGCACTTACATCAGTTGGACATTAAAAATGCATTTTTGCATTGTGACCTTAAGGAAGAAGTCTATATTGAGCAACCCCCGAGATTTGTTGCTCAGGGGGAGTATGGTAAAGTTTGTCGACTTCGCAAATCTCTTTATGGTCTGAAACAGAGTCCTCGTGCATGGTTTGGGAAATTCAGTCAATCAATTGAACAATTTGGAATGATAAAAGGCAAATCAGACCACTCTGTCTTTTACAAACAAACAGAATCAGGTGTCACATTGCTTGTGGTATATGTTGATGATATTGTGATTACAGGGAGTGATAATGCAGGTATTTTGGCCCTTAAGAATTTTCTGCATAGTCAATTCCAGACGAAAGATCTTGGCTCTTTGAAATACTTTCTGGGAATTGAGGTAACACGAAGTAAGAAAGGCATATTTCTATCTCAACGTAAATATGTACTTGACTTACTAGCTGAGACAGGGAAATTAGGGGCAAAACCAAGTACAACACCCATGGTTCCCAACGTGCAACTCACTCAAGTAGGCACACCGTTTGAAGACCCAGAAAGATATAGAAGACTGGTTGGAAAGCTTAATTATCTCGCAGTCACCCGTCCAGATATTGCTTATTCTGTGAGTGTAGTGAGTCAATACATGTCATCTCCGACCATTGATCATTGGGCTGCTGTAGAACACATATTATGTTACTTAAAGGGAGCACCAGGACGATGTATTGTTTATCAAAACCATGATCACATGAGAATAGAATGCTTTGCAGATGCTGATTGGGCCGGTTCTAAAGATGATCGAAGATCTACATCTGGCTATTGTGTCTTTGTTGGTGGTAATCTTGTATCCTGGAAGAGTAAGAAACTGAATGTGGTTTCTCGTTCTACTGCTGAATCAGAATATCGAGCTATGGCACAATCCGCATGTGAGATAATATGGATACACCATTTATTGAATGAAATTGGATTGAAGACACCAATGTCTGCTCAGTTGTGGTGCGATAACCAAGCTGCTATACACATAGCAAACAACCCCGTATTTCACGAGAGAACAAAGCATATTGAGGTTGATTGCCATTTTATTCGAGAGAAGATACAAAAAGGATTAATCTCTACCGGGTATGTGAAGACTGGAGAACAACTTGGAGATTTATTCACTAAAGCTCTAAATGGGATTCGAGTTGATTACTTATGTAACAAGTTGGGCATGATAAATATTTATGCTCCAACTTGAGGGGGAGTGTGAAAGCATTATTGTATCTAGGAATATGCTTTAGGAATATGCTCTAGAATATGCTTTAGGAATATACTCTAGACATTATTGTTGTATAGCATCTTATATAGGAATATTCCATCTTTGTAATATATATATATAGGGCCTTAACCCTCTAATGAAATACACAGAAAATCCTTCTCTCCATTTTAATATCATTTCAGTTTCTATTTCAACACAAAGATAGCACTAAAGGCTACATTCTATACAACCTTCATTCTGGAATTTTTTCATTTCCAGAAATGTCCTTTTGTATGAAACTCAATTCCTATTTCAGTCACATACTCAATCCTCTGATCATTCGGATCTTGATAACAATGATTTCTGTAACATTCCATCTAGTTACCGTGATGATCCTCAGTCATCTAAGTTTAATCATCAAATACACTAATTCAAACAAAAGAACTAAGAAAGCTCCAGGCTCCAGGTTACCTTGATGCTTATTACTGTGGAATTGTGGAAATGCTACTACCAATTCATCCACCCCTTATTCCATTGAATCACACCTTGATATTTCCAATTGTTCTTCTACATACATTTCATATTGTAACTCTCTTTCACTTCAATCTGAACCTTCGCCTTTTAAACAAACAAATGAACATGAGTGATGGAGAAAAAAGCAAAGCTTACTGAGATCAATGCTCTTCAAAACAATGGTCTTTAGTGAAATTACCTCCAGGTAAAAAGGCAGTGGGTTGAAAATAGTTTTATAAAGTTAAACTGAAATCTGATGGTTCTATTGAAAGATAAAAGGCCAAGTTAGTAGCCAAAAGATTTACACAAACAGAGGGAATTGATTTTTTTGAAACATATTCACCTGTTGCAAAACTTTATCAGAATTAAACTGGAACAAGGGTTGATCAAACTGTTTTTTGTTCCAACGTCTTGCCAGTTAGCAGATTGTTTCATCAAGGCTCTACTACCCGCTCTTTTTCATGCTAATATCTCCAAGCCGAATCTTCATTCCATATCAGATCCACCTTGAGGGAGGCTATTAGCATATGATCATGATTTTGATCAATATTTCTCCTTGTAAATATTAGTATATGAGTATATCAGTTAGCCAACTAATTTCGTTAGTTCAGATAGTTAGTTAGATAAGGTAGTCAGTTAGTCAAATCAGTATGTCTGTATCAATAATGAATAATGAACACTTTCTTTTTCTTTGCAATCCCATTGTTACAACTCTAAGGAACTAATTTAGAAAAACAAGGTTTTTAAATTATGATTCCTTCCGTTTCATTTTACATGTCTTACTTTCCTTTTAGAATTCTTTCAAAATAAGTGTCGCATTTACTTTTTTGGAAAGAAATATGAAATCCACATTATTTCACTGTAATATACTCAAATCTGAATCATAACTTTTTACTTTTTCAATCACTTTATTAATAATTATATCAAACAAAAAAACACACATAAAATGGGACGAAACTAGTATATCATAAGAAGGGTATATTGTAAGGAGACCTATTTAATCAATAAAAATGTATTTAAGACCTTTTAGTATGCTTTATACGGAGTATAATCTTTCCATTGCAGTGGCAAAAACTTTGCCTCTGATCTCTCACAAATTCATTTATCCGGTAGCTTTCCCTTAAATGACAAATGTATTCTTTGAAACACAAATTATAATGTGGGATCGTTACTATCGTGGAACGCAAATCTGAATATGGCACCTTTTATTAATAAAAAAAGAGAGCATATAACTAACTATTTTCTTCTCCGACCATCTATTCGTCTTTTTCGTCATCAGTTTGGCCATCTATTTCTGTCCTTCTCCCATTCTTATCTGTCCAACCATCTATTGATCTTCTTCATCGATCTATTCCACAATCTCTTCATCTTTTTCACTTATACGGTTAATGGAAATTCATGTAACGTGGTTTACATTTTTGACTTGCCTTGAGTTACGTTTCATTTAACAGAGTTACATTTTCAACTTGACTCAAGTTACATTTTACATACACTCGATTTACATTTCTACTTGCATGAAGTTACTGTTTGTATACACGCGATTTACATTTCATATATGAAGAGTTGAAAAGGTAAAACGAGTTACATTCCAGAGCACATATTACATTTACCACTACCTAATACTACATATTACATTTGTAGCAATGCGAGTTACATTTCAGTGCACAAGATTCACATCACGAAAAATATTGCGACAAAAACAAATTTATTGTCCATACATACTTTTTTAATTAGAATTTAAACTTAAATGATATTATCTCTGACTCATTTTATGTGTCTCATTTGAAATTGACACAATTAGTAATAAAGTAGTTGAAAAGGTAAAAGTTGTAGTTGATATTTGAGTATAATAAAGTGAAATATTGTGGACCACGTAATTTTTTCCAAAAAGAGAAATATGACACTTATTTTAGGAATATTCAAAAAGGAAATTAGGTTTGGTACAATAAGATGGAGTGAGTATCATTTTAGCTCTAAGAGTACAAAAATGGTCTTTTGGAATAGGAAAAATTGAAAATAATAATCCCAACTATAATCGATATGCGGTTAATAATCATAACTATCAATTATTATTGGGTGGTGCCAACTATAGGGGCCATTTTCTAAAAACAACCCCTAACCGGTTACAACCTGATAAAGCAAGTCCAATTTAAATGTGAACTATGTGTAAGCTTTAAATAATCTCAACTATAGTTGATCTTTTTTTATTAATTTTCCAAAGATATAGAAATATACTTATAAATTTCCAAACTAAATAATTTTAAACATGTATGAACAACTACGAAAATTATACAAATGTACTAAAGTTAAATAATATAGTTTTAGTCATTTTTCGATTTATTTTCACTAAAATTTTATTTTTTTCCTTTTTTCCAATTTGTCTTTCCCAGTTGTGTTACCAATTTATGATTTTGTATTATATTCCTTTATTCAAATTTACATTTTCTGTTTTCAAAAAGTAAAAAATGATTAAAATGATTTTTTTGTTATCTTAATTTTAAGGGAGAACTACGAAATAAGTCCTCGAACTTACATAAAAAGTGCAAATCACCCCTTTTATAGAAGGCTCTGTCCAACCGTTGCCATTTGGGGCGGTTTCCGGCGGAATGTTTTGATGAAATGTTTTAAGCATCTTCTTCATTAAGTCTAGTTTACCCATAAAAAATTTCAGATAAAAATTCAATCAGGAAGGTAGTCAAATGAATTTTTGAATATAACTGTGCAGTTAGACAACGCAGTATATTTTAGAAAATCATTTGACTGCCTTCTCGGTTGAATTGTTAGCCGAAATTTGGTATGGATAAACTAGACTTAATGAAGAAGACGATCAAAAAAATTCATCAAAAAATTACACCGAAAATCGCCCCAAATGGTGATGGCTGGACAGAGCCTCCTATAAAAGGGCTTATTTACACTTTTTATGTAAATTCGAGGGCTTATTTGGTAGTTCTCCCTAATTTTAAAAATCTGAAGTTTCTATTTGTTCCATTTAAGTATTTCTAGTTTCTTTCTATTTTCTTTATTTTATATTATTATATTCTGTAAATTATATTATATAGTTTATCATTTAATTCTAGTTATTTGGGGTATGGGTATCAGAGGTTTTAATTTTTTTAATGAAAATGTATTAATATTATAGGCTATGTTTGGCGGGCATAAGTTCCTGCCTTCTAACTTTTGTACTGTTTAAAAAGTCTTTAAAAGCTTCTAGTTGTATGTTTGGCACGCCAATTTTTAAGAGCTTTAATAAAAATAAAAGATCTTTTTTGAGATGCTATAGTGAGTAGCATCTCAGATAAGTCCGTAGCTTCTAGCATTAATTATTCATAACAACTTGTATACCAAACTGAGTTAAATCAAACAGTCGACTTTTTATCAAACAGCTACAACCTTTTCTTTTTAAGATCTTTTCAGTCACTAAAAGCTAACAGTTACTAAAAAGCTCACAAAATATCTTTTCAGCTAGTTGTGCCAAACATACCCATAACTTAAAGTGATATAATGGAAATTGTAAAACAATGTAGAAAAAGTGTATCGCAATGGTAATAATAATTCAATTATTTTGGTAGAAAAAGTGCAGAATTTTGGTAAACATCTTGGTAAACATTTTTCTGTCATCATTTCAAGCTATTCACATTTTTACATCGGTTGAAATTAAAAATACTAAAATGGAATAAATAGAAAGTTTAGGTTTTTAGATTAAGCTAGAATAAAGAACTAAATTGTAAAATTTTTAATCACAATTTACTTTTTGAAAATAGAAAATGTAATTTTTAATAAAGGAAAATAATACAAAATCATAAATTGGTCATCCAACTGTGAAAAACAAATTGGAAAAGGGGAAAAATGAAATTTTAGTGAAAATAAATAAAAAATGGCTGAAAATTATTTAATTTCGTTACATTTGTAAAAAATTTGTAATTATTTTTTATGCTTAAACATATTTAGTTTTGAAATCTATAAAAATATTTCTAAATCTATAGTTGGGATTATAGAAAATTGAGAGTTGATAATTGAGATTAATTAAACAAATCGACTATAGTTGGGATTATTTATAACTTACGCGTAGTTTACATTTAAAATTGACCTGCTATATCATGTTGTAACCGATTAGGGACTATTTTTGGAAAATGATCCCTATAGTTGGAACCACTCAGGAATAATCGATAGTTGGTATTATTAACGGCGGCCGACAATGGTTGTGATTATTATTTTCAATTTTTCCTTTGGAATATTAGGTACTAAGAGTAGATAGTCGTTATTCGTGAATGGAGGATATTAAAGCAAATATATTTCACATCATAAATTTTGAATTGTGGGAATTTTTTGAGTCCTAATTATAGAAGCATTGAGTTATTCCAAGTTGTATGAGTGTGTAGTTCTCTCTATTTTTTTTTACTCCAAGGGGTCTGGGGGAGAGGTGCTTGGAGTATTCAGGGCTGAGACTCACTCCATTGAGTTTCAAACCCTTAGGGCTTGTTTACTAACAGAGATATGTTCCTGTTTCTACTTTTGTTTTTCATTCTCCAATTTTCAGTTTTTATTTTTTAGTTTTTATATCTCCAGTTTTCTGTTTCTATTTTCTAGTTTTCCATTTTTAAATCTGAAAACATGTTCATAAATTTTTTCACCCAGTTCTGTGATCATCCAGATGACTGACACGTTTACTTCACGGGTTACTAAATGGTGCTTATTTAGACTCGCGTTTATAAGTGACGCATAAAATAAGCAATGTTATAAGATCATGTTTACTTCAAAAGGTTTAAAACACCGTTTAACATTAAAATGTCCAAAATAACCTTATACATATATAGACACACAAACATTCATGAACACAAATATATAATATAATATGTGGGGTCGATCACCTCGTACGTGTACCCATACTCCTAACCCCTACCCTGCCCCTATACCTCACCTCGTACCCCCACCGTACACCCTACACCCAATTCCACACCTTTGACCCCTACCCTTACCATGATCTTACACTCTACCCATACTCCCCTAAAACCCTTCATACCCACCCATACCTACTCGTAGGGGTCAGGGGTAGGGAAGGAAGGTATGGGTGGGGTGGGTGGGGTGGGGTAAGGGGTATGGTCGGGGGTGGGGTGGTAAGGTCTAGGGGTACGGGGGTTGGGTGGGGTAGTGGATGGGTTAGGGTGGTGGTTAGGGGTAAGGGTGGGGGTAGTGAGTAGTGTTGGGGTTGGGGTAAGGTAGGGGTAGGGTAGGGAAATGGGATAGGATGGCGGTAGGGTGGGGTCGGGATTAGGGTGGGGTCGAGGTAGGGGTAGGGTGGGGGTAGGATGGTGTTGGGGGTAGGATGGCGGTAGGGTGGGGCCGAGGTAGGGGGCATGTGGGAAAGGGTAAGGTAGGGGTAAGGGGTATATACGAGGTGGGGGTAGGGTAGGGTGGGTCGGGTGGGGTTGAGGTGGTAGGGGGTGGCTGTAAGGTAGGGTGGATCGGGGTGGGACCGAGGTAAGGGCATGTGGTGGGGGTGGGGGTAGGGTCATTGTAGGGAAAAAGGGTATGCGGTGTGGGGGGGTTAGAGTAGGTTGGGTGGGCAGGGTAGGGTAGGGGTAAGGTACGAGGATGGAAGTAATAGAATGGAATCGACATCGGAGCGGGACTGGACCCACCACTAGGTGTAAGTATGCAAATTCATTGCAGCGGCCTGTAGCATTTGCGTTTTCCAAATTTGGAAAACTAATAAAAGTCACTTCTCCAAATCATTAAGGAAAAGAGAGACATGTCTCATTTTTTTCGTTTTGGAAAACGGTTTGGTAAACGCGTTTTTCTGTTTTTCTTTCTCCAGTTTTCCAGTAATTTTCTTTGGTAGACAGTTTCCTGTTTTCTGTTTTCTAGTTTTCCAGTTTTTTGGAAAACTGGAAAATATCTCTGTTAGTAAACATGCCCTTATTATGTGCCTAGCGGGTTTCGAACTCGAGACCGCACGGTAACCTCACAACCAGGGCTGGAATGCTTTGTTGAGTGTGTATAGTTCTATTTGTAGAAAGTTGTATTTATTTACTTTTATGACATATTCGTCTATACGAAGTAACCTTCTCCGTCCCATTGAATTTGTCAACATTCCTTTTATTTTGTTCCAAAAAATTTATCACTTTTCTTTTGAACAATGAATTTGCGTTATGTTCAGTTTCCTCTCATCTACACAAACATCAACTAATTGCATAGCTAATATCAACTTGGCAAAGTTAAATGTGAAGAAGTTAGTATAAATTAAAGATTAATAAAGATTTAAAATGAGCGTTGTCATGTTCATGTTTTTATTTTTAGTTTCTCTTCTAGTTATATTTGAGATTTTGAGCGAAGGCCTAGAAATATTTGGATAGTAATTGTTACATCAAAACTCGGATTATAACATGAGGACTTAAACTGTTAAACAAGGGGAGATTTCAACAAATAGGACTTAATCATACTAATTTTCCAAAAATAAGACTATAGATTAGGGTAAGACTTAAGTATAGGAGCTTTGACCAAATTGCCCTCACTTTTGCCCTTCGTTTTAAAACCCCTGCGCATCAAACAGTTCAATTCGTCATCTGCAAATGGATGCACCCAGGAAACCAAGGGCCGCCGCAGCACCAAACCAGGCCGCCCCACTCGCCGCCGCCGAACCGTGCCAGTCGCCGCCACGCCGCACCACAGCGCAATGGTTTCCGATGTCTTCTTCTTCTTTCTTTTCTGTCCAATTTCGATGGCGTCCATGAAGATTGTAGGGGAAGAAGATGGTTTTGGCCTTAAATCAGCGGGATTTGGGGGCGATACGGCCGGCGGGGGTGCGGACAGCCTTCAATCTTTGATGAGTAAAGGTTTTGAGGCCAATTTAGTGGTAGGGATGTTCTGAATCTGTGACGAATTGATGAAACCTGAGTTATGGCTAAATAGGGTTACTGTTTTCATAAACTATGTGGCGGTGGACGCCCATGTGTTCTGCAAATCTTTTGAAGAAATCAGATCCAAAACAAACTTGCAAACACTAGACAATACATAGACATTAAGTAGTCAGTAAACAGACAATAACTTCGAATAATAACTCAATAGCAGGCAATACATAGACAGTAAGGGTAAAATTGAAAATTTAAAATCAAGTTTTCAAAATTAGAACTACATAGCTCTTACGGAAGGAAGAAACATACGTATGTACTATTTTTATAAAATTGCTTTGATTAAGTCCTACACGGAGCAATTTTCTCGTTAAACAAGATTACACCTTAAGATTAACATTATCACACACAAATACACAATAACAAAAAATAAATATTAGTCTTATACTACTACTCCGTATTACTTTAGCATTTTCTATTAAAAATATTTTATTAACTGGTTAATTTAAAGAATAGTTAGTGTCACTTTGTACTAATTTTATGACTATTACAAAAGGATTCTAATTGATGGAAATAATCCAAACATGTAAACTTGTTCATAAAAATAAATTAAATGAAACGGGGTTAACTATTCCGTTTCAAATATCATCCCAGCCCACCTCGCCATACGTTCTCTTCATCTCCCCCTCAACTTCCTCTTCATCAGGTCGCCGGTCGTCATACTCTTCTTCCATCTCTGTTCTTAAAAAATCTTTTTTCCTCTTTACATCTTAATCTTATCTCAATCAACACTTCATCTATTATCTTGCAATGGACATCTTAATCCTATCTCAATCAACCCTAGAAATTACTATTAAGGTTAAGGTGATTTAATTTAATGATTATTATGTATATGATGTTCGTTTGTAGTATTGTTCAATTGTTCGTTAATAGCAGTGTGTTCGTCTATGATGCTTCGTTGGTTGTTTAGTGTTTTTATTTTATTTTTTCGAAATATACATTGGTTAATTGTTTAGTGATTTGAAACGAAGTAGTGAAAACGGAAAAGACATAAATATTGTTTATCCAAATACGGTGATTTTGAATTTGGGAGTCCTTGTGATCAAATCATGATCAAATATATTTAATATATGTATGTATGTGTCGAATAATCAGTAATAAAAGCTTTCAATGGTGTATACGTATATACATATCCACGAAATTTCACATCAAACTAAAGCAGAAAATTATTATTCATAATAATCTAATGATGGTAACATTTCATAAAGAAGTAGATTGATATATAGGCCGACATATCACCTCTCATGAGTAAGTTGGGATTGTTCTTATCTTCATTATTAATCTGCATATCTTCTTAAAGGATCAAACAATCTTGAATCACATTTATTTATGGGAGATCAACACTTTGAAGGCATTGATTCGTTTAAGCTAAACTATCATCATGGAGGGGAGTTCAAGAGAACCCCTCACATCCAATATATTTGGGGGGGAACCGTTGTTGGTAATATAGATCCCGATAAATTGGATTTTTGGTGGCTTTTCACTCTACCAAAAGAGATAGGAATCCACGTGAAATCACTGAGCTATATTACCATATTCCTTGGGAGGAGTTGCATGCAGACTTTCATAAGATTACTGGTGATAATGATGTGATAGAAATAGGAAGATTGGGCATGAAAGTTGGAACAATTGACATATATATTGTGCACAAGAATGATGAGGAATATGACATGTTAGAAGGAGGAGAACCAAATCCTTGGCTTATGTAGATGCAACTGCATTGATTACTTTCATGATTTGTAACATGGTTTCAATGCCATTTTAAGATATTTTGGATCATGTACTTTCAAGCTTGTAGTGTTTTATTTTGTCTTATTAATGTGATTTCAAACTTTTGTATTGTGGTTGTTTTATTTTCATTGTAAAAATAGCCCTCTATTATTGGTATTGTGGGTTCTAAAATGCAATTGCACTTATGTTGTACTGATTATTGAGATATTAGGTGAGTATGCTACTGCATATTTATCCCTATTTTTAGATAATGTGGTTAGTTTAGCTATTTTGTGGAAGTGTGCTTGGGTGAAAGTGTAATATTAGGGTGTTTAGTTTCTGCTACCAACACTACTATAATTAAGGGCTTTGGGTGATTCTGGAATTGCAAGAGTGATGGTTTTCTTAATTAATTTATAGATAGTCTTTACTAGTTGAAGTTATTTATGGAATATAATTAAAGCAACTTGTTTCTTCCATTATATTAGCAAGCATAAAAAGTTGCCTTTTTATAAGGCATTGTTTGTTATGGCTGTGAAAGTGTAAATATTAGGGTGTTTAGTTACTGCTACCAACACTTTCTTTAGATAATTCTTAACATTATAAAAGAGGTAATTCCTTAATCATGTTTGTGACTTTTACAGATGCTTTTAGTTTTAGTTTCAGAAAATCAAGTCATCCATGAGCACAAGTAATACATAAACCTTTCTTGTTTTTGTTTTGGTTATGACAGTAACTGATTTCAAGGTTGCAAGTGTTGACATACAACTCACATTTCAAAACAAAATAGTACAAGACCAGAACAAAGATGATAGACAAAAAGACCCAAGTGCACTACTTGTTGAATACAAAAAGACCATATGTAAATTACATATCAAGCTGGAAGTTCACCTTTTCAGTACAAAACTGAAAGGTTGTTCAAAGGATACAAAATTGGACCAGGGCAGTTATAACTATACTGCCTATTCATCCAAACAAGTACAAAATGCTGATAATATTCTCACACTCTACCAACCAAAATGGACAATATACAATGACAATTACAAATCCAAATAAAACAACAACACACATGCATTTTTTTCTGCCTTTGAGGCCCTCCTACCTTCAACTTTTAAAAATTTCTTCTTCACTCTAAGTTTACAAATTTTCTCCAGTAACATTTTGTTCTCAACTTTCATTTTGTCCAAATCTTCTTTAAGCTTTTCATTCTCCTTCAAAATTGTGAATTTTTCTGCATCCGTTGGCATCATATTCTCCATCTTCTTTGCATCATGCTTCCATAAAAAGAAGTTGCAATTACCAGTCTGCAAATAAAAAAACATAAATTAGGTTGTTGCTATAAGTAAACTAATGGAACACACTAAATAATTAAGGGATGGAATATGCAGTTTGTTCTAAAGTACCATGCGTTCTAGCTTTGAATATGTATAATTCACCCCAAAGTTTATGTTTTGTTCTCTATAGATTTGCAACTGTCAAATCTCCATTACTATTTGATTAGTTAATCAATAAAAAGATTAAGTATATTATTTTAGTTCTAAGGTATAATACAGTTTAGATATGATTGATTATTCATACCTTTTGTTTTCTTAAGTTATCCACTTATGCATATGAAGCCTGCAGCTGTTAGACAGGGTTGATGTAACACCCCCATTTTCCCCAACCAAAAATACATTTTAATAATGATTTATTCAAAGGAATTATCAACTTTATTTGAAAACATCAGAGATACAGCGGAAGTCTTAATAGGGAAATGGGTGTTACCGCCACACTCGGTTCTCACATAACCGAATGCACAGGCTAAACCACCATCCAAAAATAATCCAAGTATTTAAGTACTGAAAATTTCAAAAATAATTTAAATGTCTACATGTCCTCAAACTGAAATAAACAATAACTAGGTGATTATAAATACTAAACTACGTGATCTAACGCAGCTCTCATCATCATGCATAACCTTCATCACCTGCACAATTAAAGTGCAGAAAACAAAACAAAGAAAAGGAAACAAAAATTAGCTTTTTAGCTAAGTAAGGCCCACCCAACCCCGTAAAATAATCACGTTTGGCGAAAATAGTTTTATACATAACTATAACTTTAAAAATTCATTTTCTTCCCACAAAACTAATTCGGTGTTTAAAATAATATTTATAAACTCTTAGTAACTCACACATTCATATACAAGTATCACTTTTCAAAATATAATTTATAGCTAATCACTCTTTTTAAATATACTCAATTGCTCTTTGAAAATAACATCCATAGTCTTCCTCTTTCCAAAACCAAAATCTCCTACTTTCTTTTAAGATGGGCGGTACTTTCGGATACTTATGCCCGAAGCCCAATGAGTCGTTGTTATTTACGAACTCATCCCGGAATTCAGTTCCCATCAATATCTCTTAAATCGAAACGGTCACTAAACTTGTTCTCTTCAAGTAGTAGTAGCCCTAACCATCCTCCACATTTATCCGGATGTGAAAAACCGACACCACGGATTTCTCCCGGGGTGCTCACCTCTTATGAAAATGTTAATTTTCATCTTGAATCAAGATACACTTCAAAATATTTTCCAAACTCTCTAAATAGTCTAAAAGGTGTTTAAAAGTATTTAAAACCCCAAAAGTACTTAATTTATATTTCTCAACTACCATATATATAATATCTCCTCAAAATCACATACACAAAATTCACAATTCACACTTAATCACATAATGCATAATAAGCATATAATACGAGGAAACAAATTTTGGATTGGCAGAGAAACTTACAATTTAGGGTTTATCCAAAACTAGTTCCAAAATAGTATTTAATACCATATTCAAAATAATCCAATAAGGATATTTATAACTCCAGAATATATATGTAAATTTTCACACCAAATTATACATTTAAAAATATATAATTTATCCCAAAAGATTTGATCTCACAACACTTTCCAAAAAGAGGGTTTAACCCAAACAACCACTTCCCAAAAGTAGCATTTACTACTACAACCAAAATAATCAAATTCGAGTATTCTGAACCCATAATATATTTTCAATATAACCAGTTATAATAGTCTCAAATCATTCTTCAACTCATACCAAAACAATCACCAAAATTTTCCAATCCCAAAAGAACAATCATCAAAAATCACAATTTTAGCCATGATAAACTGATTTGATAAATTCACCAAAAATCACATGTTCATAAATTCCCAGAAAAGCATACATCATCATACTCATACTATTATAGCCGAATTATCCATAAAATTTCAGAAAGAAACTCAAATCATAGCCCAAACCCTAGTTTATACAATATAGGGGCAAAATAGTCATTTTGGTTGCAATAGTCCTTACCTCGAGGCTAGCAACGAATCCTAAACGTCAAACCTAGTTTGATGGATCATTCGCACGTACCTAGGAAGTGATAGGTTCGAAGGATCTCAATTTAGGAGAAAGAAATTTAGGAAACGGATGAACGACGCGAATTAGGCAACAAACACACTTACCAGAATATTGGATTGTTTGATCTCATCATTGGCATAAAATTTCATGCTGGATACGTTAATATTGAAGATATGGAAGGGATAGAGCTTGAAGAGGCGGTCATAGGGTTTTTGGAATGAGGAAATTCGGATTAGGGATGTATTTATAGTGAATTTCCGAAGTTTGAGTTGCATTAGGATACAACAAGAACGCACGCGTGCGTACCTTCCACGCACGCCGTGCGTGACCCCCAGACGCCCCAAACCTTAGTTTTTGCCCCGTTTCTTCCCCATTTGGACCTCCCCTTTGTCCCAAACACTAAACCAAACATAAAAAACGACCTAAAGACCGTGTAAACAATATGAAACACAATTTTAATTATTTCCCAAATTCTCTCAAATTTTCGGGGTATTACAGTTGAACCGTACCTGCCATAAAGGACAACCGTAAAACCTATATCCCTTGTTTGCTCCGGATGTTACTGTCTTCAACGGCGTGTAATTTAGTGATGGACCATATATTGAACTTGCTTTCTTAGAATTACAAAAGGTCATGATTTAGAAGAAATATTGCATAGATTTAGGGTTTGCAAGATGAACAAGAAAATAGGGGTAGATGAATGTGATGAATGATTCTGAAGAATTGAAGGGCGACGGGAAGAATTTATGTGATTCTGAAGAATTGCAGAGAATATAGTGAAGAAGATGATAGATTAGAGGATAAAAATAATCATGGGAAGAAGAAGTTGTGCACTGGAGAGATAGGGAGTGGTCGACGGGATGAGATTATAACGGAACAGTTAGTAACGATTACTTTCAACTGTTTTTGTCAAAAGGTTTAAGAGTTCAGATTATTTTTATTAATTCATTCGGTATGAATTATTAATGTAGAATCATTAAAAGTAGGGATTATTTATATGCATTTCGCCATTACAAAATTGTGCGTGAAGATGTAAGTTTAGATTTCCACGATTTGAAGCATCAAGAAAAAATAAACATCATTTGATCAAATATAAGCATATATAAATAATATGGTGAAAATCATAATTGTAAGAATAAATAAGTTTCTAAATTTGATTGTAATTTAGGAAGTTATTTAATAAGCCTTCTATTCTATTAGGAAAAAAGAGATTTCCCAAAATAGGAGTAAATGAAATTTGAAATTCCAAAATATGACTACTAAGTTTTTATTCCCGAAATGGGACTAACAGGACAGTATTTAATGTCATCTTGTAGCCGTGATTGCCAAATAGTTGCAGTACAGTGCATTTAACATGACAATATTTATTATAACTAATGACAGTATTTTTCATATATGACAATAATCAATATATATATATATATATATACAAAAGATGAACTTTTTAAAAGCATACAAAGCGCCACATAATCATGTCATGTCATTATGTATAACAATTATTTACTTATTTTTATACCTTTTGTTTTTATTAGATTCTATTTTTGATTGCATATTGATATGGAAACAAAAATCCTTATAAATCCACCTTAATTAATTTGGTAAGCTTCAAATAAGTAAAATAATTTTTGGTTATCAAAGTGAAATTCTAATTACGTTTATTGATATGGAAACTAATTTATATTAGTTTACTACACCGAATTAAATAGAAACAAATATGCAAATTAGTTTACTTATTAATTTGACACCTATTAATAAATAAGTAAGATTCAAATAAGTAAATAATTAAAAATGAAATTAAAAATTATAACCAACATAAAGTATACATATTTTCACAAGTAAATATGTTTAGCTTAGCCAAATAAGTAATTTTTTTTGGTTGTTTCTTTATTTTACACCTAAAATTCAAATATGCCTTTACTTTTGAAATAGATTCCTAATCCAAATTAGAAAATCTTTATAGGTTTACGAATTCCTACTTTTATTTTAATAGAATGTTTTTAATTGGATTAATTTCAGTTCCAGATTAAATCAGATCAGATCAAACTTTAATAATTACATAGTATAACAATAAGTCACATAAAAAACAGACATCTAATAGACCATATTAATTCATACCAAATCAAACCCGAAATTTTAATTCAATTAAAAACGTTCTTATTAATGAGTAAACTGTAAGATCTAACAATTAAGAAATAGATTTTTTTTATTATTGGGTTCATAACAATTATATTTACTTGAGATGCTTATGTAGAAGACCAATTTAACTTTTTTTCATATATTTTTTTCTTTGTTTCACAAATGGAATATATTTCACATATTTTTCATGATTCAGAAGATTCCACTTATTTAACTAAAATTCAATCAATTTCAGCAAAATAAGTTAATTCTATTTACTTTAGTATTATCAAACAGACTCTATATTAGACTAAGTTTATTTTTATTTTAATGCACATTATATGTGATTCGATAGAAACTAAATTTCAAATTAGCTAAATTACATATTGCCCGTGCATCGCACAAGCTTGAAAGGTAGTAACTCCTATTTCGGAAAGAAAAACGTATTGATCCTATTTTGGAATTCTAAGTGCATTGGCAATTTTGCCTAAAGAAATTGATAAATGAAGACCGACGGTCAAGTTTTTCTGCCTACCTTCTTCGCTTCTCAACTATTCTAGAGACACCTGAAAGAAATCATGCGAACTGTGTGTTGCAAATTTTGTTGATTAAGAGACTGATGTAACTATGTAAGTTGCGTGTACTCATCTTCTCTCGCCACTTGACAGAATTCTCAGAATTTGACAGACTCGAGCAATTTTCCCTCTGAAGTATTGTAGAATCTAATCGTATACACAAGCTGCACAAGTTTTGTTGATAAAGATAATCCTTATCTCCCCTTTTATCGCACAATTTTGCAGGTCTTGCTCAGCTGCTTAATGGTAACATGAAACTCCCCTCTTCCGAGTGTGTTTCATTTGCTTTTTTAATGAATACATGATATGATTATCTTCATCGGATAGTTGTAAATCTGTGAGTTCGGTCGATTTAAAGACCGAGAAAGGTTGATCTATAAGCCAGAGATAGTCACTTGGAATAGAACTAAGTACCTCCGTCTCTGTTTGATCTTCTTGTTTCATTTCATAAATAAAAGTTAATTGTTCACCTACAATTTTTTATTAGTTTTATTATTAAAACATACTAGTATCTATTACATAGTTACATTGAAACTCCTATTGAAGTGCAAAAACTGAATTCATTGTAAAACCATAGCATAAGAAAATATTTAAGTTGATTGTAGGAATGATGAACAATAAGATCAAATAGGGATGGGAGAGGTATCATTTTTATGCTGTCGGGTATTCGCCGCTACAAGCGGATAGTGGTCCTCCTGAATAGTTAAGGTAAGAAGAAGCCAAGAAACTTGTTTAGTAAAAAATCGCCACAAAATGCTACCACCAACCTCTTTCCAAAGTGGCATATTAGGTTTCTAAAACAAAGATTGAGTAAGTCCTATTTTATGAACAAAACACAAGTGGTCTCCTATTTTAGGACACATTTACTTCATGTGTTAGTAAACGGTGCTTATTAAGACCCGCATTAATAAGCGGCGCATAAAATAAGCAGTGTTGTAAGCTCATGTTTACTTCAAAGGATTTAAAACACCGTTTAACATTTAAATGTCCAAAATAACCCTATAGATATATATACACACAAACATTCATGAACACAAGTATATAATATAATATAATATAATATAATATAATATAATATAATATAATATAATATAATATAATATAATATAATATAATATAATATAATATAATATAATATAATATAATATAATATAATATAATATAATATAATATAATATAATATAATATAATATAATATAATATAATATAATATAATATAATATAATATAATATAATATAATATAATATAATATAATATAATATAATATAATATAATATAATATAATATAATATAATATAATATAATATAATATAATATGTGGGGTCACCTCGTACGCTTAGTCGCTTACCCACACCCCTACCCTGCCATGTACCCCCACCCCTCACCCTACCCCCAATTCCACACCCTTGACCCCCACCCCTTCCCTACCCCCTACCCTTACGACAACCTTACCCTCCACCCCTACTCCCACCCATACCACCCCCCAACTCGTAGGGGTAGGTGGGGTGGGGTATGGTCGGGTCAAGGGTGGGGGTGGGGTAAAGGTGGGTCGACGTTGGGTAGGGGGTGGGGTCGGGTCAAGGTAGGGGAAGGTGGTAGGGGTAAAGGTGTAGGGTAAGGGGTGAGGGTGGGGGTGAGGTAGGGTAGGGGTAAAGTGGGGTGGGGTATGGTCGGGTCAAGGGTGGGGTGGGATAGGGTTGGATCGAGGTAGGGGTAGGGGTAGGGTCGGGTCAAGGTAGGGGAAGGGATAGGATAAGGGGGTGAGGGTGGAGGTGGGGTAGGTCAGGTGATGGAGGGTAGGGGGTAGGGGTAAGTTGGGGTTGGGGTATGGTCGGGTCAAGGGTGGGGGTAGGGGTAGGGGTGGGGTCGAGGTCGGGTCAAGGTAAGGGAAGGTGGTAGAGGGTAAAGGGGTAGGGTAAGGGGTGAGGGGGGGTAGGGCAGGTAGTGGAGGGGTCAGGGTAGGGGTAGAGGTAAGGTGGGGGTGGGGTATGGTCTGGTCAAGGGTGGGGGTGGGGGTGGGGGTTGGGGGTCAGGGTGGGGTCGGGACAAGGGTGGGGTGGGGTAGGGGCGGGGGGTAGGGTGTGGTCGGGGTCGGGTCAAGGTAGGGAAGGTGGTAGGGGGTACATGGGTAAGGGGTGGGGGGTGGGGTAGGGCAGGTAGTGGAGGGGTCGGGGTAAGGTGGGGGTGGGGTATGGTCAGGTGAAGGGTGGGGTCGGTGTAAGGTGGGGTAGGGTGGGGTAGTGGTCGGGTGAGGGTCGGGTCAAGGTAGGGGAAGGTGGTAGGGGGTATAGGGGTAGGGTAAGGGGTGAGGGGGATGGGTTAGGGCAGGTGGTGGAGGGGTCAGGGTAGGTGGGGGTGGGGTATGGTCGGGTCAAGGGTGGAGTGAGGTGGGGGTCAGGGTGGGGTTGGGGTAAGGTAGGGTAGGGTAAGGGCAAGAGGTAAATGTAAGGGTAAATTCGAAAACTGAAAAAGCTTAAAGTGCCGCTTAATTAATACATGGGGGTGGTATGCTTAGTAAGCGACACTTTAAACACCTCTTTTGGTTAGTAAGCAGCGTTTTAAGCAACTTGCGTGTTTACTTCACCTGTCTTACTAACCTAACTGTGACTTTAGCAACGAAGTAACACCTCCTTAGTCTTTAGGCAGCCTTTTCTAAGATACTAGTTTAGTTTTTCCGTATGATTTTGTGGCATTTTTTCTTATGTCTGGACAGGGCCGGTTCTGAGGGGGGCAAGAGGGGCGAGCGCCCTAGGCCCGAAAAAAATTGAAGAAAAAATAGGTCCAAAATTTTTTCTTTATATATAGTTTGAGTAGGCTTCTTTTTTTATTCTTAAGTTCAATTAATTAGACTAATGTTTAATAAATTTGAAAATTAATTTGAAAATTTAAAATATAAATAAAAAGTCTTAAAGAGGGTCAAGCTAAAAAAGAATATATATACATTAATTTTAAGTAGGATCGGTTGTAGTTTTTAAAATCAATACAATTGTTGATGCATCAATAAAAGACACGCCTCTTTAGTCTTCACAACTCTTTAGCCTTTAAGGCTTTTTATTCTTTTTTATTATAACATAAAACCTTTATATAATTATTTTAGAGCCTATCTCTTTTAAATCTCATCCAAATTATTTATTTGTTTTCATCAGCGGTCAATAAATCATTACTTATGAATTCAATATGTAGTACTACCTCTGTCCCAAAAAGCTTCGCCATATTGACTTTTTTGGTCAATGATAAGAAATTTTGGACAATGATTTTAATTATTATATTTGTATATAATTTATAAATTTTATACTTTTATGAAAATATATTGAATAAGGTACATTTTGATAGAATTTTCATATTCAAAAAAATTCGTATTAAAACATATTATTAGTCAAAGTTGATTGTCATTGACCAAGAAAAGTCAATTTGGTGATCTTTTTCGGGACGGAGAGAGTAATATTTTTTTTTATTTATCCTTTCAAAAGAAAGTTTAGTGTTATTATATGTGGTAATCAGGGCCGGCCCTGTGCTTGTCTGTCCAGTCCAACCGCACAGGGCCCGATTTTTTGAAGGGCCCAAACAAAATAAAAATTTAGTATTAGACCAAGCCCATTAGTTTTAGCCCAAATCTCTTTCCCCAAAATCCCCTGCTCCACGACAACACGCCTCATGCCTCCGCTATTCCCCTGCGCAGCAACCCACGCCCAAGGGCCAAGGCGATTCTGCCGATTCAGACCTCCGCAGCTCCGCCGCCTCCGCGTCTCCAGTCGAACCGCACACTGCACACCGCACGCCTGCACGCCGCCGCCTGAAGTCAACCAGCCGCCCGCCTCCCTCACTCCCTCAGACCCTCAAGCTCCCTGCTCGGTTGCTCCCGCCTGGCCGTCTCTGGGCCTCCCTCAGACCAGTCGTCCAGTGGAATTCCGGTCAGTCCACAGCATACAGTTCCTTTTATTCATTTAGTTGCTAATTTGCTAATTCTTGTGAACTTTTGATTTATTGAATTGATGAATTGTTTGTTGAATTCTTGTAATTTGTTTATTTTCAGATTTAATGTTTGTTGAATTGTTGTATTGTCGTTATTTGTTGATTTTTTGCAGTTAAAGTAAATCATTATTTGAATTGATAATACAATGTATAATTTTGTAAATGTGTTTAGCCGTTAAAATTTAAGAAAGTGGTATGAATATATTATTAGGTAACTTGAGGTTGATAAATTATAGGGGAAAATAATTAAAATACCCCAAACTTTGAAGGGGTGTGACATAAACACCCGAACTTTCATATGTAAGTTAAATACCCCAAACTTTATATAAAAAGTTATTTTAACATGGTTATGTATTATTTCTTTCAAAAATGTAAATTTATGGTGTTAATTGCATAATTTAAAATAGCAAATTGAAAACATTAGAATTATATATAGTGGTGGGTAATACTATTTATTTTACAATGGAAGCTTAGAATGTTAATTGTATTTTTATGAATGCTAAAAATTATCAAATTATGAAATAAACACCAAAAGATAATATTTTTGAAAGAAATAATAAATGACCATGGTGCTAAAATATTTTTTTTGTAAAGTTTGGGGTATTTAAATTACATATGCAAGTTTGGGGTGCTTATCTCACACCCCATCAAAGTTTGGGGTATTTTAATTAATTTATCCTAAATTATAATTATACACTAGTATAATCATTCATGTTTTCACCCTAATTTTAAACTGAACATTAATTTAAAATTTATAAACATGTACATGATTAGAGGAGAATTTCAATAATTGGTAATAATGTTTCCATATAAACTGTAATTTAATAATGACTTTTTTCATTTTAATCATTACATTTATTAGTAACTTGTATTTTAAGACAATTTGCTTGTGTTGCAACTTGAAAAAAGGCCCAAATTTTATTGTTGCACATGGCCTCCGTTTTCTCGGGACCGGCCCTGGTGGTAATTTTATTATTTGTCACATTTATTAGTGGAAAGAAGGTTGCCTATGAAGCGATTATTGATGATTTGCTTCACATTGTTCTACGAGAAACGTTTTTTAGTAATGTTTTTTTCTTTTTATCCGATACTCGTGTTGTTACTTTTGTCCAAATATATGACTTAAACAATAATAAAGTGATTCTCGCCTTTATTTTATGAACTTCATTGGATACTTCTATTATAATTCATATTTCAAATAAGTATATGGTTTACGGTTTGTCTTGGATATATGCCCAGAATAGTGTACCGCCCATAGGCCCATAAATGAGCAGGACCGGCCCTGGTAGGTTTACGGGTTAAATGATCAATGGTGAAGACAGTGAAGTATCTGTTTTCTAGGTTTTCGAAAAACCAAGCTTGTGGAATAAGCAGGATACGGAAATTGTAGAAGTGTTTGTTTTATTACTCATATATGGATTTTAGGCTAAAGATTTGATGTAGGAAATTTTCTTACAATTACCTTTCATTTTAAAGTGATGCTTCTCCCCACGTTTCTCATTTCTTTCATTTCTTTACACAGTACTCATGCTTCAGCTAACTTGTTGAATCCTATCTGTCTGAATCAGATTGGTTACTTCTATGATGGAATTGTTTTCCTTTCAATCAGCGCCATGCTCTACTGCTATAAATGTTAGAAGTGAAATGATCGATATGCATCCAAGTTTTACTCAATTAAGGATTCCCACGACTCCAGGGGAAAGTTTCTGCTATTCTGTAATAAAACCTCTCCGTTTGAGATGCTCATCTTTAGATAGATCAAAGAAACACCGTACGTGTCTATGTAGTGGAAACTGCGATTCATATGTAGTTGATGGCATCACCATGACCACAAATACTGGAGAGGCAGCACCTAAGATTTTCATCCCTGGTTTACCGGATGAGGCCAAGGGTGATTATGCAGCTCCAATTAGCAGTTCTTTCTGGGAATGGAAGCCGGAACTGAATGTTTATTATGAGAAATCTGGGTCTGAAAATGAAAATTCTACGCCAGTGCTCTTTCTTCCAGGATTCGGTGTTGGTTCTTTTCATTACAGAAAACAACTCAAGGATCTCGGTTGCGAATTTAGAGTTTGGGCATTAGATTTTTTAGGGCAGGGTAGGTCGTTGCCAAACAAAGACATGACTTTGCAGTTGAACAGTGTTGTTGATTCATCAAATTCTGTTGGAGAAGATCTTATATGGGGTTTTGGAGATGAAGCTCAACCTTGGGCAGAAGGGCTGGTTTATTCTATGGATCTATGGAGAGACCAAGTTCGTTACTTTATTGAACAGGTACTTGCAAACTGTTTTCTTGCGCTTCAAATCACAAAGCATATAACCCATAGAGTTTGGGCTATTTATTTTTGCCTTTTTTATCTCGACTTTATTAAGGCGTTTTACTCCCTCCATCCCATTAGAAGATTCTCACTTTCCTTTTTTGGACGTCTCATATAAAGGTTCTCATTTCCATTTTAGGAAACATTTAACAATCTTAAGTGACAAATTAATCATTAAGTATTAAAAATAATACATTTATAACATCGCAGTTATCAATACTAACTACATTATAATATATACCTATTAAAATTATTTCTCTACATGTACTCGAACTACTTTATTTAATTATTGTCAAAATAAACGTGTCGATTTGCTATGGGAACCTTCCAACGGGGGTCTCAGGTTTGAAACTCCATGGTGGGAGTTTCAACCATGCTTACCCGTCTCCCCACAGCCTCTCCCCTGACCCCCCGGCGTAAAAAACAAATTCTCATTTAAACTTAACTTATGTGCTACTCTTATGGAGTAGACTTTTTAGGATATAGTTCCAAAGTCAACGGTAGGAGAGCCCATTAAGTTCATGTAAGCAATCAATCCGATTATGACTCTAAAAAAGTACATTGTTCTCAACAGTTTTATTTTCTAATGAACCGCCACCTTGCAGGGCATTTACTCATCCCACATCAGCCAAATACAAAGACGGAGAATCTCACATTAGACTTTGGACTATTCATCTAACCAAATTTATCTTGTAGGATTATTCATCTAACCAAAGCCTAATCATTAATAAGCGATGTTATTTTGACTGGTTTTGCTTTTAAATTTAGGATTATTAGCTTATTATATCCCCAACTATTATCAAATTCCCAAATCTATTATGTTCTTTAATTTGTATCAAAAAATGACTCAAACTTTATCTTTTACAACAATTATGTTTTTCTGTTTTTGTTTTTTCGAAATTACACTTTTGTCAATATCAATACTTTTTACATACTAGTATTAAATTTCATAATTTTTGTTAAATGTTTAATTCTATTTATTCTTCATGTATTAACAAGAACTCAAATAAAATCTAAAAAATTAATTTTGCATACTATTTATAATTGAAAAATATTTAACAAAATCTCAACACTAATATAAAATGATAATCCAATTAAGCCGGGAATTAAGTAGCTAATATATTAATGTCTTTATAGAAGTTGCTAAAGTAGATTAAACACTAATAAATAACTAATATTTATTTAATATGTAGTAGAATTTATTTTTCCCTAGAAAATTTTGAACTATTTCTATATAGTTGTATGTGAAAACGTCACCAAAAGTTGATTAATTATATTACCCCGTCCCACTCAACTTTGCTAAGTTGATGTTGGGTGGGAAATTAGAATTGTTAAAACTGTGTAATTGAGATTTGTGCAGAGGAGAGAGAAATGAACAGAACCACAAATTCATTGCTTTAAAAGAAAAGTGGCAAAGTTTTTTGGGAGAAACAAAAAAGGGAAATTGGCAAAGTCAAGTGGAACGGAGGGAGTAAGTAATACTAACTTTATAACAAGTAAAGAATATTACGGAGTATTCTTTATAGAAAAAGATCTTGTATAAAAAGGTATAAGGAATACAAGTTTGTAAACTTAAAAGTTAAAAGAAATGAAAAAATATGAAATATAAATATGATTTTCCTCTTAAGTATTACCTGTGTTCTAAACGGCGCTAGTCGGGCGGTGACTACCGCCTAGCGCCTAGGCGTTGACTAGGGCGCTTAAGCATTTCCTCTATTTTTTTTTTCATTTCCTATGAATTTCAAAAATCTTTACTAATAATTTTAAAATATTTTGACAATAGAAATAGCTCACATAATTATTAAATGTTATGGTTTTTGTAGTAAAATTCTCAAAAATAAAATAATTAATAGAATAAATTAATAGGTTTGTGCTTTTTAGTCTCTAAATTTGTTCATGTACATTCTAAAAAGTTTATATACTTTTATTTTTTTTTGCTGTGGGAATATGATAGCAAATTTTATAGAAAATACTTATTAACCAGACGGTGTTTCAAGACAAAACGGAAAAAATAAGTTGGATTGGGAACAAATTTAGTTCGGGTCGCCTAGCCACTGCATAGTCGGCTGCCTAGCTACCTAGCTCGCTTAGGCGGCCAATCGATTTTTTCCACCGATTACCACAAAATTGGGGCGCCCGGCCACCGCCTAGCGACTAGGCAGCGTCTAGGCTGATATTTAAAACCATGAGTATTACTGATTTATTCATTGAAAGTATAATTGTGAGAAAAGTTGAAGTATGGCTCTCTTTTAATAAAAGTGAAAGAATAGGATATATTTGTGAATTTGATGATAGATGGGGTCGGGACACAATCTTACTCTATATCAACAATGCAGGTTATTGAAGAGCCGGTTTATGTTGTAGGAAATTCGCTAGGGGGGTTTGTTGCACTTTACTTTGCAGCATGCTACCCTGAATTGGTAAAAGGTGTTACATTGCTAAATGCAACACCTTTTTGGTGTTTTCTGCCTAATCCTATTAAATCTCCAAAACTGTCGAGAATATTTCCTTGGACTGGGACGTTTCCTCTTCCGATGTCTATTAGAAATGTCATGAAGCTTTTGTAAGTATTATATTTTGATTCATTTCATTGCCTTCTCATTTTTTCTCTTCTCTGTGCTGATTTTGTCTCGGTATCTTTATTCAATAATGGAGTGATGATCATTGGACACCCCATAGCTATAGATGAAATGAAACTCTGTAATTGAATTTTTACAGATACTAGGAGAAATTTCGGCTCTTAGATTCTGGTATCAACTTGAACTATTTTTCTACTGATTATTTAGATGGCAGAAAATCTGTGATCCTGAAAGTGTAGCAGAGATTCTTAAGCAGGTTTATGCAGACCACTCGATAAACGTGGATGAGGTGTTTTCAAATATAATTGAAACAACAAAGCATCCTGCTGCAGCTGCATCCTTAGCTTCGATGATGTTCGCTCCTGGGAGTCAACTATCATTTGGAGAAGCTCTCTCTCGGTATGTAGTGCAAGTAATTACGTTACTATTTACCTTTCATATGATTCCTTCAAAAAATGTTAATTCTCTCTCACTCGTGAGGATCCATGGGGAACCCGGGATACGCTAGGAAAACAAAACAGGGCAGAAAATAGACGGTAAATTTGGAAGGAAAAAATATTATTGGAAAAGATGGGGCAAACTCAAGTAACACGTAGTAATATTCTACGAGTATCATATAAAAACTAAGAAACATAAATACATATCAATTTTTTTAGAAGTTCTATTCAAATTTGATTTAACTCTGCCATGATATCATTTTTTTGGTATCATGCCTGTCCCAAGCCAGGATAAAGGAGGAGGGTGCTGTGGTAGGCGTGTGACGGCCAACAGTATCACCTAGTCACATCACATGACATGAATCGAAATATGAATATCGCTAGGTTGTGATATCATATATCGATTCATGTTAGCCGACCTCAATATCTTTTGGGACTAAGGCTTAGATGTTGTTTTTTGTTGTTTTTTCTATTCAAATTTGATTTGCCATTTTAAAGTTCGAGGTCAGAGCAAATAAAAAAATCATGAACACTTTTTCCTTTCCCTAGCATTTTCCACATTCCAACCATTCTCTAAATGTCTGCTCGTGTACTATTATAGGTGTCAAGAAAACAAACTGCCCTTATGTCTAGTTTATGGGAAGGAAGATCCATGGGTGACTCCATTCTGGGGGTTTCGCGTCAAGGAGAAAATGCCTGAAGCTGCATATTATGAGATTAGCCCTGCAGGCCACTGCCCCCATGATGAAGTCCCTGAGGTATTACTCTCATTAGGTTATTACATTCCAGCATCACCTTTCTTCATAAATAAATTAAATAGAAGGAAAACCTCTAAATTTGCACCATGCATATGCACCAGGTTGTGAATTTTCTTTTGAAAGGATGGATTAGAAGCCTGGAATCTAAGGGTTCAGTGGCATTGCCTCTGCTGGATAACACAGAGTGTGCTGCCTTTGACACTTCCAAGGAGGTGGAGTTTATTCGAGGAGGACACAAGAAGGCTGTCAATGTACAATTCTATGGATCAACAGCTTCACCGTGGGAGAGGTTTCGTTCATATGTTGATTCTCTGTTCAAGATTAATGTCCCAAAACTCCTGGGAAGAGCATAGAAGTTCTTGATTCATGTAGTTTTAGTGGTTGGAAATGCACAGGGCATACACATATATAATATATGCAGTCTGTAAGCTAGCACTGTTGTAAAGCTGGAAGTGCCATTTCACTCTTATATTCGGTAAAATTGGGAGTTTCAGTTTAGGTATGTACATATAAAGGGCGTTCTGGTGTGCACAGTCTTCCCACATAATAAGGGTCCACCACAGATCGACCATTGCAAGTATTATTAGCAAACAACTTATATATGCTAGTGGAACTAAGATGTTTCAAGCATTGGTGATTGGTTGTTACTTTCCTTATTTTCCACCTTTAGAGATGATCAGCAAAGGAAATGGCCAGGAACCTAGGGTTGTTCAATTGGTTTGAATCTAGAAACAAAAGTTTTCTGAGGTCACTGAATCCCTTTAGAGGGCCACTAAAAGTTTACCTGGTCATTATCTTCAAGCCCCGTGTCAAAATGGTACCATCACTCATGCCATAAAAAGGGAATGCTTATTTGAGGTGACAATATGATCCCACCGTAAAAATGAAAATTCTGATGGACTGGGATCGGTCTGCCCTCTTTTGAAGATAATACTATGGGTGGACTGGGCTGGGTCTGAGCCGGGCTCCGGGCCAAAAAACAACATACCCGGTCCGGGCTGGGACAGGGGCACAGGGCCGGGTCGGGCCTTAAAAAATTCTTTTAGAATTAATTCCACCCGTCCAATCCCCAAACCCCCCAAACTGCCCAACCCCACCCACCTAGCAAGCAGTCCAATGAGAAAAATTTCAAAAAATGGAATTGGGCCCAGAGTGGGTCTGATCGGGCTGGTCCACCATTTTTGGATCCCGCAGCCCATGGCCCACCTGTTGAATCCCCAGTTCAGTCTGACCTCACCCAGTCCACCCCTAGACAATACTCCGTAGTAATTAATGAGAAAAATTCAGTCGTAGGAAGAAAATATAATACATTTTTCAAATAGGATCTTTATTAGTTTTTAGTTTTTGACTGCAAATCATTAATTAACTAATATAGTTTGACATTTTCTTTCAAAAAAAAAGGATCATTTTTTCTTCTTAAACTAGGGATGGACTACCCCGGCCCGGCCTGGCCCGGAACCGGCCCGCTACTGTGCATGCCCGGACCGGACCGGACCGGACCGCTACTGGGCACGGACCGGACCGGTTGGGGTTAACCGGTCCCGGGCTTTTACTCGGTTGGGGCGGGGCGGGCTCGGGCCATGTTTGTATTGAACCGGCCCGGTTTTTTTTTTGGGTTTTTTCAATTTTTTTTGTTTTTCTTGGTTAGGGCTGGGTGTTTTAGGGGGGTGGGGGTGAGGGGGGGGATAGGTAGAAAGAAAAAAAATAGAACCAGGCGCGGACCCGGTTTATACCCGGGCTGGTTCCGGTTCTCCCTTTCCCAAATAAAAGCCCGCCTGGGCCCAGACCCGGAACCGGCCCGGCCCGGCCCGGGTCCACCCCTATCTTAAACTATGACTTATTTTAAACGTTTTAACTGTGGTGGACTCGGTTCGGGCCGGGCCCGGTTGGGGCCTTGAACCGGCCGGGCCTCGGTTCACGGTTTGGGAGGCCCGGAACCGGCCCGGATAACCCCGGGTCCGGTTCGGTTCGGGTCACCCGCCCAGTTCACGGGCCGGGCCGCCCGCCGGGCCGGGCCTTTTAATTTTTTTTTATTATATATTATATTATTAGAATAATTCTTATTACAATTACAATATATTATATTCTAATTCAAGTATATTTATTTCAAATAAGAAGTACAATTGAGAATTAGGATGAATTTAAAAAATGTAATACATTTTGTAATAAAAAATCAATCGGAATCTCCGCCTTCGGTTGTTTCCTCCATAAAGTGGTTGGTGGGAGCGATGGTAATTTCTTGAGTTCTTCGTTGGGCCTTCAACCAATTGTGAAAGCAAACTAGCGTCTCAAGAGAGCTCGGGTTCAACCTCGTTCTATAATCGGTTAGGACGTTGCCGACCGCACTAAATTCTTGTTACACGGCAACGGTTGATATCGGCATTGCTAGCACTTGCTTAGCCATCTTTGATAAAATCGGGAACGTTCTTTCATTTTCCTTCCACCACTTAAGAACGTCAAAGTCATCACCAACTTCATAATCAACATTCAATGTTAGATACAAAGAAAGCTCGTTACCTGAGCTTTGTTCAGTAGCGGGAGTTGCTCTACTTTTTTTCAAAAGAGAACCAAAAGCGGATTTTAAAAGTGATTTTCCTTTAGATGAAGAAGATGTTCGTTGCATGGGAGGGGGTGAATTACCATATTGTGCATTAAATTCATTATACAATAGATGAAATAAATTACTAACCTCGTTGAATTCTCGTTTGGGAAAGTTCTCAAAATAGGACTAAACCAGTTTCAAAATTCCAAAATAGGACTGTCATGTTTTTTATTCTCAAAATAGGACTAATTAATGTCATGTTTAGAAAATACTGCCATGTTTGAAGTCTGGTATTGCCAAAATATGCCAGTAATTAGTCCTATTTTGGGAATAAAAACATGGCACTCCTAATTTGGAATTTTCAAACTGTTTTAGTCCTATTTCGGGTAATATCTCTTCTTGTTTAGGGTCGATGGGATTATCATCGAACTCTTGAGTTGGAAAAAAAGAAGCATAATAGTAATCTATACAATTTGCCAAGTAAGCAAGTTTATAACGAGGATCAAGAACAAATGCAATACCATATATATGCGGAATATGTGAATAATATTTTAAAAGAATTTGTTTCATGAAATCACAAAAATAACTAACGTAAGTGGCTTCGGAAAATTCACAAAAAGCGTCGGCGAGATTAACAGCTTCAACAAAAAATTCGTTTGCGGTAGGTTTATAAACATGACTAAAAGTTTGAGTTGCGTTATTAAAATATGCCAAAACATTTACAATTTTTTCACAAGTGTCGATGTCAGCCGGGTTTATAATATAGTTACAAAATTGTTTTAAAAAGCAAGAAAATGATCTTTATATCTAATAAGTACTTGAATTAAATTATAAGTACTATTCCAACGAATAGACAAATCTTTAGGAAAAGTACAATAATTGACACGTCTATCCTTCAAATATTGCCGCCATTACGTTTTTAGTGGAGTGCTAACCCAAATCAATTTAATTCCCCCCTTCACTACCTCCAAAGCATTTCCTAATGCCGCTAAGTCATCTTGTACACACAAATTTAGAATATGACATGCACAACGTTGATGAAAAAACCTACCAATCAATGTAGAAGCACCACACAATTCACGTAATCTAGGTATAGCAGCACTATTATTACTAGCATTATCAAAACCTACAGCAAACACCTTATCAATCAAATTATACTCAATTAAAATACGTTCAATGAGAATATAAATATTATCAGCAGTGTGACAATCATTGAATTCACGAAAAGCAAGAACACGTTTATGCATATTCCAATCATCATCAATATAATGTGCAGTAAGTCCCAAATAATATAAATGATGATAAGTATCCTCCCATATATCGCTACAAATACTAACACGTCCATCAAAGTTTGCGAAAAATGTTTGTAATTTTTCTTTTTCTAAGTTATATCGCCTTATAACTTCTTTTTTAATCGTTTTGCGACTATAATTTCTAAATTGAGGATTTAAAGTACCTTGAGAATAATCTCTTAAAGCAAGACTTTCGGAAAAAATATAGGGTAAATTTTCTTCAACAATTAAATGAGACATACCAGTCAAATGTTTTTTATCATCATAGGAGAAATTACCAAAGGGTTCAGAATTTGCAAACCCTTATATTTGTGTTTGCTTCCCCTTGCCTTTGTCTATTTTCGCATACTCCACAAAGTGGGCGGACTTAAGATACCTTTTGAGACTCCCGTATCCGCCAGAAGTTCCCAAGCTAAACTCTTTGTTGCAATAATGATTGCAACTTGCGTACCATTTTTCGGTATTTTCGTCTTTCCTTTTTTTATAATTGTTTTCAATAATAGGAGATTTAGATTTCTTATCAATTTGGGTTGAAGTCGTTGAACGGCCCTCGTCCTCCAACTCTTGCTCATCATCCGGGGTGCCGTGAGTCCCGTCGCCCCCCCGCGTCCTCCTCCGCATCATCATCCTCGAGCTCCTCTTCATCAATGGTTGTCGGGAATTGTTGTTCTTGTGCAAAGTGTGGATCATTTTGGGACAATAGGTGTTGTAGTTGCTCGTCGGACATCATCATATCATCTCGCCGTTGGTAATTCGTTTCAAAATTATCTCGACTTTGAAAAGAAGACTCGGCCCGCGCTTTACCTTTGCCTTTGCGTGAAGTAGGTCGAGTCGATGTAATCTCCCTCTTGCGGTTGCGTTGGAGATTACCCACATCTACAGAATGTCTACCACGCTCCATCTTTAAAATTGAAAAAATATTAAAAGATATCAAATATTTTATATGAGTACAATATTTAACTACTATTTTTACTTTAATGAGAAATGTAGCAATTAACAAATATGAGAAATGTAAAAATTAACTACTATTTTTACTTTAATGAGAAATGTAGCAATTAACTAATATGAGAAATGTAAAAATTAACTACTTTTTTTTTACTTTAATGAGAAATGTAGCAATTAACTAATATGAGAAATGTAAAAATTAACTACTTTTTTTACTTTAATGAGCAATGTAGCAATTAACTAATATTAATATGAGAAATGTAACAATTAAGTAGTTTAACTAATCTTAATATGACAAATGAAACAATTAACTTTAACTACTTTAACTAATACTAATATGACAAATGAAACAATTAACTACTTTAACTAATATTAATATGACAAATGAAACAATTAACTACTTTAACTAATATTAATATGACAAATGAAACAATTCAGTAATTTAATAGATAAACGAGAAGTCTAACAATTAACTACTTTTATAAAATGAATGAATGTGTATAAGTCTATATCAACGAGTATAAGTACATATAGTATACAAAATGTGTAAATATATTATAAGTAATATATAATATAATGTATAACTATATATAGTATATATAATATAATGTGTAAAGAATTATAATATGAATGTGTATAAGTACATATTTATAAGTAGATAATTAATATATAAGTAGATATAATAATTATATAAATTATATATATGTAGAAAGAATTTGGAGAAGATGAAGAATGAAGATGATTGAATATGAGAGATTGAGAGAATATAGAATTTAGAGAGTAGGAAGAGTTGTAGAAGAAGAGGTGTAAAAAATGTATAGAAAATAGAAGTATAAATAGGTTTTTTTTTGTATACCCCCTCCCCCACCCCACCCCCCTAACACCCCAGACCCCCCCCCCCCCCCTCCTATGCTCCCAACGGCTATAGAGCCGTTTGAGAGCTCTCTAAACGGCTATAGAGCCTTTAACTATTTTAAAAAAAAACTGACCGTTGCGGCCCGGACCGGGCCGGTTCACTAAAATGCAGGCCTGGGACCGAACCGCTATCACACCGGGCCGGGTGGCCTGAACCGGGCACCAACTGGTTCACCGGGCCGGTCCGGGCCCGCACAGTAGCAGGCCGGTCCGGTTCCGGGCCGGTTGGCCCGACCCGCACAGTCAAAATGGTACCAGCACTCATGCCATAAAAAGGGAATGCTTATTTGAGGTGACAATATGATCCCACCGTAAAAATGAAAATTCTGATGGACAGGGCTCGGTCAGCCCTATTTTGAACATAATACTATGGGTGGACTGGGCTGGGTCTGGGCCGGGCTCCGGGCCAAAAAACAACATACCCGGTACGGGCTGGAACAGGGTCGGGTCGGGCCTTAAAATATTCTTTTAGAATTAATTCCACCCGTCCAATCCCCAAACCCCTCAAACTGCCCAACCCCACCCACCTAGCAAGCAGTCCAATGAGAAAGATTTTAAAAACTGGAATTGGGCCCAGAGTGGGCCTGATCGGGCTGGTCCACCATTTTTGGATCCCGCAGCCCACCTGTTGAATCCCCAGTTCAGTCCGACCCCGCCCAGTCCAACCCTAGACAATACTCCGTAGTAATTAATGAGAAAAATTCAATCGTAGGAAGAAAATATAATACATTTTTCAAATAGGATCTTTATTTGTTTTTAGTTTTTGACTGATTGTAACTGCAAATCATTAATTAACTAATATAGTTTGACATTTTCTTTCAAAAAAAAGGATCATTTTTTCTTCTTAAACTAGGGATGGACTCAACCGGCCCGGCCCGGCCTAGCCCGGAACCGGCCCGCTACTGTGCAGGCCCGGACCAGACCGGACCGCTACTGTGCGGGCCCGGACCAGCCCGGTTGGGGCTAACCGGGCCCGGGCTTTTACCCAGTTGGGGCGGGGTGGGCTCGGGCCATGTTTGTATTGAACCGGCCCGGGTTTTTGTTTTTGGTTTTTTCAATTTTTTTTTGTTTTTGTTGGTTAGGGCTGGGTGTTTTGGGGGGTGGGGGTGAGGGGGGGGCAGGGGTTAGGTAGAAAGAAAAAAAAAATAGAACCAGGCCCGGACCCGGTTTATACCCGGGCCGGTTCCGGTTCTCCCTTTCCCAAATAAAAGCCCGTCTGGGCCCAGGCCTGGAACCAGCCCGGCCCGGCCCGGCCCGGGTCCACCTCTATTTAAACTATGACTTATTTTAAACGTTTAATCTGTTTATTTTTCTTATTTTATTACAGCCTGTTTTAGTCCTCATTTGAAAAAAAAATAAATATCCTATTTGTGAACTGGACACGTCCGTCCTAACATTTATTTAGCTCATAAATTGAACGTCTGTCAAGAATACAGCAGAAGTACTTGTATGGATAAAAAACAGAAGATAAGAAAGAAGCAGTCGTGGGTTTTCTATTTACCATTTTGATGGTGAATAAAAAATATAATCAGCAGCAACCATATGTGTGAACTGTATATTTTCCAATCTCTTTAAAACTGCAAACACTAAAAGGGAAAGAGACAGAGATTGGGCTAAAAGCTAAAAAGCTGATGACAAAAGAAACGCCCTGATGGTTACAAATCGTGCAAACAAACCTTAAACCCATCACTTGGAAAAGTTTAAAAGCAAAAAAAAAACTACTCTAGATCATATTTGAGGCTGGAGTACATCACTTCTACCTGAAGCTTTGCCTCGTTTTGATCATTCGCTTCAGCGTTGCTAGCCAAAAGTCGCACTCGTCCCAATCACTGGTGGTTAGTTGCACCTATTCAAGTGTAAATTGATGATAATGGTTGTTTCAGATTCAATCTGGACCAACTCAAAGGAAGGACAAATCGAACAGATAGGTACCTGAATCTGAAGGGCGGTACCAAAGTCCCGGTTGTCCAATGCCCGACAGAGCTGTACAAGCTTTTCTGCAGCACTCTCAGATATATCTTTTCTGTTGAGCTTAGCAAATAACGCCCCTAACCTCTTCGAATTATCTTCAATCTCACGTTTCTTAGCTGGATTTGCCCTTGACCCTCCCAACGCTTCAGATGTCTCATTGAAGAGTCTTGTCAAAGTTGTAACAACGGCCTTATGCTCCGCTATAGCAAAAAACTCACACAATCAACTATTAGCATTGAGTAAAGACGATTAAAGAGAACCAGAGCTTGGGTGTGACGTATCAAACTCTCCCTACTAGTTAACTTGGTGAAAGAAAAGAATGCAATTAATAAGTCACCGAGCATTGTAAATTAATTTAACAACAAAAAAGATGTTCCAAGTGTAAGTCTACTGGTAATATTGTAGGGAAAAGTGGTATGAAAGCATACCAGAGACATTAGAAGTGTCGACTGTCTGCACTGTGGGTGGAGCAGCAGCAGGAGCTACAGGATGGATTACTGGTGCTTGAATAGGGCCTGGAGGTTGCATTGGACTCATACTGGGCCTTTGAATTGCAGGACCAGGGACTGGAGTAAATCCTCTAGAGCTTGAGGAAGAAGGTGCAATGACCGGGGGCATCTTCTGTCCAAAAGTTTGTGCTGGAGATGGGTTGAAGCCATATGCCGCAGGCCCTGGAGGGTCAGATGGGTAACTACTTTGACCCGAGCCCTGAAACAACATGCAAAGGAAGCGTCTTACAGAACAGAAATCATGTTTAACATCTTAAAATTTTGAAAAAATAAATTCCGGTGAATAATGATTTAACAAAATAGGGCATCAATATATACAGGATACAACTGGGAACCCAAAGTTGGCTGCTGATATTGCTCAACATGTTTCAAAGCAGGGGGGGTTGTTGGGCTGAATGGTTTCACAGAAGGCTGAGCATAAACGGGTGGTGGTGCAACACTGCCCTGAAAGTAAAAAAGTATAAACCTTACTTTCATTCAAACGTAAGAATAACACAAGTGAAGTCATGCAAAAACGCAAACAAGAAAATGAAATCTAACAACTCTTACGAAAAAGTTATGATAAAAATGGACTCAGTGCACCAATATACCACTCTGTTAATATACACCTCTTTGAATAGCGTATGTCCACACTTCTATTTCTACATACATCTATTGTAATTCTTATTTGTCTCTTCAAATCTCCTGTGGCTTCTAAAAGTTTTTTTTTCATGTCTCTTCAGAGCAGCTTTCACTTAAGAATGCTTAGAACAACATCCAAGTCATATTCCCAAAAGATTTTGGGGTCGGCTAACATGAATCAATCCATGATATCAGAGCCAAAAAGAGAAGAAAGATAAGATAAATGATAAGATAAAGTAAGATAAAATGGATAAGATAAAGATAAGATAAAAATAACATAAGAACAGAAGAAAAATAAAAGATAAAAAGATAAAAGATAACAATAACATAAGAACATAGAAAGATAAAGAAGATAAAAGATAAAAGAAAAAGAAAGAGAAAAAAGATCAATCGTCCACAAAAATATGCTTCATCCACT
Source organism: Cuscuta europaea (assembly GCA_945859875.1). NCBI lineage: Eukaryota > Viridiplantae > Streptophyta > Magnoliopsida > Solanales > Convolvulaceae > Cuscuta > Cuscuta europaea. The sequence goes on along the minus strand of CAMAPE010000075.1, from coordinate 3,929,549 downwards.
TCGCTTTCTCCAAAGTCATACTCTCATCCAACACAAGAAGAAGCATATCCGTTCAAATTCCTCTAATCCAAGTCTGTTTGGGTCTTCCTCTCCCTCTCCTTCCCGCCTCTTCTCCCCACCTCTCAATGGATGCTTATTTACAAATAATTATTTCCAAATCATGTATTAAGCTGTCACAAAATTGGGCCATAAGCCCATAATGTTATAAACACCTGTGGTATGTGAGGAGCAGGTGTCGGAACAAATATGTTCGGTTGTTGGATTGTTTGTTGTGGAGCATTTTGGTAAGGGGCAGGAGCAACATATCCCTTGTATGAAGGACCTGGAGCGGGTTGATAACTCTCAGCATAAGGGCTGCTAGGAATACTTGTGTGCTGCGATGGTGGTTCCTGATCAGGAAGAGAATGCATTAGTGGAAGTAATCATTACATGATATCAAGGACTGAGCCACCACAGCATGATTAAAAATGAATCTCTTACTGGATAATACTGGTAAGACGGATCAACCATGCCAAAACTTGTTTTTTCAGGGATATGTGCAGGCCATGTTTGCAAATGAGAACTACCAAAATCCATAGAATTCAACGAACCATTATCTGCAGGAAAAAAAGAATTAGGGAATATGCTATTTGTACCTATAAATTGCAGGTAGTCAAATAAACAGAGCTAGGATATATATCATTCAGATGTAATTTCAGAAAATAACTTGAATTTAGGATGGAATTAATGAAAATTACAAAGTAAGTAATTAAATAAGCTTCAAACCTGGTTCAGTAGCAAGAGAGATTCGCTCTCGTAATATTACCAGTTCTGGGGACAGTTCCTCAGTCCCCAGAAGTTTTAAGAACTCCATAGCTGTAGCTAGAAGACCCTGACTTGTTAATATTTCAACATACTTCTCAACAAGCTTGTACAGAGTAGCACTAAACCGCTTCTGCCCAGTGGCCAAAGCAAATACTATAGTCTTTTCCATCAAATCCTGCCCAAACAAAGTTGCACATGATCAGGAAATAAAAATCATATTTCAATGATCTTTGCAGTAGTTACCTGAAGAAGGTCAATGTATGATTTTCGATCATTCTTGTCTGCCAGAGTCCTTGACCATATCTCGATTGTTTTGTCAATATTCCCAGCACATATATAACAAAGTGTTGCTGGAAGTGTTTCACCAGCAGCAAGGAGTCTTGAAGCAAGTGTGTCACACAAAAAAGTCCATTCATCTTGCTGAGCAAACTGTATAGCATCGATTATTGATGGAATAGATCAGTACATAAAGGTCACAATAAAAGTATACAAAATAATTCATCCCCAATCATGACCATTGCAGTCCTGAATCATGTCCATTAGTACTTGGTGTGCACTAAGAGTTTGCTTATTTTGCTTTGGGAGGGAGTAAGGGCTTACGGTGCAAAGGAGGACAAGTGTTTCTTTCCAGGATTTCAACGGCCTGGTATTGACAAGGCTTTTGAGATCATTGTTAACCATTGCAGTAACAATCTGTCATTTAAAGATGTTAGAGACAATCATTAATAAGTCTCAGTGTAGCATGAGCCACACGACCCCATGAGAATCCAATAAATTTACTACCTTCAGGTAAGAAGAACGGCTTGTCTTCAGGTACTTATCACGAGTACTTTCCCATAGGGAAGTACTGCCAACATGCGCAATAACTAATGCATCAGCCATTTTATTAGCAGATATGCACAGTGAGACAGCAGCCTTATAGTCCCCAACAACCAAGACACGCTGAACAGCATCATCAAATGATGTGTCACTGTGATCTGATCCATTAATATCTGGAGCCTCATCCCAGCCCAAAGCAGCTTCATTAGTATCAAAGTTATTTGCAGATGATGATGGAGTATCCACTCTGGGACTTGGAAGGTTGTTAAAGAAATCCTCCCCATTGTCGATAACTTGGGTCATGGTATCTTTCTTCACATTATCCCCCTCTTTACCAGCAAGACCTTCACCAAAACCAAACGCAGATACTTGCTCAGAGATCTCATTCTCTACATTGTTCTCTTTTTCCACAGGCACGCTGAAACCAAGGTGTGAGAGCAGTTTAGTCCTTGCAGTCCCATCATCTTCAAACATAACCCTCAGGAAGCCCCATGTTTCTCTTTCATCAAGAGATCTGTTTAGCAAAAAGAATGAAACGACATTTTAAAACAAGACATAACTGTGGGTGACCATGGTTCATGCTCAATTCAGTTGCGGCCAGAACTGGCGATTTTGATTCTCTTTTTAAGGGGAAATTCAGGGCCTAAATGCCCTTCTAAATATTAACAATATTGGGAAAGTGGTATTATAAAAGTCATAGTGGTATTGTAGTATATTCGTGCAAGTTATTTCACACTGTTATTCATGGTGTGGAACATAAACAACCAGCTGCAGTCTGTTAAAACAATGTTTCCTGCACCAGGACATTTAATCATACAGCCCCAATTACTAACTGGAACTGAGCTCCCGGTGGCCCAATTACATTTCCAACGGTCAATAGCTGCTTGAACCAAACTGTGGTCACATCAAGATTTAATAGTATGAAATCCTCACTCAATTGTTAAAATTCCATACTCTGATTCCTGAGATTTTGTTTCGCACAGAAGCCTAAGTGCAGATCTCTCCCCATTCTGAAGTGCAGCTTCAAAGACAGAAGACCGACTTGCCAACCCATGTTCGGTGTCTACCTTTTGCACATATACCTGGAAAAGAAAGTTTTATACATTATAAAGCTAGATAATGAGAATACATTAATAATAAACCTGCTAAGCATACCTCTGATGGTTCATCTTTAGTGTTAGTCGAATGGAAGGAGACAAGCTTTCCTCCAAAACCAAAAGAAACTCCAGCTTTACGTCTGTACCATCTTGGAGCTCTTAAATAAGCTGTGCCAGAGCACATTCGGAAACAACCAAATATAGGTTCAGGGAGAAAATACCTCGGAAGGAGTGAAAATTATTGAACAACGTTAAATCCAAAAATGTGCATGGAGGGTGTACATAAGAATGACAACAGGATAAAAGAAGGGCACAAAGTAACTTTCAAAAATGACAAAAAGTCAAGAACCTTGGAGTAAAGTATCTAAAAGTTTACGCTTTTCTAACTTTCATAATTCATCCCAAAAGGATTTCCCCAGCACTTCCATTCCCAAGAGTCACCTTAGGATATCAAGAGATTGTAGAATATAATATGCATCATCTAAGTGTATTCATGAGTGTGTTTTGAATCATGAGTTATCATTTGGCATGATCTGTATATGAGTTATAGTATTTATTCAGCACAGTTGATGTAATCTGGTACATGTGCATACTCAACACACAGTCAAACACCTTATCCTGGTGTCTCCAACCACAACCAGATATCGAACCTGAAGATGGTGCATGTCCCCACCAAACAAGTGAACAACTCATTTCATACACCTGATACTCCCACCGGTGCTCAATGCCACCCCCAATCCATAGACACACTTGGACTGCAGAGGATGAGAAGAGAAGGCAAGAGGAAGCAAGACGAGAAAAATCACAGAAGAAACGTGGAAGAGAGGAAGGCCTGAAAGAGATGGGCCAAGAGAATGGTCTTGTTTGTGGAGTAGGGAGTTAAAGGGAAAACCCTTTTTCTGGACTTTGAATGGTTTGAATATCAGTTTTTGGCAGAAAAAAAAAAGAAGAAATAAAAATACAGCACGAGTTTTTAGAAACAGGCTGCATAACATGACGGCCTGACCTAATTTTGAGCTTAACCCATGCAGTAAAAAGAACGACGGCCTTTTTTAACATTCGTGATTAACCAGATATGAACAATGCACTTAAACCGAGGAGGATACATGCCCTTTCTGATTTTGCATGTGATTCGTCTCAATAGAACCTTATATAGTTGCTAATAGTGAAATAATGAAACATACCTTACCTTAGATGTGATACTAAACTACCATGATCTCGAGATTAAAAGGATGATAAATATGTTATATTGCAGCATTTTTTCATTAGTTCTCTGTCATGATACTATGATAGCACGTCTTCCATCATGGGTGGTACTGAAGAAGAATTATTATTGAATTAGATTTCAGTGCCAACTCAGTGGCTAACCCCTTACTATGCTAGAAAGAATTCAGAGATGATAGCAGTGAAAACTGTAGCATCCAGAAAGAATCAGTTCTAAATCTGTTGTTACATTGGGGAGGCATTCTGATCTGGTAAAGACTTCTGGATTTTGAATTCCAAAAAGACCACTTTTGTAGAAATAGAGCTCAAAATGTTAAAGCAAGCACAGAGTCACAGACTTCTTGGCTAGAGAGATTTTATTAGAATGGCTAGTATTTTGGGATTTCATGTAGTGTTACAAGAAAATAATTTAGAGAGCACATGCTTTCCATACAAGCTTTACACTTCTAAACCAAAAACACTTACCAGCACTAAACTAAAGATCTATCTGGAATATGAAATGATTTAACGAAGTTGAATTCGAGCAGTGCACTGACATCAGGACAAGGATGCAGATTTTTTGTTTAGCACCAAGTCCACCAAGAAGAAATATTGCTCAAGTCACTTCTATGCACAGAACTGTCCAGAATAATGCTAAATGGCAATAGCTAATTGGCATAAGATATCTAAATAATAATACCTGCAGTAGAGGAACCATCTGGGGCAACACATCGACCACAACCCTACAAAACTAAAATGGGTTACATGTCTCATTAACAAATAAATCAGACACCACAGCCCTGCAAAAATGAACTGTGGTAATTCCTTGTTAAAAAATGAAATTGCAGATATTACTAGTAGTTTCACCTTAGTTTCAGAATTGGCTCAGTTAAAAAATGATTACTACCAAGTGCATGTAACATATACCTCAATATTATACATCCCCATCTTTCCATCAAATGATGATGCTAATATAAGACCTGGACACTTTGAGTACCAGTGCACATCAAAATTCCAATTAGTTCCTGCTGGCAGTTCAGACACAATCTGCACATACAATTTAAAGCAACTTTCCTTTAACCTACATATAATTCTCAATTGGCTTCTTTTGACTAAAAATGGCATCAAAAGTAGCTTAGAAGATAGAAATGCTTGTAATGGGGATACCCTCATAAAAAGAGAATCACAATGTGTGCCCTGCAGAATATATAATTTACCCACCTCACCCGAAGGAACATCCCAGCATATAGTGCGATTGTCTTTTGCACAAGTAAGCAAATAGGAGCTATCCATTGGACACCAAGACATTGCAATGACACCTGATGATATACAAATGGGTTAAGCGGTAAAATCAATATAGCGGAAACTACAAATTTTATAGTTTAAAGAAACCAACAGAGGGATGAAGCTGTTAATTTAGCCATTTAGGAAATTAAAATTTAGCACATAAATTGTTTTCTGTTCTTAAGAGAACTGTAAGACAAGTAGACAACACCATTGAGAATTTACCTGACATTCATTTAGGTCCGACAAATTACTTTCTGGGATATGTTTAAGATTAATAATAGAAAAACACCACCATATAGGAAGAGAAAACTTCCTGGAGCATGTTCTGGACAAGTGCTTTATGATATGCACTGTTCTGCCTCGTATGAATTTTCCCAGATTTTCCTACTCCCTCCGTCCCTTAAAACTTTGCCATCTTTCCTTTTTGGGACGTCCCAAAAAACTTTGCCACTTTCCCTTTTAATCAATTATTTTATGGTTTCTGTTATTTCTCTCTCCTCTGCACAAACCTTAACCACACAGTTTTTACTTTATTATTCTCCGTGTCGGTCAACTTTGGCAAAGTTTTAAGGGACGGAGGTAGTATCTTTTAGTGTTTTAGTTATTGATAAAATTATAAAATCTACTAATCTAGCCAGCCATAGCCTTTGATTATGAGGCATAAATATTGGATTATCGATTTGTACTTCGAGGTTCCTCCACTTCGTAATATATATTGAAAAAATGTCTGGATACTTTAAATCTCTTCAACATATCCATATTCTCAGTTCCTTTTTTCATCGCTTCAATCACTTGCAAACAACTAATTCAAAAGCAACACATAAGCGGGTACGCATGCATACCCTTGGTATGTCCTAAAAACTCTTTCATTGGAGACATCACATTCCGCATATCCCACATCTGCACAATTCATCACATACAAGAGATTAAAATTTAAAACAGTCAAGACTTTTGTTTTAACAGAGCAGAGGAAAACTTATTTTACCCTCAGAGAAGGTGAACTATCTTCGTCAGAAGCTACAATAAGCTGAGTAGTAAAATCAGGATGCCACTGCAAAACAGAGCACCGTCTTCTAACAGAATCCGCAAAACTGCACCATTCCCATTAGCTCATGTCATACACAGTGATAAAAGAGCTGTATACATAATTATATATACAAGTTTCTGGTCTAAGGATGAAGTTCTAGCCTTATGACTGGCTTCTGCTTCCTAAGATCCCAAACCACTGGAAAAAAGAGACAAGAAAAAACATCAGAGGCACATTATTCCAGCCTTGGTCTACAAATAGTTGAACTAAACTAATACTGTTTATTCACCTGTTGTCCCATTTAATGATGTGGAAGCCAATACATGTTGAACTCTGTTGTTCCAGGATATATATGAAATTTCCCCTTGAGTTGATGAACCACTACCCTACACAACATTTCAGCAACCTATTAACATGAAGATACACATGGCAGGATAAGCATATGCATCTTTATAAAATGAGAAAATGCATATTTAGCTATTGAATTTGATAATTTTTCAGCATGACTATCTACAGTTTTAATCAATCAATTTAGCCATTGTATTTTAACTTTTGTTTCAAAACAGCCATCTAACTTTTCAACTATCCAATCTAGCAATTCTACTTTCATAACATTTCAAAAAAGCTATTGCACAAAATGCACAGTACACTTGTAGGTATCGTTCATGAGTGCTCATCATGCACCAACAAAACTATATAGTCAGTTAGTCATTAATGTGTATAACTTATATTTAATGGCATGGCACGTAAATAGAGCACCTTTGCTTTCCTAATACCAGGGGGGTGGTACACGTTCAGCTATTTACCTCATTTACAGCCTAATTGGCATAGAAGCTATTAACACATGGGTATCATTATCACAGGGGGATTAGCCCAAGGACATGACTTGTGTGGGATGACTTACATGCGGTACAAGATTGTGGCTCATTGGAGCATACAAACTTCAAATTCATATGCTATTTTTGACTCTTAATCAGATTGACTGCTCATTTAAGCTTATTTGATTTTGATACCAAACTAAGGATTGAAGTGTAATCCTAGAAGGTAATCCGGAATCAGGAGTAGTCAAACAGAAGCAATATATCGAAGACCCTAATAGTGAAACCCATATTAGCAATTACATATAGACCCTTGTTTTGCATTGTCTATATATATATATATATATATATATATATATATATATATATATATATATATATATATATAGAGAGAGAGAGAGAGAGAGAGAGAAGCGATCTCATCAGTGCGGACTGACGGAAATCCCATCATTCCAACTTAATTTTGAGCTAAAATTGAGTTGAATGGTACATGTTTTTTAGTCGTTAGCATTAGATGTTAGTTTCAACCATTGGATCATTAGAAAAATTAAAATTTAACAAGTTTAATTCCACTTTTTATGATGAAATAGTCTTAACCGTTAGATAAGTAATAGAAGTAAAAAAAAATGTTTATAGGGTTCATCACAGAACAAATTTAAGATCTAACGGGCGAAACTAATACTTCGTAGTTAATATTAATGAGCGAAAACTTTTGAACAATGGTAAATATTACTCTAGAGTACACTCCTTAACATTGTTTAAAACTTTTTGTCATTGGTAAGTTATTACTCCCCCCGGTCCTTAATTAACTTTACACTTTCCTTTTTGGTCCGTCCCATATTAAACTTTACACTTTCTTATTTGCCTTATTTTGGCAAACAAATCTACACCAAACAGTGTCAAACAGTGTACTCTACAGTAAAGTCAAATTTATTTCTTTAATATGTGTGAAGTCAAAGTGTAAACTTCATTAAGGACCGGAGGGAGTATTACTTGAGGGGGTAATAGAGTAAATTGATAAGAGTTTCTTTACAAAATAAGAAATATGAGTTTATTTAGGCCTTTAGGGACGTCCCAAAAGGAATACGTAAAATTCTTTAAAGGGATAGAGGAAGTGTGTGTGTGTGTGTGTGTGTGTTTATATATGTATTGTGCATATATTGTAGACAAAACTACTATCACCCCTCGACTATATTCATTGTTAACCCCTTGTTCACTACTCCCGTCAAAATTTATCTTATATTCTTATTTAAATTTATATAATGTCAAATATGATGACATTTGTCTAAATGAGTTACTCTTAAATGTTAAAACAATTCATCATCACGATCATAATTCATGGTTGTCGCTCGTTGTCGTTTCTTCTTTGCTACTTGCAGTAGATGTGCCGTTGAGAGTAGCTAAGGTAACATTAGTTATATTTAAATTTTATACTCCTTCCGTCCCAGAAAATTCTTCCCACTTTGACATGGCACGGAGATTAAGAAAGTGGAAATGTGTGGTTGTAGTTGTGTAAGAAAAAGGTGAAATGAATGTGAACCACACAAATTGTCCAAAAATGGTAAGTGAGAAGAATTTTTTGGGACGGCTTAAAAAGGAAAGTGAGAAGAATTTTATGGGACGGAGGGAGTATAAACCAACACACATTCAACATTATTTGATAAAGAAAGTTACCTAGAGTATGTATTCTCAAAATTCAAAACACTTATTTTTATCAATATAACTCAGGATTGTTACTCTCACAAGGGCATCCCGGTGCACATTGGCGTCCCTGCAAGGTGAGGGTCCGGAGAAGGGTCCCACCACAAGAGTATATAAGGATTAAGGAGCAAGCTTTCTCTTGTCATTTTGACAAGAGACCACTCCCATAATTTGAACCTATGACCTCTCAATCACACACCAACACCGTAACCGGTGCGCCAAGGCTCACCTTCAAGCATTAGCTACTCTCAGTGACATTTTTCACAAGTACCAAAGGAAAAATAATGATCAGGTAGTTATGGCTTATAATTATGATGCCGAATTTGACTTTTAAGAGCGGATATTTTAGACATCCTTCATTATATTTGACAATTGTTAACGACAGTTAATTGAGATAAATACTGGCAAGAAAGATAAACAGTGAGAATAATCAAAATCGTATGGGTGAGTAGCTTTGTGCCTAGTTAGCTTTTTTCCGTTTTAAACGCGTTTTAAACGCGTACCGTTTTTTTGAACAAAAAAACACGTTTAAAACGAAAAATAATGTCGGTCCGTTTAAAAAGGAAAAAAACTCCTACTTCCCGTATTAAACGTATTTTTCCCGTATTTTACTAAAAATAGAAACATGAATTGATCAATTGAATGAACGCATTAAATGAATATATATGGGATCAACAATAATTTAAAAGAAAAAAAGAAAAGCTTATCCATGTGATCTCATGTTTTTGTATTGCTAAAATACAATTATTAAATACTAAAATTAATTGCATTACGGCTAAAGTTAACATTCTTAAAGACTAAAACTTAAAATACCACAGAGTACTAGATTTCTGATGTTTTTTCAAACACGCATGTCAAAGTTAAAATTTTTCTGAACCTGACATTTTTTTAGTATAAACTTTTACACATAAACAATAAGAAGCGCGCGTAGCAGTCACATATGTCATCCGTCATCTTGATGAAAATGATGAATTTAAATTACGTTTTATTTGATGATCATATAAAGATAATCACTTTAACTTAGTCTCAATCTATTTTTTATGTCTTATTTGTTGACATTAGTTTACAAAATCATGTCTTGGACTTAATTACTATTTTTATTTTTGTCATCGACTTATGCAATTACGAATTATTCTTTTATGTAGTAATGAGATTTGCTACTTGAATATGTGTATACTTTTATTTCTTTTTACTATATATGTTCTTTTGTAAAGTATATAATTTAAATGTTCAAAATAGTACCCGTATTTTTTGTCCGAATTTTTTTAACAGATACTGTATTATACATGTATACGTATTTACACGTTTTTTAAAAGTCAACGTTTTTTTAAACGAATTTTTGACCGTTTTTTCATTCATGTTACCGAATAAAACGCGTACGTATTAAACCTCGTTTAATTCCCGTACCGTATTTAACTAACTATGGCTTTGTGTAACTAGTAGCTATGACCTAACTTCACGGGTAAGAGTAAACTTCCTTATATTGTACATATGTATGTAACTGTGTGTGTTTGTGTGTGTTAGTGAGTAAACCAAGAAGGTAAGCCACAAAATAAGTGAGGTCCATGTTGGGCATCATTTATCAAATATTATTGAACCATAAGAAATTAAAAGGAGGACTTCAAACCTTACAAATATCTACATATACACACATAGGGTGAGGTTCCAAATTCCAATAAACAGAAGCCTCTATGTGAGAAATAAGAATGAATCTCAGTTGTTTGATAGATAGTGTTGCAGTAAAACTAACTTCATGTTAGCAGTGAAACGTGCAACCTAGAACGGTGACATTTTCATAAATACTTCTGAAGAATCCATATTAAATTTGTCTAGGGCAACATGAAGCTAATTTGGTACAACATCGTCAAATTTTAGTGTAACGTGAAACAGTTTTAGTGCAACATTATAAAATTTAAATCCTACCGCAACATTAAACTATTTTTTGGGCAACACCATAAATCTAACGGCTGAGATTCATTCTCATTTCTCACATTAGATGTATTCACTTGATCCGAAATCTACACGCATATATACATATATATGTATTTATATTTATTGGTTTTTGGTTTGTACTGAAAGGTGAGACTTCTTGTGTCTCCATTGTGGCTATATACTCTGGTTGTTAACTAGCACATATTATCAATATTTGAGTTACTTCCACTACAGTTGATACTCTTCAGTCTTCACTGCCAAAACTTCAAGAGTTTGTGCAGAACTATCACATTTTATAGGCCAATGTTATTTCTATTATCTTACGGCACCATCATCACAAATGTAACTGCCTTCACATTGAATTGTTAACTTCAGGTCTCGTACTCTCCTTTCCTAGCACACAATCCCTAAACAATGTGTGAATTCGAACAAAGATCATCACATTTGTTCAGGGAAAAGTAAGTAGAGTTAACTCTAATAGAACCAAGAACCACCTTGTTGAATGTCAGGTGATCACATTAAGGATGTGCTCTCCTTTATATCTGCCAGAAAGTTTTATTTCTGCTCTCTATTGGCACTACCACAATTTAATGTCTATCGGATGCTCTAGATTGTATGATACTATCATCATTACGAAATGTTATTGTCCTTCACTTTGAATTATTAGTTTCATGTCAGGTTCCCTTGTTACGCAATCCCTAAACATTTATGTATATCTCAAAAAAGACCATAAGTTTTGTTCGAAAGAAATGATAGTATAGTTTAACTCTAATAGAAACAGGTTGCATACACTCTTGCCCTGTAGTGCAATTCAAGGTGTTTTAGCTTCTTCAATTCATCCACTCACTTGTATCAAGACTTCCACTCACTTGTAACGAGTTGGAGGAAGAGTACTCTTATCCCCTTATTTAAGAATAAAGGTGATGTACAAGAATGTGCCAACTATCAAGCTTATGAGTCACACCATGAAACTTTGGGAGCGAGTGATTGAGCAAAGACTTCGAAGAACTGTGAAGATTTCAGAGAATCAATTCGGTTTTATGCCTGGTCGCTCAACAACGGAGGTCATTCACCTTCTTCAGCAACTTATGGAGAAGTATAGAGACGCTCACAAGGATCTGCATTTGGTGTTCATTGACTTAGAAAAGGCATATGGTAGGGTACCTCGAGAAGTTCTTTGGTTGGCCTTAAGTAGAAAAGGCATATCACGCAAGTAAATCAACGTAGAGTGTTGGGCGGTGAAACAATGTCACAATCAAAAGATGAGTGTGGCAGAGATGCGCATGCTGTGTTGGATGTGTGAGCATACTAGGAAGGACCACGTGAGGAATGAGACAATCAGACAAATGGTGGGAGTAGCACCTACTGAAGACAAGATGCGGGAATCGCGCTTACGGTGGTTTGGTCATGTGCGAAGAAGACCGAGTGATGCACCTGTCAGACGAGTTGAGATGTGTGGAGAAGAGGCAGGGAAGAGAGGGAGAGGAAGACCCAAACAAACGTGGGTTAGAGGAGTTCGAAGTGATATGCTTCTTCTGGGGTTGGATGAGGGCATGACTTTGGAGAGAGCTAAGTGGAGGGCGGGTATTCGTGTGTAGGAGTGATCTCGTATCATCTTTTCCCCTCATCTTTTTTCCTTATTTTTATCCTTATATATATAAGCATTATTTGTATCCTTTTTATTTTATCATTTTTATGCAAATTCATCTCTTTTTATATTATCTTTTTATCATAGCTTATCTTTTTTATCTTTATTTTCTTTCTTTTCCTTTTGGTGGTGATATCATGTATCGATTCATGTTAGCCGACCCCAATATCTTTTGAGACTAAGGCTTGGATGTTGTTGTTATTTACCGTAGAAACCCGGGATTTCAGTAGTTTTTATATTCTTTATGGATGCTTCAACTGTTCGCTTTTTGGTTGATATTTATTGCAAAGTATGTGCTTCAGTCCTTTAAATTCCAGCAGACTTCCCTATTTATATGATTGCAATGCGTGAGGGGTGTGACAACTGACAACAAATGATTAGGATTTGTGCACTTAGATGTAAGGCCAGGAAACTGGGAAACATGGTTTTACACACTCTGGTATTCAGATGACTAATTGAGGATTTTGTTGTTGAGGTGCCAATTAAGCATTCTAGCTTAGTAAGGGACTGAGTGAGCTTATTTTACCATTTCCTCAAAATCATTCAATAAAATTTTTCCAGTGAAAGAAACCATATTGGAATACAGTTTAATTATGCATCCTAGATTATGATGTGAAAGTACTTAGGAGGCAAGGAGCAACTGATTGCTCTATTTCTTATTTTTAACTTCGGAAAATTAAAACAAGGGGAGATATAATACTTCTGGACAAAGTCAAAACTAAATATGCATACAATTTCTTTTTTAGCGTTAGATAATACAGACCTTCAGAGGAGGAAAATGGGTTGGTTCAGCGGGATGTGAAATGTCCCATATGCAGATTTCACCTTCATCAGCACCAGAAGCAAGGAGGTTTGGAGTAAAAGAATTAAACTCCAAACCATGAACCTGAAACATTTGAAAACGAGAGAAATATATGATATCATCAGGTTCCCCACAAAAGGGAATGACAAAGGGCAACATCTGTACAACATGCACAGGTTAGATACATACTGGCCCACTATGCTTTGAAAGGTGAGGACCAATAAAAGCATTTGCAGTAGCATCAGCACCACCCGTATGATTCGCACCAGAGCTAGTGTGGGAAGACAAACAAAACTTAATAACATCATGGATAGTGGATATTAAAAACAGACATTTTTGGAAGAAGACAATAATGCATGGGAATGATAAATCAATCAAAAATGATAAATCTAGTGTTATAGAAGTAAAATCAATTATTAAGTAACTTGCTCTAATTTCCATCTTCTGATACAAAAACAACTAAAATATTGTCTATGGTTCATTTCAACTGCAAGGAAATACTCTGGGTTTTTTAATTTCAAATATGAAGACCATGTGATCCAATAATGTCAAGAAATAATTCTTTCTAGGGTAATGAACTTTTAACGTGATCCCATGATGTCAAGAAACAGTTATTTTTCTGTGATTACATAGCTCAAGAAAAATGACTAGAAGTGATTTTAAAAAGAAGCCCCCAACATTCTGAAGTCTAAATGAACCAATTTCATTCCAAAGCCTTAAAATGCACATCTTTCTGAAACTGAAATATATGAAAGAAATTGACAGTTACAATTGACAAAAAATTGTTTGGATTCAAACAGAATATGAGATGATAGACATTCTCCAGCTCCTCTAAAAAGGTTCAAATTAAAAATGGCAGTCAATTTCAATTAAGGGCTAATGTTTAGCAAACCATGATAAACAAATAACCAAATTCAATAAGACAATAGCCAGTAACACGAAATAAACAGTTCATATCTGGAAGAGACTAATCCAAAACAGACAAAGATGTGTTGGACATTACGACAGCATATTCCTCGGATTCCACAGCCCAATGTTGCCATCAACGAGTCCACCAGCGATGATCCCGAGAGAGAACTGCTCGGAATTGGGAAGAGCCTTCCCCCAAGACAAACGATTGAAGCGCTCGGAGCTGGAAACCGAGCCAACTGGGATGAGCTGTTGATCATCTGATCCGAAGTCGAGCTTGAAAATGTCGAGGTTGGCCGACGAGCTGAACGACAGATCCACCGCCCCAGCCATCGTCCCAGCAGCCACATACGTACCTTCCGGCGCGAATGCAGCCGTAGCCGATCTGTTGACAACCTTTACATATGCCATGGTTCACCAAATCACCAATCAATGTAACTATAGATATTTCCAGTGTATCAATATTTAGAGATCGTTATACAGCCCAATATTAGGGTTTACAGGATCCGCAGCAAAGAGCGATCAAGGCAGAGCATTGAGCCTATCTCTTCTTCAATTTCTGATGGAGATTTCGGATTTCACTTTCTCACTGTGCTTCCGCTCTTACCGTCTGTTACTTCTGTTCTGTTCATGCTTTTTCCCGTCAGATAAAATACCGTCCGTTTTATAAAATGCAGGGGTAATTCGGCAAATACACCCACAGTCGGGTGTTTACCCCAAGGCTGATTCAAAAGGATCGAATACCAAGGGGTTTACCCCAAAACCCCCAACCACGCACGCTCACTCGCCGTACTTGAGGGGGAGATATCCTTAGCTTTCCGAGGTACATTGTCAATCATCGATGTCAAGGTCAAAATTTAGGCAAATCTATTAAAATTCTTCCAAAGTCAAACCTAAGGTCAAAGCTTTTCTATTGTTCCAAAAGGTGGAATCTCCCACCCCAGGAGCCCCTCCACCCCGATCCGACAGGATGGTGGGGAGGTTAGTCACGGTGACTCAGTCAGCAGAATGGCAGTAGGCTCATACACCCGTGCGCACCAGAGGCCCATCCTTATTTCAGGTTCTGTGACCTCCACCCGGTCGCTGCGGGGATTCGAACCTTGGTCCATTGTTCCAAATCTCCCACCACTCGACCAACTGAGCTACCCGTGCGGGTAGGTCAAAGCTTTTCTAAACTACACCTCAGAGGTCCAGAAATCGTAGATAATTCAATCAACCTCGCATCAACGGTTATCTTACGACAATCAACAATCAACTGCTGAAGCCTCCCCTAACTCATCAACATTGTGTGATCATCAATATGCTGAAATTCTAAATGATAAGTTTAGGAAAATCGTCATGTGTGGTACTTGTTCAGAATGCCCCACACACATGACGAGTATGACAAGCTGTGAGCAATCAATCCTTGCACATTCTGAGGGGGGGTCAGTTTTCTCCTCCTAGCGCCTTACAACGACAAAGCAAGGAATTTCTCAAAGGATGCAACATTTTAGAGGGAGTGTTCAATGTTCTCCTCCCCGGTGCCTAACAATGACAAAGCATGTCGAGTGCTCCAGTTGAGGGTGAGTACAGAGAGAAAATCAAAAAATTAATGAGAGAACATGTCCATATGGCTTACTAAACCCAACTAAGTCTACCTAAGGGACAAAGCCGAGAGTTAGTGAGTGAGCGAGTGAGTGAACATTATGAGTGTTAGGAAGCAGAAGGCTCAAGTGAGTAAGAAAACAATAATCAATGATAAGTCTGCTACCTCAACTGCCTGCTATCAATTGAACATTTACTCCTAGCCACTCAAATACTATGGACAATCCACGTGGGTTCAAGACTGATTTAATCAGATCCCGGATAGAGAGTCGCTGCATCTTGTCCAACAGTGCATGCTTAACCATACACAAGACCACTCACTTGTCTCCCAACTGACATATGTTTAATCATATTTCACGGGGAACCTCGTCTCTCATTACCGTCTCCTTCCGATGAAAGTGATACTGACTACAGTGGCCTCAGCCCCATGCCACTGAACTTTCATTGATCATGTCGTGTCTAGTTACCTCACTCCTAAATGTTTTGAATTTTCTAGGACACAGACGCACTTTTAGAGTCAGTTGCAAGTCTTCATGACTCGCGAGAACTTCCATAGGGCTCGTCTATTACAGATGTAGACCAATGATTGGAAGGAATTCATGTTGTTGCAACTTTGAGCTCAAATTGGGGCTCATCCATCTCCTTCCTTCATTCCATGGTCTACGGGGCGAGGACCCAAACAAACATCTATCGGAATTCCACATCGTTTGCACAAGCATGTGCCCGAACGGTGTTACAGAGGAGCAAATTAAGTTGAGGGCTTTTCCGTTCTCCCTAAAAGATACCGCAAAAGATTGGCTATTCTATCTTCCTTCGGGAAGTATAGGTACATGGACGGCCATGAAGAAAGCTTTCCTCGAAAGGTACTATCCTGCCTCTGTCTCCTCATCTCTCAAAAAGCAAATCAGCAATGTAGAGCAGAAAGATGATGAATCGTTCTACGAATATTGGGAACGATTCAAGAAACTTTGTGCAAGCTGTCCATACCACGGCTATTCGGAGCAAGACCTCATCCTATACTTCTATGATGGTCTTTGCAATAATGATAGGCGGATGATCAACGCCATATGTGGAGGAAGAATTGTAAACAAAACCCCTTCTCAAGCTAGGAATCTTATCTCGGAGTTGGCCGAGAATTGTAGACACTATGATCGGCGGTCATCAAAAAGAGTTATGGCGGCAGAATCTAACACCTCGTTGGAAAGTCAAGTGGCCGGCTTGACTTCTTTGGTTAAAGATTTTCTCTTAAATCCAAAAACAAAAGAAGTCAAGGTCTGCGGCATATGTTCTGTCACGCCCCGGACCGCATCCGAGCCACGTAGACAACCGCCGTACAACCCGATAAGAACAACAACAGTTCATCCCTATTGGATTGTACAAGGCGTCTGATTGATTCTATTGTCAAACCGATTAGTAAACACATACAATCAACATCAATATCATAATCAAACAAATGCGGAATAATAAAATGTTTGATACTTAGCCACACGTGGCAAACACGGGCACGCAGGCCCCAACTGTTTTAATGAAAATATTGTTCAAAAATCCATGAGCAGATTATACATTTGAAATATGAATGGAAGCACGAACCACGTCTTCCTTCTCGATCGATCACCCTAGGCAAAGGTGCAGGTAGTAGGACCCTAGCCTCAACCTGAAAAATGTGAGGGCCCCCGGAGGGGTCAGTACTCCATAGAAGTACTAGTGACAAGCATGCTATATGAAGAATAACTAATGTTTCAGACACGAGACCCAAAAATAGGGTGTTACATATATATATGTGACTCGTTCATCCGATGATACATACTGTATATATATATATATATATATATATATATATATATATATATATATATATATATATATATATATATATATATATATATATATATATATATATATATATATATATATATATATATATATATATATGTAAAATACTCGACCCGTAGGTCATTTCATTCAAAGAGTCTTTTAGAGATAAAGTTCTTACCTGACCTTTCTCACCCTTTCCCGAATGCCTAGCTCACTAGCTACATTCTACATTTATATAATCCTACCGAGTTTTGGGAGCACTTAGCATCCCGGGGATACTCAACCCCAACCGAGTTTCAGGATCATTAAATGTTCCGGGGATGCTCAACCCCAACCGAGTTTCAGGATCATTTGCAGTCCCGGGGATGCTCAACCCCAACCGAGTTTCAGGATCATGTATAGTCCCGGGGATGCTCAACCCCAACCGAGTTTCAGAATCATTTAATGTCCCGGGGATGCTCAACCCCAAACTAAATCCTTACCAAACCCTAACCTGGATATGGCTAACCTTTCGTTCCTTCAACTATGGACAATACCTAGCCCTATAGTCATATAACCATCCTTAGGAACCAACGTGGGCGGGTCCCACCTGAACGGCCCACATTAACCCGCTCAAAACTGCCCGTTTTGAGCATAAACCAATACTCGATCGAGTATCTACCCATACTCGGTCGAGTACAGGAGGCGGTAGCCCCCAAAGCTAATTTTCCATGTATACTCGATCGAGTATCTACCTATACTCAATCGGGTATAGGAGACAGTAGTCCCCTGGGCAATTTTTCAGCAAATACCCGGTCGGGTATGTGTCAATACCCGATCGGGTATGGCAGTTGACTTGGCGGTCAACGCCCCTTTTGACCACCCAAACGGAGTCCGATTAACTTGAAATTTTATACACATACACTTATTGATGTCCTCGATCCACAAATACCATTTTGGACCCCTGGATCATCACACAAAATATTTTATCACATTTTTAATCACCAAACCTACATAACATGCTTTTCAACTATGTTTTATGCAAAATCATGGCATAAGCAAATACTTGATTATCTTTAATCATTCCACAAAACATATCCTTGATTACTTTAGGTAATCTCATGCCTAACGCAAAAGTTATAAAGCATAAAGCCATCTTCTCACCTTAATGAAGCATATGAGGTTCTAGCCTTCCCGATTTGGCTCCGGCGAAACTCCGGCGAACTTCGACGAACTCCGGTGACAACTCCGGCGACCTTTTCAACTCCGAGAAAGTTCCTTGAATACCTTAGACAAGTTACTAACAAGGTTTTATCATCATAAAACCCATAGTAATACAAATAACCTCCAAAAGGTCATTTTCCGGCGAACCGGCTACTTTGGCTTCTAAGTCCGTTCTTGGACTTAGAACCACCTTCCAACCCCCCTTTCTACACATCCCAACGTGTAGAGCAATACTAGGGGTGAAATATGATTGAATAATCATATAAGAGGATTGAAGAACAAGAAATAGGATTAATGGAGTCATTACCTTGTTAAACACAAGTTTTCCCACCTAAACTCCTCTTTTCTCTTCTCTTTTCCCTTTCTTCTTCCTCCCTTAACTTGGTGCGTGTATGATGGATGAAAATGGTTTATTTGCAGAGATCCTCTCACTTGGTTGATGCCTGATACGAAATGGGGTGGGTTGGTATGATTGAGAATGCCTTCTTGGCATTTCTCACAATCATGGCATGTGGGAGGCCCTACTCCATTTAATGCCTTTCCCCTCAACCCCTTCTCTTTCCCTTCCCCCTTCTATTTGTGCGGCTCCCTTGACATCTGCAGCACTAAATTCGTGGGGTGGCCCCCACCCATGTGGGAGGTCATCCCTTTATGTCCCCAAGTGTAGAATCAGTCCCGAAAGTTGTATTTTCCGGACTGTTTTAATTACATTTTATTTTATCGGGTCAAATAAAATATAACACTTGTTCCCAATCCTTATTGGACCTTAGAATCAATATGAATTCCCCAACTTTAATTTAGAAGTCTCCGAAACCCCTTTTTGGGCTGTTATCTGATAAATTTTCCGATACCGATAATTTGGCCCGTTTGACCAACCGGTCAACCTTGTGTCATCGTCATGGCCCAATTTGGATATCCACCACCATATGCATATTATATAGTCCAAGATTAATATAATATGTGGTCCCGATAATATCGGGTGGCCCCACATCCGGTGTGGGCCCCACGTGAATTTTACTATTCACGTAATAGAAATGATAAAAATTTACAATCACGTAAAAATGTTTTATACATTTCTCAAGGTGCAATACATAATTTGGTACAGTACAAATACTCGGGGGCGGTGTTACAAGTTCTACCCCCCTTATTTGGGATTTCGTCCCCGAAATCCTCGCGTCTAGTCAAACAGAAATGGATACTGTTCCCTCATCAGGGTCTCTACTTCCCAAGTTTGCTCCTCGACACGATCACTCTTCCAAAGTACTTTTACCATCGGCACCTCTTTGCTCCTTAGCTTCTTTACCTGTCGGTCTATGATCTTTACCGGCTGTACCGTATAATGTAGGTCTTCTCGGATTTCTACCGGTGGTTTCTCAAGAATATGTGACGGGTCCCGCACATACTTCTTGAGCATAGAAACATGAAATACATTATGAATCTTTTCTAAGTCCGGAGTTAGCTGAAGTCGGTAAGCTACAACCCCAATCCTTTCAAGGATTTTGAATGGACCTATGTAACGTGGGTTAAGCTTACCCCGACTGAGGAACCTGATGATCCCTTTCCAAGGTGATACCCTCAGAAATACCTCGTCACCAACCTCAAACTCCAACGTCCTTCGACGTTTATCAGCATAGCTCTTCTGCCGGTCTTGGGCAGCCTTGAGCCTATCCTGTATGACTTTTATCTTCTCCTTAGTGATCTCGACTAACTCGGTGCCCTCGAGCTTAGCCTCGCCGACCTCGTCCCAACACAATGGTGTCCGTCATTTCCTCCCATACAATGCTTCGTATGGAGGCATGCCTATACTTGCCTGATAACTGTTGTTATAGGCGAATTCCACTAAAGCCAACTGATTGTCCCAGCTCCCCTGGAACTCCAAGGCACATGCCCTTAATATGTCCTCCAAGATCTGAATCACCCGTTCAGATTGCCCATCCGTTTGAGGATGAAACACGGTGCTAAACCTCAATTTCGTACCCATGGATTCCTGGAACTTAGGCCAAAACCGTGATGTGAACCGTGGGTCTCTATCCGATACTATAGTAACCGGAACCCCATGCAGTCTCACAATCTCATCTGTGTACAATTTGGCCAACCGCTCGAGCGTATAGGTAGTGTTGATAGGTAGGAAATGAGCGCTCTTGGTCAGCCTATCGACTACCACCCATACTGCGTCGTAGTTCCTAACCGTCCGTGGTAGACCCACCACGAAGTCCATGGTAACATGCTCCCACTTCCATTCTGGAATGGTAAGTGGTTGTAGTAACCCTGCTGGGTGTTGGTGCTCTGCCTTAACCTGTTGACAAGTAAGGCAACGGCTCACGTATTCTGCAATTTCTCTCTTCATCCCCGACCACCAGTAACTTTCCTTCAAGTCCCGGTACATCTTTGTACCGCCCGGGTGCATGGCATACGCAGATGAGTGGGCCTCCTCAAGGATAGACTTTCAGAGCTCCTCATCCGATGGCACACACACTCGTTCCTTGAACAGTAGAAGTCCATCTTCTCTCTCCCGGAAACCCTCGACGGGCCCCACAAGCATCCGTTCCCGGATTTTCTAACATTCTTCGTCATTGCCTTGACATGTTCTGATTTCATCTAACAAGGTGGGTCTCACCTCAAATCTGGCCAATAGCGCCCCATCCGTGGATACCTCCACGTGTGCCCTCAGTGCCCGTAAGCATGTGAGTAAAACCCCTGATGATGAGCTCTTCCTGCTCAGTGCATCAGCTACAACATTAGCCTTGCCTGGATGATAGTCAATGATCAAGTTGTAATCCTTAATCAACTCCATCCATCTCCTCTGTCTCATGTTCAACTCCTTCTGAGTGAACACATACTTCAAGCTCTTGTGGTCGGTGTAAATGTGACACAACTCCCCGTAGAGGTAGTGCCTCCAAATCTTCAATGCAAATACCACAGCACCTAGCTCCAGATCATGTGTGGGGTAGTTTACTTCATGCTTCCTCAACTCCCGAGAAGCATAAGCAATTACCTTCCCTGATTGCATCAGTACACATCCCAGTCCCTGAATGCTAGCATCGCTGTAGATGTCATACCCTAACCCTTGCACGGGCAAGGCAAGCACTGGTGCTTCGGTCAAACGTTTCTTTAGCTCAAGAAACCCCTTCTCACACTTGTCATCCCACACAAACTTAGCCCCCTTTTTAGTGAGCTTCGTGAGTGGGGATGCTATCACCGAGAACTTTTCCACGAATTTGCGGTAATACCCCGCTAAACCGAGGAAATTCCTTATCTCCTTCACGTTCTTGGGCCTCTCCCAATTAGTGACCGCCTCAATCTTTGAGTTATCAACTGAAATGCCCAAGCCCGATACCACATTCCCGAGAAAACCAATCTCCCCAAGCCAAAATTCACATTTAGAGAATTTGGCAAAGAGTTGCTTCTCCCGCAGTGTTTCAAGCACAAGCCTTAGATGTTTTTCGTGTTCCTCTTCATTCATGGAGTATATCAAAATGTCATCAATGAACACTATGACGAACTGGTCTAAGTATTGGTGAAATACTCGGTTCATGAGGTCCATGAATGCCGCGGGGGCGTTCGTAAGCCCAAACGACATTACTAGAAACTCATAGTGACCATACCTTGTACGGAATGCACTTTTGGGTATGTCACTCTCCTTGATCTTCAGTTGATGGTAGCCTGACCTCAAGTCAATCTTAGAGAACACCGTTGCCCCCCGTAGTTGATCAAACAAGTCATCGATCCTTGGCAAAGGATATTTGTTCTTTATCATGACCTTGTTCAACTGACGGTAGTCGATACACATTCTGAGTGTACCATCCTTCTTCTTTACAAATAGTACCGGTGCTCCCCATGGTGAATGACTCGGCCTGATGAATCCGCTGTCCAGCAATTCTTCCAATTGCACCTTCAACTCTTGAAGTTCAGCCGGTGCCATCCGATATGGAGGAATCGATATGGGTTTTGTACCGGGTTCTACTTCAATGGTGAACTCAATTTCTCGATCTGGTGGGAGTCCCGGAAGTTCTTCAAAGAAAACTTCTGGGTACTCACTCACCACTCTCACCTCAGTGAGACTCTTTTCCTTGCCCTCCTTGCCTATGACATAGGCCAAGTATGCTTGACACCCTTTCCTCATCATACGCCTTGCTCTTATGGCCGATATGATACAAGGGTTGAATTTCCCTCTATCTCCCTCGAAGCATAGAGTGTTTCCTTCTCCATCCTTTAGTTCTAACACCTTGGTGTAGCAATCTACCTTCACATGGTGTTTTTCGAGCCAATCCATGCCAAGTATAGCATCAAACTCGAGCATATCTAACGGCACAAAGTCACCCGTTAGACAGTGCCCCCCTATCCCTACATTACACGAGGGATAGTAGTGTTTCCGCTCTACATCATCTCCCAATGGCGTAGAGACCAGCAAAGGTTGCATCATTGCTACCAAAGGCATGTTCAGTCCCTTGGCAAACGCTTCACTCACAAATGACCGTTGTGCCCCGGTATCGATGAGAATTCTCGCATCCCTATCGTTGATCTTTAGTGTTCCTACATATATAAGTCATGTAAGGCACCCTATTCGACATCCCGACAGAAAAGGACCAGATGAAAAAATTTCAGCATAGAATTACCCTATACCCGGTCGGGTAGGGTCTTCTACCCGGTCGGGTATCACTCGAGTTCTTAAGGAGAAACCCCCCTGTTTTCCTTGCTCGGTCGAGTACCAGCCTCGAATTCGGGCAAAATGTCAATACCCGGTCGGGTATATACCTATACCCGGTCGGGTATCACTCAAAATCCACAAATAAAAGCTCCCTGTCTTCTACGCTCGATCGAGTACACACTTCGAAGCTCAAAATCTACACATACCCGATCGAGTATATAGCCATACCCGATCGGGTATTGCTCGAAATGTCAAAAATAAAGCATCCTACCTTGGCTGCCCGAACGGGTGCACACTTCAAACTCGAAGCATAGCTTATACCCGGTCGGGTCTATAGGAGTACCCGATCGGGTCCTTCATATTTTTGAAGATTTTTCAACCAATTACATGATCAAATACGTGTGAAATCAAGAAATAACCTGCAATGGAGTCCGGGTTGGCCCGAGCATCAGCCTCGGTCATTGCATACACCCGTGCTTGGGTCCTCCCTTGGTCAACGGACGCGGCGTTGCTAGCCGTGGGTCCGCTCCTTCCCGTGCCGGCCTGAGACGGTCCCGCACGTCCCCTACTAGTCGTAGGTCCTCCCATGGCTCCCGATGGTCCTCCCCCGTTCAGCATTGGACAAGAGGATTTGAGGTGGCTCGTGCTACCGCATTTGAAGCACCGGGGTGGTTCATTGCACCTTCCCCCGTGGTTCTTACCGCAGTTTGCACACCTGGGTGGTCCCACACCCCCTAGTTTGGGCCCTTGCCCTTCTGAACCTTTGTTCCTTTTCGCCGGTGGTGTCGGCGCCCTGAATGAATTGCCACTCCCAGTGTGATGCTTCCGGGAGTGGTCTTGGGGTCCCGAGTTTCCCCATCTTCTCTTCTTCGCCTCCTCGGCGTCCCTCAACTTCCTCTCGTTCCATTGGGCTTCCCCAAGGAGCCCCTGATCGACAATCTGGCTAAATGTCATGATGTGATGGTAAGTAGCCCGGTCACGGATGTCCAACTGTAGAGCATCCCAAAAATGATTGGCCATACGATTTTCATCCAAAGAGTATTCTGGGATGAATCGGGCCAAGTCACGGAACCTTTGTTCCAATTGTCTCACCGAGCAACCATCCTCCTGTTTCAGGTTTGTGTACTCTCTTCTTTTGAGATTTATTTCAAAAGTTGAGTAGTACTGATTATAGAACTCCACTTCGAACTTCTCCCAAGTGGC
Organism: Cuscuta europaea; assembly: GCA_945859875.1. Lineage (NCBI taxonomy): Eukaryota > Viridiplantae > Streptophyta > Magnoliopsida > Solanales > Convolvulaceae > Cuscuta > Cuscuta europaea. Next base: position 3,905,049 of record CAMAPE010000075.1, on the reverse strand, counting down.
CTCACCGTGGAACTTTCCTTCCACGCCTTCCCACCATACAGCAGCTACCCCTTCTAGTAGCCTGGTGGCAACCCTCAACTTCACGTCGAGTCCAATTTGCATATCCCTAGAAGCATCATTCAGCTTCTTAATCCAGTCGGCGGCCTCGGATATGTCGCCCTTGCCATCAAATGATTTGCACCCCAAGGCCCTGGCCTCCTTGAGATACTTGGAGATACGCACCATCGTGTCTCCCCCAAATGCTCCAGATGGGGCACTAGAAGCACCTCGGCTTCCCTGCCCCATGGTTTGCCTAGCTTGTCTAGCTTGGCGCCGCTGCTCTCTCTTTGCTTTATTCTCGAGGTACCACTCTAGTACCTCACTCATACGATCATAATGAGGATCATCATCCTCATCTTCTTCCTCAAAGTCCTCCCCGTTGTACGGGGTCTCCTCTTGCTCCGTGCTTGGAGCATAGGTGAAGTCGTCCGGTTCGGTGGCCCATGACGGGTGCACGGAACCGACGCGTGTGCTACTTGTCGTCGGCGTGGTAGAACGCCCACGACCCCTGCCTCGGCCTCCTCCTAGGCTTTGGCCCCGGCCTCTACCCCTAGAGGTCCGTGATTCCGCCCGAGTGGCATGCCCGGTGGCCCCCGGCACATGCCCTGTCGGGTTCCTCCTAGTTATCCTGCGTCCACCCTCCATTTCTGAAAGAAATAAGGAATGAGTCATTAGACTCGTTTCAATGTCAATTGACGACAACAACAGTTCATCCCTATTGGATTGTACAAGGCGTCTGATTGATTCTATTGCCAAACCGATTAGTAAATGTGAAGAATAACTTCTTCCTCAAACAAATGCGGAATAATAAAATGTTTGATACTTAGCAACACATGGCAAACACGGGCACGCAGGCCCCCAACTGTTTTAATGCAAATATTGTTCAAAAATCCATGAGCAGTTTATACATTTGAAATATGAATGGAAGCACGAACCGCGTCTTCCTTCTCGATCGATCACCCTAGGCAAAGGTGCAGGTAGTAGGACCCTAGTCTCAACCTGAAAAATGTGAGGGCCCCCGGAGGGGTCAGTACTCCATAGAAGTACTAGTGACAAGCAGGCTATATGAAGAATAACTAATGTTTCAGACACGAGACCCAAAAATAGGGTGTTACATATATATATGTGACTCGTTCATCCGATGATACATACTGTATATATATATGTAAAATACTCGACCCGTAGGTCATTTCATTCAAAGAGTCTTTTAGAGATAAAGTTCTTACCTGACCTTTCTCACCCTTTTCCCGAATGCCTAGCTCACTAGCTACATTCTACATTTATAATATCCTACCGAGTTTTGGGAGCACTTAGCATCCCGGGGATACTCAACCCCAACCGAGTTTCAGGATCATTAAATGTTCCGGGGATGCTCAACCCCAACCGAGTTTCAGGATCATTTGCAGTCCCGGGGATGCTCAACCCCAACCGAGTTTCAGGATCATGTATAGTCCCGGGGATGCTCAACACCAACCGAGTTTCAGAATCATTTAATGTCCCGGGGATGCTCAACCCCAAACTAAATCCTTACCAAACCCTAACCTGGATATGGCTAACCTTTCGTTCCTTCAACTATGGACAATACCTAGCCCTATAGTCATATAACCATCCTTAGGAACCAACGTGGGCGGGTCCCACCTGAACGGCCCACATTAACCCGCTCAAAACTGCCCGTTTTGAGCATAAACCAATACTCGATCGAGTATCTACCCATACTCAGTCGAGTACAGGAGGCGGTAGCCCCCAAAGCTAATTTTCCATGTATACTCGATCGAGTATCTACCTATACTCGATCGGGTATAGAAGACAGTAGCCCCCTGGGCAATTTTTCAGCAAATACCCGGTCGGGTATGTGTCAATACCCGGTCGGGTATGGCAGTTGATTTGGCGGTCAACGCCCCTTTTGACCACCCAAACGGAGTCCGATTAACTTGAAATTTTATACACATACACTTCTTGATGTCCTCGATCCAAAAATACCATTTTGGACCCCTGGATCATCACACAAAATATTTTATCACATTTTTAATCACCAAACCTACATAACATGCTTTTCAACTATGTTTTATGCAAAATCATGGCATAAGCAAATACTTGATTATCTTTAATCATTCCACAAAACATATCCTTGATTACTTTAGGTAATCTCATGCCTAACGCAAAAGTTATAAAGCATAAAGCCGTCTTCTCACCTTAATGAAGCTTATGAGGTTCTAGCCTTCCCGATTTGGCTCCGGTGAAACTCCGGCGAACTTCGACGAACTCCGGCGACCTTTTCAACTCCGAGAAAGTTCCTTGAATACCTTAGACAAGTTACTAACAAGGTTTTATCATCATAAAACCCATAGTAATACAAATAACCTCCAAAAGGTCATTTTCCGGCGAACCGGTTACTTTGGCTTCTAAGTCCGTTCTTGGACTTAGAACCACCTTCCAACCCCCCTTTCTACACATCCCAATACCGATAATTTGGCCCGTTTGACCAACCGGTCAACCTTGTGCCATCGTCATGGCCCAATTTGGATATCCACCACCATATGCATATTATATAGTCCAAGATTAATATAATATGTGGTCCCGATAATATCGGGCGGCCCCACATCCAGTGTGGGTCCCACGTGAATTTTACTATTCACGTAATAGAAATGATAAAAATTTACAATCACGTAAAAATGCTTTTATACATTTCTCAAGGTGCAATACATAATTTGGTACAGTACAAATACTCGGGGGCGGTGTTACATGTTCAACACAAGGGAATCCCACCGATTCTTGCCCAACACTACAAGAGGAGAATCCCGAACAAGTCGACGCATTGGGGTTCCAAGGTCAAAGGAGGTACGATCCGCATGGCAACACATACAATCCAAGATGGAGAGATCATCCAAATTTAAGGTATGGAAATCCTCAACAACCAAATTCTTCTTCCCAACAATACAACCAGCCCTCCCAAGGCCAAACTTCAAGCTCAAATATGTCCACTGAGGACATGATTCGAGCACTTACCATGAGTGTATCAACGATACAACAAAGTGTGGCCCAATTTCAAGAAACAACTAAATCTAGCATTCAAAATTTGGAGAACCAAATGAGCCAAATTTCGAGTGCTGTAAGCTGGCTCGAGGCAAAAGATTCAGGTAGACTCCCCTCTCAAACGGAGCAAAACCCAAGACAACATGTTAATGCAATCATGTTGAGGAGTGGGACGACATTGAAAGAGGTGCATAGGGAAGAAGAGCAAGATGAAAAGGGGGTTGGCCTCGAAGAAGATTTTCAACCAGAAGAGAGGACCATAAAAGCAAAATTTCCACCATTGTCCTCATATGAACCACTACCCCCATTCCCCGAAGCACTGAAGGAAACAAGGAAGCTAGAGAAAGATGCTGACATATATGAGACTTTCGCCAAATGTGAGGTAAACATTCCGCTCCTTAACTTAATCAAAAGTGTTCCCCGTTTTGCTAAATTTTTAAAAGAATTATGCACAATTAAAAGAAAAGGCAAATTAAAGGGAAAACAAAAGGTGGAGGTTAGTGAACGTGTCTCGGCGATCTTTCGAAAGAAACTCCCCGAGAAATGTAGCGATCCAGGCATGTTCACAATCTCATGCAAAATAGGGGACACCTTATTTCCAAGGGCCTTGTTGGATTCAGGGGCTTCGATCAATGTCATTTCATATTCGTTATACAAGTCTCTAAAACTTGGCCCAGTGAATGAAACTGGTGTGGCAATCCAATTGGCGGATAGGTCTAACACATACCCCAAGGGCGTCGTAGAGGACGTACTTGTAAAAGTTGAAAATCTGATTTTCCCTGTTGACTTCTACGTCCTTGAAATGGGAGATGATAATCAAACAACACCCATCCTCTTGGGTAGACCTTTTCCAAAAACCGCAAAAACGAAAATAGACGTGTCTAATGGTTCGTTAACTTTAGAGTTTGATGATCAAAAGGTAGAATTCAACATTTTTGATTCTACGAAAAAACAAATTAAAGATCAAGCTCTTTGTTCTCTAAATGTTTGTGAACCACAAACTCCGAATATTTTTGTTGAGAAAAAAACTGAGAAAATCACACTTTTTGAAAAAGAAGAATTGTTCAAATTTTCAAAAGGAGAATGGATCCCACCTGGGGTTGAAGTGATAACAGGGAAGAAATCCCGGCCTTACTGGAGAAGGCCGAAAAAGAAAAATGAAACAAGGGATGTTCACGATCCCACATAAAAAATAACGTCGTGCCGCGACATTAAATCAAGCGTTTCTTGGGAGGCAACCCAATTTCTTCAATTTTTCATTTGTTTTCAGTCGTGTATGTGTTTTAAAAAAAATTGGCTTGGAATTGGACCCGGCCGGGTATAAAACCCTACCCGGTCGGGTTACCTCTTAAACAAAGCACCCGGCAGCCCGCCCGGGCGAGGCAAATGAAGAACAAGAATAAATCAACTGCCCGACCGGGTAGACCCCTATACCCGGTCGGGCAATCCAGCAAAAACTCTCTGCCTCGGGTGAACAGCTTACGCCCGACCGGGTCAGTCACTATACCCGGCCGGGCAACACAATAAAAACCTCCTGTCTCGGGTGAACAGCTTACGACCGATCGGGTAAAATACCCCACCCGACCGGGCGAACGGGAAACATACTGTAAGGAATAATTGTAATTAGATTTTGATGATGCTAGATTAATTAGGACTTTAGAGTACCCCTTTAGAAATTATGTATTAGAATTTTCCTTTGTAAAATTCTTAGAAGTATTCGACTTGACAGAAGACCATCAAGAGCAGAAGGACTTCAAGAGCAGAAGTGCCTCTTAAGGCATTATTGAAACAGAGGACCTTTGGTTCTCTGCTCCAGAACAGAAGTCCTCAGGATCTCTGTTAGTCTTGACTCTGACAGAAACCCTTCCGAGTCTCTGTTGGATTCTTCCAACAGAAGTGCTCCAGACCTCCTCTGTTCTACTCTCAGACAAAGACACCAGAAGGACTGACACTTAGAAGATTTTCAAAGAACCGGGAAGTCAACTAAAAGATTCCTTCAACGGCTAGGAGTATGAAACGGAAAAGCTACAGTGCATGCATTAAATGCTCATTTAATGCACCCCATGCTACGTAGAGTAATTGCAGATGATTGGCCGCAATGTCAGGAATACTTTATCCCAAAATAGTAACCCGCTAACTTTATCGGGCTCTACTAGTCAAGTCAACTGATCGCGCATTAAATGCAGTTGTCCTCCTACTCCTCCAACGGGAAGACAACCTCAGTATAAAAGATACACTACGAAGAACAACCAAAATACTTGGAGATAAGCTTGCTATAACTTTGCTACAACTTTGCTAACCACAAGCAAGATATTCAAACTCTGAAAAGCAAAAAGCCTCCTTGAGATTCAAACTTATTATCCTCTACAAGAGAAGGCAGAAGTTGGAAAAATACTCTTTCCAATTCAAGCAAAGTTCCAAGTGTTCTTCAACTCTTCAAGCTCATCACATACAAATCTTTTGTAACGAAGCTAGTTGGAGGAACCCCAGTTTCAACAGAAACTCTTCTTGCTACAAGAAGGACGTCCAAATAACTGGAGTAGTGAAGTGGTGATACTTCAAGGAAACTCAGTGAAAGGACCAGTGTTAAAGGAAGCCAGGCAGTGCATCCCAGGACACATCTAGGCTTGAAGAAGACGTGGAGTGCTTCTTAAGTACTAGGACTAAGGCTTTGTAAACGGCAGTTTTTACAGCTTAGTGGAACAGTGGATTAGAGGAACGAGTTGTTCCTTGAACCACTATAAAAATCCCTGGTGTCGTTTACTTACTGCTTTTAATACTTGCACTTAGTTAGAACTGTATAACTCCTTGGACTTGGTATCTGTGTTCAGCAGAACTTGTTCTACGAGTTAACAGAAGGCCTTCTGCCTATTGCTTCTCTGAGGCTAACAGAACTCCCTACCAGAACCCCATCCGCTGCCAGTCTTTTCTTACAACAGAACAGGCTATTCTGTAAATCTGGTCCTTAGTTTAAAAAGCTAAAAACCAATACAGTCTATTCACCCCCCCTCTAGACTGTATCCAGTATAACCGGGACCAACACATACCTATACCAGGTCGGGCTCACCTCTTCCCCTCCCACTTCATCTTCCTCCCTACGCACAAACCCCCCAAAATCCACCATTTTCAACTACCCAAACCTTCGAATCTTCATCTTCCCTTAACCAAATCCACTAAAAAACCCCATTTTCTTCATCTCCTCACTTCCTTCTTCATTTCTATACCTTTAAAAACCCCCAAAACCTTCCAAATCAACCAAACCCAAAAACCCTACCCAACAATTCGAAAATTTTCATTCTTGGACATTCAAGGTCCGAAATCTTCCCACAAATTCTCAATAAATACCATATTCTTGCTCTTCTCACCATCCTCTTCAACACCATACCCATAAAAGCCATCCAAACCGCACCTTACCCAAAAGTCCGAAAATCCTTTAAAAAAAATTCCATTCCAATGGCTCCAAAAAAATCCAAAGCTTCTTCTTCAAGGGCTATCCCACCGGTAGCGGGCTATGAAAGCGTGGAATTTGCAACGGAGGCACATAAGAAACTCTTCAAGGAACAAGCACAAAGGGAGGTAAAACAATCCCGGTTCATGTGCATTACTACTCTAGCACTCCTTTGGATTGATATGATCATGCGTGATATATTTGCAAGGATTGGAATGACTAGGTTGCTAGAAATGCAATATGTGACTTATCCTCATTTGGTTTATGAATTCTTTAGTTCATATGTGTATACAAAAGATGATGTTGATCATGCAAATGACACCATCACATTTCGTTTACTCAATGAAAATCGTTCATTGACCAAAAGAGAATTTCCACAGCATTTTGGCATCCCTTTGTTTGATGAAGCTCGTGCTTATGATACTCTTGTGGGGTATGAGTTATGGAAAAGAATGACAGGACAAGGTGTGATGGACCTTTCTAAGCTGAGTGTGAAATGTGTTCAACATCCGGTCTTCTGAATTTTCTTAAAATTCTGTTCAAATTGTTTCCTCGAAAGACCGAATAATCATCACACAAGAATGTGGGATGTGTGTGTTCTGGCACAAGCTGTTTTACCTGGACCAGAACCAGTTGATGTTGCCTCTATCTTATGGACTCATTTCAAAAATATGGCAACGTCATCTGGACAAATTGTGATAGGGGGCCTAATCACACATCTAGCCACTTTATATGGTTTTGTAGACCCAGGCCCCATTACTCCGAAACAGCTCATTTGCACGTCATGGCTTGTACAAAAGACCAAAGATTTGGCTCTATCTCACATGACACCTACTGGGACACCAATCTACAACTGGCTTATCATCCCACGTCAAAACATATCTATCCATATCCCATCCCCTGACGTCCCCTAGATATCGTGGGCCATGAAATCGGTGATGGTCATCACTACTGTCTCCCCGGGGCAATCCCGACGCACTATGCACAAGATGAACCCGATCAAGAACATGCTGAAGAAAACCCGCCCTTCATACCTAATCCACCACAACAACAACCTAATGCTCCAGCCTACCAATACTCACCATTCGAGCAACAGATGCTCGATAACATGAACATGGTCAACAACAACTACATCGTGCTTCAGGAGCGAGTTGATCAGTATAGAACTGAGCAGAGGCATAGCTTTGAGAGGATGGAGGAACAACGGCAGGAAGACTGGCGGAGATATGAAGAGGACCAACGGCGAACCTTTGGTCCGATATACTCCTATGTAGCACACCAGGGCTCCTTTTCCTCTATGACCACTCCCCCTCCCGCACCATCATGGTATGACCCCTCTCAGTGGGGTTACTTTGGAGGATCGAGTTCCGGTGGTGGAGGCGATTATGGTGGTTATGGCGGGGATCACATGGATGAGGACAAACACCAAGGTGGAGGTCTAGGCGGGCACTAGGGACAGTGCCATATACTAAGTGTGGGGGTGCAGAGATTGTTCTGGTATGCTCACAAGCCTACTCTTTTTCATTTTATTTTCTAAAAAAAAGAGAAAAAAAGAAGACATAAAAAAGAGCTTGTTGAGTTGAAAACCACAAAGGGCAACTCAAGCAAAAATTAAAGCAATAAAATAAAGAGTGAGGTTGTGAGAATTAAAAGAAAAATGTGGGAAGCTGGGATGAAAACCTGAAAGGGCACCTAGGCAAAACGAGAGAATGAGAGAAATGTCTATTTTGCAGGATCCCGAAGGTGATAAGCTTAAAAGAGAAATGGAGATAAAGATGAGGTAGAAGACCCCATTTTACTTTAATTACCGTTGGGGATGCTTTATATTGTGGTAAAAACACTCTTGGATGTTTTGCGTTGATATTCTTGTCATTTTTAAAAGGACTTCTTGGATTGGATTTGATTTACTCGAGACGAGTAAAGGTTTAAGTGTGGGGGTGTTTGATGCACACTAATTAGTAGTGCATAATTATATGTTTTTATGTTTCATTGATGGTGATTGTTTGACGTTTTATTTAGTTTGTAAACATTTGTGTGATTTTAGTTGTAATTGTATTTTAGTTCTCACTTGTAAGTTGTAAAGTAGAATTAGGAATTAAGATGTTGAAAAGGAGGATGTTGAAGTGAAGGAAAAGGAATTTTGACTGTCCAGGAGCAAATACCCGACCGGGTAGGAAACTTCACCCGGTCAGGTCTGATTTGAAAACCGAACCGCTGAGGAAAGAGCTGGACCCGGTCGAGCCCCATACCTCACCCGGTCCGGTGAGAAGTGACCGGGGACAACCCGGTGTGCAAAGATCACCAGAACGTGGTGAATTATCTGATTTTGACCGGACCCGGTCGGGTAAGCACTTGACCCGGTCGGGTACCCGGCCAAAGGTGTTGAAAAACACCTATAAATAGCACTCTTTTTCTTCTCTAAAAATGATCCCTTCTTCTATACTCTTAAGCTCAGTTTAGAATAGCATTTCTTATATTTTTCTAGCTATGTTTAGTCTTCAAATGAGGAGCTAAACTTCCATTCTTGGTGTTTCTCTTGAAGCTTGTTGATTATTAAAGTTGTGAGTTATTTTCTTAACTTCTTTCCTTGAATATTAATTAATAGTTCTTTCCTTAATACCATTTCTATATTAATGTTGGGGAGTGTTGCTAAGATGACAATTAGTTAACATCTTGATATTAATTATAGTAGGATTCATCTTATTTAATAATATTCTTCCTTGAATATTAATTAATTCGTATTCATATTTCATATTAATATTTTGAACATTACTTAAAGGATCAACTAGTTTTGTTTCATATATTAATTATTACTAGAAACGATCAACGAACCGATGGTTAATCGTTGATGGTTTCACAAGTAAGTAACTTCGGTTTATTAATGCATGGTCGTGGTTAATAAACTTAAGAGGGATTAATTTTGTTGGTTAAACCGAAACCGTTGTGTTGAGGTTATCAATCTCAATTGATTTCATCAAGGAGTTAGAAAGATTAAATGCTACTATTAAATCGGTATAAGGCGTTGTTCTATATTTGATTAATAGTAAGAGTTATTAATGAACGGTTGTTGTTAATAACTACCCTCGATGAAGTGGATATACTCCCCGATTGAGTATTCGAGAGGGAATAAGTTATAGATATAACAATGATCGACTAAAATATATCAATAAGTGGAAAGTAGCAATGCCAAGTCCTTTTTATCTTTGAATTAAATCTCATATAGGTCGTTCATCTTAGTTTTTAATTAAATTAAATCACTCAATCCAAATCCCCCCTTTTATTTACTAAGTTTTATAAAAAGAGAATTATTCCTTTCCCTGTGGATACGAACTCTACCACGCTATACTACGTATAAGTGTTAATATTGAAAATTATTTTGACGCACCGTGACAAAGTGCTCGTCATGTACCCCTGTGGTAACAGAGCGTCCATGATTTGCCGGATAAATGACTAGGGAATCCTCACATCATGATTGAGATTGACCCTGCCATCTACCGCCTTTCAAAGTTCATCGAGATGCCTCCTGAGATCGTCATCATCCCAGACAGCCCAAACACGGGGTTGGGGAGTGTGATCTCTATGTGCCCGCCAATGTCTAAGGACCTCATACCTGAGATCTCCCCCACGCGCACTACGACGGTGGGAGGAAAGGCTGACGATGAGCCTCTCTCCACCCTCGAGGAGAGTCTGTCATGCACGAAAACCCTTCGCTCCCCAATACGGTCCATCACCAACGCCCTTGGGTGTGCCTGGAGTGGTGGGACCTATGAGACCTTGCTGAAGGGGAATTCCTCTGGCGGTGCGCAGATACCGCCTCCTGGCGAGGTAGAGATATTGCACGATGGGGAGAGGGTGGCCTGTCATTCGCATTTGAAACGATTCTTTGGAAGGCCGTTGTCAGTGTCCTTGGTTACTACCGGCAAGATCCTTCGTCGCGAACAAGATCCTTCATCCTTGATCACAACTTGGTTCATTCGAGCATTGCCTTGGTTACTGTCGACATGATTTGTGACTGTGTGATCCGACCATTATCTTTATCGTAAATCGGCTCTCAACGAGAGCACCAAATGATGAAGTTTAATTCCAACTACGAAAGCTAATCTACGAAAAGTGGGGAGAATTAGGCAGTGTAAGACAATATTATTATTCCAAAGGTGGATCCCTTTTAAGGTATGTACATGAAGTATTTATAGACCTTAGGTTAAAGTAGTCTAGGAGGAAAGTGATACATTTAATACATTCAATTATGATAGGAGTCTTGTAACGTCTCGATTATTGTGCAATAATGATTCCCCTAGGTCAATGTCTCTTGTGTTAGTTTCCTGCCACTGTCAGATAGCTATGCTCGATTGATAGCCTGTCATGTAAGTCTTAGGATAAATCCAGCATCGCTGGAATCCTGCCCAGACTCGAGGTCTGCTTCCAGACAGTCTTGGTTATGGGTTCCTTTCGCGGGTTGAGTTCCTAATCAGGCCCAGTAGCTATAATTAATTAATAATCCTGATTAATGAGCTGCTCCCGAGTAATGAGCTTCATTTTAATTTAATGGCCCAAACTCAATTAGATCAGCTCATACAATACCAGACTTCCATAGTTATAATATACAAAGAGATCAGACATTCATTAGACTGAACCAATCCAGACCAATCCAGACCAATTCAGACCACATCAAAGAAGACTTAAACAGACCATATCATACTAGACTAGCAAATTTCAGCCCAAGTAAACACATCCTAATAATAATAATAGGGTAGTTATCTCTATAAATAATACCTACATTTTGCTCATGATACGTACGTAGCATAGACTGCATAACAAAAAAGAAGAGAACAACGTAAGGATAGATCGGATACAATGCCACCATTGCTCGTCTTCTTCTTTTTCATACTCTCCCTTTCGTGTCCATTGACTTTGTCTTACCCCCGTGGATCCGGTCAACTGCGAGCTCTTGACCACCTCTTCAAGGCCAAACGGATCAGCAACTTCGCCGCCGTCGTCGACCGCACCCCTTTCGCTGACGATGATAGTGATGCCCATCCTGAACTTGACGGTGACGGCAGACCAATAAACATTCCCGCTCAGGATGGGCTAAAGGAGAAAGATAGGATCGAACGGCTTCCAGGGCAACCGCCGGTCCGGTTCAACCAGTACGGCGGCTATGTTACGGTCGATAAAGCTGCCGGCCGGGCCTTTTACTATTACTTCGTTGAGGCGTACAAGCAGGATGAATCGTCCTTGCGGCCTCTCCTTCTTTGGCTAAACGGAGGTAATTAATTAAGTTTGGGAAACTGCCATTTTGTCCAATCTTTTGTACATACCTTACTTTGGGAAAAATTCCCAAATAGGATTACGCAAAGTTTGAAAATTATAAAATAAAATTTTTATGTTTTTATTTTCAGAATATGAGTAATTAATTAGTACTATTTTCGAAATAAAAACATGATAGTCACGTACAAACTTGTTAATCCTATGTAGAGTAATTTTTCCCTTACATTTTGTCAATTAATCTCTCTCACATTCTTTTTTAGTTGCGACACTTATATTTTTCACGCTTTTGATACACAACTTTGACCGTTACAATGTTCAATTCTGAATTCTCTATTACTCGGTAATAAAGATTGGCTTAAAACCGAATTATGAAATTTTGTTATGAAACAAATGTTAATAATAATTGTGATACAAACAAAATAAATGGAGCTTATAACAAAAAGAAACTTGTACAAGAGATTAAGTTGTTCACCAAATGTCAACTTACACATACACTAAATTTTCTTTCATTGATAATTGGATATTCAATTCAACTGTCTTGTTTCCTTAATTTATGCGTGCTGGTTAATTAGTTGAATTTTGTATTCAAACAGCCAAAAAGTTTCCAAGAACATTGTCTTGGGTCAAAGTTTAAGAAAAAGGGTATTTTTTATTTTTAGAGTTCACGGAGTAAAAAGTACGGAGCATATTTTCCATTGTTACAAAAATATTCTATCCTTTCCTTTCAACTTTATCTATCTTTGAACTTTTGATCAATCAAATTAAACTTTTATAAAAAAATTACACATGAAATAATTTATAAAATTAAAATCATATGAAAATGGGTTTTAATGGAAAAACTTGCATAAAAGTATAAAATTATGCTCATAAAAATCCTTTTTCGTTTCATGGCTGCTATAATTACATAGAGAAACTTTTAAACAAAAGAAAGCATCACATTTAGATATTGTTTGTTTGATAAAGCTGAAAGTGACTAATTTTGTTAGATTTAGTGACATTCTTGTTGAAGCTGTTGAATGGACCAAATATGTTGAATTTGAGAAAAATTTAAAAAGTAATTTTATTAATAACATACCCGATTGAAGTTTTAGCTGAAATTTGATATGAGTAAACTAGACTTAATGAAGAATATGATCAAAAAATTGCATAAAAAATTTCCACCGGAAACCGTCCCAAATGACGACGGTCACGCATAACCTCCTATATAAGAACTTAATTGACCTTTTTTGGTTAGTAGTGGACTTATTTGACATTTTTCTCTTTTCTACCCCTGCGATACCAATGGATGGAAACGATCAAGGCCTTAAGTTGGAGGGTGAAATTATTGGTGCTGGATTAATCATTTCTAAAATTCATCTATCGCACGTTTACTGGAAGACGATTTTTGTCATATGTATGCATACGGTCGCTTTTTCGGACGACAAAGACAATTTGTATGGGTATGAATAAAGACTAGGTGATAAATTAAATGGGTGTAGATATGATCCACTGGCTGTGACATTATTTGCCGCTATGGAAATGGGAGGTACCATTTGGATGGAAAGAAAATTGAAAGACAGAGCTTTTGGAATAGTCATAAATTTAATCTTGGGGTTTTTTACTAATGGGGACTAAAAGCCCGTTTGTTAACACTGAATTAGCTGATTCTGCTAAAATTTATGAAGTTCTGCGGAAGTGGCGGATTCTGCTGATTTATGAAAAAAAATTATACGAGTGTTTAAAATATATTTTATTAATAAAATAAAGAAAAAATTATATGAAATTAAAAGTTGCGTGTTTGATTTAAAAGTTGGCAGATAAATTTGATAAGTCGAAAAATAGAATCACCAAACGGGCTCTAAAATATGTCGAAAAATAGAGTCACCAAATGAGTTTTTTTCAATGACAATATTTGGAACTGACTAGGTAACACTTAAATTAAAATTTATGCAAGAAATGATATGTGAGAATCATTAGGAGCGTGAAAATCATGCAGAGTGTTTGAAAAGTTCAATCTCATACTCTCTCCGTTTTCAAAAGAAAGTCACGGTTTGACTTCACGATTATTAAAGAAATAAATTGACTTTACTGTAGAAAACATTGTTTAGACACTGTTTGGCACTGTTTGAACACTGTTTGACACTGTTTCGCATTGTTTGGATGTAGAATTCTTTGCCAAATAAGGAAATAAGGGAAGTGTGAATTTGTTTTTGAAACGTCTCAAAAAGGAAAGTGTGAGTTTCTTTTAGAAATGGAGGAAGTACATGATTATTTTTCAGTCGCACACTTATTAATAAAGTTGTGGTATAGAAATAGAATTGACACAATACCTATAGTATTAAAAAAAATAACATTGTCATATCTTGTAAATATAACATATTTTAATCGTGGAAATCGTACCATTTCAATTCACTGCTTTAATCTGATTACCGAGTTTCTCCACATTATAATATGCATATAATATTGTTGGAATTTTATCAAATCTGAGGAGGCCTGAAAGATAGACAAATTATCAATTCAGAATCTGAAAAATGAAATATATCAGTATATGACTTGAAAGATGAAAAACTATCAATCTAGGACCTAACATTTCATAGGTTTTGATTTATTTAATTTTTTATCAATTCCATTGCTAATATTTGGTGAAATTTTCTTCACAAAAGTTTATTAGTTTAATAAAACTAAATATTATTTAAATTTTTTAAAATAAAAATAATAATAAAATTTATGAAAACTTAGGTCCTAAATTAATAGTTTTCAATCATTCGGGTCCTAGATTGATAGTTTTCCATCATTCGAGTCATATACCGATACATTTCATCTTTCAGGTCCCAGATTGATGGTTTGTCTATCTTTCAGGTCCCGGATTGATAAAATTCCAATATTGTAAATATTTTTTTTGGGAAAAGTACGGAAAAGATACTTGTGGTTGGACCTGTTTTCAGATAGGGTCATGTGTTTCATTCTTTATCAAATTAGTTCATGTGTTTGAATTCCGTTATCACAAGAGGATCATGTCGTTAAAAACGTCTGAAAAAGACCGTTAAAAGTAACTTCGATTTTCAAAAGTGCCCCCGAAAAATTAAAAGAAAAATGCTAAAAGGTGGGTCTCAAGATGACCTCCAAACCACCTTCGCCTTTGGATTTTTCAGATTTGTTTGAATTATTTTTTAAAAATGATTTCTATAATATCACTTTTCCGATGGACTTTCCGGTGACAAGAGTGGCTGAAAACAAAAAAAGAAAGATGGCCTAGCGGCCGTCTTATTGAGGCGCACCTTTTGGTATTTTTCTTTTAATTTTTCGGGCACTTTTGAAAATCGGAGTTATTTTTAACGGTCTTTTTCAGACGTTTTTAACGGTGTGACCCTTTTGTGATAACGGAATTCAAACACATGAATCACTTTGATAAAGAATGAAACACATGATCCTACTTGAAAACGGGCTCAACCACAACTACTTTTCCGTTCTTTTCCCTATTTTTGTTGCACATCCTAGTATAAGAGAGGATGGATATATGTTTACTCCCCAAAAAATATGCCTTTTCATCTCTGAAAATTCAGTGTACGTTTTCCCATACGTATGGGAAAAATTCAAACATAAGAAAATCCAATGTTTGATAGATAATTCATTCTCTTAATTCAAACATAAAAAATTGAAAACGGTAAAGGTCCACTCGCAAGTCGCATGTGATGATGTGAATGACACTAATTTATCTTTCGCTAATGATGAATAAAACCATGCCTTAAATTTAGTTTATGATGTCATTCTACTATTTGTAATAATGATCAAATGAACAATCAAAACCGCAACAAAAGAATTTCCCTTCAATATATTCAATGTAACACTCATTATTCCAAATCCACTATAAACCGAACCTGACCTGCAAAAGTCAGTGCGTTGGTCCTTCATCTCCCTCTTCTCTTGATCAACATGAATGCATTTTGTGGGGTTTAGAATTGATTCTGATTCTTTCTTTTTTAAATGTAGAAATAAAATCATACTTCATATGAAGTATTTAGTTTTTCAAAAGCTAGTCTCCGTCAATTTCTAAAAACTTATTTTAGAAGCAAATTTGAAACACCAAAACATACTTACTCCCTCCGTTCCGTTGGAATGTTCCCGGTTTGACCTACACATATTAAGGAAATAAACTTACCAGGGGGTAAATTTTACTGTTTTGACAATGTTTCGACACTGTTTGGCACTGTTTCGACACTGTTTGATACTGTTTTGCACTGTTTGACCCTGTTTTGATGTAGGATAACTTTCCATTTAGGGAAATGAGAACTTTCTAATGGGACGTCCAAAAAAGGAAAGCGGGAACATTTCAACGGGACGGAGGGAGTATATAGTTTGATCAATACACTACCTTATGCTCCCGAAATAGATCCAAAGACGCTATATATCGTGATAATTAATTGAATTAATAATTTGATACTACGTACGTATATTATATTGCCCCCAAACTCTTCCCGTGCTTTTCTTAAGAAACTTATATTATTATTTTGATTATCAGGACCTGGCTGTTCTTCTCTCGCGTATGGAGCAATGCAAGAGTTGGGCCCATTCAGAGTCCTCAGCGATGGAAAAACACTTCGTGAAAATAAATTTGCATGGAATCAGGGTTAGCCATATCTATATACTATCGTATATTCATTTAACAATTACTCCGTATATATTTATGCATGAAGCGTTTTTTTGCTTTTGTATTAAAAAGTTGGTTCGACTGTATTTCTATTTAATCAAAAGGAAATAAGTATAATGCGGGACGTTGTGGTGTGGTACTGTGTGACTGTGGTATAAAGTGTGATTGAGGTAAAAAGATGAAGAGACTATGGTTTACATTAACGGATCGTGGATTTTAATTTGTCTAACAATTTGACTAGCAGATTGAGTTAGCGGGTTACAAAAAAATATTTTGTATTTGATAATTTAATTAGCTTCTGGCTATAGTGGTTATTAGACAATATCCTATTTCAAAATGCTAAACATGAGATGATGTTATTTACAACGTTTTTATTTCAACGGTTCTATCAAAAAACGTTCAGCCCAAACCACTATATATTTATCAAACAATGTGTTGAGATCCCTCCTTAATTGGAGAGGTTCTAGAAAATTCTAGAGCTTTCTAGAGAAGTATAGAATTTTCTAGAACGTTGCGGAGAATCTTAGAGAAGTCTATAACTCTCTAGAAGGTTACATAACAGTGTGGAATCGTCTAGAATATTCTAGAGATGTGTGGAACTTTCCGGAATCTTATGGAAGAGTATGGAAGCATATGGAAGGGAATGGAGAGGTGTAGAGATTCCTTGGAGTTCTCTAGAATATGTAAGCATATGTAGAGCATTCTAGAGAACTACTCTCCACCATTCATTATGGAGGTGGAGTAGTATAAATAGGAGTAGAGGTCTTCATTCATAATCATCCTAGGAAGTAAAAAATCACTTCCTAGAGTGAGAAAGTTAGAGAGTTAGAGAGCCTCTTTGAGAGAGAAGAGAGTTAGCTTGGGAAGTTCATATCCTCAACGTTGAGTGAACCACCATTGAGTGAGACAATTTTGTAACATCCTTGTAAATCCTACTATTCTTTTGTATAGTGGAAGAATCTCCATATTAGAGAATTTAAATCGTGTGCTCCGATTACCACCTTAATTCCTAAGTGTCTATCTTAATTAACTTCACGAAGCGGGAAAAGTCCGAAGTTTTTCCCAACACATGCAACATGGATCAACGTTTTAAGTGATTGAAGACATTAAACATGATCAAACCGGTGTTTTTGCTGAAATGCCATTTTTTCAAATATACTCTTTGAGTCCACTGGTTTACATTTTCCGGCCGCAACCCAATTAACTAGGTAAATAATTCCAAAAATATAATCAATATAAAAGTAGTAGTCCAGTGGACAAAAATGTGACCTATTAATTTTTAATTGTATTCAAATTTTACTTCGTAGTTACTATAAAACTTACTCATCATGGTAATTTATAGTTACACTTTTATCACTTGCATATTTGGTCTTGTAACTAATAAATCTTTGCAATTTAAGGATTTTTTCACCAAAAAGTATACTTTCCGGCAGAAAAATCCGACGTCGGCGACATCTTTTCCGGTATACTATCGCCATAAAGTGTACTTTTCCTGTGGAAAGTCCTTAAATTACAAATATTAATTAGTTACATGACCAAATTTGCAAGTGACTAAAGTTGCGGGATTAATAATGAAAATGATCGAAAGTTACGAGACAAAAATTACAAATTTTCCCGACCTTGCATAGCATCAGTGTACGTGTTATTTGCTGCATTCAATGATATGAGGGAACCAAAATAAATCAATTATTACTACCCTATCTGGTATGAACTATATGATATGATATTTAATTGCTGAACATTTGATATCTGGCATGTAATGCTAACCTAGCTATTCATTTATTGATTAATGTTGAGTAAATACGTACATTAAAAAATGTCCTAAATTGAATTTACAGCTGCAAATGTGTTATTCTTGGAGTCTCCTGCTGGGGTGGGATTTTCTTACTCCAACACAACATCCGATTTTAAGAAAGGAGGAGACAAAAATACGGCAAAGGATAATTACGTATTCTTGTTGAATTGGCTAGAAAGGTTCCCGGAGTACAAAGACAGAGATTTCTACATCTCCGGCGAAAGCTACGCTGGGCACTATGTGCCACAATTGGCACACACTATTCTCAATCACAACATTCAAGCTAACAAGACCATTGTTAACCTCAAAGGAATCATGGTATGTGTGTACTTTTGGCACAATTGGCACACACGGAAATTGCACTAAATACAAGTAAAAATACTTTGAAATTTCAAAATAAGTTATATTTTTGTTCCCAAAATAAGAGTCATTAGTGCTATGATTGAAAATAATGTCATTAATGGTAGTATATACTGCTATGTTAATGTCTAGTACTGTAACTATTTTGGCAATAATGATTCCAGAATCTCAAAAAATACTGTCATATTAATCATATTTCGTGAAGAAAAACATAACAATCTTGGGATCAAAAAAATTAATGCTTCCTGCATATACTCCCTCCGGTTCTCAAAGAGCTTCACAGTTTGACTTCACACAGATTAAGAAAATAAATTTGACTTTACTGTGGAGTGCACTGTTTGACACTATTTGGACACTGTTTGACACTGTTTGACACTATTTTGCACTGTTTTGGTGTAGATAATTTGCCAAATAAGAAAATAAAAAGAAGTGTGAAGTTAATTTCGAGACTTCCCGAAAAGGAAAGTGAGAAATTGTTTGAGAACCAGAGGGAGGGAGTATATGATAAGTCTATTTGAAATGCTAACCTATACTTGAAAGAACGGTTGGGACTTGGTTCAACTTGCCTAACCTCATCCATTGGTCCGTGCCTATTGAGTTGGAAAGGGGTAAACCCACTACTATCTAACACATGACATAATAATAAGGAGATAGACATAACTTTACTGCTCCCTCCGTCCCTATATAAAAGTATCCATTCATTTTACACACATCTTAAGAAAGTGGGTTTGGTTGGTACTGTTTGGCACTGTTGGACACTGTTTGGCACTGTTTTGCACTGTTTTGTTTGCCAAAAAAGGAAAGAGAAATTTTATTTAGGGACGGCCCGAAAAGGAAACAGATGCTTTTATTTAGGGACGGAGGGAGTACTACGTAATCTTTAGTCTTTACTACTCCCTCCGGTTCTTATTTAAGTTCCCAGTTTGACTTCACACATATTAAGAAAATGAATTTGACTTTACTCTGGAGTGCATTGTTTGACACTGTTTGACACTGTTTGGACACTGTTTGGCACTGTTTTGCACTGTTTTGTTTCCTAAAATGGAAGTGTGAACTTAAATAAGGAACAACCCAAAAAGGAAAGTGGAAACTTTAATAAGAACCGGAGGGAGTATTTGAGTTTAATTTGCATACATACAATATAATGTATGTGTGAAATAACAAAATAAATATTACGGAGTACTAATAATAATGTGTGTGTGAAATAACAAAATAAATAATATTCTCTTCGTCCTGTTAAGATGTCCGTTCAGTAAGATTGTCTCATATCAAATTTGATAACATTTGTGTGATTCTAAATTATTCCTATTTTATTTCCATTTTACCAATTCAAAATCAATCATGCTCGTATAAACTTATTTTTTATAACTGTATAATTTTCTCTTATACTCTGCATTAATATTAGGGAAACGGAAGTAATATTAACAATAAAAGTAAGCTACGTCTTATAATATGGTGGACGAACCTTAAAATTACTATGATAATAATGATATGCGTACTTGTACGTAAGAAGCGCATGATAAAAGTATTACAGTATTGACTAGCTTATTATGTCAAACTGCTTCTATATATATGAATGACTGAGACACGAGATGTCATGAGAATAATTATTCTAAATTTGTAAATTTGAGATGAGTCTATTTTCTAAATCCTTATCTAGAATGGGGTGTTTGGCAATCCGTTGTTGGCTGTTAACCGTTGGCCAATTGTTTTAACCGATTGATGACAACGGATTCTGTTGACTGTTTTGATCAACTGGTATTATTAGCAGTTTGTAAAATGGTATTTGACTAAATGACTGTTTACAATCAGGTGATAACTTGTTAAATGACCTTAATAGACATCAATTAATTTTTATTAATGTAATTTGTAAATCTCTATTTCTTTAGTTAATAATCCATTTCTTTTTTATGAGATGATCATTGACTGAATAACACGAGAGAGAGGGCCACCCCAGTAGAAACTCCCTTCTATCCATCTCAGCACATTTCCAGCCCAAGTCTATCCCCACATCTTTCTTCAACCAGAGAACACACCATCAAAATTAGGGACTCCTTCTCAAACAATTACATTAATATACAAAGATCCAAGAAGCAGAGAGTACAAAAAGAAATTCTGAAAGAAGAAGTATACAACAACAACAACATCCAAGCCTTAGTCCCAAAAGATATTGAGGTCAGCTAACATGAATCGATACATGATATCACAACCAAAAGGAAAAAAAAGAATAAAGATAAAAAAGATAAGCTATTATAAAAAGATAATATAAAAAGAGATGAATATACATAAAAATGATAAAATAAAAAGGTTACGAATAATGCTTATATATATAAGGATAAAAAACAAGGAAAAAGAGATGAGGGAAAAATATTATACGAGATCACTCCTCCACTTAGTTCTCTCCAAAGTCATGCCCTCATCCAACCTCAGAAGAAGCATGTCACTTCGAACTCCCCTAACCCACGTCTGTTTGGGTCTTCCTCTCCCTCTCTTCCCTGCTTCTTCTCCACACATCTCAACTCGTCTGACAGGTGCATCACTCGGTCTTCTACGCACATGACCAAACCACCGTAGGCGCGACTCCCGCATCTTGTCTTCAATAGGAGCTACTCCCACCCTTTGTCTGATTCTCATTCCTCACGCGGTCCTTCCTAGTATGCCCACACATCAAACGCAGCATGCGCATCTCTGTCACACTCATCTTTTGAATGTGACATTGTTTCACCGCCCAACACTCTACGCCATACAGTAATGCAGGCCTAATTGATGTCCTGTAAAATTTACCCTTCAGTCTAGTCGGCATACCTCGGTCGCATAGAAATTCTGACGCACTCTTCCCCTTCATCCACCATGTTCTGATTCTATGGGATACATCTCCATCTAACTCACCGTCCTTCTGAATTATGGAGCCAAAGTAACAGAACATATCGCTCACTGGTATCTCCTTACCATCCAGAGTAATTCCGCTATTACCACTGCTTCTACCTCCACCAAACTTGCACTCCATGTACTCTGTCTTGCCCTGACTTAGTTTGAAACCCTTATTCTCCACAGTTTGTCGCCATACTTCCAACTTTGTTTTAAGACCTGATTGTGTCTCATCAATCAATACAATATCGTCGGCAAACATCATGCACCACGGTATATCGTCTTGAATTGACTTCGTAAGTTCATCCATGACTATGGAAAATAAGAAAGAGCTCAAGGCCGATCCTTGGTGCACTCCGATAGTAATAGCAAACTCTTCAGTCCTCCTTACACTAGTACGGACACTTGTAGTACAATCCTCATACATATCCATGATGATGCTGATATACTTGCGTGATATGCCTTTCCTAGTTAAGGCCCACCAAAGAACTTCTCGAGGTGCCCTATCATATGCCTTTTCTAAGTCAATGAACACCAAATGCAGATCCTTATGAGCGTCTCTATACTTCTCCATAAGTTGCCGAAGAAGGTGAATGGCCTGAGTTGTTGAGCGACCAGGCATAAAACCGAATTGATTCTCTGAAATCTTCACAGTCCTTCGAAGTCTTTTCTCAATCACTCGCTCCCAAAGTTTCATGGTGTGACTCATAAGCTTAATCCCTCGATAGTTGGCACATTCTTGTACATCACCTTTATTCTGAAATAAGGGGATAAGAAAACTTATCCTCCAACTCGTTGGCATCTTGTTGTTTCTCCAAATCATGTTGAAGAAACTTGTTAACCACTTGATGCCTCTCTCTCCCAAACTTCTCCAAGCCTCGATCGGTATGCCATCTGGCCCCATTGCTCTTTTCCGTCCCATCTTCCTCAGAGCTTCTTTAACTTCCGTTGTTTGGATCCTTCTCACAAAATCACGATTTACCATACAATCTGGTATGGACAAATCATCGATATCTTGTGTTTTGTTCCCGTTGAATAGTGTATCAAAGTATGACCTCCACCTCTCTTTTATCTCTCCGTCGTCCATTAATATCCTCTGATTGACATCCTTCACACACTTAACTTTTGCAATATCTTATGTCCTGCGATCACGAAGACGAGCAAGTCTATAAATATCTAGTTCTCCTTCCTTAGAGTCCAACTTTTCATACAACTCCTTGTTCACTTTCCCTCGTGCTTCCCTTGGTTACGCCCTTCTTTGTTTGTCTTTTAGCCTCTTTGTATGCTTCTATGTTCTCATCACTCCAACTTGTCCCCAACTTTTTGTAGCAATCTCTTTTGTTCCTTATGGCTTGTTTCACCTCATCATTCCACCAAGACGTGTCTTTTTTAGGTGGCATACATCCTTTAGATTCTCCAAGTATCTCCTTTGCCACTTTGTTAATGGTCAACTCCATTGATAACTGTAAACTGAGTAATAAGAATTAAAGATGCAATGAAATCATACTTCATTATCATTAGGTATGGCCAGTATAAATACATACAAGCTAGGGAATACAAAAAGGAAACTAAATCTGTCAGATTTACCTAGAATATTTAGTCTATCGCAGAGAATATATTAGCTACCATATATATACATAGAATATATTGACTATTAAATATGTATATTCTAACACTCCCCCTCAAGCTGGAGCATAGATATTAATCATGCCCAGCTTGGTACAGATGAAATTGATACGTGTCCCCGGTAGAGCCTTGGTGAACACATCTGCCAGTTGGTTTCCTGTTTTGATGTGTGAAGTGCAAATTGTACCATCTTCTACCTTTTCTCGAGTAAAGTGACAATCAACTTCGATGTGTTTTGTTCTTTCATGAAAAACATGATTATTTGCTATGTGGATAGCCGCTTGATTATCACACCATAATCTCATGGGTTCTGTTTGAGTAAATCCAAGTTCACCAAGCAAATGCTGAAGCCAAACCAGCTCACATGTAGTCTGTGCCATAGCTCGATATTCAGATTCTGCACTTGATCTGGAAACAACATTTTGCTTCTTACTTTTCCAAGATACAAGGTTTCCTCCAACAAAGACACAGTAACCAGTGGTGGAATGTCGGTCATTAGGGTTTCCAGCATAATCCGCATCAGTAAACCCTTCAATAACATGATGTCCGTGGTTTTGATATAGTATCCCACGCCCTGGAGCCCCCTTCAAGTATCTTAGGATATGAGTAACTGCATCCGAGTGTGATGTTCGTGGAGTGGATAGAAACTGACTGACCACACTAACCGGGAAAGCAATATCAGGCCGGGTGATAGTCAAATAATTCAGTTTCCCAACAATCCTTCGGTATACCTCAGGATTTTCCAGTAAGTCGCCTTCATCAGCTATTAACTTTACATTTGGGATCATCGGAGCATCACACGGTTTTGCCTCAACCAAACCTGCATCATTTAGCACATCTAGGCAGTATTTTCTTTGAGACAAGTAAATTCCCTTGTTACTACGTGAGACTTCTATCCCTAAGAAGTACTTCAAGGGCCCAAGATCTTTGGTCTGAAAGCAAGTAGAAAGGAAAGCTTTCAGTTTCAAAATACGACTCGCATCACTGCCAGTGATCACGATGTCATCAACATACACAACTAATAGAATGCATCCAGAATTTGAGGTAGAGAAGAAAACTGAGTGATCATAGGCACTCCTGCGTAGGCCAAATTTAAATATTGCAGCACTGAAACGGCCAAACCAAGCTCGTGGGGATTGTTTCAGACCATACAACGATTTTCTTAATTTACATACCTTTCCAGACTCCCCCTGAGCAAGAAACCCTGGTGGTTGCTCCGTGTACACTTCCTCGCTAAGGTCACCATTCAAAAAGGCATTTTTAATATCAAGTTGATGGAGTGTCCAATTGTAAGTAGCAGCCAAAAAGATAAACAATCGAATGGATGTAAGTTTGGCAACAAGAGAGAAGGTGTCAAAGTAATCTATACCATATGCTTGAGCATAACCCTTAGCTACTAACTGTGCCTTTAAACGAGCAACCGAACCATCAGGATTCATTTTGACAGTGAACACCCATTTACACCCAATAGCTTTCTTATCTGGTGGAAGATATACAAGGTCCCGTGTGTGGTTCTGGTCGAGAGCCATTATCTCCTCTCGCATTGCCTTTTGCCAACCAGGATGAGTCAAGGCCTCAGAAACAGTTGAAGGAACAACAATAGAATCTAAAGAAGCAATAAAGCTCTGAAGAAGATGACAATGTATTATAAGTAACAAAGGAAGAAACAGGATAAGTACAAGTACGATTACCTTTTCGGAGGGCGATTGGGAGATCAAGGTCGGAGGGAGCAGAATCTGGAGGCGAAGCAGAAGATGGCAGCGGTACACTGGTAGCCATAGTAGGTGCCGTAGTCACATGGCGCACACGACGAGAGTAAACTTTAAGGGGAGGAGGTGGAGGAGGTGGAGGAGGAAGGAAAGTTGATGGAGAAGTCTGATTGGGGGGGACAGATTCTAGCTGGCTGGTGGTATAGACTAGAAACTCATCATTAGAGAGTTCCAAAGAAGATGATGAAGATGAACTATGCTGAAAGAAGGGTGTTTCTTCAAAAAATGTGACATCTGAAGAGATAATATACCGTCCCAATGAAGGAGAATAACATCAATATCCTTTTTGTAACCGGGAATAACCCAGAAAAACACACTTGATTGATTTAGGATCAAGTTTTGAGACCTGGGAACGCATATCCTGGACAAAGCATGTGCAACCAAACACACGAGGCACAAGAGAGAACAAGGTCTGAGAGGGGAATAAAACGGAGTACGGAATCTGACCATTAAGAACAGAGGAAGGCATACGATTGATAAGGTAACACGCAGTGGAAACAGCTTCTACCCAAAATGGTTTAGGAACCCCCATGTGAAATATTAAGGCTCGAGCTACTTCTAGTAGGTGACGATTCTTTCATTCAGCTACACCATTTTGTTGAGGTGTATAGGGACAAGAAGTGTGGTGTAAAATCCCATGGCGAGATAAGTAAGTCTGAAAAGTGCTAGATAGATAGTCTTTAGCATTATCACTTCTCAGAATGCGTATATTCTTATTAAATTGAGTTTGAATTTCAGCATGAAAGGTACAAAATGCAGTAAACACATCTGATCGGGATTTCAAAGGATAAAGCCAAGTAACCCGTGAAAAATCATCCACAAATGTAACAAAATAACGATGACCAAGTTTGGAAACGACAGGACAAGGACCCCACACATCAGTGTGAACTAAATCAAAACTAGACTCAACACTTTTATTTATTCGAGGAGGGAAATTTGTTCTATGATGCTTAGCAAACTGACATGCTTCACACTCCAAAACAGACTCCCGTGATAGACTAGGACACATTTTTTGTAGTACAGAAAGAGACGGATGACCAAATTGACAGTGAACTTTCAACAGAGACGAACTTGTGCATGCAACTGATCTCGGCACCAAGGATTCAAAAACATATAAGCCATTAACCAGTCTACCTTTACCAATAATCTGCTTCGTCCCAAGATCCTGAAAAAGACAATGAGTGGGAAAGAAAATAACACAGCAGTTTAGGGCTTTAGTAATCTGACTGACTGAGATTAAATTAAACGGAAATTGAGATAAATATAGAACAGAAGATAGAGAAAGGTTTGGAGAAAGAGTTGTTGTTCCAAGGCCATTGACAGATGCGGTTGATCCATTTGCTAAAGTAACATGAGACTGGTTAGCAGAAGAGGTAAATGAATCCAAAATACTTTCATTACCAGTCATATGGTTCGTTGCGCCAGAATCGATCACCCAATTGCGTGATGATGTAGAGAGGCATGCAGCTGGATTACCTGTATCAACTTGTGTGGTGGCAGATGAGGCTGTGAGAGAAAGTTGTTGTAGCCGAGCATATTCATCGACTGAGATAGTAACAGTGGAAGGAGTTGGTAGGATACCATCCTGGATAACCGTATTAGCAACACGCCTGGGAGGAAACTGTCCAGAAGTCTGTGGTGGACGACCATGTAATTTCCAGCAATTCTTCTTCACATGACCCTCAGCTCCACAGTGATAACATGTGCGAGAAGAATTACGAGTCCCTTCAGTAGTGACTGAATTGGTCCTTTTACCATGGCTCACATCACTGACTAAGGCAGCAGTATCAATTGAGTTCATCATTCTGGATTCTCCATCTTTGCACACTGGAAGGAGACGTCCATAGAGGTCAGAAAAACTAGGAAGGGTCCCACCAGACAGTATTTGACTCCTTGATACCTCATATTGTGGACCAAGCCCAGCCAAAACACCATGAACAAATGTTCGCTCCTCTTGTTCTTGCATACTCTTAACATCAGCAGTAATAAGGAATCGAGACCGCTTTTCCTCAAAAATCTGTTTACATTCATTATAGTATTGAAACATCGTCTGATCCCTCATCTCCGGTCTATAGTAGTGCACCAGTAATTGATGAACATAAGAGAGATCTTGTTTACTGGCATACATAGACTCCAAGTATTCCCACATTTCTTTGACAGTATCACAATGAGTAATGATACTATCAATAGAAGGATCCAGGGTATTCTGAATTTGATTGAACAACCTATCATCCGCCATCATCCATTTTTTTCTTTCATCAGGATTACTTCTTGGAGGAGCCATTTCAGTTAGATGATCTCCCAGATCAAGACTATTAACGTATCTAGTAATAGTCCGTTTCCACTGCCCATAATCTTTACTACCAGTCAGTTTTCTCTCGGTAATTCTAGCATTACCGACAGTAATCTCAGTCACACTCTTCTTATCATCACCCATGCTTGCAAACAACTAGGGCAAGAGTGATAACAAGAACATGGTAAGAGAACTGGTGCAAACAGTAAAGATAGTGTCCAGAAAATCAGACCTGCGACAATTGTTCTGCACTATCCGGATTACCACGCCTGCGCCTGCGAACAACGTCCCGTGCCGCACAAAAGAGAGTTGAATCGAACCAGAGGGAGGGAGCAGAGTTGAACTTCGGGAAGTACTACCCGAAGAACCTGTGTGGCTCTGATACCATGTAAACTGAGTAATAAGAATTAAAGATGCAATGAAATCATACTTCATTATCATTAGGTATGGCCAGTATAAATACATACAAGCTAGGGAATACAAAAAGGAAACTAAATCTGTCAGATTTACCTAGAATATTTAGTCTATCACAGAGAATATATTAGCTACCATATATATACATAGAATATATTGACTATTAAATATGTATATTCTAACAATAACCACACATCATCCACATGTGTGTCATTATCAATACGTCATACATCTTCACCGACCATTTTGTGTGTAAAGCTTTGTTGAAGATCTCCCTCAAACCTCCACCACTTTATCTTTGGCTCCACTTGTTGTTTAACTTGTCTTCTATGGTTCTTACCTCGAAAGTCAAGCACAAGCATCCTATACTAGTTCTCTAAGTGGTCCGTACTAAGAAGTAGTCAATTTGGGTACTATTAGCTCCACTTTTATAGGTTACAAGGTGAGAGTATCTTTTCTTAAACCAAGTGTTCATTATAGCCAACTCATACGTCAAGGCAAAATCCAAAATGTTCTTTCCCGCCTCATTCCTAGTGCCAAAACCATGTCTGCCATGAATACTCTCAAAGCCATCACGACTCGAGCACACATGCCCGTTGAGGTCACCTCCTAGATCAACTTCTCTCCCCTTGGCACTCGTCGCACCACGTCTTCAAGATCTTCCCAGAACTGTTGAGTTGTAGATGCATCCAATCCCACTTGTTGTGCATAGGCCTTTACTACAGACACAATCTCACCTCTTATCACCAATTTAATGCTCATGATGCGATCGTTCTTCTTGAAGACTTCTACCACATCCTCAACATAGTCACGCGCCACAATAATGCCTACCCCATTTCTAGTCTTATCTCTCCCCGAATACCACAACTTAAAACCTCCGGTATTAATCTCGTGTGCTTTCTCTCCAACCCATTTAGTTTCTTGCACACACATAATGTTGATATTCCTTCTCCTCATAACCTCGACTAACTCGGAAAATTTGCCTGTAAGAGACCCAACATTCCATGTCCCAAAACGTAATCTAGCACTCCACCTTCTGTTCTTAGCCCCATCTCGGACCCCACCATGCCCTTGCATATTTGAAATCATCCCCGTGCAATGGGATGATGCGCCGCTTCCGGGCGGCGACCTAGCAACCTTAGCATTCTTATCACCACACCCAGGTCTATGAAGTGTAGCGCGCCCTTGCGTACTTGACACCACCCCAGGCGGAGGGATGACGCGTCACTTACGGGTGACGACCTAGCATTAGCCAAACTTTTTTAAAGCGAAAAGCGTCCAAAAGCGATGACCCTGGGCTTTGCTTATAAGCGAAAGCGCTAAGCGAAGCGTAGCTTTCTCACAAAAAGCGATGCTTAAAAAAATAAAAGAAAATATAAAATATAATGTATAATTATGCCAAAAATGCACTAATAGTCATAAAAGTCATTCAAAATAATACTAGTGTGGCATAAAGTTTCAAAACCTTCATCACACAATTACGCAAAAACACATAACTAATCATAAAAGTCATATGGGTAATACTAGTGCGGCATATAGATAAAAACATTCATCACATAATGTCATAGTTTCATTAAAAACGGTTCTTAGAATCTTCATCATTCCATCGTCTCATCATCCTCGTCATCAAACTGGCCTTGTTCTTCTTCACCCATAACTAAAGTATCAAAGTCCTCACTATCATCATCATAGACTCCAACATGCTCCTCATCTTCGTCCTCATCTTCATCAACAAGTCTACGGGTGGAGGCCTTTTCTTTTCCCTTGGACTTGGAACTTTCTGCTTTATCTTTCCCTTTAGAATTGCGTCTAAGAGAATATGGCGTATCATGTACACCAGAAAACTTCGCAACATCTCCCCAGGTCAAATCATCTCCGTCATCAAAGACCAACTCTTCATTTGCATCATCAACTGCACCGGTCAACCATTCATTTGCCATGTCTATGTAATCCAAGCAAATAGGATCTATAGAATCACGCATTTCCCAACGACGTCTCAATGCCCTATTGTACTTAACAAATACCAAATCATTGAGGCGATTGTATTCGAGACGACTTCTCCTCTTTGAATGCAACTGTTAAGTAATTAAAATTTTTCAGTTAGTCAAATGAATGGAAAAATTGAAATTGACCTACACTCTAGCATTAGAATAATTATTCTTACATGTTCAAATACACTCCAGTTCCTCTCACATCCCGATCCACTTGTTGTTAAGCTGAAAAGCTTAATTGCAAATTCCTTTAAGTGGGGAGCACTGGCACCGAAAGATGTCCACCAATCAACTATAAAATGAATTTAAAATGTTAAAGCCACTCTAAATTGTAATAATTTTTCTAAATAATATAAATTGATGAATAGATATTAACCTGGGGGTTTAACGCCTCGTTGTTTCTTCGCAAATGAACTGCTAAATAGTCCGCGTCCTAATTCCCAAATGGACACCTCACTAACAATTTTTTTTTGAAGTTCTTCATTTGGAACCAACCTCTCCAAACATTCATAAAACCCACTCACCACTTCAGCTGAATTTATGGTAGAAGATACTGGTGACTCACCTGGAAATCGAAAGAAATCCGGATTCAAGAAGAAAGCAGCTGCATGCAACGGCTGACGAAGTTGAGAAGTCCATCTCGTGTCTATTATGTCAAACACTTTCTTGTACTTGTATTGGCTGTTGTTGAAGGCTTTGGCTATTGCTGCTTTTGTCAATTCCATTGCCGGATATACATATCCCATAGCCGACTTCACATCTCCATCAACTATTCAAAGGGTTGGCATAAGTGGTCCTCCAACTTTTAGTGCCTCATGAAGTGTGTTCCAAAAGGACGGCATCTGGACAATTCTACCACACTCCTTTCCAGCCTCTTCTTTGGAATAGTTGCTTGTTAAGAACTCATCACAATTGAAAAGCTTGATCAACTTATTCTTGTGCTCCTTTAACCTCTTGAATGTCAAGAAAGCTGTGGCAAATCTTGTCTTAGCAAACTTCACCAACTCTCTCTTCCCGGTGAATTTTCTAAACAAGTTCAGCAAATTGGTTTTTGAATGGATGTAGACCGACAATTTCAGAGATCTTTTTTTGTAGGTTGTCTGAAAGTGCTTCAGCCAAATATGTCTTTGAACATCAAATTGATGCAATGAGCAGCACACGGTGTCCAATAAATTGTCGGGTACTTCTCCATTAAATCCTTGCCTAAACAATAAGAAAATGAAAAGAATAATTAAATTTAACTAAATTATATATTAGAGATTATGAGTTTAAGTATAAAATAAACTTAGTAACTTAACAGCTTTGACATTTTCAGAAGCGTTGTCTGATATAATTTGAACAACATTTCCCCTCCAACTCTATTCACAATGAGTTCAAAGAGCTCAAGCATCTTCTCTCCATCCACAATGTCCAAACTTACTTCTAGTGATTGGATAAAATAAGACCCAAGTGAACAATTAACTAACACATTGATATAAGCGCGATTCCTTCTATCAGTCCACTGTCCACTTATCCATCATCAATGAACAACCATATTGCTTGCAAATATCCTCATGTGGTTTGAAAATATTAAATAGTGATGCATTTATCTAGAATATTCTATGTAGAAAAGGCTAGAGATGATCTAGAGAGTTAAAGGTAGAAAGTATTCTAGAAAATTCTCTACTAGAGAATTCTTATAAAATCTAGAGTAATTAGACATAGATGTAGAATACTCTAGAATCATAGCATTTAATAAGGATCTAGAATGATCCTCTAGCTCCTATAAATAGGACTCATTGTACTCATTTTCAAACCAAGCAAAACCAAGAAACATCAATACAATACTACTTTTCTAGAGACAAGAGCTCTCCTCTAAAACACATCATCTACATTACACCTCACTAAAATCACTTATTCTATTCATACAACCAACAACCTCTTCTGTTTTCTAACAAGTGGTATCAGAGCTTGTTCGATCATAAGCGGGCATTATGACGACATCAAGCTTCTCGGTATCAACTCCGATGTTCAATGGAGAAAGCTATGACTATTGGAGTGTCCGTATGAAGACTTGCCTAGAATCACATGATCTCTGGGATATTGTTGAAGAAGGAATCATCATGCCGGAAAAAGGAAGCGACGACGCATCAACTTCCGAGGTACGTAAGAAACAAAAACAGCAAAATGCTAGAGCTCTCTATCTTCTTCAACAATCCGTTTGTGATACTATTTTCCCGAGAATAATTCGTGCTACTACGGCAAAAGAAGCTTGGGATATTCTTAAGGAGGAATTTCAAGGAAATGAGAAAGTTAGAACTATTAAATTACAAAGTTTAAGAAGAGAGCTCGAAAATTTAAAGATGAGAGATTCTGAAATGGCAAAAGATTATTTCTCTCGGGTTATACATATAGTCAACGAAATGAGAACTCTTGGAGAAAACATAACCGACGAGAGAATAATCCAGAAGGTCCTAATCAGTCTCCCTGAAAAATATGATCCAGTAGTTTCGGCTATTGAGGAGTCAAAAGATCTATCAAAAATGTCCATCACTGAATTAATGGGGTCGCTAGAAGCACGTGAGCAAAGGCTAAACAGACGACACGAAAGTTCATTAGAAAGTGCCTTCCAGTCTAAGCTCAACATTAAAAGGAATCACTCGAGAAATGGTGAAAACTTTAAACCACATAAAGATGGGAATTCTAACAACAAGGAGAGGAAGACGAACTTTCCACCATGCAAAATATGCAAGAAGACTAATCACTTAGAGAAAGATTGCTACCATCGAGGAAAGCCACAATGCAGAAATTGCAAGAGGTTCGGGCATGAAGAAAAAGATTGCAGAGATAGAAGAAACTATCAGGCCAACTATTCTGAAGATTTTAAGGAGAAGGAGTACATGTTCTACGCATGTCACTCAGCCATAGAAGCAAAAGAAGAAGAGTGGTACATCGATAATGGGTGCAGCAATCACATGACATCCAATGAGACCATCTTCCATGACTTAGACACCTCTATCAAGACAAAAGTCAAGATGGGAAATGGCGATTTGGTGGAGGCAAAGGGGAAAGGTACCATTGTCATAGATACAAAGAAAGGTACGCGCTTTATTAGAAACGTTCTCCTAGTGCCACGCCTTGCACAAAATCTACTAAGTGTTGGCCAAATGATGGAAAGTGGATATGCCTTGCACTTTGAGAAAAATTCTTGCCGAATTTATGACAAGAACAATAATCAAGAAATTGCTGAAGTAAAAATGGGAAATAATAGAAATTTTCCTATTCAATGGCAATATCCACAAAAGGCGATGGTGGCTCAACTGAGTAATACGAGTCTATGGCATCGAAGATTTGGGCACTTCAATCTCAATGCCTTGAGATTACTACACCTAAAGAAGATGATGAGAGACATGCCTCTACTGGATGAAAAAGAAGGAGTATGTGAAGGATGTATGGATGGGAAGCAGCACAGGCAACCATTTCCAACAGAAAAGACATGGAGAGCCAAACAGATACTAGAGCTTGTCCACACCGATGTTTGCGGTCCAATGCGCACGCCTTCAGTTTCAAAGAACAGGTACTTCATACTCTTCATCGATGATTACTCTAGGATGACATGGGTGTATTTTTTCCAAGAAAAATCCGAAGTCTTTAGAATATTCAAGAGATTCAAGAACTTCGTGGAGAAACAGAGTGGTCATCAAATCAAGAAGTTGAGAAGCGATCGAGGTACTGAATACAACTCAAAAGAATTTGACAAGTTCTGTGAAGATGAAGGTGTAGAGCATCAACTAACAGTAGCATACACTCCACAACAAAATGGGGTATCTGAAAGGAAGAACCGCACAGTCATGGAGATGGCAAGGTCTATGTTAGCTGAAAAAGGAATGCCTAAAACGTTCTGGGCAGAGGCAGTATATACTTCAGTCTATCTTCTAAACCGGTGTCCAACTAAGACGGTTTTAAACAAAACACCTATTGAGGCATGGTCTGGACAAAAGCCTTCAGCCAAACATTTGAAGGTCTTCGGAAGCATATGCTACATTCATGTTCCCTCTGTTAAAAGGCACAAATTAGAAGACAAGACAGAGAAGGGCATCTTCCTTGGCTATAGCTCCAAATCCAAGGGATATCGAATCTACAATCTCGAGACAAAGAAGTTGGTGACAAGTCGAGATGTGGAGTTTGACGAGCAAGCCTCTTGGAATTGGGAGACAGAAAAAGTTGAAAGAAAGACAACTACTGTCCAACTAGAGGAAATACCAGAAGAGGAAAATCACGATCAACAAAGCCCCACGTCTACTCCAAGATCCTCTTTTGAAGCTAATACATCAAGAAATCACGACTCCTCACCAGAGTCCCCACCTCTTCGGGTAAGAACTCTAGCAGACCTATATGAGTCTACTGACATCTATGAAACATGCAACTTTTGCTCCTTGGAGCCATATAGCTACACCGAAGCCTCCAAAGAAAAAGTTTGGATTAAAGCAATGGAGGAGGAGATCAAAATGATAGAAAAGAATGATACTTGGGAAATGGTAGATCTTCCACATAACAAGGAGGTTATCGGAGTCAAATGGGTGTATAAAACAAAATTGAACCCCGATGGCTCAATTCAGAAGCATAAGGCAAGGCTGGTTGCAAAGGGGTATGCTCAAATACCGGGAGTTGACTACACAGAGACGTTTGCACCAGTTGCCCGGATGGACACAATAAGAACACTCATAGCTCTTGTTGCTCAGAAGAAATGGAAAATTTATCAGCTAGATGTCAAGTCAGCCTTTCTAAATGGAGAGCTACGAGAAGAAGTGTATGTGGAACAACCAGAAGGATTCATCAAAGAAGAAGGAAAAGTTCTTCGTCTAAAGAAAGCGCTTTACGGGCTCAAACAAGCTCCACGAGCGTGGTATAGCAAGATTGATGGATACTTCACCCGTCAAGGGTTCAGGAGGAGTAAGAACGAGGCTACACTATACATCAAATCCCAAGGTAAATCCGACATTCTCATCGTCTCTCTATATGTTGATGACTTAATTGTCACAGGAAATAATTCCAAATTAATTGAAGAATTTAAGAGAGACATGATGAACACTTTTGAGATGAGTGACTTGGGATTACTGCACTACTTTCTTGGCATGGAGATAAGTCAAGAAGAAGAAGGCATATTCTTATCTCAAGAAAAATATATTAAGGACATGCTAAAGAAGTTTAAAATGCAAGACTGCAAAGCCGTCGTTACTCCACTGGTTCCTAATGAAAAATTGAAGAAAGAAGATGGGTCAAAGCAGACGGATGCAACCAATTACCGAAGTTTGATTGGGAGTCTACTCTACTTAACGGCTACGAGGCCGGACATCATGTATGCTACAAGTTTGCTCTCGAGATTCATGGAAAGTCCAACTGAGACTCATTATGGAGCGGCAAAGAGACTCCTTAGGTATCTACAAGGAACCATCAATTATGGTATTTGGTACAAAACAACTCCTGACTCACGACTAACTGGATATAGCGACAGTGATTGGGCTGGATCTCAAGATGACATGAAAAGCACCTCCGGTTACGCATTTAAGCTGGGTTCGGGAATTTTCTCATGGGGATCAAAGAAGCAAGATTCTGTTGCACTATCTTCAGCCGAAGCCGAGTATGTTGCAGCAGCCGGAGCAGCGTGCCAAGCTATATGGCTAAAAAGAATATTAGAAGACATGGGAGAATTGCAAAGTTCTGCGACTCAAATATTTTGCGACAACAAGTCAGCTATTGCGATGGCTAAAAATCCAATTCAGCACAATCGTACTAAGCACATCGATACCAAGTATCACTTCTTGAGAGATGTCCAAGCAAAGGGGCATATTGAGATGAAGTACTGCCCAACAGAAGAACAATTGGCAGATATTTTCACGAAGGCCCTGCCAAGAGACAGATTCCAGTTTCTGCGAAGAATGCTTGGAGTCACCGACAAATGCATCAAGGAGGAGTATTAAATAGTGATGCATTTATCTAGAATATTCTATGTAGAAAAGGCTAGAGATGATCTAGAGAGTTAAAGGTAGAAAGTATTCTAGAAAATTCTCTACTAGAGAATTCTTATAAAATCTAGAGTAATTAGACATAGATGTAGAATACTCTAGAATCATAGCATTTAATAAGGATCTAGAATGATCCTCTAGCTCCTATAAATAGGACTCATTGTACTCATTTTCAAACCAAGCAAAACCAAGAAACATCAATACAATACTACTTTTCTAGAGACAAGAGCTCTCCTCTAAAACACATGATCTACATTACACCTCACTAAAATCACTTATTCTATTCATACAACCAACAACCTCTTCTGTTTTCTAACAGAAAAGCTCCTTCACATGCTCTACTTCCTTTTTAAGATATGTCACTCGAAGTTCATGATAAGTAGGAGCTTTCATCTCGGGTCCATGTTGTGCGACAACATCAATGAAACTTTGAAATGTCTTGTAATTGACACAGTTAAAGGGTAATCCACCTTCATACATCCATTGTGCAAATGCACCAACAGCCCTTTCCCTTAACTCTTTTTTGCAAGACGCTAGAGTTTGTTCTGCCCCTCTTGCCCTCTTCAAAGTTCCCTGTTCTTTTGAAACCGCTTTGAAATACAAATTCATGGGCCCTTTAGTTGATGATGCTTTGCTCATAGCATCTCCAAGCTCCAGCTCTTCAACATCATCATCATCAAAATCATGTGTGGAAAAGTTCTCTCTCATATCTTCTTTTCTTTTACTTTTGTTATCAAGAAGCTCCTTCACTGCGACTCTAGCTTCTTGTGGACACTTAGGACACGCCTTAACACATTTAAAGCCACCAACAAGATGTTGTTTGTGACGATATATACCTCCACTTGTGATTTTATCACAATATATGCATTGCACACGTGTGTAATCGTTTGGCGTGACCCTTAACCCATGCTCCCAAGCAGGATCCTGACTTTTAGATTGTTCTCCAGACATTTTTGTCTACAATTCTACATATACATGTTTCACAAAAAAAACATAGGCTCTTTTAGTTTGCCAAAAAAAATTCAGGACGATTTGGAAGCTTATTATACAAACATATTACAGAATAAGATAGAAACAGAGTTGGATAAGCTGCGGAATTCAAGGCTCCATGTACAATCGGGTAAACTGTAAATTTGGGGTGATGAATGAAAGATATTATACTCGGTGGACGCCAAATATTTGTTATACTCGGTGCTCATAAATCCGAGCTAGGTCCACTTCCAAATCAGGCATACTAAATTATCAATTTCAAACTAAAACAGGAATCAAAAGGCAAAATCTAGAGACAATGAGACATGATACCTTCTTAAAATATTACTCTGTATAATATAATGTGAAATATAATGTATAAGAGTTGAGAATGAAAGTGCAATATAATGTATAGAGACAATCGAGAATGCAAGAACGATGATGGAGTCATGGAGTACAACCTGCGCAGCACCGGCGGTCACCTGGGAGAACTCCTCTTCACCGGCGAACTCCTCTTCACCGGCGAACTCCTCGCGCAGCACCGGCGAACTCCTCGCGCAACACCGGAACTCACTTGGGATTTGGGAAAGAGTCGAACGATTCTTCTTACGTGATAACCTTATAGCGTCGAGACCAAAAGGGTTTTAAAAAAAGTTGACCGGTCAATGTACCTTGCTTTTTGTGAGAAGCGATGAAAAGCAATCGCTTTTCATTAAGCGAGCTCCGATCAAAAGCGTCGTAAAAATCATCGCTTTCTCACTACGCGGAGCTTCTCAAAAGCCAGGCGCAGTTCAAGCGCTCGCCTGCGTTTCAGCGCTTTTCAGCGCTTTTTAACGCTTTTGACAAGTTTGGCATTAGCGATATTCATATTTCGATTCATGTCATGTGATGTGACTAGGTGATACTGTTGGTCGTCACACGCCTACCACAACACCCTCCTCCTTTATCCTGACTTGGGACAGACATGATACCAAAAAAATGATATCATGGCGGAGTTCTGAAAGAAAGAAAGAAGAAGTATATTGGGAAAAATCCAAGGAGGAGAATCAGATTCACTTTTGCTTTGTTTTTAACTATCGGAGAAGGATGATTCGCTTTTGCTTTGTTTTTAACTATCGGAGAAGGCTGATTTTTTTTTTTGCTGTTCGATGAACCTGGAAGTAGATTTAGGTTTGCAAGATTTTATTTCGATGGGATTTTTTTCTGCAACTAGGAGGAGATACAGAAAAGGCTGGGCAGGATAGGAAAGATACTGAACAGCCGATGATAAACGCTAGACTAGATGGCGTTTAATATTTTTGTTGTTTGATACAAAAGGCCAATTGGAAAAGGTATTTCACCAAACACTTTTGTTAGCCGATTGATCTAGTCAAAATGCTAAATATAGTCAAATCAGCCAAAAAATGGCCGATAGACTCTCAACCAAACACTCCCAACATCATTTTCCAAATTCTGATCATGAAACTATGAATGTATTGTTCAAGTTATCAACAATCGAAGGGTTAACATTGATGGATAGTCTACCCGGGGGGTATATATCCGAGGGGTTATTGCAGAGAATAATTTAGAGAGAAGTCAGAGCACAAGTAAGTAAGAGAGAGAGTGTATTCAGTG
Source organism: Cuscuta europaea (assembly GCA_945859875.1). NCBI lineage: Eukaryota > Viridiplantae > Streptophyta > Magnoliopsida > Solanales > Convolvulaceae > Cuscuta > Cuscuta europaea. The sequence continues at coordinate 3,866,930 of CAMAPE010000075.1, read as the reverse complement.
TGAATGTCGTGGTCTACAACGGGGAAAAGGGGGTGCTATTTATAGTAGCAATAAATGTCGGACATGGACACGTGTCAAGCGCCCATTGGCCGAGAGGTCACCTCAACTGGTTGGCGTTGGCGGCCGCATGTGGCCGCATTTAATGCGGCTGTTGGATGGGACGTCTGTACAGGGTACGGTGATCTGTACGCATGTGGCGCGGATATTATGTCGGGAGAGGTGCCCTCGGCTGCAGAGGACTAGCCGAGGGCTCTTAGTGCCGAGGACCCCTGAGTGCCGAGGGCTCCAGGTGCCGAGGGCTACTGTTTTCGACGTTTTCTCCCAGTTCCTCTGTTTGTTCGAACTATCCATGCTGTGATAGTTTGGAGCCCTCGGTCAGGGGGCCGAGGGCACCCCAATGTGCCTTGAGGGTTGATTTGTGCGTGGGGCGTTATAATTCTGGGCCTGTAATGCTTTTTGGGCTTGTTGGGCCTTTGTTGGAGTAGTGAGAGTCTGTGGGCCGGGTGTTCCCGGGCCATATACTCCATCAGGAGTCCCTCACTCCTTTTGCCGAAAGGTACTTGAGGGAAAAGGAGTAAACTGTGTCTGCCATTTTGATGTTGCTCCGTTGTAGTTTGGTGAGGAGTTTGTTGTTTGCGTGTCTCTGCCGAAGGCAGTCCCCCAGTTGCCGGAGGTGTTCCCATGGGGAGCCCTCGGTATGATGTGATCTGTTGGAGTGTTGTACTCTTTGATTTCTCGCTGAGTCTACTCCCCTTCACCCCTTTTTTTGGGTGGTGGTGGTGAAGGGAAGGCATCAAGAAACTTGGTTTCATGGTAAGGCTGGGCCTGTCAGGAGACCATCAGAATACACCAATGGCTCTCCTCCCTCGGGTTAACCTTCCGAGTTCCGAGGGAATCGAGGGTCGTTTCCTAGGCACAAGATATGGTGGTCTGTAACATGCCTCCCCTTGGTGGATGGCGCGGAAAGCGCCTCAGTTTTGAAAGTCGTCCTTTCGGCGCTAGACATAGTCCGTGGCTTGCCACACCCTTGGGGTGGTGGCGCGGGGAGCGTTTCGGTTTGGAAGTCGAATCCTGGGCATTTCTCGTGCATGTCATACCCTTGGGGTGATGACGCGGATAGCGTTCCGTTTTTGAAAGTCGAATCCTGGGCATTTCTCATGCCTGTCATACCCTAGGGGTAGTGACGCGGAAAGCGTTTCAAGGAAGGGTTTTCATTTGCACACTAGTTGCAAATGGCCGGGGGCACTACGTGCCGCCGGCACCGATGGTGGCGCCTTCGGTATATGCGTCCTCGTGGGATACGGCTTTTAGAAACAACACTTGGTGTTAGTTTCGATGTGTAGCCCCCGGTACTTGGTACCGATGGGTCTTCTATAGGAACACTTAGTGTTCTTCCTCTATTTGACGTTGATGGGTGAGATGTGTACCCCCGACACTTGGTACCGAGGGGTCTTGAAATGAAACACTTGGTGTTTCCTGTTGCCGGTGATGGGAGTTCCCACCTTCGGTACTTGGTACCGAGGGGTCTTGTTTGAAACACTTGGTGTTTTCGCTGTTGTTGAAGGTGTTGATGGTGTCCGCCCTCGGCCATTGGTGCCGGAGGGGGTTCTTCTCGTGGTGAGGCCTGGGGCCTGTAGTTGGTATGAGGGCGTGGCCGCTCATAAGTGTTTTGTCCTTGGTGTCTTGAATGTATCTTCATTCTTCAAAATTGGAGGCCTTGGGCCATAGGACAGTACATTCACTAGTTATGAGGGCTTGGCCGCTCTTACATTATTGATAAAATTTAACTAAGTGGTGTACATTCCAATGCCTAGGGACCTCTTTCCCGTTGGGGCGTTTGAGTTTTTAAGTTCCAGGTTTGATGATGGGTGCTATGATGTAGGGACCTTCGAATTTTGGTGCCATTTTGCCTCCCTCGGTTGGTTGGCTTGCTTCCCTCCTCCGGAGGACATAGTCCCCTACTTGAAATTCTCGGGTGCGAACCTTGGCGTCGATGTAGCCTTTGACTTGCCTTCGGTAGTTTTCTGCCCGGATGAAGGCTTGCTCCCGGCGTTCTGAAAGGAGGTGGAGGTCGAGGGCCATGTTGCTGTCGTTGACCTCGGGGTCATATTGGATCACCCTCCGGGTGGGAAGGGTGACTTCCGTAGGAGCTTTGGCTTCAAAACCGTAGCAGAGGGAGAAGGGTGTTTCACCTGTTGCTCGCCGAGGGGTGGTGCGGTAGGCCCAAAGGATGTTGTGGAGTTCTTCCACCCAGCCACCGCCCTCGGCCTCCAGCTTCTTTTTGAGGCCCTCGAGCAAGGTCCGGTTAGCGTTCTCTACTTGCCCGTTGCCTTGAGGGTAGGCAACGGAGGAGAAGGTGTGTTTGATGCCCCATGCCTCCAGAAGGGCACAGAAGGGGGCTCCCTCAAATTGTGTTCCGTTGTCGGAGATGATCTGCTGGGGGACGCCAAACCTTGTGAGGATGTTCTTGAGAACGAAGTGACGGCACTTAGCCTCTGTGATACTGGCGAGGGGCTCAGCCTCCACCCACTTGGTAAAGTAGTCGATGGCCACAATGATGTATCTGTTGTTGGAGGTACCCCTCGGCAGAGGGCCCACAAGGTCTATGCCCCATCGAGCGAAGGGGACGGATGTGTTGATGGGGGCATAGTTGACCGCTGGCCTGTCGGGGGCTCTCTGGAAATGTTGGCATGCGGAGCATCTTCGGGCAAGGTCAGCACAATCCGTGGCCATGGTTGGCCAGAAGTAGCCTCGGAGAATGAGCCTTCGGGACATGGAGAAGGGTCCCTGGTGAGCTGAGCAAGTGCCACTGTGCACCTCCTCCATCGCGACCTCGGCTTCATCCTGATGAAGGCACCGAAGTAGCGTGCCGTTGTAAGACCGTTTGTAGAGCCTTCCGTCTTCAATGGTGTAGCTAGGAGCCCTCAGTTTTGCCAGTTTAGTGCGGGTCTCATTCTCGGGCAGGTGCCCTGTGGAGATGAAGGCGGTGATATCTGAGATCCAATCCTCTTGGCGTTGTTGTATGTTCATGACGGGGCTTGCATGGATACTTGAGAGACTGAGTTCCTCCATTTTAGCAATCTTGGAGATGTGCTCGGGGGAGTCGGCCGAGAGCTTAGATAGTATGTTGGCCTCAGAGTTCTGAGCCCTCGGTATTTGGGTGAGAGAGTGTGCCTCAAATACCTTAAGCAACTCCTTGGCCGCTTCCTTGTACTGTTTCATTCTTCCCTCCTTGGCCTCATATTCCTCGGAGATTTGGCCAACGATCAACTTGGAGTCGCATTTGATATGGATCTGCCGAGCCTTCATGTTGGCAGCTAGCCGAAGGCCACATAGGAGGGCCTCATACTCGGCCTCGTTGTTGGAGACTTTGAAGGAGAAGCGGATTGCATAGTAGGCTCTGAAGCCCTCGGGAGTAATGAGGACTACCCCTCCCCCGCATGCTTTGGTCGCGGAGGAGCCGTCGGTGTAGAGGGTCCACCAGTCGTCCGAGTTAGCCGAGGGCTCCCCGTCCGTGGCTGCCCTTGCGGTACACTCCGTCACAAAGTCCGCCAGGGCTTGGCCCTTGATGGCAGGCCTCAGACGGATGTCAATGTTGTACTGGCTCAAGAAGATAGCCCATTTCACCATGCGGGAGGAGCTGGTGGGGCTCCTCATGAGGGCGCCGAGGGGTTGATGAGTGAGGACCTGAACCGGGTGAGCCTGAAAGTAGTGGCCCAACTTCTTGACAGTCCAAACGATGGCTAACACCGTTTTCTCCACAGGAGAGTACCTGAGCTCGGCCTCCCTTAGGGTTTTGCTTACATAGAAGATGGCATGTTGGATGCCGTCTTCCTCCCGGATGAGAACAGAGCTGATGGCCGCCGGGCTGACCCCAAGGTAGAGATAGAGGGTCTCCCCTACCTTTGGCTTTGAGAGCACAGGGGGTGAAGATAGATACCGTTTTAGCTCGTCGAAAGCCCCCTGGCATTCTGGAGTCCATAGAAAGCCAACCGTCTTCCTCATGATCTGGAAGAAGGGTAGAGACTTCTCCGTTGATTTAGATAGAAAGCGGTTGAGGGCTGCCAGGCGGCCCGTCAACCGTTGAACTTCCTTCACGTTGCGTGGGGGCTCCATGTTGATGATGGCCTGGATCTTCTCGGGGTTGGCCTCAATACCCCTTCGGCTAACCATGTAGCCTAAGAATTTGCCCCCTTGGACGCCGAAGGTGCACTTCTTCGGGTTTAGCCGAAGGTTGAACTTCTGCATGATGGCGAAGATTTCCCGGAGGTCGTCAGCATGGCTGGAAGATTGCTTGCTCTTGACGATCATGTCGTCAACATAGGCCTCCATGGTGCGCCCTAGGACGGCTTGAAAGACTCGGGCCACCATCCGGGTGTAAGTGGCCCCTGAGTTCTTTAGGCCGAAGGCCATCACTAGGTAGCAGAAGATGCCCTCGGGAGTCATGAGGGCTGTCTTTTCGGCGTCCTCTTCATGCATGAAGATCTGATGATACCCGCGGAATGCGTCGAGAAATGACATGATTTCACATCCCGCGGTCTCATCTACAAGTTGATCGATATTGGGCAAAGGAAAAGGGTCCATAGGGCACGCCTTGTTGAGATCCGTGTAGTCCACGCACATGCGGAAGGTAGGGGGCTTCTGTGCGAGGACCACGTTTGCCAACCATGAGGGGTATTTCACCTCCTTGATGTGCTTAATAGAGAGGAGCATGGCGACCTCCTTCTTCACAAATTCCCTCCTCTCGGCGGAGAGGGGTCTTCTTCGTTGCTGTACTGCTTTTGCCGGCCGAGGATGATGTTGTGGGCGCAGTCGATGTTGACGACGACGAACTCCACTTCGAGCTGGGCTCTATGGAGCCCGTCGCCGAAGATCACCGGGAGGGTTATTACCCCCTCGGAATCAATAGTATCGCCGGTGAAGCCGGCAAGAGGGGTCTTAATGGGCCGAAGGGACCCCCTCTCCAGATGCAGCTCTCTGAAGGTGCTAAGGTACATTACATTGACGGAGCTGCCCGTGTCAATGTAAGTTCGGTGAATGATAGTGTCGTTTATTTCAGTCCGAATCACCAAGGCATCCCTATGAGGAGAAGAAGTAGGAGGGAGATCTGAGTTGGTGAAGGTGATGGGTTCCTCCCTCAGCCGCTTTACCGGGGGCATATGGGTGACTTCCCCCACGTAAAGAGATTGAGCCCACTTTTTCCGCTGACTGGTGGAATCGCCCCCTGTATTGCCGCCGGTGATCATGAGGATGTGGCGTTTTTTCTCTTGGTAGCGGGGGTACCCCTCCTCTTCCTCCTCCAAGTTTCCGATCTCCCTCTTCTTGCCGAGGGGGATGGTGTTCGGGTTCACCCAAGCGTTCACCTTCGTGTGGTGCCCTCGGGGAGGTTCCTGATGAGAAGGTCCCTCCTGCCGAGGGCTCTGAACAAATTGGGACAGGTGCCCCGCTTGTATCAATCTCTCGATGGCCGTTTTTAGCTGGTGGCAGTCATCGGTTCTGTGCCCCTGGTGCCGATGGAAGCGACAATATGGGAACTGAGGGTTGATAGCATGTACCTCCGGGGGTGCGCGAGAATCGCGCTCAACAAGGCCCCTCTCCTCGGCAAAATCAAGGATGATGCTGACGGGGTGCGTCAATGGCGTCCGGGGGCGGTTCAGGAGAATGGGTTGTGCCCAAGTCTTAGGGTTGTTCTTATAACCTCCCCCGGGCTTGGCTTGGCCTTGCCGAGGGCGGTCATCAGAGGGTCCTGAAGCCTTGGGGTGATTTGGAGGAGCCCCCGGCCCCCGGTTATTCTTGTTGTCAGCCCTCAGGGGTTCCTTATCTGGATGCTGGTGGTATTTCTCCACCTCCTCGGCCTCAGCATATCGGTCCCCCCACTGCAAAGCCCTTATGTAGTCGTGGGGGGGGGGGGGTCAATGATGAGGCTCCTTGAAAAGTTGCCGGTGCGGAGGACGGTGTGTAGGAGGGCCAGGAGGGTCCCGTCATCAGCACCGTCGACTTTGTCGGCCTCCGTTCTCCAGCGTTCCAGGAAGTCCCGAAGGGTCTCATCCCTCTTCTGGCGTATGGTTAGGAGGTGGGAGAAGTGCTTCCTCGTGCGACGCCTCCCGGCAAATTGTGTCAAGAATCGCTGGGCGAGCTCTTGCCATGAATCGATGCAACCCTCGGGCAACCGGTTGAACCATTCGTATGCCGGCCCCTCTAAGGTGGAGAGGAACCAACGACACAAATATTCGTCTGACGCCCCTACCATCATCATGCTGTTCTGGTATTTGTTGTAGTGTTCCTGGGGGTCCGTCTTCCCGTTGTAGGGCTGTATGTGTTGCCCTCGGTATTTTTCCGGGATCCGGGCCGCTAGTACCCTTGGGGTAAATGGCGTCCGGGTCCGGAGCTGGATGACGGGTTCCCCGGAGCCCTCGGCTACCTTCTTCTGTAATTCCTCCATTTTGGCCATCATGGCCTCGTATTTGAGGTCTAAATGAGGGGTGGAGGTGGTGGCGTGAGCATTGTTGGCCTCCATTTCGTCAAGCCGACGTTGGAGGGCCGCAATAATTTCGTCCCGGGGATCCTTCGGGAGGGTCTCCGCCCCCTTGCGAACGAACCCGGGCCGAGTGGGCCTGGTTGATCTGGTGGCGAGCATCATTGGCATGAAGGGGTGCCTTGCCTTTGTCCCGAGGGGGACGCTCCTCGTCTGCCCTCGAGACAGACCCTCCGCTTTCCTGGGGCCTTTGGGGTGCTTTCCCTATGAGGCGGTCTTGGACCCCTCGGCGGTCTGGCCCTCCTCCGAGCCGGTTGAGGGCGGAAGTGCGGGGCCTTTCTCTGTTGTCATTGTGGCGGTCCCGGGACTGAACTTCCTGGGAGGACGTATCTTGGGCCACTACCCCTTCGTCGTTCCTAACCCGAGGGGTGGGGTTTCCGAAGGGGTGTGGCAGAGGGGGAAGAATGATGTTCTCCCCAACCTGGGGTTGAGCCGGAGCCAGGGTGCCGAAGGCACCCGGGTTCTGAGTGAGCGTTTGGATGAAGGCGGAGAGCGCCGATTGCACGTCGATGGTGAGAACCGGAGGACTGACTTGGTCATCGCTCCGGTTTTTCTTCTTGGCCTCGATGCCGAGGCGGGCATCGGGGGCATTCTGTTGGATCTGAAGGCGTAGGTCGACAGCCGCCTGTTCCAGCCTAACGATGACACCGCCCTCGGGAGCCCTGTGAGAGGCTTCGGGGGCGTTGACGTCGCCGAGGGCAAGGTTCTTGTCTTCTACGTTTTTGGAGTTGGCACGTGTTGTTCTCACCATTTTGGTAGAGGGCTAGTGTTTGGCGAAGGGGGAGGGTTTCTTACTCGATTGTTCGACCTCTCAACGAGAGCACCAAATGATGGATAGTCTACCCGGGGGGTATATATCCGAGGGGTTATTGCAGAGAATAATTTAGAGAGAAGTCAGAGCACAAGTAAGTAAGAGAGAGAGTGTATTCAGTGTGAATGTCGTGGTCTACAACGGGGAAAAGGGGGTGCTATTTATAGTAGCAATAAATGCCGGACAGGGACACGTGTCAAGCGCCCATTGGCCGAGAGGTCACCTTAACTGGTTGGCGTTGGCGGCCGCATGTGGCCGCATTTAATGCGGCTGTTGGATGGGACGTCTGTACAGGGTACGGTGATCTGTACGCATGTGGCGCGGATATTATGTCGGGAGAGGTGCCCTCGGCTGCAGAGGACTAGCCGAGGGCTCTTAGTGCCGAGGATCCCTGAGTGCCGAGGGCTCCAGGTGCCGAGGGCTACTGTTTTCGTCGTTTTCTCCCAGTTCCTCTGTTTGTTCGAACTATCCATGCTGTGATAGTTTGGAGCCCTCGGTCAGGGGGCCGAGGGCACCCCAATGTGCCTTGAGGGTTGATTTGTGCGTGGGGCGTTATAATTCTGGGCCTGTAATGCTTTTTGGGCTTGTTGGGCCTTTGTTGGAGTAGTGGGAGTCTGTGGGCCGGGGGTTCCCGGGCCATATACTCCATCAAACATATTACTACCTCCGTTCCTTATTGGTTATCTTGTTTCAGTTTGGTACAATTATTAATAAACTGGTTAAAAAAGTAAAAAGTTATGTTTGAGATTTGGGTAGAATAAAGTGTATGATATATATGGACTTCATTTTTTTGTCAAAACAAGAAATATGACATTTATTTTGGGACGACCCAAAAATAAAAGTAAGACCATCAAAATGAGAGTAGGGAGTATTTAAAAGTAACAACAACAACAAAACTGAATGTCTTGTACGTAGTATTAGAGCCCTTTGGTGATCTTGTGTTTCGGCTTATCAGATTTACCAGCCAACTTTATCATCAAACACGTAATTTTTTATTTCACGCGCTGAATTATCTAATAATAAGAAAAAGTAAGGTTGAAGTTACTTTTCTGGATGTATTGGCTGAGGTTACTGTAGAGAATCATTTTAGCTATTTTTCATATAATTTTTTATTTTATTTTATTAATAAAATATATTTTAAATATAAATTTTTCATAAATCAGTAGAATCAACCAATCTAGTCACTCTAGCCAGAACTTCATAAATTTCAGCCGAATCAGCCAAAACAGCCGATTAAAAAAAAGATGACATCTCATCCGTGAGGGCCTCTCAACCCAGACCGGACGGTACGTTGGGAGGATATAATCCCAATCTAACAGATAGAGAGTGGAATTCTGTCCCCGATACTTGCAGATGCCTTGTGCATTTTTAGCATGGTAATCCCTCATCGCAGTTATCGGGATTTGAACCGGGACCTAACCCTTGTGACACTTTCTTGTTATCAGTGAGCTACGTCCCCGATAAAAATAGCCTATTAAGGCATTACTGAACGGTCTCTTAGTTGGAATGACAGTAATGATTATTTGACACCTGGTCAGCTAGCTCCCTCCTATTGAGGCGCATGCCTTGCATCCCATCAATAATCTGTACTTTCATTAGTTTCAAAGTTTCTTTTTTCAAATGATGGTACCTTTAAATCTTACTCCACGTAGTATTTTCTCAAATGAGAGTACTTTTTAATTTAGGTGACAACTCCGATATCTATTTAAAAAATGGGATATCGTACGTGTCACTCACTTGATTGGTTCAAATCATTACATCATTTTTAATTTAGATTTAAATAATTCAACTACATCATTATGATTGATCCATGTGGACAAATGTATGGTAACTTAAGGGTACCATAGAATCTACCTTTAATTTATTTTCAAATACGGGTAGTTTTTGTCTTGTCATCGACTTATGGGTGCCACGTCAGTGTTTAATATTATTTGTAGAAGAAACTGCCGCATCCTTAATTCCATGTCATTTAGTTTGCAGACCAAATCATAGTTCCAGAACTCTTTTTTAAAGAGTCTCCAACAGGACTTGAACAGTTGAACTCCAGTTGTAATTTTAAAGTGTCAAATCGGTCCTCCTACTTTGTTTTTCATCAATTACATCTTCATGTAATTTTCATCAAACTGATTTTTGGCGGGTAATCCACCGATCAATTACCTGGCCTAACACGGGGCACACATGGTGCCGGCAAATTATATCGTGCAACCGACGCACCATGAGGAAGGTGTGCCCTGTTGCAAAACGACGGAGTATTGTGCCTGGTTTCCTTATTTTTTTATTGCTTTTGTTGTTAAAAACTGGTAATAACTTATTTATTTTTCATCCGATTTTTATAAAATTTATATCAACATTTTTTATTTTTCATGATCTTTCAAATGAGACTAATATTGCTTATGTAATTTTAAGAAATTATCGAACTATTATATTAATGAGTATTATAAGGAAAATCGAACTAAATTTAATACAGAAAAATAATTGTGTAAATCACAATTTATCTTAAAACTGTGTATATAAAAATTTTATTGTATTATGTATTTATACACGTGAGTTACATATTTTATACGTGAAGTTACATATTTTTACACGTTAAGTTACATATTTCTACACGCGAGTTACATATATATACACACGAGTTGCATTTGACCTGTCTGAACGCGAATTACATATATTTACACGTAAAGTTACATATTTTTACACGTAAAGTTACATATTTATATACGCGAGTTACATATTTATACACACGAGTTGCATTTGACCTGTCTGAACGCAAGTTACATATTTTTTTTACGTAAAGTTACATATTTTTACACGTAGAGTTACATATTTATACACACGAGTTGCATTTGACCTGACTGAACGTGAGTTACATATTTTAACACGTAAAGTTACATATTTTTACACGCAAATGTTAATATGTTAAAATTACATAGGCAAAATTGGTCTCATTTGAAAGATCATGAAAAATAAAAAAAAAATTGATATAAATTTTATAAAAATCGGATCAAAAATAAAAAAATTATTAACATTTTTAAGAAAAGAAAAAATAAAAAATAACAAAACCAAGATATACAAATTGCTTCTTCACTCTCTCAGGTATACCATGCACATCGTGGGACGGTTGCATGGTATACGAACTGCGTGGTGCCTACATGACATTTTTCCCTTTTCAATTTCCCTTTTCTTTTTCGTTTATCCTTTTCCCTTTTTCTTTTATTTCTCTTTCCCCGCTCCTCTTTGTTCCTTGCGCAGACCCATTTGCCCTCTAAATTCAGTTGTGGCTTATAATCAACAATGTCTATTAAATAATAATAATTCCTTAATATCGATAACTCTATTAGTTGCAGTAAGTGAGCAAACTTACAAAATTAATAGTTGATTAATTAATAAAAAATTACAGACTGGAATATCAAATCTCCTAATATAAACACCGATAATAAGAATAATAAGTTTGTTGTTTTTAATTATATTATTATTGTGAATCTTTAGATTGGAAATGCAGTGCTGCACGACGAGGCAGACGTGATGGGGATGTACGAATACTTTGCGAGCCATGCAATAATCTCCGATGAAACACTGCAACAAATAGTGAAACACTGCAACTATTCTGAGAGTTATGGGGATCGAAACCAAACAAAGGAGTGCCACATGGCTGAGTCGAGAGTGGATCGCAATGTGGGCCATATCGATATTTACAACATATATGCCCCATTGTGCACTAATACCAATCTCACCAAAATCCCCAACAAGGCTTCATACGTGAGTATATTATGTTTCTCTCTATCTTTATCCCATTTTATTTTTTTGATTCGTCCCATTAAAGGAATATTTTCAAAATTATTCTTTAAATGATTTTGGAGAAAATGTTTAACAGTAAAAGTTTGACAAAAAAATGCTTTAAAAAAGTAAAAGTAGTACGTTAGTGGTTGGTTAAAAAGAATTTTTGTGTAATAGTTAAAAAATGGAAGTATTTCTTTAAATAATTCATGTTTTACATAATAATTAATTTACTTATATATCACATTTTCATACGTAGTGGTCTACACAACATACGATACGATAGTACTCCTCCGTCCCATAAAATTCTTTTCACTTTCTTTTTTGTGCCGTCTCAAAAAATTCTTCTCACTTACCATTTTTGGACAATTTGTGTGGTTCACATTCATTTCACCTTTTTCTTACACAACCACCATCATACATTTTCACTTTATTCCATTTTTTTAATCTCCGTGCGAAGTCAAAGTGAGAAGAATTTTATGGGACGGAGGTAGTATATATTATCAGGAAAGGAGATTATTGCATGCCCATATAGTTTTGTTCGTAGAACAAGAGTTTCAATTTAAGGAATGCAATAATATAGAACAAATTATATTTGTTGGGTTCTTGTTTCAGACTGTGGACTATGATATGAGTTATACATTATTTAGTTCAAAAAACAATGATCCATGATAATATACACTTAAAGAAGCGGACCTCGTGCATGAAAAAAAAGAAAGAAAATGTATCGGTCTTTCAAAATGTTTGGTTTTAATTTTTAAGCTTACAAATGATACTTAGCACATTAATATTTTCATTTATTTTCAAAACTGAAATAAATCATACACTTCAATGTTTGTGAACAGGGCCGTAGATGAGGGCGTGCAAGAAGTGCAACCGCACAAGGCCTCTCAATTTCAGAAGGCCCAAAAATTTAAATATAGTCTATATAATATAATAAATCTTTATTTATTTGATTAAAAATTCGTATCTTATTATTATTTTAAAATACAAACATTAAATAGTAATATTTTTATGTAATTAAAGTACAATTGTTAATTACAATTGTGTGATTTCTTTATTTCACAAGGCCTAATTACATTAATTAGCACAAAACCCTCGTACAGTTTGGAACGAGCTTGTAACTACTTTGTTTTTCATACTTTGTCATTACTTTACTTTTCTTAATTTATTCTCTTTTCTACTTTTCATTTACCTTTAGGGCCTACTATTTTCATCTTAAAACCCACAAAAAATCTAAGGACACTATTATTTAAAAACAGTGAAAGTAATCATATAATAATGATTATATAATGATAAAAAAAACTTAGGGCCTCATTTTCAATATTGCACAGGGCCTTCTATATGTCTGGACCGGCCCTGTTTGTGAATCATCATTCTCACATATAAAAAAAATCAATACACATATTCTTTTTATTAACACAACATTAGTATGTGATTTTGTGAATAATTTTAATTTCAACCTCCATCGATACTTATCACTACAATACTTATCAAAGTTACGCTACCGGGGCATTTTAATTATATTGAGGTATTTTTCACTTATTTCATTTGAAAAGTAAATGCATTCTTCAAAGAAGTTATGCGCATCAGTAGAATACAAGGGAATTTGACTTATTTTCCATGTCACAGAAGATTTACCTGCAGATTTAGACTTTGTTAATTGGTGCACACTACACTTGAACAAATTACACGCTACAAATAATTCAATGTAATAATTTTCTTTAATAACTAAACTAATTAAATAAGAATCATATTCAAATACATTTTTAATTGAATGGAACTTTAATCAATAATTACATAAATGTTAATCATTAATAATAATTGGATGCAGTCAATAGTGGATCCGTGCAGTGATTACTACGTGTATGCGTATATGAACCGACCTGATGTTCAGAAGGCCCTGCATGCCAATGTCACCAACATGCAATACGATTGGGAACCCTGCAGGTATATATTATGTGTGCAGATAATTTGATTTAATCAACTTCTTGGGATCATTGTATGTTCTAAGTACAATCATCACTAGAAAGAGAGAAAATTGTATTATAAATTAAAGTAATATATTTAGTGTGGAAAGAAAAAGTGATATACATATCTTAAAATGATGATGATATGTGCATTTATGTGAATGTTAGCAAGTAGAAGAAATGTAGAATGATGCAAAGAATGATAGAGTCATCATATAAATACCCTAATTAATGAATAAGGTGTTCTAATTTGAGGATAAGTTTGAGATGATGTTACTCTTCCAATTTTAAGTCCATTATATTCGATAACCTTTACTTATACTTACCGGTGTTCATGTTTCAATCAATATATGAAACAAACGCTAGATCATCACATTTAAGGGGTGTTTGGATTTGATTCTTAAAACTGCTTCTGCTCCCTATAATTGGAGCGTTTGGATAAAAGTGCAGAAGTGATTCTGGTGCTCTAATTTACTCCTAGAATCAGTTTTTTTAGAAGCTGAAGGTGACCAGCTTCTGAAAATTGATTCTGATTCTACTTCTACTTTAAAAAAGAAGCAGAATCAGAATCAGTTCCAAACACCTCCTTAATTGGAAAAAGAATCGATTTAATTTATGGGATATATCATATATGAATCAAAATGAATCTGGAAAAAAATTATATTTTTGAAAATGTTATTGAAATTAAACAATCATCAACTTTTTATAATCTCAAGTTTTTTTTCAACATTCAAAATTTGTTTCAGAACAAATGAAATCTACTCCCTCCGGTTCTCAAACAACTTCCCATTTTCCTTTTCGGGAAGTTCCGAAATTAACTTCACACTTCTTCTTATTTCCTTATTTGGCAAATTATCTACACCAAAACAGTGTCAAACAGTGCCAAACAGTGTCCAAATAGTGCCAAACAGTGCACTCCACAGTAAAGTCAAATTTATTTTCTTAATCTGTGTGAAGTCAAACTATTAGTTCTTTCAGAACCGGAGGGAGTATAACTTAAAGTAAAAGATATGTGTATGTGTTTCAATTGCATACGTATGTATGTAGTACTCCACATATGTTTCAAATTTATAATGTAGTAAAGACATGCATGTTTTCTACGTAGTACTACGTATATATAATCTATAGTACCTTTTTATCATTTTTAGAAATATGATGATGTAACGTTAGAAATGCATTAAATGTCCCATAAAATAGTTCCCAAATTCGTTTTTGGACCATCCCAAAAATAGTTCTCACTTCCCTTTTTGGAAAGTTTTGTGTGACTGTTATTCATTTACTTTTTTATTACTCAATCACAATCATGCAAATTCATTTTATTCTCACTTTCTTAAACTTGGATCCAAATCCTAGTGAGAAATGTTTTATGGGACGGAGAGAGTATATATATACTTTCTTGAATGAGGTGAAACTTTATTGCATGTATTTATTTGTACGTTTTGACTCTGATCAAGTTAATACCTGCAATACAGCGATGTCCTCGAACATTGGGAGGACAGTGCCTACACAGTTATTCCTTTGATAGAGGAGTTGATGACCCATGGAGTTCGGGTTTGGATATTTAGGTAACATCATCATATATCTATCTCTATCGATCTCTGCATTTTTATATTCAAACATAACCTTTCCCCATTTCTTATCTTCTTCCAAGCATATACATCAGTAGGTTCTAAAATTAATGGGTCCATTCTCTTTAGAAGCAAAATAGTATTAGACCTATCCATTGTCATTGTTTCATTAATATCGCCGTGGTCATTCCACATTTGACCGCGTTCTATTAACTAATGACGGAACTCTTTGTCAACTTGAAATTCTATAAAAATAGTCATGGAGTTTATTATATACTTCGTACTACGTATTACTTATTGATAGATATACGAGCTGAGATAAGAACTCAATTTTTCAAGAACTTGTTTAATTTTGACATTCCTCTAATGCTCTATTCCTCCTCCACTTAAATTCACAATTGCACTTTTCGAATCATAACCTTGATCGTTTATTATATAAAAATCATACTTCCGCCATTCTGAATCATTTATGTATCTTTTTTTGAGATTTACACACTTATAATGAAGTAGTTGAAAAATAAAAGTTTATGTGAGAGAAGAAGTATTACTTTATTGCACCAATTTAAATTAAAATAATTTCAAATACTTTATTTTAATACTATCGTATATATTATTGAAACCTTAAATTAGTATAGATTTTATGACTACATACATATTCTTAGTTATTAATGGTCAAAATTTCATCATATTTGAAAACCGTGGAAATCAACGATGAATTTGTTATGGGATGGAATTAGTACCGTTTAGCATTTAAGATAAAGGGCTCCTTTTATCTTAAATGCGAAACAATACCAATTTCGTCTCATAACAAATTCATAGTTACGGCTAGTGTTTCTTCATCTTTTCATAAAAATCAAATTGTATTTTCCTAAACCATGACTAACTTTAGTTATCATAAAAACCTATCTGCCCGTGAAGCATAGCTAAGTAAAAATTCTTTTACTTAAACTGATATTTTGGTATGATTAGATAAATGTTTAATATATGTGCATTCTACTATATATTATCGTGTTGCTCATGCCCTGGCCTGGCCCAAGCACATGTTTAATTCACAGTTTTCATTGTTCATGTTATTTTGATTTATTTAAGAATGAAACATACGGAGTAAATCCTAATTGTGTATGTATGTATACCACAGCGGAGACACAGATGGAAGGGTACCAGTGACATCAACGAAGAAAGCACTAAAGAAGATGGAGTTGACAGTGAAGGATGAATGGTATGCGTGGATGATGAGAGGGCGAGAGGTGGGGGGATATGCCCAGGTTTATCATCGGAACTTGACATTTGCCACTGTGAGAGGAGCTGGACATCAAGTCCCCAGTTTCCAGCCTGCAAGAGCCCTCTCCCTCCTTGCTCATTTCCTTGCTGGACATACTCTTCCACCTGCCTAGTTCCATATATTCATTTTATACGTTTTAACAACTGTCCCACTTATGCAACCACGAACCTCTCAATTCTTCTTAAATCTATTATCATTGCATGTTTATTTAATTTCCTTCTTTTTATTCATTTGGAGGATCTATGAAGGGTAGATTTTCACCCCTTCTTTGTTTGTCATTTATACTTACTTTCCTCCCACTTCAAACATTTCTAATATGTATTGGCTCACTCAAATACTACACTAAAGACCTAAGCTAAAGTCCAATAAAATAACTACTTGCAAATACTACACTTGTAGAAATGTGTGTCTCAACTGGCCAGTTACCTAATTTGTGTGGGTGGTGACTAATTTTTTCCTAAAGGTAAATGGAATAACAAGCTATACTGAGTAATAGGAGTCACGCACTTACATGAGAAGGAAGTAACATTGAGAAGCCAGGGAAGGATGACGACTGATAAGAAGTGACTGCAGAAGCGTAAATGCATCATGATTGTACAAGTGATTATCGTAAAGTTACTGCACCTGCAGAAAGCTAAGAGGTGTCTCTACCTGCCAATTACTTAGTTTGTGTGAGTAGTAATTTATACATTTTTTCTAGAAGAAAATGGGATACCAAGCTATACTCAGGAGTAAGAGTCACTTACATTTAAGGTTCATTTAGGTTTGTGTCGTGACGTTCCAGCTCCATAGCCAGGCCGCCATCGTTCTAGCTCAGATTGTCGCACTTCTCAAGGAAATCTGTCACTAGCGGGAGCTCCCAGACATGTAATTCTGTTCAATTCTTACTCATTTTGGAAATTGGAAAGTTTAGACAACAACTTCTAGCATGAATGTGTGAGTAAAAGATCCAAAAGAGAATCGACGACTCTCGTTGTGTTAAGTAATAAGGGTACAATAGGAATTATAAAAAAAATATGTTATACGAAAACTAGTCGATTGATCCGTGTGTTGCATTGATAACATATGAAATTAATTTATTTTTTTAAATAATTCAATTCATGAGTAATCTGCATGTGTGGCATACTTGTTGTATAAAAATTGAAACATGGTATAAAGTTATATTATAGTACATGTATGATAATGGTTAGATATTCACTAATTAATATAAAATGAGGTAATCACAAATATATGACCAAAATAAAGATGGTGGATAAAAATTTTATACTTTAGTGACTATCATAATAACTTTAGTGATCATAATTGTGTTCAACATTACACTATAGTGACTATGCATTATAAGGGCACAATAGGAATTATAAAAAACCATGGTATTGGAAAATATGTATTCAATGCAGATTTTGATGGAGCTCAAATTAATGGTTGTTCATGTACCCTTATCGTTGGAGGTTCAAGCTGAGCTAGGCCTGTTTACTCATGTGCGAGGTTAGCGAATACGTAAAAGTTGAATGTGAATACTAGAAAATCAGATGATATAATCATATATACACAGACGGACAATTGTATCGTACAACCGGACGTACCATGTGCATGGTAATGCCTAGTTGTTTTTTGCAATGCTTTACTAAGTCAAAGATGAACAAATACTCATTCTTTCGATTGGGAGCGGAATCTGGTGGATAGGGTTTCAACCGATCGCTGATGAGGAGCAGAACACGAAAGTTTCTCCACCGACGAAACGCGACGATCCCGACATCAAGGACGACCTATTCTCGGGACAACGCAACTGAACGGAGAGGGCAACCTCTGACTTTGAGACGCCGCTACAAAGCAGAGCTGAGCATGGTCTTTTCTCAGCTGACCAATCCTAGCGTTAGGGGCCAACTATTCTATGTGGCAATAAAGGGCATTTTGCCATTCATCAATGGGAGGTTTCGACCATTGCAGGTCAGATTGGGGCTCATGATGACCAGATTGGAGCTTGCTCACATAGTTACAATGCTCAATAGTAGAGAACGCAATACACAATGAAGATGCTTTGATGCTCAAATGAGGTTTTGAAAATTTTATGAGTTGATTTGGTACTTGTTATGTTCATATCAAAATGTCATATCAAAAGTATAATATTACTCTAGATTCACATATTGGAATTCATATAAGTTGATTATAGATGCTCCGTAAAATTTAAGAAATTTTTATAAAATTAAAAATACTACCTCCGTCCCATTAACATTGGGACAAAAGGATGCAGAGCCGCCATAGGGGCCAGGCACATAGGCACTTGCCTAGGGCACCTATTTTAGGGAGGGCCCCATTTTAAAAAAAAAATTGCTACTACCATGTACTCCGTACTACCCATTTTTAGGAGGTATGTGTTCGGCCATTCATATGGATCACATAAAAAAAAAAGGCAAAAATTTGTCTAACATTCTCACGAGCACAAGGCCCCATCTATAATTCATAAGTCATGCCCATTTACCTCTCACTCTATCCCATTTGGCCATCTCCTTACTTTTGATTGATTGCTTTTGGCAATTAAAAATGTGAACATACAAGAGTAGTATTCCATAGCGAAAAATAATAAAAATACCTCAAACATTGAAGGGTGTGAGATAAACACTCTAAACTTGCATATGTAAATTAAATATCTCAAACTTTATATAAAATGTTGTTTTTGCACCATTTTCATGTATTATTTCTTTCAAAAATTTAAATTTATGTGGTTAATTGCATAATTTAAAATAGCAAATTATAAGTGTTGCAATTATATAGATTAGGGGTAACATTATTTATTTCGCAATGGAAGTTTAGAGTGTTAATTGTGTCTTCATGAGTTCTAAAATATTTTAAATTATGCAATTAACACTATAAATTTACATTTTTGAAAGAAATAATACGTGAAACGGTGCGAAAATAACTTTTTATATAAAGTTTGGGGTATGTAAATTACATATACAAGTTTGGGGTGTTTACCTCACACCCCTTCAAAGTTTGGGATATTTTTATTATTTTTCCCTATTCCATAATACATTTAGGGAGAATGACCGATTATGGAACTTGGCATAACAATTGATATTTTCAGTTTGTTACTAGTATGATTTTTTCATCTATATTCCAATTTTTTTTAAAAGAATCAAATCAAAAAATTCTTTATAATCTTTCATATGACATTAATATTGTTAGATAAAATTAAAAAATAAAATTAATTAAAAATTAATAAAAAAAGTACTTTTTTTATAATTTCATTATTGTCACTAGTTTTTTAAAGAAATGTGATATTTAATTTCTCTATACTCTATACGTTATAACTTGTTATAACTTATTATCCGATATCCCATTTATTACTCCGTATTTACTCTCAATTGTATTTCCATATCTCATATTCTCACGGGTTATATATATTTTTAGATTAATTTTGATTTATATGCGTAATCTTTTTAAAAAATTTGGAAGTTTTGCAATTTATGTGTAATCCTGGAGCACTGCCCCCTATGGTAGATATATAAACATACACCCCAAATCTCGGAGTAGTGACATTTTGGCCCAGAAAAACGCCTATTTGTGCTCGGTGCAACGTTTGATTGAGATCTGGGCATACGAGTAGTTGTGCATGGCTCTTGGATTCGGTAGAGCGCGGTGCATTGGAATTCATCTTTTTTTTTTCCCATGTGCTAAAGTGGCACGTTAGTCCTACGCATGACTGCTTTGTTGCATTGAGTGCTTTTGTCACGTTGAGTTTAGTCCAACATAAAGTATTAGATATATATATATATATATATAAATATGTATAAAATGCTCCGTTTTTACGTGGAAACCCGGAAAGGAAGAAAACCACGAGACTTTTTAGTCTAACGTCCTAGCTCGCTCTTTCTCATTAATCCTCTCTTCACCATTTACATAGTACAAACTTTTGAGCTCCATTAATGGAGGTTGATCCTATTTCTAAAGAGGAAGAAGAAGTAGGGAGGAAGAAGATGGATCCCAGGAGAGAAGAGCCAAAGATCCCCCCTTACATATGAAGGCAAAGCTCCTCTTTATACTGCCAAAAAGAGGTGAGGTGCTCCCGTTTGATTGGTTGTTCCCCATGCTACTTGAGAGCCTCATGCTCCAACATTTAATGTTCCTTACCACTTGCAGGTTGCCCGTTCGAGCAGTAGATTGATGGTCCTGACTGGTGGGGACGTTTGTCCCCATGAGTTTGACTAATGTTCGGGATATTGGCTCCCCGTTCGGGATACACTACAAAAAAATTCGCATGTAGTCACGGACTTAGTCACGGATCGTAGTGTAAAAAGTCCGTGACTAACACTTTTAGTCACGGACTTCGTTCGTGACTAGTTCAGTGACTAGTTTTGCGTGACTAGAATGTAGTCACGGACCATTGGCCGTGCCTAGGTGTAGTCACGGATTAGTCATGGATCGACGTCTGTGACTACATCTTGACCGGAATAAGCCTCCGGCACGTTAGTCACGGACCATATCCGTGACTACTTTTAATTTAATTTTTTTTTGAGTTAGTCACGGACACGAGCCGTGACTAAGTTCAATTTAATTTTTTTTTATTTTTGTGGTAGTCACGGACGTATCCGTGACTATAATAAATTTAAAAAATTGAATTTATTCCGGATAAAATGTAGTCACGGATCTGGTCCGTGACTAATGTTTTTGTTTTAAAAAAAAACAATTTTAAATAAAAAAAATAAAAAAACGCAAATTGAAATTATTCCGGATTAAAAAGTAGTCACGGATTTAGTCCGTGACTAATGTTTTTGATTTAAAAAAAACAATTTTTATAAAAAAATAAAAAATTATTTTAATTTTATTTTAGAGCAATTACAATAAAAATAAATTTCATACGATCTTAAACATAAAAAATGTTATTACAGACAGAATTATAAAAACAAAATCCATACAATGTCAAACAATATAATGTAATTACATGCCCGTACGTCGGACTCCATTGTGATAAAAATTAGAATCATCATAATCGTATTCATCATCATTATCATCATAGTCACGATGATGATCCTCTTCTGCATCCACGGTGTCCAAGGGTCGGGAACTTCCTCGGCTGCCTCGGTTGCCTCCTCGATTGCCTCCTAGGTTGCTTCCTCGGTGGCTTCCTCGGTGGCTTCCTCGGCTGCCTCCACCCGATGACTGAAACTGATTGAGCATATCAGGCGACAGAGATCCGAATGTCGACCCTATTGCAGGCATGGCACCATAACCGGAGTTAGAGTGGTAACCCATACCACCCATGTGCGGAACCTGAGGAGTCTGCTCAACGTGCATAATGTACGGCCGAGGATGAGACTGAGGCGGAGGCTGATATCCAGCAAGGATCCGTTCCATTGCTTCCAGTCGGGCCCTCGTTTCTTCATCATTCTTCCGTTGCTATTCAAATGCACGCTGCTCCTCCTCCAATTCTCGCTGCAATTGGGCAATGCGTGGATCCTCTCCTCGCCTGGATTTAGAAGATGATGAAGCTCCGCTGCCGCTGCGATCGTACAAAATACGTTGCCCCTCAGCCCCGAGGCAAGGAAGCCGACCCTTGTACACCCCTGTTGCCTCAAGGATGGCATCATCTTCCACATCAGAATCGATGTCATCTTCTTGAGTCAAGCCAAGTTCCGCCCGCTTCTTTTCAACATTTGCGTTATACTTTGTCTATAAACATTTAAAAAAATTATTCAAATGATATTTACTTCAATTTGAAATAATAGTATTGATGTTACATACTTCGATTTCAGCAAGGCGGGGTGGTAGATTGGCTGGCGACTCAACACCGATTTTCGTCCAACAGTGTTTGATTACACTGAGGATAGGGACCCTCTTCTTTTGAGGCCCCGCCTACAAGGTCAGAAAAAGGTTTAAATAAATGTAAAAAAATAAAAGGTTAAAATGGCGTAGGTTTATTTAAATAAGACTTACAAGAGCTTCTTTATGTTTACTCTGGGGTTTGCGGCCTCCGTGCCATTGTGTCGTCAATGCCTTCTCGGACATCCGATTTTTCTTCCCGGCTTCGCTTCTAGCCAAGAAAGTCGGATGCGAAGACCAATGGCGGACGAGGTTTTCCCATACCTCATCCGAACATCATTGAGGCCTTACCCCACTGGCTCGGGCACGCCTAAAAGTGGGGCGAAGCCAGTTTGAAACTCTGGCATTGTACGCCCTTAGAATAGCGGGGCCTTGTTCTTCAGTCCAGCGAAACCGGGCCTTTATTAAAAAAATAAATTAACTTATCATTTGTCAAATTTTATGTTACATCAATGACGAAAAATTGATTTTTTTACCTTGAACAAGTTCCACCAAAGTTCACAGACCTTAGGATCAACATCCGTGTACGTCGCCCAGTTGTCAAGAAAGTGTCCACCAATTATGATTTTGATTTGATTGAGCACATCTTGATCGCTTCAAAAAATTAATATTTTTTTATAGTTAGATGATTTGACATTAGATAAAATTATTTGACATTAGATAAAGTTCATAGTTACTTACTTAGCAACCATGTGAGGTGTCACCCATTTCGAATCTTCATTGTTGCGCTCGGCTTGGGTTAAGGGCGCATAGTTCGGGCGAGCACGGGATGTGGATTGTTCATTGCTCATCTAAAATAATAGATTAATGAGGAGTATTAATTTACATTTTCAAATAATTGTGTAAATATAATAGAAGATCAAATTTTGATTTAAATAAAGGCAGTTTTTAAAAAGCAGTTTTTATTAAACAGTTTTTTAAAAAACAGTTTTTTAAAAAACAGTTTTTTATAAAACAGTTTTTTATAAAACAGTTTTTTATAAAACAGTTTTTTATAAAACAGTTTTTTATTAAACAGTTTTTTATTAAACAGTTTTTTATTAAACAGTTTTTTAAAAAACAGTTTTTTAAAAAACAGTTTTTTAAAAAACAGTTTTTTATAAAACAGTTTTTTATAAAACAGTTTTTTATAAAACAGTTTTTTATAAAACAGTTTTTTATAAAACAGTTTTTTATAAAACAGTTTTTTATAAAACAGTTTTTTATAAAACAGTTTTTTATAAAACAGTTTTTTATAAAACAGTTTTTTATAAAACAGTTTTTTATTTTTTATAAAACAGTTTTTTAAGAACTGTTTTTTAAGAACTGTTTTTTATGTCTACCTCAACATTTTATAATTATTAACATGTTAAACTTTTTTGGAAGTTTGACATGAGGGGGTATTTTGTTTAATTACTTCGGGAAACTTTTTAATTAAAACGGCTTTATTTATTAAACAGTGTTTTTTCATAGTGTATATTTTATATTAAATTTGAGAAAACTGTTTTTTAATGTCTAACTTATTATTTTATAATTATTAACATGTTAAACTTTTTTGGAAGTTTGACATGAGGGGGTATTTTTTTTAATTACTTCGGGAAAACTTTTTAATTAAAACGATTTATTTATTAAACAGTGTTTTTTCATAGTGTATATTTTATATTAAATTTGAGAAAACTGTTTTTTAATGTCTAACTTAATATTTTATAATTATTAACATGTTAAACTTTTTTGGAAGTTTGACATGAGGGGGTATTTTTTTTTAATTACTTCGGGAAAACTTTTTAATTAAAACGGTTTATTTATTAAACAGTGTTTTTTCATAGTGTATATTTTATTTTAAATTTGAGAAAACTGTTTTTTCATGTCTAACTTAATATTTTATAATTAACATGTTAAACGTTTTTGGAGGTTTAACACGAGGGGGTATTTCTTTAATTATTTGGGAATATAATGTAATTAGGCATACATATTAATTAAACTAACTCATGTTCTTTAATTCATAAGTCCGAAATTAAAAAAGATAATATTTAATCATGCATGTTTAACTTATAATGAAATTTTATGTAGGCATACATATTAATTAAACTTATACACAACCAATGTAGGCATGCCAATTAAACATATATACAAACTAAATCATGTTATATTGAGCATATAGAACATGTAATAAACTGAATCATGTCAATTATAGTGAGCATATAGAACATGTAATTAAACTTATACACAAGAAATAAAGGCATGCCAATTAAACATATATACAAACTAAATCATGTTATCTTGAGCATATAGAACATGTAATAAACTGAACATATTAACATGTATTTCGAAAAAACGTGTGCTAAACATGTATTTCAAAAAAACGTGTGCTTCTAATATTAATTGATAACATGCATACAAAAATGAATTTAATAACATGTACAGAAAACAAGTATTTCGAAAACTAAATTATATTTCAATTCTAAAATTAAAGCAATATTATAAACTAAATGAAATTATATTTCGAAATCATATTACTCCACATGCATCAATTTGAGATACTAACTAAAATCAAATTACATATACATAAATCAATTTGAGCATATTAACTAAATCATATTAAACAATTTGAGAATAATGGGAACACACTTATCGTAACATGCATTTTTAAAATAAAAATCAAATACTAAAAATAAGAATTAAAGGTAAATCAAATTTAGAATACATAACCTTTATGAAAAAGGAAGGAGGCGGCCGACAGTGGCAGAAGACGGTGGCAGCGAACGGCGGCAGCGAAAGGCGGCAACGAACGGCAGCAGCGAACGGTGGCAGCGAACGGCGGCAGCGAACGATGGCAGCGAACGGTTGAAGGCAGAGTTGGAGTTGAGATCGGTGGAGTGTAGAGGGAGAAATTAAGGATTTAGAGTTTTGGCCGGTTTGAAAGGAATGCGGAATGAAAAATCAGCTAAGTGTTGATTTTATATGAAGGCGTAGTCACAGACCTAGTCACGGATAATCCGTGACTAGCCATCGTAAATTACGAAGTCAGACGCGCGGCAGACGAGGTGTCAGGGCCGACTTTGACCGCCTTAGTCACGGACCTAGTCACGGGCCTGTACGATTTTTGAATTATTCACGGATCTAGTCACGGACGGTCCGTGACTAAATACTTTCCATCCGTTCAACACGCGTAGGCCGGCGTCAGGCGACAGTGGAATAAATTCCACTTTATTATATTCGATTTTTGAGTATAAATAGATGATTTCCGGTCCAATGTTTGTGAAAAAAATGGCTAATCGAGAACCAATTGACTGGGATTCGATGTGCAGAGCTATGAAACGACTCAAGCTAATTACACAGCTTATGGAGTCGAAAACCGTTGAAGCATACCAGAGAATCACGGAGTTGATGGCTAGACCCCTTGAAAGTTTTGGCGACTATAAAGATGAGGAATTCGACTCACTCGGCAAGTCAAAAGCAAACAACTTGTGTCGGATGCTTCAACGTGCAGAAGAATGTTCGGAGTATATGTATCCGATCAACGAAGAAGCTGAAAGGAAAATTCACGAGCTGTTGGATAGGCCTCTTGAAAGTTTTGATATTGATGAATAATTTTGTATTTGTTTGTTTGGTTATTATGATAAATAAATGATTAATGTTTCGTTAGTTGATTGTGATAAAAAATTTGTGCGTTTCGTACTTATCTTTTACGGAGTAATAATGATGAAGAAAAAAATCAAATATTGTTGGACTACAATAATAATGAAGAAAAGAGTACAAATATTCGAACTCAAAAAAATTGTAATACAACAATACAATTAGTCACTATCAGAGTCATTATTTTCTACATATACAACATCTTCTTCTGTATCAGAACCGTCTATTCATTCTCCTTCTTCCTGATAATAAGCATTTTGTTGTTCTTCATGCATTTCAACAATTTCGCGCTCAGATGGAATTGTTAGGCCCAGAAGGTGCGTTTCTGGCATGACTTCAACACTTCCCCCATTTGGATCACTTAGCTGAATGTGCTGGTTGACCGTCTCAACAATCAGTGGAGGTTGGAAAAAATGTTGCTGAAAAGCATCTAAATCAAC
This sequence comes from Cuscuta europaea, assembly GCA_945859875.1. Taxonomy (NCBI): domain Eukaryota; kingdom Viridiplantae; phylum Streptophyta; class Magnoliopsida; order Solanales; family Convolvulaceae; genus Cuscuta; species Cuscuta europaea. The sequence goes on along the minus strand of CAMAPE010000075.1, from coordinate 3,841,118 downwards.
GTCCTTGTGTTGAGTTTGTGATACAATTTTGCTCGGACGGACAGTACATGCACACACCCAAGGATTTTGTGTCCGCCTGGTTGAAGGATATTCTGTATAATAAATCTGGGCTGCTTGTTGAGCAAGTATAAAAGGCTCATTTTTCGTATACACGCGAGAGTGGTTGACGTCAATCATATTATACTTTGAATTTTTTCGCACACCACGTGTTGGATCAATCCATTTGCAGCGGAACAAAACGCATGTCAACTTTTTCCCAGCAGAAGGCATTTCCAGTTTGAGAATCTCGTGCAAGACACCAAAAAAATTGGTTTCCGAGTTATCATAACCGATTGTTGGGACACATAACCCGCTGTTCACTGTTGGTCAGCCCTGTCCGTAAGCGACTGTGTGATAGGTGTAACCGTTTATCACATATGACCGCCAAACTTTGGCGTAGGCACCAGGGCCCCACGATAATGATACTAACAAAGGGTCCACAATCCCACGGTTATTGATCTGTAAATTAAAACACGATAACATTGGGTAATTATTAAATATTATTAATTAATAATATATATAATTAATGTGTGTGTATGTATATATACCTGATGCTTGTACCACGGTATAAAATGAGAGTCCACCAATGCATCAATTTCATTGTCAGGGAATGCTGAGTACTCCGTTCTAAATTCACTGTGAAGTCAAACATGAAAATATTATAAATCAACTACCTTAATTGTTTATATATTACAAAGATAACTACAAATTTAACTTACTGATAAAACGATAAGATTTCTGGACAATTAATGAGCATATAAGTATGCGCAATTTGTAATTCTTTTCCCACGATGTATCGGTTTGTCCAAGCTCCTTTACCTCTACCTGGGTAATTGAAAATGGAAACTACATTTTCATAAAAATCCTCGCCAATGTCATCGTTTCGGGCATGTCTCTTTCTTCTAGTGATGACTTCACGCTCAAAATAAAAAGATGAGAACGTTGAGATTTCTTGTTGAAGATATGCTTGACAAATTGAAGCTTCAACGTGTGCCTTGTTGGTCACTTTCTTTTTCAACTCTCCAAGAAATCTGCAAAGTAAAATAAAAGTGGTACACATATTAATGTTGTTATGAAATAAATATTCAAAGATAAATGAAATTGTGACTAACCTTTCAAATCTGTACATCCAGCGATAGAAGACGGGTCCACCATTTAAAGCCTCATACGGAAGATGTATTACAAGATGTTCCATTCCATCGAAAAACGACGGAGGCATTATCTTTTCCAAATTACACATCAGCATGGGAACAGACTCTTCTAGTCTACGGAGGGATGCTGCATCCAAAACGCTTGAGCATATCGACTGAAACAACAAACTGATCTCAGTAATGCAGGACCATACGTGTTCAGGAAGCATCTCTTTCAGTGCAATTGGGAGAAGTCTTTGCATGATTACATGACAATCGTGAGTTTTCATGCTCGACGTTGTTGCAAGTTTGTCCATGTCCACGCATCTGGACAAGTTGGAGCAGTAGCCATCTGGAAACTTCAGAGACACAAGCCATTGTAATATTGATTCTTTTTGTGCTTGTGTGACTTGGTAGACTGCTTTTGGAATATTGTTGCCCTGATATTCTAGATCAATAGATAGTTCAGGCCTATCACACCAAATAGTCATATCTTTTCGAGATGCAAGACCGTCTTTAGTTTTACCTTTGAAATCCATCACTGTGTTAAATATATTGTCAAACACGTTCTTCTCAGTGTGCATGACATCTATATTGTGACGAATGAGAAGGTCTTTCCAATATGGTAACTCTCAAAAGATACTCCTCTTTGTCCACTTATGGGTATCACAAAACCCATATGGCTTCTTATTTGGTTCTTGCATAACCGTAGGAATACGTCGAACCCGGTTAAAAATTGCTTCCCCGGTCAATCTCGGGGACGGGGTGTCTTTTACCACTCTACCTCTAATGAAAGACTTTTTGTCCCTTCGATATCGGTGGTTTTCCGGGAGAAACTTGCGGTGACGATCAAAGTAGCTTAGTTTTTTACTGAAAGTTAGCCAATTGGCACCTGATTTCTCCATGCATATCGGACATCCCATAAGACCATGTGTGCTCCATCCCGAAAGCATGCCATAGGCAGGGAAGTCGCTAATGGTCCAAATGATGGCAGCTTTCATTATGAAATTTTGATCCCTTGAAACATCATATGTTGGTGTTCCAATGGCCCAAAGTTCTTTCATCTCCTCGATAAGGGGTTGGAGATAAATGTCTATTTTTTTCCCTGGATCATTGGGACCCGGACAGATTAGAGTCAAAAAGATAAAGTGACTTTTCATGCACATGTCGGGAGGGAGATTGTAAGGAGTTAACATGACCGGCCAACATGAATAGTTCTTCCCAAACTTTCCAAATGGAGCAAATCCGTCTGAACACAATCCCAGTCGCACATTTCGTGGCTCCATTGCAAACTGAGGATGACAACGGTCAAAGTGTCTCCAAGCTTCACAGTCCGAAGGGTGAGACATCATACCCTCTTTTGTTTCGTGCTCAACATGCCATGTCATGTGTTTCGCAGTAGCAGTCGAAGCGTACATCCTCTGAAGTCGTGGAGCTATTGGGAGGTAATACAGTTTAGACAATGCCGACTTATTTCGTGGTTTCTTTCTACTTTGAGGAACTGGTTTGTATCTGTTTCCACCACAGAACTTGCAGAATTCAAGTGTCTCATCATCCTTCCAGAACAACATACATCCTTTCGGGCACGCATCAATTTCTATATAAGGTAGCCCCAACTTAGACATTAATTGCTTCATGTGGTAATATGAATCCGGAAGGTTATGATCATGTGGTAGCATCCCTCCTATTGACTGCAAAACTCTAGTCATGCAAGTTTCGGGGAGACTGTATTCAGCTTTTATGTTCATAAACTCTGTAACGGCGGATAACTGAGAGTATCCCTCACAATCAGCATACAAGGATTGATCAGCTGCTTTTAAAACATCTTGAAATCTTTCAGCTAAACCTTCATCCACATAAGGTTCATAAAATATCGGATTTTCATCCTCATGTGGTTGATACGAGGTCGAAGCTTCAGGAGGATCGTTAGATGGTTGTGGGGGGTTGAACTGAGACATCGATGCACCGTATGCGTCATATACCATACGTTGCTCCAATCTCATTTCAGCAGAGTCTCCCCACGCACTCATCTCTGCAGGGAGGTTACGAGACGAACCTACCATTTGTGGTAAAACAGATGGATCCAAAGGTTCGCCATGAGAAGTCCAATTGTAATAATTGGGAAGGAAACCGTCCGCGTACAAATCCCACCCAACTTCTTCTGGGTGTTTAAATTTGAGATTTTTACACTTTGAACATGGACATATGATTTTATCACCACTCATATAAGCCGGATGTTCAAGTGTGAATTTAATAAACTCCTCAACTCCTTCAAGAAAATTTGATTGCATTCCGTACAATACCGCATGTTTATCATACATCCAAATTCTATTTTGTCTATACATTATGCCTGAATATTATAATAAAAAAATTATACAGGTTAAAAACTCTAAATTATAAACATTACCAACATATTATATGTGGAGTATTATTAATATATTAAAACCAACTAATTCCCTAAAATTCCCTTAAAATTAACGAATTCCCTTAAAATTAACTAATTTCCTTAAATTTCACTAAATTTCACTAAAATTCCCTTAAAATTAACTAATTCCCTAAAATTCCCTTAAAATTAACTAATTCCCGTAAAATTAACTAGTTTACTTAAATTTCACTAAAATTTCCTTGAAATTAACTAATTCCCTAAAATTCCCTTAAAATTAACTAATTCCCTTAAAATTAACTAGTTTCCTTAAATTTCACTAAAATTCACTAAAATTCCCTTAAAATTAACTAATTCCCTAAAATTCCCTTAAAATTAACTAATTCCCGTAAAATTAACTAGTTTACTTAAATTTCACTAAAATTCACTAAAATTTCCTTAAAATTAACTAATTCCCTAAAATTTCCTTAAAATTAACTAATTCCCTTCAAATTAACTAGTTTCCTTAAATTTCACTAAAATTCACTAATTCCCTTAAAATTAACTAATTCCCTTAAATTTCACTAAATTTCCTTAAAATTTCCTTAAAATTAACTAATTCCCTAAAATTCCCTTAAAATTAACTAATTTCCTTAAATTTCACTAAATTTCACTAAAATTCCCTTAAAATTAACTAATTCCCTAAAATTCCCTTAAAATTAACTAATTCCCTTAAAATTAACTAATTCCCTTAAAATTAACTAGTTTCCTTAAATTTCACTAAAATTCACTAAAATTCCCTTAAAATTAACTAATTCCCTAAAATTAACTAATTCCCTTAAATTTCACTAAATTTCACTAAAATTTCCTTAAAATTAACTAATTCCCTAAAATTCCCTTAAAATTAACTAATTTCCTTAAAATTAACTAATTTCCTTAAATTTCACTAAATATCACTAAAATTCCCTTAAAATTAACTAATTCCCTAAAATTCCCCTTAAAATTAACTAATTCCCTTAAAATTAACTAGTTTCCTTAAATTTCACTAAAATTAACTTAAAATTAACTAATTCCCTTAAAATTAACTAGTTTCCTTAAATTTCACTAAAATTCACTTAAAATTAACTAATTCCCTAAAGTTCCCTTAAAATTAACTAATTCCCTTAAAATTAACTAATTGCCTAAAATTTCACTAAATTTCACTAAAATTCACTAAAATTCCATTAAAATTAACTAACGTCCAATAATTAATATTATTAAACTATAAACATGCACAATACGTTAATGACATTAATTTAATCCACAATACTAAAATTATCAACATCTTAATCTTATTAATAATGCACATTTAACAATTTACGTACTAAATTAAATAATATGAGCATATATATATATAATAAACACATTTAAATTAAATTAACTAACCCTAATTTAAATCATTATTAATCCTAAATTAGGCCGCCTTAATTAACAATAATTGCCAATATAAAGAAATCATATACTTATATTTAATCATATATATATGTTGAGGGTAAATCCCGTAGATCCGAAAGCCCAACACGAACTTTGGATATATCAGGAATGGCCCAGAATCAAAGCGTATAAGAAAATATAAGATCTGAACTAACTAAAACTCGAAAGCTCACTTGTATTAATTAACCAATCTGATTACAAGGAAATTCCCGATCGGTATGTCGAAAACTATGCTTTAATACAAGAAGTAAGGGCAAATGATGCTATTCTAGAGCTTGAGTATTGAAATGCTAACCCTTACAATGACTTGAAACCTTCTATTTATACTAATGGAGAGTATGGACTGTCTCATGCTGATTGACCGTTGTTCCACCGACTTGGTCATCCATGATTCCACTTGCTGATGGCATAGTCTGGCATTAATTGCACCTGGCCACTTGCTCGGACGGGATGTTGGGCTGTATTGAAGATGTTATCCAATTGGTCCAAGTATGATATATAGCCCGAACCGCGTTCGGTATGTCTTCATACTGGGCCAACCTTTATTTGGGCCGAACTCCGTTCGGTATCTTTTCTTACTGGATCTATTCATCATAGAGTGATGGGCCCGTTGCTTGGGCCGGATATCTTGGGCCTTCCCGATCTGGGTGTTGGGCCTCTAGGTCAATATCCCAACAATATATATATATATATATATATATATATATATATATATATATATATATAAAGTCATTTGAATTAAATAATACTTACATTTATTAACTAATATTAATAATATGCATTTAAATTATATTTAATCATATATACTTACATACGTATTTAACTAATTTACGTAATTTTAATCCTATATTTTAAAATTAATAACATATGTATTGCCAATATTATATTTAATAATATACTTACATATGTATTTATTAACAAATTTACATATTTAACTAATTTACAAAAAATACGTAATTCAAATTACATACCTTATCTGCATAAACAGGAAAAATGATATGAGATGGGTAGATTACATCCTTCAATTCTATCTGGAATTCTATCTGGAGTACGTAGAAGGTGTGATTTTGTTGAATGAAGCCGAGACCGCATATATAAATTTTGTAGTCACGGACTTAGTCACGGATGTGTCCGTGACTACATATTTTTTGTACTTTAAATTTGGAACGTTGAAAAAATCAATTTTGCACTTGTCACGGAATTAGTCACGGACGTGTCCGTGACTAACTGTAGTCACGGTACTAGTCACGGACTTGTCCCGTGACTAATTTCAAATTTAAAAAAAATCCCGCCGGAGGCGAAAATGGGTTGGCCGGAACACTTTAGTCACGGACTAGGTCCGTCACTACCTATAGTCACGGACGTAGTCACGGACAAATCCGTGACTACTTTTTTTTAACGGTTCCGTGACTAAACCGTGATTAGAACCGTGACTAACTAGTCACGGACCAAATCCGTGACTACGGTCCGTGACTACAGGCGAATTTTTTTGTAGTGATATCGGCTTCCCGCCCAGGGGTGGGGACGTTCGTCCCCATGAGTTTGATTCCTGTTTCAAGCAGGGTCTGGAGTCCTGCGAGACGTGCATCTGGCGCTGCCCCTGGGCTAAGTTGCTCACCTGTACTAGGATACGTACATCTCCTGGAACCGAACCTCCCCTGTTTGGGACGAACCTCTTCCCTTCCTTGGGCTGTCTCCAGGGGGTCTCACTAGAAGGCTTGGGCTTTGGGGACGTTCGTCCGGTAGGCCCCTGATGCGACGGTTGCCTGGTGTATTCTGGCTCTCTGAATGTATCCGGACGTACGTTCGTCTCCTGAACTAGGGTACAAGTCTCTGAGCGTATTCTGGCTCTCTGAATGTATCCGGACGTACGTTCATCTCCTGAACTAGGGTACGTACATCACTGAGCATATTCTGGCTCTCTGAACATATCCGGACGTACGTACGTCTCCTGAACTAGGGTATGTACGTCTCTGAGCGTATTCTGGCTCTCTGAACGTATCTGGACGTACGTACGTCTCCTGGGGCCTTGTTCACTGTATTTCCGTATTCGGGTGTCTTCATGAGCTGCCTTGTTGGGGACGTACGACTTCCCGTCTAGGGGGAGGATTTCTTGTCAAATAGGCTGCAAAGGTCTGGACGGGCCGAAATGGACCGGGTAGGCCTAAATGGGCCTCACCGACTGGATTCCGTATTGGGGTGATGTCTTTTCCAGTATACTATTATCGGAAAGTGTACTTTTTAGAACAAAAGTCCTTAAATCACAAATATTAATTAGTTACAGGACAAAATTTGCAAGTGACTAAAGTTACGAGACTACTAATGAAAACGGTCAAAAGTTACGAGATGAGAATTGCAAATATCCCTTAAAATTAGTACGTAGTAGTATTTTTCTTGTAAAATTGTGTTACATATTTTAAGTGCTATGTTGATTTGTTCTTTGTCTAGGGCATCAATATTTCTAAAGACGGCCCCGAGAGGAGGTGACATAGTTATTAAGAAAAGTAAGTTTATGTGGTTGGTATTGAATTGATAAAGTGAGAATGATTTAGATCCACACAAAATTTATCAAATTTGATATGAGACAATTTGAGTGAGATTTTTCGAAAAGGTAAAATGAGACAGGTTTTGTGAGACGGAAGGAGTAAGAAAACGAAACATAATTAGAAGTTATGGACTAAAGATTATAATGATCAATATTAGACTCTTAACATTTAACAGAATATGTTTGATGCTAAAAATGCATTGATGTTAAATTAAAAGAAGTCATGATTTTCAATTAAAATTACAAAAAGAAGTCATGATTTGGTAGTCATAAGTCTCTATCTTCTAGTTTTTGTACTGTTTAAAAAGTCTATAAAAGCTTCTAGTTGTATGTTCGACATGACAATTTTTAAGAGTTTTTCAAAAATAAAAGATCTTTTTTGAGATGTTACAAGGAGTAACATCTGAAAAAAGTTTGTGACTTTTAGTATTAATTATTCTTAACAGTTTGTAGACCAAAAGAATTAAATCAAACAATCAGTTTTTTACCAAACAGGTACTATCTTTTGTTTTTAAAATGTTTTCAGTCACTAAAAACTAAAAGTTACTCCCTCCGTCCCATATTTATCTCTTGAAGTACAAATGGCACACAGATTAAGATAGTGAGAAATGTGTGGTGTAGAGTTGTGCAGAGGAAAGAGAAATGTGTAAGAATGTGTGAGAATGGTTGTGAACCACAAATTTTTTACTAAAAAGGGAAAGAGGTGATAAATTTGGGATAGACCGAAAAGGAAAGTATGAAGATAATTTCGGGACGGGGGGAGTATAAAAGAAAACGGGTATTAGCCCTAAATAGGAGTAAAATAAGCCCAAAATTTAACATTAGGAGTACAATCCTTTTATTACCAAAATAGGACTAATATATATCTCTTCTTCCCATTCTACCCCTTCCTATAATTTCCAATAGATTTATTTTATTAATAAGAAAACATAGTTTTATTTATAAAAAATAATAAAATATTTATAAAATAATAATGAAAACGTGAAAAAATAAAAAAAATAAAAAAATTAAAAATAATAAATAAATTATTTAAAAAAGTCCAAATAATAAAATAAAATACCTAAAAAATATTTAAAAAATATGTACGTCACTGCCAACGCGCCCTCTACCTCCCAGCACCACCGACTCCGGTAGCCGAAAAAAAATGTCATCCTTTGTAAAAAATGCCACATTTCTCTGAAAATGCCATGAAGATGACATCTTTACTCTTTGAAAATATTCAGCTTTTGCTTGCTTTCTCTTCAAAATTGTCATCATGATGATATTTTTTCCCCAACTTGGCAATCTTTTCCGGCGACCGGAGGTTGCGGTGCTGGAAGGTGGCTGAGGTACTGGTTGAGGTCTATATATATTTTAATTATTTTTTACGTTTTTTTTTTAATTTCTTTATATTTTATAATGATTGTTTAAAAATCCTATTATCGAGGACAAATGAAAGGGTAGAATAGGAAGAGTTATACCTATTTGGGGAATTTAAACTTTAAACTCCTATGATTGCAATTATCCTTTTATTTACTCTTATTTAGGTAAATATCCCAAAAGAAAGCCACAAAAGTATATTTGCATCCAATTGTGTCACCGAATCAAACATACCTGTAATCTACGGACACATGCTTAGGCCCAACCATGATATGTCCATTTGTGATGTACGAAGTACGAAGTATATCATAGATATACGTCGTCAGTTTTCCCACATGGATAAGCATAGACGAACACAGTGCTCAAGCTGAAGGCTCTCTGGAACCATGGCTTCCTCTTCAACACATTCTACTCTCACTCTATCCACTTCACTTGTTCAACAGCAACTCAATTCATGCACCCACAGTCTTCCGTTCAAAGCTCTGTCATTCTGCTCCAACAAGATTTTTTCCATCAACCCTCTCAATCTTCATTGCAGAGAGAGAAAGCCGCCCCTTTTTAACTGGGCTGAAAATGGGCATTCTTCCAAATCAATCATTTTGGCTGCTGCTGCTTCTGTCTCCTCTGAAACAGATGTTTCTGATGAGGATATGGAAGAGCCTGCTGCTTCAAGCGCTCCCACAAAGCCAAAGACAGGCAAGGCCGCTTTGCTTCTCAAGAGGGACCGAGTAGGTCTATTTTACACATCGTCTGTGTTCTTCTTTACATGAATTATGGGATTTTCGCTTCATGAGACCTAGGTTGTGATTAATTCTTGGGGTAATATGTGTGAGAAAAATCAACAATTCCATTTTCACTTGGGAGTGGATATGTTTATATGATGAATATGCATAAAACATTTTTTTGTAAGAGTGAGGTTGGCTTCCACCTCCGGGTGACTATTATTGGGATTTGAGATCCCATTAGCAGCCGTAGTTTAATACCAATGTTGAAATCAGTATGTTCTTTCCTATTCTTAGTTCAATTGACCTATGTGCTTGAGTAGTTGAGTGTAATGGGCTGCCATACTAAATTAGTTTAAAGTCAATTAAGTTCAAACTAATCATCCGTCTAACTAAGAATAAAAAAGAGCACATAGGTTTTAAGATTGATTTTCTGTAACGAGCAAACATCTTGTATGGCATGTCAAGCCACCCCAAAGTGGCCAAATATGAACATACACAACTAGTCCATATCAGGAATGAGGTTGAATAGAATGAAACACCAAAATCATAATCGTGATGAGCTTTTAAGTTATACTACGTATCTCTGTTCATTAGGATATACCATGGTAGGGGCTTTATTATGGAAAAAATATTAAATTTAGAATGACTTGCATCGCCTGTAGTAATTAGTAAAGGTTGTCTTCTTGTTGGGGTTTGAGGAATGGACGTTTATGTGAAGGTATTATGTAATACTTCAAACTTCTATTTATAGTTTTGGAGGATCGTCACTGATACATATGTATCTTATATTCCTGATGCGAGGCGGTTCTTTCTTAAAAGACATTGAACCAATGTTTCTCCTTGATTTTTACTTTTCCTAAACTCTTGTGCGCACAATATGATGTCTTTAGCAACCACTTAGGTTATATAGTTTGGATGAGAAAGAAGGGAGGGTTTTATACTAAACTTTCTTGTTTGTGGCTGAACCTAAGAGGTTTAAAGGTCAACATGTCTTGTAGCCCTGGAATTTCATCTTTTGGCATTTGAGATACCAAGAATAATCTTGTTTTTTGTAAAGTTTTGTCTTAATTTTTTTGTTAGGTGCTTCCTTTTAACCATTATCTATTCACATGATCTATAATCTATTAAAAATATACTACCCTCATCCCTTATTTATCTCTTGGGTTCGACTTTGCGCTGTTATTAATAAAGTGAAAATTGTGTGCTTGAAATTTGTTTAAAGGAGAGATAAACAATAACAACCACATTATCATTTCCTTACGATTTTAAAAGGAAAGAAGAGACAATCTAAGGACGGACGAGAAAGGATAGAATGAAGATAACAAAGGGATATATGGATTATGGAGTTGTAAGATTAGATGAGTGGCTGAAAGTCCTTTTATATACTCCCTTCGTCCCGAAAAGGTTGGCCAAAGTTGACTTTCACGTGGATTAATTAAGTAAAAATTGTGTGGTTGAAATTTGTGCAGAGGAGAGAGAATAATTTTAGCCACATATTCCTTACTTTAAATGGAAATGGAAAATCTTTTTGGAACATCCAAAAAAGGAAATTTGGCCAACCTTTTCGGGATGGAGGGAGTAGTTTATATGATGATATGGGTGTGGGTCATATTTTTGTTCATCTTTTTTTGAAATACTCAAATTAGTATCTGAAACCATTTTGAGTTCATCCTGTAAGCTCAAATGGAGTATTTTCCTACTTGTTTGAATGGTGTTCTTGCTTACACTTTTTAACAGAAAAGGTCCAAGAGATTCTTGGATATTCAGAAGTTAAGGGAAAGTAGGAAAGAGTACGACTTGAAAACAGCCATATCATTGCTCAAGCAAACAGCAAGCACAAAGTTTGTGGAAACATCTGAAGCCCATTTCCGATTAAACATTGAGCCGAAATATAATGACCAGCAGTTGAGGGCGACCGTGAGTCTTCGGTCTTCTTATTGTTTATTGAAGCACACATTGGCTCTAGTCACACCTGATGTGACCTGCATTATTAGTCACTTCAAATATCTTGATCTTTTCTATTTCAGGTAAATTTGCCCAAGGGAACCGGCCAGACGGTCAAAGTGGCTGTGCTTACCCAAGGTACTCTCCAGATTATTTGTTGATCATCTGGCATGGATTTATAGCGAGTTCTTTTATGTACAGCAGTTAGTATTTTGTTGGGCTCATAATGTTACTAATAATGTTCCTCCTCAGGCGAGAAGTTTGATGAAGCAAAAAATGCCGGAGCTGATCTTGTTGGCGGCGACGATTTGATAGAACAAATAAAAGGAGGTTTCATGGATTTTGAAAAATTAATCGCAACGCCAGATATGATGGCTAAGGTGTCGTTTCATGGTCCTGTACTCTTGTTGTCAATTTGCTTTAGCAACATCTGTTTTATATTCAAGAAATATGTGTTACTTAAAATTTCATAACAAGTTTTGAATAATGTATAACATTCTGAAAAACTTATGTGCATCCGGCTGCCCTTTAATCTGATAAACTAACAGTCACAATATGCTGCTCACTTAAATGAACATAACTACTCTCCCAAAAAACTTAAATGCTTTTCCACACTGCACTCTTCTAGAATTCAACTGAAGAGGTGTAGCCATTCCCCCACCCCCACCCCCCATTTCTATGTTTTCTTACTATCTGAGCTTTAATTATCCTAAGTTTGAATAAGTTAGTGTGCAACTCTCAAATGATACATTCTTTGTCCCTAAATTAGTGTCCAATTTGATATGGCACACACTTCATTTTCATTTCATTTACCCCAGTGCCGCAAAGGCTCCCACCTACGGTGGGGTAAGGGAGGGTCGGATGTACGCAGTCTTACCCCTATACTAAAGCACAGAGAGACTATTTCCGGATAACCCATAGTGAAAATCGCGTCCAAAATTGCATGGACTGACTGGTCCTCCATAACAAAGAAGCGCAGAGAGTTTAGTGAGTCATTTTGCTTTATTCCATCATAATCTCAAGCCAAAAAATAATGAATCTTTGGCTCCATTGAAAATGATGGAAAATATGGCACACACTTAAAGAAAATAAAAATAGTGTAATAGAGATTTACTTAACATTTACCGCAACCTCAATTATATGAGAAATATCAGGTCCAATCTCTAAACATGAATCATCTCATTCTTCACTTAAATTTAAAGAAATTAATTTAAAACTAAATCTCTAATTCTTCTGATCTTCGAATCTTTGTTCTTGAGATCTTCAAATCTTCACTCTTCGGATCTTTAAATATTTGTCTTTTATTTTCGAATATTTAAGTCTTCGATCTTCCAACCTTCAGATATTCTTACATTAAGAAATCTTCTTAAAGGGACTCCGGTCTTCAAATAGCTTAATTTTTTAACAAAAGGACCGTTTTATGGTTTGATCTTCCATTAAAGGGCTTCTCAAGATATCTGCTTTGTTCTTCAATTGAATCAAAGTTCAATTTTGATTTGAAGAATATCTTTTAACACCTTGAAAGTTAATCTGGACGGGATTAAATGAGATTCTTGATAAACAGAAAGTCAAACGGAGCTCCAAAATAAATTTCCAACAAGTATAAAATTTCTTGAGTAACTTGGATTTATTTTATCAAGAACACTAGACATCTCAACAGGTTCTTCACGAGTTCTTAATAAAATTCTTGGAACAGTTTCTTCAGAGCTCTTCAAAAAATCTTCTCTCAAAATTCTCCAAAACTTTTCAGCGTTACTTCGTCCAGAATTTCTTCAGAATTTCTGTCTAGAAATTCTTGGTTCATTCCTCTCAAACAAGACCCCTATTTATAAATATGGAGGGGATGGCACATATGTATTAGGGATCCAAAGTTTCATCCATATGTAAAGAGTTTCAAGTGGAATGGGATTGATCTCCATTTTCGTGTATTTTCGACTCGTTCAATTAATATACGCCTTTTTAAACCATATTCATGCTATCCAGTAATTCGGACAGGTATTCATCCAGATTCGTCCTACATCAATATTCTTTCCCATGCATGCCAAATAATTCCATCTGCGATTAGCATATAACTCCAGCCACATTAGGTGTCGGTATAAGATGAGAATTCTTCTTCTTGGCTGAATCAACTTCAAAGTCATGTGGCTTGAGAGTCCCAACTCTATTTTTGATGTGAAAGTAAACTCCTTTAGAGTAATGGGTCATAATTTGAGCCTGGTATCCAATTTTAATAATTCATTTGGGCTTTAGCATTTAACATGCTGCATCGGGCTCTAATAATAGAGCCATGAATTGATCAAATATCAAAAAGTTAATTAAAATTTCAGTATCCACACGCATATTGCTCTCTTGTTAAAAGGAAGTGGGCAGTAACTTTGAGATGGATGAAAAAAGAAAGTATGCAGATAATTTAGGGACATAGAACACATTTTGTTTTTCAATCTCGTATGCTATTTGAGTGCTGGTTTCTCTAATATATGCTGCAGTACGTTTTGTGCTTCTTCTGTCCTTATAGTCTGATACTGGCCAAGTGACACAGAAGCATGTTGGACGTTCTTTAACATGTCTCTTTTTTGGAGGAACCTCTGTGATAATTAGACTTAATTACTAGTTAATATTACTTGCATCAGGTTGCGAGTTTAGGAAGAATCTTGGGTCCTCGGGGGCTCATGCCAAATCCAAAGGCGGGCACTGTAACGACAAATTTACCTCAGGTATGCTTTCTCATAAGCTACTATTTGGGACATATCTCTTCATTTTTACATCCTGTTTGGTCTTGTACTCTTATCTAGTCTAAATCTTTCTGGTTTTTGCTATGGTTTGGTCTCAATCATTCTGGTCTGGTTTGATATGAACGTTAGTGATCATGTCCACTTTTCTTGTCTGAAATACAGCACCAGTTATCGTCTGGTGTAATATGAATCTTTGTAGCCAGTTCTGATTTAAATATTTTAGTTCGGGTTATGTGCATGTTTGGTGGACAAGTTTATCAATTTTTTTTCTTGTTCCGCAGGCCATACAGGAATTTAAGCAAGGGAAGGTTGAATATCGTGCAGACAAGACCGGGATTGTCCACTTACCATTTGGAAAAACTGGGTTTTCAGATGAAGACCTTATCCAAAACTTTCTTGCTGTTGTGGTATGTGTTTTCTTCTTCGTCGTCTTCAATTTCACACTATTTTCTCTCCGATTCATATGTTACATGTTTGTACCGGACATGATCGGGTACCCTATCTGTAATTTACAGAAATCAGTGGAAGCGAACAAGCCATCGGGTGCAAAAGGAATGTACTGGAAAACTGCTCATGTGTGTTCATCCATGGGGCCTTCCATTCGGTTAAATGTAAAGGAGATGTTGGAGTTCAAGCTTCCAAGAGATGCTTGATTATTAACGTACACTCTGACCTGTAAAGTGTATCTTGTGAAACCGGAGAAGCTCCGTTTGGCACCTATGCAAGCTTCTTGCAAGTCTGTATTCCCTTTTGCTTCCCAGAAGTTTGAATATCAGTCCAATATACTACTAGCTTGTATGCCTGCAAGGCAAGCTAGTATTATCCATTTAATTAAATGAATTATATGTCTAATGTAATTTGTTAAAACCATGTTTATAAAAAAAGGATGACACCCTATATCTGAGGGGTTCCTTGATCAGACATAGGGGTGGACCGGTTCCGGTTCGGGCCCGGCCGGGCCTCGGTTCATGAAGGGGAGGCCTGGAACCGACCCGGGTAACCCCCGGGTCCGGGCCGGGCTGGGCCTCGGTTCTAATTTTTTTTTTTTTTGGCTTTTCCTATTTAACCCCCAACCCTCCCCCCTCACCCCCAAATCAACCCTAACCACCTCAAATGGCCCAAAATACCCAGCCCAACCCAAAAATTTAAAAAATAATAATAATAATAATAAATTGTCCCGGCCCAGGCCCGAACCGGCTGGGCCGGTTCACCTTTTGAAGGGCCCGAGCCCGAACCGCCATCCCACCGGGCCGGGTGGCCCGAACCGGTCAACCAACCGGTTCACCGGGCCGATCGGGGCCCGCACAGTAGCGGGCCGGTCTGGCTCTGGGCCGGTTGGCCCGGCCCGAGTCCACTCCTAATCAGACATGCAATTATCTATCTGGGACTGAGACGAGGTCAATTGAGTTTTAATTACAAACTGGTGGAGAGTGAGTGGGATTCCAATCAAAGTCTTTGCTTCAAATTCAAATTGAATTCGAGATCGCTCACTTATACAGCAACAAAATATCAATAAAAGTCACTTCACGCATATTCTCTGTTGCATGCATGCATTAGACGTATTAGAGTAGTCTTAAATACGATTTAATTTTATTTTATCAATGCTTATTTAAAAAAACTCATATTCCCTATTCAAAGCTCTAATCCGAGGAAAATGTTTTAGGAAAATTTTTAAACGCATTCGAGGAAAATGTTTAATCACATATTTTCAATGTGATAGTCTCGCACTCTGGTGGAGTGTAGTCACCCTGGTGGCATAGGAGAGACATAAAATACTACCTCCGTCCCAAAATGATGGTCTTGTATTTCCTTTTTGAGATGTCCTAAATGATGGTCATGTTTCCTTTTTTGGAAAGAAAGATGTGGTCCATATCATTTCATTTTATTATACTCAAATCTCAACCACAATTTTTACCTTTTCAACCACTTTATTAAAACTTGTGTCCAAAAGAAATGAGACCATCAAATTGGGACAGAGGGAGTAATTATTTTAATTTAATCTAGAGAAAGTGATGTGTAAGGAAAATGAAAAAAGAAAGATATACAAATGAATTGTAGACAATGTTTATGATAATATGGAGAATGGAGATCATATACATAAAAATAGTGAGATAGAAAAAAATGGAACCACGTGTAAAAATGTGTAGGAGTGGAGACACCCGCACGGGTAGCTCAGTTGGTCGAGTGGTGGGAGATTTGGAACAATGGATCAAGGTTCGAATCCCCGCAACGACCGGGTGGAGGTAACAGAACCTGAAATAAGGCTGCACTTCTGGTGCGCACGGGTGTATGGGCCTACTGCCATTCTGCTGACTGAGTCACCGTGACTAACCTCCCCACCATCCTGTCGGGTCGGGGTGGGGGCTCCTGGGGGTGGGAGATTCCACCTTTTTTGGAACAAAGTGTAGGAGTGGAGAGGACTAGACATCCCATCGGAGATGCTTTAAAAAATATAAAAGGTATAGTGGTTGTTTTACATTTTAATTTTCAAAAAGTAAGAAATAGTAATATACTAATATATCTCCATAAAAAGCAAAGGGTGAAATGATGGATAAATTGATAAAGTGAGAAAGTAAAAATTTAGTAAAATTCAATTTTTAGAAAAGTGTTATATTTGTGGGACGATAAAAAAGTAAATTGCATCACAATAGGACAATGGGGAGAAACCGAAGAATTAGATAGTTTGTATTGATAGAGATCAAAGAGGGATGAGTTAAATTCATTATACCCTTCTATTTGTTTCTTTTGTACACGTACTGTTTAGGCAGGGTCTGCTCAAAAAAGGTCAACCCTGAGCATGCTATTGACAACACACGACCTCAGATGATCAACAAGGTCAAATCTGAGTGGACCACTGAAGAGAGGAGAAAATACAATCTGGACAACATTGAAAAGGACATCTTTTACAAGTCCATTGATGACAGATACTTCAACAGAATCAAGAAGTGCAAAACCGCCAAAGAAATCTGGGATAGTTTTGAGCTCATTGGAGCAGGTGATGAGCAAGAGAAGGACAACAAACTAACCATTGCCAACAAGAAGTTTGATGACTTCAAACTTCTCCCTGGTGAAAGCATCTCTAAGATGTATGATAGACTCCTTACTCTCACTGGAGAAATATCTGAACTTGGCAAGGAACTCACCACCAAGGAGATCAACCTCAAAGTGTTGAGAGGTCTACCCTCAGCATGGAAAATGAAGGTGGTTGTTGTTCAAGCCAGCAAGGATGTGAAGACCTATCCTACAAACAAGCTCATTTCAGACCTCAAAGCTCATGAGTTCGAGATGATTGAAGAGAAAGAAGATGTACCTGAAGAAAGGACCATCATAGCCCTCACAGCCAGTACATCTAAGGTAAATGATTTTGATCCTTCAATACTTTTATCTGACGAATCTATGGCTGTTTTTTCCAGAAGATTCAAGAAGTTCATGAAGAACCCCAAAGATGGAAGAAGTCCATCTGCCAGCAGAAAACCATTCCAGAAGACCAAGTCTGCAGATACTAGTGGGGAGCTTCTCTGCTACAACTGCAGGCAGCCTGGACATTTCAAGGCAAACTATCAACACCCCAGAGTGTCCAAGAGACAAGGACAAGATGGAGAGAAGAAATATGAAGACAATGCTAGAAGAAGGAAAGATCTCGTCACAAAACAGCTCGAGAAAGATCCTCTTTCTGAGATAGAATCGAGATGTGATTCTGATTCTGATGAGGCCTTCTGTTGCCTGGATACTGAGACAGATGACTTATGCCTCATGGCCCAATCTGATGATGAGGTAATCTCTTCCTCTAATTCTCGTTTTTCTTCGGTAGGCACAACTTTAAATGATGATGCAATGTCATCATTGTGGGAAGAGTTTAGAACTATCCAAACCACTTATTCTTTAGTTAAAGAAGAAAACAGTAAGCTAAAAGTTGAAATCTCTAACTTAAGAAAAGAGACTGAGGTAAAAATCAATCTCTTTATTGAGGAAAGGGATGAACTTGAAGCTGAAAATGTTTCTCTTCTTGATAGAATAAGATAAATTAAGCATTTTGAGGTCAGATACAATAGCCTGATGAAAATGCAAACTTCTCTAAAGGCTGTTGATATTGATCAAATGCTTTCCCCCGTTTCTGGTCTTGGATATGTTAGAACATAATCCGGTGAGCCTTCTGTAAGGCCTAGCACCAAAGTTGCTAAGGTTGATAAGGTCATAGAGCCACGGATCTCTAGCCCCATTTGCCATGCTGGTATATCTGGTACCAAGGTTACTCATGAGGAAGTCAGACCAGAAAAAGGAAAGATAAAGGTTCAACAGAAACTCATTTTTAAGATTAATGAACCTGGCAGAAAACCTAACAACAGAAAAGGTTTTCAGAAGAATCAAAGACAAACCCACAACAAACAACCTCATGATAACCGTGCTAGAAATGATCACCAGAAAGGCAGGTATCAAGAGAAAGTTAATTTTAGACAGAAGAGGTTGACTGGTCAACTTCAGAAGCCCAAGGCTAACCACCCATCTGCTCTTGATAGTATATGGGACTTCTTTCCTACCAAGAAAGCTATGCAAAAATATGTAAACAGGAAGCATGACCCTCACAAGCATCTGCCCAAGGTGAATCACACTTCAGTTTACTATGACTACCAGATCGACAATGGGTACCACCCACCAAGGTTTCACTTGATGAGACCAAAGTGGTACCAACTACCAAGACTCCATGACCCCCTAGGACCCAACAGTGTTTGGACCTAAATCTTTCTTTTAATTCTGCAGGAACACTGTGCTAGATATAACAAGAATGGTTTATTGATAGTGGATTGATAATCCCAAAACTTAACAATCAAACAATCATAACAGGTATAAAGAAGCAGATAGAAAGATATGAAGATGATCAAAACCGAATCTGGTATACCGTATGAACTGGCCGCTGCTCTCCCTGGAGAAGGAGAGCAGTGGCAAACCCTAATCTCTCTATCTCTATGCCTCTAAACTCTAAAGCCTCGAACGTTAGTTAGGGTTCCCGTAAGTTATCCTCCTTTTATAGGAGAAGTTGGCTAACTTACGGGTTACAAGGAAGCTAACGGACTGATACACATTTGTGGCCCGTATTATACGTTTAATTGATAAATACACAAATACAAAGATATTTAATTAGATTGGACATCATAAAATATTCCTAACAATCTCCCCCTTGGTGTTCAATCGTGTTGAATCGGCATTGCAGCGCAGATATCTTTGTCTTTGTTGTTATTCAGCTTCTTTTGTCTTTGAACTTGACTTCTACGAAGGCTTTATGAAGAAATCCTTGCAATCTCCCCTTTAATGTTTTCTTGGCAGTTTGATCTTTGAAGTCGGGGCTTGAGGAATCTTTTTCTTGTAATCCTTGCCTTCCAGAAGTTGCTCTAGATCAGCTTGGATGAAGTCTGGTGACGCCTCTAGAATGAATGTTCTTTGAAGAATAAGGGACGTGCATGGGATTCATCTTCAGTATATTAGTATTTGACCTCTGTCTCCTCCACAATGTAGTCTTTTTGACTATTTGGAATGAATGCATTTGAGGAGAACTTGTCAGTGGCACAGCGGAACATAATGATGATTGACTTATGAGCGTAGCTGACCATTTGAGTTGCAGAGATAGTAGAGAGAGTGTTGGAGGAGAGAAGTGTCCCAGAATGATTTTTTTGACAGTTAACAGCATGTGGACCACTCTCCCCCTCATGACGATCCAATGAATCAGGGCGTCGTGCCTTTATTCTTTTATCCTGCGGAAAATAAAGCAGGAAAAACAAGCAGAATTTAAAGAAGATAACGTAGCCCCCCGAGGTCGTGTAGACGCCCGTTATCATCACTATAGAGTTAAACTCTGATGTGATGGCCTGAAAATGATGGTGATTCTTATGTTGCATCAGCAGGACTTTCTTCCAATCATTGGTCTACATCTGTAATAGATGAGCCCTATGGAAGTTCTCGCGGGTCTTGAAGACTTGCAACTGACTCAAAAAGTGCGTCTGTGTCCTAGAAAATTTCAAAATATTTGGGAGTGAGTAACTATACACGACGTGATCAATGAAAGTTCAATGGCATGGGGCTGAGGCCACTGTAGTCAGTATTACTTGCCTCAGAAGGAGACAATAATGAGAGATGAGGTTCCCCGTGAAATGTGATTAAACACCTGTCTGTTGGGAGACAAGTGAGTGGTCTTGGGTAGGGTTAAGCATGCACTGTTGGACAAGATGCAGTGACTTCTACCCGGGATCTGATTAAATCAGTCCTGAACCTATGGGGATTGTCCAGAGTATTTGAGTGGCTAGGAGTAAATGTTCAATTCATAGCAGACAGTTGAGGTAGCAGACTCATCATTGATTATTGTATTCTTGCTCACTTGAGCCTTCTGCTACCTAATGCTCATAATGTTCACTCACTCACTCGCTCACTCACTCACTTACGCTCGGCTTTGTCCCTTGGGTAGGCTTAGTTGGGTTTACTAAGCCATAGGAACATGTTCTCTCATTACTTTCTTGATTTTCTCTCTGTACTCCCCCTCAACTGGAGCACTCGGTATGCTTTGTCATTGTTGGGCACCGGGGAGGATAACATTGAACACTCCCCCTAAAATGTTGCATTCGTTGAGAGATTCCTTGCTTTGTCGGTGTAAGGCGTCAGGAGGAGAAAACTTAACAATCAAACAATCATAACAGGTATAAAGAAGCAGATAGAAAGATATGAAGATGATCAAAACCGAATCTGGTATACCGTATGAACTGGCCGCTGCTCTCCCTGGAGAAGGAGAGCAGCGGCAAATCTCAATCTCTCTATCTCTACGCCTCTAAACTCTAAAGCCTCGAACGTTAGTTATGGTTCCCGTAAGTTAGCCTCCTTTTATAGGAGAAGTTGGCTAACTTACGGGTTACAAGGAAGCTAAAAGGATGATACACATTTGTGGCCCGTATTACACGTTTAATTGATAACTACACAAATACAAAGATATTTAATTAGATTGGACACCATAATATATTCCTAACATGGATGCTCCACGCACATGACAGGTGATAGAAGTTGCCTAACATAGTTCCAAAAGCTGAATGGACCAAGAGTTACCTTTGGTGGAAATGACAAAGAAGGTCAGACAAAGGAAAAAGGGAAGCTGATCAAGAACGAGCTAATCATTGATAATGTCTCATATGTCAAAGGCATGAAGTTCAACCTACTAAGTGCTAGCCAATTCTGTGCTAAAGGCTACACTGTTTAATTCACAAAGGATTTCTGCTATGTGAAGCATGAGACAACAAAGGAAGTGGTTCTTATAGCAAGAAGGAAAAAGAATATCTATGTGGTTGATTGGAAAACTGCTAAAGATGGAGTATGTCTGATAGTCAAGGGAGATTCAAAACTAAGCTGGGATTGACATAAGATGCTTAGCCATTTGAATTTCAAAACAATCAACAAACTGGCAAGAGAACATATTGTAGATGGACTGCCAGACATAGTGTACAAGAAAGAGACTCTCTGCAGCTCATGCCAGAAGGGAAAACAAGTGAAAAACACATTCAAATCCATGGTTGGAGATCTCTCTACTAGTCCTTTAAATCTCATCCACATGGATTTATTTGGACCAATTGAGACTCCAAGTGTTGGTGGCAAGAGATACACACTAGTCATGGTTGATGACTACTCCAGATATACATGGACAATCTTTTTGACAAAGAAAAATGAAACTCTTCAGAAGTTGCCCTCTCTGTTAAAGCAACTTCAGACTGAGAAGAATATGAAAGTCAGGACAATCAGATCTGACAGAGGAACTGAATTTGTCAACCAAGTCATTAAGGACTTCTGTGATCAAAATGGAACCTTTCATCAACTCTCTGCCGCCAGAACACCTCAACAGAATGGTGTAGCAGAAAGGAGGAACAGAACGTTGAAAGAAGCTGTAAGGACAATGATTGCAGAATCAGGATTACCAGTGAGATACTGGGCTGAAGCAATCAACACTGCATGCTACACCCAGAACAGAAGCATGATCAACAGGAATCACCAGAAGACCCCTTATGAACTATGGAAAGGAAGGAAACCCAACATCAGTTATTTCCATATATTTGGATGCAAATGCTATATTCTGAATAATGGAAAGGTGCATCTAAAGGTGTATTCATAGGCTACTCAAGCACAAGAAAAGCCTATAGAGTACTCAACAGAAGAACTCTACATGTTGAAGAATCTATACATCTAAAGTTTGATGATAGCACCTCTGTTGAAGAAGTAACATAGATCCTCAAGGAAGTCACTCTAGCTTACATAACTCCTGAATCAACGGAAGTGGTAGCAGTTAATCCAATGTTTCCAACACCTGCACCAAACCCCCTTCTGTTAAATGAAGATGAAGATTCAGAAGATGAGGAACCAGAGAAACCCAAACAACAACTGGCAGAACCTGATCTGACATGGTTAAGAGATCATCCTCCTAACCAAGTAATTGGACAAATCAGAAGTGGTGTACAAACCAGATCTGCCTCAACAAGAAGAGAAGCAATGTGTGTCTGCTACATCTCTCGGATGGAATCTATGACTGTAGAAGAAGCCCTTGCAAACTCAGATTGGATCAATGCAATGCAAGAAGAGCTTACTCAATTTGAAAGGAGCAAAGTGTGGGAACTTGTTCCTAGACCAAATCACCAGAATGTCATTGGAACCAAATGGGTATTGAAGAACAAAGCAGATGAAGATAGAAATATTGTAAGGAATAAAGCTAGGCTGGTAGCTAAGGGATACTGCCAAGAAGAAGGAATTGATTTTGATGAGACTTTTGCACCAGTTGCCAGATTAGAAGCCATCAGAATCTTCCTAGCCTATTCTGCCTACAACAACATCAAAGTCTACCAGATGGATGTCAAGAGTGCATTTCTGAATGGAGATCTGGAGGAAGAAGTTTATGTGGAACAACCACCAGGTTTTATCATTTTTTGCTCTATCTTCTTGTGTCTAAAAGCTTAGAAATGCCCTCTATGGTCTTAAGCAAGCTCCCAGAGCATGGTATGACACATTGTCCCTATTCCTAGTGAACCATGAGTTTACTAAGGGAAAGGTTGACAAAACTCTATTTCAAATCTTTGTTGCTAATCATATTCTATTAGTACAAATATATGTTGATGATATTATATTTGGAAATACTAATTCAGAATTATGCAAGAAATTTTCTCAAGTTATGCAGAGTCAATTTGAAATGAGTATGATGGGAGAACTGAGCTACTTCCTACGACTGCAAGTGAAACAAGTTCTAGAAGAATTTTTATCAACCAAGGGAAGTACACTAGAGACCTGATCAAGAAGTTTGGAGTAGAAGGAAAATCCTCAGTAAAGATTCCCATGAACACTTCTCAAGGAATTGGACCAGATGATGACGGAAAAGATGTTGATGCAACAACATACAGAGGAATCATTGGATCTCTTCTCTACCTAACTGCAAGCAGACCAGACATATCATTCTCTATTGGAATCTGTGCCAGATACCAATCAAAGCCCAAGGAGAGTCATCTAAGTGCTGCAAAAAGAATCATCAGATACATCAAAGGAAATCCAAATGCAGGCCTATGGTATCCCAAGGGAGGTAACTTTGAACTAATTGGTTACTCTGACTCAGATTTTGCAGGTTGCAGGTTAGACAGGAAGAGCACCTCTGGTCATTGCCAATTGCTAGGCGGGAGACTTGTCTCTTAGTTTAGCAAGAAGCAGAACTCTATCTCAACAAGCATAGCTGAAGCTGAATACATTGCAGCTGGGAGTTGCTGTGCTCAGCTACTCTGGATGAAGCAACAACTAAGGATTATGGAATTCAAGCAAAGGAGATCAAGCTTCTCTGTGACAACACAAGTGTCATTGAAATTACTCAGAATCCAGTCCTTCACTCCAGAACAAAGCATATTGAGATCAGACATCACTTCATTAGAGATCATGTTGAAAAAAGCATATATGCATGAAGCATGTGTCAACAGAAGACCAGCTTGCAGATATTCTATCCAATCCTTTACCTGAGGCAAGGTTTAATAAGCTGAGAGAAAAACTGGAAATGATGGATGAAATTCCCAGAGAAGGTTGAAAGAAAGACTTTTTGTTACAGATTCTCTGATAACAGAATTCCTATTGCAGAACCCCTTCTGTTCCTCACCTTGAACAGAGAACCTCCGTTCCTACTAGAACACCTGAGCAACAGAAACCCTTCTTATACCTAACAGAAGGTTGTGGACTTAGGAATTTTTGAGTAAACGGGTGACCTAGTAACTTATTGACGGTCTTTTACCCTTTTACCCTCAAACGTTATTTCAGCTGTATAACATTTATTGTGCCCCTTTTCATTTATTGGTACCTCGAAACCGCCAATAATCTCAAATGTCCACTAACCCAAAACCATATATTCCCTTCCCTTCAACCTAAATCGTTACTGCTCTCTTTACTCTCAAGCTTTCGAACTCCCATATCTCTCAAGCTCTCAAAATCTCAAAACTCTCTGCAATGGCTTTCATCAACATCAACGACCTTACTACTGAGGAAGTAGACATGCTGGTTGCCAACATCTACACTGGGATGAATTGTGACCTGTCCGCACTCCTAGAACTTGCTGCAAACCAAGAAACAATGAAGAAAATCATCCAGGGAATGGAAGATTCCCAACTGAATAAAGTGGCAGGTTACCATTTTAACTCCTACAGCATGAAAGATGTGGCAGAGCTCTATCTCAACGTCACATTTGAGGGAGAAATAATCCATTATCATGTCAACGGTGATGACATTACCCTCACACCGGAAAAGATGAACGCCCTTTTTGGGGTAGTGGAAGACCCCCAGGAAGAAAGCACTAAAGGATTCATCACTCTAGATGAAGTAAAAGTCACAGTTGAAACCTTTGTGGCGCTATATTGCAGACCATATGTTGGGAGTGTATCCAAGCTGAACATGAAGAAGAATCTGCTCCAAAGTGACTATGAAAAGCTCATCAACATTTTCCACAAGTGTGTCTGGAGCAAGAGCACTTCTACTGATGACCTAACTCTTCAGAATGCTAGAGATGTCTTTGTTGTTCACCATGGGATGAACATCAACTGGGGACAGGTAATCACCAAATCTCTTATTGATTTTATCAAAAAGAAGGTCAAGGACACCAATTTCTTCAAAACCCCTATGGGTTATGGCCTTCTTCTATCTGAGCTGCTGATGAAGACAAGAATAGGGCTGAGGAACCCTATTGATGCAGACTACACCAAACTACTGTTCCTAAACACTTCCAGTGATAGAAGGGTTGCTTTGAAAGCTGAACAGAAATGGTTAAGAACCCTGGAGTTCAACAGGGAAAGGGTTCAACAGAAGGTGGTCAAGCCCAAGAAGGCTGGTGACCAACAGAAGAAAGCTGTGAAGAAGCAGCAAAAACCCACCATCCCCTCAGAATCCGAGGAAGAAGAGCCTCTGGTAAGAAAGCCTGTGAAGAAGGCCACTACCAAGAAGACTGCCCCAGCACAAGTCCAGAAGCTGGTGGCAAAGGAGGCTGTAATCAAGAGGAAGAAACCCTCTCCCATCCCTACAGAGGGTACCCCTTCTGCCTCTCCCATTGCAAAGAAGGCCAGAGTTGTAACTCCTGATATTCATGGGGAACTTGATGACTCCACCCCTTCTGTTCAACCCAACAGAAATGCCTGACAAGGCAAGAAAATTGTTTTTGAGTCAAGTGACTCAGAAGATGAAGTGGTGGTGCAGGATGCCACTACTCAGGGGGAACCTCACAGCTCTCCCTCTGTTGCAATTCAAGACGAACCACTGATGATTCCCTCACCAGAACATCAAGAAGCCAATGAAAGAACTCCTGAGACTTCAGAACCTCAGGTGAACAATCTTACTCCCCTGGACAAGCAGTTTGTCAGAGTATTTGCGTGGAGGAGATGGAAAGTGGGATCTCTCTCAGAGCTCATCAGGATGTTCCCATACTATGTAACTGAGGAAGCTGAGGTTCTCAAGTGGGCAGATACAGAAGATGTTGAGAAATGTCTGGATAAGGGCTTCCTTCTATCTGTCCTAACAGAAAAGAAGAAGAATTTCAAAGGGAAGTCCACCTCCTCTACATTGCACACAGAAAACCTGACTGCACCCCTCTGAGAGAGAGAGAAGCTTTTGATGCTTGGGCCCTAGAGCAGACTTTGAAGAAATCTCTTAATCCCCAAAAGGGACAAGAATGAGGACCCTCTGACTCTGAAGTTGTTCTGGCACAGCTCATTGCAGAGTGGAGAAGAGCTCAAACAGGAAATGCTGAGGTAACTATTCCTACACCTCCTCCCTCTCCCTAACATATCAACACCCCTCCCTCACCTCCTCAGAATCCCTCACCCAAAATCATCACTCCATACACAACACCACCTCAATCCCATAACAAACACAAATCTCCTTCTCCACAACAGAAAACCACCCCCCAACAGAGCCCCTCCCCCAACAGAAACCCAACTCCCAAATCTACCCCTTCTCTAGCTGCAACTCCCTCCAAGGAGAAAACCCCCTCAAAACAGAAAACCCTTTCAGAGAAATCCAAACTCACCTCACCTTGCAAACAAACCCAATCCAACAGAAATCGCTCCCCTTCACCCCCTCCCTCCCCTCACAATCAGAAGACACCATCTCATCAGAAAACCTCTTCACACCAGAAAATCCCCTCACCCTAGAAATCCAAATCTCCTACCCCCTCTCAACAGAAATCACCCTCTCCAGCTGCCAAGTCCCCCAGGTCTTCTCATCATTCGGAGGCCTCCAAGCCTAAGAAGCAACCTCTCTTCCGTATTATCTCCTCAGACAGTGATAATGATGATTTCCTTACCTCATCCCTTGCCGGAGATATCACCTCTAAGAAACGGAATACACCCCCAAAGGAATCATCCAAGAGACCTCCCTCTTTTCAACCCCATGGCAATAGACCTCCTATGCCTAAGGCCAGAAATCTAGGGATGCCAGGATTTGAAGATGCAGAGCCACAAATTCCCTTTAACCAGTTTGTTGCAGCAGCAGAAGAGTTTGGTGATCAGATGCTGGATGGGATGAATAAGCTCGTTCTGATCAATGACAAGCATTATGAGCATCTAACCCACGTCAACCTCAATCTTGAGCTTGGGTTACAGCAGATTTCTGAGAAGGTTGCATCTCTGACCCAAACCTTGACGTCATTCATGAACTCATCAAATGCCAAAGTAGATGCAGTCTCAAGAGAAGTGGACGGTATCAATTCTATACTTTACTCCCACTCTCAGGCTCTCAACAAGCAGAATAAATCCATCAAGGAGATATCTGAATCCATTGATATACTACAATGGTATGCTGATCAATCTTCTGACCGATTCATGGAGATACAGTGTCTCTACAAGGATCATAAAGAGCAAACCTCAACTCTCCTTAAGAATGATAAGGAGAAGATGGTACTCCTTGAGGCAAGCACCAAAGATATCCAAACAGCCGTTGAGAAGCAACAGGGCCTGATAGAAGGACTTACCTCTGTTACTCAGACTTTACCAGAAGCCCTTGAACAGATTGCCACCACTCAAGCTTTAGAATTTCAAAAGCTTGCTATGATGATTGATGACCTGGATGATGCCAAAAAAGGGGAAGAGCATCCCCAGCAGAAAAAGAAGCAACCTCCCAGGATCTCAGCTGGTCCTTCTACTGATGTTGATCCAGTTCCCTATTTTCAAGCTTCCATTCAAAAGAAGAAAAAAGTTGGTATGGCCAGGCCCTCATCATCTCCTCACAAGAACACATCCAAGAAGAAGAAGGCCCTAAACTTCAGGGAATGGAGATTGGGGGGATCTCAGACAATTGACAGAAATCAATTTGAAGAAATGAAGGAGAAAATGACCCACACACAACAACAGAATCTCTATCTCGACAAAGATGGTCACGTGAAAGTCAGATATGGTGGCTCTCTCAAAGAAGTTGAGTACTGGTATCTCAATAAAATCCTTCCAGGGAAGGACATTCATGAAGGTGTCCTCAGCTACCTAGATTGCAAACTCTCACCAATACGGGCTTCTTGCCAAAGCTCTGGAAATCTCGTTGGGATTAGAGATGAAGTTAATGCAGAACTAAACAGACTGCAAAGATTGAAAGATCAAGCTATGGCTGAAGCTGCAAGGGAGAATGTGTAAAGGAACTTATCTGTAAACTATCCTCTAATAAAAACACATCTCTGCCTTTCATATTGTAAGGCAATTACTTCCTATCTATTTCTTGTTGTTTACTATTATGCTTGTTTGTATGCCCTGATTTACCTTGATTTATCTTGATTGTACTCGTACTCTTACTATTTTCCTATGCTAAGTTGCCCACCAAGAATTTTAATGAAAGTTTTAGTTTTTTTTGTGAAAGGCACTTCTCTGGAAATAGTTTAAGGGTTTTGGCATCATCAAAAAGGAGGAAATTGTAAGGAATAAATGTAATTAGATTTTGATGATGTTATACTAATTAGGACTTTAGAATACCCCCTTGTTAGAATTTATATATTAGACTTTTCTATGTAAAGTTTTCTTAGAATAGTCGACTGACAGAAGACCTCCAGACAGAAGTTGATTTGGCCCTCTGTTGAACCTCTATCATGACGGAAGACGTTCTGGTTCTCTGTTGGACCTCACCAGAACATGAGTACAAAAGGTCCTCTGTTGGCCTCTATCTTGACAGAAGAACTAAGGACTCTCTGGTAGCTTATTCCAACAGAAGTGCTCGAGACCTTCTCTGGTTGACTCTCTGGTAATTATACCAGAAGGCCTGACACTTAGAGAATTACTGATGATTATCCAAACCGGTGATTTCAACGAAAGATTCCTTCAATGGCTAGAAGACTTGAACGAAAAAACTACAGTATGCGCATTGAATGCACATTTAATGCACCACGTACGTTGAAGAGTAAATGCAGATGATTGGCCGAAATGTCAGGATAACTTTATCCCAAAATAGCAACTCGCCAACTTTACCGGGTCCTACTGGTCAAGTCAACTGTATGCGCATTAAATGCAGTTGTCCTCCTCCTCCAACGGGAAGACAACCCCGGTATAAAAGATACTAATCGAAGAACAACCGGATAACTTTTGCTCGAGCTTTGCTCATAAACTTTGCCAAGTACTAAGCTACAACTCTTCCATATTAAATCTGACAAGCCTTCTTGAGATTAAAACTCCATTCATCAACAAGAAAGGTGGACGTTGGAAAGATAGTATTTTCACATCTTCACATTCCAACAAGAGCAAAATTCCAACTGTTCTTCAACACTTCAAGTACTTCATCTACACATCCTTTGTGACGAAGCAAGTTGGAGAACCCCTGTTTTACAAAGTAATCTTCTTTAAATAGAAGGACGTTCAAGTAACTGGAGTAGTGAAGTGGGGATACTTCAAGGAAGCTCAGTGAAAGAACCAGTCTTAAAGGAAGCAAGGAAGTGCATCCCAGGAGACATCTAGGCTTGAAGAAGACGTGGAGAGCTTCTTAAGTACTAGGGCTAAGGCGTTGTAAACTGTCGTTTTTACAAGCTTAGTGGAACAAAGGATTAGAGGAACGAGTTGTTCCTTGAACCACTATAAAAATCTCTGGTGTCATTTACTTACTGCATTCATTTGTCGCATTTATTTTGAATTGTTTAACTCCAGAAACTTGGTCTCTCTGTTCAGCAGAACCCATCCTGTGAGTTAACAGAAGGCCTATTGCCTTTGCTTCTCTGAGGCTAACCGGACAGAACCCCTACCAGAAGACCATCCACTGCCAGTCTGTTCTGCCAACAGAACAGACTATTCTGTTAAATCTGGTACTTAGCTTGAAAAAGTTAAAAACCAGTACAGTCTATTCACCCCCCCCCCCCCTCTAGACTGTACCCAGTACAACCGGGACCAACATTAATTTATATGTGTGCGCTCGCGTGAATGTACATACATATTAAAAAGAATAGTGGCAGTTTTTGTTTTTATTTAAAATAAAGGTAATTATAATTTTAAAACTTTTTCCAAAACATGATTTAAAAAATAAAAGAAATAAAGTCAAGTTAAATAAATATACTTTAAATTCATATCATTAATGGTTATTTTACATCTCAACAGCTAATCGCAAACAACAAGTTACTAAACATTTAACTTCAAAATGGTAATAGAATAGTTAGGCGGCCGTTTCCCCTAGGTTTAAGGATTGTTTTTCTCCCCTTTCGTCTTCGACAAAGTGCGGCTTTCTTGTGCGACTTTCGCCTGCCTTTCATGAGACTCTCTTCTTCGGCAGACCGCAGTGCCTATATGGCGGCCAAAGGTTGTGTACCCCTGACAGCAGGTGGAGAGTTTTGAGGATGTCATTCATGGTTGAGATCTGAAGGTCATAGATGAAGCGTGGGGCTAGGGGCTGGAACAGATCTGGACCGGACGCAAAGAGCAGAAGAAGCTACAGTACTGTTGGATCGTCCCCCTCCTGAACCACCGCTATGGAGTGCAAGAGAGTTTAGGGTTTGGAAGGAGTATTTAAATTTTATTTTTTGCTTGCTATTGATTTTTCATGATCAATCTGTTTATTTTTCTGTTGGTTACTTTTATTGTTGTAAGACTCTTGCATTAGTATTGGATGATGGGAGGTCTGCTTTAACTGTTGTTGGCTCATTTATGCCCATTATAGGCTCAACGAGTTATATTGCTTGATGGAGTATATGGCCCAGGAATCCTCAGCCCATAGACTCCCATTACTATAGCGAAGGCCCAATAGGCCCAGGAAGCACAGCAGGCCCAAATCACAGCGCTCCAAGTGCCAAACAGCCCACGACGAACACTGGAATGCTTTCGGCCCCCTGGCCGAAGGCTCATAAGCTTACAATACAGCTTCTTTTTAAGCACTCAAAGTGTCTGGGAGAAAGCGGCGAAAACTGTTGTTCTCGGCACCTAGAGCCCTCGGAACCTAGAGGCCCCCGGGATGAAGAGCCTTCGGCTAATCATCTCGGGCCGAAGGCTTCTCCTCGACAGAATTCCCGCCCACATGCGCTGGATCAACGTACCGAGGACAAACGTCACATCCAACCACCGCATTTAATGCAGCCACATGCGAGTGCCAATGCCACCCCATTGAGGTGACCCCTCGACCACCAGAATGATGACACATGTCCCTATCTGGCATTTATTACTACTATAAATAGCACCTCTTTCCTCATTTGTAATTCAGGCTCAATACGCTCAATACATTCTGAGTTACTTTTACTCTGACTTCTCTCTACTCTCCCCGCAATAATCCTCGGATAAACTACCCCCGGGTACACTTATCCATCATTGCTTTTTTGGAGGAGATTGACACTAAATCTTATTCGAGGGTTGGCGGTTGCCTGTGATCATTTTGTCATTTTACCCCCTATCTGAATCATCCGTTTTTGACAAAAAAAACTTCAAAATGGTAATGATTATCAAAAACTCAATTGACATTTTTAATTCTCCACTTATCATGACAACATCACAATAAAAGGACTAAAATGTCAATTTCACAATACATAAGAGATTAAGGATGATTTTACTTGAACTAAAATTTTTTAGTCTTGTCTTGTCTGAATTGGCTTGGTATATGTCTAATCCTTGTGTATTTGATAACAATAGAGATTTGGTCTGGTCTGAAACTGAAATAAGTCCAATTTTCTAAAGTGAGGAATTCTAAAGTCGAAGACTAAAAGTGACTTACTCACAAAAAATTAACGAATTTATTGCCAGAGTTCTTTTTTTAATTTACCAATTTCTCACCAAAGCATCATTTTTTACCAATATTCCACCGGTGTTTTTTTACCAATTTGGTTAGTTGTCCAGTTGTCCTCTTTTTTTACCAATTTGGTTATTTGGCCTGCAAATTTATAAGAACTTTGGTTTTCCGATCAATTTGGTTCAGATTGGTTTTCCAGGTTTAACGGTTCCTACTAATATGTAGCTGGGGGGAGAACACTAAAACAGATGCTTGATTCAGTCGTCATTCAGATGCACCACACAGGATATAAAGCAGATGTAGGTCACAAGTATCTTGTTTGAAAAACACACACATAAAGGAACAAGAGTTTTAAGGTACAAGCATTCAGAGCTGGTGAAGTGTACAAAATCATGAACTTTAAACGACCATTTTTAATGCCAAAACATTAGAAAATAAAGGGATACCATCTTAGTTCTTCCCAGTGTTGCTTTCCAATTCCCTCTTTAGTTGCTGAGAGAAGTCATCGTTGACATCGTCATCATCCCAATCATCTTCCCACTGCTGGGTTACATCTTTTAACTCTTTATTATCATCTTCAGCTGTTATTTTTTAGATTTCCAAGGCAAAACAAGAGGAGGAACAACAGCAAACTAAATAAGAACAGTAAAATCTACGAAAATGGCTGGGGTCAATCAAAAGGTATAACAAAACTCATGATCTGTGGAGCAAATTTGTACACATTCACGGGATATAGGCCTAGGAATGTATTTCTGCAGGGGAAACTGCTTAGTCAAGCACCAGAACTTTTTAGTTTTCCACTGCTCTCTCTCTGGTTCAACATCTCCACGTTAGTTTAAAGTTAAAACTTAATGTTCTTCTTTGAAATTCAACTTATTTTAAACAAATTTATCCAATCTCAATGAAATTCTACATCACCAGAACTTAATTTAAGTTTATCCAATTCTATTCCTATCAACATTAAACAAACTTATCCAATCTTACCCACCAGTTAATAGAAGCCAACTCACCCGACTCAACGGACGGTTCAGGAAAATTTACAGACTCAAAATGGAAGTTATTCCAAATAGCTTGACACATTGGCATACAATTAAATTTAAATGCTAGAATGGACAGTATACAAAAATATCAGGGAAATCGATTCAACAAATATAATCCAAGAAAAAACTATTTAAAGGAAGGATGAATTACTTTCATCAATGTCAAACTCCTCAAACTCGTCATCATCTTCAAAAACACTCATCTTCGGTACAGAAGTGTTCTTTGGTTGCTCAGTATCCATTCTAACACCCTGCTCTGCTACAAAAACAATCAGCAGTTAAGAACTTGAAACCACATCAAAGGTATGTATGAATTTCGCAATGCAGATTCTACATAAACTCATATCCTGAGTTGAACTTCATAGAAAGGCCTAATAGGTTGTCATTTTTCGTAGTATAATTTGTTTTGAAGTTAAAGATTAAACATCACAAAAAATGACTAATTAAATAAAATTCCTATATTATAGTATAACAATACCAGATGTATTAAAAATTTAAAATAACTAATTTATTGGAATCATATATATACTAATATAATATTAGTTGTCAGCAAATTAGAGAACGTAACCTATTTAAAATTTAAATATCTAAAAAATGAAATCCGTCAAGGCAAAGAAGAGTTTTTCATTCTTCAAATCCAATTCAAATTCAGCCCAAAAGCTCTCTGGCTTTCAGGTCTGATAATATACACCAGATGATGAATGGCTTCACTAAGTTGAAAAGCTAAAAACGTGAATGGAGCACAATCATAAGAGTCTTACAACATATACTTGATTAATGAAACAAACAAAAAACAACATCTCATCACAACTTAATCACAATTAGGGATTTCGGTATTTTGGCAGTTTTAATTATATTTTCGAGTGTATACATGTGGAAATGAAAACGAATCAGCAAAGTAAAAAACTTCAAATATCAAAAAAGTTGAAGCTAGGCAAAAAAGGATAAATGATTTACCTCGTGTTGGTTTGAATGGTTTCTGTTGGTCAATTAGTCGGAACTCGGAATTGCAAATCACCATAAACCGCTTCTTCTTCTTCAATGTGTTGGCAGTTCCACTCCGTTAAAATAAAGGCAGACAATTTATAATAATTTAATGCATGCATATCTATAACAAGCATCTTAGGGTGCACATTACGAG
The DNA here is from genome assembly GCA_945859875.1 of Cuscuta europaea. NCBI lineage: Eukaryota > Viridiplantae > Streptophyta > Magnoliopsida > Solanales > Convolvulaceae > Cuscuta > Cuscuta europaea. The sequence continues at coordinate 3,806,934 of CAMAPE010000075.1, read as the reverse complement.
TAATTCATTATGCCAAGGTGGTAAGCAGACTCAGCTGAAATATCTTCTATTTAATATATTATGGTCTCAGTAATTCATTACGAGTAAAAGTCATGATTTCTAGAAAATCAGCACTATGTAAACGTAAAATCAGCAAAATTTGATGCATGTCATAGATTAGTGGAATTTTATCCCGGATATATTATCCCGACCTACTACTGTTCAGAGGGCCAAGTCATCACCCCAGTATGGAGTCCAGTCGGCGAGGCCCATTTAGACCTACCCGGCCATTTCCACCCATTAAGGCCTTTCCGGCCCATTAGCGTAGAAAGCCATTTTTAGGGAGATGGATCCCATTTTTAGGGATCTTTTGGGCTCTTCTCTTCTGGGAGTTCTCCCCCAACTTCACTTCATTTATCTAGATTAGTTATTCAAGCTCCATTAATGGAAGCTCCAAGATATGTACTATGTAAATGGTGAAGAGAGTATTAATGAGAAAGAGAGCTTGGACATTAGCCTAAAAAGTTCGTGGTTTTCTTCCTTTCGGGTTTCCACGTAAAACAGAGCGTTCATACAATATTCGTATTCATATTACTGATTTATATTGGATTAAACTCAACAGTACAGCTGGGTTCAGTTTGGGACCCGAACCGATTTAGAAATGATATAAGTCTTTCTAGCGTGCAGTATACTCTTTGTATTAGCGTGTTGGTCGCGCACTCGATTCTCCTTTCAAGTGTCCCAAGTTCGACTCCCAACGGCGCCATTTTGTTTTTAGCCTTTTCAGTTTTTTCAGTTTTTCCTCCTCTACTATTTCGTCCCACACCGGAGACAATAAAAGGTTCGCTTCTCAAACACTTCTATATAACAAAGGACCTATCGCAGTTTAATATTGTGACTAGGAAGTCACATTATACGGATATTTCGTATTTCGGTTGGTGCTAATGGGGTCAATATTGTAGTATAAAAATTTGTTGGGCTTATTGGGTTATCTATTTCGGTATTTCGGTTCCCAATTAAACCGAACCAATTTTTCGGCTCCCAAAAAACCGGTTCCCGATTCCATTTTAATTCGGGTTCGGTTTTCATTTTTCCTAAAACCAAAAAATCGGTTCGGTTCTACAAACCGACAAATCGACAAAAAATGGTTTTCATCAGCTGATTCAACCTGCGGCAACCCTAGCACCGCAGCAGTGATGGAAGCTGAAGGAAAACCTCTTCATTATCTTGATAGAGTAACAATTATTCATCTTATTGAGAGTGTCGCGGTCTCTCTCTAGCAGGTCTAAGGTTTGGTTTTTCCTTAGCAGATCTAAGGTTTGGTTCTTCCGACCGGTGAATACCCTTCACTTGTGTCTGGCGTTGGGGTTGGATTTGAGGCGGATTGACAAGAATCCTTGCTCAAGCTTGACGACATTGAAGCCAGAGTTCGGTGATCGATTTCTTCTTGAGCAGGGTAGCAAGGGCATGGCAGCGATGAAGATGACCGCTAGCGGTGGATTTGCTACGAGCGCGGGACAAAGAGAGGTGCACGGATTTCAAGCAGACCAAATGACGATTGACAATGGAGGATCAATTAGAGTGGTACCAAGAATACGGCCTCCTCCTGAACCATCGCCATGGGTTGTACGAGGTGCTAGAGTCCGTGGAAGTTTTCATATTAGTTATTTTTATTCTGTTATTTAGCTTCTTGGTATCGTCTATGTTGTACGGTTTGTCAGTTTGTTTGGGAATTCAGCATTTTTTTGTGTCATTGAGTATGTTTGGATCTATGGGAATAGAGATGGTTGTGTCAAGTCCGCTACATGGTTAGCGATTCGCGTTGCTCTTTCAAGGGTGACCGTGATATGCACTAATTAGTAATCCATAAATGTATATTTTTATGTTTGATTTGTGTGTATTGTTTACCATTTTTATTAGTTTGTAAACATTTGTTTTATTTGGTTTGTAATTGTATTTTAGTTCTCATTTGTAAGTTGTAAAGAAGAGTTAGGATTTATGGTGTTGAATAGGAGGACTTTGAAGTGAAGAAAAAGGAGATTGGACTGTCCAGAAGTTGAAACCCGACCGGGTATAACACTTGACCCGGTCGGGTAATATTTAACAGACGAAGATACCTGGAAAATCACTAGACCCGGTCGGGTCCCCTATTCCACCCGGTCGGGTCAGACTTGACCTGGAACACCAGAACGTGCCGAAGATCACCAGAACGTGGAAGATTATCTGATTTTGACCGGACCTGGTCGGATAGGCACTGGACCCGGTCGGTACCCGACCCAAGGTGTTGAAAAACACCTATAAATAGCACACTTTTTCTTCACAAATAATCATTCCTTCTTTCATACTCTTAAGCTCAGTTTAGAATAACATTTCTTTTATATTCTTATAGCATGTTTAGTATCCAAATGAGAAGTTAAACTCTCATTTCTTGGTGTTGCTCTTGAAGCTTGTTGATTATTAAAGTTGTGAGTTATTTTCTTAACTTTTTCCCTTGAATATTAATTATTAGTTCTTTCCTTAATACTATCTCTGTATTAATGTTGGGGAGTGTTGCTAAGATGACAATTAGTTAACATCTTGACATTAGTTAGAGTAGTATTTTCTTCCTCTATATTAATGTTGGGGAGTATTGCTAAGATGACAATTAGTTAACATCTTGATATTAATTATAGTAGGCTTCATCTCCTTTAATAATATTCTTCCTTGAATATTAATTAATTCCTATTCATATTTCATATTAATATTTTGAACATTACTTAAAGGATTAACTAGTTTTGTTTCATATATTAATTATTACGAGAAACGATCAACGAACCGATGGTTAATCGTTGATGGTTTCACAAGTAAGTAACTTCGGTTTATTAATGCACGGTCGTAGTTGATAAACTTAAGAGAGATTAATTTTGTTGGTTAAACCGAAACCGTTGTGTTGAGATTATCAATCTCAATTGATTTCATCAAGGAGTTAAGAGATTAAATGCTACTATCAAGTCGGTATATGGCGATGTTCTATACTTGACTAATAGTAAGGGTTATTAATGAACGGTCGTTGTTAATATTTAATAACTACCCTCGATTAATTGGATATACTCCTCGATTGAGTATTCAAGAGAGACAAAGTTATAGATATAACGATGATCGACTAAAATATATCAACAAGTGGAAAGTAGCAATGTCAAGTTCTTTTATCTTTGAATTAAAACATATATAGGTTGTTCATCTTAGTTTTTAAATTAAATCATTCAATCCCAACCCCCAACCCCCCCCCCCCCCCTCCTTTATTTACTAGTTTCATAAAAAGAGAATTATTCTTTTCCCTGTGGATACGAACTCTACTTCACTTATACTACGTATTAGTGCTAGTATTGAATTTATTTTGACGCACCGTGACAAAGTGCACGTCAGACCATCTCTAAGTCTGATCATACGGTTTACGGTCGTAGTTGTTGGATTTTAGTTGATGTTAGTTTTGTTTTTCCTTTGATTGATGTAATGATCCTGAAACTTATGATATGAAAGTAGGTTAGTTGACGATCAAAAAATAAATAAATTGTCCCTTATAATTATTACTTTGTATCATGTAAAGTATTTTTCTTATTTTAGAACATTAAAATCGACTAGAATAATTGTAGAAAATGTATAATTATCAATACATTGTTTTCGATATCATTTCTAAAGTAATGTGTAGTTTAAAAATTGACACCACTCAAACAAATCTCTGGCTCCGCCCTTGCTTACTTCTTACATTTTCTTTTCTTTATTTATTCTTTTTGTCCTCTTTCTTTGTTTTACCTTTCAAATTATTTGTGCTATTGTAACTATATAATTGAAAAGTTCATTATTATATTACTTTGGAAAATAAACAAACCAACAAATTAAATAACTAAATAGATAAATCTATTTTACATCATTAAATACCTTTTTGGTACTATATATATGTAATTTTTATTTAAATATATGATATATAGCTAATTGTAAGTATGTGATAATAACATCTTTCAAATATAATATTATAAGAGATATATGCTATTCAAACAAAGGTATAAAAAAATCATAATAGTAAGAACAAGTTGGATAAATTCATACATGCTTTCATCGGTTCATGTGTGTAATGCTAACATTCCTACAACTACTTACAAACATCTATTTACCAAACATTTAAAGAGAACCGGTTAACCCAATGTGCTGATCAAAACAGCTAGAACAATAAGGCGATCAAAATCGTTAATTCAATCAGCCAATCGTTAACGGCTGATTATCAAACAGTGCCATTATCCTACACATTTTTTGACCCAAAAAACAACCATTTGATTAAATAAATCGTGTATCTCATGTAATTTAGTCAACAAAATAATACAGTTGATGGAATATATGGCCTAGGAACCCCCGGCCCACATACTCCCATTGCAACGATCAGGCCCAACGGGTCCAAATGGGTCGAGTCCAACAAACATATGCATAATGTGCCTTTGGCCCCACACGCCGAAAGCTTTAAACTCAGGAAACCTGGTCCAGAAACATCACCAGGGAACACGGCTTGAAATAACAGCCTTTAGCACATACAGCCTTCGGCACTAAGGACCCCCGTTGTGCAGGGCCTTCGGCCCCGGTAGGTACACCCGAAGGCACTATTCTCAACAAGATCTCCTCTCCCACATGCACTGAATCACCGCATCAAGTACAACATCACACCCAAACCACCGCATTGAATGTGGCCACGTGCTGTGGTCGGCGCCACCGTGGTTGAGTTGACCCTCCACCGATGGTTGCTTGACACGTGTACCCTCGCTGATTAGATCTAACATTTATGGATGCTAGAAATAGCAACCAATTTTCCCATTGTAAAGACAACAACTTTCTATATCGAATACCTACTCTCTCTCTTACTTATTGCTCTGACTTCTCTCTAAGTTATTCACGGTAATAACCCCTTGGATAGGTACCTTTAGGTACACTATCCATCATTTGGTGCTCTCGTTGAGAGAGTCCGAACAATCGAGTAAGAAACCCTACCCATCACCAAACACAAGAATACCTATCGAAATGGGAAGAACCACTCGTGCCCAGTCCAAGACCCTTGAAGACAACAACGTGGCCCTCGACGAGGTCGACGCCCTCGGAGCCTCCAACAGGGCTCCTGAGGGCGGAGTCATCGCCGGGTTGGAACAGGCTGCTGTTGACCTACGCCTCCAGCTTCAGAAGAATGCCCACGATGCCCGCCTAGGCATCGAAGCTCGGAAGAAGGACCGGAGCGAAAACCAAGTAAGCCCTCCGGTCCTCACTGTCGATGTGCAGTCGGCATTCTCTGCCTTCATACAGACGCTCACCCAGAACCCGGGGGCCTTCGGTACTCTTGTGCCACTTCAGCCACAGGTCGGGGAGAACATCGTTCCTCCCCCACCTCCACCCCCCTTCGTGAGACCTATCCTTCAGATCGGGAACAACGAAGGGGTCGTTGCTCAGGATACCGCCTCCCAGGAAGTTCAGTCCCGGGACCAGCGCGGTGCGAACAAAGATAGGCCCCAGACCTCCGCCCTCGAGAGGCTCGAAGGGCAAGATCACCAAGGGGTCCAAGGCCGCCTCGATGGTAAGGCATTCCAAAGACCTCTGGAGAGCGGATGATCCGTCTCGAGGGCAGACGAGAGGCGTCCCCCTCGGGACAAGGGCAAGGGACTGCTCCATGCTGATGACGCCAGACACCAAATAAACCAAGCTCACTCAGCCCGCGCACAATCACAGGGGGCAGAACCACTTCCGAAGGATCACCGGGATTACATCGTTGAGGCCCTTCAATGCCGGCTTGATGAAATGGAGGCTCGCCAAGCGCACACAACCGCTTCTGCCTCCCATGTGGATCCCAAATATGAGGTCATGCTGGCCAAAATGGAGGAAATGCAAAGGAAGATTGTTGAGGGCTCCGGGGAACCTGCTGTCCAGCTTCGCATGAAGACGCCTTTCACCCCAAGGGTTCTAGCAGCTCAGATCCCCGGTAAGTATCGGGGACAACCCATAAAGCCATATGAGGGGAAGACGGATCCCCAGGAACACTATAGCAGGTACCAAAATAGCATGATGATGATGGGGGCATCGGATGAATATTTGTGTCGTTGGTTCCTTTCCACCTTGGAACGACCGGCGTACAAATGGTTCAACCGACTGTTCGAAGGCAGCATTGACTCATGGCAAGAGCTTGACCAACGTTTCTTGACACAATTTGCGAGAAGGCACTGGTCAAGGAAACATTTCTCCCACTTACTAACGGTGAGGAAACAGGAGGAAACCCTCTGGGATTTCTTGGAACGCTGGAGGCTGGAGACGGATAAGGTTGAAGGCGCTGACGACGGGACCCTTATGGCTCTCCTACAAACGGTTCTCCGCACCGGGAACTTCTCAAGGAGCCTCATCATCGAACCCCCTCGCGACTACATAAGGGCACTGCAGCGGGGAGACAGGTACGCAGAGGCCGAGGAAGTGGAAAAGTGCCACCAAAACCCCGAGCACCAACGTCCTAGGGCAGATGACAAGAACCACCGAGGGTCGGGAGCTCCATTCCACCAATCCAAAGGTTCAACCCCCTCAGGTGATCACCCCTGGCAAGGCCAAGCCAAGTCCGGAGGGGGTTACAAGAACAACCTGAAGGCCTGGGCCCAACCTGTTCTTCTGGAGCACCCTCGGACCCCCCTGACGCACCCCATCAGCGTCATTTTGGACTACGCCGAGGAGAGGGGACTAGTGGAGCGAGATTCTAGGGCACCCCGGGAGGTCTACGCCATCAACCCTGAGGAACCCTACTGTTGTTTCCGCCGGCACCTAGGCCACCGAACTGATGACTACCACCAGCTGAAGGCAACCATCGAGAAGTTGATAGAACGGAGCCATCTATCTCAATTCATAAGGGGGTACCCTCGTCAAGGCCCCCCTGCGAAGGCAAGCAGCTGGGTTAATCCAAACACCATCGTCCTCGGCGACCCGAAAGGTAAGAAAAGGGAGATTGGCAACCTCGGCGAGGAAGAAGGGTACAACCAGTGCCAAAAGAAGAAGCGGCACATCAACATGATCACCGGCGGCAACACGGGAGGAGACTCCACCAGACAAAGAAAGAAGTGGGTGCAATCCCTTTACGTAGGGGAAGTCACTTATATGCCCCCCGTAAAGCGGTTGAGGGAGGAGCCCATTATGTTCACCAACGCCGATCTCCCAACAGGTTCCTTCCCCCACAGGGGCGCGTTAGTGATCCAGAGTGAGATCAATAACACCATGGTCCACAGAACTTACGTTGACACGGGCAGTTCCGTCAACGTAATGTACCTCAGCACGTTCAAGGAGCTGCATTTGGAGAGGGGATCCTTTCGGCCCATCCGGACCCCTCTGTCTGGCTTCACGGGAGACACCATAGACTCCAAGGGGGTAATATCCCTCCCGGTTCGGCGACGGGCTCCATAAAGCCAGGCTTGAAGTGGAGTTCGTCGTCGTCAACATAGAATGCGCTCACAACATCATCCTCGGTCGGCCAACCCTCGAGGACCTGGAGGCTATCATCTCCATGAAGCACATGTGCCTTAAATTCCCAGCCGAGGGTGGAATCGGGTACTCGAAGGGAAACCAGAAGCTCTCACGCGCCTACTACCTCCAAATAACAAAGAAGGTTAGCAAGGCTGAGTTCCGTGTAGACACCATCACCGGAACGTTAGAAGAAGAAGAGAAGAGGCTGAGGGCGGAACCAGCTGAGGAGGTGGAAGACTTTGCGCTCAACCCGGCCAAGCCGGAGAGAGTCGTAAAGATTGTAGCCAAGCTCCCCGAAAACTTGAAGACTGGCATCGCAGAAGCCCTCCACGCTTACTCTATTGTTTTTGCATGGGGGTCGAAAGACATGCCTGGAATCAGCCGAAGGGTGATCACTCATAGTCTGGCGGTGGACCCTTCCTCAAAACCCGTGCAGCAGAGAAGAAGCCCCTCTCAGCCGAAAGGAGGGACTTCGTGAAGTAGGAAGTCGTTATGCTCCTCTCCATCAAACACATCAGGGAGGTAAAATAATCTTCATGGCTAGCTAATGTGGTCCTAGCGCAAAAACCACTCACCTTCCGCATGTGCGTGGATTACAAAGACATCAGCACTGAGTCCTCAGGGTCAGGCCTCTCGACATCCGGAGGGAGGGGGATTCGGACATCCGACTGAAGGGGGGAAGGCCATAGGTTGCCAGATTAAACTCTTTCGGGTCCACCCCGTAATGCCGGGCGAGCCTCCGGTAGACGAGAGCTTTGGTGAAGTACTCGCCCCCATCATAGTAGGCTTTACCCTTTCAGGCTAACCATTCAGCGCCGGGGCCGGTGCTTTTGGTCCCGGTTAGTCAGTAGGCTTTACCCTTCCAGGCAGTCATCCACAGTCGCCTCCACTACCGAGGCTAACCATTGCTTTTGGTCCTCAACCTTCCAACCCTCAGCAACAAAGGCGGCGACAGCATCCTCCCGAGCCTTAACGGCAGCCTCTTCCTTGGACGCTTCGACTTCCTCGGCAGCTTTCTTAGCAGCCTCGGCAGCAACCTTTTCAGCCTCGGCCTTGCCCTCGGCCCTGGCCTCTACCCTGGTAGCCTCCAGCTTCTGCTCCATCTGCCGAAGGGTCTCTCCCAGCCACGCCATATCCCTCACAGCGGCGACGTTGTCTTTGACAAGCCTCTTCAAGGTCTCGTCCTGTTCCGCCTTCTGGAGGCACAATTCCTCCACCCTACGGATCTGCTCGTCGAGGCTGATGCAAGCCTATTTGAAAACAAACAAAAGGCAAGAGTTAGACTACCATGCAAACTACACTAGGGCAAACTAACCAAGGAAACAAAGACGAGGGGGGTCTTACAGTGAGAGAAGCCCGGAGGATCTTGGACTCGAAGGCGTCATCCTCAAGTCGGCTCAGGGCTACCTTATCCAGCGAAGGGGTGACACCCCTCAGGAACTCCTTCGAGTCCACCATGCCGTGCATGATGGCAGTCCCCTTTATGAGGGAGAACTGTATATTCTCCCGAGGCAAGGCCCCCCCACCCATATGTTCCACGGGGGGCTTGGAGGGGGTCGTCGCCGCCACGACCGGGGGCTCGAACGAGGGGTGCTCGTCCACAACCACGACGGGGGTAGACTTCTTCTCAGCAGTCAGCACCCCCCTTCCTCAGCTTCTTGCCGGCGAGCACAACGACTTTGCCCGCCACCTTTCTCTTTGCAGCCGCGGCTTGGTCACCTCCGGCCTCGGCGGCCGGCGCCATCAACAACAGTCATCAGCAGGAACAACCGATGAGGGCTCCTCATCCCTCTTAAAGAATTCATCGACGGGTTTATGGGTCCCCGTCTCCTTCTTTGGCTCCTTCACCTCCTTGGCTCCAACTTACATAGGCCTTCCAACATTAAAAGCTTATTTGACCTTTTTATGTAAGTTGGAAAGCCTATTTGACCCTTTTCCCAAAAAAATAAAAATAAAATAAAATGATGTATAAAATAAATATAAGATAAAAATAACATAAAAGCATAAATAGATAAAAGATAAAAAAGGAGCATAAAGATTGATAAGATAAACGATAAAAGAAAACGAGAATTATTTCATGTTTTCCATTGGAATAAGTCACTTTCTCTGCCTGTATAGAGAAGAGTTTGGGTGGCATCGCTTTCTCTGCCTGAGACATTTTCGTTGGTTATTTCTTTCCGATTCAAGGTAATAGGAATTGCTGCCCAGAATTTGGATATTAGATTAGAGTTGTATGATAGAGATCATAGAGATTAGAGGGAAGGGTTGAATTTAATATGCGGAGTAGTGTACTAAAAAGATTAATTGTATTTCATACAAGAGCCGCTAAAGTTTTTATAACAGAAAGAAACTCCATCCAACAAAAAAAAAATATGGTTTGTGCTCACACTATAAGACCTTTAGATTGAAACCCTAACCCAACAGAACCAAAATTTTATCTTCCAGGTGATATTGTGTGACATATATATAATACGTAGTATATTAACCCATCCACAGCTTCAAAACTTTGTCTTTGCCACCAGAGGCAACTTTCTCACCATCTGGACTCCAGTCAACAGCAAACACCTTCAAAAAGTAAAAACCAATTTATTAATTAAAGGGCAAAAACGGCTCTATGTTTCCCAATGCCTAATATCTGGGAAGGGAGTGAAGCTTTTACCTCATCTGCATGGCCAGGAAGGTCTTGCTTCAACTTGTGCGTCCGAATATCCCAAACCTAAACAAAAGAAAATAAAGCAGTTCACTTTGAATGTAGCCTTTTTATTTTATGTAGCCTCCTGCCCTAAATCAGGGAGTAACGAGTCTAAAAAGGGACAGGCTGGTGCACGAAGGCATCCCCACAAGGTGAGGGTCTGGGGAAGGGTCCCACTACAAGGGTGTATATGGGGCAAGCCTTCCCCTGTAATTTTTTATAAAAGAGGTTGCTCCCAATAATAGAATTATTATAGGTTCAGTATTGTACTTTACATTAAACTCTCTTTATTATATACTACCTCCGTTCTTAAATAAATGCAACACTTTGACTTTTACACTATTCACATGTTCTACTTTGACTACGTTTTATTTATTAATGTAATAATATTATTTTATGAAAAAAATATTGTTAAACTTGTCTCATTGTAAATTTTCATAATCTAATTTTTTTAATTTTTTTCCTAAAACAAAATCATTTATATTAATGGTCAAAGTTGTGTCTCGGCAAGTGTGAAATGTTGACCGTTGCATTTATTTAAGAACGGAGGAAGTATATATATATATATATATATATATATATATATGTCAGGGCTCCTTAGAGAGTATCATGTTCCATTATTTCACATGGTATCAAGAACACAAAATAAACCCTAATTTTTTTTTTCTCTTCGTCAACCCTAATCCGCACGCATGAGTTCGTCGGCTAACACTGCCGCCGCCTCCTCCTCTACGGTGGTTCCGTCCACCGTGAACGGCGTCATTCCCTCTTTAACTACACCCGTCTCGGTCGGTCAGGCTTTCCCAGTAGGCATGCCGCAGTCATCCTCCATGGAATCCGGCGTCACCTTCTCCTCCAGCTACATCTCGTCGTCTCGCAGCCTACCCTATTCCCTTTTTCAGAATATGCCACCAACGTTCCCATGGCAGCTTCCCTCTTCGGTACAGCCAGTACCATTGGAGCCACCTCCTTTCTCGGGCAGCTCTTTTTCCGGCCCTACGGTCGTTGGCTCGCCAGGGGTATCGTCTACTGTCCCACCTCTTCAGTCAGCAGCAACACCCATGGTTGGATCTCCTTTGTTCAAATTAGCCCAGACAATTTCTCATGTGGCTACAAATGTAACCAATATTGTTACTACAAAACTACTGGCTATGGAAGATTACACTACGTGGCGAACTCAGTTTGAATCTTTTCTGGTCTTGCAAGGACTTCTAGGCATGGTTGATGGATCTCTTCAGATACCTCCAGCTTATTCCATTGATATTCTCAACCGTCAATCTCCCAATCCCGAATTTTCTGTCTGGTTGCGAATTGATCAAACCATCCGGTCTTGGTTATTTGCAACCCTTTCTCGGGATATTCTCATTGATGTCAGGGATCTTAAACATTCTTTTGAAATTTGGGAACGGTTAGAATCTAGATTCATGTCTGCCTGTTTGGCTCGGTCGATGGAATTACAACGTTTGTTCTCACAAATTAAAAAGAAACCTGAACAATCCATGGACAATTATTTGCGAGAAATCAAAACCTTGGCGGATGATGTGGCCACCATTAATTGCCCCGTATCTTCCCGTGATTTGTTGAAAATCACTATTATGGGACTTGGCCCGGAGTATGAATCATTGTTCACCACGGTGTCTCTTCCCTCAAAATTTTCCGTTTGAGACCCTTCGAAATCACCTCCTAGAACTCGAGCAGCGCGTCAACTACCTTCGGTCTCAGGAGAATACATCTGTCCACCAGGCCTTCGGTGCACATGGGACGTAGCCTGGTCACCCAGCCGCAGGTGCATCCGCAGCTTCAGCAACCTGCTGCCCAGCAGCCACAGCGTCCTCCGGGTTATCCTCAGCATGGCCGTGGTGGATGTGGACGTGGTGGCAGAGTACGTGGCGGCCGTGGACGGGGACGCGGTTAGCAACCGGTGCAGTACGGCCAGCCGATACTATGGTACCCCCAGTACGGTCCGTCGCCTATACTTCCAGCTGCGGCCGGTGGTCCTTCGGCAAAGGGTGCTCCTACTATGGGTACTGTTTTTTGTAATTCTACTGGGTCACATTTAATTTTTAATACCTTACCTGTTTGTGCTACTAACTTTGGTTCGGCAGGCTTATCATCAGATGGGGGTATTCTTGGGCAGTTCCCCATCCTGTTATGTGTCAAATTGTTTTTCTGCAGGTCACTCCGCTATTGCTTGCCCCTCACGTTTCTCACAGCCCTCTAATGCAGCTTTGTTGACTAACTTCGGTGAATCTAATTCGGCTTTGTGGTATCCCGATTCGGGAGCTTCCGCTCATATGACTGCATGAGATGGTAATTTAATTAATAAATCTATTTACACTGGCTATAATTCTGTTAGTGTTGCTAATGGTGCTCATTTACCCATTTGTCATGTTGGTGAGGTTGTTTTACCTTCACCTGGTCGTTCTCTCACTTCAAAATCTGTCAATCATGTGCCTCAGTTAAAGTATAATTTAATTTATATTCAAAGATTGTGTGCTGATAACAATTGTATTGTCATTTTTGATAAAAATTCTTTTTTGATTAAGGACAAAGCCTCGGGGGCAGTGCTTCTGCGTGCCAGCAGTAATGGACCTCTTTATCCTATCCGTCTGCCGTCATCTCCATCTTTAGCTTTTGCTTCTGTTTTAGCTTCTGGCCCTGTGTGGCATCGTAGACTAGGTCATTGTGGTGACAATGTTTTAAAGTTTCTTAAACGACAACAAATTTTATGTAACCCTCTCCCTTTACCCATGATTGTGTTGTTTGTAGACTAGGAAAATCCCAACGTTTACCCTTTACGGATGCTAGTCATAAGTGTTCTCTTTCGTTACAACTTATTCATTCTGATGTGTGGCAATCCGCAGTTTATTCTAATTTGGGTTTCAAATATTATGTTTGTTTTATTGATGACTATTCTCGATTTACCTGGATTTATCCCATGCACCACAAAAGTGAAGTTTTTATGCACTTTAAATTTTTAAAGTTTTGGTTGAAAATTTTTTTAATCAGAAAATTAAAAATTTTCAAAGTGATGGTGGCGGAGAATTTGTTAATCATAATATGCAGCAAGTTTTCTTAACTCATGGAATTTATTTTCAAAAAACATGTCCTGACACACCCCAACAAAATGTGGTTGTTGAATGCAAACATCGACATCTCCTAGAATTAACTCGTATTATGCTTCTCGAAGCCTCAGTACCGAGTCAATTCTGGGTAGATACCCTCTTTACTGCTGCATATATCATTAACTGATTACCCTCTCCTATTTTACATGGCCTTTCACCATACCAAAAATTGTTTCACAAAGCTCCAGACTAGTCCTTTATGCGTGTTTTTGGTTCCGCATGTTACCCCAATTTTTCAGCCACCTCAGCTAATAAACTTTCTCCCCGATCTGTTCAATGTGTGTTTTTTGGCTACGCATCCGGCTACAAGGGCTACCGTTATCTTGATCCTCTTATTGGACGTGTTTATGTCGGTCGTCACGTTAGGTTTCATGAGGACATCTATCCCTTTAAAACACTTCCCCCGTCTTCCTCTACTGACCATCCTCCATTAGATTTACCATTCCCCGCAACCAGCATGGTCTTACCTCCATCTCACATCACGCCACCATCACTCAATCCTAGGCTGCCCGCGACCAGTCCCTATTCTCGTTCTTTATTGCCCAGTCGTACCCCTCCGTCGCCAGTTCATCAGCCCGGCCTCTCCTCTTCCTTCTTCGTTCGTCCCCTGCGTCACCGACAGTTCTTAGCCCGACTTCCCAGTTATCCTCCACCTCCGCGTCAGCCCCTATGACTCCCCTCCATGAATCTCGTGATCATACCATACCTAGTACGCCTGCGGCCAGTCCCTCACCAAGCCCTGCGGCACCATCTTCGTTGGTTAACATACATCCCATGCAAACTCGCGCCAAGGCGGGAAATTTTAAACCCAAACCCATTTTTAATTTGAGTACAGTTGTTAATTCAGTAGACCCTACTTGCTTTACTGAGGCTAATAAACAGTCCAAATGGCAAGAGGCAATGGCCGATGAATTTAATGCTCTCATTAATAATAATACATGGGATTTGGTACCCTTTGATAATACTAAGAACATTGTTGGGTGTAAGTGGATTTATAAAACAAAGTATCATTTTGATGGGTCCATAGCATAACGCTTGGTTAGTTGCACAGGGGTTTAATCAACAGAGTGGCATTGATTTTTCTGAAACCTTTAGTCCTGTCATTAAGCCCACAACAGTTCGTATTGTTCTTACTCTTGTTGTCTCCTTTAGTTGGACGATACGTCAACTTGATGTTAAAAATGCCTTTTTACATGGTCATCTTACTGAGTAAGTTTACATGCGTCAACCCCGTGGTTTTATACATCCTCAATTTCCTAATCATATTTGTCGTCTGCGTAAGGCCATTTATGGGTTTAAGCAAGCACCACGGGCATGGTTCCATAGGTTCAGTAGCTTTCTTCTACAGCATAATTTTTATTGTAGCAAATCTGATAATTCTCTATTCATTTATCACCATAATAATTCTATCATTTATTTATTATTATATGTAGATGATATTATTATTACTGGTAATTCTGAGTCGGTTATTACCCAGTTTATTTCTATTATTTCTAAGCATTTTGCCATGAAGGATCTGGGTAATTTACATTATTTCTTAGGGATTGAGGCCCATCGGTCAAACACAGGTCTGTTCCTCACTCAAACCAAGTATATTTCTGATCTTCTTAATCGGTTTCATCTCCATACGGTTAAACCTGTTCGCACTCCGTTAGCGTCTCTTACTACTCTATCCTTATCTGATGGTGAGTTGCTCTCAGACTCCACTGAGTACCACAACATGGTAAGTGCGTTACAATATTTAACTTTGACACGGCCTGATATTACGTATGCAGTACACTTAGTGTCTCAGTTCATGCATGTTCCCCGTACTACTCATCTTTTTGCAGTAAAAAAAATTTTCATGTACTTACAGGGCACACGTGACCATGGGTTATGGCTTCAGCACTCGACCAAACCAATGTATGTTATAGCATACTCAGATGCTGATTGGGCCGGTTGTCCTGATACTTCTCGGTCCACAACAGGTTTTGCGATATTTTTGGGCCCTAATCTTATCTCTTGGAAGTCCAAGAAGCAACCCACTGTGTCCAAGTCTTCTACAGAAGCTGAGTATCGGGCTATTGCATACAGTGTTCAGGATACATTACACATTAGATCTATTTTATTTGAGCTCGGTTTTCCTATAACCGAACCTGTGCAATTGTTATGTGACAATGTTTCAGCTTCGTATATGACTGCTAATCCTATTCAGCATGCTAGGAGTAAACACATTCAGATCGATTACCACTTTGTTCGTGAACGTGTTGCTCATGGAGATCTGATTGTCAAACATGTTCCTACTCATTTACAGTTGGCAGATATTTTCACTAAAAGTCTACCTAGTCAGCGTTTTCATTTTTTGAAAGACAACCTGCGCGTTGTTTCTCCCACACAGCTTGAGGGGATGTAATAAATTATTATAGGTTCAGTATTGTACTTTACATTAAACTCTCTTTATTATATATATATATATTGCCAAGGCTCCTTAGAGAGTATCGTGTTCCATTATTTCACACCCAAGACTTGAAGCCGTGATCGTGACTTGGTTTGTGATGATAGAATACCAGATACGCAACTTCAGCTTGTCTCACTGTCCGCATCTCAAGAGCTTGATTACTTGTTTTGCTGGTGTTCTAAAAGGTGCTCTGTAGGAACCAAATATAGGCCTAGCCGCCTAGCACGCCGGCAGGACCTAGAAAATACTTCCTCTGTTCTTTTTTAATTGCAACGCTCTAATTTTCACGTTTTCCAACACATCACTTTGACCATTAAATCATTAATACGTTTCATTCTTTATTAGTAAAAAAATTAAAAAATGCAGATATTGAAAATTTAAAATGAGAGGAATTTAACAATATTTTAAAAAAATTAATTTATAACACATTAATAAATAAAATATAGTCAAAGTAGTATATGTGAATAGTGCAAAAAGTCCAATGTTGCAATTAAAAAAGAACGGAGGTAGTATAACTTTTTAAATAATAGAAATCCTACATCGAGTTAAAATGTGCTCTTTACATTTTAAAATATGTGATGAAGATAATTAAATATAGTTGCACAAAAAGAATCAGTAGTTGAAAATAGACTGCACCTAAGCTGGGTTTCAGATTATTCGCTCATTTAATACCAGACTCGGTAATTATGACCAAGTCCAATTAACATTCCACTTTTGCTGAACAAGAACTCCATAGGGAATCTATATTTTCTTACCTTCAAAGTTGAGTCTTTGCTCCCACTCAAAAGCAGCCTACTGTCAGCTGACCAGCTGTAAAATAAAATGATCATTATAGTGGCTAGATCTGCATCACCTATGTGAGTCAAACAGTACTACAGAAATTCTCGTGAAGTCACCTAATTTGATAGACAGGCCCAACATGACCACGGAAAGCAGCAATGAACTTTCCACTGCTACCATTCCATAGCTTGACTGACTTATCAAATGAGGCACTAGCTATCCATTGTCCATCAGGAGAGAAATAAACATGATTGACAAGCTGTAGCATGATACTTAATAAATAGCGTTGGATAGATGTAGAATGAAGAATGAATAGAACTTTATTCACATTTTCAACTATCATTTTTTTTGCATAGAGTTTCAGTAATAATTGCTGTTGCAGGATCTAAACTGAGGTTCGATATTATTTAAAGAGGGCAGTAATAAAAGCAAAGAGACTAAGTTACTCAGCAAAATATACCATACCTGCTGATGACCTGTCATGCGTGTTTTGGGGTGTTTGCTGACAGCTGGTTCCCACAGGATCATTGTGAAATCATCTGATCCAGAAACCAATCTCTCAGGAGCAGTACCCCTCATTTTATTGTACCTTTCTAACGCTACCTGAACAGTGAACAATAAGTATGAAAAAAGCCAGTAAAAAAGAACCATATGTGACATACTGACATCAAAAGTTACCTTCTTCATTTCCTCCGGAGAAGAAAAGTGTTTATTATTGTGATCAAAAGCACCAGTTCGAAGTACATACTCAGTGCTTAATGCCAATGAGTTAACCCAATGTCCATGGCCCTATATTTGCAGTGAGAGGTAGAATTAAAAAAGAGATCAACAGTTCATCACAAGGCAGATCTGAGATTCAATTCTTAATGACTGTAATGTGAAGGAATTTTGAAAAGCAAAGGTAACAAATTTCTACGACAACCCAGTTTCCAGTATCTTTAACTAATGAATTATGACATTGTTTTGTTTCTCTTCTCCCATTTTGTGCAAGAATACAAAGGCACTAGGCATACACCCTACAGTAATCTACATCCTATATACAAAATTGTCATTTTGGAAACATTACAGAATCAGTTAGCTTTCATAGTGGCATACATCTGGGCACAGTTTGATGAAATACAGGGAATGGACAATCTCAAAGATAGAAGCTGTGCAGATTCAATAAAATTAAATGTCCAGAACCAAACCAAGAAGATACAATCCACATGCAAATAGTCCAATTGTTCCAGGACAGGGATTCATTACTAACAGATCCATTAGCTACAGAAAAGAATCGGACATTTAATTGGAGAATTTTCTTATATGTAAATAAAAATGTGTTTAAATGGTTAAGAAACATAGTCTAACTAAAATCATGACTGCAACAACACTAATAAACTATACTGTGCTCCATGTATGGATAATTGACAATCGTGTTTGGTACAATGGTGTCAAAAAGTAAACCAAGTAGATACCTCATTAAGCATTCTAATGTAATTTGTAAATAGAATTAAGTTGCTTTTGACAACTTGTGTATATTTGACCATAGGCAACCCAGAATTATAAATCTACTACTACTTATTACCAGTGATGTTAGTAGCGGCGCTATCGCGCGCTATAGCGGAGGTGCGGAGCGGATGACCAGGCTGGCGCTACCAGATGACATGTAGCGTCGCGTTTGGGTGTTGCGGACATAGTGGGTGCTTTAGCGTTGGTGCGGAGAAGGTAATGGCGGCCGCTATAGCGGCGAGTTTTTAGGGTTAATCAGATGGCGCATTTCTGAAAGGGTTTTTTGCGTTAAATTTTTTAGCGCAGAGGTAGAAGGGGTAAACTAGACTGCTAAAACAAAATATTAACCGACTTAAACCCTTTACACTTGCGTAAAACCTCAAAACGGCTTTGCGACGAGTTCTCCAAGAAAGCTCTGTTTCTGCTCTGCGATTGGTTCTTCTCCAACAACGGCACATGCTGCCCTCCTCTTCCTTCATTCTTCTCAGTAGTATCTTTTGTTGCAACATCTTCTTCTCCAACCTTTGCTGCAGACCTGCAGTGAGTCTTCTTTTCTTCTTCTAGTATGGAGTCTAGTCAGTCTACTGCCATGTTTAAGCCCACATGAGAACACCTTGACCCAGCTTGGAAGTGGAATAGTTTGACTGTTAAACACTTAAACTAGAACCTTCTTTTTGATTCAATGTCTTGACTTAAGATGTTTTATAGCATCTTTTGTTTTGCTCATGAAACTAAAGAGTATTTCTAAGTAATTTAGGATTTATGAATGTTAAGATGTTTGCAACCTTCATTGACATACACTCCCTCCGTCCCGAAAAGGTTGGCCAAAGTTGACTTTCACGTGGATTAATAAAGTAAAAACTGTGTGGTTGAAATTTGTGCAGAGAGAGAATTAAATTTAGCCACATATTCCTTACTTTAAATGGAAATGGCAAATCTTTTTGGGACATCCAAAAAAGGAAATTTGGCCAACCTTTTCGGGATGGAGGGAGTATCATACTTTTTGAATTCAATATGTGTATGTAATGTATTGTATATGCTTCTAGTAGTTACTTATTTATTATATTTGAAAGTAGCCTAAAGAGCGGTCATCCCGCTATCCGCTATACCGCTATAGCGTTTTTTGGGCTGGCCGCTGCGCTCCGCTATCTGGGATTGACAACACTGCTTATTACTACTAACCACCACCACAGCCCCAGCTGCAGCTACTACTACTACTTCTGTTGCCGCCGCCATTATAATAGTAGTAGTAGACTAGTAGTAGTAGTAGTAGTAGTAGTAGTTAATAATAATTATTAATATAAGAGAAACAACTTTCAGAAGCGAAAAAGTGCTCTGATGATTCAAAAGCAGATTTTGTCTTTCCTAAAGCCGGATTCATGTTAACACTAAGTTTCTTTACACAAAGCTGTTAGAGCAATGAATCAAACTGATGCTTTAGTTTGTATGTGCTGGTGTGTCAGTCCTAGTTCAGTACAATACGGTAGGGTTTGGTACAGTTGTCATTTGAGTAATATATAGAGTATTATATTCTGTCTGAATTAATTTTTTGATGCCTTCTGGTTTGGATAAAGCAAGCTGTCAAGGAATATTTTTTGGTCTGGATATTTTTGGTCAGTTAGTTTGGATATATTCTCCAAGTCCCATGCTAATGTGATGCTATGAAAAGCAACATCAGGTACATGTACACGCTAACCGCCAAAAAAAATACCTTCAATTCACGGATGAGCTTTCCTTGTGAAGTTTCCCATACTTTGATTGTACAGTCTTGGGATCTACAAATGAAAATGATATAGTATTTGTAACAACAAAAATAACAATGATATATTTATCAAACAAAAACTTAAATAGTACTGGCGATGGCGTATATTAGTGTTTCTGTTTCCTCATGTCATCATTATACAAAAACTAGAAAATCCTTGTAATGGACACCCCATATTAAGCTGGGTTTATGTTTATTAAAGCCTGGTGCAAGTTTTTCCTTTAAGAAAGAGGATGGCTGTATATTGGTGCAAGCACATAGTCATATACCATTCGACAATGACAACACAAAAAAAAATAGGGAACCTAATAGAAGACAAATGAAGTAGAGTATGTACCCTGTGTATATCACTCCATCACCGCCCCATTTCACGCAAGTGATAGCAAGTGTGTGACCACTAAGACAAATAACGCACTTCCTTAATGTAGCATCCCATATCCGTGCATCACCATCTTTACTGGCACTTACAAAACGACGACATGGAGCACTTAGGTGTACGGGTTCCCAGGAGATACCAGTTATCCATTTCTTGTGACCCTGAAATGTTACAAGTATAAATCTCTAAAGATGAAGATGGATTGACTTCTTTAATTTGGACCAATGAAACAAAATGAAGAAAAGCAAAATAAAAATTTGGAGATGCGCATACTTATAAACAAACAGACAGATGCTGATCCAATATGAAAGTCAGCACTCTCATAAGTCATAAGTCATAACTTAGGGGATGTTAAACGAACTGTAAAGAAGTTATAAACAAAATAGTTCACCATAAAGATGACTGAGATCTCTACAAATCTGTTAGCAATTATGTAATGAAAGATACATTGGCTCAGAAAGTTCAGATTTGTAACCATTGGGCCATGACTCTAAGAGTTCCTAAAAGAGCATATCATATTAGGTATGCTGATGTGCTGGTCAAAATGGTGCTCAGGAAGTGGCAATTTCTAGAGGTGTTAATAAGTAAAGCCATAAGAATATCGTAGATTCTGTAACATAAGGGGCGCAAGGAGAAGAAATCTTAGCCTGAGCATGTCTAGATGGATCAGGCGCGTGCTTTATAGAGCTCTTAGTATAAATTTTTCGCATTTTTTCATTTAACAAACTGATAAACTTAAAACTTTTATATTTTAGAAATTTTGAATGAAATGTTAGGAATTTTTGCTTTATGTGATGTTTGAGCTTACTATTTTGAAATATTTATGACCTTACTATTGTTTATTTTAATATGAAGGTTGTTGACTTTTCATTAATATTTTATTTTATTTTTTATTGTAATGTGTATTGTACGTTGTTGTTTCTAGTATATTATTTGTATTATGTATATGTGTGTGCATTAAAAACTAAGGCCTACGTCTCATTGCGCAATGAGGCTTACGGAATATGCAGTCTTGAGACACCACCTCCACTACGCGTCTACACAATATGCCATTTCGAACATTGAGTCACAATGATATGCCAAAAATAACATAGTCATGTTCAAAAGACCGAGTCAGTAGTGATGACGACAGTTAAATCGAGCATTCAAATTGAGACTTACAGCAAGAGGATTGCCCAATTGCTTCCCAGTCTGTGTATCCCAGCATATAATTTCTCCAGCTTTACTTCCACTCACAAGGTGCTTACCATCAGGCGACCATGCAATGCTAAGAACCCAGTTTTTATGACCTAGTTGCAGAGAAATTATATTACCACTTCAGTTACTTTATACTACGTACAATATACCTCCAATTATGTCCATCATTCTCAATGGAGCCAATGATTCACTATTTTTTGGCTTGGGAATATGATGGAATAAAGCAAAATGGCTCACTAAACTTTATGCGCTTCTTTGATATGAAGTAGCAGTCAGTCCATGCAATTTTCGGCACGATTTTCACTATAGGTCATCCAGAAACAGACTCAGACTCTCTGTGTTAGTACAGGGATAAGACCGCGTACATCCGACCCCCTCTTACCCCACCGTAGGTGGGGAGCCTTTGCAGCACTAGGGTAATGACGATGATGATGACAATATACCTCCAATTGCAGAGATCTATTGTGGTCAACCATCATATTTAGATGATGAAACCCAAGCAACCCCTACTACACCTTCGGGTTGAGATATGCTTGTATAAAGGGTGTGCCAAGATTTTTAATCTAACCTTTGCATGTGAATAATGGTGTCTGCGTGTTCAAATCCCACAAACGAACTGTGGTATCACCTGAGCCACTTGCTAGATGTTGTCCATCAGGGCTGAAGGCCACTGAAAGTACAGCTTCATTATGACCTGAAATTTACCATGGCAATGCAACACATTAGTTCATTTGAATACAAAGATGAAGAAAACATCTATTGCCGATAAATTATGCAAATATGAGTAAAAATTTGGCATACGTAGAGGAACAAATAACTAATAACTATGACCACCAAGTCAAAGTCAATAAGAGATAAAATTGGGTCAAATGCAAGTAATGATTCCACTATTAATACTGATCAAAGTAAAGATAATTCAATACCTGCAATTGTTGAAGAACATCGGGTTACAGGACGAATCCGGAAAACAGCTTGAGGTTGATATACTATAGTCAATACTTTCTCTACAGAAACTGCAAACATGTTCATAAATAGAAAGGTTCAGTTTAGACTGAAATGCTACTAGTTAGTACTCTCTCCGTCCCACTGTCTTTGTCTCATATTTCCTTTTTTGTCCATGCCATTAAGGTTGTCTCATTCCATATTCGGTAATATTTGTGTGGTTCTAATTTATTTTTACTTTATCACACTTTACCAATTCAATACCGAGGGACGGAGGTAGTACATATTACTCCAAACAAGGACTGAGTTGCAATAGTACAGTCAAGGATCCAATTACCTTTGTTCTTTTCTAAATATGAGCCAAGATGCACCACCAGTTCTTGGTCTGAGATATAAAATGCATACGGCAGTTTCTCATCCTAAATATAAGAAAGCACAGTGAGTGAAACAAACTCATTAATGAAATAGCAAACTCATCATTCACAACTTCAATAAACAGTTCATAGAAGCTTCAAAAGACACAAGAGGCACAAAACGGTCAAATGGTTAAGGCCATTGGTTTTATAGGTTTGTCAAGCAAAAATGTATTTCTCTAGCATATAATTGACAATGGCATAAAAAATTAAGAAAACTTATTATTATTATTTAGTTCCGGTTCTAAAAAACTCTTTCTGTATTATTACATTGTTTATTGATTTATTATGTCATGTTTATAGAAAATTTGGATTTTTATATTCATAAAAGGAGAATTCAGATATTTTAATACATATACCTGTATATAGAAATATATGGTTGTATATATATAACTCGAAATATATATGTATACATATATATATATACTCATTCATGTTAGCCAACAGAAAAAAAAATTGTAAATAAGCCTAGGATGTTGTTGTATATACATATGCATATATAAATATAAAATAATAAAGTAACTGTACCTGCATGTAAAGTCTATTCAGGTGGCTCAAATCAGTGATCCACACAAAAACATCCAACAAGTAAATAATGTGGAATATTCTCTTAACTGAGCCTATCATTGATTGGGTGCAAGTAAATTCAAAGACCAAAAGATAGCAAATTTGAGAGTTTTCGTAAAAACCCAGCCTGGGGAAACTTGATACCAAATTAGTCAATCTTATTATGACCTACGTTGTTAAGTAGCTTGTTGACCATTTGACTGAGCTCTTTGGGACCAGCAGAATCAGGAAGGTACATCTGAGCTCCAAGCGTTGTGCCATCCGGGTCAGTTAATCGACACATGACACTGCTCGTGGAATCTCTGGCCGGCGGAAAGGAGGTTTCGGCGTCCATTGTTTCCAACATTTCACTAGCTAACTCAGCCTCCAGCACCGCCCTGGATGTCAGCCTATGGTTTAAGAAGCACCCCTAGAGATTTGCCCTATTTAATTTTTTTGAAAGATTTTTGTTTGTAGGGCGTTTTAGGTCAACTAGATTCTCATAAAATTATCCGGAATAAATAGTTTTTTGTGCGGCATATGTAATAAATGACAAACTATTTACATAAAACTAAGATTTTGAAAGTTTGAAAGTTTTTTGTGCTAATTAAGGACACAAACTATTACATTAGTTTGTAAGGGCGATTTATCCGGAAAAACCGGAACCGGATCGAACCGGAATGATATTTGATCCAGTTCGGTACGGTACGGTACGGTTTTGAACTGATGCACACCCCTAATAATAATAATAATAATAATAATAATAATAATGACCGTATCAGATCTGTATTGAAAATAATTTGAATTTCCATGTAAATTGTTTGTATCATATCTGTGAAAAAAATCTTTTTAATGGGAAATATCTTGATTTTTTATTTAATTACAAATTTTATTATGTTATATGTTAAAGTAATAATAAGTTTTAATAGTCTAAAATAGTTTATTTTGTTATATAATGTATACTCCCTCCATCCCTAAATAAAAGCATCTGTTTCCTTTTCGGGGCGTCCCTAAATAAAAGTCCTCTTTCCTCTTTCCTTTTCTTAAGATGTGTGTAAAATGAATGGATACTTTTATATAGGGACGGGGGTAGTATTATATATACTACGTATTATTTATATAATATATAAAAAGTGATTTTGTTACTCTAATTTGCACCAATTTATGTGTGTACTTGTTTACTACTGAAATATAACATTCTCTCAACTTTCCATTATTAATCTAGTGTCAATATTTTAAACTTTATTCAAAATTCCAAAACAGATATCTTCAAATTATATGTGTTAACCCGTAAATATTAAACTCTGTTAAATTGAATGTATATTAATATTTGAAAGGAAGCAGTTGCACTTCAAAATTAGTTTGAGCAAATATTTATATACTTATATGTATAGGGAAGAGTTCAAATGAAAAGTGGTCTTCCCGTGCAAAGTGAAAAGTTTTCACTTTTTCATATTTCGCTTGCATTTTTTGTTGTTTGCGTTGCACTTTTTGGCCATTTTGATTTTGGCCAAATTCGGCCAAAATGACGGTGGCAGTTTTGTAAATAAACCAATTTTTTTGAGCTGCCGCGAAAAAGTGCGACGAAAGCAAGAAAAAGTGCAAGCAAAGAACGAAAAAGTGCAAATTTTGCACTTTGCACGTTATGACTTCTTTTTATTTGAACCATCTCATATATATACATATATATATATATATATATATATATATATATATATATATATATATATATATATATATATACTTACTCCGTTCTTAAATAAATGCAACGATCAACATTTCACACTTGCCGAGACACAACTTTGACCATTAATATAAATGATTTTGTATTAGTAAAAAAATTAGAAAAATTAGATTATGAAAATTTACAATGAGACAAATTTAACAATTTTTTTCATAAAATAATGTTATTACATTAATAAATAAAATGTAGTCAAAGTAGAACATGTGAATAGTGTAAAAGTCAGAGTGTTGCATTTATTTAAGAACGGATATAGTATATCATATTGATTAATACTTACGGGGTATAAGTTTACATATTTGAAAGCACTTCTTTTTTGTTTCATGGGTTCCATGTCTCCCAAGTTCTAGTAAACCCCATTTAGCATAATTTGTTTGAAATATTCCACCCAAAAAATATTAGGACAGTTGATTCAGTGTTGGTTTTTGACTTATCATATATTACCAGGATTTCTCTGAGCAGATTGTTGATACTACCTCCGTCCCTTAAAATTTTGTCAAAGTTGACCGGCACGGAGAATAATAAAGTAAAAACTGTGTGGTTGAGGTTTGTGCAGAGGAGAGAGAAAATAACAGAAACCACAAAATAATTGATTAAAAGGGAAAGTGACAAAGTTTTTTGGGACGTCCCAAAAATGAAAGATGGCAAAGTTTTAAGGGACGGAGGGAGTAGTTGTTATTACGAGCCTTGCACTTCATGCACTTTAGTTTAAAAATTGTACATTGCCGTTGCTGGCTTTTTGTTATAGCATTGATTTGAGTCCCATGTCAAAAATATATAATGTTAAAATTCAAGTAAAACTGGGATCAAGCTAAATAATAATTACAACCTTGCATAAGCTGATAAGCCTTGCAACCTTTCGAATGGGTATATATATTGAGCAAATGGGTTCCTAACCAATGGACAATTCATACTCATCAATCTTTATTTTAAAATTTTGTAGTACAAACATTAAATGTTTTGTGTGTTGGCTGTTTTTTTTTATCATGCTTCAACCATGTGGAGTGTGCAAGCTTCATCCATGCGGATTCTGAAATGACACAAAGAGATTTTTCAGTACAATGTAATTAATGTTGTTCTGTCATGAAGTCCATTTTTTTTATTTTAGTCGCTCACGTTTTTTTGAGCTTCATCCACGTTCCAAAGTTTAAACCGATACAATCTCCCAACAGATTTTTTCAAGCAAGTATACCTTTTTCTTGAGCCACACAAACCGACAACTTGAAGACTGGGCCCAATATTAATTGCTCGAGTTTTTTTCACTTTTAGTCCTCTGACTATTATGTCATTGACATTTCTGGTACTCGCGTTTGATTTTTTCCATTTTTAGTCCTTGACTATTGCGCTAGAGACACTTTTGGTACCCGTCTTTGAAAATTTCCATATTTAATCCTTCAACTTTTATAAAAGTGACACTTTTGGTCCTCCAACTATTATAATAGTGACATTTTTAGTCCTCCACTTATTGTGTTAAATCATAATGGGATGACTAAAAGTGTCAATTTGACAATACTCAGGGACTAAATGTGGGAAACCTTGAAGTCGGGGACTAAAAGTGTCTCTAGCACAATAGTCGAGGACTCAAAATGGAAAAATTAGAAGTCGAGTACCAAAAGTGTCATTGACATAATAGTCGAGGGACCAAAATGGCAAAAACTCTTAATTGCCCACTAATATCGACCCATTCATCAACCCGTTCAGAATGACCTGACCCACCAATGTAGCAATGTTTTGGGCGGGAAAATTTGTCTCCTTTCTCCTGCTTTTGTATAGAGAAAGATATATACTCCTTATATACAACAATAATGATTGATGTACTCACCCTTATACCCACTTTATACTCACCATGTTTGTGAAGCTTTTTTTTGTGAATCCGGTTCACATACAATTTTTTGTTTGTGCAAAATATTGTCTGTGAATCGATGTTCACAGACAAAAAAAAACTTCCACAAACATGGGTGAGTACAAAAGTAGGTATAAGAGTGGGTACAAACATCATTTTGGATATATAAAGATTGATGAGTATGAATTGTCCGAATGGGTATATATACTGGGCAAATGGGTTCTTAACCAATGGACAATTCATATTCATCAATCTTTATTTTAAAATTTTGTAGTACAAACATTAAAGTTTCCGTATAGCCAAAAAACATCATTATAAGTAAAGAATCCGATTCACATACAAAAATACAAAAAAATGTTCGTGAATGAATCTCGTAGACAAAAAAAATATTTCATAAACATAAGTGGGTATGAAAGTGAGTATAAGAATGAGTACAAACATCATTTTTGAAAAAAGCAATCACTAATAAGCAAATTCTTTACTAATTACCTTCCCATCTCCCAACCTAACTTTTAACGTTCCAGCATCTTAACTAACTAACATGCACTCCGTAAGACACCACAAGCATAGCACACTCTCACAATTCATAATTTTTTTAGGGAAATTTCCCAAAATAGGAGTAAAAAAGTTTTAAAATTCCAAAATAAGACTGTCATGTTTTTATTCCCAAAATAGGAGTAATTACTGCCAAGTTTGGAAAATACTGCCATGTTTAAAGTCTGGTACTGCCAAAACATGGCAGTAATTAGTCCTATTTTGGGAATAAAAACATGATAGTCCCATTTGGAATATACAAATGTTTTTAGTTCTATTTTGGGTAATTTCTCTCTTTTTTTTAATTTAATATTATTTAAATGCAATCCGTAACAATGCAAGTTGTGTTTTAAAATGTTTTTTTGCTTAATGTTTTTTTTTATTTTTAAATTGTGTGACAAATCTTCTGGTGACCAACACCCAAGTTATTACCGCTCCAGTGATACCGTCCAAGTTACCACTACCGCTGAAGTATCAGCGTCTCAGTTACTAACGCTCCAGTGACATCGTCTCAGTTATTACGATCCCAGTTACTTCCGCTCTCGTGACTACCGTCCCGGTTACTACGGCTCCAATGACTACTGTCTCAGTTAATACCGTTCTCGTGACCACCGTCACAGTTACTATTTCTTCTATGACCACCGTCCCATTTACTACCGCTCCAATGACTACCATCCCAGTTACTACTGCTTTAGTGACTCACGCCCAGTTACTACCACTCCCTTGACTAGCGTCCCAGTTTCTACCGCTCTCATGACTATCGTCCCAGTTACAACCGATGTCGTGACCATCGTCCCAGTGACTATTGTCACAGTTACTTCCGATTAATGACCAATAACCACAGTGAATTTCGTGTTATCGCCCGCCAGTGACCAAACCCTGACAAGTAGTCACCGCCGACCAGCGACCACTGTCGGCCCGTTGCCAGTGAGCAACAAATAGTGACTTTTTTCAGTTACACAAAAATCCTCTTCTAGTGGTGATATATACGCCTCACCCTAGCAGCAGCAGCCCCCACCAATGCCCACCACGACCCCATATGCCCTACTGCGGACACATCAATCCAACCCTGTCCCTACACCAAGTCCTTTCCATTCACCACTCCTCCGTACCCCACCCTAGCCTAATCAGCTCCACATTACAATTGTTCGAGACCTGCTCTCAAATCCAACAAAGCACGTTACCGGAGGGATGAAATTTCTCGTCAGATTTACGAAGCTCATCTCCGCCGTTGGAGTACGAAGTTTCTCGTTGGATCTACGATGCTTGCCGCCGCGACTGGGGCATGAAGTAGCCGTCGGATCCACGAAGTCCGTTGCCGATGCTGAAGGATTTGGTGCGGCTTGAAGAAGACGTTTGAAGAGAGAGGAAACAATGACGGAGTGAGCAATGGTGGTTTGCGGACAAAAAGAAACAACGATGGAGTGAGCAATGTTTAAAGACAACAAATGTTACAGAAAAAAATCAGGGTTAGCTTGCACCGCGCGAAACAAATGTTTTTGTATCCAAACAAAAATGTATAAGTATAGACACTTTTTGTTTGTATGTTGAAACCAACCCAAAAAAATAATTATATTTCACAAGATTTAGCCATAGAAAAAATGTACATATGTACACATACGCTGGTTTGCTTTCAGTGTCAGTATGCACGGGAAAAATGTGGCAAAAAGTCAAAAATAGGTTGCATAGTAACCACTATCTGTGCAGACAGACGATAATTGTATGAGTACAGACACTTAGTTTATACAGACAATCAATGCCAATATACAGGTTTGTATGTGAATCACATTGATTTGCATGTATTTTTGCATAAACATCAAGGTTGAGATGTTTGTGTACGTGAACAAAAATATTACACACAAAAAAATGTATGGGGTACATACATTTCTTGTTCATATACGGACAACTATTATCCATATATAGACATTGATTTGCGTGTAAATCACATTAATTTGCGTTTTTTGTGTGTATACAGGCAAAAAATGTCTATACTCTTATATATTTTTTGCATGTTGACATTTGTTTCCGTGCAACTTAACCATGTCATGTTCGCAACATTTTTTGTTTGTGCGCACTGAAAGAACATTAGTATCTGTATACGTACGTTTTTTGAATGTGAGGAAAATTTATAAAATGTTAATGAGATAAAGATCAAATTGGACACTATATTTACACTTGAATACCATATCTGACACTAAATTTTTAAATGGTTCAAATGAGACATTATGGTTACATGTGAATCTCAAATTGGACACCAAGCTTTCAAATAGATCAAACAAGCACGAATTTAATGTTCTTTTGGTACTTTTTGGAAATCCACCTATGATTTTTCATATTTCATCAATGAAAATTATTAGTATTCATGTTCCTTTGTTTTTTTGCACCTAAAAATAAAAATAACTTAACTCGTGTATTTATATTAAGAATATATAATTAGATGATCAAATTAATAAAATGTATTATAATATAATTGAACTCTTTAATTTTCTTAAATCAATTTAATGAATCGGTGTTTCCAAAAGTTTCATAAAAATCGTATGAAATGAAAAGTCTAAAATCTATTTTGAACTTCTTAAAGATGAATTGTTCTTAATTAACAGGGAAAATGTGCAAATAAGCCCTCGAACTAACCGAAAAAGTGCAAATCACCCTTTTTATAGGTGGCTCTGTCCGGCCGTCGCCATTTGGGGCGGTTCCCGGTGAAATCTTTTGATGATTTTTTTTTCAGCATCTTCTTCATTAAGTCTAGTTCACCCATACCAAAGTTCAGCTAAAAATTCAATCGATAAGACATTTAAATGATTTTCTGAAATATACTGCACTGTTTAACTGCGCAGTTATCTTCAAACATTTATTTGATTGCCTTCCCGATTTCATTTTTAGCTGAAATTTGGTATGAGTAAACTAGACTTAATGAAAAAGATGATAAAAAAATGCATCAAAAAATTCCACCGGGAACCGACCCAACTGGCGACGGCCAGACAGAACCTCCTATAAAAGGGGTGATTTGCACTTTTTCGGTTAGTTCGGAGGCTTATTTGCCCATTTTCCCTAATTAAAATCAAATTACATATTATAAAATCTCGAATTAAATATTCTAAAACTAAGCACATAAATTAAGTTAGCTTATTGGTACCCAAAAGAAAATGAAAAATAAGATTAACATTTTAATTGGAGATAGACGATTAATTTGATTAAAATAAGAGTAAATAATATGTAATATGAACTAAGTAATAAGGTTAAAATGAACAAGAACATTTGAGAGCACATATATATGTTATAATTTCTACTTATAAAGTTTGTAGGGACAGCAATAAGACTAAATTATGATCTAGACTATAATCTATTTCAGAAAATTTGTATT
This sequence comes from Cuscuta europaea, assembly GCA_945859875.1. Lineage (NCBI taxonomy): Eukaryota > Viridiplantae > Streptophyta > Magnoliopsida > Solanales > Convolvulaceae > Cuscuta > Cuscuta europaea. The sequence continues at coordinate 3,776,212 of CAMAPE010000075.1, read as the reverse complement.
GTATTTCAAATAAAGATGTATTGTACTTCGTATTTCTTATCATTGAAGATAACGAGACATACATCGGTGTATCTGAAAGGACAAGAATTAATAAATGCATTAATTAAATTATAATTAAAATATTGGAAGAGACTATCAAATATATTTTCGGATAATCTTATTAATTAATTATAATAACCCAACATAATTGAAAAGGTACCATATGTTTTGGCTCAGTCGAACTAGAAATGAATGGGCAGCCCAAATGACAAACTTAAGGCCTGTTTACTTGTGACTTAATGGGCTGAATGGAAATCTCGACTTATTCGCTCAGACATATAGTGATGTTTACTTGTAACTTAATGAAAAATATGACTTATTCGCACAAACACTTTATGACTTATTGGTTCAACCCAATTTTAACACTCCTTGCCATTCTTTTTTTAATCTTGCTTCATTTCATCGCTGAAGATCTCTGGAGTCTGGACATTTGAGACTTGCGAAGTTCACCAACCGGACCAACAAACATCACCCATCGGATGAATCTCACTCCTACCTTCTTAAGCTCGGTATTTCCTTGAAGTTCATATATGTTGTATATATTTTTTTCTTAGGTCGAAGCCTTTCTCCCTCTTCTTGCTCGGATTGTTCACTTCCTGAACATCAATCTTGTTTCGATTTTCTGGTAATATTAGTATATATAGTTTGATTTAGTTCCAAATACACTGGAATTTGTTACAGATAAATATTATCTATGTGATGCTGCATATGCAAACACTCATGGATTTTTTGCTCCATATCGTAACACAAGACACTGGTTAGCAGATTATCGATGTCGTCGTACATTGCCTAAAGAAGAAAGATTCAATCATGCGCATGCACAACTCCGGAATGTGATTGAACGTACGTATGGTGTCTTGAAAGCAAGGTTTCCAATCTTAGATCAGATGGCTCCTTATCCATTTGCGATACAAAGGAATGTGGTGATTGCTTGTTTTGCCGTTCATAATTTTATTAGAAAGTACAACATTGATGATGACTTTTTCAAAGAATGGGAATATGACACTATAAGCAACAACGAAGCACAAGAGGAACCTGAGGATATTGGAGAAGAAGTGCATGCAACACAATGGGGCACACAAAGTTTACAGTATATGACGAATTTGCTGAATGAAATCGCTAATAGACTAGAAGGAAAGTAGGAAATGTTTAAAATTAAAGTGTTGTTCTCATTAAGATAAATGACTTTTTTTTATCATGTGATGTGACCTTTTTATTTTAATAATTCATAGCATTATTATCCTCGAGCATCTGAAATTATGTTTCAGAACAGAGAAAGTAAACAAACAATATACATTCAACACTTGTTCCAGACAGAAAAATTATTTGGTCATTTAACGTGATTCAGACTTTTCATTCAACACACTTAGTAAACAATTTGTTAGCCCACTATCACTTAATCCAGACAGACAGCTTAATGCAGACAGACATCTTAGCCTCATTTACTAAAAATAATACTCCTAACAGCAAGGGAGATAGGCCTCCTATCCACACGAACTCGAGCCCAAGAATAATGAAAACTGGAGCCCAAGAATAATGAAAATGGGATGGACAACTACGGCAGGAGACGTTTCAAGGCATAAGACAAAATAAATAATGTGGTCTTCCTTTGTATTATTATTAGGTGTATAGATATTTTTCTCCCCTATCATAGCTGCGGAAATTAATATTAGATTGTTAATTAAGGCTCTGTTTGGCGGGCATAAGTTCGTGCCTTCTAGCTTTTGTACTATTTAAAAAGTCTTTAAAAACTTCTGGTTGTATGTTTGACATGCCAATTTTTAGCATCTCAAATTGAGATGCTACAGTGAGTAGCATCTCATATAAGTCTGTAGCTTCTAGCATTAATTAGTTCTAACAGCTTGTATACCAAACAAAGCTAAATCAAACAATCGGCTTTTTACCAAACAACTACTACCTTTTCTTTTTAAGATCTTTTCAGTCACTAAAAGCTAACGGTTACTAAAAAGCTCATAAAAGTATCTTTTCAGCTAGGTGTGCCAAACACACCCTAAGTCTCAGATCAGTTCGGTTCTTAAGCAAAATATCTGGAACTATATAAAAATTTCAACCTTATTATTGGTTGGGTTCATATAAATTATTTGTAGAACCGATATGGAATCGAACAAAATCTTAACGGTTCGGTTATAGCCATTTCTCGATTCCTAATGTTTTAAAATCTCCAACAAATTACCATTAAATTTGTATCACATAAAGACATTCAACATTTAAAATGATAAGAAATACAATACATCCTTATGTGCTTAGTTGAAATACAATACATCCTTATTTGAAATACAATACAAATTTTGAAGAAATACATTATTTGAAATACAATACAAATTTTCTGAAATAGACTAAATTACGATAAGAAATACAATTCATCCTTAAAATTTTGAAGATAACTGCGCAGTTAAACAACGCAATATATTTCATAAAATCATTTGACTGCCTTCTCGGTTGAAGTTTTAGCCGAAATTTGGTATGAGTAAACTAGACTTAATGAAGAAGATGTTCAAAAAATTTCATTAAAAATTTCACTGGAAATCGTCCCAAATGGCGAAGGCCGAAGAGAGCCTCCTATAAAAGGACTCATTTGCACTTTTTATGTAAGTTCAAGGGCTTATTTGATTGTTCTCCCTAAATTAATTAATTGTTTAAGAGCCCGTTTGGTAATACTCAAATCCGCTATATTAACTGATTCTGCTGAAATTTATGAAGTTCTGGCTAGAGTGGCTAAATTGATTGATTCTGCTGATTTATGAGAAAACTATATTCAAAATATACAACGTATTTTAGTAATAAAATAAAGAAAAATTATATGAAAAACAACTAAAACAATCCTTTACAATAAATTCAGCCAATACGGCCAGAAAAGTAACTTTAATCTTATTTTTTTATTACTCCGTATTACACAATTGAGCGTGCGAAATCAAAAGTTACGTGTTTGGTGAAAAAGTTGGTTGATAAGCCGAAAATCACACAATACTACCCATGAAAATTCTTCCCATGTAAGTTTGGATCAAAGTTTAAGAAAATGAGAATAAAGTGAAAATATATGGTTGTGATTGAGTAAGAAAAAAATAAATGAATAGTCACACAATACTTTTTAAAAAAAGAATTGAGATTTTTTTTTTGGAGACAACCCAAAAAGAAGAATTTTAGGGACGAAGGAATATTTGATTAAAGGGAAAATGGTCAAATAGGCCATCAAACTAACTTAAATAGTGCAAATCACCTCTTATATAGAAGATTCTGTCCGGCCGTCGCCATTTGGGGCGGTTTTCGGTGGAATTTTTTGATTATTTTTTTGAGAATCTTGTTCATTAAGTCTAGTTTACTCATACCAAATTTCAGCTAAAAATTCAACCGGGAAGGAAGTCAAATGAATTTTTGAAGATAACTGCACAATTAAACAACGCAGTACATTTCAGAAAACCATTTGACTGTCTTCCCGGTTGAATTTTTATCTGAAATTTGATATGAGTAATCTAAACTTAATGAAGAAAATGTTTAAAAAATTTCATCAAAAAAATCAATCAGGAACACTCCAAATGACGACAGTCAGACATAACCTCATATATAAAGGGTGATTTTCATTTTTTAAGTTAGTGGGAGAATCTATCTCATTAAAAAATAAAAAAGGAAATCACATGACTTTGATGAAAGAAAAAGGAAAGATAACATACATCCTTATTTCCTTTTGACGTAAAAGGTCGGATGGAGCAACTTTTAACTTCCAACACCATTTAACTTCATCAGCCATTTCAACCAAATTTTACAGTTCTCACTCATACTAGTAAAATAATAACGCTCTGAATCAGACCTTCAAATTATTGTCCATACAATGTAACAGAGCAAATGTAGATAAACAATTCTATTTTTTTTAGATAAGAAATTCAAGAGGAAAATTGAAGGTATACTAGATCTACTTGTCACCCGAGAATTAGAGAGAATCAGAGACAAAGAAACGATACTACTTGTTTCCTGCGAGGATGAGGAATCCAAATTTACACCAGAATCTGGGGCGTGGCTTGAATTTACTTTTCATGTTTCTGATTCTTAATTTGTATATACGTTTCTCACATCCACTATCGGTGCAAGAATCAGAAACTATAAACTCCATGCTAAGGCGTCTGGACAGGAAAAGACCATCACTTTCAGTCCAAGAATCTGCAGCCAAGGGTGTTCTTCAAAGGCTGCTTCCCACCCATTTGACTAATTTTGAGCTCAAAATTATGCCCAAGGTAGTAAAGCTGCTATATTGGTTACTCTTTGAACATGCACTCTTATATTATAGTACAGTTCCGAACGTTTTTTGGTTATGTAGTTAATCATTGGGAAAAAAGTAAACCAAGATTACACTTGTGGGCTTGGACCTCCTTAATTGAGAAGGTTCAGTACAACTCTAGCACGTTGTAGAAACTTTCTAGGATATTTTGAAGGCATTTGGAGAAGTGAAGAATCCTTGAGAAGCACGTTGAATAGTGTCCAACATACTAGAACATTGTGAATTGTGATTATCTAGAAGAACGAGAGAGCTTGTAGAATATTTTGGAGAAATGTAGTCTATTGTAGAGTCACTAGAGAGGTAGAATCAAGCAGTCCTAAATTGGAGTTAAGTGAGCAACCCATACTCGCCTAAATTTTCACTAGTACATGTGATGTATAAATGATGCCATTTACCACATTGTTCATTTGCGTTAGTGAGAATGTAACAGAGAGTACAAGAGTTCATACAAGCTTGTGACCGGGGGAGTTCATCGATTTTCCTCAACACTCTCAATTGCTTTTTGACACTTATGATTTCTCAGGGTTCTGAATGCTGCCTTAGTGTGTGTTTGGATTTTAGTTTGATTAAAGTTCATTAGCTGAAAGTCCCTTTAGTAAAGTTAGTTTCATAAAAGTTTTGGATGCAATAAATGTGTTTGGATATATTTTCTTAAAAGTCAATTCACTAAATTTTTCATCATTTGAAATGGAGCCAAAGACTCACTATATTTTGGCTTGGGAATATGATGGAATAAAGCAAAATGACTCATTAAACTGTCTGCGCTTCTTTGTTATGAAGCAACGGTCAATTCATGTAATTTTCGACGCGATTTTCACTATGGGTCATCCGGAAACGGTCTCTTTGTGCTTTAGCACATGGGTAAAACTGCGTACATCCGATCCCCTCTTACCCCAGCGCAGGTGGGAGCCTTTGTGGCATTGGGGTAATGTAATGATTGTGAAAGCATTATTGTATCTAAGAATATGCTTTAGGAATATGCTCTAGAATATGCTTTAGGAATATACTCTAAACATTATTATTGTATAGCATCTTATATATATATATAGGGCTTTAACTCTCTAATGAAATACACAGAAAATCTTTCCTCCACTTTTCAATATTATTCTAGTTTATATTTCAACATGATATCAGAGCCATAAACAAAAAAAATCAGAAAATCAATTAGCATAGCTAATTTCCCAGAAAATCAAATTAGCATAGCTAATTTCCCAGAAAATCCGTTCGCATACAGTCTGCCCACCAGACCTTAGATATTTTCAGGCCACACATTCCATCACCGCCGTACCCAGGTCGTGCGCCTACCTCCGACGACCCAGAAACCAAAATCCGGCACCTAAACACCACGCGAGTGAACTACACGCGCCGCCACAGCTCGGCGACTTCATCTCACGCGCCGGCGCGTGGCGTCTGTTCTGCGGCCAGATTTTCGATCGACAAACGCCGACCGGCTCGCCTACATATCGCCTATCCATTTCTGTCGCTTCTCTTTGGGGTGGTTAGGATTCGTTCCAGCTCTGGCAGCACAAGCTTCTTCCTTGCAGCCTTCATGACCGACCATTATTGACGAGGGTTTTGGTCTTCGGCCAACTCGCACACTCTCTGCTGGTAAGGATATCTTCACAGAGCCTCTACTTATTGTGCGGACATGGAGAATACAACACTCAAAGAATATTGAGGTTACATTCCTTTATTTTATTTTATTTTGCTTACAAAATCATCAAAAAAAAAGAGAAATGTTTTGTACGGGTAAATTTGACAAAGGAGTAATATGCAATTATTGCAAGAAGCCCGGACACTTGATCAAAGAATGTAGAAAATTGCTATTCAAAAATCAAGGAAATCGGCTTGTTCATGTTGCTTCCTCTACCAATTCCTCTGATGGATCAATTGCTATTTCTTCAGACGAGTATGCCAAATTTAATTGCTACCAAGAATCACTAAAGTATTCCTCTGTCCCTACTTCGGTAGTTGCTAATTCAGGTATTTCAAACACATGTCTTGTTTCCTCATCCTCGAAATGGGTCATTGACTCGGGTGCCACAAATCATATGACTAGTAATCCTAATCTATTCTCATCATTTCATTCATATTTACCTACTTCTAGTGTCACTTTAGCTGATGGATCTACCTCACCTGTTCTTGGATCCGATACTGTTGTCCCAACTTCTACATTACCATCATCACCTGTTTTGAGTCTTCCTAATTTTGCATTTAATTTGCTTTCCATCAGTAAAATCACACGTACTCTTAATTGTTCTGTAACATTTTTTCCTGGATATTGTGTGTTTCAGGATCTGTTGACAAAGCAGACTATTGGTAAAGGACATGAGTCGCCTGGTCTTTATATTTTGGATACATCAATCACAAAAGGTATATCTTGCCTTGGGGTTGGAAATCTATTAGAAGCTCATTACCGATTAGGACATCCATCTCTCCCACTAATGAAGCAAATATATCCTCAGTTCAATAAGGTGTCATCTATACAATGTGAGTCGTGTGAATTTGCAAAACATCATCGTACTAGTTTAAGTCCTCGACTTAATAAACGAGCAAACGCTCCGTTTGATCTTGTTCATACTGATGTTTGGGGGGCATGTCCTGTTGTGTCCAAATCTGGTTTCAAATATTTTGTTACATTTGTTGACGATTATTCTCGTATGACATGGTTATACTTTATGAAACGTCGATCAGAGTTATTTACTCATTTTTCAGCATTTTGTGCTGAAATTAAAACTCAATTTAATGTTCATGTTCGTGTGTTGAGGGGAGACAATGCCCAAGAATATCTCTCGGCTCCATTTAAATCTTTTATGCTTCAAAATGACATTATTCATCAAACTTCATGCGTAGACACACCTCAAAATGGAGTCGCTGAAAGAAAGAATCGACATCTGTTAGAAACTGCAAGGGCTCTTCTATTCCAAATGAATGTGCCTAAACATTTTTGGGCGGATGCCGTGTCTACCGCATGTTTTTTGATAAACCGTATGCCGTCTTCTGTTTTAAATGGTAAAGCTCCTTATCACTGTCTATTTCCAAATAAAGAGCTTTTTCCTATCCCACCTAAAACATTTGGTTGCACTTGCTTTGTTAGAGACGTTAATCCTCATCTTACAAAGTTAGACCCCAAATCATTAAAACGTATTTTTTTTGGGTTATTCTCGAGTTCAGAAGGGGTATAGATGTTTTTGTCCAAGTACAGGTCGATATCTTGTTTCCATTGATGCATCATTTCATGAAAATACACCTTTTTCATCATCCAAGACAGATATTCATGGGGACATTGATGAAATACTCATTTACTCTATCACTATACCAGAATCTACACCTTCTGTAGTTATTCCACATGTTACTGTTCTCGACCCCAGACCGCCAGTACACTTGGTTTACACCCGTCGAAACAGAGCACCAGATCAGCCTCCACCTGTGCCCCCTGTGATTACTTATCCTGATATTGGTCCGTCCTTGAGCTCATGTCCTGAACCAGTGTACATGCATCTTCAGATCTTGTCTCTACATCAGATCTTGACCTTCCGATAACACTACTGATGGAGTATATGGCCCAGGGACCCCCGGCCCACATACTTCCGCTTATACAATCAGGCCCAATAAGCCCAGGAAGCACAACAGGCCCAAACCGCCGCACCTTAAAGTGCCAAACAGCCCACAATACACACTGCGACGCCTTCGGCCCCATGGCCGAAGGCTCATGAACTTACAGTACAACTACTTTTAAGCACCCGGAATTACTGGGAGAAAACGGTGAAAACAATAGCCCTCGACATCTAGAGCCCTCGACACCTGGAGGCCCCCGGAAGGAAGAGCCTTCGGCCTGTCACCTACAGCCGAAGGCAACTTCCTCGACAGAATCTGCGCTCCACATGCGCTGGATCAACGTACCAAGTACAAACGTCGCATCCAACCACCGCATTAAATGCGGCCACATGCGAGTGCCAGTGCCACCCGATTGAGGCGACCCCTCAACCACCAGGATGATGACACGTGTCCTTATCTAGCATTTATTGCTACTATAAATAGCACCCCTTTTCCCCATTTGTGATCTAGGTCCAATACGACTTGAATAATATTCAGATACTTTCTCTCTCCCTACTTTTGCTGACTTCTCTCTAAGTTACTCCCCGCAATAACCCCTCGGATAGATACCCCCGGGTACACTTATCCATCAACTACGTAAAGGTACACGGTCTTGTACTCATCCCATTTCTTCATTTGTGTCGTATAGTCAGTTATCCCCTGCCTCATGTTCTTTTATTGCTTCCATCGATTCTATTTCTGTTCCTAAATCTGTTAAAGAAGCTTTGTCTCATCCTGAATGACGTCATGCCATGGTAAAGGAAATGAATGCTTTGGATCTTAATGGTACTTGGGATTTGGTAGACTTGCCTACAGGGAAGAAGTCTATTGGATGTAAGTGGGTCTTTGCTGTTAAGGTTAATCCAGACGAATCTGGAGCTCGGTTGAAAGCCTGATTAGTTGCGAAGGGTTATGCTCAAACCTATGGTGTTGATTATTCTGACACTTTTTCTCCTATTGCTAAATTAACATCTGTCAGGTTACTTATTTCACTCGCTGCAACTCATGATTGGCACTTACATCAGTTGGACATTAAAAATGCCTTCCTACATGGTGACCTTCAGAAGATGTTTACATCGAGCAACCTCCGAGGTTTGTTGCTCAGGGGGAGTATGGTAAAGTTTGTCGACTTCGAAAATCTCTTTATGGTCTGAAACAGAGTCCTTGTTCATGGTTTGGGAAGTTCAGTCGATCAATTGAACAATTTGGAATGGTCAAAGGCAAATCAGATCACTCTCTCTTTTACAAACGAACGAAAGCACGTATCACATTGCTTGTGGGGTGTATGTCGATGATATTGTGATTACAGGCAATGCTAATGTAGGTATTTTGGCCCTTAAAAATTATCTTCATAGCCAGTTCCAAACAAAATTTCGGAGAATCATATTGTTTTTATGCCTGGACGCTCAACAACTGAGGCCATTCACCTTCTTAGACAAGTTGCAGAGAAGTATATAGACACTAAAAAGGATCTGCATTTGGTGTTCATTGACTTAGAAAAGGCATATGATAGGGTACCTCGAGAAGTTCTTTGGTGGGCCTTAACAAGAAAAGGCATATCACGTAAGTATATCACCATCATCATGGATATGTATGATGCTTGTACTACAAGTGTCCGCACTAGTGTAGGGAGGACCGCAGAGTTCCCTATTACTATTGGAGTGCACCAAGGATCTGCTCTGAGTTCTTTCTTATTTGCTTTAGTCATGGATGAACTTACGAAGTCAATTCAAGAAGATATACCGTGGTGCATGATGTTTGCCAACGATGTTGTATTGATTGATGAGACACAATCCGGTATTAAAGCAAAGTTGGAAGTATGGCGACAAACATTGGAGAGCAAGGGTTTCAAACTGAGCCAAAGCAAGACTGAGTATATGGAGTGCAAGTTCGGTGGAGGTAGAAGCAGTAGCAACAGTGGGATTACTCTTGATGGTAAGGAGATACCGGTGTGTGATATGTTCCGTTACTTGGGATCCATAATTCAGAAGGATGGTGAATTAGATGGAGATGTATGTCATAGAATCAGAGCTGGGTGGATGAAATGGAAAAGTGCTTCAGGATTTCTATGCGATCGAGGTATGCCGACTAAACTGAAAGGTAAATTTTATCGTACAACAATTAGGCCGACATTAATGTATGGCATAGAATGTTGGGCGGTGAAGCAATGCCACATTCAAAAGATGAGCGTGACAGAGATGCGTATGTTGCGTTGGATGTGTGGACATACCAGAAAAGACCACCTGAGGAATGAGGTAATCAGACAAAAGGTGGGAGTAGCACCTATAGAAGATAAGATGCAGGAGTCTCGTTTGCGGTGGTTTGGGCATGTGCATAGAAGACCGAGTGATGCACCTGTTAGATGACTTGAGGGGTGGGGAGAAGAGTCAGAGAAGAGAGAGAGGGGAAGACCCAAACAGACTTGGATTAGAGTAATCAGAACTGATATGCGTCTTCTTGGGTTGGATGAGAGTATGGCTTTGGAGAGAGCAAAGTGGAGGGTGCACATCCATGTGGACGATTGATGTCTTGTCTACCTTTCCTCTCTTGTTTCTTTTATCGTTTATCTTCCTTATCCTTTTATATTCTTATGTTATTTTTATATTCTAGCTTTTTTATGCTCTTTTATTTATTTTTCTTTTATCTTGGTTATATTCTTGTGTTATTGTTATCTTATATTTATGTATCTTTATTTTATTCATTTTATCTTACTTTTTTTTCCTTTTCTTGTCCGCCTTCTCTTTTTGGCATCGATATCATAGATCGATTCATGTTAGCCGACCCCAAATTCTTTTGGGATTAAGGCTTGGATGTTGTTGTTGTTGTTGTAGACAGTTCCAAACAAAAGATCTAGGCTCATTGAAATACTTCTTGGGTATTGAGGTAACACGGAGTAAGAAAGGCATATTTCTATCACAACGAAAATATGTACTTGATTTGCTCACTGAAACAGGGAAGTTGGGATCAAAGCCGAGCAATACTCCCATGGTTTCCCATGTGAAACTCACTCAAGAAGGCATGCCATTTGAAGATCCAGAAAGATATAGACGATTGGTTGGAAAACTTAATTATCTCGCAGTCACTCGTCCATATATTGTTTACTCTGTGAGTGTAGTGAGTCAATACATGTCATCTCCGACCATTGATCATTGGGTTGCTGTAGAACACATATTATGTTACTTAAAGGGAGCACCAGGACGAGGTATTGTTTATCAAAACCATGATCACATGAGAATAGAATGCTTTGCAGATGCTGATTGGGCCGGTTCTAAAGATGATCGAAGATCTACATCTGGCTATTGTGTCTTTGTTGGTGGTAATCTTGTATCCTGGAAGAGTAAGAAACAGAATGTGGTTTCTCGTTCTAGTGCTGAATCAGAATATCGAGCTATGGCAAAATCCGCATGTGAGATAATATGGATACACCGTTTATTGAATGAAATCGGATTGAAGACACCAATGCCTGCTCAGTTGTGGTGCGATAACCAAGCTGCTATACACATAGCAAACAACCCCGTATTTCATGAGAGAACAAAGCATATTGAGGTTGATTGCCATTTTATTCGAGAGAAGATACAAAAAGGATTAATCTCTACCGGATATGTGAAGACTGGAGAACAACATGTAGATTTATTCACTAAAGCTCTAAATGGGATTCGAGTTGATTACTTATATAACAAGTTGGGCATGATAAATATCTATGCTCCAACTTGAGGGGGAGTGTGAAAGCATTATTCTATCTAAGAATATGCTTTAGGAATATGCTCTAGAATATGCTTAAGGAATATACTCTAGACATTATTATTGTATAGCATCTTATATAGGAATATTTCATCTTTGTAATATATATAGGGCTTTAACCCTCTAATGAAATACACAGAAAATCTTTCCTCCACTTTTCAATATTATTCTAGTTTATATTTCAACGATGATGATGAAAAGTCAATTTACTAAACTAAAAGTTGTCTTATATAGGAAACGTTTGGAGCTTTCTCCAGTCTATTTGAAAAGCATAAATCAAACATAAGCTAGGTAGGGGTGAAAACACTTCCGCTTGTATGCTAAATGTGCTTCCAGAACGGTCTCCAGTTAGAGCAAAAAATTCTGGAGACTCAAAAGCACTTTTGGCTTTTTGAATGCTGAACTAGAAATGCCAAAAATGGGCTCTTATTTTGTCTTTTAGATCGTGCATTTTTAAAGTTCATCATTGTCTATTATGTAGCATACAATACACACTTTTCATTGGTGTATAGAACCCGTTTGGTAACACTGAAATTGGTTGAATCTATTGAAATTGATGGCTGAATTGCTTGAATCCTCTATTAGGAAAAAATAGAGAAAATTATGGAAAAAATATATTTAAAATATATTTTATTAGGAAAATAAAGAAAAATTATATGGAAAATAGCTAAAATGACCCTCTACAGTAACTTCAGTAGCAAAATAAAAAATTACGTGTTTGGTGAAAAAGATGGTTGATAAGGCCAATAAGCCGAAAAATAGGATCACAAAAGGGCCCGTAAGCTCTCAGATTGAACCAAATTATGCTGGTTTTCATTGAAGAAGATACAGTTTCTTTGGCATAAGTACTCTCCATTTGGTAACCCACCATCATTCAACAGTTTGACTGAATTTGGTACATTAATATGTCTGGTTTATTGTCACTTGTCAGTGTTAACTTGTTACTTCTATCTGGTTGCATAAGATATAGGCTTGATATCATTCTTATTCTTATCCATATATTATTGAAAGCTGATGGCAAATTGCAGGATGCTTGTGGAGGGAAAAGCTGTTTTAGGGTAACCAATTACAAGAGCTCAAATAGAGTTCTGCCTCAGATATTGTATGTGGGTCCTACCTTTCATATATATATATATATGTGTGTGTGTGTGTGTGTGTGTGTATGTATGTGTGTGTGGTGATGGTTGAATATTAAATATGATTCTATTGAGGACATCAAACATCAAACACACTTGCTTTTGACGTATGTAGTAGATATACACCTGAAGAAGAAACGTACACAATTGTAAGCTCTAGCATTTTTATCTCCACCCCTTTTGTATAAAAGGCCGGATTTCTGAATGTTTGATATCTATAATTTCATGCACTATTATCCACACAACCATGATTCAACTCCATTCTACTCAATGTGCATTAAATATTACAATGTGAACTTCAAATGTAATTCAGAGTTTTGTGTAATAAAAGAGCAGCAGATCTTCAGTGCTGTACCTTTAGCTCTTCCTTAAAGACTCTGTGTTCAGACATGTCTTTGGGTGGATTTACTGATTTTATTAAGTATTTCAATTTTTGCTCCTTTTGTTTTAATGTCAAGGGATAGAAAGATAATTTGGACGTTGCCATAATGTGTTGAGAGCAGAAAAATAAAATATCAACAGGGTAAACCATTGCTCAGATAATCAACGATAATGTTAGGTGCCTAGCTAATTCAAGATCTATTTCAAGAAACAAAATGAAGAACAGAGATGTGCATACAACTGAAAGGGTTCGTATAACAGAAAAGAGAAAGAGAAAATACAAGATAGTTCCAAGTCCCAAGTCCCAAGCCCAAAGGATAATTCCAGCCTCCTTTCTATTCTCCCCTCCACCTCTATTTATACTAATTCTAATACTCCTTATTTCTTATTATTCTATGTAGGTCCCTAACAGATAAATACCGTTGCCCAAAGCCAAAAGGCCAAAATCCAACTTTATTCCAAGATGATCAAGAATGAAGCATACTAGGGGTATAAATAACCCTCTAAGTCTAATAAGAATAGGAATCCTAATTTAACCATACTAGGAAACTAAATAGAATAAGAAACTTCTAATTCTAATAAGAATAGAAGTCCTAATTAAACCATTCTAGGAAACTAAATAGAAATAGGAAATCTGTAATTCTAATAAGAATAGAAGTCCTAATTAAATCATACTAGGAAAATAAATAAATTAGGAAACAAAATAAAAGGAATAATTAAAATTAATTAAATTGCCCGCAGCCAGCCCACGAAGGTGGGCTCAAGCCGGTCCACGCCCCGTGCTCTCCCTGCTCTCTATCATAATGCCATGTATGTAAACAATGGTTGCATATAGTGTTGCCTATAGTTGCTTCTGTAGACATCCTGAGACATGCAGGAGCATTACCTTTAGATCTTTTTTTGTTTTGTTTTTCGGTTTTGCTTATAAGGATACAAGGAACTACGGCAGTTGAAATCACATCAGGCCTCCATTGGTACTTAAAGTATTGGTGTGGCGCTCATATTTCATGGGAAAAGACTGGTGGAGTACAGATAGGTTCAGTACCCAAGCCAGGTCTACTACCTTCTGTAGGTACAGAGGGTGTGATGATTCAACGGCCAGTGCCATGGAACTACTACCAAAATGTTGTCACCTCAAGCTGTAAGTCCTAATTATTTATCTTTTTACTTGGTGATTATCTACATATAAAATAATGTATGATATGATTTTTTTTGGAGGCACACTTGTAAGCTTAATGTGCCTAGTTTAGCACTGATTATGAATAAGTAAAAGTGTAAAACAGATACGTTGTTCTTTGTTAATCTCCTCTCTTGTGGATTTTAATGCTTTGTGCGGACTGCGGAGTGGGAACCTTAGTCTTGGAATTCCCCACCCCCATTCTCTGCTGATGGGTTTGCTTAATCGTTCAAACCATATTTACGTAAGTCTTTATTTAAGTGCTATAGTGTTTTGCTTATCTCCAACAAGTTCTTCAGTTATGTCAGTTCAAACTTTAAACCCAGTTTTGGCCAAGTTACTCAGCTTATCCTACTAAAGATATTTTCTATAATTTATTTAAGTGGCCTTGTATATCCTATCTCCTTTTATATTACTACCTCCGTCCCATTTTATGTGTCTCATTTGGTTTTGGCACAATTTTTAATAAAGTGGTTGAAAAGGTAAAAGTTGTGGTTGAGATTTGAGTATAATAAAGTGAAATGTTGTGAACCACATATTTCTTTCCAAAAAGGGAAATGTGCCACTTATTTTGGAACAACCCAAAAAGGAAAGTAAGACAGGTAAAATGGGGCGGAGGGAGTATCTTTTTTTATTATAGCTTATCCTTTTTATTTTTCTTATCTTTCTTTTCCTTTTGGTTTCGATATCATGTATCGATTCATTTTAGCCGACCCCAAAGTCTTTTGGGATTAAGGCTTGGATGTTGTTGTTTTTGTATTTGAGTGGCCTTGTGCACTGGGCCCTACATTTATTTACAAGTTTTTTTGGGGGAATTATACTACAACAACAACAACATCCAAAAGATTTGGGGGAATTATACTATGAAAAAGAAATAAATCTTTTTGTGAAATCCTAACTCAAGGAAACCCAACTAAAACCAGTATTATTTATTTTGTGCCTGAAACTTTTTTTCTCCACATCTGTTTCTTATTGCTGTCTTAAGGTTGCTCTCTTGAGCATTGGTTAATACAATTCAGATATTCAATTGCAGATTCATATGTGTGGTGGGATTGGCAGAGATGGGAGAAAGAGATAGATTGGATGGCACTCCAAGGAATAAATATGCCCCTTGCATTTACTGGACAAGAAGCTATTTGGAGAAAGGTTTTTTTGGTATGTATATATGATCACTTCGTTTAAGTTGCTAGCTGCTTTTGAAAGTTTATTTACTTCACCTCACCAGCTCATTAGTATTAGCTACTGCCTTCTGTTATTCAGACCATCAGTACAAGAAAAACTACATTTGAAGGGTTCTCATACCAGTTATTGTCAATACAAGCATAAATCAGAAAGATTTTTTCTTCATTTTCTCAAAGCTTGCTACTGGAATATTATTAATGCCAAGGATCTTAAAATAGCCATTTTTTGTTAGTTGTGTGAGAAAATATATACTGAACGTATCAATCATTATTCACACTCCTCCACTGGAGAGGGATAGAATAACTTATATAATGGAACATGAACATCACATAAATGTGTAACAAACTACCTACAAATTGAAAAATACTGACCATTCACTATTCCTCTACTTACTATTATTTCTACCTTCAAGTTAGGGAACATATTTCTGGTAACTGGTAAGAAGCTAATAAATGGAAAAGAATAAGTAAAAAATTTACAGTATATAAGTGTAGGTAGTGTACACTGTACACTTTATGTAAGTTAAGAACTTTCATTTTCTACATTATGTTATTCTGGAGTGTTGACTTCTGTTGCTTAACAGCAGGAATTTAATATGACGACTCAAGATTTGAATGATTTCTTTGGCGGACCTGCCTTCCTAGCCTGGGTTCGTATGGGAAATCTACATGGGTAAGGCAGTCTCTTCTCTATTGACAGTGCAATCTTTTTTATCACCTAGTCATTCCATTCTCCGGCTGACAATTTATTTAGAATTCAAACTAAGTAACGAACTATCCTTTATCAATATCAAATAGACAATAATGCAGCAGAAAGATTTGTATTAGGATAATGTTTTTTGCTTTATATTGGCTAAAGTGCTCACTTGGGCTACATGGCTTAAAAGATGCTATTATAATTAACAGTGTAGTATGTTATTTATAGGAATACACTGGTAGTCCTACTTGACCACTTGGGCCAAGCGAGTCCTTTAGCTAATTTACACGTGAATATAGTGCGGTCCAAGTTAAGAGTCTAATTTGTAAAAGTCTATGCATTTCCAATTTCGCTCTTGGACACCGTTCAGAAGTCTTATTACATTTATCATGAGATTTTACATTTCATCATTCTCTGAAAAATAGATGGGGAGGACCTTTATCTCAAAACTGGTTGGATAAACAGCTGTCGTTGCAGAAGCAGATCTTAAAGAGGATGGCAGAGTTGGGCATGACCCCAGGTATGCTTCTTTACTTAAAATACTGTTTTCATTCTGAACCTCTTTCATATTTAACAAAATCTGTTGAAATATACACGGAAACAAAATGCTAATGTACTATCACTAGCCACTACCTACAAGTATGTTCTTTTCCAAAACAGGTTAATGTGGAACAGTGATTAAGTTGAATATGCTTCTGAGATTTGACCACCACACCTTTTTTGTTCTTTTGGCCAGTGCTGCCATCATTCTCTGGGAATGTACCTGCTGCACTAAAAAAGATGTTTCCATCCGCAAATATAACTAGACTTGGGGACTGGTATTTCTCGTCTAATTATTTCTCATCTCTAAATTTGGATCTTCATTCTCATTTTCTTTTTGTATCGATTTGTTGACATGGATTCTGTTGTTTATATTTTTCTTTTGAAACTTTTCGCTGAAATGATTTAATTTTCTTAACATATCCGGCAATGCCATAATTCCATCATTTGCAATGGAGCCAAAAACTCATTATTTTTTGGCTTGGAAATATGATGGAATAAAGCAAATGAGCTCACTAAACTGTCTGCGCTTCTTTGTTATGAAGCAACAGTCAGTCCATGCAATTTTTGACGCGATTTTCACTATGGGTCATCCGGAAACAGTCTCTCTGTACTTTAGTACAGGGGTAAGACTGCGTACATCCGACCCCCCTTACCCCACTATAGGTGGGAGCCTTTGCGGCACTGGGGTAATGATAATGATGATGATGATCTGGCAATGCCATCTACTGAGGAAAATATTTGTTTGATTATGTGTGTGTGAGCGCTTGAGTTTCCCTCAATTCCAAGCTCTTTGATTTTAGGAATACAGTGGATGGCGATCCTCGATGGTGTTGTACGTTTCTTCTAGATCCTTCTGACCCATTGTTTATTGATATTGGTGAGGCCTTCATTCAACATCAGCTTAAAGGTGATCTATTGTCACCTTTCACTTATTGGTTACTGATATTTATATTAAATTCCAATGCAATCCAGAAAAAGGGGGATTTATATTCAAAGGTTATTTGGAATGGCATTATTTAATATTAGTGTCTCAGTTCTTCTCTTTGAATCCTTTTTATTTATTTCTTTTCAAAAGCATCGTCTGATCTGGAAAAGTTGAAAACAATGAAAACCTTAACCGTTGGTCTTAAACCTTTCCTTGTCTAAGAGGAATGCTAGTATGTTCTGCAGTTTTATGATATGATATGATATAGCTTTTGTTAGGTTATGGCTAATTCTACAGTAATTCTGAGCTTACCGAAGGCAAAAATGGCGACGAAGATCAAAAGTAGAAGTTTATTGTTTAATGGAAAGAGAAGAATACAGTTCCCAGGTCATAACAAAGTTCCGACTCCCAGTCCCAAGTCCCAAGCCCAAGATAATTCCAACCTCCTCTCTATTCTACCCTCCACCTCTATTTATACTAATTATTCTAATACGATTATTACTCTCATTTATTATCATTCTATTCTATGTAGGTCCCTATCATTACTCCCCCTTGGACAACCACCTTGTCCTCAAGGTGGGTGATAGGAGACTGTCATGACGAACACCTTCTTCCTCATCTTTGCGCCTCTTCCTTCCCAGTATCTTCCAAATTTCAGGACCCTGAACTTCATGAACTGAACCATTGTCATCACTTTTACCATAGCAAGCAGCTGAGGCAAGCACATGGTTACCAAAATCCTGGTGGCAGAATACTTCCTGTGCTTACTTAGGAACTCTTCAAATAACCCATTGACCCATCGAAGAAACACAACATCACCACCTATTGACTCTCCATCTTGTTTTGGACTTAATGCTCCAATTGGTTTTGCAAGAACCAAGTAAGTAAACGACTTTATCAAATCCAGATTTTCTGAGGAATAATCAGCCAGAACCCAAGGAGACAAAGGAGACTTAATTAATTCATCATAAGATCTTCCAGTAGGTTTGTTGAGAATCATTATGTACTCACAGTTTATAGCTCTATGAAACCGGCAGTCAAAACCTTCCCAGTATTTCCCTGGTTGTTTATCAATTCTCAGACATTTTTCCTCCTCATTTTCATTGCTTGGACCATCACACTTTGATTTGTTTCTTTCCAGATCACCCTCTTCCCCGAGCTTGGTCAGTGCCATTGAAATTCTTGAGATGCATTGACCACTGTCCACTAGCACATAGCAGTACCCACTCACTTGGTATGCATACTCATCATGCCACCCCCTGATTTAATAGATGTATTTCCTTTGCGAAAACAGGACCAAGAGCTCAAGCCATCAGACAAGCCTTTGGATTCAACCTTAAAACAGCAAAGGTAAAAATCTTCACCCAGTCATCATTAGGAAGTGCTGTTGACACTTGTAGGTCCTGGTAGATGTTCAACAAATAGCAACTCATGTTTTCAGCACCAATTTCCAACACCCATATGATTGACTGAGCTTCAAAAACAGCCTCTCTCTCAATAGTCAACATTTTTAAAGAACCAAACTTATTCAATCTTTGTGGCTGATGCTGAAGAATGGAAGAATCGAGATAAGAGTTGTCAAATTCCCCTGTAAGTACCATTCACAAGTACTAGGGACCCCGCAGCTGGGCTTCTAGCCACAGGATAGGAAATTACCAAAACTGGATTATCTGTCAAGAATAACATCTGAGAGGTCAATTTCAACACTGGAAGTCCTTATCTTGTAGGCTTGAGGTCAACAGGCAGCATTTCAGTCTTTGTCACCTTCTTTTGTGTGATCATCAAGAATGGGAGATAGAGTTTCTCATAGCAGGCAAATGCCTTGCCCTTACGACCTCAATAGTCCAAACCTATACCTGCTTTTTGATTAGGTATACAAACTGTTGGCATTCTCTTCACATTTTCACCAATTATCAAAGCTTCTTGGACGATAGCAGGATTGATTCCCTTGTCAAACATCAGAAACTTATCAGCGTAACAATCAGTAGTACAACCCACCTTTTCCTTCCAATTTCCAGTAGTTCCTACCCCCAATCTATCTTGAATGATCTTAATAGAAGTAACATCATCAAATCTGAAGCCATCAAACGCAGTCAACCCTTCCAAAATCCCCTTTGATATCTGTCGGTGCACACTTGGAATGCCATAAGTATGGCCTCGTAAGTGAGACATGCTCTCCTCATCAGCCCCTGTGATATTGTTGTTCATTCCCAAAGCAGGATCATGGTGGTAGGTACAATTTCCTTCCTGATTGTAAGGAATATCAGGTTTGAGCTGTTCGGATTCTTCTAGAATATATGGTGAATATCCTGTCTGTTGATTAGTATCCTTGTCAGGATCCGATTCCAAAATTGAGTGTTCAGCCGACTTCCACTCAATATTTGTTGCGGACGAAATCCCCAGGGAGGAAAATTGAGCCGACTCAGAAACCTGCGATGCATACTGTGAATTGGTCGAAACAGCTAGCGAAGATGAACTTAGAGAAGTTCTTTTCGATTGCGATGATTCCTGGTTTACTGTCTTCCGCCTGCGTGTAGGTTGGAATCTCCGAATCGTCTTTTCCTTCAGAACTTCCCAATTCTTTTCTCTCGTTTCAATTTTCTACCTTTGAAACCAATTGAACGCCCTATCCTCCATTGCTTCTTCTGCCACTCTAACCTTATATTTTTCCGCAGTACCGTTGAGTCTGAAGTATCGTTCCATCCTAGTTATCCATCTGTGCGGGTCACCCCCTTTGAATACAGGTAAATCTTGTGATCCCTCTGGACTGACGTAATTTCTCGCGTACCTAAGATGCGAAGTGGAATGCGAACTGTGAGAAGAAGTTCGCGACTTACCTCCTGCTTCAGACGATGTAGGACTGTCATGTATAGCGTGGCGCCTTGAAGTTCTTGATTTTCTTCGTTCATGTCGATCGTTCTGCTGTATGATCAGTTCGCGCAGCTCTGCGAATCCATTCCGCACTTCATCGCGAGTCTTCCGCACTTCATCGTGAGTCTTCCGCACTTCATCCCGAGTCTTCCGCACTTCATCGCTAGTCTTCCGCACTTCATCGCGAGTCTTCCCCATCTCCTCGCGGTTTCGTTCCAATTTGAGCTGCACTCTCTCCAGATTACTTTCCATCGTCCTGCGTGTATCGACCGTTGATAGGCTACAGGAACGAATGCTCTGATACCAATGTTAGGTTATGGCTAATTCTACAGTAATTCTGAGCTCACCGAAGGCAAAAATGGCGAAAAAGATCAAAAGTAGAAGTTTATTGTTTAATGGAAAGAGAAGAATACAGTTCCCAGGTCGTAACAAAGTTCCGACTCCCAGTCCCAAGTCCCAAGTCCCAAGCCCAAGATAATTCCAATTTCCAACCTCCTCTCTATTCTACCCTCCACCTCTATTTACACTAATTATTCTAATACGATTATTACTCTCATTTATTATCATTCTATTCTATGTAGGTCCCTATCAGCTTTTGAGACTCATTTACGCATTCCATTATTCATTTATTGTTAGAATTTTTGTTTGGCAGAGTATGGAGGCATCACAAATATATACAGCTGGTATCTATCTTCCTACTTTACTTTATTATGTTTTCTCATTCAGTTATATCTGAGGTGGTCCCTATCTTTCACTTTGTCTTCATCCTATCAAATTTTATGAAAGAGATAGTTGTCTTCTTTGTGAAAGTTAAGTGTCTCACATCGGACGTTTACGTGGTCTGTCTAATCTTATTAATAAGTATGAAGTAAACTTCACCTCTCCTCTTGAAATCTTTTTAGGGTGAGTTAGGCCTAATTAATATGGCATTATAAATTGATCTTAGGGTGAATTAGGCATAGATTAATATGGTATTAGAACCTAATCTTATTGTTGTTTGGTTGACATCCATGGTTTGGGTAGCCCGTTTGCGGTCAATTTGGCAATTTATCTACCCCTCAAGTTGCCTAACCCAGTTTGAGTAGATGGGGAGTGTCAAGTGCCCTAAATCAGGTGTTACCGAGTTTGTGTTATTATATAAGTGAGAGATCAACCTGACTTCTAAAAACCTTTTTGGATTGGGTTAAGCCCAATGTAATAGTGAGCTTCCATGTACCTTGACTTCTTTATACTAAAATAAACTACAATATTTGTATTCGGATACATTGGACTATTAGAGACTGGAATGTTCTTCTCAAGTTTATAATGTGTAACGGAAAGAGCATTCTGATGTTCTAGTATGTGATGGCTCTAAACATCTAACTTGCAGTTGTTTTGCTTGCAAAAAATTCCTCCTTTTCTTTGTATTTTTATTACAATGGGAATGTATTTCATGAGCAGTGATACCTTTAACGAGAACTCTCCACCTACAAGTGATCCAAATTATATTTCTTCGCTTGGATCAGCGGTCTACAAAGCAATGTCCAAAGCAGATAAGGATGCAGTGTGGCTAATGCAAGTATGTTTATAGATTATATCTAGTAATCTAGTCCACTCCTTGTTTTTGTCTCCAATTAATCTATCTCCATTTCATGTTTCCTTCAGTTCTTTTTACACCACAATACTATCGACATTATTTTAAGCAACCTCATGGAACATTTACGGCACCACAATAATAATATTCCTTATAAGTTTGGGACAATTCTCATTGTGGGTATATTACCGCATTTCAAACTGGGGTTACTTTCAGCTGCTGTTCCGATTTCGTTTATTTGGTGAATGCACTTGGGGAGAAACTTCCTCCAGATGTTATAAACCTCGCTTGTATCGGCACAGTCCTATCTGTTTATTCCTTTTTATAAGAAGGTAGTTCAAATTGTTAGATGAATTTGCAGGGCTGGCTTTTTTATTCAGACTCCTCATATTGGAAGCCACCACAGATGGAGGTATAATATATATGTTCTTATGGTATTACTAAGAAAAGATTTTATAATTTCATGTTATTGAGGTATTTGAAATTGCAATAGCTGTGACGTACTCACATACTATTTTAGTGCTTGTACAGTACTACTCGGTTGTTATCCTCTTCCGCTTTGTTTTACTCACAATTTCTCCCGTTCTCTTGATAACTACCATGATCTCAAGGGCGGAGCTACATGCACCAGTGTGGTGTCAATTGGCACGACTTATTTTTTTGTTATTTATATATAGAGAGATATTTATTAATAATAATTTGACACCACCAATATCAATAAATAGATGGTCAAAAACCAAAACATATACGTTCAGTCTCAAAATATATGCGCACATCTAACTGAAGTTAAAATCACACATAATAAAATCTCGACGCTAACATTTATTTGAGATATGTTGCATACTTGCACATAGAGTGAGATCTAACAATTCCAAATTTGTATGGTAAGCGGTAACTACCATTACATGCGACGCCAAATGAACCAACCATGATACTATCTTTATATTGTCATTTACCTTTACAATCAATACTAATTCATTAAACAGATATGATTGAAAGTATTTATATAGTAATCATAAAATGAATTTCAAATATAACAAACGTTATGTACAGTTGCAAAATAAATACTACCACTAGTACAAAAAAGACTTTTTTACATCGGTTAAAATGGGCTTTTAACATCAGTTATAGAACCGATGTAGATACAGGTGATGTGAAAAAACGGGGACTTTTTACATCGGTTCTTTTAACCGGTGTTAAAGAAATCCGACATCGGTTCAATAGTAACCGATGTAGAAAGTCATCACTGATAGCCGCTGAATAACTGTTGTTATATTGAAATGGTTTGATAATTTTATTTTCACGTCTTAGAGATAATTTTAAGTTGAAATATTGACACCACACAAGTACATTTCTGGATCCGTCCCTGCATGATCTAGTAGATTGATGAAGTCTTTTATTGTGTATACAATGCTAAATGCAGGAATTTGTTATCTTCTCTGTCAAGTGACTCAAGTGGTATTTTTGTTGGGAATAAGGCTTGGTTGTTGTTGTTGTTGTATATCTAGCCAACAATTTTTTGATATTTTTCTTCCTACTTTAATATGAGCCACAGATCTCTTCTAGCCAATGCACTTCCATTCTGATTTTTAATGTAAAACCCATTGAAGAAAACCAGTGCATAGATCACGGAGATTAAAGATGCCAATAGTGTTTTGATTTTGTACACTGGGCTTTACACCACAAGCGTCCCTTTACAACAACAACAATACCCCAGTGCCGCAAAGCGTCCCTTTACTAGTAAAAATTATAAAATAAATTATTAAACTTCATTTGTGAACTAAAATATATATAAAATAAATGAATAAATTTCATTTTCGAACTGTGCCTTATTCTGGCAGGCACTATTACATTCTGTTCCATTTGGGAAGATGATAGTTCTTGATTTATTTGCTGACGTCCATCCAATATGGAAATATTCCTCCCAATTTTATGGAACTCCTTACATATGGTACGAAATAACTGGGCATACCTTGTCTCTCCTTTAAATTATTCTGCATTTGGCACTTCTGTAGAAGCTCAAATCTGAGCACCATTATGTTTTTGTATTTCATATCTTCCACATAAAATAGGTGTATGCTGCACAACTTTGGAGGCAATATTGAAATGTATGGAACAATGGATTCTATTGCAGCAGGCCCAGTTGATGCTCTTATTAGTGAAAATTCGACAATGGTGAGTGAATTCCCTTATGCACACCTCAAAACTTGCCATTATCTTCAGTCAAGTGTTCTTCATCTCTTTACACTATTTATAGTTTATAGTTATATTACCAAACATTGATCTCCTTTGACCAAACTTTGATCTCCTTTGACCAAACATTGATTCTGAAGTTCCTCACTCAATAAATTCATGGACAGGTTGGGGTTGGCATGTGCATGGAAGGAATAGAACATAATCCAGTTGTATATGAGCTGATGCCTGAAATGGCATTCAGGAGCCACAGTTTTGATATGAAGGTACCAGAGTTTCTTTCACAGAAGACCAATACGAGGAAAACATCTTTTATATTGAATATTAATATGTATCTTTTAGTTGTTATTTGAATGCCTGGTTCCATTTCCTTAATATGTTAGCCAAAACAGTCGCTCTATGTTGCACGGATATAGGTTCAGTACCCGTCCTATGATGGATATAAGTGCAGTACCCTCGATTTGAGACAGTGGTAATGACCTTACTACCTCCATCCTGAAAAAAATAGAGTATTGCTTGATCTATACAGAACCTTTTAATTTTGCTAAGGAACAACTTATATAAATCATTAACCACTTTTAAATTTTATTTGTCGGTTTAACATAATTTATCATGCGTAACTTGTCTGTGAATTTTCTGGAGAATTACATAAAGCAATTAGTTTCATTTGAGTAAAGAGGACTCTTTCTTTGGAACAAAAAAAATAATTGAAACGATGCTTTTTGTTTTTTCATAGGGAGTAGTACCTTAAAAAGTTTAAGAGCTAAAGGCCTGGAGTACATTTTTATAGAGACTTGAAGAATAGAACTCATTTCTTTGAGTAAAATACAACTAATTACAATTTTTAGGCCAGGATTAACTTAATAAAGGAAAGAGTAGTTATGTACAAAGTCTCCTAATTAATACAATTGTCCTATTTGATTCTAGGAGATCAGATTATGATCAAAACAAATCTCATAATAATCAACTAAATATTTTAATCTCTACGCTCCCCCTCAAGCTGGTGAATGGATATCTATCATTCACAGCTTGCAAGTAAGTTCTCGAAATTAGTCTACAGGAAGCCCTTTGGTGACCTTTGGTGAGCACATCAGCCATGAATTACCAATTTACCAGAGGTGTCATGTGATCTGTAGCACCAGAGTCAACAATCCAACTGTACTCAGTACTCAAAGCATTAAGAGATAAGAAGGTAGAATTCTTACGAGTCATTGTTAGAGAACAATTACCAGAGAGCGTACACAAGGAGTCCATAAATGCTCTTAGACGCTCAAGTTTTGCTTTACTAATGCTGGGGATATCTTTTGTTGTTGATCTAGATGGATTGCCTTCAATTTCCATGTTAGAAGATGCGTGATTTGCACGCCTTTGAACAATACTTTTGGACCCGCTCATCCGTCCAAGAATTTTATCCCTTCCATGCAGTTTGGAACACATATCCTGTGTGTGGCCGGATTTTCTACAGTGGCTGCACCATTAATCTTCACGATTCGGCTTCAAAAAAGGGCCTATCAATGTGGATCTTTGTATGGAATCCTTTCTGGTGGCTAAGGCTGAACAATCAACCGATTTTCTTCCTAAAGTGGAGGGCGCACATCCGTGTGGACGATCGATGTCTTTTCTACATTTCCTCTCTTTTCTTTTATCGTTTATCTTTTTTATCTTTTTATATTCATATGTTATTTTTATCTTCTAGCTTTTTTATGCTCTTTTATCTTTCTATCTTTTATCTTTCTTATATTCTTATGTTATTGTTATCTTATATTTATTTATCTTTATTTTATCTGTTTTATCTTACTTTTTTTCCCTCCTTGTCCGTCTCTCTGTTTGGCATCGATATCATAGATCGATTCATGTTAGCCGACCCCAAATTCTTTTGGGATTAAGGCTTGGATGTTGTTTTTGTTATCACTGTCCTCCTACTTTCTTCACCACGAACGGTGTGAAAGACCTCCAAAACAGATGGTAGTTTCTTATTACCTAAAATTTGAACCTGAATGGGATCAAGTTCAGAGTTAAGCTGAAAGAGAAACGTAAATATCCGTGTTTTCAGTAAATTGGGTTAGTGTAGTAGAGTCTTCATCACACTTCATTGTCAAACTTTGATACTGATCTAATTCGATCTAGAGGCCATTTAGAGTGTCATACTAGTCGGTCATGGAATATGTTAGCAGATTCTTCCAAATCTCCCAAGCAGTAGCGAAAAACATATAATTCCTACATAGCTCCAGAATCATAGAGTGCCAAAACCAGGTCATTATGAGAGAATCCTCATCAACCCTTATTTCATATTATGTATCTGTCTCAGCAGGGGCTTTGCCTTCGATGTGGCTAATCCTCGTGCGTCCTCTAAGAATGGCACGAACAAGTTGGGCCTATTGAAGGTAGTTGCACGCATCTAACTGGTAAGACCCTTGCGATATTGGGAGGTCATTGTGGGTCAAGGGTGGAAGAGAGATTTTTTCTTCGAGGACAAGCATAGTTAAAGCAATGATTGATGAGACACAATCAGGTGTTAAAGCAAAGTTGGAAGTATGACGACAAACATCGGAGAACAAGGGTTTAAGGCTAAGTCAGAGCAAGACAGAGTACATGGAGTGCAAGTTTGATGGAGGTAAAAACAGTGGTAATAGCGGAATTACTCTAGATGGTAAGGAGATACCGGTCATCGATATGTTCCGTTACTTGGGCTCCATAATTCAGAAGGACGGTGAATTAGATGGAGATGTATCCCATAAAGTCAAAACAGAGTGGATGAAATGGAAGAGTGTGTCAGGCCAGGATTCTATGCGATACAGATATACCGACTAGACTGAAGGGTAAATTTTATAGGACAACAATTAGGCCTGCATTATTGTATGTCATGGAGTGTTGGGCGGTGAAACGATGTCACATTCAAAAGATGAGAGTGACAGAGATGCGCATGTTGCGTTGGATGTGTGGGCATACTAGAAAGGTCCGCGTGAGGAATGAGAAAATCAGACAAAGGGTGGGAGTGACACCTATTGAAGATAAGATGCGGGAGTCCCGCTTGCTGTGGTTTGGTCTATTAGATTTTAGAGTAGGAACAGATTGAGACTGAAAGGCTTGATTCATTCCGGAAAATGATATCCTATTTATACAACATTTGAGAGACTTAATAAGGTAGGCTACTAATTATAATATTAAATACAAAGATTTGTAACTGATTTATAATATTAAGGAATTTTATCAATTCAGGATCCGAAAGATAGATGAATTATCAATTTGGGACCTGAAAGATGAGATCTATCAGGATAGGACCCGAACGATGAAAAAATATCAATCTAGGACCTAAAATTTCACAGGTTTTGATTTATTTATTTTTTTTAAAGAATTTTATCGATCCGGGACCTGAAAGATAGATGAACTATCAATTTGGGACCTGAAAGATGAAATGTATTGGTATAGGACCTGAATGATGGAAAACTATCAATCTAGGATCCGAATGATTGAAAATTATCAATTTAGGACCTAAGTTTTCATATATTTTATTGTTTTTTTTTTATTTTAAAAAATATAAATAATATTTAGTTTTATTAAACTAATAAACTTTTGTGAAGAAAATTTCACCAAATATTAGCAATGGAATTAATAAAAAATTTAATAAATCAAAACTAATGAAATGTTAGGTCCTAGATTGATAGTTTTTCATCTTTCGAGTCCTATACTGATACATTTCATCTTTCAGGTCCCTGATTGATAATTCGTCTATCTTTCAGGTCCCAGATTGATAAAATTCCAATTTTTTTATTAATTCCATTGCTAATTTTTGATAAACTTTTCTCACAAAAGTTTATTTGTTTCATAAAACTGAATAATATTTAAAAATTTTAAGATAAAAAAAATTAATAAAATTTTGGACAACTTAGGTCCTAAATTGATAATTTCCAAACATTCAAGTCCTGAATTGATAGTTTTCCATCATTCGGGTCCTATATCGATACATTTCATCTTTCAGGTCCTGGATTGATAATTCATTTATCTTTCGGCAACTGAATTGATAAAATTCCTAATATATTAAATACAAATATTTCTAATTTATTGTGTAGCTTATGTAATGGTTCTTTGGAGCTGTCTAGACTCTTCTATATGGTCATGTGCGTAGAAGACCGAGTGATGCACCTGTCAGACGTGTGGAGAAGAGGCATGGAAAAGAGGGAGATGAAGGCTCAAACAGACGTGGGTTAGGGGAGTCAGAAGTGATATACTTCTTCTTGGGTTGGATGAGAGTATGGCTTTGGAGAGAGCAAAGTGGAGGGTGTGTATTCGTGTGGAGGAGTGATCTCTAATCATCTTTTCCCCCTCATCTTCTTTTTTTGTTATTTTTTTATCCTTTTATCTTTATATATATAAATATTCTTTTATCCTTTTTTCCCTATCATTTTTATGTATATTCGTCTCTTTTTATATCATCTTTTTTATCATAGCTTATCTTTTCATCTTTCTTTTCCTTTTGGTGGTGATATCATGTATCGATTCATGTTAGTCGACCTCAATATCTTTTGGGACTAAGACTTGGTTGTTGTTGTTGTTGTTGTCAAGTTAAGAAAAAAGAACACCACACTAGTAAAGTGGCAGTTTCTAAGAAGGAAAATTCACCTTTGGAACAGAACCTAGAGGAGCAGCTTTCTAGCAGTAATTTTGTAATGAAAAACAACCTTTTGTTGTGTGCGCGTGCAGAAGCAGAGCGCCTAGAATTGGGAAGATCTGATGCCAACTTGAAGAATAGAATTATTTCTTTCGATTAAAATACAACATCTAATTATAATCTAATAATTTATAGGCCCGGACTAACTTAATAAAGGAAAGAGTAATTATGTACAAGATCTTCTAATTAATACAAATCTCCTACTTGATTCTAGGAAATCATATTATGATCAAAACCAATCTCATAATGATCAAATAAAATTGTAGTATCTCTACATAAAGCAAAAGGTAAAGAAGTTAAATCTGGACATTTGAATTTGGTATTAAGGGAATCAGCTAAGCACGGAAGTGGTGTGTAACTTTTAGTCCACCTATCAATTAGAATATTATATACTGCTTCATACAAAAGTTATAATTTACTGAACTTTTTGCCTTCATGTCGATCATATGAGAGCACCTTTTGTCATGTTGTTGTGAGCAACTTTTCTTAACAATTCTTAAAGTTAATCTCATGGATGCATAATGCATTTACACAGTGTCATATTTGTATATAAGTGAAACTTTCAGTGTGGTGTACAATGGTGAAAGTTGCATCTCTGAATAACTAAATGTGCATTAACCATGAAAATGTGCAGTGCAATTTTCCAACATTGAGAGATAGACAGTTTCGTAAATAAGTGTAACTTCCATTTTGCATCACTGACGCACACATAGTGATCAAGGTTGCACATAACATATGGGTTCTCTTATACATATCCTCAGGTTTGACCTTTTGAGCATAATGTTGTAGAAGAATCCAGAAAATATTAATTTATAATATTTTCAATTATTACAATTTCAGTTTTAACCGTTACATATCTTTGTAATTAGTATAATAATAATTATTTAGGCTCCCAATGATTGTATAAATACCATCATATGTTTGAGAATAAAGTAGGCAGTTGAGTCTGCAATTCTCTCTTCCTCTAAACTCTGTTATGGTATCAGAGCCGTAAGAGCTCTCACCAGCCCCTCCAGCCATGGCTAATGAAGAAAATACAGCCAGACAGACAGAATCTCCAGGAACAAGGAGACCTCGAAAATCCGCTTGCTAAAACCTTGGCTACCCCTTCCAACAACCCCTTGACCCCTGATGGACTCATAATGCTTAACCCCAGTCAATTCCCAGAAAAATTAGACGGTTCTAATTACCTGGTTTGGCGTGACCAGGTTCTTGACCTTCTGTTTGGGTAAGACTTGAGCCAGTATATCGAGGAGGAGACTACACTGCCACCAGAAAGCGATGCAATCGGCCGTCTCAGATGGAACCGACAGGACAAACTCCTTCGCCACGCCCTAATCTCCTCCCTTAGCTCCGCTTGCAAGCCATTAATTGGCTCTGCATGCACTTCTGCTGATGTCTGGAAGACACTTGAGCGGCTCTATGGGACTCGGTCACCTTCTGCAATTCGAAACCTGAAAGACCAGTTCCGACACATGCGGTGGGGAGATCAACCAGTGGGGGAGTACCTTCACAAACTTCGGACCCTAGCTGACGAACTGGCGCTGGCAGGACGACCGGTCGATGATGATGATTTCCTCATTCAAGCTCTGGAAGGACTCTGGCCAGAGTTCGAAGCAATCACGAACTCCATCCAGACCTCAGGCGACACTCGATTTGGAACCATCCATACGCTGCTCGTAGGATACGAAGACAAGCTTCGACGGAAGGAGACGCTGAACTCCAATCCCGTGCTGACTGCTAATGCAGCTATCGCGGAGACGGGAGAGTCTCTTGCTTTAGCCGTTCGAAGGAATGCCAATGGTCCAAGAGGTAATCAGGCCCAAAAATAATTTCCACAACCCTTCTATATTGGGCCCAGGACCAGCAGCACAACTTAATGTGCCCAATACCACGAGCCATAATCGAAACCAGGGGCCCAATAATTTCCACAACCCAAACCGACGTGGGAATAATAATCCCGGAGGTAATAATATGGGAGGCAGAAACAATTTCAGGAGCAATAATAATTCTAGAGGTACAATTATATGTCAAATTTGTGGCAAACCGAATCATCTCGCTCTTAACTGTTGGCACCGATTTGAACAACAAAATTACCCTCCTCAAGCCAATACTGTGGTGACCAATAGAAATGGGTGGTTGCTTGACTCTGGAGCCTCGAATCATGTCACCAATAATCTCAATAACCTCACCTTGGCTTCAGATTATACTGGCACAGACTCCCTCGTTATTGGTAACGGTAAAGGTCTTGCGATTGCACAAGTTGGAAATATGAATATTCATTCTCTTTCCTTACCTAATACTCTTTTTGTTCATTCAATTCATACTAATTTAATTTCTGTTGTCAAATTATGTCGTGATAATGATGTGCTAATTGAATTTCACCCCTCTTTCTGTTTTGTAAAGGACCGGCGAACGGGAGCAATTTTGTTACGGGGTATGAATAATGGGGATGTTTACAGCCTGCCGGATGTACCGATTCCTTCATCTCCATGTGCTAATGTTACTACAAAATATTCTCTTAATAAATGGCATTGCCGTTTAGGTCACCCCGCTCTTCCTATAACTCAAAAAGTTATTTCTTCACTTGGTGTTTCATTTAACAATGTTACTAACGATATCTCTTTATGCACTTCATGTGCAAGTAATAAAAGTCACAAGTTACCTTTTGCTAAATCTTCACTTTCAAGTTCTGGCCCTCTTGACTTAATTTTTACAGATGTTTGGAGTCCTTCTCGCATTACTTCTGTAGATGGTTTTCGTTACTATGTTATTTTTGTTGATCACTATACCAAATACATTTGGTTTTATCTCATCAAACATAAGTCTG
This sequence comes from Cuscuta europaea, assembly GCA_945859875.1. Taxonomy (NCBI): domain Eukaryota; kingdom Viridiplantae; phylum Streptophyta; class Magnoliopsida; order Solanales; family Convolvulaceae; genus Cuscuta; species Cuscuta europaea. The sequence goes on along the minus strand of CAMAPE010000075.1, from coordinate 3,744,368 downwards.
AAGTAACCTCTATTTTTCAACAATTTAAGAAAATTGTAGAAAACTTTTTTCAAAAAAATATTAAAATGGTTTACTCTGATGAGGGAGGTGAGTATGTCACCCTAGGGAAATTCCTGAGTTCCTGTGGTATTTCCCATTTATTAACCCCTCCCTATACTCCGGAACATAATGGTTTCACTGAACGACGACATCGTCATATTGTTGAAACAGGGATCACTTTACTTCATCATGCCTCCATGCCATTTAAATATTGGTCTTATGCTTTTCAAACTGCAGTGTATCTCATTAATAGACAACCTGCAACATCTCTCAATTTTTGCACTCCATTTGAAAAGCTTTTTCAAAAACCACCTCATTACACAAAACTTGCTATTTTTGGGTGTCAATGCTTTCCGTGGTTGCGTCCTTACACAACCCACAAATTAGAACCTCGATCCAAACCATGTATTTTTCTAGGATATTGTGATCAGCAGAGTGCATATCGATGTCTTGACCCAGCTACCCATCGTATTTTTATTAGCAGGCATGTTGTATTCAATGAGTCTGTTTTTCCCTTCTCTCAGACTGCAACACCTGTTACTAATCTCTCCTCGGAGATTGATAACGGGCTTCAACCGCCTATTTCTTATCTTCCTCTTTCAGGTACACCAGCGGCAAAGACATCTCCTATTTCTCATACTCCGACTCAGCAAAGCACTCCTGGTAGTTCAAACTCGACCTCTAATACGTCGCCCCCTACAACCCCACCTCCACAAAATCCACCTGCTGTCATCACCTATCAACGTCGGTCTAAGCAAAAACCATCTACTCCACTATTTCCTCAAACTTCACTCAATGAACCACCTACTATCACCCCAACCAATTCCCCTCCCAAACGTACTCATCCCATGACCCTTCGTCCTCGTAAACAAGCTAATCTTGTCACTCATTCCGCCTTACCTCATCATGTTATTCCTACTTGTGCTTCTCAGGCTTTACAGGTACCAGAATGGAAGGATGCTATGTCAGCAGAATTTGAAGCCTTGGTTAAACAGGGAACTTGGGATCTTGTTCCAGCTTGTCCTGGTCAAAATGTTGTTGGTTGCAAATGGGTTTATACTGTGAAGTACAAGCCGGATGGTTCCTTGGATCGTTTCAAAGCTCGGTTGGTTGCTAAGGGCTTTCATCAGCACCCAGGAGTTGATTATTCTGAAACTTTCAGCCCAGTAATCAAACCGGTCACCATTCGAGTTATCCTGACTATTGCTCTTTCTCATGGTTGGCAGATCAATCAACTTGATGTTAATAACGCCTTTTTGCATGGGACTCTTCACGAGGAAGTATACATGAAACAACCTCCTGGTTTCAATGATGGTTCTGGGTCTGTTTGCCGTCTTCGTAAATCTATTTATGGTCTCAAGCAAGCACCCCGGGTGTGGTATCAATCTTTAAGTGGGTTTCTTCTTTCCCTTGGATTTCATCAATCTGTGTCGGATGCGAGTCTCTTCATACTCTTTTCACATCAATCTTATATCTATGTGTTGGTGTATGTGGATGATATTATTGTTACTGGTTCCACCCCTACTTTGGTTCGTCGGACTATTGATTCCTTAGCGCAAAAATTCTCTATTAAGGATTTGGGATCCTTGCATTATTTTCTAGGCATGCAGGTCACTCCAACGCAGGATGGGCTCTTTCATGACCAACACAAGTACATTATCGATTTATTACGTATGTTGAAAATTGATGAGGCAAAACCAGTATCCACACCCCTGGCTCCCTCGGCATCCTTAACCCTGTTTGATAGTTCAGGGTCTTGTGATGTGACTCTCTATCGTCAGGTCATTGGTTCACTTCAATATTTGAGTCTCACAAGACCAGATGTTGCATTCGTTGTCAATAAACTTGCTCAATTTATGCACAAACGGACGGTTACTCATTGGCAGCATATCAAACGCCTATTACGGTACCTTCAAGGCACTAGTTCTTATGGTCTCTATCTCCGCCGCAATTCATCTCTTTCTCTACGTGCTTATGCTGATGCCGATTGGGCAGGGAATCCCGATGATCGCTCCTCAACTAGCGCATATACCATTTTTCTTGGTGAATCACTTATTTCCTGGAAGTCCATTAAACAACGCACCATTGCTAAATCATCTACAGAAGCGGAGTATCGGGCTCTCTCTACTGCTGCATCAGAAATTCTTTGGATTGAGTCTCTTCTTCATGAACTCCGCCATCCGCCTCCCTCTTCCCCGCTACTACTTTGTGATAACAAAGGCGCTACAACTTCTTCAGCAAATCCGGTTTTCCATTCCAGGATGAAACATGTTGCCATTGATTTTCATTTTGTCCGACAATGCGTGCAACGTGGGCTTCTTCGAGTTCTTCACATCTCCTCTCATGATCGGTTAGCTGATGCTCTTACCAAATCACTCTCCAGGCAGCGTTTTACTCTACTAAGAGACAAGCTCAGGATTCTTGGGAGTGACAGAATACCTGGCTTGCGGGGGCGTGTAGAAGAATCCAGAAAATATTAATTTATACTCCCTCCGTCCCGGTCATTTCTTCCAACTTTCCTTTTTGGGCCGTCCCAATTAATTCTTCCAACTTTCACTTTTGGAAAAAATGTGGTTCACATTCATTCACATTTTTCTTACACAACTACAACCATACATTTTCACTTTATTCCCACTACCTAAATTTGCGATACCGGTCAAAACCGGAAGAAATGACCGGGACGGAGGGAGTAATATTTTCAATTATTACAATTTCAGTTTTAACCGTTACATATCTTTGTAATTAGTATCATAATAATTATTTAGGCTCCCAATGATTTTATAAATACCATCATATGTTTGAGAATAAAGTAGGCAGTTGAGTCTGCAATTCTCTCTTCCTCTAAACTCTGTTAAATGTATGGTTCTCACACCATCAGATCCTTATACGTATATATACTGATTTGATGTTGATTTTCCTATATCTTTCTCCGACATGACCATAGCAACTATCTCAACTCATTAGTCATTACCATCTTTGGATATTTCCCAAGCAAGTGGACAAACCTATGCCAATGATGGATTTTAATACCATCCCTTTATTCCTTCTTAAGAAGGTTGCTTCGGGAAGGGCATTTGATTTAAAAGCTTAAAAGAAGTTGTGAGGGATAGGGTTGATATTTGAATTGACAATTATCTATATATTGAGTTTGTTCTTGTATTTTTCCTTCCCTTTTCATTAGTAGAAAAGCTTGCAATTTATTTATGTAATTATTATATTTTTTTTCTGAATTATATTATGTTTTCTTTTGAATAGACATGGTTGAAATCCTATGCTACTAGAAGATATGGTAAAGGAGTTGGTCAAGTTGAAGCTGCTTGGGAGATACTTTATCACACAGTATACAATTGCACAGATGGAATTGCTGTATGTTCCACTTAGCATATTGCCCTTCGGCCATTATGGCCAAGTAACATTGAAAAATTTATTGTTTACAAATTGAAAGACATTTTTTGCAAGTGCTCTGATAGAATAAACACAGCAATCATTTTTGTTCAAAGGACTAGAATAGCTCTCAAGGAACCTATTACATGATTCAAAAGAAGTACCAATGCAAAGTAATTTTTAATTCTCAGAATACTGGTTTATTTTCATAAATTTCCATTCCATGAAGTACGCTGAGAACAATATCTGCTATTCCCCCCACATCCTCGCTCAATCTGGGAATGTTAGCAATTATTCACTAATAAGGAAAACCAACATTATTAAATGCAGGACCACAACAAAGATTACATAGTAGAATTTCCTGATTGGGATCCATCACTTGATACCAGATCTGATATGCCTGAACATGACCATAGAGACCCTTCTCTTGTGAAACATCTGAAGAGAAGATTCTTTCTCCTAGAAACCAGCTCTCCCTTGCCTCAACCCCATTTATGGTATTCTACTAAGGATGTCTTGAAGGCACTCAAATTATTCCTTGATGCAGGAGTCGAGCTTGCCGGAAGCCTCACCTACAGGTAATATGAAGAAACGTGACCTGTATTTTGCATTCTCAATAAATGCCATTTGTAATTGACCTATCATTACGATTGGAGGAACAAACCATGTTTTCATCATCCAAATATCATCAGAAAGGGAAAAGTGAATGGCCAATGAGTTTCTAGCTCATTGACTGGAAAGAGGCATCCCTAACCTGTTCAGGGGATTAATCTCCACCTCGTACATTTATGAGAGTGTGGTGCATTCAGTACCTAGTCTGCATTAACTTTAGGGTTTAATTTCTAATTAGTGAAAAAATGATTAATGAGATTGCGTTGTTGACGCATACAAAAGAGATCAAAGTCAAAAAGAAAAGGAGACATGCATTTTAGTGAAAAGGAATTCCGTTGAAATAAATTTAGTACCTTTTTTCTTCTTTTTTTATTTTCCTTCTTGCAGTACCTTTTCAGTGCATTCTATAAACAAGTTTTATTCTGTTGTTTTCTCTCTTGAGCTGGAGTAGGTCCCCACATGATCACTATTCTAATATGTGAACTTCTCTGACATTGGTGTTGGTTTGGTTCCAATAGATATGATTTGGTAGACTTAACCAGACAGTCACTGTCCAAGCTTGCAAACCAGGTGTATTTAGATGCAATAGCTGCTTTCAGAGAGAAGGATGCCAAATCTTTGAGTTTTCATAGTCACATGTTCCTGCAACTCATCAAAGACATTGACACACTTCTTGCTGCCGATGAAGGTTTTCTACTTGGAACCTGGCTTGAAAGTGCAAAACGCCTAGCTGTAAATCCCGACGAGATGAAACAGGTTATGACAGTAATCTATGTATGAATCGTATGATTATGGTAATTAAATGACATAAAGCAGAGTTTGTTTATCTGGATTTCCCCCCTTAATTATCCATCATTTTTCTTTTAGTATGAATGGAATGCTAGGACACAAGTGACGATGTGGTTTGATACTACAGAGTACATTCAAAGCAAGCTTCATGACTATGGTACAACTCATTGTTTCCATTGTTTTCTCATCTTCTTACTTTAGTATGTTTTGTAATACAATAAAACACTTCTCATCGGTTGCTGACCATTAGCTAATAAGTTCTGGAGTGGGCTATTGGAGAGCTACTATCTGCCACGAGCCGCAATGTATTTCGGTCATCTTTCAAGGAGCTTGGAGGAAAATGTGGAGTTCAAGGTGGAGGAATGGAGAAAGGAGTGGATTGCTTTTTCAAACCAATGGCAGAGAGGTACAGAGCTTTACCCAGTGAAGGCGCAAGGCGATGCTTTAGCCATTGCTAATTCACTGTACCAAAAGTACTTCAGCTGAGGGGGCATGATCTGAATCTGAGTTGGAACATCTCTGTGGAACTATTTAACCATGTTCAAAGATGTTTTATTTGTTTGCAAAAAAAAAATTAAGCTTTGAGGTCATACTTTCATATGTATCAGCACAATATTGTAGTTAAAATCCCTGCCTAAGCGTTGGGCCCTCCTTCAAACAGAAATTGTTAGGATCGGTGATGGACTAAAACAAAAATAACATAAATTACAAGGATAAAAAACAAAAATTGTATGGGTGTAAAACAAAACGCACTATAATTGCAGGGACTGAAAATATATTTGCTAGGTATTTATGTGCCACATCCCGTTGATGCAAAAGCAAAATGGTGACCAGTACGTATACCATAGGAGCGGCCCACCATGGGCATCCTACTCCCGCGGCTAAACGACGCAGTTTGCATTAAAAAAAACGCGCAAGCACGCAAACCAACGGCAACTCCCTCTCTCTCTCCCATCTTTTCTCTTCAGGCTTTATTCTCGGCTGCACTACGCCACTACTTACTTTTTGTCTTTACGAATTCCAAAACATCGTTCCCCAAGACTTCATTCTTCTCCAATATCGTTCTCGGAACTCTTCTAAAAAAAATTCACGAAACCATCTTTGCGAACCAGACTCGCGAAGTTCCATATCTCTGTGAACAAACAACAGAAGCTAAGTAAGACATTAACACCATCCATAGCAAATTTTTGAAGTTAAGAACCTGATTCGAGATGGCTAGGGTTAACAGGAAATCAGTTACCAGGTATCAACAATATCACAAGATCTACATCGCCAGATAGATGATTAAACAATGCGATTGATTTTTTATTATCAAAATATGTTTATTTTGGTGTTAAATATGTTATTGTTCTGTAAATATCGAAATGCATGTAACTTAAAATGTATGAATAATGTAATCTTAGTTTCATTTTTTGCATCTGCGGAATCTGACAATATTATAAAGTATAAACGTTCATGTGGCTTTTGTAAAATTTATGTTATCAATTGTTATCAATATGTCATATGTATGTTATCAGTAGTAAGATATATGGGAAAATATATTACTTATGAGTAATGTAACTTCTGTTAGCAGTTATGTAACTTGTGTATGTTATTGTGTAACTCTTGTGCATTAGTATGACTGAAACCAAGTCCAGTGTACAATGATTAAATACTTGTGAGTAATGTAACTTCTGTTAGCAGTTATGTAACTTGTGTATGTTAGTGTGTAACTCTTGTGCATTAGTATGACTGAAACCAAGTCCAGTGTACAATGATTAAATACTTGTGAGTAATGTAACTTCTGTTAGCAGTTATGTAACTTGTGTATGTTAGTGTGTAACTCTTGTGCATTAGTATGACTGAAACCAAGTCTAGTGTACAATGATTAAATACTTGTGAGTAATGTAACTTCTGTTAGCAGTTATGTAACTTGTGTATGTTAGTGTGTAACTCTTATGCATTAGTATGACTGAAACCAAGTCCAGTGTACAATGATTAACTACTTGTGAGTAATGTAACTTCTGTTAGCAATTATGTAACTTGTGTATGTTAGTGTGTAACTCTTGTGCATTAGTATGACTGCAACCAAGTCCAGTGTACAATGATTAAATACTCGTGAGTAATGTAACTTCTGTTAGCAGTTATGTAACTTGTGTATGTTAGTGTGTAACTCTTGTGCATTAGTATAACTGAAACCAAGTCCAATGTGCAATGATTAAATACTTGTGAGTAATGTAACTTCTGTTAGCAGTTATGTAACTTGTGTATGCTAGTGTGTAACTCTTGTGCATTAGTATGACTGCAACCAAGTCCAGTGTACAATGATTAAATACTTGTGAGTAATGTAACTTCTGTTAGCAGTTATGTAACTTGTGTATGTTAGTGTGTAACTCTTGTGCATTAGTATAACTGCAACCAAGTCCAGTGTACAATGATTAAATACTTGTGAGTAATGTAACTTTTGTTAGCAGTTATGTAACTTTCTGTATGTTAGTGTGTAACTCTTGTGCATTAGTATAACTGAAACCAAGTCCAGTGTACATTGATTAAGTACTTGTGAGTAATGTAACTTTGGTTAGTAGTTATGTAACATGTTTATAATAGTATGTAACTTATGTAAATCGTGTCGAATAACATGTCACTCAACTATAATTCTTAATATTATTTTGAATGACACTAGGAATATGAGAAGTGCTGAAGCTGCACAAAATGAGAATGCTTAAACAGAAAATCATGAACCAATCCTATTGCTGGAATATCATAAACCAGAAATAACCAGAGCATAAATAACAAGAAAAAGAAAAAAACCCTCAAAAGAAGAAAAGAGAGGCACCCGAACAGTCAGATGAAGATGAAGAGGAAGAAAGAAGCAAATGGTCAAGTTTAATCAACCTCAGAATAAGAGTTGGACCAGCTCCTTTCCTAAAGTTGATTAAACAACTAGATGATAATAAAAAGGAAGCAGTGAGAAGGATTGGCTTTGGAGGCTTACTACACCTAGGCTTTGAAAGATTTTATGGAGACTTTGTTCAGTTTATCTTGGAAAATTTCAGACCTATTTCAGGACAACTACAACTCACGAGCGGTGAGTTGTTAGATATTGAAGATGAAGATGTTAAAGTTGTATTTGGATTGCCAATGGGGGCTATTGATGTTTAAGAAGCCCATGGAAAGAATGAAACTGAAGAATACAACGATTTACTGAAGCAGTGGAGAGAAGAATGGGGAATTGATAAAGGAAGTCCTGAAACCACAAAGATGATTCAGAAAATGGTTGAGGATCAAGAGTGTGGAAATCGTTTCATCAGAAATTTTGTTGTCTTTACGGTGTCTTGCCTAATCAGAGGCAACCACAGTATCAGAAGCAATTTCAAAATATTGCTGTCTTTAGTGAAAGTTGAAGATATTAAAAATCTGAACTGGTGCAAGTACACAAGAAAGTCACTGATGGATGCTGGTGAAGAATGGCAGGCTCATCCATCAAGGATGTTTACTGGACCGTTGGTATTCCTAATGATTGTTACTTTGACAGAGTACATGTGACACCGCACCTGGATGTACTTGAATTTAATATTCAGTATGTATTTGAATTTTCTAGCGAATAATTTCGTGTAACAGATTGGTATATTTAATTAATGAATGATTAATTAAAGTATTTATCGGGCCAATAATATTGAGATTTGGCTCCCAAATATTTAGTTGGGTCATCGTAATAATTATAGAAGCCCAATAAAATGTCAACCGAGGTTGAGGAAAATATTTGGACAACGCAAGTGTTATTTTGACCCAACCTGCAAGAAATAGCAGGAATAATTGGGAGGGACTCCCTACACCCACTTGGGGTATCCTACCAGTCAAATAACTCCCAAATAATTGGTAGTGGGACAAAAATAGGAGGGGAAGGGCGGATGAATGGAGGAGGGAAGTCTCCTAGCGACAAAGCCACACCCCCAAGACCCTACCCCTTTGTTGCATTAGTTGACTTAGAGGAGTATGAGTGCTCCCCTATCATTGCTCCATTCGAACCAACCACAAGGAGGAGATCTCTTAGTATAGACTCTTACAAGCCATAGCTTGAAGGAAGTCTCAAGAAAGAAAACCCAACACAAAAAGGTTAGAAATAAAGGTAAGAACTCAAATAGTTCTTCTAACTAGTTTTTGTTGTATGATTTTTAAAGAAATCATATGTTGGACTAAACATGATGTTCTACACGTTTATAAGTGTAGAATATTGATATAAAGTGGTGTTAATTAACTTAGAAGAGTTGGTGAATCGATAGGAGTCGAAATTGCCGGAAACCGCCACATATAGGGAGCTTCCTGACACTGCAGAAGACGAACGCCGCCCGGCTTCTGGAGAAAGTCGCTCGGCTTTTGCCCAGCAGTCCAGTTTTGTGTGTTCAATCGGTTTAGAAAGGGGATTGATCGAAGGGTTTAACAAAGGCAACTATCGCAACACTTCATAAGGTGAGGATGACTGACTATATTGCTTATAATTAGTGAGTTAATTTCATGAGATTGCCTAAATTAATTAAATGTGTTTTTATGGGTTATTAATGATTAATAATGCCTATAAAATGATTAATAATGCCTAAGAATGAGAAGACTATGGTCTATAAGGAAAAGCAGAATGATATACAAATTTAAGAGTAAATTGGGTATGATCATGTTTTATGAATATGTTGACTTGAAAATGGAATTAACTATGAAACCTATGTTGAAATATGCTTTTTACTTCATATCAGGATATATGAGTGATTAAAAGCGATATTTTGTATATTGATATAAACGATGTTTTCAATGGAAAAATCAGTTTGGAATTGTCCATATGGCTATGAGTTGAGAACTTGGATTCATAGAATTTATCCGACTAGTATTAAGATACTAGTCGGGGAATTGGATAAGTAATTACGCTAGAAATGATCCTAAGGTTGGATTGTGAATTGTTAAACCTTAGGTAGTCTTTAGAGATACTTTAAGGTGGATAAGTATGATCTTTAAGTTATACTAGGGGTAGGCCTTAAGGGATGCCCAAGATAAAGTGAATAATAAATTGATCCTAGATATAGGATTGGCCTACGGGTGTGTTCGGTAGTCCTTGGGGATAGCCGGGTAAATTATGGTAATAAATAAGGACCATGACTCTTCCCGACTCTAGAGAGTGGGGTTGGATAGCATGGACATGCATCGTGATCACGGGTTAAGGTGGAATCCGAATCAGAGACCTAACTAGGCTTCGGTAGCGGTAACACATAAGATAGGACCCCGAAGGGCCCTACCTTCCTACAGGATGATGGGTATGAGACCAGAGGCGGGATGTTGAAGTTCGAACCGAGAGCCTCATGAGGTCTCGGACAGCGGTAGCAAATCCCGTAGAAATAATGATAAGACCCATGTGTTGGGTTGTACAAATGATGAATGAAAAGGAATATATGAAAGGGGGTCGCGAGCCGACAAATTAATGAATTTACTTATTATAGAGATAATAAGTGGCAAATACGAATTCTCAATCATATTATGATATCACTCTATATGAGGGTCTTAAGGAATTGAAACATTGATTATACTTAGTATAGTTGTCATTGTACTTGTCAAATGCTTCCAAGTACTGACCTCCCCTTCACGGGGGAGGCCACCTCACAGTTTCAGGTAGAAGTTAAAGCTTGCTACCAGCGCCCGTTGCTTCGGGGATATCCAGGAGAGAAGACGTGGTTCGTGCTTCCTCCGTTTCTGTTTGAAAACAATTATATAAATACTAATGGATATTAAATTTTCTGAATAATTATTTAGGGGCTTATACGCCTAAGTTTGCCAAGTGTGGCTTGAACACTTGTAATATTGTTTCCGCTGCTATAAATGAATATTTTACATTGTGTTTGTTTATGGATGTACTATGTGTGAATGGTATTCAAGACGCCTTGTATTGTATGGATGAGTTGGACTGCGATTCGGGCGGGTTCGGGCGGGTTCGGGCGGGTCGGGTTGCGAAATGGTAAACCCGTTCGAGTATCGGGGTTATATTCTTTAACCCAACCCTTAAAGAAAATGGTAAAAATATTTCGGATATTTTAAGTTTCGGATTCCCTCGGGTATGGGTCAGGTTTCGGGTATTTCGGATATCCAGCTTTTGAACTAATTTCCCAACAATTTAGTTCTTTTAACAAAACGAGTTGAAAATGCATAACACAATCAAGAAAAATAACACAATATACAACTTACATAAGTAAGTAATTACATACGGCCATAAGGGGCATATATGATATAGATATACCCCAATTGACAAAGTAGGAGTTTGAGTGTTAAGTGTTTAACAAAAGTGACAAAAATTACACAATAAAAGGGGCATACCCCAGTTCATAAAGAAAGACAGTTAATGAACTTACTAGTCCATAAACTGACTAACCAAATAATGTTTAATAGTGTTTAACACATAACAAAATAATCATAACATAAATTGACAAAAACAAACCGTAAGCGCCCATTCAACTATTTATACTGCCTTCGAACTTGAACCTATAAAAAAATACAATAATGTCATTAAGTACTAAAGTACATATCAAGCATCTAAACAAATTATATTGTTAAAAACCTGTAAATCTGTAATCATCACACTGTCTAAGGTAAATATTGGCTCAGATAGCTAATTTTCAGATCATATTTTGTATGGGAGCATATTATATCAAGTAAATGACGGCAACTATAGTTACCTAGCCATAACTTAACAGAACACCAACCCATGACAAATCAGTTTGTTGTGGAAGCTTCATCATAGCCAAGTAATTGAGTAAATGATTGACATGATAAATGGAGAACAAGCTTGTATTACCATTAAATAGTTAACAAGTGACATTGGCTCAAATAGCTTATTTTCCAATTCAAATTTTGTATGGGGGCATAAACATTTGAAGTAACTGGCGATAACTATAGACCTAAAGTCACCAAGCCAGCACTTAAAAAACAACACCAACCCATCAAAAATCAGTTGATTGTGGAAGCTTCATCATAGCCAAAGCCATTAGCCTATTACCCAATAGATGATTGGAATGATTAAAGGAGAATAAGCTCGTGTTACCATTCATTCTAACTTCAGAAATCACAAGGGGCAAATGGGCAATAAGCTTGTGTTACCATTCATTACTAGATTTATTGCTTCCATCATCCAATCAAACTGCTAAACAAATTAGTCATTCACACTGTCAAGTGTCAACAATAAATAAATAAGACATGAAAGCAGTTTTTTACTGCAATAGGATCCTGAGAAGATTCACCAACATGGCCATCAGGATCAGCAGTGACATTACCATCAAGTAATTCTGCAAAAACAAAAAACAGCATGTTTAGTGTACAATAAAACATATGAAGTTGAAGCTTGCTACGAGCGTCCGTTGCTTCGGGGATATCCAGGAGAGAAGACGTGGTTCGTGCTTCCTCCCTTTCTGTTTGAAAACAATTATATAAATGCTCATGGATATTAAATTTTCTGAATAATTATTTAGGGGCTTGTACGCCTAAGTTTGCCAAGTGTGGCTTGAACACTTGTAATATTGTTTCCGTTGCTTTAAATGAATATTTTACATTGTGTTTGTTTATGGATGTACTATGTCACGCCCCGGACCTAGCCGGACACGTCAACAACCCGCCGTACAGTACGAATAGTCAACCGCAGTCCAACTCATCCATACTATACAAGGCGTCATGAATATCATTCACACATAGTACATCCATAAACAAACATAATGTAAAACATGCATTTAAAACAGCGGAAGCATTAATACGATTGTTCAAGCCACACTTGGCATAACTAGGCATACAAGCACCCAAAGTAATTATTCAGAAAATAGTATCCATGAGCATTAACGTAATTGTTTTTAAAACAGAACGGAAGAAGCACGAACCACGTCTTCTTCCCTTGATCCTCTCGAAGCAACGGGCAATGGTAGCAACCTTCAAGTTCTACCTGAAACTGTGAGGTGGCCTCCCCCGTGAAGGGGAGGTCAGTACTTGGAAGCATTTGACAAGTACAATAGCAACTATACTAAGTATAATCAACGTTTTAATTTCCAAGACCCTCAAAATAGGGTGATATCATAATATAAATAATAAATTATATTTCCCACTTATTATCTTTATAATAAGTAAATTCATTTATTTGTCGGCACACGGCCCTTCTTATATATTCCTTTTCATTTATCATTTGCACAACCCAACCCTTGGGTCTTATTATTTCTACGGGACTTGCTACCGCTGTCCGAGACCGCATGAGGCTCCCGGTTCGGACTCCAACATCCCGCCCCTGGACTCATACCCATCATCCCGTAGGAAGGTAAGGCCCTTCGGGGTCCTATCTTATGTGTTACCGCTACCGGAACCTAGTTAGGTCTCCGATTCGGATTCCACCCTAACCCGTGATCACGATGTAAGTCCATGCTATCCAACCCCGCTCTCTAGAGTCGGGAAGGGCCATGGTCCTTACTTATTTCCATAATTCAACCGGCTATCCACAAGGACTACCGAACACACCCGTAGGCCAATCCTATACCTAGGATCAATTTATTACTTACTTTATCTTGGGTATCCCTTAAGGCCTACCCCTAGTATAACTTAGAGTTCATACTTTGCTGCCTTAAAGCATCTCTCAAGACTACTTAAGGCATAACATTTCACAATCCAACCTTAGGATACTCTTAACAACATTTCATCTTAATGTCCAACTAGTATCTTAATACTAGTTAAATTAATACCAACAAAACAAGTTCTCAACTCATAGTCATATAGACAATTCCAACATATTTTCCTTTGAAAATATCATTTATCTCAATATTCAAAATATCACTTTTAATCACTCATATATTCTAATATGAAGAAAAAGTATATTTCAACATATGTTTCATAATTAATTCCACTTTCAAGTCAACTTATTCATAACACATGATCATACACAATTTACTCTTAAATTTGTATATCATGCTCCTTTTTCTTTAGACATCAGTCTTCCCATTCTTAGGCATTATTAATCATTAATAATCCATAAAAAACACATTTAATTACCTTAGGAAATCTCATGAAATTAACTCACTAATTATAAGCAATATAGTCAGCCATCCTCACCTCGAATTAGCTTAAAGAAGCTCTACCCTTCTTGGTTGAACTCCGGCGATACTCCGGTGAACTCCGGCGAAACTCCGGCGAAACTCCGGCGAAAGTTAGGAACACTTTAGTCAAGCTCCTAACAAGGTTTTATCATCACAAAACCCATATCAACACAAATAACCTCTAAAAGGTTATTTTCCGGCGAACCGGTCATTCGGCTTCTAAGTCCGTTCTTGGACTTAGAACTACCTTCCAACCCCTTGTTCTACACTTCTAAACATGAAGAACAATCCTAGGGGTCCTCAATATGATATATAAGTCTTAAGGTAGCTAAGAAGTAGAGAAAAAGTTAGTATAAGGTTATTACCTTGATTCTTTACACTTTTCCTATCTTTTTTTCTTCTCCAAACCTCTTTCTTTTTCTTGTTTGAGCTTGAGCTCGAGTTGGCTATGGAAGGTGAGGTTTCAGAGCTCCTTTTCCTTCCTTTCTTGGTGCTGGACGAGTACAATGAGTGGGAGAGGAGGGAGGATGGTACTTTTGTCTTTGGTTGACAAATGGGTGAGGTTAGGGGTCCCTTAGGTGTCAAAATGGTCTCCCCATCCCTTCAATGGATTTCAGCCACAAATAAACTCAAGCCAGCCTCCAAGATCTGGAAATTTCGTGGGTTGGCCCCCACTTGTGTGGGAGGTCACCCTTTTTGTCCAGAAGTGCACAATCGGTCCTGAAAGTTGCATTTTTTCGGCCGTTTTAATCATATTTTATTTTATCAGACCAAATAAAATATATTACGCGTTCCTAATAATTATGGGCCTTTAGAATAGATGTACATTCCCAAACATTAATTTAGGAGTCTCCGAAACTCATTTCGGGCTGTTATCCGCTAAATTACCAATACCGGTAATTGGGCCCCGTTTGACCAACCGGTCAACTCCATGCCTTCTTATGGCCCAAATAGAATATCCACCACCATATATATGTCATCTAGACCAAGATGAATATAATATGTGTTTCGGGAATTATCGGGCGGTCCCCGTTCCTGCTATGGGCCCCACATGCAATTTACTATTCACGTAAAGGAAATAATGAAATTTAACAATTACGCAAATTCTTAAATCGTCTTCGAGGTTTATTACATAATTTACTAAAAGTAAATATGCTCGGGGTCGGTGTTACATACTATGTGTGAATGGTATTCAAGACGCCTTTTATAGTATGGATGAGTTGGACTGCGGTTGACTATTCGTACTGTACGGTGGATTGTTGACGTGTCCGGGTAGGTCCGGGGCGTGACAATTTAATTGGAACCAGAGACTTAGTCCGTAAACTTCATAATGAAGCTTCAAAATTCTTTTTGAAAATGAATTTGAAAACCATGAGCATAAGAAGTTTTGTACTTATAGAACTTTTGATACTTGAGTTGCAATGTCTCTAATTATTAAGATGGTACCCTTAACAATTGGTATGGCGGTGATTTGAGCCAAAAGATGTCTTTAAATGTCTATCCGTCAATTGACATTTGATACGAGTCTAATGACTCATTCTCAATTCCTTTCAGAAATGGAACGTACCGGTAGAATCACTCAAAGAAACCCGACTGGCCAGGCACCGGGGAGGTCCCAACATGGCAGTCGATGGGCATCGAGGGTGTCTCGGGGACAGGGCCGTGCAGGCCACTCACTGACGGTGAGTGACGGTCATGTGGAGACAACTGATAAGCATTACGAGTCTGAGGAGGATTCAACTTACCGACTGGGAACTGAGCCGGTTGAAACCCCATACAACGGGGAATACGACAATGCTAGTGATGGGCGATGATATGACGCTCTCGAACGGATTGAGGAATTGCTTCGACAATACCATCAAGATCGCCAAAGGCGCCGGGCAAGGCGTGCCTTGGGAGGGGATTCAAGAAGAGGGAGCCATGTGACTCCTAGGGAGATCATAGAACCCGAGGAGGTAGAGGTGCCGAGGTTCCTATTATAAGGATCTCGAAGTACCTCAAAGAGGCAAGAGATTTGGGATGTAAACCGTTTGCTGGAACGGGAGACATCTCCGTTGCGGCCGAATGGATCAAGAGATTCAACGAAGCGGCCCTCGATATGCAGCTGCCACCCAACATGAAGTTGAGAGTGGCCATGAGATTACTAGAAGGCATGGCGTCCACATGGTGGGATGGGGTTAAAGGGAAGTACGCCGAGGCCGTCACTTGGGAGAACTTCCGGCAGGAGTTCTTTAGCCAATACTACTCCGACTTCGAGGTGAACTTGAAGAGGAGGGAGTACACAAATTTGACCCAAGGAGGTGAATGCACGGTGAAGGAACTTGAGCACAAGTTCAGAAAACTGGCTGAGTTCATACCAGAGTATATTTGTGACGAGAACCGGATGGTGAACCAGTTTTGGGATGCCTTGGAACTTGACATACGGGAGAGGGCAACACAATTGCGTAATATGACGTTTAGCCAAGTGGTTGAACAAGGCTTGAAAGGGGAGAAAGAGTGGGAAGAAAGAAAAAGGAAAAATGCCGAGGAGGCAAAGAAAAGGAAATGGGAGAACAATGGCCCCTAAGGTTCTAACAAGAAGGGGAACCACGGGGGAGGCGGATCTTTTAGAACCCCTGCACCACCGGAGAGGGAAAGTCCAGGCTCAAGCGGGCAAGGCTCGATGTCACAAGGCTCGAGCATGAAGAAATGTAGCAACTGTAAGAAGAACCACCTTGACTAGTGTCGTGATCCCCCGAGGTGTTATCAATGCGGGGAGGTCGGGCATTTGAAGGTGAGTTTCCCACAACTCGGACGAACCATGGGTATCGGGACGAGTAGTGGAACAACACTGAGTAGGAACCGAGCGGGGGTACCCAATGCAAGCATGGGGCATGGTGGAGCGAGTACAAGCAAAGTGCCATCCGTGAACCAAGGCAAGACCCAAGCTAGGGTCTACGCGATGACAGAAGCAGATGCACGTGCCAACCCGGACTCCATTGCGGGTAATTCCTCAAACTATTGATTTATACTCTAATGTAAACAATAGGAGCATGTGTACTTGTAAATTTATACCCCGACGAGTTAGGTCGGGTTTGGATGCAAAAAGGGGAGGAGAATCCTCGCCCTGGGCGAATGCCGCCCGACTTTGATGGAAGCCGCCCGGCTTTCGTCTGAATTAAATTGATTAAATACTACGGCGTTGAAGAACAGCCGGCGTGCATGGAACCCGGCCTGCCAAAAGCGAAAGCCGCTCGGGTTTTGCAAAAGCCGCTCGGCTTTCATATTTGTTTAAATGAATTAAACTACGACGCCAGATACCGGCCGACATTCGTGGAAACCGGCCGGCGTTCGTCTGGCTTAGAAAAATTCTTCGCGGCCCAAAACCAGTCAGCTTTTGTAAAGCCCGACCGGCTTTTATAATTAAACTGGGAATTAAACTACGGCGCCCAACACCGGCCGGCTTTCACAAAGCCCGGCCGGCTTTCGTAAACAAATAATCTGGGAACGTACTTCGTAGCCGAACACCGGCCGACATTTGAGAAGCCCGACCAGCTTACGGGTGCCCGACTTTGGGTTAGCATGAACATCGGCCGGCTTTTGCAAAGCCCGGCCGGCTTTCGCCTGGATTGGTCCTAGAGCGAAGCTGAAGGTTAGTAACCGAGAAATTTTGGCAGGGTGTCGAATGGTCACCATCCGAACTATGACCAACGTACTCTATGACCTGAGAAATGAGTCTGTTACCTAAAAAGTGTATCTTACATTACTTATGAATGTAGGAACATTAAAGATAAACGGGAGAGACGCAAGGATTCTTATTGATACCGGGGCGCAACGATCATTCGTGAATGAGGCGTTCGCCAGCGGATTCAACGAACCACTTGTACCGATGACCCAAACCCTATTGGTATTGACACCTTTTGGGGATGACATTGAAAGAGATAGACACTATCCATCGTGTGAGGTGGAAGTGGAGTGCCAAACCTTGACGTGCGACCTAGTACCGCTGAGCATGATTGAGTTCGACGCGATCCTCGGAATGGATTGGCTAGAAAAACATCATGCTAGGGTCGATTGTTACACGAAGGTTCTTGAACTCGAAAGCGGCGAAGGATTGACCTTACGCTTTGAGGGTGATAGGGGCAAATCAAACAGTTGTATCATATCTGCCGTGAGGGAAAGGAATATGATGAGAAAGGGATGCCACACATATCTAGCATACGTGGTGGACAAAACCAAAGAAGAGTTAGACATCAATGATGTGAGAGTAGTGTGCAAGTATCCGGATGTCTTCCCAAAAGACTTGTCGGGACTTCCACCCGATAGGGAGATTGAGTTCGTGATCGAGGTTGAACCCGGCACCAAACCAATCTCTATACCGCCATACAGAATGGCACCCGCGGAACTTAACGAGTTGAAAACTCAACTGCAAGAGCTATTGGATAACAGTTTCATAAGGCCGAGTTACTCTCCGTGGGGAGCACCGGTCCTTTTCGTGAAAAAGAAGGATGGGACACTTCGAATGTGCATTGACTACCGTCAACTGAACAAGGTCACAATCAAGAATAGGTATCCTTTACCTAGGATTGATGACTTGTTTGATCAGCTCCGAGGAGCAACGGTGTTTTCGAAGATCGACTTGAGGTCGGGGTACCATCAACTAAAGATAAAGGAGGATGACATACCGAAGAGTGCTTTTCGCACAAGGTATGGTCATTTCGAGTTCCTAGTTATGTAGTTTGGGCTAACAAACGCCCCAACGGCGTTTATGGACTTGATGAACCGAGTATTTCATAAATACTTGGACCAGTTTGTGATTGTGTTCATAGATGACATCTTGATTTACTCAAAGAGTGAAGAAGATCATGAGGAGCACTTGGTACTTGTTCTTGAGACACTACGGGAGAAGCAACTCTATGCCAAGTTTTCCAAATGTGAATTTTTGCTAAGGGAGATTGGCTTTCTCGGGCATGTGGTTTCGGGATCAGGAATAGCAGTCGACAACAAGAAGATTGAAGCCATTACCGAATGGGAGAGGCCAAAGAACGTCAAGGAAATTTGTAGCTTCTTTGGATTGGCAGGTTACTACCGAAAATTCATGGAGAAATTCTTAGTTTTGGCATCACCATTGACAAAGCTCACTCGAAAAGGGGCTAAGTTTGTATGAGATGACCGATGTGAGAAGGGATCCCTAGATCTAAAGAGGAGATTAACCGAGGCACCGGTACTTGCATTACCCAAACAGGGTATGGCGTACGATGTCTATAATGATGCAAGCATCCAAGGGTTGGGATGTGTGTTGATGCAAAATGGGAGTGTGATTGCCTATGCTTCACGGCAGTTGAAGAAGCATGAGGTAAATTATCCTACTCATGATTTAGAGTTGGGAGCTGTGGTGTTTGCACTAAAGATATGGAGACATTATCTCTACGGGGAGACATATCACATATACACTGACCACAAGAGCTTGAAATATGTGTTTACTCAGAAAGAGTTAAACATGAGACAGAGGCGGTGGATGGAGTTGATAAAAGACTATCATCTAGTTATTGAATACCACCCCAGTAAAGCCAACGTGGTGGTGGATGCCTTGAGCTAAAAGAGTTCGTCTGGGACATTGTTGACTAGTTTGAGGGCATTGAGAGCTCAATTGGAGGTATCTAGCGATGGTGCCTGGTTAGCTAGATTCGAGGTGAGACCTACATTACTTGATGAGATCAAGAAGGGTCAAGAAACTGACGAAGAGCTTATGAAGGTCCGTGAACGCATGCTAGCGGGACCGGTTGAGGATTTCAGGGAAAGAGACAATGTCTCTTCTTATTTCGTGACCGAGTGTGTGTACCATCGGATGATGAGCTCCGAAAGTCCATCTTAGAGGAGGCTCATTCATCGGCGTACGCCATGCACCCAGGGGTTACGAAAATGTACCGTGATTTGAAAGAGAGTTATTGGTGGTCGGGTATGAAGAGAAAGATAGCCGAGTACATCAGTCGGTGCCTTACTTGTCAACAAGTTAAGGCAGAACATCAGCACCCAGCTGGGTTATTACAGCCACTTTCCATTCCTGAATGGAAGTGGGAACACGTGACTATGGATTTCGTGGTGGGGCTGCCACGGACGGTTAAGAAATATGATGCTGTATGGGTTGTGGTTGATAGGCTCACGAAGAGTGCACATTTTCTACCTATCAACACCACCTATGCATTGGAAAGGTTGGCCAAGCTATATGTGGATGAAATCGTGAGGTTACACGGGGTTCCGATAACCATTGTATCCGATAGAGATCTGCGTTTCACATCACGGTTTTGGCCAAAGTTCCAAGACTCTATGGGAACAAAACTAAAGTTTAGTATTGCTTTCCATCCACAGACGGATGGACAATCTGAGAGAGTTATACAAATTCTGGAGGATATGTTGAGAGCTTGCGCATTGGAATTCCAAGGAAGTTGGGACAACCATTTAGCACTCGTGGAGTTTTCCTATAACAACAGTTATCAGGCGAGCATTGACATGCCTCCATACGAGGTATTGTATGGGAGGAGATGGTGTACACCTTTGTGTTGGGACGAGGTTGGCATGGCCAAACTCGAGAGCACGGAATTGGTGGAGATCACCAAATCAAAGGTAAAGATGATCTGTGAGAGACTTAAGGCGGCACAGGATAGACAGAAGAGCTATGCCGATAAGCGCCGAAGAGCCTTAAAGTTTGAGGTTGGAGATGAGGTATTTTTAAAGGTTTCACCCTGGAAAGAAATCATCCGATTTCAAAGCCGAGGGAAACTTATCCCACACTACATAGGTCCATTTGTAATTCTTGAGAGGATTAGGGCCGTAGCATACAAATTGCAGTTGACTCCGGAATTGGAGAAGATACATAATGTATTCCACGTGTCTATGCTTAAAAAGTATATATCCGGATCCATCTCATGTATTAGAGAAACCACCCGTGGAAGTACGGGAGGACTTGAACTATGCCATGCAACCAGTAAGAATACTTGATAGGCAAGTAAAAAGGCTAAGGAGCAAGAAAGTTCCCATGGTTAAGATCCTTTGGAAAAGTGACCGAGTTGAGGAAGAAACTTGGGAAACTGAAGCCTTGATGAAGGAACAATATGCGTTTATGTTTGAATAAGCTTTGTGAATTTCGGGGACGAAATTCCCGTTAAGGGAGGGGGGGTGAACTTGTGACACCGCACCCGGATGTACTTGAATTTAATATTTAGTATGTATTTGAATTTTCTAGCGAATAATTTCGTGTAACAGATTGGTATATTTAATTAATGAATGATTAATTAAAGTATTTATCGGGCCAATAATATTGAGATTTGGCTACCAAATATTTAGTTGGACCATCATAATAATTATAGAAGCCCAATAAAATGTCAACCGAGGTTGAGGAGAATATTTGGACAACGCAAGTGTTATTTTGACCCAACCTGCCAGAAATAGCAGGAATAATTGGGAGGGACTTCCTATACCCACCTGGGGTATCCTACCAGTCAAATAACTTCCAAATAATTGGGAGTGGGAAAAAAATAGGAGGGGAATGGCGGATGAATGGAGGAGGGAAGTCTCCTAGAGACAAAGCCACACCCCCAAGACCCTACCCCTTTGTTGCATTAGTTGACTTAGAGGAGTAGGAGTGCTCCCCTATCATTGCTCCATTCGAACCAAACACAAGGAGGAGAGATCTTAGGATAGACTCTCACAAGCCATAGCTTGAAGGAAGTATCAAGAAAGAAAACCGAACACAAAAAGGCTAGAAATCAAGGTAAGAACTCAAATAGTTCTTCTAACTAGTTTTTGTTGTATGATTTTTAAAGAAATCATATGTTGGATTAAACATGATGTTCTACACGTTTATAAGTGTAGAATATTGATATTAAGTGGTTTTAATTAACTTAGAAGAGTTGGTGAATCGATAGGAGTCGAAATCGCCGGAAACCCGCCACATATAGGGAGCTGCCCGACATTGCAGAAGACGAACGCCGCCCGACTTCTGGAGAAAGCCGTCCGGCTTTTGCCCAGCAGTCCAGTTTTGTGTGTTCAATCGGTTTAGAACGGGGATTGATCGAAGGGTTTAAAAAAGGCAACTATCGCAGCATTTCATAAGGTGAGGATGACTGACTATATTGCTTATAATTAGTGAGTTAATTTCATGAGATTGCCTAAAGTAATTAAATGTGTTTTTATGGGTTATTAATGATTAATAATGCCTAAAAATGATTAATAATGCCTAAGAATGAGAAGACTATGGTCTATAAGGAAAAGGAGAATGATATACAAATTTAAGAGTAAATTGGGTATGATCATGTTTTATGAATATGTTGACTTGAAAATGGAATTAACTATGAACCTATGTTGAAATATGCTTTTTACTTCATATAAGGATATATGAGTGATTAAAAGCGATATTTTGTATATTGATATAAACGATGTTTTCAATGAAAAAATCAGTTTAGAGTTGTCCATATGGCTATGAGTTGAGAACTTGGTTTTATAGAATTTATCCGACTAGTATTAAGATACTAGTCGGGGAATTGGACAAGTAATTACGCTAGAAATGATCCTAAGGTTGGATTGTGAATTGTTAAACCTTAAGTAGTCTTAAGAGATACTTTAAGGTGGATAAGTATGAACTTTAAGTTATACTAGGGGTGGGCCTTAAGGGGTGACCAAGATAAAGTGAATAATAAATTGATCCTAGATATAGGGTTGGCCTACGGGTGTGTTCGGCCCTTCCCGACTCTAGAGAGTGGGGGTGGATAACATGGACTTGCATCGTGATCACGGGTTAAGGTGGAATCCGAATCGGAGACCTAACTAGGCTTCGGTAACGGTAACACATAAGATAGGACCCCGAAGGGCCCTACCTTCCTACGGGATGATGGGTATGAGTCCAGGGGCGGGATGTTGAAGTCCGAACCGAGAGCCTCATGAGGTCTCGGACAACGGAAGCAAATCCCGTAGAAATAATGATAAGACCCACGAGTTGGGTTGTACAAATGATGAATGAAAAGGAATATATGAAAGGGGGCCGCGAGCCGACAAATTAATGAATTTACTTATTATAGAGATAATAAGTGGCAAATACGAATTCTCAATCATATTATGATACCACTCTATATGAGGGTCTTAAGGAATTGAAACATTGATTATACTTAGTATAGTTGTCATTGTACTTGTCAAATGCTTCCAAGTACTGACCTTCCCCTTCACGGGGGAGGCCACCTCACAATTTCAGGTAGAAGTTGAAGCTTGCTACCAACGCCCGTTGCTTCGGGGATATTCAGGAGAGAAGACATGGTTCGTGCTTCCTCCGTTTCTGTTTGAAAACAATTATATAAATGCTCATGGATATTAAATTTTCTGAATAATTATTTGGGGGCTTGTACGCCTAAGTTTGCCAAGTGTGGCTTGAACACTTGTAATATTGTTTCCGCTGCTTTAAATGAATATTTTACATTGTGTTTGTTTATGGATGTACTATGTGTGAATGGTATTCAAGACGCCTTGTATAGTATGGATGAGTTTGACTGGGGTTGACTATTCATACTGTACGGTGGGTTGTTGACGTGTCCAGGTAGGTCTGAGGCGTGACAGTACAATTCAAAGGACTAGTGTTGCAAATAGTTTACCCAACTCTAAGAATCTGGGACAAAGAGAAAATTGAAAAAAGAGTTAAAGATGAGAGAAAGTTAGGCTTTGGTTTGGGAAAGGTGATGCGAAGAATAATGCCAGTTGAAGTAGAAGAAGATATTGAAGAGAGAGAAGAAAAAAAAGATGAACAAACAGAAGATGATAAAATGCTGACAAAGGAGGTAAGGTTTCATTTAACGCTATTTGTGATTGAAGAATAAACATGATGTAACAGTGTGTGTAAAACAATATATATAACTTGTATGATTCAAAATGCAACCTTACATAGTGTGAATTGTGCACCATACACTTACAATTCCAATACAATGTAAACTACAACTCTAAAAAATGTAACTCGTTTCATTAAAAATATAAGCTCTACCAGTTAAAAATGTAATCTGAAATGATTGTTTATCTAATATATTTTTAATTATTATAGGAATGTGTGAAGGAGATTGTAGCAGTGGCACAGAAATTCAGTGATGCTTTCATTGAATTCTCAAAGCTGCCATCAACAATCTCAAAAAAGTTCTCAAACTCTGATATCCAGAAGAAGATTTACCTCACAACAACAGACTACCTCATTCGCCAAGCTAATGGCAAAGAAAAGGAAACTGAGAAAGAAAGATTGGCAGAGATGTGCACTCTTGAAGAAGATGACGATTTCTTCAATGAACTTGGGGTCATGGAAGTCCTAAAAAACTTGAACAAACAACATTTCTGAAATTCTCAATGCCATCATTCGATCTTGGCATTGAGTTTAGCATGTCTCAACCTGAAAAAGATGTTGAGATGGCTGTTGAGACTGAAAAAGATGTGAATGAAGAAGAAGTGCTGGTAGAGACCGGTGGACATGTAGCAGAGGATGTTGCACATGTAGCACAGGAAGCTGAAGAAGATGAAGAAGATAATCAACCTTTGGCAAAGAGGCTGAAGGTAAAAACAACAACTGAGAAGCAATGGAATTTCAGATCACCGTATCTGATGCGGAACAGAAGACTATGCAAGGAGATGAGCAAAGAAGAAAAGATTGTCATAGACTATGGCTTCTCAAAGGAAGTTGGAAAGTAAGAAATGCTTTTCTTATTCATGTGAATAAAATGTAATTACTGTAGTACAAAAATGCAGCCTCACATTATATCAGAAGTAAATAGTAGTCATGAGATTCGAATTTGATGTATAATAATCTGTGTTATTGTGTTAGTGAGTTGCTTTATCAAGACGGTGAAGGAATGTTCGTCTACCACGAGGAGTTCCAGACCCTGCAAGAAGACATGGTGGACAACTCAATAATAGATGTTTGGGTCAAACTGCTGAATGACAGAGAACCCAAGAATAATCCTCCAAAACGTGCACTGATTTGTTCTACCATTGTCTATGTATGTATAATTTTTCTAGAAATTTCATAAAATAAAAAAAGTTACATCTTTTTACGTAAAGTTATTGATATTTAGCTTAGGATCTTTGTTATCATTGTTTACATTTGATAGTATATTAAGTCGCATCATCTAATAAAAGATTCACACATATTTATGCGTGAGTAACATCTTTTTGAATCAATGTAAATATGCAGGCACAGTTCCTGCTGGGGTATAATGACCCAAAAGAAAAAATGTTAGAAAGGTTTGAAGAAGAAATCAAGCAAGCAGGAGGGAACATCAGAAACTTTGATATGGTAAAATGTCACTATTACTCACAAAAAATCATTGAATAACAAATAATAAACTCACAAATGCTTTTTTTGAATTGCAGATCTTGTTTCCGATTAATAAACATGAACATTACTATGTGTACTGCTTCTACTTGACAAAAAACGTAGTTGATGTCATAGACAACATGATCCTTGAAGAAGGAGTCCAATTTGAAGACAAATATGGAGAGAGTTTTAAACAAATGGTAAATAGATGTTTATGTAATGTCAGTAATGTGTTTTTTAGTCTATTAATATATCTTTTGAAATAGGTGGAAGGGTTTACTGCATATTGCAAAAAAGTCAGACACAATGCTGGAAAGATGGCAAAGTGGAACCCAAGAGTGATGGATATGCCATGGCGATATAATGGTAACCATGTCGACTGTGACATATTTGTGATGCGCCATCTGCAAACATATCAAGGCCAGGGAGATAATTGGGATTCTGGTTTTCCCAGTGCTGCTACAGATGATGGAGTCAAAGCTCAAAATGATATTCTGCAAAAGCTCGGACTTCAGTATGCAGCAGAATTCCTATTGTCAAAGTTCAACTCTGAAAGGAAAAATGTTATTGAAAATGCAAAAAAAATCATCAATATGTAAAGTGGTGTAATTGTGGAGGAATTTGTAAACATTTGCTGGTTTTATGGGAGGGGATGGGTGATGTGTATGAAAACATTTGATGGTTTTATGTGAGGGAATGGGTGATGGTTGTTATTTGAGGGGATATGTGATGGGTATGAAAACAATTGATGGTTTTATGTAAAGTCTATTAGTCCTTATTAGTTAATCATTGAAGTCTATTATGACAACATATTATGTGATGTAAACTGATCAGCAACTTCTGATAATGGATGATTTGTGGATTTACATGGGTAATGTATGAAATTACATCTTTTTGTACTGAAGTTACATCTTTTTACGTAAAGTTATTGAGTATTTAGCTTAGGATCTTTGTTATCATTGTTTACATTTGATAGTATAGAAAGTCACTGTTGGTCCCGGTTGTACTGGATACAGTCTAGAGGGGGGGTGAATAGACTGTATTGGTTTTTAGCTTTTTCAAGCTAAGTACCAGATTTAACAGAATAGCCTGTTCTGTTGGCAGAACAGACTGGCAGCGGATGGGGTTCTGGTAGGGAGTTCTGTTAGTAGCCTCAGAGAAGCAAAGGCAGTAGGCCTTCTGTTAACTCACAAGACAAGTTCTGCTGAACACAGATACCAAGTCTTTGGAGTTAAACAGTTCAAACAAAAACAATGAATGTAATGCAGTAAGTAAATGACACCCGGGCTTTTTATAGTGGTTCAATGAACAACTTGTTCCTCTAGTCCATTGTTCCACTAAGCTTGTAAAAACGCCCGTTTACAATGCCTTAGCCCTATCACTTAAGAAGCTCTCCACGTCTTCTTCAAGTGTAGATGTCTTCTTGGATGCACTTCCGGCTTCCCTAAGACTGGTCCTTTCACTGAGCTTTCCCAGAAGTATCACCACTTCACTGCTCCAGGTACTTGGACGTCCTTCTTGTGAAAGAAGAGGTTCTATTTAGAACAGATGTTCCTCCAACTTGCTTCGTTACAAAGGATTTGTATGTGATGAGCTTGAAGAGTTGAAGAACACTTAGAACTTTGCTTGAGTTGGAAATAAGGATTTTTTCAACTTCTGCCTTCTCTTGTAGAAGATGATGAAGTTTTAATCTCAAGGAGGCTTTTTGCGTTTTTGGCGTTTGAATATCTTGTTGTAGCAAAAGTTATGGCAAAGTTGTCCGGTTGTTCTTCGTAGTGTATCTTTTATACTGAGGTTGTCTTCCCGTTTGAGGAGAACGAGGACAACTGCATTAAATGAGCGAGCAGTTGACTTGACCAGTAGGACCCAATAAAGTTGGCGGGTTACTATTTTGGGATAAAGTTATCCTGACATTGCGGCCAATCATCTGCATTTACTCTACAGAGTATGGAAGGCATTAAATGTGTATTTAATGCGCGCACTGTAGCTTTTCCATTCAAGACTCCTAGCCGTTGAAGGAATCTTTCGGTTGGTTTCCCGGCTTGGTGGAATTCTTCTAAGTGTGAGGCCTTCTGGTGTCTTTAGCAGAAAGTTGATCAGAGAAGGTCTTGAGCACTTCTGTTGAGAAGATATCCAACAGAGAACCAGGAGGGTTTCTGTCAGAGTAAAGGATAACAGAGACCCTGAGGTCTTCTGTTCTAAAGCAGAGAACGGAAGGTCTTCTGTTCAACCAAAGCCATAGAAAGGGTCTTCTGCTCAGGAGGCTTTCTGCTCTGTAGGTCTTCTGCTTAGTCGATTATACTAAAGAATTTTACAAAGGAAAATTCTAATACATTAAGTCTAAAGAGGGGTACTCTAAAGTCCTAATTAACCTAGCATCATCAAAATCTAATTACAGATATTCCTTACAATTTCCCCCTTTTTGATGATGCCAAAACCCTTTAACTATTTCCAGAGAAGTGCCTTCACCATAAAGAATTAAAGTTTAAAACTTTCATTAAAAACTTGGTGGGCAACTTGGCATAGGAAAATAGTAAGAGTGCAGTACATTCAGATAGCAGATAATAATTCAAATTGCAAACAAACACAGGCAGAGAGCAAAGAGACAGAAATTGAGAAAAAGCCTTACAAAGTGAAAGGCAGAGATGTGATTTTATTAGATACAGATTACAGAGGTTATTTCTTACACATTCTCCATAGTAGCTGCTTGCAGAGCTTCTTCCTCCAATCTTTGAAGCCTTAGCAGCTCTTCATTGATTTCTGCTCTGATCTGAGATAAGTTACCAGAGCTTTGATAGGATGCCCATATGGAAGATAGCTTGCAATCCAAATAGCCGAGAACTCCTTCATGAATTGTCTTGCCAGGAACAACATTCTTCTGGTACCAATCTTCAGCTTCTTCAAGGCATCCCCCATATCTGACTCGTACAACACCATCCTTATCTAGAAAGAGGTTCTGTTGTTGTGTGGGAGTCATTTTCATCTTCATTTCTTCAAATTGAACTCTATCAATTTTCTGGGATCCACCCAATCTCCAATCAGTAAAACTGAGGATTTTCTTCTTCTTGGTGCCTTTCTTTACTGGAGATGGGGGTCTAGGTATACCTGCTGCTCTCTTTTTCTGTATTGCAGCTTCAAAGTATGGTGCAGGGTCTACTATTGGTTCAGCAGAGGAGGATGCTCTAGCAGGAGTTCTGGTGGACCGAGGCTTAGTCTGTTGAGGGTCCTCTTCCCCCTTTTTGGCATCATTGAGGTCCTATAGCATAAGGCTGATCTTCTGGAACTCTGAGGCCTGTGAGGAGGCTATCTGCTCAAGGGCCTCTGGTAGAGTCTGAGTGACAGAAGTGAGACCTTCTATCAGTCCTTGCTGCTTCTGAATAGCAGAGAAGATGTCTTTGTTGTTGGCTTCCAGCAGGACCATCTTCTGGTATCTGTCTCTGTCAGCAGAGAGAAGATGTTGAGCTTGATCTTGGTGGGCTTTGCACATTTCCTCTATGGAAAGTAGTTGCTTCTTAGTTCTTGATGAAGTATATGGCCCGGGAACCCCCGGCCCACAGACTCCTACTACACCAATAAAGGCCCAACCGGCCCAGGAAGCACAGCAGGCCCCGAATTACGGCGCCCCAAGCACTTAGCAGCCCACATCGCACACTGGGGAGCCTTCGCCCCCTGGCCGAAGGCTCAAATCTCTCACAGAATGGGTTTTCAAGCAAACTAAGAAACTGGGAGAAAAACGGCAGAAAACAGTAGCCCTCGGCACCTGGAGCCCTCGGCACCCATGGGGTCCCCGGTACTCAGAGCCCTCGGCTAGTCCTCTGCAGCCGAGGGCACCTCTCCCGACATAATATCCGCGCCACATGCGTACAGATCACCGTACCCTGTACAAACGTCCCATCCAACAGCCGCATTAAATGCGGCCACATGCGGCTGCCAGCGCCAACCAGTTGAGATGACCTCTCGGCCAATGGGCGCTTGACACATGTCCTTGTCCGGCATTTATTGCTACTATAAATAGCACCCCTTTTCCCCATTTGTAACCAAGTCAAAAAACGCTGCATACTTTCTGAATACACTTTCTCTCTCTATACTTACTTGCTCTGACTTCTCTCTTGTTACTTCCCGTAATAACCCCTCGGATAAACTACCCCCCGGGTACACTGTCCATCATTTGGTGCTCTCGTTGAGAGGTCGAACGATCAAGTAAGAAACCCTCCCCCTTCGCCAAACACTAGCCCTCTACCAAAATGGTGAGAACAATACGTGCCAACTCCAAAAACGTAGAAGACAAGAACCTGGCCCTCGGCGACGTCAACGCCCCCGAAGCCTCTCACAGGGCTCCCGAGGGCGGTGTCATCGCTGGGCTGGAACAGGCGGCTGTCGACCTACGCCTTCAGATCCAGCAGAATGCCCCCGATGCCCGCATCGGCATCGAGGCCAAGAAGAAGAACCGGAGCGATGACCAAATCAGCCCTCCGGTTCTCACCATCGACGTTCATTCAGCGCTCTCCGCCTTCATCCAGACGCTCACTCAGAACCCAGGTGCCTTCGGCACCCTGGCTCCGGCTTAACCCCAGGTTGGGGAGAACATCATACTTCCCCCTCTGCCACACCCCTTCGGAAACCCCATACCTCGGGTTAGGAATGACGAAGGGGTAGTGGCCCAAGATACGGCCTCCCAGGAAGTTCAGTCCCGGGACCGCCACAATGACAACAGAGAAAGGCCCCGCACTTCCGCCCTCAACCGGCTCGGAGGGGGGCAAGACCGCCGAGGGGTCCAAGACCGCCTCGGAGGAAAAGCACTCCAAAGGCCCCAGGAAAGCGGAGGGTCTGTCTCGAGGGCAGACGAGGAGCGTCCCCCTCGGGACAAAGGCAAGGCACCCCTTCATGCCGACGATGCTCGCCACCAAATCAACCAGGCCCACTCGGCCCGGGTTCGTTCGCAGGGGGCGGAGACCCTCCCGAAGGACCCTCAGGACGAAATTATTGCGGCCCTCCAACGCCGACTTGATGAAATGGAGGCCAACAAAGCTCACGCCATCACCTCCACCCCTCGTTCAGACCTCAAATACGAGGCCATGATGGCCAAAATGGAGGAATTGCAGAAGAAGGTAGCCGAGGGCTCCGGAGAACCCATTATCCAGCTCCGGACCCGGATGCCATTCACCCCAAGGGTATTGGCGGCCCGGATCCCAGAAAAATACCGAGGGCAACACATACAGCCCTACAACGGGAAGACGGACCCCCAGGAACACTACATCAAATATCAGAACAGCATGATGATGGTAGGGGCGTCAGACGAATATTTGTGTCGTTGGTTCCTCTCCACTTTAGAGGGGCCGGCATACGAATGGTTCAACCGGTTGCCCGAAGGCTGCATTGATTCGTGGCAAGAACTCGCCCAGCGATTCTTGACGCAATTTGCCGGGAGGCGCCGCACGAGGAAGCACTTCTCCCACCTCCTAACCATACGCCAAAGGAGGGATGAGACCCTTCGGGACTTCCTGGAGCGCTGGAGAACGGAAGCCGACAAAGTCGACGGTGCTGATGACGGGACCCTCCTGGCCCTCCTACAAACCGTCCTCCGCACCGGCAACTTTTCAAGGAGCCTCATCATTGAACCCCCCCGCGACTACATAAGGGCCCTGCAGCGGGGGGACCGATATGCTGAGGCCGAGGAGGTGGAGAAATACCACCAGCATCCAGATCAGCAGCCCCCGAAGGCTGACAGCAAGAACAACCGAGGGTCGGGGGCTCCTCCAAACCACCCCAAGGCTTCAGGACCCTCTGATGACCGCCCTCGGCAAGGCCAAGCCAAGCCCGAGGGAGGTTATAAGAGCAGCCCTAAGACTTGGGCACAGCCCATTCTCCTGGACCGCCCCCGGACACCATTGACGCACCCCGTCAGCATCATCCTTGACTTTGCCGAGGAGAGGGGCCTCGTTGAGCGCGATTCTCGCGCACCCCCGGAGGTACATGCTATCAACCCTCAGTTCCCCTACTGTCGTTTCCATCGGCATCAGGGGCACAGAACCGATGACTGCCATCAACTAAAGACGGCCATCGAGAAATTGATACAAGCGGGCCATCTGTCCCAGTTTATCCAGTCCTCGGCAGGAGGGATCTTCTCATCAGGGACCTCCCCGAGGGCACCACAGAAAGGTGAACGCTTGGGTGAACCCGAACACCATCCCCCTCGGCAAGAAGAGGGAGATTGGAAACTTGGAGGAGGAAGAGGAGGAGTACCCCCACTACCAGGAGAAAAAACGCCACATCCTCATGATCACCGGTGGCAATACAGGGGGCGATTCCACCAGTCAGCGGAAAAAGTGGGCTCAATCGCTTTACGTGGGGGAAGTCACCCATATGCCTTCGGTAAAGCGGCTGAGGGAGGAACCCATCACCTTCACCAACGCAGATCTCCCTCCTACTTCTTCTCCTCACAGGGATGCCTTGGTGATTCGGACTGAAATAAACGACACCATCATTCACCGAACTTACATTGACACAGGCAGCTCCGTCAATGTAATGTACCTCGGCACCTTTAGAGAGCTGCATCTGGAGAGGGGGTCCCTTCGGCCCATTAAGACCCCTCTGACCGGCTTCACCGGCGATACTATTGATTCCGAGGGGGTAATAACCCTCCCGGTAATCTTCGGCGACGGGCTCCATAGGGCCCAGCTCGAAGTGGAGTTCGTCGTCGTCAACATCGACTGCGCCCACAACATCATCCTCGGCCGGCCAGCCCTCGAGGACCTCGAGGCCGTCATCTCCATGAGGCACCTCTGCCTCAAGTTCCCCGCCGAGGGGGGCATTGGCTACTCCCGGGGGAATCAGAAAATTGCTCGCGCTTGCTATCTTCAAGTCACGAAGAGGGTAAGTAAGACAGAATTCCGTGTTGACACCATCACCGGAACCATCGACGAAGAAGAAAAAAGGCCGAGGGCTGAACCAACCGAGGACGTAGAAGACTTTGCGCTCGATCCGGCCAAGCCGGAGAGAGTCGTGAGGATTGGAGCCCAGCTCCCTGAAGATCTGAAGACCGGTATCACCGACGCCCTCCGCGCCTACTCCACTGTCTTTGCATGGGGGCCGGAGGACATGCCGGGATTAAGCCGAAGGGTCATCACCCACCGCCTCTCGGTGGACCCCTCGGCAAAAGCAGTACAGCAACGAAGAAGACCCCTCTCCGCCGAAAGGAGGGAATTTGTGAAGAAGGAGGTCGCCATGCTCCTCTCTATTAAGCACATCAAGGAGGTAAAATACCCCTCATGGCTGGCGAACGTAGTCCTCGCACAGAAGCCTCCTACCTTCCGCATGTGCGTGGACTACACGGATCTCAACAAGGCGTGCCCTATGGACCCTTTTCCTTTGCCCAATATCGATCAACTTGTAGATGAGACTGCGGGGTGTGAAATCATGTCATTCCTCGACGCATTCCGCAAGTATCATCAGATCTTCATGCATGAGGAAGATGCCGAAAAGACAGCCTTCATGACTCCCGAGGGCATCTTCTGCTACCTAGTGATGGCCTTCGGCCTAAAGAACTCAGGGGCCACTTACACCCAGATGGTGGCCCGAGTCTTTCAGGCCGTCCTAGGGCGCACCATGGAGGCCTATGTTGACGACATGATCGTCAAGAGCAAACAATCTTCCAGCCATGCCGACGACCTCCGGGAAATCTTCGCCATCATGCAAAAGTTCAACCTTCGGCTAAACCCGAAGAAGTGCACCTTCGGCGTCCAAGGGGGCAAATTCTTAGGCTACATGGTGAGCCGAAGGGGTATTGAGGCCAATCCCGAGAAGATCCAGGCCATCATCAATATGGGGCCCCCACGCAATGTGAAGGAAGTTCAACGGTTGACGGGCCGCCTGGCAGCCCTCAACCGCTTTCTATCTAAATCAGCGGAGAAGTCTCTACCCTTCTTCCAGATCATGAGGAAGACGACTGGCTTTCAATGGACTCCAGAATGCCAGGGGGCTTTCGACGAGCTCAAACGATATCTATCTTCACCCCCTGTGCTCTCCAAACCAAAGGTAGGGGAGACCCTCTATCTCTACCTTGGGGTCAGCCCGGCAGCCATCAGCTCCGTGCTCATCCGGGAGGAAGACGACATCCAACATGCCATCTTCTATGTAAGCAAGACCCTAAGGGAGGCCGAGCTCAGGTACTCTCCTGTGGAAAAAACGGTGTTAGCCATCGTTTGGACCGTCAAGAAGTTGGGCCACTACTTTCAGGCTCACTCGGTTCATGTCCTCACTCATCAACCCCTCGGCGCCCTCATGAGGAGCCCCACCAGTTCCTCCCGCATGGTGAAATGGATTATCTTCCTGAGCCAGTACAACATTGACGTCCGTCTGAGGCCTGCCATCAAGGGCCAAGCCCTGGCGGACTTTGTGACGGAGTGTACCGCAAAGGCGGCCACGGACGGGGAGCCCTCGGCTACCTCGGACGACTGGTGG
Organism: Cuscuta europaea; assembly: GCA_945859875.1. Lineage (NCBI taxonomy): Eukaryota > Viridiplantae > Streptophyta > Magnoliopsida > Solanales > Convolvulaceae > Cuscuta > Cuscuta europaea. The sequence continues at coordinate 3,710,696 of CAMAPE010000075.1, read as the reverse complement.
ACCCTCTACACCGACGGCTCCTCCGCAACCAAAGCATGCGGGGGAGGGGTAGTCCTCATTACTCCCGAGGGATTCAAAGCCTACTATGCAATCCGCTTCTCCTTCAAAGTCTCCAACAACGAGGCCGAGTATGAGGCCCTCCTATATGGCCTTCGGCTGGCTGCCAACATGAAGGCTCGACAGATCCATATCAAATGCGACTCCAAGTTGGTCGTTGGCCAAATCTCCGAGGAGTATGAGGCCAAGGAGGGAAGAATGAAACAGTACAAGGAGGCGGCCAGGGAGTTGCTTAAAGTATTTGAGGCACACTCTCTCACTCAAATACCGAGGGCTCAGAACTCCGAAGCCGACATACTATCTAAGCTCTCGGCCGACTCCCCCGAGCACATCTCTAAGATTGCTAAAATTGAGAAACTCAGTCTCTCGAGTATCCATGCGAGCCCCGTCATGAACATACAACAACGCCAAGAGGACTGGATCTCAGATATCATCACCTTCATCTCAGCCGAGCAGCTACCCGAAGATGAGACCCGCGCTAAACTAGCAAAGCTGAGGGCTCCTAGCTACATCATCGAAGACGGAAGGCTCTACAAACGGTCTTACAACGGCACGCTACTTCGGTGCCTTCATCAAGATGAAGCCGAGGTCGCAATGGAGGAGGTGCACAGTGGCACTTGCTCAGCTCACCAGGGACCCTTCTCCATGTCCCGAAGGCTCATTCTCCAGGGCTACTTCTGGCCAACCATGGCCAGGGATTGTGCTGACCTTGCCCGAAGGTGCACCGCATGCCAACATTTCCAGAAAGCCCCCGGCAGGCCAGCGGTCAACTACGCCCCCATCAGCACATCCGTCCCCTTTTCTCGATGGGGAATAGACCTTGTGGGCCCTCTGCCGAGGGTACCTCCAACAACAGGTACATCATCGTGGCCATCGACTACTTTACCAAGTGGGTGGAGGCTGAGCCCCTCGCCAGTATCACAGAGGCGAAGTGCCGTCACTTCGTCCTCAAGAACATCCTCACAAGGTTTGGCGACCCCCAGCAGATCATATCCGACAACGGAACACAATTTGAGGCAGCCCCCTTTTGTGCCCTTCTGGAGGCATGGGGCATCAAACACACCTTCTCCTCCGTTGCCTACCCTCAGGGCAACAGGCAAGTAGAGAACGCCAATCGGACCTTGCTCGAGGGCCTCAAAAAGAAGCTGGAGGCTGAGGGCGGTGGCTGGGTAGAAGAACTCCACAACATCCTTTGGGCCTACCGCACCACCCCTCGGCGAGCAACACGCGAAACACCCTTCTCCCTCTGCTACGGGTTTGAAGCCAAAGCTCCTACGGAAGTCACCATTCCCACCCGGAGGATAATCCAATATGACCCCGAGGTCAACGACAGAAACATGGCCCTCGACCTCCACCTTCTTTCAGAACGCCGGGAGCAATCCTTCATCCGGGCAGAAAACTACCGAAGGCAAGTCAAAGGCTACATCGACGCCAAGGTTCGCACCCGAGAATTCCAAGTGGGGGACTATGTCCTCCGGAGGAGGGAAGCCAGCCAACCGACCGAGGGAGGCAAAATGGCACCAAAGTTCGAAGGTCCCCACATCATAGCAACCATCATCAAACCCGGGACTTACAAGCTCAAACGCCCCAACGGAAAAGAGGTCCCTAGGCACTGGAATGTACACCACTTAGTTAAATTTTATCAATAATGTAAGAGCGGCCAAGCCCTCCTAACTAGTGAATGTACTATCCTATGGCCCAAGGCCTCCAATTTTGAAGAATGAAGACACATTCAAGACACCAAGAACAACCGCAAAACGCTTATGAGCGGCCAAGCCCTCATACAACCTACAGGCCCCAGGCCTCACCACGAGAAGAACCCCCTCCGGCACCAAGTGCCGAGGGCGGACACCATCAACACCTTCAACAACGGTGAAAGCACCAAGTGTTTCATTTCAAGACCCTTCGGCACCCAGTGCCGGGGGTACACATCTCACCCATCAACGTCAAATAGAAGAACACTAAGTGTTCCTACAGAAGACCCCTCGGTACCAAGTACCGGGGGATACATATCGAAACTAACACCAAGTGTTGTTTCTAAAAGTCGTACCCCACGAGGACGTATATACCGAAGGCGCCACCATCGGTGCCGGCGGCACATAGTGCCCCCGGCCATTTGCAACTAGTGTGCAAATGAAAACCCTTCCTTGAAACGCTTTCCGCGTCACTACCCCCAGGGTATGACAGGCATGAGAAATGCCCAAGATTCGACTTTCAAAAACGGAACGCTTTCCGCGTCATCACCCCAAGGGTATGACAGGCACGAGAAATGCCCAGGATTCGACTTCCAAACAGAAACGCTCCCCGCGCTACCACCCCAAGGGTGTGGCAGGCCACGGACTATGTCTAAGCGCCGAGGGGACGACTTTCAAAAATGAGGCGCTTTCCGCGCCATCCCCCAAGGGGAGGCAGGTTACAGACCACCATATCTTGTGCCCAGGAAACGACCCTCGATCCCCTCGGAACTCGGAAGGTTAACCCGAGGGAGGAGAGCCATTGGTGTATTCTGACGGTCTCCTGATAGGCCCAGCCTTACCAAGAAACCAAGTTTCTTGATGCCTTCCCTTCACCACCAACCGAAAAGAAAAAAAACAAAAAAAAAACAGAGGGGGTGAAGGGGAGTAGACTCATCGAGAAATCAATGAGTACAACACTCCAACAAATCACAGCATACCGAGGGCTCCCTATGGGAACACCTCCGGTAACTGAAGGCTCCTATTTCCCGAAGGTTACTACTCCACAATGCAAAGGGATGAGTTCACTTCTAATAAGTGCCGAGGGCACCTACCATCGGTCACCATTGCTACCGAGGGGTCCTATCCTGTAAAAGGGGATGCAACTGACTAATGCAGCTCAAGAACCCTTCAAATGAATGCCGAGGGCACCTATATCCCACCAACATTCACTACAACATCAATATCCTACAAATTTTCCTAAGTCCACACTTTTGGAAAATGACAACAGCTGGAGGCTCATATATCACCCAACAACCGAAGGCATCTATTACAAATCATCAAGGTCCAACCAAGGGGGCTTATTCCAAAATGATGTCGCCCTCGGGAAATCTTAATTGGGAAATACTACTAGCCGAAGGCTACACAAGGAAGCAACACTTAGAAGATTGAGCCCCCGGCCTAATCAATATTTCAATTGAGGAACCATGATAACCGAAGGCTACATGATGCAACAACACTTAGAAGATTTTCTAAGTCCTACATATTTTCCCCCCGGTCAAACTACTTATACATCAAGGAGAGGGCTCCTATCAGGACCACTCGGGGGCTCAACATCTGAGATCCACTTAGAAAATATTCTAAGTCCTAAATATTCTCCCCTCGGACAGACTCCACATTGACCGAAGGTTCAACATCTACAACACACTTAGAAAATTTTCTAAGTCCTAAATATTTGGCCCCCGACCCAATATTCACACATCAGGAAGGAGGCTACCAGCTGAGGGCTTCCAAGGAGAAACTACACTTAGAATTTTTCTAAGTCCTAAGGATTGGGTTCTCAACCTAATCATCACACAGCAATTGAACTACAAACACCCGAAGGCCCTATGGTGTGCTACACTTAGAAAAATTTCTAAGTCCCAAAAGATCTTACCCTCGGTGACAAGTTTCTAAGTCCTGAATCTCCCTGCAACCCGAGGGGTCACACGATTGAAGGTTTGGTGAGACTACATTTAGAAAAATTTCCTAAGTCCTAACTATTGCTAGGCCCTCGGTCACACATCTAGCAAAGGGTGCCCAACTAGCGAAGGCTATGACTGTATTCAAACACTTAGAAGAATTCTCTAAGTCCTAAGCACCTCACCTCCGGCCATCGCACGAAGGCTACACGGGACCAGAAGGGAAGATTAGCCGGGGGCCAACAGATGAACAAACACTTAGAAATATTTCTAAGTCCTGAACATCGTGCCCCCGGTAAAACGTTGAAGTAACTAAAGGTTACTAGTAGCCGAGGGCTACGAGAAGCACCGCACTTGGAAGAAAATATTCTAAGTCCTAAACATACATTCAAAGAAGGGCGAGGGCATACATTCAGAAGGAAACGACGGCATACATCCGGGAATGAATAAATCGAAAGGAAGCATGTTATATATGAAAAGCCCGAAGGCGTATGTACTCATTCATTCAACGGAGGGAAGTTTAAATGTACAAAAGGGGCCGAAGCCAACAGTTACAACAGAGTATGATTACAACACAGGGGGAATACATCTCAGGAGGGGGGAGCTGTAGAAATTGCCTCACTCTCGGCCTCATCCTCATCACCCCCGAGGCCGCACTCCCGGAGGGTCTCCGAATCTTCAAGCACTGGTCTCTCTTTCCCCTCGGGGAGCGGGATCCTGATGTCTGGCTGACGAGGGGGGAGTCCATAAGCCTCTGGATGGAATTCCTCCGGTGCGGTCTGAAAGTGCTTCGCAAGCTTCCGGTAGATAAGGCGTTGGGTGAAGAACTCCCCGCCTTGATAGTACGAGTCGCCCCTCTCAGCAAGCCACATCTTTTCGGGGCCTCCGACCCATTCGTCCACCGAAGCCCCCACCACCGAAGCGAGCCACTTCCTCCGGTCTTCAGCCTTCCATCCCTCGGCAGCGAAGCTGGCCACCGCATCCTCTCGGGATTTGGAGACGGCCTCTTCTTGAGCTACGCGGGCTTCATCAGCAGCAACACGGGTGGCCTCAGCAGCAGCCTCCCCGGCCCTGGCCAGGCCCTCATTCACCCCTTCATCCCTTGCAGCCTGCACCCTCTGCTCTAGGCCGTCGGTAGCCAGGCGGAGAGAGTCCTCAGCCTCGGCGAGCTTCTTCTTGAGGAGGGCGGCCTCCCCCTCGGCTGCGCCCTTGGCCTCCCTCATTTGATCCACCCTCCGGAGGTGCTCGCAGAGGCCCATAAAGCTCTGCAACTCACAAAGGCGAAGAATAGGGCACGATGAGCACATTACAAAAGAAAAAAGCACAACAACAAACAAAGAAGGGGGGGTGACTTACGGAGGCAGCATTCAAAAGGACCTTCGCCTCGAGGGATCCTTCATCCAACCTAGTAAGGGCCAGTCGGTCAGCCGACGGCAGCATCTGGCTCATCAGTGCCGAAGGGTTCAGGCTGCCCTCCAACACGGAAGCTCCCTTCGGCACTAGCGCCTCCAGCTTCTCCCGCCCAAAGAACTCCTGGTTGATTTGTTCCTGGGGGGTGGGGGCAGAGGCGTGCCCTTCATCAACGATCACCACCACATCGGTGGCCGGCTGTTTGGAAGGGGCAGCAGTCTTCGGCTTCTTTGCCGGGGGCTCGGTTCCCTTGCCGACGTTCTTCTTCTTCACGGGCCCGACACCCCTGGACCCTCCGGTGCCAGCAGCGGCGACAGCAGGTTGGGAGGGCCCCTCCCTGGCAGAAGTGCCCGCCGGGGCCTTCTTCTTCCCTTTCGCATTCTTCAGAGCGAAGAGAGAACCAACGTCCATATTATTACCTGCAAGCAAAAAAAACACGGGAGGGTTAGACCGAAGGCTATCAATTACTACATCATAAAGGATAGGAAATAAAAAAGAACTATCAACGCATCAGTGAACCCTTCGGTAATCACCTCCAGCTCCTTCAAAGACCCGATCGAGCGGAGGGTATCTTTCATCCGAAGAGCCCCTCGGCCTGAACTGCCGGAAGCCCAGGTTAAGCAATTCCTCAGGGAGGGTGACGTCTCTAATCTTGACGTGCTTGTCAGATCCCTCCGGCTTTTTAGCAAGCACTTTGCCATTCTTCTCCAGAGCTGCGCTCCGCACCTTCGGGTGGCGCCGGAAGCTATTACGGAGCTGGGCCGGGAAGGGGTTCTCCTCGAGTCGAATATAACAAAATCTCTCCTTCCACCCCTTGTGGGACGAGGGCACGTCATCAAAAAGCCTGAACTCCGGTACCTGCTGAAGGTTGGCGAAGCCCTAAACATTTGAATGCCCCCCCGGCAGAGGTTGAAGGACATGAAGAATTGGTCAAGTGTAGGCTCGACCCCCCGGCTCTGGCACAAGGAGAGGAAGCCGGCCACGTAGGAGTGGCTGTTGGGCGTTAGCTGGCAGGGGGCCAATCCCACAAACCTCAAATACTCCAGCAAAAAAGGATGAAGCGGAAACCGAAGCCCCATCTCCACCGAGAGGGTGTGAACAGCAAAACACCCTTCGGGCGCATACCGCAACAGATCATCTGCCCTGGGCTCCACCACACGCGACGAGGGGCTGACCAGCATCTGAGTGGCCTGGTATTCTGCCGGGGACGCTCTCGTCTTCAACTCCAAAGCGGCAGTGTTCAGAAACAAGTGGCCCTCGGGTATGCCTATCGGCCGCCCGGCGTCAACGGCCGCTTGCTTCTTCCTCGGGGCCGCCTTCATCTTCTTTTTCTTCCCGGGAGCCACACTGATGGGCGTCGGGTCCAATGGCCGGGAGGAGCTGGCTTCCCCGGCACCACGGGGGGGAGGAATGGCGACCGTCACCTTCATCCTCTCCCTCTCCTCTTCTTGCTCGGCAGTTTGCACAGAGAGGGCGAGCTCTTCGTCCTCGTTTTCCTGCTCGAAGCCTTCGGCTTCGACTTCGGCCTGGAGGTCCTTCTCCACTTCCATGGCCACTGCAGCGTCACCACCCACCGAAGACTCCACGCTCGAGGACTCCACATCTGAGCACGTCTCCATCTCGATCGAAGGCTCCCCCGAGATAACCTGGGAGTCGCTTTGAGAAGACATCTACTCACTAGCTCGAGGGCTCGGGAGAACTAAGGTTTTCTAGAAAATTCTATCTCCTAACCTAAGGGCACAAGGCACAGCTAACTAGAAGGAGAAGGGCAGGGGGGAACTGACCTTGAGAACAGAGGATTCAACCGAGGGCAAGTTTCTCTCTCTAGAAAATTTTTGCCAGAGCTTCGCTACACTGAGATCGCACAGCGGGGAATGGCTCTGGCCTTGGGGTATTTATAGGCGCTGGGATCCGGGCTTGGGCCTGGAAACCGGGCCTCCGGTTGGACCGCCATCATTACCGACCGAGTTTCCACCCAATCAGTGACGCCCGCCCACGAGCAGCCAACGGGCACGCACCACGTGGCACCCCCCTCCCAACGGCTATATCCTGACATTACATATTCCAACGGCTATATTTCCAACGGCTATATTCTGGGAGCCCCCGGGTTTTTTTACTTCACTCCAATTCATCAAGGAGAGCCTCCGGGTACACTCACCTTGAGACGCCCCCGGGTTGTGCCCCACACAGTACATAACAGACGCCTTCGGGATCACTCCTTCAGAAGCCCGAGGCTTCATATCAGGCCACCCCTCGGGGATACCCCCTCAGCACTGCAAGGGCCGAGTAGCCCCCGGGGAGTATGCCTCATTGACGGATAGCCTACGGCACACAGGTAATGGGAGCCCTCGGATATCCTCATCACCAACTAATCAACAAGCAGGAGACACCCCGGTAACAGTTCAACTACTGCCCTCATCCATCACGCCCTCGATCCCCAGATTGAGGGGCTCCCCTTCGGCACCTCCCAGGACATCAACAACAAGCCTCCGGCTACTCAACACATGAGCCCTCAGAACAAGGAGAGCCTTCGGCATTACCATTATTCTCCATTTTGAGCCAAGGTTTCACATTTTCGATTCATCATTGGGGGAATTCGGTGCACTCTTTTTCCCTCATTAGGATTTTTCCCACAGGGTTTTTCCTAATGAGGTTTTTAACGAGGCATCCCCCCAAAATGAAACGAAAAGCGTCAGCCTTCGGCCCACAACAGCAGCGCAACTACTCTACTCCTTTTCACCACTTTACAAGTGCCTCAAGGAGTGGGGGACTGGAGGACCCCCTTGGGAAAATAATTAAATTACAAAATGGAGAAAAATTCCAACAAACGGCAAAGCAATCCCTCAAGTCCCGACATGTGGGTAACTGAGGGACTGCCTTCGGCAGGGACGTGAAAGCAACGACTCCTCACCAACTTCAGAGATTACAACGGGACAACATCAAAGATCAAGCACAAATTACTCCTTTTCCCTCAAGTACCTTTCGGCAAAAGGAGTGAGGGACTCCTGATGGAGTATATGGCCCGGGAACCCCCGGCCCACAGACTCCTACTACATCAATAAAGGCCCAACCGGCCCAGGAAGCACAGCAGGCCCCGAATTACGGCGCCCCAAGCACTTAGCAGCCCACAGTGCACATTGGGGAGCCTTCGGCCCCCTTGCCGAAGGCTCAAATCTCTCACAGAATGGGTTTTCAAGCAAACTAAGAAACTGGGAGAAAAACGGCAGAAAACAGTAGCCCTCGGCACCCAGGAGGTCCCCGGTACTCAGAGCCCTCGGCTAGTCCTCTGCAGCCGAGGGCACCTCTCCCGACATAATATCCGCGCCACATGCGTACAGATCACCGTACCCTGTACAAACGTCCCATCCAACAGCCGCATTAAATGCGGCCACATGCGGCTGCCAGCGCCAACCAGTTGAGATGACCTCTCGGCCAATGGGCACTTGACACGTGTCCCTGTCCGACATTTATTGCTACTATAAATAGCACCCCTTTTCCCCATTTGTAACCAAGTCAAAAAACGCTGCATACTTTCTGAATACATTTTCTCTCTCTATACTTACTTGCTCTGACTTCTCTCTTGTTATTCCCCGCAATAACCCCCCAGATAAGCTACCCCCCGGGTACACTGTCCATCAGTTCTGTTGTCAGATCTTTGCAGTGCCTCAAGATTCTCAGATATTGTGCTGATGGCCTTTCCTTGATTCAGTAGAGTTTGATGAAAAACAGATAGGGTCTTGTGAATACCTACCACTTCTGTTGACAGTGCATCTGTTCTGGCAGAGGAGGAGGCCATGAAGTTGTGGAGGGATTCTGTGAGGTTTTCAAAGCGGTCTGAGATAAACTGCATCCCAGAGTTGAGGTTATCATTCACATGAGCAAGGTGCTTGAAGTGCTTGTCATTAATTTGGATCAGTTTGTCCATGCCTTCCAGGACTTGACCACCAAACACGTCTGCAGTTTCAACAAACTTGTTGAAAGGGATTTAAGGTATAGATTCTTCAGGCTCTGGCATTCCTAGTCCTCTGGACCTGTGCATGGGAGGCCTTCTGGTCTGTTGCAGAGAGGGTTTCTGGGGAGAGGGTTCTCTGGGAGGAGTAGGTTGGCGTTTAGAAGTGAGGTCTCCAGCAAGAGAGGATGACAGGAAGCCATCATTCTCACTTTCAGATGAGAGAATGCGGTGAAGAGGCTGTCTCTTGGGAGTAGATGCAGCAGAATGTAGAGAGGTTCTGGGGGAATTTGCTGCAGGAGAGGGTGAGGGGTTATTTTGAGTAGAAATGGATTCCTGTTGAGGGAGGGAATTCTAGTGTTGGAGTGAAGGTTGGGGAGAAAGGATGTTTTGTTGAGGGGAGGGATTCTGTTGAGGAGGAGATGGTGGGGGTGAAGGGGAGCGGTTTCTGATTGGGATAAGTTCTTTGCAGGTGGAGGGTGATTTGGTTTTCTTATTTGAGGAGTGAGGGGAGGTGAAGGTTTTCTGTTATGGGGATTTGGGTTGAAGGTTCTCTGTTGGAGGGGTTTCTGTTGTAATGCGAAGAGAAGGGATTTGGGGTTCTGTTAAGATATGAACAGAAGGGGTTGGAGAGATTACCTCAATTACATTTTCTTCAAACAAGGAGGTCCTCCATTCCTTGATGAGCTCCATCATAGCCTGCCCTTCTGTCTTAGGTACAGAGGGTTCTCCTGGGATAAAGTTAGGTTGTACAGACTCTGTTGCCTTCTTGGCAAAAAGCCATTCTTCAAAGGCTTCTATCTCTCCTTCTTCCAGGGGTTTGACTGTCTCCTCTGAAGGTGAGGATATCAGAACAACCTTTCCCTTGTAACCTGCCTTCTTCTTCTCTAGGACAGAATGGAGGAAGTTGAGGGCAAAACACTTTGAGACATCATCAGTGCCTACCCACTTCAGTATGGCCTCTTCTTCAGGCTCATAATGGTCAAAGAATTGGATGATCTTGTGAAGGGGTCCCATCCTCCATCTTCTCCATTCTAGAACACGAGCAAACTGTCTATTAGTAAAGACAGATACCCTTCTTTGCCTGTGCTGGGGTGTTCTGTTGAAGTTGGCAGCCTATTCTGTTCTGGAGTGGCAACAGAAGTGGGGTTCTCTGGTTCCCCCTGAATGTCTGCCACCTTCTCAGACAGGGTAATTAAAGGTTTAGCAACCTTCTTCTTGGTGGTCCTCTTCCTTTTATGTCCAGCCTTCATGGGTGGAGGAGGAGCAACCAGTTCTGCTTTCTTCACCTTTTTCTTCTTCTTCTTCTCCGCAAAAGGTGCTTCAGAGAGAGGTTTCTGAACCTTGTCTCCTTGTTGTCTTTTGTTGTCAAGCTGAAGCTGTCTCTTCAGCTCTGCCTTGATAGCTATTTCCCTGTTTGGAGAAGCAGATAGGAAGATTACCTTTGTGTGATCCAGAGGTATGGCCTTCCTCAAGGTTACACCTTGATTGAGAAGCAGTTCTGAGATGAGCAGCCCATGCCCTAACTTTCCAGAATAAAGGCCTGTCTTGGGGTTCTTCTTCTTGATGAACTCAATCAGAGACCGAACCATAACCTGTCCCCAGTTTACATTTACCCCATGATGTACTGCATAGAGGGCCTTGGAATTTGCAGTAGTAACATCATCAGTGGAGGTAAACTTGCACCATAAACATTTGTGGAAAATGTTGATGAGCAGCTCAAAGTCCTTCTTGAGCAGGTTTTTCTTGATGTTCACCTTCTCCACTTCTTCCCCTTTTCTGCAATAGTTCCTTTTGAATTAAGGAACAGTGATGTCAGCTTCCTCCAGATCAAATAGAGAGGCCCTGCCTTCCTCTAGTTGAATGTCAAACACTTTGTTGATGACGTCAGCATCAACCAGTATCTCTTCTCCTTAGACTCTAGAGGTGACGGTTTCACCTTTGAAGGACGCGTTGAGGTAGACTTCAATGGTGTCAATGTTGCTGTAGACCTCATAAGCGTAGGAGATGACCTTGCTTAGTTGAGACTCTGTCAGCCCGTCAATGATGCTGATCATCCTTTCTCCTTTCTCAGCAAATCTGGGTAGTACATCCAGTTCGCACTTCATCCCTGTCAACACATTCTTGAGCAGGGTTGTTTTTTGTTCCTTGGAAAGATCAGTGAAGTTCAAGAAAGCCATAGCCGGATTTAGCGGTTGAGAGTTTTGGAGAAATAAGAATTCGTAAGCTTGAGAGTAATGGAAGCAGTAGCGGTTTAGGTTGAAATGAGGGGAATATATGGGTACGGGTTAGTGGACGTTTGAGATAATTTGCGGTCCCAAGGTACCAATCAATGAAAAAGGAGGCGCAGTAAATATTTTGCGGTTGTATACCGTTTTAAGGGTAAAAGGGTAAAAGACCTTCATCAAGTTACTAGTTCACCCGGTTTTTCAGAATTTTACTAAGTCCACAACCTTTTCTGATAGATGTAAGAAGAGGTTTTCTGAAGGAAGGAAGGGAGGGTTTCTGTTGCTGAGGTGTTCTGTCACGATAGAGAACAGAAGGAGGTTAACAGAAGAGGTTCTGTAACAGGTATTCTGTTAGCAGAGATTTTGCAACAGAGGGCCTTCCTTTTCAACTTTCTCTTGGAATTTCATCCATCATTCCCAATTCCTCTCTCAGTTTGTTGAATCTAGCCTCAGGAAGAGGCTTTGTCAGAATGTCTGCAAGTTGGTCTTCTGTTGGCACATGCTCCATGCATATGTGCTTCTTTTCAACATGATCTCTGATGAAGTGATGTCTGATCTCAATGTGCTTTGTCCTGGAGTGAAGAACTGGATTCTGAGTGATGGCAATGGCACTGGTGTTGTCACACAGCAATTTGATCTCCTTTGCTTGAATGCCATAGTCCTTCAGTTGTTGCTTCATCCAGAGTAGCTGAGCACAGCAACTCCCAGCTGCAATGTATTCAGCTTCTGCTGTACTTGTTGAGATTGAATTCTGCTTCTTGCTAAACCAGGAAACAAGCCTTCCTCCTAGCATTTGGCAGTGACCAGAGGTGCTCTTCCTGTCTAATCTGCAACCTGCAAAATCTGAGTCAGAGTAACCAATTAGTTCAAAGTTACCTCCCTTTGGATACCATAGGCCTGCATTTGGATTTCCTTTGATATATCTGATGATTCTCTTTGCAGCACTAAGATGGCTCTCCTTGGGCTTTGATTGGTATCTGGCACAGATTCCAACAGAGAATAAAATATCTGGTCTGTTTGCAGTTAGATAGAGGAGAGATCATATGATTCCTCTGTAGGTTGTTGCATCGACATCCTTTCCTTCATCATCTGGACCAATTCCTTGTGAGGTGTTCATGAGAATCTTCATTGAGGATTTGCCTTCCACTCCAAACTTCTTGATCAGATCTCTAGTATACTTCCCTTGATTGATAAAGATTCCTTCTGGAACTTGTTTGACTTGTAGTCCTAGGAAATAGCTGAGTTCTCCCATCATACTCATTTCAAATTGACTCTGCATCACTTGAGAAAATTTCTTGCACAGTTCTGGATTAGTACTACCAAATATAATATCATCAACATATATTTGTACTAACAGAATATGATTAGCAACAGAGATTTGAAATAGAGTTTTGTCAACCTTTCCTTTAGTAAACCCATGGTTCACTAGGAATAGGGACAATGTGTCATACCATGCTCTGGGAGCTTGCTTAAGACCATAGAGGGCCTTTTTAAGCTTGTAGACACAGGAGGAGTGAGTAGGAATGACAAAATCTGGTGGTTGTTCCACATAAACTTCTTCTTCAAGATCTCCATTCAGAAATGCACTTTTGACATCCATCTGGTAGACCTTGATGTTGTTGTAGGCAGCATAGGCTAGAAATATTCTGATGGCTTCCAGTCTGGCAACTGGTGCAAAAGTCTCATCAAAATCTATTCCTTCTTCTTGGCAATAACCTTTAGCTACCAGCCTTGCTTTATTCCTTACAATGTTGTCGTCTTCATCAGCTTTGTTTTTGAACACCCATTTGGTTCCAATGACATTCTGGTGCTTTGGTCTAGGAACAAGTTCTCATACTTTGTTCCTTTCAAATTGAGTAAGCTCTTCTTGCATTGCATTGATCCAATCTGAGTCTGCAAGAGCTTCTTCTACAGTCATGGGTTCCATCTGAGATATATAGCAGGCAAGCATTGCTTCTCTCCTTGTTGATGCTGATCTGGTCTGCACACCACTTCTAATATGACCAATTACTTGATTAGGGGGATGGTCTCTTAACCATGTCAGATCAGGTTCTGTCAGTTGCAGTCTGGGTATCTCTTGTTCTTCATCTTCTGAATCTTCATCTTCATTCAACAGAAGGGGGTTTGGTGCAGGTGTTGGGAATGCAGGGTTATCTGCTACCTCTTCTGTTGGTTCAGGTGTTCTGTCTTCTATGGTGACTTCCTTGAAGATCTCTGTTACTTCTTTAACAGAGGTGTTATCATCAAACTTCACATGTATAGACTCTTCAACATGTAGAGTTCTTCTGTTGAGTACTCTATAGGCTTTACTGGTGTTTGAATAGCCTATAAAGATACCTTCATCAGCTTTCTCTTGAAAGACTTTCAGATGCTCCTTTCCACTGTTAAGGATATAACATTTACATCCAAACACATGAAAGTAACTGATGTTGGGTTTTCTTCCTTTCCAGAGTTCATAGGGGGTCTTCTGGTGATTCTTGTTGATCATGCTCCTGTTCTGAGTATAGCATGCAGTGTTGATTGCTTCAGCCCAATATCTCATAGGCAGTCCAGATTCTGCAAGCATTGTCCTTGCAGCTTCTTTTAAAGTTTTGTTCCTCCTTTCTGCTACGCCATTCTGTTGAGGGGTTCTGGCGGCAAAGAGTTGATGAAAGGTTCCATTTTGATCACAGAAGTCCTTTATGACTTGGTTGACAAATTCAGTTCCTCTGTCAGACCTGATTGTCTTAACCTTCAAGTTCTTCTCAGTCTGAAGTTGCTTTAACAGAGATGGCAACTTCTGAAGAGTTTCATTTTTCTTTGATAGAAAGATAGTCCATGTATATCTGGAATAGTCATCAACCATGACTAGGGTGTATTTCTTGCCACCAACACTTGGAGTTTCAACAGGTCCAAATAAATCCATGTGGATCAGATTTAAAGGACTTGTAGAAAGATCTCCAGCAATGGGTTTGAAAGAGTTCTTCTGTTGCTTTCCCTTCTGGCATGCACTGCAGAGGGTCTCTTTCTTGTAGATTATGTCTGGCAATCCATCAACAATGTGTTCTCTTGCCAGTTTGTTGATTGTTTTGAAGTTCAAATGGCTAAGCTTCTTGTGCCAGTCCCAGCTTAGTTTTGAATCTCCCTTGGCTATCAGGCAAACTCCATCCTTTGCAGTGTTCCAATCAACCACATAGATGTTCTTCTTCCTTGATGCTGTAAGAACCACTTCTTTTGTTGTCTCATGCTTCACATAGTAGAAGTCCTTAGTGAATTCAACAGTGTAGCCTTTGTCACATAATTGGCTAGCACTCAGCAAGTTGAACTTCAGTCCTTTGACATATGAGACATCATCAATGACTATCTGGTTCTTGATCAGCTTTCCTCTTCCTTTTGTTTGACCTTCTTTGTCATTACCTCCAAAGGTAACTCTAGGTCCTTTGCATTTCTGGAACTCAGTTAGGCAACTTCTGTCATCTGTCATGTGCCTGGAGCATCCACTATCAATAAACCATTCTTGCTCTGAGATAGCTCCAACACACAGTTCCTGCAAGATCAAAAGAAGGATTTAGGTACCCAAGCAATGTTGGGTCCTGGGGGGTCATGGAGTCTGGGTAGTTGGTACCATTTTGGTCTCATCAGGTGAAACCTTGGTGGATGGTACCCATTGTCCATCTGGTAGTTATAGTAAACCGAAGTGTGATTCACTTTGGGCAGATGCTTGTGAGGGTCATGCTTCCCGTTTACATACTTTTGCATAGCTTTCTTTGTTGGAAAGAAGTCCCATATACTATCAAGAGCAGAGGAACGGTTAGCTTTGGGCTTCTGAAGTTGACCAGCCAACCTCTTCTGCCTAAAGTTAACTCTCTCTTGATATTTGCCCTTCTGGTGGTCATTTCTGGCACGATTGTCATAAGGTTGTCTGTCAATGAATGGTCTTTTATTTTTGTTATTCTGAAAACCCTTTTAGTTGTTAGGTTTTCTGCCAGGTTCATTATTTTTCAAAAAGGGTTTCTGTTGAACCTTTATCTTTCCCTTTTCTGGTCTAACTTCTTCATGAACAACCTTGGTTCCAGATACACCAGCTTGACAGATGGGGCTAGAGATCAGTGGCACTATGACCTTATCTGCCTTAGCAACACTGGTGCTAGGCATTACAGGAGGCTCACCTGATTCTGTTGAGCCATAACCAAGACCAAAGCCAGTGCCAATCTGTTGATCAAGTAAAATCTTTTCCATGGAAGACTGAGCCTTCTGGTAAGCTTTGTACTTAATCTCAAGAGGCTCTATTTCTCTTATTCTCTTGAGAAGAGAAACATTTTCAGTTTCCAGCTTATCTCTTTCCTTAATTAGAAGATTGATTTTGATCTCAACCTCCTTTTTCAAGTCAAGAATTTCAGCTTTCAACTTACTGTTTTCTTCTGTTACAGAGGAATAAGTGGCTTGGATGGCCTTAAACTCTTCCCAAAATTTTGACATTGAATCAGAATCAAAAGCTAAGCCTACCGAAGAAAAACTAGATGCAGAAGTAGAGGTTACCTCATCATCAGAATGAGCCATGAGGCATAGGTCTTCTGTCTCAGTATCAAGACAACAGAAGGCCTCATCAGAATCAGAGTCAGAACTGGATTCTGTCTCAGACAGAGGGTCTTTCTCGAGCTGTTCTGCCACGAGTGCTTTCCTTCTTCTGTGATTGTCTTCATACTTCTTCTTTTCTCCATCATGCCCTTGTTTCTTGGAAACTCTTGGATGTGGACATTCTGCTTTGAAATGTCCAGGTTGTCTGCAGTTGTAACAGAGAAGCTCACCACTGCTTTCTGTTGTTTTGACCTTCTGGAATGGCTTTCTGCTGAATGATGGATGATGGATAGTCTACCCGGGGGTATATATCCGAAGGGTTATTGCTGGGAATAACTTAGAGAGAAGTCAGAGCAAGTAAATATAGAGAGAGAGTGTATTCAGTATGAATGTCGTGGTCACAAATGGGGAAATGGGGTGCTATTTATAGTAGCAATAAATGCCGGACAGGGACACGTGTCAAGCGCCCATTGGCCGTGGGGTCACCTCAACTGGTTGGCGCTGGCAGCCGCATGTGGCCGCATTTAATGCGGCTGTTGGATGGGACGTCTGTACAGGGTACGGTGATCTGTATGCATGTGAGGCGGATATCTTGTCGAGTGAGATGCCTTTGGCTATAGAGCAGTAGCCGAGGGCTCCTCAAACCGATTGCACCCTGGTGCCGAGGGCTCACAGCGCCGAGGGCTATTGTTTTCGCCGTTTTCTCCCAGTTTCTTAGTTTGCTTGAGAAACCCGTTCTGTGAGAGTCTAGATCCTTCGGCCAGGGGGCCGAAGGCACCCCTGGTGCGTATTGTGGGCTGCTTGGTACTCTGGGCGCTGTGATCTGGGCCTGTTGGGCCTTCCGGGCCTGTTGGGCCTTCGCTGGAATAGTAGGAGTCTGTGGGCCGGGGGTTCCCGGGCCATATACTCCATCAGGAGTCCCTCACTCCTTTTGCCGAAAGGTACTTGAGGGAAAAGGAGTAATTTGTGCTTGCCCTTTGATGTTGTCCTGTCATGATCTCTGAAGTTGGTGAGGAGTTGTTGCTTTTATGTCCCTGCCGAAGGCAGTCCCTCAGTTACCCACATGTCGGGACTTGAGGGCTTGCTTTGTCGTTTGTTGGAATTTCGCTAATTTTGTAATTTAATGATTTTCCCGAGGGGGTCCTCCAGTCCCCCACTCCTTGAGGCACTTGTAAAGTGGTGAAAAGGAGTAGAGTAGTTGCGTTGCTGTTGTGGGCCGAAGGCTGACGCTTTTCGTTTCATTTTGGGGGGATGCCTCGTTAAAAACCTCATTAGGAAAAACCCTGTGGGAAAAAATCCTAATGAGGGAAAAAGAGTGCACCGAATTCCCCCAATGATGAATCGAAAATGTGAAACCTTGGTCAAAAATGGAGAATAACGGTAATGCCGAAGGCTCTTCCTCTTCTGAGGGCTCATGTGTTGATTGGCCGAAGGCTTGCTGTTGATGTTCTGGGGCACCGAAGGGGAGCCCCTCAATCTGGCGATCGAGGGCCTGATGGATGAGGGCAGCAGTGGAGTTGTTATCGGGGGGTCCACTGTTTGTTGATTAGTTGGTGATGAAGATACCCGAGGGCTCCCATTACCTGTGTGCCATGGGTTATCCGTCAATGAGGCAACTCCCCGGGGGCTACCCGGTTTTGCAGTGCTGAGGGGGAATCCCCGAGGGGTGCCCTGATATGAAGCCTTGGGTTTCTGAAGGAGTGATCCCGAAGGTATCTGCTATGTGCTGTGTGGGGCACAACCCGGGGGCGCTTCTGGGTAAGTGTACCCGGAGGCTCTCCTTGATGAAGTGGAGTGAAGTAGAAAACCCGGGGGCTTCCAGAATATAGCCGTTGGAAATATAGCCGTTGGAATATGTAGCGTCAGATTTATAGCCGTTGGGGGGGGGGTACACGTGGAGTGTAGCCATTGGCTGCTCGCGGGCGGGCGTCACCGGTTGGGTGAAACGACGGTGCGTAATGATGGCTTTGGCTGCTGGGAGCCCGGATCTCGGCCCAAGCCCGGATCTGGGAGCCTATAAATACCCCAAGCCAGGGCCATTCCTCCTTTACGCATCCAACATCCCTAGCGAAGCTCTGCAAAAAATTCTAGAGAGAGAAACTCAAGCCTTCGGTCAAACTCCTTTCAAGGTCAGTGTCCCGCTTTCCCCTCAACACTTTTTGTAAGTTCCGCCCTCTGGCCTTAGATTAGGGTTAGGGTCCCGTAGAAATCCTTCGAAACTTTAGGCACATTTCGCGGCAAAGAATGTCGTCCGAGAGCGATTCCCAAAACATATCGGGGGACCCTTCGGTTGATGAGGAGCACGTTTCAGATGCGGAGTCCGTGAGCGAGCCCTCGGACGGTGCTGATGCCGCCCTGGCCCGGGAGGTCCAGAAGGAACTCATTGCTGAGGTCGAAGCCGAGGGCTTCGAGCAAGAGTGCGAGGATGAAGACTTAGCCCTCGCATGGCAAGCAGCGGAGGATGAGGCGCAGAAAGAGAGATCGAAGGTTACAATTGCTGTTCTCCCCCCCCCCCCCCCGGGGGGGGGGGGGTTCTGGGGAAGCCAGTAGCTCGAGGCCGCTAGATCCGATACCTCTGAGGGCGGTTTCCGGGCTGAAGAAGAAGAAAGCGAAGGCTGCTACCAAGAAGAAGGAGAGGGCTGTCGATCAAGGAAAGCCAGTGGACATGCCCGAGGGGTACAGTTGGTTGAACACTGAGGCCCTCGAGATTAGGTCGAAAGCCGATAGGGCAGATCTGTACGTGACTCAGCTGCACGTGGGGCCCTCGGCCGAAGTGGTGGAGCCAGGTCCTGACGACGTGCTGTCCAGGGCGCCCGAGGGGTGTATCGCCATTCACGTCCTCTCGGTTTCTATGGGACTTAGGTTCCCTCTGCACCCGTTCCTCCGGGAGTACTTGAGGTTTGTTGGTTTGGTCCCCTGCCAACTTACGCCCAACAGCCACTCCTACATTGCGGGGTTCCTCCAGCTCTGCAAGTCCTGAGGGGTGAAGCCCAGCTTGGATCTATTCTTCCAGAGCTTTAATTTGTGCCGGGGGGCACGAAAACGGCGAGGGGTACGCAAACCTACAGCAGATTGCCCGCTTCAAACTGTTCTCCGATGCTCCTTCTTCCAACAAAGGATGGAGGGAACGTTGGTGCTATGTAAAGTTGGGCGAGAACCCATTCCCGAGGGAGCTGCGCGATCAATTCCGAAGGCACGAAAAGATCAGGAGTGCTGCCCTCGAGAAAGACGGCCTAAAGCTGGCCAAGTTCCCGGAGGGGAAAAATAAGAACGTGGCGATCAAAGATTTCACCCTCGAGGAGGATTTATACACCCTCGGGTTCCGGAGGTACCGCTTCATAGGGGAGACCGATGAGAAGTACCCTCCTTTCGACAAGGCCTCCGGAGGTAGGAGCCGAAGGCTTTAGATTTTTGTACTTAGTTTTTTTTTTGCTTGGATGTCATTGTCCCTTCGCTTAGACCCGTCGGCCTAATCCTTTGTCGTATTTTTTGCAGGTATCCCCGTCTCCATGGTGAACGTGAAGGGCCTCGCTCGCCTGAAGAAACAGGACCCGAAGGAGTCGGGACAGGGCAACCAGAAGCCCGCCACTGCCTTCTTCAAGAAAACCGAGGGCGATGCCGCTGCCAGCAAGAGGAAGGCGGCGACCAAGGGGTCCCCCCCGGCTATCAAAAAGCCGAAGAAGGGGGACATCACCGATAAGGAGCCCCCGATCATCATTGCTGATGAGCACCCCGCCTCCGGGGTGCATGTAGAGAAGCCGTCGGGTGGAACGCCGGCGGGGGCAGAGGAGTTGCTGCCTGAAGTCCTCCAAGTTTCGTTTCCGAGGGGTACCTCCCTGGCCAGCGGCGCTGTCGACCCGGGGGCCATCTTGAGGGGCATAACCCCTGAGACGGATAGAGCTGCCCTCGGGGCTTACAATGATGCGGCCCTCGAGGACCACATTCTCCGCTCCTCCCTCTCTGTAAGTGTTCACTTGGCTTTCTCCATCTTCTCCTTTGATCATATTGTGTGATTGCCTTTAACCGTTTTGGTTGTTGGTCTGCAGGCTTTTCTATCCCTCGGCGAACATGCCCGGAGGCTTCAAGAATGGCGCCTCCATAAAGCAGAGCAGGACGCCAAGATGAAGGAGTGTATCCTCAAAAATAAAGAGGCGGTGAAGCTGGGGGCCAGGCTAGAAGAGGAGCTTCGGCAAATGGAGCTAAGGTTGGAGGCTGCAGAGAAAAGCAAGGCTGATGCTGAGGCCGCTGCTGAGGAGGCTAGGAGAGCTGCCAAAGAGGCCGAGGACTCCAAGGCGCTAGCCGTTGCCAAGGCTCAGGAGGAGGCCGTTGATGCCTTCGTCGCCGAGGGTTGGAGAGCCGAGGGACGCAAAATGTGGCTGTCCTCGGTCGTGGAGGCATATGTCGATGAATGGGCCGAGGGCCCTGGGTGGGAATGGATGGCCCGGAAGGGCAGAGAATATTATGAGGCCGGCGAATTCTTCACCCAGGCCCTTATCTACGGGAGGATGGCTCGGCACTTGGGCATTGAGCCAAAGGATTTTCCCCCCTGGGCACATGGCTTCCCTCCCCTGCAGCCTGATGTCCGTGAATCCCTTCCCGAAGGTGTACAAAGGCCCGACCTTGAGGACACAGAGCTGAAGAATGAAGCCGAGGACGACGCTGTCGAGGCCGGAGCGGAGGCATCGTCGAGGCCAGCTGCAGAGGACACCCCGGTGAATGATGTTGTTGAAGTTGTCGAGTGATTTTGTACTTAGAAATCCCTGAACATATTTTGTAATGAACAACATTGATCCTTCGGCTTCGGCCTGTTTGTAATTTCACACTCACTTTTGTTTTTGATGAATGCATGCTGCCTCCAGGCTCTTCACATTTGAATGCGCCTTATGTTTTGAATGTATGCCTTCTCCTTTTTGAGTGTATGTCTCCTCCTTTTTGAATGTATGTTTGTAGGACTTAGAACATTTTCTGATTGTAGCTTGCCCTTGGAAGCCTTCGGTAGTTGGGCACCCTCTGCTGGATATGCGCCCGAGGGTTCAGCAGTAATGAGGATTTAGAAAATTCTACTAAGTGTAGCACACCATAGAGCCTTCGGGGTGCTTGTAGTAACCCAATTCCCAGGACTTAGAACAATTTCCATGTGTAGTTTTGCCCTCGGACGCCCTCGGCTGGTAGCCCCCTTCCTGATGTGTGAATATTGGACCGAGGGCCCAATGTTCAGGACTTAGAAAATTTTTGCCAGTGTAGTATGTCACGTAGCCTTCGGCTACTGTGGAGCCCCAACTGAAATATTGATTAGGCCGGGGGCCAATTCTTTAGGACTTAGAAAATTTTCTTCAGTGTTGATTCCATGTGTACTGTAGCCTTCGATTGATAGGTAGCCTTCGGCAATTAGGTCCCTTGAGATGAGGGTGAAATATGTAGGACTTAGAAAATCTTCTAAGTGTAGAGTTTCCCTTGGGAGCCTTCGGGAGATGGCATCCCTTCATGGTGTATGAGTAGTTGACCGAGGGAAAATATGTGGAACTCAGAAAATCTTCCAAGTGTAGATTTTCCCTCGGGAGCCTTCGGGTGATAGGTGCCCTCTGACTCCACATCACTTTGCGAGATGCCCGGGGGCTGCTCATTTAGGACAGAATATATTTCTTTAAGTGTTGTTGTATTGCATGGCCTTCGGCTACCATACTCCCTTGGCTGTAATGTCGATTGGGCCGGGGGGGCAATCTTTAGGACTTAGAATTTTTTCAAGTGCTGCTTCCTTGTGTAGCCTTCGGGTGATAGGTGCCCTCTGACTCTACATCACTATTGCGAGATGCCCGAGGGTTACTCATTTAGGACTTAGAATATTTTCTAAGCGTAAATTGATGTTGAGCTCCCGGATGTAGATCCCTCCGGGTATATGAATAGGACCCTTCGGGTGATCGTGAGGCCCTTGTGTTGTATGAGTCTTTGGCCGAGGGCCAAATATGTGGGGCTAAGCAAAATTTCACAGTGTCGTAGATGTTGAACCTTCGGTCCGTGTGGAGTCTGTCCGAGGGGCAAATATTTTGGAATAGTCCCCCTCGGTTCATTTTTGATGGTTTGTAATATATGCCTTCGGTTGTTTGGTGATATATTAGCCTCCGGTTGCCGTCATTTTCCAGAAATGTGGACTTAGGAAAAGTGTGGAATCCTGTTGTTGTGAAGGAATCCAATGATGAGTGTGTGCCGTCGGCATATACTCTGAAGAGTTGTAGAGTTTGACTCAGCTAGTTGTGTCCCTTGTAATGGGGTAGGGGCCCTCGGTATTAGTGCATAACAGATGCCTTCGGTGTTTGAAGTACCGTTCAGTGGGTTTTGGATAGTCCCGTCCCTTGGTATTGTTGAAGCCTTCGGTGCTTGTGTGACCGAAGGTGACCAGGCAGTGGACTTAGCCGTTTCTTGATGATATTTGTCTGAGTAGTATCCTTCGGGAAATAGGAGCCTTCAATTACCGGAGGTGTTCCCGTGGGGAGCCCTCGGCGTGCTGTGATCTGTTGGAGTGTACTCTTTGATTTCTCGCTGAGTCTACTCCCCTTCACCCCCTCTTTTTTTTTTTTTTGGTTGGTGGTGAAGGGAAGGCATCAAGAAACTTGGTTTCTTGGTAAGGCTGGGCCTATTAGGAGACCATCAGAATACACCAATGGCTCTCCTCCCTCGGGTTAACCTTCCGAGGGGATCGAGGGTCGTTTCCTGGGCACAAGATATGGTGGTCCGTAACCTGCCTCCCCTTAGGGGATGGCGCGGAAAGCGCCTCATTTTTGAAAGTCGTCCCCTCGGCGTTAGACATAGTCCGTGGCCTGCCACACCCTTGGGGTGGTGGCGCGGGGAGCGTTTCGGTTTGGAAGTCGAATCCTGGGCATTTCTCGTGCCTGTCATACCCTTGGGGTGATGACGCGGATAGCGTTCCGTTTTTGAAAGTCGAATCCTGGGCATTTCTCATGCCTGTCATACCCTGGGGGTAGTGACGCGGAAAGCGTTTCAAGGAAGGGTTTTCATTTGCACACTAGTTGCAAATGGCCGGGGGCACTACGTGCCGCCGGCACCGATGGTGGCGCCTTCGGTATATGCGTCCTCGTGGGGTACGGCTTTTAGAAACAACACTTGGTGTTAGTTTCGATGTGTAGCCCCCGGTACTTGGTACCGAGGGGTCTTCTGTAGGAACACTTGGTGTTCTCTTTTGTTGTAGTTGATGGAGGTGTCTTCCCTCGGTACTGGGTACCGAAGGGTCTTCAAATGAAACACTTGGTGTTTTGATTGGACTGTTCGGTGCCGGAGGGCCTTTGGAGGAAACACTTGGTGTTTCCCAATAGATGTTTGGAAGTTGATAGGAGAGCATATCCCTGGCACTGGGTGCCGAGGGGTCTTCTGTGAAACATTTGGTGTTTTTTCTTCGTTTTGATGTTGATGATGAAGGTGTACCCTCGGCACTGGGCGCCGAAGGGTCTTCTGTAGGAACACTTGGTGTTCTTATCTTCGAAGTTGAGGGCGGGGATGTACCCTCGGCACTGGGTGCCGAAGGGAAATGAATTACATGGCGTTCTTTGTTGTTGGTGATAGGAGTTCCCTCCCTCGGTACTTGGTACCGAGGGGTCTTGAGTGAAAACACGTGGTGTTTTCACTGTTGTTGTAGGTGTTGATGGTGTCCGCCCTCGGCACGTGGTGCCGGAGGGGGTTCTTCTCGTGGTGAGGCCTGGGGCCTGTAGTCAGTATGATGGCTTGATGTCTTGAATGTATCTTCATTCTTCGAAATTGGAGGCCTTGGGCCATAGGATAGTACATTCACTAGTTATGAGGGCTTGGCCGCTCTTACATTATTGATAAAATTTAACTAAGTGGTGTACATTCCAGTGCCTAGGGACCTCTTTCCCGTTGGGGCGTTTGAGCTTGTAAGTCCCAGGTTTGATGATGGCTGCTATGGTGTAGGGGCCTTCGAATTTCGGTGCCATTTTTCCTCCCTCGGTTGGTTGGCTGGCTTCCCTCCTCCGGAGGACATAGTCCCCCACTTGGAATTCTCTGGTGCGAACTTTGGCGTTGATGTAGCTCTGGACTTGCCTTCGGTAATTTTCTGCCCGGATAAAGGCCTGCTCCCGGCGTTCTGAAATGAGGTGGAGGTGGAGGGCCATGTTGCTGTCGTTGACCTCGGGGTCATATTGGATCACCCTCCGGGTAGGAAGGGTGACTTCAGTGGGAGCATTGGCTTCAAAACCGTAGCAGAGGGAGAAGGGTGTTTCACTTGTTGCTCGCCGAGGGGTGGTGCGGTAGGCCCACAGGATGTTGTGGAGCTCTTCCACCCAACCACCGCCCTCGGCCTCCAGCTTCTTTTTGAGGCCCTCGAGCAAGGTCCGGTTGGCATTCTCTACTTGCCCGTTGCCTTGAGGGTAGGCAACGGAGGAGAAGGTGTGTTTGATGCCCCACGCCTCCAGAAGGGCACAGAAGGGGGCTGCCTCAAATTGTGTCCCATTGTCGGAGATGATCTGCTGGGGGACGCCAAACCTTGTGAGGATGTTCTTGAGGACGAAATGACGGCACTTCGCCTCTGTGATACTGGCGAGGGGCTCAGCCTCCACCCACTTGGTAAAGTAGTCGATGGCCACAATGATGTACCTGTTGTTGGAGGTACCCCTCGGCAGAGGGCCCACAAGGTCTATCCCCCATCGAGAAAAAGGGACAGATGTGCTGATGGGGGCATAGTTGACCGCTGGCCTGCCGGGGGCTTTCTGGAAATGTTGACATGCGGTGCACCTCCGGGCAAGGTCAGCACAATCCCTGGCCATGGTTGGCCAAAAATAGCCCTAGAGAATGAGCCTTCGGGACATGGAGAAGGGTCCCTGGTGAGCTGAGCAAGTGCCACTGTGTACTTCCTCCATTGCGACCTCGGCTTCATCAGGATGAAGGCACCGAAGTAGCGTGCCATTGTAAGATCGTTTGTAGAGCCTTCCATCTTCGAGGGTGTAGCTAGGAGCCCTCAGCTTTGCCAGTTTGGCGCGGGTCTCATTCTCGGGTAGCTGCCCTGTGGAGATGAAGGCGGTGATATCTGAGATCCAATCCTCTTGGCGTTGTTGTATGTTCATAACGGGGCTCGCATGGATACTTGAGAGGTTGAGTTCCTCGATTTTGGCAATTTTGGAGATGTGCTCGGGGGAGTCGGCCGAGAGCTTAGATAGTATGTCGGCCTCGGAGTTCTGAGCCCTCGGTATTTGAGTGAGAGTGTGTGCCTCAAATACCTTAAGCAACTCCTTGGCCGCTTCCTTGTATTGTTTCATTCTTCCCTCCTTGGCCTCATATTCCTTGGAGATTTGGCCAACGACCAACTTGGAGTCGCATTTGATGTGGATCTGCCGAGCCCTCATGTTGGGCCTTCGCTGGAATAGTAGGAGTCTGTGGGCCGGGGGTTCCCGGGCCATATACTCCATCAATGGACTTCTTCCATCTTTGGGATTCTTCATGAACTTCTTGAATCTCCTAGCAAAAGCAGCCATATATTCGTCAGATAAAAGTACTGAAGGGTCAAAATCATTTACCTTTGATGTGCTGGCAGTGAGGGCTGTAGTGGTCCTCTCTTCTGGTACATCTTCTTTTTCTTCAATCATTTCAAACTCATGAGCTTTGAGATCTGAAATGAGCTTATCAGTGGGATAAGTCTTCACATCCTTGTTGGCTTGGACATCAACCACCTTCATTTTCCATGCTGAGGGCAGTCCCCTCAACACCTTAAGGTTGATCTCCTTGGTGGTGAGTTCCTTGCCAAGCTCAGAGATCTCTCCAGTGAGAGTGAGGAGCCTGTCATACATCTTGGAGATGCTTTCACTAGGAAGAAGCTTGAAGTCATCAAACTTCTTGTTGGCTATTGTCAGCTTGTTGTCCTTCTCTTGCTCATCACCAGCTCTAATGAGCTCAAGAGTATCCCAGATTTCCTTTGCAGTCTTGCACTTCTTTATTCTGTTGAAGTACCTATCATCGATGGACTTGTAAAGAATGTCCTTAGCAATGTTGTCCAGATTGTACTTCCTTCTTTCTTCAGTAGTCCACTCAGATTTGGCCTTATTGATCATCTGAGGTCTAGTGTTGTCAATAGCATGTTTAGGGTTGACCTTCTGGAAGCTTGTGAAGGGCCCAATGGCAAGTACTTCCCACATCTCATCATGCAGAGCACAGAGATGTGCCTTCATCCGGATCCTCCAGTCATCAAACTTGAGATCTGAGAACATAAGATTCTTGGAAAGGGAGTGATCCATTATATCAGATTAAAAAAAAGTAAAACAGTAAAACAAGTGGATCTTTGTTCAGCAAATAACCTAAGAGATTATTAGAACAAGGAGGCTCTGATACCACTTGTTGGTCCCGGTTGTACTGGATACAGTCTAGAGGGGGGGTGAATAGACTGTATTGGTTTTTAGCTTTTTCAAGCTAAGTACCGGATTTAACAGAATAGCCTGTTCTGTTGGCAGAACAGACTGGCAGCGGATGGGGTTCTGGTAGGGAGTTCTGTTAGTAGCCTCAGAGAAGCAAAGGCAGTAGGCCTTCTGTTAACTCACAAGACAAGTTCTGCTGAACACAGATACCAAGTCTTTGGAGTTAAACAGTTCAAACAAAAACAATGAATGTAATGCAGTAAGTAAATGACACCAGGACTTTTTATAGTGGTTCAAGGAACAACTTGTTCCTCTAGTCCACTGTTCCACTAAGCTTGTAAAAACGTCCGTTTACAATGCCTTAGCCCTATCACTTAAGAAGCTCTCCACGTCTTCTTCAAGTGTAGATGTCTTCTTGGATGCACTTCCGGCTTCCCTAAGACTGGTCCTTTCACTGAGCTTTCCCAGAAGTATCACCACTTCACTGCTCCAGGTACTTGGACGTCCTTCTTGTGAAAGAAGAGGTTCTATTTAGAACAGAGGTTCCTCCAACTTGCTTCGTTACAAAGGATTTGTATGTGATGAGCTTGAAGAGTTGAAGAACACTAAGAACTTTGCTTGAGTTGGAAATAAGGATTTTTCCAACTTCTGCCTTCTCTTGTAGAAGATGATGAAGTTTTAATCTCAAGGAGGCTTTTTGCATTTTTGGCGTTTGAATATCTTGTTGTAGCAAAAGTTATGGCAAAGTTGTCTGGTTGTTCTTCGTAGTGTATCTTTTATACTGAGGTTGTCTTCCCGTTAAGGAGAAGGAGGACAACTGCATTAAATAAGCGAGCAGTTGACTTGACCAGTGGGACCCGGTAAAGTTGGCGGGTTACTATTTTGGGATAAAGTTATCCTGACATTGCGGCCAATCATCTGCAT
Organism: Cuscuta europaea; assembly: GCA_945859875.1. Lineage (NCBI taxonomy): Eukaryota > Viridiplantae > Streptophyta > Magnoliopsida > Solanales > Convolvulaceae > Cuscuta > Cuscuta europaea. Next base: position 3,683,567 of record CAMAPE010000075.1, on the reverse strand, counting down.
TTACTCTACAGAGTATGGAAGGCATTAAATGTGCATTTAATGCGCGCACTGTAGCTTTTCCGTTCAAGACTCCTAGCCGTTGAAGGAATCTTTCGGTTGGTTTCCCGGCTTGGTGGAATTCTTCTAAGTGTGAGGCCTTCTGGTGTCTTTAGCAGAAAGTTGATCAGAGAAGGTCTTGAGCACTTCTGTTGAGAAGATATCCAACAGAGAACCAGGAGGGTTTCTGTCAGAGTAAAGGATAACAGAGACCCTGAGGTCTTCTGTTCTAAAGCAGAGAACGGAAGGTCTTCTGTTCAACCAAAGCCATAGAAAGGGTCTTCTGCTCAGGAGGCTTTCTGCTCTGTAGGTCTTCTGCTTAGTCGATTATACTAAAGAATTTTACAAAGGAAAATTCTAATACATTAAGTCTAAAGAGGGGTACTCTAAAGTCCTAATTAACCTAGCATCATCAAAATCTAATTACAGATATTCCTTACAGTCACATCATCTAATAAAAGATTTACACATATTTATGCGTCAGTTACATCTTTCTGGTCACGAGTTACATTTTGCATACACCTAAGTTAAATTTTCCCATCAACACTAGTTACATAGCACAATAAAACCTAGCTATTGAAACAAAGCGTAAATAAAATGTTCAAATAATGGAAGACAATCACACATTTAATGTAACTGGAGGCAAAAGTAAATGTAACTCAAGCCGCAGTTTTATTACATAATTGCACTAAGTAATTACAAACCAAATGTAAACTATGTAAGTCATAATCATAAACTGTGGAAGAGAAGATGTAACTTATAGAAACAAACACAACAGTGTTCAATCACATTGCCTCATGGCTTAAACATAATAACTTGGGAAAATATCTAACCAAAATGAAAAAATATAGAAACTACTTCAACATCAACTAAATGTGTTGTTGATTCACAACATTTGATTGCAAAAGTATGGCGCGAAAACTTGTGGAGATCCAAAAAAGGCATCAAAGAAGTCATTCCCCCAACTGGATGAGAAAAATAGCCATGTGGAACCATGCAATTAATAGTATCCTGAGATTAAAAAAGAGAAGAACACCAGTATGAGAAAATGTAGATTAAATATAAAAAACTTAAAAGAAAAATCATATTTATCTGTACAACAGATTGGGAAACTAGTTTAGAATTACTGGCAACATTTTGGGATTTGGACCTGCGAGCTTTGACTATTTTACACTGTTTTTCGACAGTGCTTTTCTTTCGTGTATTTCGCTGACCTTTAGGACGAGAGCGTGGAGGATCCAATATTGTCCTTCAAGCAGATTCATCCACAACAGAAGTATTTCATTGAATATCTAAAAAATGTTTAATAGACTCGTATCCTTGCTCACATACTCGCCTAGCTTCAGGAAAACCAGCACTTGCACCCAATACTGTGTTGAATTTCCTAGTCATTTGCACTCTCCTAACAGAATCTTCCAATATTTTCCCAAACATAATATTGGTTCCTTGCGTAAGAGAAAGATTAACATTTGGCAGAATGGCAGCCTTTGTCCATCTAGACAGTATATAAACTTGGGGAATACATTTGACACAATGGACATTATATATACGCAAAATGTGTCTACACAAAATGCCAACTTCTGAAAACATCTTGCAAGTGCATGTCACTTTGTTGTCATTTTGATTAAAAGTAACATTGTGTCTAATCAAATATACCCCATTCAACCAAACATGATACTCATAATCATTACAATTCTGTGAGATTAATTTTAAAAAATGTGACATACACTTCAAATATTGTTCTTGGAACAGTTTGAAAATCTCAAGGGTATACACATATCTAGCATGAGATAACAAACTGTCTTGTAGCAATACCATCTCAACGGTGCCTTCAGAACATCTAAAATCATGACCACTTTCCTCTACCCTCCATTCATCAGCAACATCACAAAACATTTTGAAAAAGCACATAATGTTGTAGTCTTTGTAAGTCTTCTAGATATGGATCTATTTGTAGATTCACTTCTTTGGGAGGATAGAACACCACTAGAGAAGTAATCCTTTGAAAAAGCAGGACACCACTTTTCTTTATGACTGTACAACCTATTCAACCATGTGTTGTCACTGCATTCATAAACTCTATTCAATCTGGAACAGATTTAAAAAGAAGGCAAGATTACATATGAAAACCATATATGTTACACCAAATAATTGAGAAAGTTACATCAAATAATTAAGAAGTCACATCAAAAAACAAATAACTTACTCATTCCAATAGAAATCAAACTCTGCAATTGTGTCACATTGCTTCACAACATAATCAAACAGAGGAACAAAATTTAACTTCTTGCGTAGATGCATGATGTGTTTCTTTGAATTTTCATCTATATGCCAAGTGCAGAGTCTATGTCTTGCTCCAGGAAACACAGATTTGATAGCCACTGCCATGGAAATGACTGGTCTGTCATGAAACTGATGGGGTGCTTACCACCCATAGATTTAACAAAATTTTGAAATAACCAAACAAAAGACTCCACCTTTTCGTTCAGCATAAAGCCACAACCAAACATTATGTTTTTACAGTGCTGATTCATACCAATAAACGGACCACATATCATGTCATACTTGTTAGTCCTGTAAGTTGTATCATGCACAACTAGATCTCCAAACCTCTCATAATCGGATCTCATTTGACCGTCTCTCCAGAAAAAACAACTCAGTACACTGTCATCCAGCTCAAAATCAAAGAAAAAATCAGATTCCACTTCAGCCCTTTTCTTCAATATACCAATCAAAGTGTTAATATTAGTACCATCAAATGTTTTACTTCTTTCAAATTCTAGAACGTTATAAGCATCACCTTTTGTGAATCCAAGAGCACTAACACCACCAGCCTGTTTTTGAAGCATCCTGTGAACATCTGAAACCTTTGTCCCACTCTCCTTCATCAACATAATAAACTCAAGATACTCACGATCAATGCCTCTATGTGATTTCAGCAGGTGTCTTTGATCAATTGGACAAAAAGCATGGTTGTGATCAATAATATGCTTTGAAACAGTCCATTCACCATCAATACTAATAGAAAACTGTAACTTCGCTTTACAATCAGACCGATAATCTAACTTCGTATACATTTTGTTTTCAGTACCCTTTTGTTGTTTCTTTCCTTCTTTCCAACAACAGTAAGACTTCATAATCAAACTTACATTGCCACTCCTAAACCTCTGTTTGTATCTATGAATACCAAATCCATTTTCAAAAGCATGATCGTTGTAAAGATTATAAGCATCTTGTTCACACTTGACACTAAGCCCAATAAGTGATTTACTCTCAGTTGACTGATGATCAGTTTCCAATGAACCTGACAATTTACAAAACATATATATGAAAAACAAACAAAAACTACCTACATTGGAACTACGTTACATTAAATTGAACTGAAGTTACATATCATGTAACACAAGTTACATAAAATTGAGACACGAGTTAAATACTATGGAAGTTACATGACAGAATAAGTACCTCTGCTAAGAAGATATAACAATTTAGAAGCTTTTGAAACAATATCTTCTTCTTCTCCTGAATGTAAAATCAGCAAATATGAATACTCATACAATCCAAATTCTCAAGCAATCGTATAAAACAGAGAACAAAAGATATTAGACAATACTGCAAGCACAAATAAACGAAATTCACACAACATGAAACATTAATACTTACCGATCGATTCAACATAAATCATTTGATCAACTTCGAAATCATTGTCACCAATTGAATGGATGATGTTATCGTGTGTATCAGAAGAAAAAGTATCTCGCAATCCAATTGAAGAATCCACAAGAACAGAATCATCGACAGAAAAATCCATTGAAGAAGCCTAGAAAAAGTATCGAAGAGATGACAGAGTAAGGAGAAAGATCCGTTAATTTTGAGCTGCAGAAATCTTCAGTCGGTTAATGCCAAGATGCAACCTAATTTTTTAATAAAGCGAATGACGACGTTTTGGGATCGGGCACACCATCCTCATGGTGCGCCGATCCCAGAATAAAAAATGCGTCTGGTGACAATTTATTGGTGGCTTCGTGGCAATGGATAACTCATACAAAGGATCCACGCCTTTAAAGCTTAGGATTTCTGTGATGGAATAATTGTTTCTTATATTCTTTCTTTCGGATCATCACACTTTTTTGTGCTTTTCATTGATTCAAGCTGCTCTTTGAGTTTCAATGCACTTGTTCTTTCTTAATGATAAAGATTGCTTGAAATAGAAAATGTATTTCCTACGTGAGCTGGGACTGGCACAAAAAGCTCAACCATTTGAATTTCAAAACAATCAACAAACTGGCCAGAGAACACATTGTAGAAGGACTACCAGACATTGTGTACAAGAAGGAGACCCTCTGCAGTGCATGTCAGAAAGGCAAACAAGTGAAGAATTCCTTCAAACCCATTGCTGGAGATCTTTCTACAAGTCCTCTAAATCTGATTCACATGGATTTATTTGGACCTGTTGAGACTCCAAGCGTTGGTGGCAAGAAATATACCCTATTCATGGTTGATGACTACTCCAGATATACATGGACTGTTTTTCTATCAAAGAAAAATGAAACTCTTCAGAAGTTTCCATCTCTGTTAAAGCAACTTCAGACTGAGAAGAACTTGAAAGTGAAGACAATCAGATCAGATAGAGGGACTGAATTTGTCAACCAAGTCATAAAGGACTTCTGTGATCAGAATGGAACTTTTCATCAACTTTCTGCCGCCAGAACCCCTCAACAGAATGGCGTAGCAGAAAGAAGAAACAGAACCTTAAAAGAAGCTGCAAGAACAATGATTGCAGAATCTGGATTGCCTATGAGATATTGGGCTGAAGCAATCAACACTGCATGCTATACTCAGAACAGAAGCATGATCAACAAGAATCACCAGAAGACCCCTTATGAACTCTGGAAGGGAAGAAAACCAAACATCAGCTACTTTCATGTATTTGGATGCAAGTGCTACATTCTCAACAATGGAAAGGAGCATCTGAAAGTATTTCAAGAAAAGGCTGATGAAGGAGTCTTTATAGGCTATTCAAACACCAGTAAAGCCTATAGAGTACTCAACAGAAGGACCCTACATGTTGAAGAATCCATACATGTGAAGTTTGATGAAAGCATCTCTGTTAAAGAGGTAACAGAGATTCTCAAGGAAGTCAGCATAGAAGACAGAACACCAGAACCAACAGAAGAGGTGGCAGACAACCCTGCATTTCCTACACCTGCACCAAACCCCCTTCTGTTGAATGAAGATGAAGACTCTGAAGATGAGGAACCAGAGAGACCAAGACAGCAGCTGACAGAACCAGACCTAACATGGTTAAGAGACCATCCTCCTAACCAAGTGATTGGTCAAATCAGAAGTGGAGTTCAAACCAGATCCACATCTAGAAGAGAAGCAATGCTTGCCTGCTATATATCTCAGATGGAACCTATGACAATTGAAGAAGCTCTTGCAGACTCAGATTGGATCAATGCTATGCAAGAAGAGCTCACTCAGTTTGAAAGGAACAAAGTATGGGAACTTGTTCCTAGGCCAAAGCACCAGAATGTCATTGGAACCAAATGGGTATTCAAGAACAAAGCAGATGAAGATGGCAACATTGTAAGGAACAAAGCAAGGCTAGTAGCTAAAGGATATTGTCAAGAAGAAGGAATAGATTTTGATGAGACCTTTGCACCAGTTGCCAGACTTGAAGCCATCCGAATCTTTCTAGCATATGCTGCCTACAACAACATCAAGGTCTACCAGATGGATGTCAAGGGTGCATTTCTGAATGGAGATCTTGAAGAGGAAGTTTATGTGGAACAACCACCAGGTTTTGTCATTCCTACTCAATCTTCTTGTGTCTACAAGCTTAAAAAGGCCCTCTATGGTCTTAAGCAAGCTCCCAGAGCCTGGTATGACACATTGTCCCTTTTCCTAGTGAACCATGGGTTTACTAAAGGAAAGGTTGACAAAACTCTATTTCAAATCTCTGTTGCTAATCATATTCTGTTAGTACAAATATATGTTGATGATATTATATTTGGTAGTACTAATCCAGAACTGTGCAAGAAATTTTCTCAAGTGATGCAGAGTCAATTTGAAATGAGTATGATGGGAGAACTCAGTTACTTCCTAGGACTTCAAGTCAAACAAGTTCCGGAAGGGATTCTCTACTCGATTTGGAAGATACTGACATCCCTCTGCCAGAATTCAAGAAGAAGTTCTGCAGAAAAGGGGAAGAAGTAGAGAAGGTCAACATCAAGAAGAACCTGCTCAAGAGGGAATTTGAGCTGCTCATAAACATTTTCCACAAATGTTTATGGTGCAAGTACACCTCCACAGATGATGTTACAACTGCCAATGCAAAGGCCCTGTATGCAGTGCATCATGGGGTGAACATCAATTGGGGACAAGTCATGGTGAAGTCCCTGATTGAAGTCATCAAGAAAAAGAACCCAAAAACTAGCCTCTACTCTGGGAAGCTAGGACACGGTCTACTGATTTCAGAAGTGCTCCTCAAACAAGGGGTACACTTGAGGAAGGCTTCAACTTTGGATCACACCAAGGTAATCTTCTTAACTGCTTCTCCAAATAGGGAGAAAGCCATAAAGGCTGAAATGAAGAGACAGCTTCAACTTGAGGCTAAGAGACAACAGGGAGAGAAGGTACAGAAACCTCTCTCTGTAGCCCCTTCTGCTGAGAAGAAGAAGAAGAAGAAGAAGAAGAAGAAGACCGAAGAGGAAGCACCTGTTGCCCCTTCTAAGGCCGGACAGAAGAGGAAAAGGACCACAAAACCAAAGAAGAAGGTTTCTAAACCTGTGGTTTCTGCATCTGAAGGAGTGGCAGACACTCAGGGGGAACCAGAAATCCCCACCTCTGCTGCATCTCCTGAACAGAACAGGGTGTCTACTTCAACAGAACACCCCAGTCCTGTCAAAGATGGGTATCTGTCCTTGCTAGACAGACAGTTTACCCGGGTTCTTGAATGGAGAAGGTGGAGAATGGGACCCCTCTCCAAAATAATCCAGTATTTTGACCATTATGAACCAGAAGAGGAAGCCATTCTGAACTGGGTTGGGACTGATGATGTCTCGAAGTGTTTTGCCCTCAACTTCCTTCACTCTGTTCTTGAGAAGAAGAAGGCGAGCTACAAAGGGAAGGCCATTCTCATCTCCTCCCCATCAGAAGAGGCTGTCAAACCTCTAGGAGAGGAAGAAATTGAAGCCTTTGAGGAATGGCTATTCACAAAGATGGCAACAGATTCTGTACAACCCCATCTCAACCCAGGAGAGCCCTCTGTACCCAAGACAGAAGGGCAAGCAATGATGGAGCATATCCAGGAGTGGAGGACTTCTTTGCTCAAGGAGAACATCATTGAGGTAATCTCTCCAACCCCCTCTGTTATTATCCCAACAGAACCCCACATTCCCTCACCTCCTTCCAGCACCAGAACCCCTCCACCAGAACACCCTGAACCTATATCTCCTAAACAGAAAACCCCCACCCCTCCTCATTTACCTAAACAGAAAATTGCATCTCCCTGCAGAGCAACTATTCCATTCAGAAACCGTTCACCCTCACCTCCACCATCCCCCCCTCAACAGAATGCCTCACCTGTTCACTCTTCACCCCAGCACCAGAACCCCTCACCCCAACAGATCTCCTCCTCATCCTCTGAATCTGATCATCAATCCCCTCCTCCAGCATCATCTCCTCCACAACAACCTGCAGAGAACCTTAAACCTGTATGGTTTCTCAGAGACTCAGACCCTACAACTGTCTCCCCCATCTCTGCACCCCAAGGGAATTCTAGGCATTCTACTGCCCCCAATCCCTCCTTCAGAAAGAAGAAGAAGATAGTCAGGAACACAATTCCTATCTACTCTTCCTATGAAGACTCATCTGACATGGATGGATTCATGGTCAACAAGTCATATCAAGCTACATCCAAGAGACAGAAGACCCCTCCTCTGACTCAACTAGAACATGAACAGCTTGTTCAATCTCTGTCATCTGTCCAAGAACATCACCCCTTGCCTAAGGGAAGAGGTCTAGAAATGCCTCAAGCTGATGGACAACAGAACAACATTCCCTTCAACAAATTTGTTGAATCTGCTGAAGAATTTGGAGGACAGATCCTCCAAGGCATGAACAAACTGATTGAGATCAATGACAAACACTATGGGCACCTTGCTCATGTGAATGACAATCTAAACTCAGGTATGCAGTTCATCTCTGATCGTTTTGAGAACCTCACAGGAACTCTCAACAACTTCATAGCCTCATCATCCGCCAGAACAGATGCCCTGTCAACAGAAGTGGTAGGCATCCACAACACTCTTTCTATCTTCCAGCAGACTCTCCTGAGTCAAGGCCATGCTATTCACAATATCTCAGAGCATCTTGAAGCTCTGAAGGAATCTGATGCCAGGACAGAGAGGCACTTGACTTCTATTGAGGCAATGTGCAGAATTCATCAAGATCAGGCTCAAGCACTTCTATCCACTGACAGAGACCGTTATCAGAAGATGGTGCTCCTTGAAGCCAACAACAAGGACATCTTCTCTGCCATACAGAAGCAGCAAGGTCTCATTGAAGGCCTTACCTCTGTCACCCAGACTCTACCAGAGGCCCTGGAATAGATAGCCTCAACCCAGGCCTCAGAATTCCAGAAGATCAGTCTTATGATAGAAGATCTGAATGATGCCAAAAAGGGGGAAGAGGACCCTCAACAGACCAGGCCTAGGTCCCACAGAACTCCTACCAGGCCACCCTCCTCTGATGAGCCTGCAGTAGATCCGACTCCCTACTTTGAAGCTGCCCTACAAAAGAAGAGAGCAGCAGGCATACCTAGACCCCCATCTCCAGTAATGAAGAGCACCAAGAAGAAGAAAGTTTTCAACTTCACTGAGTGGAGATTGGGTGGTTCTCAGCAAATTGACAGAGCTCAATTTGAGGAGATGAAGGCTAAAATGACTCCTACCCAACAACAGCACCTCTATTTGGACAAAGATGGTGTTGTCAGAGTTTGGTATGGGGGATCACTTGAAGAAGCAGAAGAATGGTACAAGAAGAACATTGTCCCAGGAAAGACCATACATGAAGGTATCCTCAACTATTTGGACTGTAAGCTTTCTCCAATATGGGCATCTTATCAAAGGTTTGGCAATCTGTTCAAAATCAGAGCTGAAATAAATGAAGAACTGCTCAGGCTTCAAAGACTAGAGGAAGAAGCTCTACAGGCAGCTAATCTGGAAAATGTGTAAGGTTTAAACTCTGTAAAACCTATCTAATAAAATCACATCTCTGCCTTCTTACTTTGAAGTGTTTTTCCTCAAATTCTTGTCTTTTTGCCTTCTTCTTGTGTTTGTTATATTCTGCTATCTGAATGTATCGCACTCTTACTATTTTCCTATGCCAAGATGCCCACCAAGATTTCAATGGAAGTTTTTAAACTTATTTTTTTTATGGTGAAGGCACTTCTCTGGAAATAGTTAAAGGGTTTTGGCATCATCAAAAAGGGGGAAATTGTAAGGAATAATTGTAATTAGATTTTGATGATGCTAGATTAATTAGGACTTTAGAGTACCCCTTTAGAAATTATGTATTAGAATTTTCCTTTGTAAAGTTCTTAGAGTAATCGACTTGACAGAAGACCTTCAAGAGCAGAAGGGCTTCAAGAGCAGAAGGACTTCAAGAGCAGAAGTGCCTCGTAAGGCATTATTGAAACAGAGGACCTTTAGTTCTCTGCTCCAGAACAGAAGTCCTCTGGATCTCTGTTAGTCTTGACTCTGACAGAAACCCTTCTGGGTCTCTGTTGGTTACTCTCCCAACAGAAGTGCTCCAGACCTCCTCTGTTCTACTCTCAGACAAAGACACCAGAAGGTCTGACATTTAGAAGAATTTCAAAGAACCGGGAAGTCAACTAAAAGATTCCTTCAACGGCTAGGAGTATCAAACGGAAAAGCTACAGTGCACGCATTAAATGCTCATTTAATGCAACCCATGCTACGTAGAGTAATTGCAGATGATTGGCCGCAATGTCAGGAATACTTTATCCCAAAATAGTAACCCGCCAACTTTACCGGGCTCTACTAGTCAAGTCAACTGATCGCTCATTTAATGCAGTTGTCCTCCTACTCCTCCAACGGGAAGACAACCTCAGTATAAAAGATACACTACGAAGAACAACCGGACAACTTTGAAACTTTGCAACTTTTGCTAACCATTGCTACAAACAAGATATTCAAACTCTGAAAAGCAAAAAGCCTCCTTGAGATTCAAACTCATTATCTTCTACAAGAGAAGGCAGAAGTTGGAAAAATATTTTTTCCAACTCAAGCAAAGTTCCAAGTGTTCTTCAACTCTTCAAGCTCATCACATACAAATCCTTTGTAACGAAGCTAGTTGGAGGAACCCCAGTTTCAACAGAAACTCTTCTTGCTACAAGAAGGACGTCCAAGTAACTGGAGTAGTGAAGTGGTGATACTTCAAGGAAACTCAGTGAAAGGACCAGTGTTAAAGGAATCCAGGCAGTGCATCCCAGAACACATCTAGGCTTGAAGAAGACGTGGAGTGCTTCTTAAGTACTAGGACTAAGGCTTTGTAAACGGCAGTTTTTACAGCTTAGTGGAACAGTGGATTAGAGGAACGAGTTGTTCCTTGAACCACTATAAAAATCCCTGGTGTCGTTTACTTACTGCTTTTAATACTTGCACTTAGATAGAACTATCTAACTCCTTGGACTTGGTATCTGTGTTCAACAGAACTTGTTCTACGAGTTAACAGAAGGCCTACTGCCTTTGCTTCTCTGAGGCTAACAGAACTCCCTGCCAGAACCCCATCCGCTGCCAGTCTGTTCTTTCAACAGAACAGGCTATTCTGTAAATCTGGTACTTAGTTTAAAAAGCTAAACACCAATACAGTCTATTCACCCCTCCCCTCTAGACTGTATCCAGTGTAACCGGGACCAACAACAGCCCATCTGAAGTTCTTTTTCATTGTAGTTTTCTCCCTTGTATTCTTAAATCATCAAATAATGGATGGTGAATTCATTCTTATTACGATTCTTTTGGGGGAAAAGAACTATAATGTTCTGTTCAGTTTAAAAAAACTATTCCCCTTCAAATGTTTGGATAATAATCATAATATGGTGTAAAAAAAATTAAGGTTGTGAATGAGGATTATAAATGATATCATGATTTGTTCTTTGTATTTTGGTATGACATTTAATATTAGAAAAAATAAATTATGATATATATGTAATCTGTATTTATATTTAACTATTTATTATGGGTAGCTATTTATATTTAATTATTTATTGTGGGTGATGAAGAAATTATGATCATACTCTGTGTTCATACTTTGATATGCCTTTTAGAGAATAACCATCACACCTAGATTTAATTTTATAGATACCCAAGAATCCGATTGTAGAACTGGAACTAATGAATTGATTGGTTTTAGATGTTTGTGATCAATTATTTACTGCAAATATGATTCCTTTCTACTCAAATTTGACTGTATGTATACATATTTGTCCCAATTGTGTATGAAAGTCACTGCTGTTATTCACATTGATCACTACATGGTCGTTTCCATTGTTCTGTTGAGAATGGGTAACCCCATTCTGTAGGGCTGTACAAGTCATAGCCATTTGCACAATTCTAATCCTCCAGGTTGAGGTGATTCCTCACTGTACTCAACATCCTCATTGTATCCATTTATCAAAAAATCTGAACAGTTTTTCCAATAAATCTAGTGAAGGAGATCATTAATAAAAGTGTTGTGATTGTTTTATACTTTTATATTACAAGATGAGTCATTGTGCATCTTTTTTGTAGTCATATTGCAGATTCAAACACCAAAGGAGGACAAGTTGAAGATCCAGAACGTTTTTAACTTGTTAATTTGTACTACGTTTTATCTTTTAAATTTAATATGTTGTCATAGTATTTTTGAATTTTTGTCATCGTATTTTGTGATTTTAATATGTTATCATTGTAGTTTCATATTATATTATATTATATTTTTTGCACTCAAAATATCAATCGGAATAGCAAAAGTAAACATATACTCCCTCCGTCCTTTAAAACTTTGCTATCTTTCCTTTTTGGGACGTCCCAAAAAAACTTTGCCACTTTCCCTTTTAATTAATTATTTTGTGGTTTCTGTTATTTCTCTCTCATCTGCACAAACCTCAACCACACAGTTTTTACTTTATTATCTGTGTCGGTCAACTTTGGCAAAGTTGTAAGGGATGGAGGTAGTAATATATATTCAACACTTATCATAGACAGAACTCAGAAGGGTAAATTAGTCATTTGATCTCATTCAGACTGCACATTCAGCACTCAAAGTAAACAACTTGTTATTCTATTGTGACTTAACCCAGACAGACGTCTTAATCCAGACAGACATTTTAATCCAGACAGGACTTAATGCAATAAAAGTAAACAACCCCTAAGTGATCTTGCAGTGTATGGTCTAATGAGAAGGGCCATGGTTAGATGAACCAGAAAGATACCTTAGTATCCTTTTTACTGCTTTCCAGTGTTCTTCTAAAGGATTTGCCATGGACTGACACATTTTATTCACTGCAAAACTGATTTCTGGTCTTGTTAGAGTAACATACTGTAGAGCACCTACTATAGATCTGTATTGAGTAGGATCAGTTATTGATGGATTATAGGGTATCCAAAGTATATAATAAATGGAGAGATTTGGGCTAATGTGAGGAAGAAGATGATAATGAATAATGAATTGTGAAGTTAGCTTTACAAGAACTCCCTAAGGGAGTATATATAGAAGAATGTCCGGGTCTGGGTCTCTAATATGGGCCTGACAGACCCGGTTACATAAATGGACTGATAATAGAAAAGGCTAATCTAGAACACCTGAATAATAATGATAATGTACAATAATGAAAATGCTATCAGCTGAGTGTACGTGGGCCGCTGTCCGGGTCCAATAGCCGTGAGACCCGGGGGTCCGAGTCTATATACTCTATCAGGAGTCCCCCACTCTCTGAGTCGAGAGTATTCGAGGCGAAAGAGAGTAGAACTGTGTGCTGGTCTGTCGACGTCCGGTGAGTAAACTTCATGAACAAAAATTTGAATTTCTGCTTCTTTGGTTAACGGAGGCGCTAAGTCCCCCGCTCTTCCAGTCCCCCACTCCTTGAGGCGAGTGTAATGAGGTGAAGAGGAGTAGAGTAATGCGTGTCGGATGATGTCTTCAACAGGGGGCCGAGGGTTGACACCTTTTGATCCACGATGGGGATATGCCTCGTTAAAAACCTCATTAGGAAAAACCCTGTGGGAAAAAATCCTAATGAGGGAAAAAGAGTACACCGGATGCCCCCAAAATGAAACAAAAGGTGCGAGCCCTTTGGCCTGGAGATGGAGCTGCAGCGGTGCCCGTCTGCTGGATGGTCGAGGCCGATCTCTAGATGTGGGTAGCTCATCATGATCAGTAGTCCTAGTCATCAAATAAAGATGACTAAGGGATGGGTCAAGCGACCGTCCACAATATGATGTCTGGTTCATCAAATAAAGATGACCAGAACGTAAGGCCGATGGGCCGAGAGGCCTGTACAAGAGCTCCACGTTGTCAAATAAAGACGACGGGGCGATGGTGCGGCCGAGGGGCCTGCATAAGAGCTCCACGTCGTCAAATAAAGACGACGGGGCGATGGTGCGGCCGAGGGGCCTGCATAAGAGCTCCACGTCGTCAAATAAAGACGACGGGGCGATGGTGCGGCCGAGGGGCCTGCATAAGAGCTCCACGTCGTCAAATAAAGACGACGGGGTGATGGTGCGGCCGAGGGGCCTGCATAAGAGCTCCACGTCGTCAAATAAAGACGACGGGGCGATGGTGCGGCCGAGAGGCCTGCATAAGAGCTCCACGTCGTCAAATAAAGACGACGGGGCGATGGTGCGGCCGAGGGGCCTGCATAAGAGCTCCACGTCGTCAAATAAAGACGACGGGGTGATGGTGCGGCCGAGGGGCCTGCATAAGAGCTCCACGTCATCAAATAAAGACGACAGGGTGATGTATGGCCGAGAGAGGCCTATATGAGAGCTCCACGTCATCAGATAAAGATGACGGGGCGACGTATGGCCGAGAGGCCTACATGAGAGCCCCACATCATCAAATAAAGATGACGGAGCAAGATGTGGCTCAGAGGCCTACAAATGAGTTCCTCGTCATCAAATAAAGATGATAGAACGATATATGGCCGATGGGCCTGTAGATGAGCTCTTCGTCATTAAATAAAGATGACAGAGCGATATATGGCCGATGGGCCTGCAAATGAGCTCTTCATCATCAAATAAAGATGACAGAGCGATATATGGCCGATGGGCCTGCAAATGAGCTTCGCGTCATCAAATAAAGATGACGGAGCGATATATGGCTGAACTCTGGGCTCCTTTAGCCTTTCAGCCGGAGACCGCAAGATGTTCGCTATATCTGAATAGGGGGACGAGGCGGTGGACGCCTGTCTGAATATGAGGGCGACGACGCTGATGAATCGGTCCGAATATGAGGATGAGGCAATGATAAGCCGTGTGTGATATGAAGGCGACGGTAACCATCCAGGAAGGGATTGGCGAGCCTGGTCGCTAGACAAGGACTTCAACGCTGGGGCCGGTCTAAATGTGAGGACGAGGCGATGATGAGCCGTGCGTCATATAGGGGCGACGGTCGCCGTCCGGGAAGGGATGGCGAGCCCAATCGCTATAACAAGACTTCGGCACTGGGAGCCGGTCTTGAGATAAATAATCACGTCGTGGCCGAGAGGCTGATCGCGATGTGCGGATGACAATGATGAGGAGCCAGTCCGAAATATGATGACAAGGCGATGATGGAGTCGATCATCATATAGAGGCGATAGTCACCATCCAGGAGGGGATGGCGAGCGTGATCGCTAGCCCAACACACTCGGCGCTGATGAAGCCGGTGTTGGGATAGGGTGTGACGTCGTGGCCGAGGGGCCGATCGTGATGCGAGGTCGTCAGCACTATGAGGCTGATCCAAAAGTCCAAGCAGCGGTCGCCATCCGATGAAGGAATGATTGAGACCGGTCTTGGGGATAGATAATCACGCCGAGGCCGAGGGGCCGATCGTGATGTGCGGACAGAGATGATGAGCCGATCCGATAATATGATGACGAGGCAAGAATGGAGCCGATCGTCATATAAGGGCGATGGTCACCATCCGGGAAGGGATGGCGAGCCCGATCGCTAGCTCAAGACTCTCGGCGCTGAGGAAGCCGGTCTTGAGATAGATAGTCACGCCGAGGCCGAGGGGCCGGTCGTGATGTGCGGATGGCGATGAAAAAAAACCAATCCGAGATATGATGACGGGGCAATGATGAGCCGGCCGTCATATAGAGGCGATGGTCACCATCCAGGAAGGGATGGTGAGTCCAATCGCTAGCTCAAGATCGCATTGAGACCGAGGGGTCTGCCGCGATGTGAGGATGACGGCGATGATGAGCCGATCCAATAAATGATGACGAGGCCATGATGGGCCAATCGTCATGTAAAGGCGACGGTCACCATCCAGGAATGGATGGTGAGCCCGATCGCCAGCTCAAGACTCTCGGCGCTGAGGAAGCCGGTCTTGAGATAGATAATCACGCCGAGGCCGAGGGGCCGGGCATGATGTGAGGACGACAACGATGAGGGGCCGGTCCAAAAATCCATGCAACGGTCGTCATCCGGTAAAGGAATGACTAAGACCGGTCTCGAGATAAATAATCACGTCGAGGCCGAGGGGGTCGATCGTGATATGAGGACGACGACGATGAGGAGTCGGTCCAAATAATGATGATGAGGCGATGGTGAAGCCGATCGTCATATAGAGGCGATGGTCACCATCCGGGAAGGGATGGCGAGCCCGATCCCTGGCTCAAGACTCGCGGCACTGAGGAAGCCGGTCTTGAGATAGATGATCACGCCGAGGCTGAGGGGCCGGTCGTGATGTGAGGACAACGTTGATGAAGAGCCGGTCCTATAATATGATGACGAGGCGCTGATGAAGCTGATCGTCATATAAAGGCGATGGTCACCATCCAGGAAGGGATGATGAGCCTGATCGCTGTCTCAAGACTCGCGGCGCTGAGGAAGCCGATCTTGAGATAGATGATCACGCCGAGGCCGAGGGGCCGGTCATGATGTGAGGACAACGGCGATGAGGAGCCGGTCCTATATATGATGACGAGGCGCTGATGAAGCTGATCGTCATATAAAGGCGATGGTCACCATCCAGGAAGGGATGGTGAGGCCGATCGCTGGCTCAAGACTCGCGGCGCTGAGGAAGCCGATCTCGAGATAAATAATCACGCCGGGGCCGAAGAGCCGATCGTGATGTGAGGACGACGACGATGAGGAGTCGGTCCAAATAGTGGTGACGAGGCGATGGTGAAGCCGATCGTCATATAGAGGCGATGGTCACCTTCCGGGAAGGGATGGCGAGCCCGATCGCTCGCTCAAGACTCACGGTGCTGAGGAAGCCGGTCTTGAGATAGATGATCACGTCGAGGCCGAGGGGCCGGTCGTGATGTGAGGACAATGGCGATGAGGAGCCGGTCCTATAATATGATGACGTGGCAAGGCGTTGGCGCCGGACTGAACATGTAGGACGGTGGAGCTGGTCCGAAGATGAGGGACGGTGCTGGGCGCTCGTCTGAGATGAGGGACAGCGTTGGGCACTCGTCTGAGATGAGGGACGGCGATGGGCGCTCGTCTGAACATGAGGGATGGCGCTGGGCGCTCGTCTGAAAATGAGGGACGGCGCTGGGCGCTCGTCTGAAAATGAGGGACGGCGCTGGGCGCTCGTCTAACAAATGAGGGACGGCGCTGGGCGCTCGTCTAAGATGATGGACAGCGCTCGTCTGAGATGATGGACGGCGTTGGGCGCTCGTCTGAAAATGAGGGACGGCGCTGGTCGCTCGTCTAAAAAATGAGGGACGGCGCTGGGCGCTCGTCTAAGAATGAAGGACGGCGCAGGGCGCTCGTCTGAAAATGAGGGACGGCGCTGGGCGCTCGTCTAACAAATGAGGGACGGCGCTGGGCGCTCGTCTAAGATGATGGACGGCGCTGGGCGCTCGTCTGAGATGATGGACGGTGCTGGGCGCTCGTCTGAAAATGAGGGGCGGCGCTGGGCGCTCGTCTAAAAAATGAGGGACGGCGCTGGGCGCTCGTCTAAGAATGAAGGACGGCGCAAGGCGCTCGTCTAAGATGAGGGACGGCGCTGGGCGCTCGTCTGAGATGATGGACGGCGTTGGGCGCTCGTCTGAGATGATGTACGGCGCTGGGCGCTCGTCTGAGATGATGGACGGCGCTGGGCGCTCGTCTGAATATGAGGGACGGCGCTGGGCGCTCGTCTGAAAATGATGGACGGCGCTGGGCGCTCGTCTAAAAAATGAGGGATGGCGCTGGGCGCTCGTCTAAGAATGAAGGACGGCGCAGGGCGCTCGTCTGAAAATGAGGGACGACGCTGGGCGCTCGTCTAACAAATGAGGGACGGCGCTAGGCGCTCGTCTAAGATGATGGACGGCGTTGGGCGCTCGTCTGAGATGATGGACGGCGCTGGGCGCTCGTCTGAGAATGAGGGACGGCACTGGGCGCTCGTCTGAGAATGAGGGACGGCGCTGGGCGCTCGTCTGAGAATGAAGGACGGTGCAGGGTGCTCGTCTAAGATGAGGGACGGCGCTGGGCGTTCGTCTGAGATGATGGACGGCGCTGGGCGCTCGTCTGAGATGATGGACGGCGTTGGGCGCTCGTCTGAGATGATGGACGGCGCTGGGCGCTCGTCTGAGATGATGGACGGCGCTGGGCGCTCGTCTGAAAATGATGGACGGCGTTGGGCGCTCGTCTAAGATGATGGACGGCGTTGGGCGCTCGTCTAGTCCGCATGTATGGTCTTGCTTCGTCCATAATTTGTAGTATTTGCCTGATATGTACTTAGTATTGTTGTGGGGATTTCATTTTTTGTTGCTCGAGGTCGGCGAGTGCGCGCGGTCCTCGGCTTCCCTCTTTTATTTTTTCTTTTTCCTTTTCTTTTCCCTTTTTTTTGATTCCGTTCCCCATTTCAGGGAGTGTCCTTCTTTCAGGCTTCGGCCGAAGGGGTCGCTAGTCCTTCGGCCGATTCGGACTTCGTTTATAACGTCCGTGATCTCAGGGGGGTCCCATCGCCTATTTATGACGCGGGCTAGACTTTTGGTTGGTTTCCAACGGCTGCCGTTGCCCGACCCTGAGTTTGGGGGTTTTGTCACCTCGGCCATGATTTCAGGCCTGTCGTCCTGCGATCGGGCGCGTGGACGACGTGGTGAACTTCCCATTTCAAGACGTGGGCCGT
Source organism: Cuscuta europaea (assembly GCA_945859875.1). Lineage (NCBI taxonomy): Eukaryota > Viridiplantae > Streptophyta > Magnoliopsida > Solanales > Convolvulaceae > Cuscuta > Cuscuta europaea. The sequence continues at coordinate 3,665,195 of CAMAPE010000075.1, read as the reverse complement.
TTGCGGGCCCGTCGTCCTGGGGACATCGTCGGCCCTGCCTGAGCGTTTCGCTCTAAGGGGCCGATACGACGTGCTCTCTCAGCTGGGCCTGAGCCTTTCGCTGATACAAAATACAAAGTGGAGCAGACCTGAGCCTTTCGCTCGAAGGCTGCTAATACGACACGTGGTATCTTCTATTTACATTTCCAAAAAATAAGCGGAATACAATAGGTGCGTTGTTCATGGCAACGGCTTTTGGGCGACGCGATTAGCGTCTCGGAGAACGAGGTGTACCGTTTAACGCTCTCGGGCATAATGTCATGTGCGGCCGGTAGCGGCTCTCATTTTTAGATGCCCGAGTCACCAAATAAAGGTGGCTAGGGTAGGTCGAATGACCCAAATATAATTCAAATCATCAAATAAAGATGTTCAGTAGACTAGAGCTCGGGTTCACCGCTCTGGGGCTTTTAACCCGCTCTAATGGTGATGATAAAAATAATAATGCCAATAATAAATTCTCATTAGCGACCTCGGGAAATTTTAATCCCTCATAATGGTCTTCACCACCTCGGGGGTTTTTAACCCGCCATAATGGTGGTGGAAATAATAAAATTAATAATAGTAATAATTATACTACCATCATTTAATAAATATTTTAAGTGTATAAATGAGTATTGGGCACTTAGCTTTTTTATTTGGACCGTTTGAGATAAGATAATCCATATGTGCTGAATAAGTGTGGCCAAACTCATATAAACTGCCGGCGTTGCCCATAATGCGGAATAGCTCTAGATCCAAATTCCTAGTAAGGCAGTGACTGTTGAGAATCATTTCCCTCATCCAGTCATCCTGCTCTCTCTTTGACCACCAAATAAAATAAAAGGGAGTCGGCAGAAGATTGGAGAACAAGAGTTGACTGAGTCAACATCCTTCTTTCCTTCCGTAGGGAACCCTTCCACCCTCGTGTCGTGGACAGAGATAATGGTAGCAGAGGCATCTGATCTGGGACGCTGGGGACAGGTTTGAGCTCAGTTTTTCTCCCCACCGGCCATTAATGGCGGAGGTCATAAGCCCTAGTCCCAGCAACGAGCGGAAATCACATGCAATTTTTGGAGATCTGCGTGCGGATTGGTCACGTCTGGAATGGTAGAACGACAAACGGGAGATAGTTGCTCGCTCGCCTTTCCCAGATCCGGGATTCCGGTCAGTCGGATGAGATGGTGGTGGCCTCCTCCCCCGTTGGACGAGATTTAGATCGGATTCATAGCTCTCATTCCGAAATCATCAATCCTGTGCTGCTGAGATTTTATAGAAGATGATAAGCATCCTCCGCTTTGACTGGAATCGTCAAAACCCAGATTTGGAGTTACCAGTCCAAATTCCAGCATCACAGATCAAGTTTTCCCCCTTGTGCCATCGTATTTCACTGTTTTCTGGATAATTTGAGGGAGGATCTCACTTGATTGTGTTCAATCTCTCAATGAAAGCACCATTGATGGATTATAGGGTATCCAAAGTATATAATAAATGGAGAGATTTGGGCTAATGTGAGGAAGAAGATGATAATGAATAATGAATTGTGAAGTTAGGTTTACAAGAACTCCCTAAGGGAGTATATATAGAAGAATGTCTGGGTCTGGGCCTCTAATATGGGCCTGACAGACCCTATTACATAAATGGACTGGTAATAGAAAAGGCTAATCTAGAACACCTGAATAATAATGATAATGTACAATAATGAAAATGCTATCAGCTGAGTGTACGTGGGCCGCTGTCCGGGTCCAATAGTCGTGAGACCCGGGGGTCCGAGTCTATATACTCTATTAGTTATGTAGTTACACCTTTCTTTGAGAAGTTTGCAGCTACCGAGCATGTGTGTTGTGATTCCTTTGGAGTCCTTCATACTTGCTTTATCAAGTAGATCTCTAACATACTTGGTTTGAGATAAATGTAAGCTGCCATCTGGAAGCTTTTGAGTTTCAATTCCCAGAAAGTAGTCAAGATCCCCTAAGTGGTTTGAGTGAGAAATTGGATTCTAATTTATGAATAAAATGTTGAATAACATCGTTGTTGTTTCCAATAACTAGGATATCATCAACATAGATCAGTACATAAACCTGAACTGTATTGGAAAGATAGATAAGTAATGAGGGATCACACTTGGACTGTTTAAAGCCAAGAGAGTACAAAGCTGTAGTGAGCTTAAGAAACCAAGCTCGGGAGCCTATTTTAAGCCATATATGGCTTTATTGAGTTTACAAACCATATATTTGTCAGCAGTTTGAAACCCTGAAGGTTGCACCATATACATCTCTTCTTCCAGATCACCATTTAAGAATGCATTATGAACATCAAGTTTCTGAATAGGCCATGAATTAGAGACAACAACAAACAATAGAACTCCTATAGTAACAAACTTAACCACTGGAGAGAAAGTCTCACTAAAATCAAAGCCATATTGTTGATGAAAACCTTTTGCAACTAATCTAGGTTTGAATTTATTAATAGAACCATCAGGATTTTCTTTCAGTCTAAACACCCACTTGCATCCAATAGCTTGTTTATCAGGTGGCAGAGAAGTAAGAGACCATGTGTTATTGGACATCGATGTGTCATATTCTAATTGGATAGCTTTATACCAGTCAGTTGAGGTTAGGGCTTGCTTAACTGATGTTGGCTCATTATGAGCTAAGAGCTAGTGTTCATAGGATGAATGTTAGTGGAAGGAACAAGAGAGACAGATTGAGTATTGATGATAGGTGAATCAAAATTTATACTCAGAATTGGAAGAAGTTGAATTAGTAGAATTAGAAGAAGTAGGAGTAGAAGGTTGTGAAGAATGTGAGGAGGTTTGATGTTCATCATTATGTAGAGAAGAGGAAGAGAGATGAATCACAAACTGAATTTAATGAACAAATAGGGCTATGTAGAACATTTAAAGGTGTATTGGAATTTGGATTGGAGGTGACAACATCGGGTGAGTCAGAAAATAGATAAGGATAAGGAAATTTTGACTCATTAAAGATAACATCCTTAGATATGTAGATTCTGCCATTAGGTGCTAAACACATGTAACCTTTTTATGTTGAGGTGAATAACCCAGAAAAACACATTCTTCATAGTCGAAATCAAACTTGTGTTGGTTATATGGTCTGAGAAAGGGGTAACAAGAGCACCCAAAAACTTTAAGAAAGTTATAATCTCGAATTGAATTGTAGAGTTTAGTATAAGGAACTTGATTTGAAATGGAAGCTGAGGGTATGTTGTTAATGAGATGAACAGAAATAGCAAATGTAGCATCCAAAATTTTGAAGGGAAGAGATGAATGGGCAACTAAACTTAGACTTTTTTCTACAATGGTCTATGTTTGCATTCCACTACACCATTTTGATGGTGTGTATAAGGGCAAATTAGTCTATGTGTAATGCCCTTTTCAGTTAGGAATTGAGTAAAGGATCTAAATTCACAACCCCAATCAGATTGGATGGATTTTATAGAACACGTGAATTGAGTATTGACATAAGAATGAAAGTTTTTGAAGGCTATAAGAGCATCAGATTTGTGTTTGAGAAAGTAGATCCAAGTATTTCTAATGTAAGCATCAATTTTATAGTAAGAATAGCCATCAAAGGAAGTAATGGGAGCCGGTCCCCAGAGATTAATAAAAATGAGTTCAAATGGACTAGAAAATGTAGTTGTGTAAGAATGAGATGGTAAGGGATGTGCTTTACCAATGCGACAAGCAGAACAAAAACTCATATCATTCTTAAATATATTAGGAACATTACATTGTTTGAGAACAAAACTTTAATGCCTCAAAATGAGGATCATGACCAAGTTTAAGATGCCAAAGATTACAAACATCATTGCTATTACTAGACCGTAAAGAAGACAAGTTTTGAACAGACTTATTACATGAACTTTGATTGTTGAAACAAGAAGAAAAGGAGGGAGAGGAGGTGCAGGTTGATGGCAGGGAAACATTGGTGATGGAGGTTGTTGTAAGAATTATGGAGGACGAGGCATAAGAAAAGGAGAATAGGTAGAAATTTGATGTTTGTTCCAGTTATCCGTAGAATTAGAAGGTTGAGAATTATAGCTAGGGTTAAAGCGATGGTAACACATGAGAGCATTGTGTCCTGGTTTTCCACAAACTTGGCAGATAACAGATGATCATCCTCCTGGCCTTGCTCCTCCTCGAGGAACACCTCTCAAATTGGAATTACATCCTCTTCCTCTAGACTAAGGGTGGGCAAAAATATCGGAAAATCGGTATACCGCACTTACCGTACTGAAAAATACCGAAAAATACCGGAATATTGGTATACCGTCATTTTCGGTACGGTATCATACCGTACCGATTTATTTCGGTACGGTAACGGTAAATGTTTTCAAATACCGCGGTATACCAGTATAAAACCGTACTGACTCCCTACCCAACAATTATTACTTTTAATTCTAGAGTATTGTAAAACTCCATTACAATTATGAAGCCCAAAATTAATACTTACATTGGTTACAATTCTCCAATGACTAATTAGTAACGTACTAATGTCCAAAAACAAGTTCATCTTGTTCTAAGAGCTTGCGAGTTGCGATGACTGAGTCGCTGAGTAGCTAATGAGTGGAGAGAGATACACTTATGTGACAGGTGTATCTACATAGGGATTCCATGAGTCGGGGCACACAACTTTGTTCGAAAGTCTTATTCATTTTTTTTAAAAAAATATAAAAATGACTAAATGCACAATATCATACTACCTCCATCCCAAAATGATTAGTCAAATCCAAAACTTTGATGATTAATATATATTTATTGGAAATTATTTATAATATAAAAATTATATGAAAATGTTCTTTGTTAAAAGTACTTTCATAAAAGTATAAAATTTATAACTTTCATAATATTATACTAATCAAAATCATGGTCCAAATTTTGAGATTTGGCTAAACATTTTGGGACAGAGGTAGTATTAGGAATAAATGATTTTATATCCATGTTGTTTGAATAATTTTATTTATTATTGTTAGATATCACTATTGATTTAATTATATCTATATCGTTCAAGTTATTTTAGGAGAATGTGTTGTTTTTTAATACGTGGCATGTTGAACTGCTTAAATATACTAATAATAATTATTGTTCAATATTGAGTATGACATCAATAGATTATTAATAATATTTGTAAAATTTTAATAATGAAATAAATATGTCACTAGTAACACCGATTTAGCATATTTCGTTAGTCTATGATAATTTGTTGTATCGGGAGACATGCATGGTAATTTACCGATACCGTACCGTTACCGAACCGAAATTTCGGTATACCGAAATGCGGTATACCGAAACTTCGGTAAGGTAACGGTATATAAATTTTGCATACCGAAAGTTTTGGTACGGTAAAGGTATGAGAGAAAATATTTGGTATACCGTACCGAACCACCCCTACTCTAGACTGATAACATCCTCGTTGTGCAGTATAAAATTTACCAAACTGAGCTGAGTTTTCATTCGAATTTTGTTGTTGAGAAGCGTTGAGGGAGAGATCTTCAACACGTGCAATATTTTCCATGGTTCTAAAAATCGGCCTAGGCGCCGCCTAGTCGCTAGGCGGTGGCCGGGCGCCCTGATTTCGCTCTAATCGGTGGGAAAAATCGTTTCGGGGCCTAGGCGGGCTAGGCGGCCTGGACTAAAAATTTTCCTGAACCAACTTTTTTTCCCGTTTTATCTTTAAACATCGTGTGATCAAGAAGTATTCTATTCCTATATAATTTATTTTCATATTCTCACAATAAAAAAATAATTTTCAAATATAAATGAACATTTCAGAATGTATTTTAAGATTTTAAAAGAGTAAAGAACACAAATATCTTAAGTTATTTATTAATTATTTTATTATTGACGATTCTACTATAAAAAAAACTTAACATCTAATGATTATATGAGCTATTTCTGTTTTCAAAATATTATAAAATTATTATTAATTTAATTAAAATTCAAAGGAAATAAAAAGAAAACAAAAACTAATGGAAAAATACATAGGCACCATAGTCGGCGCCTAGGCGCCCGCCTAGGCGGGCTAGGCGCTAGGTGGTCAGTCACCGCCCGACTAGGGCCTAGCGCCTTTTAGAACACTGATATTTGCTCATAACAAAGTATTCCGTGAGGATGCACGAAGCTTGCGAATTCGCATCTCTTTCTCGATAAGTAAGGATTCAACCTCATAGTATGTAGCTGGACCCAATACACTTCGAGCAGAAAGTGATGAAACTAGAGATTCATAATCTTCCGGTAAACCTTCTAGTATGACATTGATATGATCTTTGTCTAAAATTGGTTCTCCAATGGATAACAGATTGTCACATATCGTCTGGATTTTGAGAAGATACTCAGATATGGATCGGTCACCTTTGGCCGTTGAATAAAGCTCAGACTTAAGTTGTCTCACCTTCGCAATGATGTTAGCTTGCAAGAACTTATGAAGTTCATCCCAAAGCTGATACGATCTCGTGCAATGAATCACTCAAGCATGCAAAGTCTCAGATAACGAGGAGAGTAGCCTTGAAAATAACATTTGATCCTGCTGTTCCCGGGAGATGAAAGCTTCGTTGACAATTCCGTCATTTTCCTGTTCATCGTTGAGGAAGCGAAGTGGTATATCGGGTTTAATACAAATTTCAACCGCTTGTGAGCTCATACGATTGATTCGACGTGATGTTTCCAGAAAAGGAAGTTGTTCGAATCTAGTTTGAGCGGAAGCGGATGCGAGAAGCTCACCAGAAAAGGATTATTTCCGGTGGAAGAAGCGGTGGTAGACGAAGGTGCCATGATCGACGAAAAATCAAGCTCTCGATACCATGTTGATAGAGAGAGAGATAGAGAGATAGAGAGAGAGACGGTGATATGTTTCATTGATTGTAACTGATCGTGTTAGTGTGTTACAATGTATTTTTAAGAGTACATAAGCTTCTATCTAACTAACTAGCTAACAGATCACAACTCAACAATATTAGTTAGGTCAAACAATTACAACTCAATGTATTCCTAATAGTCAATGTCTGGTCTGATCTGTTTATATCTCATCTGGTCTGATCTGGTTCGGTCTGAGACTTAAAACAATCCAAAAGAAAACATCCTTGGTGCGGAGCATATTATTTTGTTATTCTAATTTAATACAAATAAATAAATAGATAAATAAATAAATAAACAATACAAACATAAATAATACCCCCTCTGTCCTACTTTACCTTCTTATTTTGTTTATTTTTCATATTAGTAAATTTCATATTTCTTTTTTTAAAAGACCCAAAAAATATGTGGTCCACACATTTCACTTTATTATACTCAAATTTCATTCACATATTTACTTTTTCAATCACATTTATCACCTTTCTATTATATTAGTACATGATGACGTAGTGCTGTTACTAAGAAAAATAGCTATATATAATTGATATTAAATTGATAAAATGAGAAAACAATCAATATATATATATATATATATATATATATATATATATATATATATATATATATATATATATATATATATATATATATATATATATATATAAGAGGAACTTTTTAAGAGCATACAAAACGCCGCATAATCCTGCCATGTCATTATATACTCCCTCCGTTTCTTATAACTTTGCCAACTTTTCTTTTTTGATGTCCCATTAACTTTGTCACTTTCTCTTTTAAGTAAAGAATTTGTGGTTCCAATTAATTCTCTCTCCTCTGCACAAACCTCAACCACACAGTTTTTACTTTGTTAATTCACGTGGCAGTCAAACTTGGAAAAATATTGAGGGACGGAGGGAGTATAACAATTATTTACTTATTTTTATACCTTTTGTTTTTATTAGATTCTATTTTTGATTGCATATTGATATGGAAACAAAAATCCTTATAAATCCACCTTAATTAATTTGGTAAGTTTCAAATAAGTAAAATAATTTTTGATTATCAAAGTGAAATTCTAATAACGTTTATTGATATGGAAACTAATTTATATTAGTTTACTACACCGAATTATATAGAAATAAATATGCAAATTAGTTTACTTATTAATTTGACACCTATTACTAAATTAGTAAGCTTCAAATAAGTAAATAATTAAAAATGAAATTAAAAATTATAACCAACATAAAGTATATATATTTTCACAAGTAAATATGTTTAGCTTAGCCAAATAAGTAATTTTTTTGGTTGTTTCTTTATTTTACACCTAAAATTCAAATATGTCTTCACTTTTGAAATAGATTCCTAATCCAAATTAGAAAGTCTTTATAGCTTTACGAATTCCTACTTTTATTTTAATAGAATGTTTTTAATTGGATTGATTTCAGTTCCAGATTAAATCAGATCAGATCAAACTTTAATAATTATAACAACAAGTCACATAAAAAATAGACATCTAATAGACCATATTAATTCATACTAAATCAAACCCGAAATTTTAATTCAATTAAAAACGTTCTTATTAATGAGTAAACTGTAAGATCTAACAATTAAGAAATATAAAATTTTATTATTATTGGGTTCATAACAATTATGTTTACTTGAGATGCTTATGTAGAAGACCAATTTAACTTTTTTTTCCATATATTTTTTTCTTTGTTTCACAAATGGAATATATTTCACATATATTTTTCATGATTCAGAAGATTCCACCTATTTAACCAAAATTGAATCAATTTCAGCAAAATAAGTTAATTCTATTTACTCTGGTATTATCAAACAGATTCTATATTAGACTAAATTTATTTTTCTTTTAAATCACATTATATGTGATCCGAAAGAAATTAAATTTCAAATTAAGTAAATTACAATGCACGGGCTTGAAAGCTGGTAAAAATGATTTAGAATCCAACTTTTATCAATTTGGAATGTGACAACGGTAGTGTGACATACTTGAAAATATGAGGATGGAATATCATAGAAATATGGTAAGGATGGCTGGCATCAAACCCCATCAAGCGCATCATATACTCCGTATAATTTATATGTCCAAAGTCTATTTTCTTCCCATTCCTCTTCTTCCAAAGTCTGTTCTTCCTTCTTCCTCTTGCGGCTCTTCTTCCGGCAGAGATTGTTCTTCTTCTCCAGGTTTGTCTTCTCTTTTCCCAGTTCTTCTTCTCTGCGCGTGCAAACGTTGGCGGATTTTTATTGTATAAAAGTCATAGCTTGTTCGTACTACGTAGTGGACATTGAAAATCATTTTGATTTTTGACAGCTCTCTGTGATTTTTTATCTTTGTCTAATTTTTGATTTCGTACTATCTTTGTCTATTTTGTTTTTCTCATAGAATGGACTCTCTCTTTCAATTCCATCAATAGTCTTTGTCTCCGTTATATTGATGAGATTGGTTATTCATTTGTTTGTACGGAAGCTATATTCAAAGTATACACTGCTTGTATATTTGGGTTTCATTTTTTAAAGCATCAGTTGATCGGAACACCTACAAGTTGGTTGATTCGGACACCACTTGCGATTATTAATAGCATCATGTATTTTATAGTAAATATTAAGTAACAATATATACCATTACATGCAATTATTGATAATTTAACACCTCCGTTACTAAGGTAAGATTATATTTAATACTTACCTTCCCAATACTCTATCCAAGCAAACAGGCCGTTAATTTCTCTGAGGATTAAGAACATCTCCTCCATCATCCCAGTCATAACCACTTCCGAATAAGGAAGCTCAATTTCAACTCCAGCACAAGTGAGGCAGTGAGCCATCTCTCTCTCTCTCTCTCTCTAGACACTGTATATCTTTACATTCCTATATGCAGATAGGTCTGTGTGCGCTGATGTAGAACATGTTATTTTTATCTTCTAGCTTTTTTATGCTCCTTTATTTATTTTTCTTTTATCTTGGTTATATTCTTGTGTTATTGTTATTTTATATTTATGTATCTTTATTTTATTCATTTTATCTTACTTTTTTTTCCTTTTCTTGTCCGCCTTCTCTTTTTGGCATCGATATCATAGATCGATTCATGTTAGCCGACCCCAAATTCTTTTGGGATTAAGGCTTGGATGTTGTTGTTGTTGTACATATTCCGGAAGACTGATCTATTTGTTTTGATTGATAATATTTTTTACAAGAACCGAAGTAGAACACTCTAAATGTAAGGGTGAGCTCACGAATGGAAAATATCTACTTTAGGATATTGGAAAAAATGTTGAATAGATGATCGGGAACTAGTGCTGTAAAGCTGAGAATGAGATCAGAATTCAGAACCCAAAGCTATAATATAAAAAGTGGTAGCGTATAATTTTACTTCATTCTAGCTAAAGTTTGAAGAGTGTCTGTGTGTTTTAACTATTTGGGTGGGGCGAGGAGAGGTGCGGAAAGACGGTCAGTTGAACATTGCAGCACATGATTGTAAACTTGATATTATATTGATTAACAAGCTGCTCCGGGTGGTGCTGTTTTCCTTAGTAATTACTACACGTCTGCTAAACTATTGAGAACACACTTATTAGTGGATTTGCTTTCTCCTAAAAAAATTGGCAGGATTATTTTTGGAGTCATTGAGGCTGATTCCAGATCACATTTCACAATGGCTAATGATGATGATGATTTCACCTTTTGTCAGGTGAGATCTTTGAGTTTATCCTAAAATGGATTTTAGACATTGATGTCATATTAACTTATTTAGTAAACATTTCTCATAATCTCATTATATCAATGTGAAATGTCAAGTGACAAATTGGATTTTCTCTCATTCATTCTCCGCCACCCCTTTCATTAATCAACAGGGTTCTTCTTATGATAGGTTGTTGTTCATAATGACCAAGAGGGCACTGGAGAAGAAAAAGTTGTTCAAGATGTAAGTGGAATCAGAATAAATGATGATCCATCAAATCATGTTGCTTCTAGTGAGAATACTAGTGCTGTTGGCCATGAAAAGTCGTGCCATAATGCTAACTTAAAGAAACAGGAGACTGGTTGCTCTTTGTCTATTAACACTATAGACTCTTCTGAAAAACAAGTGAGTGAAAGTTCCAATCCTGGAGCATCAGAAGGCACTGAGACTTCACTTGAGGCTTTACAGAACCGAATAAATTATGCAAGAAAGCCCGCTCCTCGAGCCAAGGTACCCTTTGAGAAAGGGTATAGCCAGATGGACTGGCTTAGGCTCACAGCGACGCATCCTGACCTTGCTGGTAGGATTCTTCAAGAAATATATTTCATTCCATGCACAGTGATTTTTCATACTTTCTTTCATTCTTCTGGAATACATAGGAGTGCAGTTCCTTGCATTAATGTGAGCGGAAATATCTTGTATGCGTGTTTTTTATTTTCATATTATATAATGAGCAACGTTTATCGTATAATTGCAAATTTGGCAATGTGATGAACCATCTTTAGCAAAGAGCAGACCCTTTCTTATTCTAAAAGGTCGGTCAATGATTTTTCATAGATACTTTCATTCTTTTGGTATACATAGGATTGCAATTCCTTGCTTTAATGTGAGCAGAAATATCGTCTATGCCTGTTTTTTATTTCCATATTTTATTATGAACAATGTTTATCTTATAATTACGCATTTGGCAATGTAATGAACCATCATTAGCAAAGATCATACCCTTTCTTATTCTAAAAGGTCAGTCAAAGATCAGACCCTTTCTTATTCTAAAAGGTCAGTCATATGGGGTTTTTACACAGTCAGAGATCTGTGAGGTTATCTTACGAGAAATAGAATGATAAGAATATTAGTCCCCTTAATACACATACTTGTTTGTTGCAAAGTTTTCTTCCCAACACGTGCTTATAAAGAAAGTGAAATTTTATGGTTGAGGTTGGTGTTAGAAAGGAGAGAAACAATGTCGATTGAACAAAGCTTTGGGACATCATAAAAAGTAAAGTGGGAAGCAAATTGTGGGATAGACAGAGTATCCATCTAGGTTGACCAAATTTACCTGTTCCTGTTTTCCCATCCATTTATACCGTATATGCAGATTAAATCTCCCTTTCCCTCTTTACCCTACTTTTACTATTCAATTTAATCATTTTCTAAGAAGAGCATAGAGACATAAAGTGGAAGGTAGGTTTTAATGTGAGCTTTTTAGGTAAAGTACTAAATGTTTTGGTTAGCTTATCATTCAAATACTTTTCCTTGAACTGTGTGATTTGGTCAACCTAGATTGAAAAATAGGAACAAAGGGTTTGAAATATTTTTTAACAATCAATTATTGTTTAACTATGGTTTGATTCTCAAGTGATTGTTTTTTGGCTCATATAGCCAACCCTAATGATTTAGGACCAAGGCTTGGTTGTTGTTTTTGTTGTTGCATGGATATGATATTCTTTTGAATACTAGTCCCTTAATTCTTAGATTTATTTATAGATTAACAATTTCCAAATGTCTATGGCATTGGTAATTTGGTTTTCAAGGATGTGTGACCTCGGGTGCTTGTTTTGTAAACCTATTATGTCCTCAGGAACAAGGGGGGAGTCAAATCGCAGACTCATAACTATAAATGAAGTTAAGCAGCACCAAAGTGAGGGTTCAATGTGGACTGTTTTGAAAGGCCGTGTCTACAATATTTCACCATACATGAAATTTCACCCTGGAGGTATGCATCTTTCTAGTTTTGCCAATGTTGTAGGCATGTAGCAGTTACAGAATCAACTTCCTTTCATTTACAAATTTCTGCTGCCACCTGTTGCAATTTTTTTGGTGGGTAGATGGGTAGTTTTCTCATTAACATAGGTGTCCTGAATCCTGATAAATTCAACGGATTGCCATCATTAGAATTGGTACCACACAAAAAAGGCGTTTTCTTATTCTGGTATTCAAAACATGTCCTATGCTTGCTCTGAGTATGCTGTATTAATAGTCTTTTATTCTTGAGGCTTGACATCAATACCCATAGCCACAGGTGAAACAATTGTATCTTACACCGATGAAGAGCCCTGCAGTCATTTTTTGTTACATTTAGCCCAAATGTGAAGATACATCGGTTCCTTTTTGTATTTTACCTCAGAAAGAAAAAAAGAGCCTGATGGTTAGAGTTGCTTTCCGGGTGAAACCGTGAGTTAGATAGTTGGTTGGTCGAAATGTTACTTGGTGCCTCGCAGTGAACTTTCCAATGGTTATCACTGCAACAAGCACATGATGTACATTAAGTACCTTTGTTATGAACTTATGATCAGACCACAGGCTTCACTTCTTCCAAATTTCCTTTAAGATTTTCTGATATAGACCAAAGTGTGCATAGATCTGACCAAGAAACTGCCCAAGTAGTCTACCACTAAATCACTTTTTTGCACTCAATTCAGAACTGTAGAGACCATGTAATTTCTAAAATTTCTTTCGTTCTGACTTGTACATGAATTCTTGTTCGCTTTTTCTATGAAATTCAGCAAGAATTTTGTAGCACATTTCATAGTCCCAGTTTTGCATTCTGTTCCTTAAAGTTTCAGCACCGGCAAACCTGTTAGTTTTTTATATGGTTATCATTTAGCAATGTTTAATAACACTGAGTTGATATTTGATTCCCGTGTAATGTTGTCTGTCAGGTGTTGACATGCTGATGAAAGCAGTTGGCAAAGATTGCACATTCTTGTTCAGTATCCTGCTATTATACTCCATGCAATATTAGAATATCTTTACCTGATATGTAACTAGTTAAGTTAGCACTAAGAAGAGCTTTTTTGTTTTGATCACATTCCATTAACACCATGGATTAGTAAACAAATGACAAAAGGGTTTAAAATTAATCCCATAAAAATGATTTCTACATCCCCTGATTTTGTTTATAAATGATCCAAATGCCATAGTGTTGCTTGGGAGTTGACACAAAACATTACATTATACTATTTATTATTGTATTTAGTCTATAGTTGTTGACTGCCTTGGTTTTTACTTCACTTGAAAATGGACTTGTAAGCTTAAAAAACGCATGATTTAGTCACACCTTCACTTTGAGATGATTTGTGATATTTGGTTAGCATAAACGTTAAATTTTGGATTGAGCCTTGTACTAAATAATAGCTTAATAGCCATCTAATTAAATGCCTTCCATTTTTTCTGAAAGTAATCTATTGGAAAAGGGAAACGGACTACTGAGCTTCTGAACCTATATAAGTACTTCATTGATTGTAATAGTGGGGTATGTGAATGCCAAGTAGAGTATGTATAAATTGCAAATATTCACATTACTATTCCATGCTCTCTGATAATGGGAGAATTACTCGCAGTCTCAGACAGTTGTGATCCTTAGTACAACTTTTAGATAAATACCATGCCTGGGTTAATGCAGAATTTTTATTGGAGAAGTGTCTTGTCGGTATTTTAGATGAGAGCCAGTAAAGATTTTTTGTTTCTGTGCTTTGTGATTCAAGAATGATTATCTGCAGAAAGTAGAACCATGTTCAGTAGACAGGCGCTTAAGAACACGTTGGAATAAAGGCCTTAAAAATTGTTTGCCTCATCTGCTGTGGGAATAACACATTGGTTGAAAGATTTCCTATCTGGTTTTAAGATACAAGCCCTTACACTGGGAAATGCTGCTGGCTACTTTTTGGTACTATCACAAACTATAGTAAATCAACAGTTGACCTTGTGGATGTATGGTACAACTATAGCTGCTCTTGGATCATTCTATCATAACTCATAAGTATATCATTTCATGATTATTTTGGCTTGAGTTAACTTTTGTATTGGTGTTATTTTCGGTGCACTGGTGTACTGCATTCTTATCTGTGTCAAGCTAAGGGTTTGATAATGTGGTTAAAGGATATAATAGTGCCTGATAAGAAATGCAGATTAGGAAATGTTTCAAGGACACAAGTTAAATTTGCAATATATGGAAGTTATTCTGCAATGAGGTAAGATTGTGTATGACTTCATATGCTACTGTCAAGGGAATGTGATATTGTTTGTGTTGGGTTCATGTAATCCTGATGCATTAGTAAAAGAACCTGAATATTTGTATCTAGTTGTTTATATATTTATTTATTTAAAATAGTTTTTTTTATCCTTATATATATAAGCATTATTTGCAGCCTTTTTATTTTATCATTTTTATATATATTCATCTTTTTTTTATATTATCTTTTCATAATAGCTTATCTTTTTATCATTATTCCTTCTTTTCCTTTTGGTTGTGATATCATGTATCGATTCATGTTAGCCGACCCCAATATCTTTTGGGACCAAGGCTTGGATGTTGTTGTTGTTGTTGTTGTTGTTTGTAGGATATTATATCCAGTCAAACCTTGTGCGATTAAGATATATCTCCCCTGAATGTTGGATAATGAAGTTTTGATTGATTAGTTGCATATTTTGTAAACGTGGTGCTTTTGATTTCAAGCAACCTGTACTTCATAGTATGCAGTCCTCAAAGCGAGGTGTAAATGAAAAGTTTTGAAGTTCAAACATTCTTATAACCATCACAAACTGGCAGTGCAGTTTTGATGATGATGTATTTAGATCTATGCAACAGGAGGGACTTGGACTTCATCAATAACTGGACCACAGAGACCTCCAGATTTATCCACCCTAGTATGGTAGAAGGAGCTGAAGAATGTTAACCTTGTCCTGATGCCAAATGCTATAAACTGGAAGCTTACGGTCTTGAAGTTTCCCTTTCCTGCAGATGTAAATGGGACTTTGAAGGCATGCTTTCCTGCATATGCTTCAACCATCATATCTCCAAGGCAACCGTTACCTGCATCTCCAACACTGAAGGTAAGTGTGTACTTCTTTTTTGGGACTGTTGGGATGATTTGTGCGATAGCACCCTCTCTCCCTGCTACCAATTCTATGGCTGCCTGACCTGAGGGGACATGGAAGTGAGATCTATCAATATACTTGACCGCTTTTAGCGATTCAATGATCCATCCTGGAAGTGGGGATTCCAAATCTTCTTGTTTGGGAGGAAGTATGATCCCATCTGAAGCATATCTTAAGTGATAGTGAGGGCCCTCCTCAAACCCACTGTTTTTGACCAAGTTGTCTGCAAGATGTCCACATAAATGATCAGAATTTTTATTCCAGCAATGTTCTAAAAAGCGCTAGGCAGGGCTGGACTGGATATAAATTGGTCACGCAAAGGCACCAAGGACAACTTAGGAATTAGGATTAGTTTGGGTGGACGTCTTTGGAGGGGACTGGGGAGGGGTATGGATGGCTATTTCCATATCTGAATGAATAATGATAGGGAGACATTAAATATGTGCATTTTCAGAAGTCCCATTGGGTGATTATCCCATATCTAATTTTTAGTCACCCAATGAATGTTGTCACACAGTAATGTCACCACAAGGTGTCCAAATATAATTTCCCCCAATCGAGAATTTAACAACGCAAACTGACCCTTAGTCGGGGGGGGGGGGGGGGGGGGGGCATCGGGAAAACGGTTGATTAAGGGACGAAGAAATAGTTGAAAAGAGAGCAGTACTTGTAGTGAGCAGGGGAGGCAAAAGTTCCTTGATAGCAACAGTATGTATAAGCGGTCCACAAGCAGGATCTTCTTGCATTCCAGGATTGTGTAAGGTCACCTTAGCAAAGTCAGAAGTTGCTCTGAAGGCCCAAGCATAAACATCACTGCCATTGGTACTATACAGACTCTTCATATGAATGTCCCCTAATGCAGGTGGCACGGACACCCTCAGCACCTCTTCTTGCACACAGCTTCTTGACGCTGCAAATGTGAGTGCATACACAGTTCCTTTCTTCACATGGATTCTCTGAGAAATAGATGCCTCATGCACAAGCCTAATAGCATGGATGCCGTTCAACGCCAGAAAGTACTTCCCGCCCGAGATGTACTCCACAGGACCAGAGGTTTCCCACTTTGGTTGAAAACCTATACATTTTAAAAATATTTAGTGTGTGGCGGGGGGGACTGTAGATGAGAGATTACAGTATGATACATTCCTTACCTTCAAGAGTATCTTCTCTAAGAGCAGAGGCCGTGAAGAGTAAAGATAAAAGGAGCGCAAGATAAACCATCTCTGCCAAGCTATTGCTGCAGCACCTAAGATAGAAAGGATGGGGGATAGCAGTAGGGCTTCATTCTATTTCCACACATTTATAATTCTTTAGGGAGGAGAGAGATTGAAAGATTTGGAAGCGGAAGGAAACAAGAACATAATGAACCACCCTGGCTCTTCCATTATTTTCTTTTTGTTTGTCTACAAATAGTTCCTTATTATTTTATCTGGAAAACCGACCACCTTTTCTGTATAATCCATTCTGCACCATTTCTATCTCAATCCATTATTTACTTGGAACAGCCGGTGATTGGCTGTTAATAATATATTAATATATGTGTGTAAAATATATCTTAATAAATAAAGTATATTAACGAGGACGAGTCCTGCTCCGGAAACTCTTGTGGGTACCTTGATTATTTACCTGAAAACCGGTGAGAGTCGTATTAATATTATAAATACATTAACAATTTTGATAGTCGTGAAAAAATCAAGTTTTTTTGGGCCCGGCGGCCTAGTGGACAATCCGGCTCACTCTTACAGGCAGATATGGACATATGAGGTGACCTATTTCTTGCAAGTGGTGCCTGCTCCGTCGCACGCAGATTGTTTTTTAAAGGGAATTTTCACAAATAGACAAAAAGTGGGAGCCTTTGCGAGTAAATGAAAATGAAAATGATAGAAACAAAAAGTGGAAACAATATCACTTTTATCACCTCTTAAAACTTTTTTCAAAAAGAGGTTGCCCACTTGCCCGTAGTTTTTCTTTTCAAAAATGGACCTTGAGCACGTAACTAACGTAAGCCTAAAACCGACGCTAGAACATAACTAAATTAGGACCTGCTTCTTTCATTAAGAAACCCCAAGATGGCTGAAATTGTGCAGGATCTTGGCACGTTCGTCCCTGTGAGCTTGCTTCCTGCATCCTGTCTAGGGGTGGATTCGGACCGGGTCCGGGTCAGGTCTAGGCCCAGGCGGGCCGCCGTTTCTGAATAGGTGGGCCCGAGACCGGCCTGGGTAGCCACCGGGTCCGGTCCGGGCCTCGGGTCAATTTTTTTTTCCATTTCCTAATTAACCCCCCTCCCACCCCCAACCCCCCAAACCACCCCCAAATGGCCCAAAATACCCAGCCCAACCTGAAAAGTTAAAAAAAAATAAAAAAAAAATAATTAAAAAGCCCAGGACCGGGCTCGAACCGGCCGAGCCGGTTCGGCTTTTGGGTGACCCGAGCCCGCACCGAGAACCCCCGGGCCATCAGGCTGGGCCGGTTCAGCACAGTGCCGGTTTCGGGTCGGGCCACCCGGCCCGAGTCCACCCCTGATCCCGCCAGGATCTTGGCTTTCTGTCAAATAGTAGAGACGTTCGTCCCCATGAGTTTGCCTCCTGCTTCCTGCTAGGATCTTGGCTTCCTGCTAAGGAGTGGGGACGTTCGTCCCCATGAGCTTGCCTCCTGCTTCCCGTCAGGATCTTGGCTTCCTGCCAAGGGGTGGGGACGTTCGTCCCAATGAGCTTGCCTCCTGCCTCCCGCCAGGATCTTGGCTTCCTGCCAAGGAGTGGGGACGTTCATCCCCATGAGCTTGCCTCCTGGGTCCTGCCTGCTCCAAAGGTCAAGGTTCTGTACGTACGCCTTTCAATTGGGCCTTGATGGCCTGTTGGGGACGTACATCCTTGGAGACGTTCGTATTGCTCTTAGCCGATGCTCCTGATGTGACGGTGGCTTCCTGCGTAGAAAAGAATGAAAATATGGAAATAGGAAACAGGAAGGAGGGGCGGGCATAAATCCAGTCTAAAAGTGAAATAAAAACCCAATATTGGAAAGAGAAAAGTTAAAAATGAAAAGAAAGATTAGTTGGGCCTGATATCTTCCACCCAAAAGTAGATTATACGGGTATTTTATACGGGTATCTTACATATACTGTTTGTATATGTAATTTTGAGGTGAAACTTGGCCCTTCTAAGTATTAATTTTAGATTCACTTCTTTTATTTTTACTTTATGAAAAGAACAAGAACTTATGCTTACAAACAGTATATGTTGATTTTTAAAAACCTCTGCAATACCTCATTTTAACGTAGTGACCTAGCTTAACATCAAACAATTTTTTTTGCAATTCTTTCTAACCTATTATAGTGCACGTACGTTTACTTAAATCCATCCAATCTAATATATATCTTAAATTTGACGTATCTAATTTAATTTACATTTATTCAAATTCACTTTGGCCTTGTTTGACAATCGGATGTTAGGATGTTTTTACTTGAACCAAAATTTACTGTTCTGGTCTGAAGTCTGGTATGGTATGATAAATGTTTGGTCTCTATGTATTTTATAATTGTCTAAGTCTGATATGGTCTAGTCTGGACTGAAACAGTCCAAATAAAACATCCTTAGTTGTTCGTCCAATCTAATATTTATCTTAAATTCATCGGGTCTAATTACATTCACTTTTCCGAAATTCATTTTGGCATTGTTTGGCAATCGGTTGTTAGCTGGTTGTATTAGCGCTTTCTTAACAACTGGTTGTGTTAGTGGTTTCTTAACAGCTGATTGTGTATCTGTTGTGACTGACTAATTATGCCAGTTGATTATAAATAATTATTTGGTAACATTGGTTGTTCCAAAATGGCCGATAGTGTGTAAAAAAACATATAAGTGCATGAAAGTACTTATTGTATATTATTATCAACAATGAACATGTTATAACTATAACTATTGTTACTTCACATATATAAATCATTCATATAAACCTGAAACATTAAATTAATTCAAGATAGTGGGCATTACTAACAATATGGTACCATGGATCACAGTCATGACCCAAGATTGAATTAAAGCAAAGTCCATCAACGGAATCAGCCAATTAATCGGGATTAATGATAAATAACAGCCGCTGGGCCTAATTAGGAATCCAACCCGCAAAAGGAACCCACAACCAGGCCGGGCTGGATAGCAGACCTCGAGCTTGAGCGAAGTTCTACCGAGGTCGGACTCTTCTTAGGGTTTATGTGGCAGACTATCATTCGTGCATAGCTATCTGGCAGCGGAAGGAAATAACAGAAAGAACGCGGACCTGAAGGAAACAATGATTGCACAACGTTCGAGACATTACATGACTCTATTGTAATTAATTGCATTAAATGTATCGGTTTCCTCCTAGAATACTAGAACCTAAGGTCTATAAATACTTCCTGTACACATCCTACCAAGGATCCGGAATTCAGGAATACTAATACTACCTTACACTGCCTAAATTTCATCTCCTCTCGTAGATTAGCTCTCGTAGTTGGATTAAACTCCATCATTTGGTGCTCTCGTTGAGAGATCGATTTACGACGACGATGGTTGGATCACACAGTCACAACCGTGTTGGCAGCAATCAAGGTGGTGCTCGAATGGAGCAGGTTACGTTGTGATTGAAGACGAAGGATCTTGTTCGCGGCAGAGTGATTTCCGAAGAAGGAATGACAACATGGTGACTCAAGGTGACTTGAGGAACCACCTACAAGGTGCGGGGAAATCCAAGCGTCTTGCGACACGCCCGCCATAGTTCCAAACGCTAGCTACTGGGAATGTCATCCCAAGCGTGGATCCGACGCAAGCTTTGGCGAGTTTGGCAACATTTCAGAGGACTGTGGAGACCTTGACCACTGCCTTCCAAGGAATTGTTCCCAACACCAACGAGAGACCTCTTTCCCCACGTCGGGTTCCATATGTGCCCCAATGGGAGGAGGAAATGTCTGCGCAGCGCCAGAGGAATTCACCTCTGGCAAGGTCTCAGTGGTCTCATCATTCCATACAGACCCCGAGGGCTTCGGTGATGGACATGATTGGAGGACGGAGAGTGTCTGTGCATGACAGGCTCTCCTCCAGGGTGGAGCGAAGTGATGAAGTATCATCTGCAGCCATTTCTTCCCACCGTCGCAGTGCGCATGGGGGAGATCTCAAAGACGAGATCAACGAACATCGGTGAGCCCATAGAGATCTCGCTTCCCCACCTCGTGTCTAGGCTAGCCAGGACAACGACGACCTCATAAGGTGACTTGACAAGCTCAAGAGGGCGATGGATGGCATGATCAACCTCAATCATGATATGAGGATTCACGAGCCATTCATCCGTCAGATCATGGATGCCTCACTGCCACAGGGGTACAAGCCTTGCAATATTGAGGCCTACCGGGGAAAGACCGACCCCCAGCACCATGTCTCTAAGTACATGACCTACATTGTGATGATGGGGTACAACGATGCAATCAGGTGCAAAGGATTCTCAGTTACATTAGACGGCAGAGCATCTGCTGCTTATCCTCAATGCAACAGGAAGGTGGGAAATGCAAACATGACAATTGTTGACGACCTCAAAAAGAAGCAAGAGTCCATGGGAACGACTTGGGTGGATGAACTAAATAACATACTCTGGGAATATCGGACAACCCCACGAAAAGCCACTAGTGAGACCCCTTGATGGAGTATATGGGCCAGGGACCCCCGGCCCATAGACTCCCACTACTACAACAAAGGCCCAATAAGCCCAGGAAGCACAGCAGGCCCAAATCACAGTGCCCCATGTGCCAAGCAGCCCACGACTTACACTTGGGTGCCTTCGGCCCCCATGGCCGAAGGCTTATAAACTTACAGTACATCTGCTTTTAAGCACTCGAAGTGTCTGGGAGAAAATGGCGAAAACAGTAGCCTTCGGCAACTAGAGCCCTCGGCACTCTGAGGCCCTCGGTACGCAGAGCCTTCGGACTGTCATCTACAGACGAAGGCATCCTCCTCGGCAGAATCTTCCAATCACATGCGCTAGATCACCGTACCAAGTACAGACGTCACGTCCAACCACCGCATTTAATGCGGCCACATGCGAATGCCAGTGCCACCCCGATTGAGGTGACCCCTCGACCATCAGAATGCTGACACGTGTCCTTATCTAGCATTTATTGCTGCTATAAATAGCACCCCTTTCCCTATTTGTAAACCACGCTGAATTCAGACTGAATACTCGCTCTCTCTCTCTTACTTATTTGCTCTGACTTCTCTCTAAGTTACTCCCCGCAGTAACCCCTCGGATAAGCTACCTCTCAGGTACACTATCCATCATTTGGTGCTCTCGTTGAGAGCTCGAACAATCAAGTAAGAAACCCTCCCCTTCACTCAAAACACCTACCAAGATGGGAAGAACCACCCGTGCTCAGTCCAAGAACCTTGAGGACAACAACCTGGCCCTCGGTGAAGTCAATGCCCCCGGAGCCTCTAACAAGGCTCCCGAGGGCAGGGTCATCACTGAGTTGGAATAGGCTGTTGTTGACCTGCGCCTTCAGCTCCAGCAAAATGCTCCTGATGCCCGCCTTGGCATCGAAACCCGAAGGAGGGGCCGAAGCGAAAATCAAGTGAGCCCTCCGGTTCTCACTATTGACATACAGTCGGCATTCTCTGCCTTCATCCAAACACTCACTCAAAACCCAGGTGCCTTCGACACTCTGGTGCCCCTTCAACCGCAAATCGGGAAGAACACTGTTCTTCTCCCACATCCACCCCCTTTCGTGAACCCTACCCCTCGGGCGGAGAACGACGAAGAGGTCGTAGCTCAAGACACCGCCTCCCAGGAAGTCCAATCCCAGGACCAACGCGGTGCGAACAAAGAAAGGCCTCAGCCCTCGAGAGGCTCGGAGGAGCGCAAGACCGCCTCGGGGTCCAAGACCGCCTCGGTGGAAAGGCGTCCCAAAGACCCCAAGAGAGCGGGGGATCCGTCTAAAGGGCAGACGAGAGGCATCCCCATCATGACAAAGGCAAGGCACCACTTCATGTCGATGATGCAAGGCATCAAATCAACCAGGCCCACTCGGCCCATGTTCGTTCGCAGGGGCGGAGGCCCTCCCGAAGGATCCTAGGGATGAGATTATTGCGACCCTCCAGCACCGTCTTGATGAAATGGAGGCCCATCGAGCACATACCGCTGTCACCACCCCTCATCCAGATCCCAAATATGAGGCCATGATGGCCAAAATGGAGGAGATGCAAAAGAGAATAGCCGAGGGCTCCGGGGAACCCGTCATCCAACTCCGGACTAGGACGCCATTTACCCCAAGGGTATTGGCGGCCCGAATTCCGGAAAAATACTGGGGGCAACCCATCAGGCCCTATGAGGGAAAAACAGACCCTCGGGAGCATTACAGCCGATATCAAAACAGTATGATGATGGTGGGGACATCGGACGAATATTTGTGTCGTTGGTTCCTCTCCACTTTAGAGGGACCAGCGTACGAATGGTTCAAATGATTGCCCGAAGGCTACATCGATTCATGGCAAGAACTCGCCCAACGCTTCTTGACGCAGTTTGCAGGGAGGCGCCGGTCAAGGAAACAGTTCTCCCACTTGCTGACGGTGAGACAAAAGAAAGAGGAGACCCTTTGGGACTTCTTGGAACGCTGGAGAATGGAGGCTGATAAAGTCGACGGCGCTGACGATGGGACCCTCCTTGCCCTACTCCAAACAGTCCTCCGCCCCGGGAACTTTTCAAGGAGCCTCATCATCGAACCTCCCCGCGATTACATAAGGTCTCTACAGCGGGGGGGGGGGGGGGGTACGCCGAGGCCGAGGAGGTGGAAAAATGCCATCACAACCCTTATCAGCAACGCCCTCAGCCATATGACAAAGGCAACCAGGGGCCGAGGCTCCCCCAAATCAATACAAAGGTTCGGCACCCCCCAGTGATCGCCCCCGGCATGGCCAAGCCAAACTCGGGGGAGGTTACAAGGGAAACCCGAAGGCTTGGGCCCAGCCCATTCTCTTGGAGCACCCTCGGACGCCCTTGACACACACCGTCAGTGTCATCCTAGACTTCGCTGAGGAGAGGAGCCTAGTGGAGCGCGACTCTCGTGTGCCCCTAGAGGTATATGCCATCAACCCCAATTATCCTTAATGTCGATTCCATCACAACCAAGGGCACAGTACCGACGATTCCCATCAGCTGAAGACAGCCATTGAGAGGTTGATACAGGCAGGCCACCTGTCCCAATTCATCAGAGGCCCTCCGCCTCAGGGGACCCCTCACTACCAGGGGCCCCCTAAGAAAGCAAATGTTTGGGTCAACCCAAACACCATCCCCCTCGGTGACCCGAAGGGTAAGAAAAGGGAGATTGGGAACCTTGACGAGGAGGAGTACCCTCATTACCAAGAGAAGAAACGCCACATCCTCATGATCACCGATGGCAATACAGGGGGGACTCCACCAGCCAGCGGAAGAAGTGGGCTCAATCGCTATACATGGGGGAAGTCACTCATATGCCCCCGGTAAAGCGGCTGAGGGAGGAGCCCATCGCATTCACAAACGCCGATCTCCCCCCTACTTCCTCTCCTCACAGGGATGCTTTGGTGATCCAAAGCGAAATAAACAACACCATCATTCATCGAACCTACATTGACACGGGCAGCTCCGTCAATGTAATGTACCTCAGCACATTCAGAGATCTGCATCTGGAGAGGGGGTCCCTTCGGCCCATAAAGACCCCTCTTGCCGGCTTCACCGGAAACACCATTGATTCTGAGGGGGTCATAACCCTCCCGGTACTATTCGGCGACGGGCTCCATAGAGCCAAGCTCGAAGTGGATTTCGTCTTCGTCAACATCGACTGCGCCCGCAACATCATCCTCGACAGACCAGCCCTCGAGGACCTCGAAGCCATCATCTCCATGAGGCATCTGTGCCTCAAGTTCCCCGCCGAAGGAGGCATCGGTTACTCAAGGGGGAATCAAAAACTTGCCCGCGCTTGCTACCTTCAAGTAAAGAAGAAGGTTAGTAAGACCAAGTTCCGTGTTGACACCATCACAGGAACCGTGGAGGAAGAAGAGAAGAGGCCGAGGGCTGAACCCGCCGAGGAAGTAGAAGACTTCGCGCTCGATCCGGCCAAGCCGGAAAGAGTCGTGAAGATTGGAGCCAAGCTCCCTGAAGATTTGAAGACCGGCATCACAGATGCCCTCCGCGCCTACTCCATTGTTTTTGCATGGGGGCCGGAGGATATGCCCGGGATCAGCCGAAGGGTCATCACCCACCGCCTCTCGGTGGACCCTACGGTCAAACCTGTACAACAGTGAAGAAGGCCCCTCTCGGCCGAGAGGAGGGATTTTGTGAAGAAGGAGGTTGCCATGCTCCTCTCCATCAAGCACGTCAAGGAGGTGAAATACCCCTCATGGATGGCGAACGTAGTCCTCGCACAAAAGCCACCCACCTTCCGCATGTGCATGGACTACACGAATCTCAATAAGGTGTGCCCTATGGTCCCTTTCCCTCTGCCGAACATCGATCAACTGGTGGATGAGACCGCGGGGTGCGAAATCATGTCATTCCTCGACGCATTCCGCGGATATCATCACATTTTTATGCATGAGGGAGACGCAGAAAAAACAGCCTTCATGACTCCCGAGGGCATATTCTGCTATCTTGTCATGGCCTTTGGCCTCAAGAACTCAGGCGCCACTTACACCCGGATGGTGGCCAGAGTCTTTCAGGTCGTCCTAGGGTGCACCATGGAGGCCTATGTCGACGACATGATTATCAAAAGCAAGCAATCAGCAAACCATGCTGACGACCTTAGGGAGATCTTCGCCATCATGCAAAAGTTCAACCTTCGGCTAAACCCGAAGAAATGCACCTTCAGCGTGCAAGGAGGCAAATTCATAGGCTACATGGTGAGCCGAAGGGGTATCGAGGCCAACCCCGAGAAAATACAGTCCATCCTCAACATGGAGCCCCCACACAACGTGAAGGAGGTCCCACGGTTGACGGGCCGCCTGGCAGCCCTCAACCGCTTCCTATCCAAATCGGCGGAGAGGTCTTTACCCTTCTTCCAGATCATGAGGAAGACCACCAGCTTCTAATGGACTTCAGAATGCCAGGAGGCCTTCGACGAACTAAAACGGTATTTATCTTCACCCCTTGTGCTCTCCAAACCTGAGGTAGGGGAAACTCTATACCTTTACCTTGGCGTCAGCCCGACTGCCATCAGCTCAGTGCTCATCCGGGAGGAAGATGGCATCCAACATGCCATCTTCTATGTTAGCAAGACCCTCAGGGAGGCCGAACTCAGATACTCTACTGTGGAAAAAACAGTGTTGGCCGTTGTCTGGACCGTCAAGAAACTAGGCCACTACTTTCCAAGCTCATCCGGTCCAGGTCCTCACACATCAACCCCTCGACGCCCTCATGAGGAGTCCCACCAGCTCCTCCCGGATGGTAAAATGGGCCATCTTCCTCAGCCAATACAACATTGACATCCGTCTGAGGCCTGCCATAAAGGGCCAAGCCCTGGCGGACTTCGTGACGGAGTGCACAGCCAGATCAGTGATACATGAGGAGCCCTCGGCACCTTCGGACGAGTGGTGGACCCTCTATACCGATGGCTCCTCAGCCACCAAAGCATGTGGGGGAGGAGTAGTTCTCATTACTCCCGAAGGCTTCCGGGCCTACTATGCCATCCGCTTCTCCTTCAAAGTCTCCAACAACGAAGCGGAATATGAGGCCCTCCTATGTGGCCTTCGGCTGGCAGCAAATATGAAGGCCAGAATGATCCACGTCAAATGTGACTCCAAGCTTGTTGTGGGCCAAATCTCCGGGGAGTATGAGGCCAAGGAAGGGAGGATGAAACAATACAAGGAGGCGGCTAAAGAATTGCTCAAGGTATTTGAGGCAAACTCTCTCACCCAAATACCGAGGGCTCAAAATTCTGAGGTCGATATTTTATCAAAACTCTCGGATGAATCCCCCGAGCACCTCTCTAAATTTGCAAGGATAGAAGAACTCAACCTCTCAAGCATACACGCCAGCCCCATCATGCAAATTCAACAAAGGCTGGAGGATTGGATCTCAGATATCATTACCTTCATCTCCACAGGGCGACTGCCCGAGGACGAGGCCCGCGCAAAACTAGCAAAGCTGAGGGCACCCAGCTACACCATCGAAGATGGAAGGCTTTACGAATGATCCTACAACGACACACTACTCTGATGCCTTCATCAAGACGAAGCTGAAGTCACCATGGAAGAAGTGCACAGTGGCACTTGCTCAGCTCACCAGGGACCCTTCTCCATGTCTCGAAGGCTCATAGTGCAGGGCTATTTCTGGTCAACAATGGCTCGGGATTGCGCGGATCTCTCTCGAAGGTGCACCGCCTGTCAACACTTTCAGAAGGCCCCCGACAGGCTAGCGGTCAACTATGCCCCCATCAGCACATCTATACCCTTCGCTAGATGGGGCATAGACCTTGTGGGCCCTCTGTCGAGGGGTACCTCCAACAACAGGTACATCATCGTCGCCATTGACTACTTCACCAAGTGGGTGGAGGCTGAGCCCCTTGCCAGCATCACCGAAGCCAGATGCCGCCACTTTGTCCTCAAAAACATCCTCACAAGGTTCGGTGTCCCTCAGCAAATCATCTCCGACAACGGGACTCAATTTGAGGCAACCCCCTTCTGTGCCCTCCTTGAGGCATGGGGCATTAAACATACCTTCTAATCTGTTGCCTACCCTCAGGGCAACGGCTAAGTGGAGAACGCGAACCGGACTTTGCTTGAGGGCCTAAAGAAGAAGCTAGAAGCCGAGGGGGGGGGGCTGGGTAGAAGAACTCCACAACATCTTATGGGCCTACTGCACCACCCCTCGGTGAGCAACAGGTGAAACACCCTTCTCCCTTTGCTACGGGTTCGAGGCTAAAGCTCCCACGGAGGTGGCCCTTCCTACCCGAAGGGTAGCCCAATATGATCCCGAAGTCAACGACGCCAACATGGCCATCAACCTTCACCTCATTTCAGAACGCCGAGAGCAAGCCTTCTTGCGAGCGGAAAACTACCGAAGGCAAGTCAAAAGCTACATCGACGCCAAAGTCCGCTCTCGAGAATTCCAAGTAGGGGACTACGTCTTACGACGAAGGGAAGCAAGCCAGCCAACTGAGGGAGGCAAAATGGCGCCCAAGTTTGAAGGCTCTTACATTGTGACAACTATCATCAAACCAGGGACTTACAAACTAAAACGCCTTAATGGAACCGAGGTCCCTCGATATTGGAATGTACACCACCTAGTTAAATTTTATCAGTAATGTTAGAGCGGCCGAGCCCTCATAATGAATTAATGTATTATTCTACGGCCCAAGGCATTCAATTTTTGAAGAATGAAGACATGTTGAAGACATCAAATACAGGACGCTCATGAGCGGCCAAGCCGTCATACAAGCCCCCGGCCCAAGGCCTTATCACAAACAAGACCCTTCGGCACCAAGTGTCGAGGGTAGACACCCCAATCACCTGCGACAAATGAAGAAAACACCAAGTGTTTTTAAAGAAGACCCCTTGGTACCAAGTATCGGGGGCATACGCGGAGATAAACACCAAGTGTTATCTTTAAAGTCGTACCCCTCGAGGACGCATTTACACCGAAGGCACCACCTATCGGTGTCGGCAGCACGTAGTGCCCCCGGCCATTTGCAACCAGTGTGCAAATGAAAACCCTTCCTTGAAACGCTTTCCGCATCATTACCCCAAGGGAATGACAGACAACTAATATGCCCAGGATTCGACTTTCAAAAACGGAACGCTTTCCACGCCATTACCCCAAGGGAATGGCGGGCATGTGATAAGACGCCCAGGATTCGACTTCCAAAATGAAATGCTCCCCGCGCCATTACCCCAAGGGTATGGCAGGCCACAGACTATGTCTCGCACCGAGGGGACGACTTTCAAAACTGAGGCGCTTTCCGTGCCGTCCCCCAAGGGGAGGCAGGCTACAGACTATGTCTTATGCCAAGGAAACGACCCTCGATCCCCTCGGAACTCGGAAGGTTAACCCGAGGGGGGAGCTAATGGTGTATATTGTTGCCTTCCGATAGGCCAAGCCTTACCGATAAACCAAGTTTCTTGAAGCCTTCCCTTCGCTACCAAAAAAAATGGAGTGAAGGGAAGTAGACTCAATGAGCAATCAATGGGTACAACACTCCATGACAGAATGCCCTTCGGCATTACAAGACAATACAGGTCATACCGAGCCCCCCCCCCCCCCCCCCCCCCCGGGAACACCTCCGTTACCAAACTGCGGCTAAATCCACAACCGGTTTGCCTCCCGAAGGCAAACAGGTTTGCCTCCCAAAGGGTTTGAAGGGATTAAAGTCAAAACGGCATCAGTCTCCGAGATTTCTACTAACACCGAAGGCTCCAATCCCACACCAGGGTTAAAGCTTCCTAAGTCCAAGCAACAATTGCTCCCGGCATTTCACTAAACACCGAGGGAATACTCCCAAGCATTGCCCGAGGGCATTTGACTTTATCATGCTATGGTTGGGCTACAAATTTCCTATGTCCACACTTTGGGACCTACCAAATCCGAAGGCTCAGGAGAAATACCCACGTTACCGGAGTCCAATACTCACATGTCAAGGGAAATTATTCTAAGTCCACAAAGGTGGATGCCCCCGGGACCACTACCCTTGGCTGAGGAAAACTTTGCCTAAGGCTACTACAAACCGAGGGCACATGTGGCAAAGGCCACCCATTCACACAACAGTTACTCCGAGGGCTTAGTGACAAGCAACACTGGAAAAAATTTCTAAGTCCTAAAGGCCTGGCCCTCGGTCAAATTTTTATGCAATCCAGGGGGGCCTAATAACCGAAGGCCACATGGTGCACATCACTTGGAAAAACTTTCTAAGTCCTAAAAAGGTTGCCCCTCGGTCAACTCGTGACAACTACCCAAGTTCAGAGGGAAGCATCCACCGAGGGCCCAGTACTGGACAAACACTTTGAAAATTTTCCTAAGTCCTAAATGGCTGATAACTCAAACATCCGAATACGAAGGCAGTCATCCACAAGAAAAATATGGAGGCATTCATTCACGACAACAAAAGATGACATACACTCATGTACGAGGGAAAACAAAGCAGACAAGGAAAGAAGGGAATGCATTCATTCATCCGAAGGGCAGAAAGTAATAAAATTAATGGGCCCGAAGGCAGGCATACGTTCACAACGGGACTCAATTTGAGGCAGCCTCCTTCTGTGCCCTCCTTGAGGCATGGGGCATTAAACATACCTTCTCATCTGATGCCTACCCTCAGGGCAATGGCCAAATGGAGAACGTGAACCGGACTTTTCTTGAGGGCCTAAAGAAGAAGCTAGAAGCCGAAGGGGGAGGCTGGGTAGAAGAACTCCACAACATCTTATGGTCCTACCGCACCACCCCTCGGTGAGCAACAGGTTAAACACCCTTCTCCCTTTGCTACGGGTTCGAGGCTAAAGCTCCCACGGAGGTGACCCTTCCTACCTGAAGGATAGCCTAATATGATCCCGAAGTCAACGACGCCAACATGGCCATCGATCTTCACCTCATTTCAGAACGTCGAGAGCAAGCCTTCTAGTGAGCGGAAAACTACCGAAGGCAAGTCAAAAGCTACATCGACGCCAAGGTCCGCTTTCAAGAATTCCAAGTAGGGGACTACGTCTTATGACGAATGGAAGCAAGCCAGCCAGCCGAGGGAGGCAAAATGGCACCCAAGTTCGAAGGCCCTTACATTGTGACAGCTATCATCAAACCAGGGACTTACAAACTAAAACGCCCCAATGGAACCGAGGTCCTTCGACATTGGAATGTACACCACCTAGTTAAATTTTATCAGTAATGTTAGAGCGGCCGAGCCCTCATAACGAATGAATGTCTTATTCTACGGCCCAAGGCCTTCAATTTTTGAAGAATGAAGACATGTTGAAGACATCAAGTACAGGACGCTCATGAGCGGCCAAGCCCTCATACAAGCCCTCGGCCCAAGGCCTTATCACAAACAAGACCCTTCGGCATCAAGTGCCGAGGGTAGACACCCCAATCACCTGCGACAAATGAAGAAAACACCAAGTGTTTTTAAAGAAGACCCCTCAGTACCAAGTACTGGAGGCCATACGTGGAGATAAACACCAAGTGTTATCTTTAAAGCTGTACCCCTCGAGGACGCATTTACACCGAAGGCGCCACCTATCGGTGCTAGCAGCACGTAGTGCCCCCGGCCATTTGCAACCAGTGTGCAAATGAAACGTTTTCTGCGTCATTACCCCAAGGGAATGACACGCAACTAATATGCCCAGGATTCGACTTTCAAAAACGGAACGCTTTCCGCGCCATTACCCCAAGGGAATGGCGGGCATCTGATAAGACGCCCAGGATTCGACTTCCAAAACGAAACGCTCCCCGCGCCATTACCCCAAGGGTATGGTAGGCCACAGACTATGTCTCGCGCCGAGGGGACGACTTTCAAAACTGAGGCACTTTCGTGCTATCCCCCAAGGGGAGGCAGTCTACAGACTATGTCTTATGCCACGAAAATGACTCTCGATCCCCTCGGAACTCGGAAGGTTAACCCGAGGGAGGAGCTAATGGTGTATACTGTTGCCTCCCGATAGGCCAAGCCTTACCAAGAAACCAAGTTTCTTGAAGCCTTCCCTTCGTTACCAAAAAAAATGGAGTGAAGGGGAGTAGACTCAATGAGCAATCAATGGGTACAACACTCCATGTCAGAACGCCCTTCGGCGTTACAAGAAAATACAGTTATACTGGTCATACCGAAGGCTCCCCCGGGAACACCTCCGTTACCAAAATGCGGCTAAATCCACAACCGGTTTGCCTCCCGAAGGCACACAGGTTTGCCTCCCAAAGGGTTTGAAGGGATTAAAGTCAAAATTACATCAGTCTCCGCGATTTCTACTAACATCGAAGGCTCCAATCCCACACAAGGGTTAAAGCTTCCTAAGTCCAAGCAACAATTGCTCCCGACATTTCACTAAACACTGAGGGAATACTCCCAAGCATTGCCCGAGGGCATTCGAATTCATCATGCTATGGTTGGACTACAAATTTCCTAAGTCCACACTTTGGGACCTACCAAATCCGAAGGCTCAGGGGAAATACCCACGTTACCGGAGTCCAATACTCACAGGTCAAGGGAAATTATTCTAAGTCCACAAAGGTGGATGCCCACGGGACCACTACCCTTGGCTGAGGAAAACTTTGCCTAAGGCTACTACAAACCGAGGGCACATGTGGCGAAGGCCACCCATTCACACAACAGTTACCCCGAGGGCTTAGTGACAAGCAACACTGGAAAAAAAATTCTAAGTCTTAAAGGCCTGGCCCTCGGTCAAATTTTTATGCAATCCAGGGGGGCCTAATAACCGAAGGCCACATGGTGCACATCACTTGGAAAAACTTTCTAAGTCCTAAAAAGGTTGCCCCTCGGTCAACTCGTGACGGCTACCCAAGTTCAGAGGGAAGCATCCACTGAGGGCCCAGTACTGGACAAACACTTTGAAAATTTTCCTAAGTCCTAAATGGCTGACAACTCAAACATCCGAATACGAAGGCAGTCATCCACAAGAAAAATATGGAGGCATTCATTCACGACAACAAAAGACGACATACACTCATGTACGAGGGAAAACAAAGCAGACAAGGAAAGAAGGGAATGAATTCATTCATCCGAAAGGGAGAAAGTAATAAAATTAATGGGCCCGAAGGCAGGCATACGTTCACAAAACGAAGAGTAAATTGTTGTGACCAGGCCGAAGCCGAAAGCTACATGATGTATTTTACATTACATGATTCGAAAAATGTCCAAGTACAAATCAAATATCAGCAGTTGCAGCATCACCCCCTTCAGCAGCTTTGGAGGCGGCGTCGCTTTGGCCTCATCTTCATCACCACCGAAGCCACATTCCCTCAGGGTCTCAGAATCTTCTAGCACCGGCCTCTCTTCGCCTTCGGGGAGGGGGACCCTGACGTCTGGCTGCCGAGGGGGAAGGCCATAGGTCTTCGGCTTGAAGTCCACCGGGGACACGTTGAAGTGATGGTCCAGCTTCCGGTAGATGAGACGTTGAGTGAAGAACTCCCCACCCTGGTAGTAAGAGTCGCCCCTCTCCGCCAGCCACATATTGCTGGGACCTCCGACCCAGGCATCTACCTTCTTCTCCACAACCGAGGACACCCAATCTTTCTTGTCCTCGACCATCCAGCCCCCGGTCATGAATGCCTCCATAGCAGCTTTCTAAGCCTTGGCCACCTCCTCGACCTTTGCCCTCTCAGCCTCCTCAGCAGCAACATGGGCGGCCTCAGCAGCTGCTTCCCCAGCCTCAGCCAGGCCCTTGCTCTTGCCTTCGGCCTTTGCAGTCAGCACCCGCTGCTCCATGCTCTCGGTGGCCAGGCGAAGAGACTCCTCGGCATCAGCCAGCTTCTTTCTCAGGCTAGCAGCTTCCTCCTCAGCAGCGCCCCTGGCCTCCACCATATGATCGACCATCCGGAGATACTCACACAGTCCCATGAAGGTCTGCAGCAGTACAAGCGTAAGGGGTCAGACACAGTACATACATTACCCCCCGTAAGCAAAATGAACATGATAGGGAAAGGCAACTCACCGAGGCGCTATTCTGAAGGATCCTCGATTGGAGGCCCTCATCATTCATCTGGGCGAGAGCCAGTCTGTCTGTCGAAGGCATCATTTGGCTCATTAGTGCCGAGGGCACGAGGTTACCCTCCAAGATCGAGGCCCTCTTTGGCACAATGGCCTCCAGCTTCTCCCGGCCGAAGAAGTCTTGGTGGGCACACTCCTGAGGGATGGGCCCGGAGGCATGCCCCTCATCCACGATGACGACAACGTCGGAGGCCGGTTGCTTGCCAGAGGTCGCAGCCTTTAGACCAAGACTGTTTGACGTTGGGGATCTGGTCCTAAGAAGGAGATCTGCTAACAAGCCTCTAGAAGGAGGAACTCTGAGTGGGAAGCCGGTAGACAGGGTGTGGAACTCTGAGCACTTTTTGAAATTCTACCAGTAAGTATGTAGTTCTTTTTGGAGCAAGTCTCAATAAAGTTTTGTTTTAGTTCACAAATATCCTTTACACCTGAACGAACTTGCAAAGGTTTCCTAACCAAACAGGCCTAAAAAAGGGAAGGGCTATGCCTAACTGGTACTCGCAAAAAATAAAAAGTACAATTCTGGACTCATCTAAATTCTAGAGCTCAACTTAATCTTACTAAAGATGAGAGCGAGAATAAACAACCTTTCTCAAGGTTAAAAATCCTTTATAAACAAAATCAGATTTCCTTGAACAGGAAAAAGACAACCTTATTCAAGGTTAAGATTGATTTTACAATGCTAAAGATAAACTAATGGAATGAACTTTGCACCGGAGAAGCTCATGAAGCTTCGCCAATTGAGAGGCTCATCACAAGGTCAAAATAACCTAGATGAAAAGCCCACCTAATTTGGCTTAATCATTAAGAGTTTAAGGGTTAGAAAAATTGTGTAGTCTTCCTCAAAACAGGAGAGACGACCTTGGCCGGAAATTCAAGGCACAAATTAAGTAAGGATGTTGTGAATAAACAACCTAAGGGGCCTAAAACAACAAAGCAAGTAGGGAGGCATGGAGGCCATCGCAGAGCCCGGAACACACAGGCTCCAAATAAAAGCATAATCAGAGGTAGATTCCCCTGAAGGCTCACACAACTAGAGGGAAGCAAACCAGCATGAAGTAAGGCTGGAAGGCCTCAGAGATTTTGAAAAAGGTTGAAAACAAACAAAGCAATCAACACAAGCAGATCAAGACAGAAGCATAAGATATGTGCAAAAAAGAAAGTAAAGATGTTTGATTACAAGGCACCCCCGTGGTGGAAAACAACAGCAGGCACGCAAGCATGGAAAAGATGTTTGTTAAGTGTTTGAAGATGTCCGAGGATTAAGTTTAATTACCAACAGGAGTAAGAGGAGCTTCTGAGGTAAGACCATCCTGGAGGGCTTCAGGGTTGGTCATCAATTCATGCAGGCCCTAAGATGGAGCAGGGAAGGAGGGGTCTCTTCTCAGCAGGGCTTCGTAGATGGACTTCTGCATATAAAATATGCCCAGCTGGAAGCATAGTGCCCCCTCCTCATCCATCTTCGACTCCCCCTCAAGAGTTGACAACCACTTCAGGGCTATCTCAGCCCGGTGATCCGCAATCACGAGCTCCACCTCTTCCCGGAAAGCCTCACTATACTGGAAGACATGGATAGCAACAGGGTCGACCTCCTCCTCCTTCTTCTTCTTCTTCAGCTCCTCCTCCTTAGATCTCCACGCCTCCTCAATAGCCTTGTGGGCGACGACAACATCATCCGATTTCTTCTACAGCTCCCTAGCCTCTCTCATCGTGGCATCTCTGACGGCCTCCAGGTCTGCCATCACCTTCTTATGGTGGTCAGCTTGGCCTGAGCCTCTTCTTGCTCCCCATCCAGACGGCGGGAGCTAGAGGCAGCGAGGACAAAAATCCGAGATCATAAGCAATTAAATTGAGCAAGGCAGCCCCAGTAGGAAGTCAAAGATGGCAATCAAACAAGGGAAATGTATTACCTTAGAGATGTTGTGGACCGCGCTCCAGAGAGCCGACCTGGGGGAGAGATTGCCGAGCTCCTCTGAGTCAGCCGGAGGGGTAATGGCCAGAGCTAAGGAGACCGAGTTGATCGTTTGACGGAACAGGGAAGCGGAGTTGGAGCGCATGGTAAAGAAAACCATCACGGCCGAGGGTCGTGAGAAGAGCATCTTCCACCAGGAGGCCGAGGGCCTGGGAGACCATCACGGCTGAGGGCTGTGAGACGAGCATCTTCCACTAGGAGGCTGAGGGCCTCAAGGAGACCATCATGGCCGAGGGTCGTGAGACAAGCATCTTCCACTAGGAGGCCGAGGGACTCAAGGAGACCATCACGGTCGAGGGTCGTGAGACGAGCATCTTCCACCAGGAGGTCGGGGCCTCAAGGAGACCATCACGGCTGAGGGCCGTGAGACGAGCATTTTCCACCAGGAGGACGAGGGCCTCAAGGAGACCATCACGGCTGAGGGCCGTGAGACGAGCATCATCCACGAGGAGGCTGAGGGCCTCAAGGAGACCATCACGGACAAGGGTCGTGAGAAGAACATCATCCACCAGGAGGCTGAGGGCCTCAAGGAGACCATCACAGCCGAAGACCGTGGGACGAGCGTATTTTGAAGACCGGCCTCGTCCCCGCTCCTCGTGGATGAAGGACTATTGCTCGAGTTCCCAGATTGGTATCCTTAGTACCAACATCTTTACAGCATGACTATATTTTATGGACCGCTGTTGTCCTCATATCATGATCGGTCTCTCGGCACGACATGTTGATCACCCTGAAGGCATCTTCATGCTCCTTGGAGGAAGATGTATGGCTCGGATGTTCTGACCACTTCTTTGTAGCTCCAATATCGGCCACCCCGGCACGATGTGATCATCATTGTGAGACCCTGTATATAAAAAAAGAGTGGATGCGAGATTCCATTCGGAAAACCTAGAGAGAAAACGAGAGAAAAGGAGATCAGGGCTCCTCGAATGTCACCTCAACCACTAGTATGGATGAACCGTATTGGAAGAATCGAACGACGCATTCAACTATGGTTTGGAGGCGAAGGTAGGCCGGCCATTACTAGGGATGATTCGGATCGGAGAAAACCGGACGGATTGGCATCAGAACTATTGGTTGAAATTCTCACCCCGTCCCCCGGGCATAGTACGTCAAGCCGTTCTAGTGGGACGAACGGGGGAATCGAACTGTGAATTGGATGTGAGTCATCATTTCAGCCAGTCGAGAACGATCCGTTCGATTAGAATACTGAGCGGGGGATACTAACTAGTTTAGAGATGATGTAAAGCAAAGGGAGGCCCTTAGTGGTTTTGGGCCGACAGGTCCATGTCTGTTAGAGGCGGGTCCGTGGAACACCCCGTCCAAAGGATAAGAGTTTCTACGGCTGCATTCACAAGTGCGTGGCATGCACGTTTGGGCTACCCAAATGTCGCGACGGCTAGTGGAGTGTACTAGTCGTCCCCGACCAATTAGTTGGAGTGATCCATCTAAATCAGATCGGACAGGTAATCTTGGATGATTCAGTTTGAGCTGGGGAATAAGAGTTCCTTTCTTCTCTTGATCATCTTATGCAGCACGAACGACTCTTCAGAGTCGTTGCGCCTACTCACGACCAGGCTCGTCTATTCCTAATCTGGGATGGAGACCGTCATGTTATGCAGCACGAGCGGCTGACTCCTCAGCGCCGTCGTGCCTACTCTCAGTCGGTCTCATCAATCCTTAATCTAGGATGGCAACCGCCTTCATTAAGGAGCACGAGCGGCTGGCTCTTCAGCGCCATCGTGTCTTTTTCTCGGTCGGGTCCGCCCATGCCATTTAGGGTTGGGACCGCCGCCTTATGCAGCATGAGCGGCTGGTTCGTCAGTGCCGTCGTGTCTTCTTCTCGGTCAGGTCCGCCCATGCCATTCAGGGTCGGGACCGCCGCCTTATGCAGCACGAGCGACTGGCTTTTCAGCGCTGTCATGTCTTCTTCTTGTCGGACGGGTCCGCCCATGCCATTTAAGGTCGGGACCGCCGCTTTATGCAGCACGAGCGGCTAGCTTTTCAGCGCCGTCGTGTCTTCTTCTTATCGGTCGGGTCCTCCCATGCCGTTCAGGGTCGGGACCACCGCTTTATGCAGCACGAGCGGCTGGCTCTTCAGCGTCGTCATGTCTTCTTCTTTTTGGTCGGGTCCGCCCATGCCATTCAGGGTCGGGACCGCCACCTTATGCCGCATCAACGGCTGGCTCTTCAACGCCGTCGTGCCTAGTGCGGGGACTGCACCTCACCTATCACTTATGCATGACTTGCGTCCAAGACTATTTGAAGACACCGATTCAGGGAAGGCAAGGGGGCGTGAGCAAGAGTATATTTTCTCGAGTAGATTCACAAGCTCACTACTCAAGAAACTGGGGGACTTTTGTTGGGGAATATTATCCTGGCCTGTAACTCTTCAGGAGCCCAAGACACCACCCCGGTATGGAATCCAGTTGGCAAGGCCCATCTAGCCCCCCTGGGCCCGTTTAGAGCCATTTAGGCCCATTCAGCCTACTTGGGGTGGTTTCGGCCCGTTAAGGGCTTTCTGGCCCATTAGGCTAGAAAGGATCCCCCCCTCCCTCTTCTATAAATAGGAAGCAAGGCTTCCATGTAAATGGATTTTTGGGCTGGCTTCTTCCCTGCTTCTTCTACCTCTGAAAGGGAGTAGCTAGTTAGATGAGCTCACAACCTCCGGTAATGGAGGTTCAATATTTGTACTATGTAAATTGGTCCGTTAAGGGCTTCCTGTGGTTTTCTCCCTTTCTGGGTTTTCACGTAAAAACAGAACATTTCATACATATTTATACCTATATCTATTAGTTTATGTTGGAATAAACTCAACAAACGTAATAGATTTTGTATAAAAAAATTGTGGCAGCACATATAGCAGGCCAGTAATTAGCAGAGACGGAAAATAGGTGGTGAAGAAGGAACCGCTCGCAGGGGTAGAGCCGTCTCTGTGTCGGCCAAGCATCTCAGTCGTGAGTTGCGCTTGGAAGCTTGGCTATCGGCGATCTGCGTTCGTGAGTTGCACCAGACTTTCGATCTGCCGTCCTTCATCGTCTTCGTTGGTGAGTTGCAGGTCTGAATCGTATGAGGTTTAATTACCAAAAAAACATCTGTGCGGTGAGCACCGTACAGCCGGTCGTATGGTGAGCACCGTACACCTGGCCGTACGGTGTAATTTACATACCATCACAGTGTAGGAAAATAAACTTGTTGGGATATTGATCCAGAGGCCCAATACCCGGATCAAGAAGGCCCAAGATACCCGGCCCAAACAACGAGCCCATCACTCTATGATGAGTAGATCCAGTGAAGAATTTATGCCGAACGAGATTCGGCCCAAATAAGGGTTGGCCCAGTAAGAAGATATACCGAACGGAGTTCGGACTATATATCATACTTCAACCGTCCAAATAAGGGTTGGCCAAGTTTGACAGCGTCTTCAGAATAGTCCAACATCCCATTCGAGCAACGGACAACCGGCAAGTGGCGAGGTGCAATTAATGGCAGATTGTGACATCAGCAAGTGGAAACATGGGTGACCAAGTCGGTGGAACAACAGCCAATCAGCATAGGGCAGCCCATGCTCTCCATTAGTATAAATAGAAGGTTTAAAATCATTGTAAGGGTTAGCATTTCAATACCCAGGCTCTAGAATAGCATTATTGCTCTTATTTCTTGTATTAAAGCATTATTCCGACCTACTGATCGGGAATTTCCTTGTAATCAGATTGGTTAATTAATACAAGTGGGCTTTTGAGTATTAGTGAGTTCATATTTTATATTTGGTTATACACTTTGATTCTGTACCATTCCTGATATATCCAAAGTTCGTGTTGGGCTTTCGGATCTACGAGACTTACCTTAAACATTGGCGCCGTCTATGGGAAATTGTTCAAAAAGTTTCACATTCAATTATCCTAAAACCACTATTTTCGAAAATGGTCAGAATCAGTTCTTATCACACAAACGACGGTTCATGCCGTCACGGAAGGAGTCACACCCCGGGAAATCAAACCCCTCAGGGACAATCCAACCGAGGATCGTATCCTCGTTTTGATGGGGATTTTGTGATTCCTGAATCTCTAAGAAGAAATCCTCAGGCCATGCGAGATATGGCCCAGGTCATGCAACATATGGCAAACGAGGAGGAAGGAGGGTCCAATTTTACAGGGGAAACTCCACGCACGGAAACAACCACAACGTCATCCCGTTCGCATGCCCATCGGGATAATCGTCGTAGCGCCCCACCAACAGCGCATCATAGTCCCAGTGACTGAACCCCGATTGGATCACAAGCCAGGGGACCAACTCCTATTGGTCATCACTTCCAGTATGCTGAACAGGATAATACCAGGGCCGCTCAAAGGCATTAGGACCGGGAGTATACAAACATGAGGGCTCCACCACCGCCCCCTTTGACGGCTCAGGAAGAAGAAATGGCTGAGATGAGGAGGCAGATGAACGAGATGCGCGATCAGATGAACAGGGCGCCTGTACAACCTGCCCCAATTCAGCTGGAATTACTTCCCCTTTCACCAGGAAAATCATGTCCTGGACATAGAAAAGGTGTTCGGGATAATGCAGAAAGCGAACATGAGGCTGAATCCCAAAAAGTGTGCTTTTGCTGTAAGAGGGGGCAAATTTTTGGGAT
This sequence comes from Cuscuta europaea, assembly GCA_945859875.1. Lineage (NCBI taxonomy): Eukaryota > Viridiplantae > Streptophyta > Magnoliopsida > Solanales > Convolvulaceae > Cuscuta > Cuscuta europaea. The sequence continues at coordinate 3,625,158 of CAMAPE010000075.1, read as the reverse complement.
ACAAGATGAGCGAGAAGGGGATTGAGCCCAATCCTGAAAAGGTAAAGGCAATTGTGGATATGGAGGCTCCTAGAAATCTCAAAGAAGTGCAGAGATTGACCGGTCAAGTAGCAACTCTGAGCAGATTCCTATCCAAGTTAGCCGATCGAGCTATTCCATTTTTCCAGATCATGAAGAAAGCCAACCCCTTTGAATGGACGGCCGAATGTCAAACGGCCTTTGAAGATTTCAAGACATATCTGTCTTCTCCCCTGGTCTTGACAAAACCCGAACCAGGGGAACATCTATATATGTACCTTGCTGTAGCTGACCTGGTCGTGATCACGGTATTGTTGAAAGAAGAGGATGGCATTCAACGGCCAATCTATTTTGTGAGCAAGGCTTTGAAAGGCCCGGAAACCAGGTACACCTTGCTAGAGAAAACAGTGTTGGCCCTGATAGCTGCCATTAAATGTCTGGCAACATATTTCCAGACCCACCCGGTAACTGTGTATACTACTCAGCCACTCGCCACCATCTTGAGAAACCCGATGGCAAGTGGACGCATTACCAAGTGGAGCCTCCTGATCGGGCAATATGAGGTGGATTTCAAGCCTCGACCTACTATCAAAGGACAGGCCATGGCAGATTTCATTGCAGAATGTACCGCCCGGCCCTCAGAAACAGACTCAGAGAACAATGGGCTGGATAACTGGTGGGAAATGTATGTGGATGGTGCAGCTAGTGCCAAGGGTTGTGGAGCTGGGGCTGTGATCACATCGCCCGAAGGTTTCAAAGCATATTATTCCATCCATTTTGACTTCAAAGTAACTAACAATGAGGCTGAGTATGAGGCCCTTATTGCGGGTTTAAAATATGCGAAGGCCCTGGGTGCCGATCGGTTAAAAGTCCGGTCAGATAGTCAATTGGTGGTACATCAAGTGAATGGCACCGCTGAGGCTAAAGAAGAGAGAATGAAGGCTTACAAAGAGATAGTTGAGGAGCAGATAAGCAAATTTGAACAGGTGGTGCTCGACCAAATATCCAGGATAGAGAATACTGAAGCAGATATCTTATCCAAGTTAGAAAATGCAGCGTTCGACGATCGGGCACAGGAGATCCCGACCCATATCCAACGTTTTGCCCATCGAGAAACATTGGCAACCCCAGCAATCATGATGCTCCAGATCAAGGCCATATCTTATGCCGTCCCTAGCTGGGTCATAGATATGACCAATTACCTGAAAGACGGAACCCTCCCGCAAGATAAAAATCATGCTTATCAGATAAAATGCATCCAGAGGAGGGCTTCCATGTTCGAATTGGTGGACGGACAGTTGTACAAAAAGACGTTTGGTGGGCCATATTTGAAATGCCTCCCACCCGATCTAGCAACGGCCGTAATGGAAGAAATTCATGAGGGTATCTGCTCCAGCCACCAAGGGCCCAAGACACTGGCCACAAAAATCATCCTGCAAGGGTATTATTGGCCGACTATCCAACAAGACTGCTTTGCACATACTAGGAAATGTAAAGTATGCCAACTATACGCACCGGACCCCGGACGGCCAGCCACTTTCTATACCCCAATGACGGTGGCCCTTCCGTTCGCAAGATGGGGGATCGACCTGTTAGGTCCTCTACCTACGGCCCCTGGGAACAACAAGTATATCATCGTGGGGATAGATTACTTTACCAAATGGGTAGAAACCGAACCACTGGCCAGCATCACAGATGTCAAATGTCAAAAGTTTGTCTGGAAGAATATCATTTGCCGGTTCGGAATCCCTGAGCAGATTGTAACTGATAATGGAAGGCTGTTCGTAAGCCGGAATTTTGAGAACTACCTGATCAAATGGGGAATCAAACATTCCAGAGCATCCGTGGCATACCCTCAGGCGAATGGCCAAGTAGAAAATATGAACCGTACTATCATGGATGGTATGAAGAAGAAGCTGGAAGAATACTCCTCGTCGTGGCCTGATCAGTTAAATTATATTTTATGGACTTACAGGACTACACCCCGAACGGCCACGAGAGAAACTCCATTTGCCCTTGCTTATGGTTTCCATTCCAAAGTACCAACGGAGATCATAGTTCCCACACACCGAACGGTGCATTACAGCCCAGACCAGAATGAGGACAACCTACGGGCCGAATTGCACTTTATAGAAGAAAGAAGGGATCTGGCAGCTGCACGAATGGAAGAGTATCACAGAGCCACGAGAAGATACTTTGATAAACAAGTCAAAATTCATTCAATCGAAGTAAGGGACCTGGTGCTAAGGAAGCGAGAAAAAAGCAAACCTCTTGAAGGTGGAAAAATGGCACAAAATTGGGAAGGCCCCTACCAAATATGTAAGAAGTATGCTTCAGGAACGTTTGGCCTACAAAATACCGAAGGTCGACCGGCAGGCACATGGAATACGAAACATCTAAGGAAATTTTATCAGTAAAAACGGCTGTTGCCACCTCTAAAAAAATGTATAGAGAGGGAGACATAACTTCCAGAAAATCTCAGCCCATGGTTAACACGATCATTCCGGATGACCGAATGATGAACGGGTTAACAACATGGAAGGAAAATCATTCTCAGCTAAGAAAGTTTTGACCCTAGATTTATGAACGGATAAAGGGATCAAAACGGCTTGAAGAATCGATGCTCAGAAAATCTCAGCCCATGGTTAACACGATCATTCCGGACGACCAAATGACAAACGGGTTAACAGCATGGAAGGAAAGTCATTCTCAGCCAACGGCTTGGAGTTTGACACTCAGATAGTCTCACCTCAGCGGTTAACATGGGAATCATTCTGGACAACCGAATGAGGAACATATTAGCAGTTTGGAGGGAGCCATTATTTCAGCTAGAGTTTGACCCTCTAATTACGCATTGTTGAAGGGATCAAAATGGCCTGGAGTTTGATGTGAGTGATTCTCACCTCAGCTTTTTAACACGCAAAATCATTCCGGATGACCGAATGAGGAACGGGTTAACAGTTTGGAGGGAGCTGAGTCGTTAACTTAGCTAAATTCGACCCTGTAATTACGTACGGGCAAAGGGATCAAAACGGCTTGGAGATGGTGTCAAGACTGTAAGATATGGATGAACCGAGCGACGTTCGGATAAGGTACGGATTGTCGTCCGGGGAATCGGAACTATGGTTTTGAAAAATCTCGCCCCAGTCATTAACTTGATTTGGAAGCGAGTCGCCCTTTTAGCTATAAATAAGGAATGACCTGATTCGGTGACCTTGCTTACAGTTTGAAAAGGGTTACCTTAGACCCCTAATATGGATGATACGAGCCAGAGAGAATAGTTCGGAATGCATTGGAATTATGGGTTTGGAAGGGAGATAGTCTCACCTCAGCTTGTTAACACGTGGGATCATTCCGGATGACCGAATGACGAACGGGTTAACAGTTTGGAGGGAGCCCCTGTCCTAGCTGAGAGTTTGACCCTGTGGTCACGATCAAAACGGCTTGGAGGAATTCACCTCAGCTAAGAGTTTTGACCCCATGGATCACGAACGGAAAAGGGATCAAAACGGGATCGGGAAAGGTGCCAGAACAAATTCGGAAGGGAGATAGTCTCACCTCAGCTTGTTAACACGTGGGATCATTCCGGATGACCGAATGACGAACGGGTTAACAGTTTGGAGGGAGCCCCTGTCCCAGCTGAGAGTTTGACCCTGTGGTCACGATCAAAACGGCTTGGAGGAATTCACCTCAGCTAAGAGTTTTGACCCCGTGGATCACGAACGGAAAAGGGATCAAAACGGGCTCGAGAAAGGTGCCAGAACAAATTCGGAAGGGAGATAGTCTCACCTCATCTTGTTAACACGTGGGATCATTCCGAATGACCGAATGACGAACGGGTTAACAGTTTGGAGGGAGCCCCTGTCCCAGCTGAGAGTTTGACCCTGTGGTCACGATCAAAACGGCTTGGAGGAATTCACCTCAGCTAAGAGTTTTGACCCCGTGGATCACGAACGGAAAAGGGATCAAAACGGGCTCGAGAAAGGTGCCAGAACAAATTCGGAAGGGAGATAGTCTCACCTCATCTTGTTAACACGTGGGATCATTCCGAATGACCGAATGACGAACGGGTTAACAGTTTGGAGGGAGCCCATGTCCCAGCTGAGAGTTTGACCCTATGGTCATGATCAAAACGACTTGGAGGAATTCACCTCAGCTAAGAGTTTTGACCCCGTGGATCACGAACGGAAAAGGGATCAAAACGGGCTCGGGAAAGGTGTCAGAACAAATTCGGAAGGGAGATAGTCTCACCTCAGCTTGTTAACACGTGGGATCATTCCGGATGACCGAATGACAAACGGGTTAACAGTTTGGAGGGAGCCCCTATCCCAGCTGAGAGTTTGACCCTGTGGTCACGATCAAAACGGCTTGGAGGAACCCACCTCAGCTAAGAGTTTTGACCCCGTGGATCACGAACGGAAAAGGGATCAAAACGGGCTCGGGAAAGGTCAGACATAAAGATACATGAGCCGAATGATGTTCAGCAACATAGAAAGGATTATGAGCAAGAAAAATCAAAGAAAAAACAGAAGAGAGACATCAACAGTTAAAGAGAAATGCCCAGTTTATTCTTCGGCATTACTAGCCGGAATATACAAGAGAAAAAGACAAGAAAGCAAAAATTTACAAGGCTATGCTACTGAAGGACTGCCGTTCGGGGAAGGTGGAGGTTGAGAGCTCCCTACCTGCACTGCATCATCAGGCGCTGCTTTTGTCCTCTTCTCCATGATCCGGTCGTATGTGTTCCCGAACAGATCGTCAAAGTCTAATTCATCAGGGTCGAACGGCTTGGGGAAATGTTCTAGGATCAAATCAAGGTTCCTATCCAAAAGCAGATCCTGACTTTGTGTCACAGTTTTCTCGGTCAGGACATCCAAGAAAGATTTCCCTTCCGGCGTGCTGTCCAGGAGATCAATCCCTGCCTTGATGGGATCCTCGCTTTCGCGTAAGAATTGGCCAAGATGAGGTCCCAGGAATTGTCGGGTTGTGTTCTCCAGAGCGACGTTCAGCCCTTTGCCTCGTTGATAATCAACTATTGATTGATTTACGATCTGAGAAGTGTTGACCGTATAAGGTTCGGGCAGATGGTCACCAACGGCTTTGTCAAATTTGATCCCGGTGGATTCGGCAGTCCGTACCTTGGCCCGGAGTTCTTTAATCTCCCGGTCGCGACGTCGGGTTTTCTCTTGCATTTCAGCCAGAGCAGCCTTCGCCTTCTCACCTTCCTTGGCCCTTTCTTGTAGATCAGCCGCTAATTTCCGAGCGGCAGAAAGCAGGACCTGGCTGTCATCCCGATCGCTGGCCAGGGTTTTCATTTCCTTTTCAGCCGCAAGAAAGGCCTTATGATAGTATACACCGGCCTGAAAACAAGTTGCAAAGGAAGTCAGATAAGATAAACCAATAAAAAATAGGAAGGTATGGATCAGAATGAAGCGTACCTTGAGTGCTTCTTGATGGCCTGCTTCAAAAAGATCTGACCAGTGAGTCAAGTTCGTGAAACTGGGGGGAACTTTAATCGCAGTATGACACCACATGGAGGATGGCATCAGCCCGAACAGGTATCTCCCTTCTGATCTAGGTCCCATGTTTGAAAATTCAACAAACATCCGATCATCGACCGGCGCATCAGGAAGAGCTGGAGTTGTTGGTTTGGCAGGCATAGATTTCTTGGGTTCAGCTTCCGACCCGGTCAAATCAACTACGTGATCGACCAGGATCAATATGTTGCCGTCATTCCCCTTGCGTTTCTTTCGGGTTTGCTCAACAGGGGCATGATCGGCAATCATTTTCTCCTTGCCTTTTCCAGAGGAGGTCGTCAGAGTAGCGGCAGATATAGAACGCCGGACGGGTATGGGAGATATCACACCTACAAAAAAGGGAATAAGAGATAAGAAGCTAAATTGGAAGAAGGAATGACGATCGGGTTAAAGCCCTGTTACACTTACCAATCCCGGCAGATAGCATGTTAGAAGTGGTAATAAAACCCAGAAGACTTCGGGTTCCTCCCATCCGCAGAGATTCAGCTTGGGAGCGTAGAACGGCATCTACTCTAGGTTGAGAATCCCGAACGGGATAGGCGTTCCACCTATCCGGAATTGGCAGAGAATCACCTACCCGAACAAACAGAAAACGCTCCTCCCAGTCAGCCGGCGGGGTGGGATTATCCGTAAACAATTGACGATCAGAACGGGCTACCAGCTTCAGGTACCCGGTCGTCCAATAAGGCTGATAGCAGTAGTGATGGAGGAATAAGTCGACACTTGGAGCGATCCTCAATTCGTGGCATCGAATTATGAAGCCTGTAAGAATGCGGTAGGTACTGGGCACGAACTGAGCGGGTAGTACAGAAACCCGGCGTAAGAACTCCACGATGAACGAATGAAGAGGGAAGCGAAGCCCAGCAATCAAAGCGTCAAGGTGCACTAGCACGTGCCCCGGTCGATGCCTCATTGGGTGCCGGATGAACCCAGCATAATATTCTCTTGGTGGGGGCAATAATTGGCCAAGTTGTCGTTCGACATCTTCAGGAAGACGTTGTTTTTGTTTACAGATACGGTTAAAATGTAGGCGAATGCGGGGTGGCCGCTCGGGCATTCCCTTGTTATAGATCTGGACATCGTCCCCTGATAGGCATCTGTCATCACGTGGCTGTTCGGTGTTTTTTCCTGCGAGAGGATTGCCGGAGTTAGGTACTTGGTAAGAAGAGCCTTCGGCCTTGTTCCCAGCAGATGTTTTTCCTACGCGAATCAACGACATTTCTTCAGATTCTGTGCTAGAAGGGAAATACATAAAATCACTTGAGGAATTCTGAGAATTCTAGAGAGAGAAAGCTTGAAAATACGCAAGAGATTCTGAGCTTAGAAAGAAAAATGAGGAAACAACAAGAAAAATGAGGGGCAAGCACCTCTCTATAAATAGGGAAAGTGCCGCCCAAAACCCTAATCCATGAACAACACGTGGCATTAAGTGGTTATGATTAATCAGGGTGTGTTTATGTTCCATCTTTAGACACGTACCCCGAACGGGCAATAAAGAAGCATGATTGTGAGTGCTAGTCAACCAGGTAAACGAACGTCGAACGGGCACTTACGTTTGAGGCAAATCTTTTCACAAAGAAAAGCAACGAGGTCCATAGGGATGGCAAAAAACTACTCAGATCGCCGATTACCGAACCGCGAGCCAAATAACTAAGATGTTTCAAATTAGCCGAGTGACGAACGGGCTCACAGAGAATTAGCAAAGATCACAGAGAGTTGCTGGTTAGAAAAACTGCTAAGTCCTAGCACGTGCCCCGAACGGCTATCAACATATGAAGGAAGCTAACTGCGGTGGACTATCAGAAACATCTGAAGCCAGAAAAACTGCTAAGTCCTAAAAAATGATCTGAAGCCCGAGCGGTTATCAACATACGAAGGAAGCCGAATGCGGGTAGACTATCAGAGACATCTGAAGCCAGAAAAACTGCTAAGTCCTAAAAAGCGATCAGACGCCCGAATGGCTATCAACATACGAAAGAAGCCGAATGCGGTAAAACTGAAGGAAACGTCTGAGGCCAGAAAAATCAGCCAAGTCCTAAAAAATGAACAGAAGCCCGAGCGGCAAACATACGATGTTAGGAGTGTTGAGTAAAAAACAGTCAGAAAACCATTAAGTACTACAAAACGGACCGAATCCCGAATGGAGAGTAAATCATTCAATAAAGGCAAGAAAGACAGTATATAGAGCTTTATGCAAAAAAGAGATATATATTCATCGGCTCTATTGGCCGGAAAATACAGATAAGGTTTGCGAGGAAAGAGGAAAAAGGGGAAAGGGATTACAGTTGCTAAAATTACTAGATTCCAATCTACTCCTCTGCCCTATTGTCTTCTTCGTCACACTCCTCCTCATCCGAGTCAGTGGGGGGATCAGGCTCCTTCCCCGCTTCATGATCAGCAGCCCGTTGTAAGTCCCGTTGATACTTCTCGTATTGGGCTTCAACTATGGGCGCTTGGGGAAGATCAGCCAGCTCGACCGGCCTCCCTAGTAATTCTTGAAATTTGGTGACGAAGGGAGCCATGATGTGCTGGCAGCCCATGACGTACAGGGATCGGGCCAGGGAATCATTGAACTTTTTCCCCCTAGGGTCCTGGTCGAGCAATTTGACCCCCTCGCTCCGACGGGTGTCACCCGTGGAGAAACGCTCAAGGTAATCACCAAAGGTGACTGGGAGTTGCTGCTGTGCATAATCTTTTTTCAAGATGGCGAACTCCTCAGACCCTTTGAATGACTCCCGGACGGCAGACAAATCAACCTTTATTTCAGCAGGGCCATCCGGGATACGAGGGCATGCTCTTCAAACATAATCAAGGCAGCTTCGGCAGCATGAACCTTGGATTGAGAGACCCTGAGATGAACCCGGAGCTCGCCAAGCTCAGATTCAAGACGCTTCTTCTCCTATGCATAGGCTTTCCGCTCGGCCTCCAGAGCAGCAAAAGCAGCTGCTGCATTCTGCTCCGCGGAAGTCTGAGCAATGATCAGCTCCCGCTCCTTAGCCAGTAAAGCTTCCTTCAGCTGCAGACTGTAAAGCCCAACCTGCAGAATGACGTTCGGGATATGAGATGGTGAAAGAAAATTTTAAACTATGAGAAATTTAAACTATGAAATGGTAAGATACCTTCAGAGCTGCTAAGGCCAAGCATTCCTCAGATTGCTCGACCGACAGCTTGGGGACGGTGAAATTGTTAAAGAAGGCAGAGGTAGACCAAATCTGGCTTGCTGAGCAGTCACCTCTTTCTACAACATCATGAACCGGATCCGCCAGTGAGATCCGGTCAACCTGGCTAGATAGCTGGACGTTGGGTATATCACCTGCACCCTGGCCGGTTTCTTGAGCAGCTTGGAAGTGCTCGGTAAATTGTTGCAGTTGATCAGAACCAAACCGATCATCGACCAGCATGGCATCGAATTGGTCCTGATGGACCTGCTGTATTGGCTGTGGCTCTGGAACTGGTTGAGAAGACCCAGCATCTTGAGCAGTAACAGTAGAGGGAATAGGTTGGGGGTTCTTCCTGGCCTTTTTTCGTTTACCAACCCCACCAGCTGCCAGTACTCTTCTATTATCCATGGGTAGATCTGGATTTGGTGCTGAAAAATGACAAAGGAAAATGTTAGTACCGAGCGGCCTTAGCGTGTGAGAAACTAGAAAAAAGAAAAAGAGAACGTTTCTCGCACGGGAAGGACCGCCCGGACCATGGCACTTGATTTCTCAAAACAAGTAAACCCAAGAGAACGGGCAGTACCTATCCCGGCTTCAACGAGCCGATCGGGAGTCAGATAACTCATGATGTCCATGCATTTATCTTTCTCCACAGCAAGCACGTCCTTGTAAATTTCTTCAGTAAGGACTGGATCAGGAGTCTTGCGGGGGAAGGCATTCCATTTGCGGGGAACTAGGCCGTCCGGGACAGACACGAAGAAAACCTGGTCTTTCCACCCCTTGATTGAAGTTGGATTGCCCTTGAACAGAATATGTCCCGTTCGGGCACTAGTGGCCAGATAGCCGTGAGTTTGTTGAGGGGCTACCTTAAAAAATTGATGGAAGAGATCTAAGGTTGGTCGGGCACCGGCATCTTTACAACAGCAAATAAAACCCGCCATTGCCCGATAGGAATTCGGCATAATCTGGGTCGGTACAACTTCATAGAAATTAAAAAATGAAATGAAAAAAGAATGTAGCGGAAACCTAAGGCCGGCCCTAATTGAGTCAAAATGAACTACAACCATCCCGGGCCTATGACGCATTGGGTGAAGCCCAGCTTGCAGTCGGAAATTCACTGGGTCTGGGATAAGGGCCGGAATTTCGGCCCTATTGTGGGAGGTCAGTTTTTGCCACCTCTCCCTAATCAGTTTTAGGTCAAGGGTATGGCGAGGGAAATCGTTGGGACGTCCGGCCGCCATAGAAATCAATTCATCCTCGGACTTGGTATCGTCGGAATCTTCACTGGAGGAAGAAGAACTGTCGGAGGAGTCACCCGTCTCCGCCCTAAACTCCGCCGTCGCTGCCTTGGAACCTTCATCAAAAGGGACGGTGATAATCTCCACATCACGGTCCTCCCCATGAGAAGCCATTTCCGAATCAGAACATCGTTGGGAGTTCATCTCGACCGAGTCAGGGATAAGGCGAGAAAGCAAGGGAGGGAGAGTACCTGAGCGACGAAAGCCGGAAGAAATTTCAGAAAACGGTAAGGCGAAGAGAATTGCAGAATCGAAACCCGGATTTGAGAAGTTAAAGGCCAATTTATAGCCTTTGAACCACCGTGTCAAGAACCAATCAGGGAGCGACACGTCACTAGGAGCATTTAAGCTAAACGCGTGTCTAATGAAAAGACTAAACGACGGTTATCATGATAAAAATGGGGAAATGAAACGACAGCCGTCAAATCACAGCATGGGGAACTGACTACTTCTATTCCCTAATCGCCATTCGGCAATTTTCAACATTGGTGTTCATACTTCCTAATGCACTCACTGTCATTCGAGACATCGGAAGTGGGGGACTTGTGTTGGGATATTGATCCAGAGGCCCAATACCCGGATCAAGAAGGCCCAAGATACCCGGCCCAAACAATGAGCCCATCACTCTATGATGAGTAGATCTAGTGAAGAATTCATGCCGAACGAGATTCGGCCCAAATAAGGGTTGGCCCAGTAAGAAGATATACCGAACGGAGTTCGGACTATATATCATACTTCAACCGTCCAAATAAGGGTTGGCCAAGTTTGACAGCGTCTTCAGCATAGTCCAACATCCCGTTCGAGCAACGGACAACCGGCAAGTGGCCAGGTGCGATTAATGCCAGATTGTGACATCAGCAAGTGGAAACATGGGTGACCAAGTCGGTGGAACAACAGCCAATCAGCATAGGGCAGCCCATGCTCTCCATTAGTATAAATAGAAGGTTTAAAATCATTGTAAGGGTTAGCATTTCAATACTCAGGCTCTAGAATAGCATCATTGCTCTTATTTCTTGTATTAAAGCATTATTCCGACCTACCGATCGGGAATTTCCTTGTAATCAGACTGGTTAATTAATACAAGTGGGCTTTTGAGTATTAGTGAGTTCATATTTTATATTTGGTTATACACTTTGATTCTGTACCATTCCTGATATATCCAAAGTTCGTGTTGGGCTTTCGGATCTACGGGACTTACCTTCAACAAAACTTATTGGACGAAACAGCTATTTAAAACGGTCATTTACCAAAACACCCGGGGCATGTTTGGCATTTAGCGGTTTGCGATTAGCGGATTATGTTAGGGCGTTGTCAATAGCGGATTCAATCAGCGGGTTTGAGTAGCTAAATAAGTTGGTGGGTTGTCAGAAGATGTTTGATAATTTAGTTGCTTGGCCATAAAATTAATTGAAACGCCATTTTCAAAATGCTAACCCAAAACTCTCATATTTGCAGCATTTTCATTTCAGCGGTTCCGTCCAAAAACGCTATACCGAATCGCTATTTACCAAACAACATTTTCAATTAGCGTAAATGCCAAAGGTGGTCAAACCGCCATTTTTTTGCTGAACGCCATTTACCAAACACCCCCTTAATTTAACTGATCAATAATTGGTCAAACAAACTAAAAACAGGTTGATAAGTCATGGCAAGTTAATCTACGTCAAAACAGTGTCAAACAGTGCAAAACAGTGCCAAACAGTGTCGAAACAGTGCAAAACAGTGTCGAAACAATGTCACAACAGTAAAATTTACCCCATGGTAAGTTTATTTCCTTAATATGTGTGTAGGTCAAACTGTGAAGTTCATTGTGGGACGGAGGGAGTATTAAAATCTTCAATCCATGTTTGCTCTGAACTTTGGATAATGCCACATACAATTGTCCATGACTAAAAACAGGTCTAAGCATGTATAATCCAACTCTTTCAAGTGACTGTCCTTGAGATTTATTGATTGTCATTGCATATGAGACCATTATAGGAAATTGTCTTCGGATAAGTTTAAAAGGCCATGGTGATTGAGAAGGAGACATACACATTCGAGGTATGTAAATCTCATCTCCACTATAGCTTTCAGACATGATTCTTGCTCCAATGACATGATTTCCAAGTCTTGTGACAATCAATCTAGTTCAATTACATAGTCGTTCTGACTGGTCTATATTTCTTAACAACATTACTGGAGTCCCAACCTTAAACCGTATCTTGTGATTTGGGAGACCTGATGTTCTCAAGGAATTTAGAAACTCTGGTGTCAACGCTTCAAATGCTTCTGCTTCGACTACATCTGATTTGTCTACAGAATCGCAACTTAAATATTCTATTTCTTCACCTGTAGTTATAAAAGTTCGGTAGACTTAATTTAAATATTAAATTTGATTAAGATTTTATTTTGTAGTAAATATACAAAGTAGCATTTGTATAATATTACCTGGGAGCAAGGAAAGAACATATTCGTTAATTTTATCGACAATTTCAATAGTCGATGCCAAGATAGCTCTACACTTTAGGAATTCCTCATTTTTGTATTGCTCTAGCAAGTTAGGATATGTGCTTCGGATTATTGCATCTATTGAATCATCAAATTCTTTAATAAAGAATTCATCTGGAATTTTTATTTCTGCATAACCATCGTTTGGCTCTGATATTTTTCCATCCCCCACATCCAATATCCATTTTGAAAATTCTTTGAGCTCAGTAGCACTTGTCATATCCAAACTATTTTGGAGTCGCATATTTTTAGTAAGAGACAATACCTATGAATAAACAAAAAAATACTTTTATTTGATTACCATAACTTATAAAGTAATTATTCCAAAAAAAACTTCTAAAAAGATAATTAGTGTTAAAATTGAATTTTCTAGAGTATCACAAAATTAAACATATTGGTTATGATACTAAAAAAGTGAGTTTAATACCTGACAGTCTTCCCATAGATATGAAGAATTGATTGTAGAATTAACAATGTCTGAACGGCTTCCTCCGGGAATAACGGGTAAAGTTTGTCTAAAGTCTCCTCCATAGACAATCACTCTTCCTCCGAATGGTGAAATAGAATCACCATCATTATTAATGATGTCATTTAGGCTTCTGTCTAATGCTTCAAAACAAAATTTATGAGCCATTGTTACTTCATCCCATATTATCAATTTAGTCTGTTTCAATAGCTCTGCAAGTTCACTCCCTTGATGTATATTGCATATAGAGTTCTCCAAAGTAGGAACTGGGATTGAAAACTTAGAGTGTGCAGTTCTGCCTCCAGGTAAGAGTAGAGAAGCTATACCATTGGATGTGACAGTTAAAACACTATGACGCTGAGAACGTAAGGCAGAAGCTAGTGTCCTCCACATAAATGTTTTTCCTGTACCACTATAACCATATAAAAAGTATACCCCACCTTTTTGGTTAGTCAGAGCTTCCATTATTGTGTCAAATATGGCTTTCTGTTCATCTGTAATATTAGCATCAAAATATATGAATGAAATCATTTTTCTCTTGACACTCAAAACCATTTAATATGACTTATAAATCATATTATTTGTAGTTGTCTTACCGGTAAGAGAAGCATACAAACTTTGAAACTCCTCACGCAACTTGGATGTATCATAATCACGTTCTGCATATATAAGCCTATTTCCTAGTTGTTCCGTGATATGTACATTTGGATATGTTATTGAGGGAAAGTCTTTTAGACTTTTTCTCTTTCTTGCATCAATTTCTCAAGCTCCACAAGAGTTAAATTTTGCAACTCTTGATCACTAAGCTGTAAATGTAATAAACACAATTGTATCAGTAAATATAAGAAGATGTTCATGTGTATGTGTCCACTGCCATTACGTCTTTATCGTAGATAATTTAATTTGTCACACCAATGCAAATGAATGGCCAATGAGATACGCATGAAATTAAAATTATGAAATAGTTTTATTTGAATATGTTAATTTATGAAATAAAAATATCAATATATTGATTTTAAAATATTTTTTATTTTTATATGTTAATTTATATGTCAACTAATTTTAATACTGAATGTAAGAAAAGTTTTTTGGGGTAATCAGGAAATATTTTTTGTTTATGGTAATAAGAAGTAATTAATTTCATCTTTTACTACAATGCAAATGAATGACAAATGAGATATGCACGAAATTAAAATTATGATATAGTTTTATTTGAATATGTTGATTTATGAAATAAAAAATATCAATGTATTGATTTAAAAATATATTTTATTTTTATATGTTACTTGATATGTGATGTAATTTTAATACTTAAGGTAAGAAAAGTTGTTTGGGGTAATCAGAAAATAATGTTTATTTATAGTATTATTAAATAATTAATTTCATCATTTAGTAATATTTTTAATTATATAGATAGTGAAAATCTAAAAGGGGTAAGAAAGATCTGGTAAACTAATCATATATACTCTATGTGAATTCTAATATAAGGTGAATTGAATTTAGGGTAATACTTTTTATGACAAATCTTATAATTTTGTTGGTAGGGTAAACGCCATGAATAACTTTTCAAGATACAAATGATAGGTGAAAAGTTAATTTTTAATTGATTTGTATACCTGGGATGTTCGAGAGTGTTGGTCCCGTTTGTAATGGGAACAGTCTAGAGGGGGGGTGAATAGACTGTTCAGGAATTTAAACTTTTCTCTAAGTCAAAACTGACTTATCAGAGATGGTCGAAATCTGGTGACAGAGATGGTCAAGTTCTGATGGCAGAACTAGACCAGGCAGCGGATAAGTTTCTGTCCGGGTAGCCTCAAGAGAAAAGCTAAGGCAAAGTGCCTTTCTGATAACTCTGAAGGAAGATCTGCTGGACACAGAGTCCAACCTTAAGAGTTGATCTGTAGAATCTTAAGTGCAGGAATTAAAAGCTTAAAGTAAATGACACCGGGGTTTTTATAGTGGTTCAAGGAACAACTTGTTCCTCTAGTCCACTGTTCCACTAAGCTTGCAAAAACAACTATTTACAACGCCTTAGTCCCTAGAACTTAAGAAGCACTCCTCGTCTTCTTCAAGTCTAGTTGCCACCCGGGATGCAGTCCTGCTTCCTGATGGCTGGTCTCGTTTCACTGAGTCTCTTGATGTATCCCCACTTCACTTACTCCAGCTAGTTTGAGATGTCCCTTCTTTTTCAAGAAGTGTTTGATTCAAAATCAGTTTTCTCCAACGTTGCTTCTTCACAAAGGATGAGTAGATGAAGCTTTCGAAGTGTTGAAGAACTGAGTAACTTGGCAGCTTTGCTAGTTGGATAAGGGATTAGAAAATGTATCTTCCAACTGTAGCCTTTTCTTGTTAAGGATGAAGTTTGAATCTCAAGAAGGCTTTGAGCAAGTTCGTTTTTCAGATGGTGTAGCAAAGTTGTTCACTTAGTTCTTCAGAGTGTATCTTATATACTGGGAGCAGTCTTCCCGTTGAAGTGTAGAAGACAGCTTCATTAAATGCTTGTACTGTTGACTTGACCGGTTGGACCTTCGACTTGCTATTTTGGGGGCGTGAAGATACCCGCATGGTCAATCATCAGCTTTAAATATCTCTTCGTACGTACAACATTAAATGTGCATTTAATGCGTGTACAGTACCATGTTTCCGTTGAAAGGTTCGTAACCGTTAGGGGATTTCCCGTTAGTTTAATGACCGTTGGAAAGAGCTTCCGGAATCTGGTGGGTTTAGCAGAGTCTTAAGAGGCTCTCTGGTTCAATCTCTGAAGTCCGCCTCTGTTGCCAACTCTGGTATCTTTCTGATGACCAGTTTCTGATGGCTTCTCTGGTGAGCAACTCTGGGAGCAACTCTGGTAGAAGCAAGGTGGTTCTCTGGCAGACAGACTAAGCTAAAACTTACAAAAGAAATTCTAATACAAAATTTCTAATGGGGTACTTTCAAATTCTAATTAACCTAGCATCATCAAAATCTAAAATACATTTATTCCTTACAATTTCCCCCTTTTTGATGATGCCAAAACCCTTTAACTATTTCCAGAGAAGTGCCTTTCACCATAAAAAAATAAAGTTTAAAACTTTTCATTAGAATCTTGGTGGGCAACTTAGCATAAGAACATAATAAGAGTACGATACAATCAGATAGCAATTAAAGCAAATAAGGTAACAGAATAAACACAAGAAAGGTAAAAAGGAACAGATATTTGAATAAGCCATGCAAAAAGAGGCAGAGTTGATATCTTATTATCTGATAGAGAAAATAAAGCATTACAGAGTCAGAGATAGAGAGTTAGAGGTCTTCTTCATCTACCTGTGGTCCTGCTCTGTCAATCCTTTCTAGTTCTGTATTTACCTTAGCTCTGATTGAGGCTTGATCCCTCGGATTCTGATAGTCAGCCCAATGTGGTGCAAGTTTGCAGTCCAAATAGTTTCTAACAGCTTCTGCAGAATTCTTGCATGTGAGAATCTTCGTTCCATACCACATCTCTGCTTCTTGGATTGAACCACCATGGTTGATCTGGACAAGTCCATCACTATCCATGAACAGATTCTCTCTTTGAAGAGGAGTCATCAGCTTTCTCATTTGTTCAAACTGAACTCTGTCTGGCCTTGAACAATCATTGAATGAAAAAGATGAAGTCTTTTTCTTTGAGCTTCTTGGAGGAGGAGGTGGAGGTCTGGTACCTGCAGCAGCTAGTCTCTTCTTTCTGGTTGCATCAAAATATGGAGCAGGATCAACAGAGGAGGGTTCTCTGATAGACAGGGCTCTGGTGCTAGGTCCTTCTTCTTCTCTGGTATCTTCCCCCTTTTTGGCATCACAAAGATCACCAAGGAGGAGCTCAATCTTTGAGAACTCAGAGGCTTGGGCATCTCTGATTTCATCAAGAGTCTCTGGCAGAGTTTGAGTGACAGAGGCAAGTCCTTCAATCAGGCTCTGTTGCTTATCTACTGCAGATTGAAGATCCCTAGTGCTGACTTCTAGGAGAACCATCTTCTGGTATCTTTCCTTATCAGACTTGAGAAGGGCTAGGCCTTGCTCTTGATGCTCCTTGCAGAGGGAGTGTAAGACATTGAGTTTCTGTGATGAGCTATCAGCAGATTTCTGAAGATTATTAACAGAATCTGAGATCTGTTTGATTGTCTGGTTCTGGGCAAGTAGAGCTTGAGAGTGAGAGTGGAGAACAGAGTTGAGACCACTGACATCTCTGGAGATAGAATCTATTCTCAAGGAAGATGAATGCATGAAGGAGTGCAGAGTTTCTGACAGTGCAGCAACCTTATCTGTCAAATGCTGAAATCCGATTGTGATTTGCAGGTTGGTATGGGTTAGCTCTTCATGATGCTTGTCATTCAGCTCAATGATCTTGGTCAAATCATGAACCAACAGACCACCAAATTGTTTTGCAGATTTTACAAACTGGTTGAAGGGAATCTGGGGTTCTTCAGGTGTGAACCCAGGCATTTCTAATCCTCTGCCCTTGGGTAATGGAGGAGCTCTGGTGGATGGTGGAGGGGAAGGAACTCTGGGAGGTGTCCTTCTCCTTTTTGAAGTTTCATCAGCTGCAATGGAGGAGGTGAGGAAACTATCATTGTCACTGTCTGAAGAGGGGACTCTGAAGATTGGTTTCTTCTTTGGTTTAGAGGCTGCAGAGTGATGTGATGATCTCTGTGGTGAGGCAGATCTGGAGGGTGGTAAGGATTTCTGAGGAGGTGAGTTCTGGGGAAAAGGGATTGTTGGTTGAGGAGTAGGTTGGTGTGAGGGGGGTGGTGGGGGTGAAGGTGATCTATTTCTGGTGTTCGAAGGTTGTTTGCAGGGTGATGAGGGTCTGGAGTTGGGTTTCTGGTGGGATGGAGTTCTGGTGGAGGTTGAGGTTTTCTGGTCTGGTGAAGGGGTTTTCTGTTAGGGTGGAGATGAAGGTTTAGAGGGAGATTTGGAAGGTGAGGGTTGAGTAATAGGAGATTTGGGAGGGGAAGGAGGAGGTGTAGGAATTACCTCAAGGACAATTTCTGAGAACATGGATTCTCTCCATTCCTTGATTAGTTTCTCCATGGTTAGAGCTATATCATTTGCTGTGGAGGGTTCTCCTTCCTCAAGAGCACTGTGACGGAATTTGATCATTGATTCTTTTCTCTTCTTCTCCATCAGCCATGCATCAAACTCTTCCATTTCTTCCTCTTCCAAGGCTTTGACATGCCTTTCAGGAGATAGTTCAGTTGTTGGAACTTTACCTTGATATCTGTCTTTCTTCTTCTGTAGGACAGAGATCAGAAAGGCAAGGTTGAAGCATTTTGACACATCATCTGTGCCTACCCAGTGAAGAACAGCAGCTTCTTCTTCTTCATAGGCATCAAAGTACTGAATGATTTGCTGGAGAGGTCCCATTCTCCATCTTCTCCATGCTAGGACTCTATCAAACTGCCTCTGCAGAATGATTTTGTAGTCAGTCTCTTGTTCCATCTCTGGTGAGGCTTCACGTTCTGGTGAGAGAGCAGAGCTTGGCAACTCTGGTGCAGATTCCTGTTCAGCCTCTGATTGATTTCCAGATTCTGGTGCAAGTTCCCCCTGAACTTCTGATCCCTTGATAGGTGACATTACCTTTGTTTTCCTCTTCTTTTGTCTTGGTTGAGGGCTTGAGTTGTCAGAGTCACCACTCTGTACAACTAGCTTTCTTCTTCTCTTCTGCTTCAGCTTTCTGGCAGGAGATTTTCTGGTTGCCTTTGGGGAGGGCAACTCTGGTGCAACCTCTTCTGTTGCATCCTTCTCTGGTAGTGACAGATTGTCACTCTTCTTCTTCCTGACTTCCCTTACAGCCTGTGACTGCTCAGGTTGTTTAGAAGTCTCACTGGGCTTCTTGGGAGCTTTCTTAAGAGCAGGTTTAGACTTAGCAGCCTGTTCTTCTCTCTTCTTCTCTAGCCTTTCCTCTCTCCTTAGCTCAGAGGAGATGGCTATGTTGAATTTTGGAGAGGCTGTGAGGAAGATTGTTTTGGAGTGATCAACCGGAAGGATATCCCTGAGTTGAACTCCTTTGGCAGCAAGAATGGCAGAGAGGAGAAGTCCATGTCCCATTTTAGTAGAGAAGAGACCTGTTTCAGAGTCTTTCTTCTTGATGAATTCAGTCAGGGAGCCAAATATTACCTCGCCCCAATTGATGTTCATGCCATGGTGAACTTCAAAGATCGCCTTGGCATTGTTCTTGTTCATCTCGTCTGTTGAAGCAGTTTTGCACCACAAGCACCGGTGCAGAATGCTGACAAGTTTCTCATAGTCCTTCTTCAGCAGGAATTTCTTCATGTACAGTTTGTCCAGTCCGGCAGCCTCCGGGCGACAGTATGTCTGAACAAATCCTTCAGTGGAGACTTCCACTGAGTCAAGAGTAAGGAGATTGTTGGCTTCCGGGTCTTGGGAGTCTAGTTGAACTCCAAAGAACTCGTTCAGAGCATCTGCATTCAGAAAGATGCGTTGACCCTGCACCTGGGAGTGAATACCCGTTTTGGAGATGGTGGCGTTGAGGTAAAACTCAGCCACGTCTTTGATGCTGAAATGCTCGTAGGGATGAGCAACAACCTTTGAAAGTTGAGAGTCAGTCATTCCCTGGATGATCTTGGTCATCCTCTTTTGATTTTATGCCAGCAATGGTAGAGACGACATGTCAACCTTCATGTCGGAGACAATGTTGGCGATGAGGATCTTAGCTTCTTCCTTAGAAAGATCGTTGATGCTTAGGAAGTTCATTCTGAGTGACGGTTATGAAAAATTCTGGGGATTGAGAGATTTAGATGATCTGAATGCTTGAATGCTAGAGCAGTTTAAGAGAGATGAAGTTGCAGTAGGGATTTAGGTTGAAGACGGTGGATATAAAGGGTTTAGAATAGTGGACGATTGAGATATTGGCAGTTTCGAGGTAACATTTAATGAAATGCGGGCGGAAAACGTTTCCGTTAGAAGAGTAACGATCTGGGGTATTCTGGTAAAAGACCGTTTCAATTAATTAGGTCTTGCCCGTACCTCGAAATATTGCTAAGTCCACATCTGTATCTGCTGTCTCTCTGATAGGGATCTCTGGTCAGAGAAGGGGGGTTCTCTGATGTGAGATTCTGGTGCAGAAGAAAGCAGTCCTGGTTCAGTGAATCTCTGGTTCAGGCATCTCTGGGAAGATCATCCATCATTCCCAGTTCTTCCCTTAGCTTGTTAAACCTTGCCTCAGGTAAAGGCTTGGTTAGGATATCTGCAAGCTGGTCTTCTGTAGATACATGCTCCATACAGATGTGCTTCTTCTCAACATGATCTCTGATGAAGTGATGTCTGATTTCAATATGCTTTGTCCTGGAGTGAAGAACTGGATTCTGAGAGATAGCAATGGCACTAGTGTTGTCACACAACAGCTTGATCTCCTTAGCTTGAATTACATAGTCCTTCAGTTGTTGCTTTATCCAGAGTAACTGAGCACAGCAACTCCCAGCTGCAATGTACTCAGCTTCAGCTGTACTTGTTGAGATTGAGTTCTGCTTCTTGCTAAACCAGGAAACAAGCCTTCCTCCTAGCAATTGGCAATGACCAGAGGTGCTCTTTCTGTCCAATCTGCAACCTGCAAAATCTGAGTCAGAGTAACCAATTAGTTCAAAGTTACCTCCCTTTGGATACCATAGGCCTGCATTTGGATTTCCCTTGATGTATCTGATGATTCTCTTTGCAGCACTTAGATGGCTTTCCTTGGGCTTTGATTGGTATCTGGCACAGATTCCAACAAGGAATCAGATATCTGGTCTGCTTGCAGTCAGGTACAGCAGAGATCCTATGATCCCTCTGTAAGTTTTTGCATCCACATCTTTTCCTTCATCATCTGGACCAATTCCTTGTGATGTGTTCATGGGAATCTTCACTGATGATTTGCCTTCTACTCCAAACTTCTTGATTAGGTCTCTGGTGTACTTTCCTTGGTTGATGAAGATTCCTTCTGGAATTTGTTTCACTTGAAGACCTAGGAAGTAGCTTAGTTCTCCCATCATGCTCATTTCAAATTGACTCTGCATCACTTGAGAGAATTTCTTGCACAATTCTGGATTAGTACTACCAAATATAATATCATCAACATATATTTGTACTAACAGAATATGATTAGCAACAGAGATTTGAAATAGAGTTTTGTCAACCTTTCCTTTAGTAAACCCATGGTTCACTAGGAAAAGGGACAATGTGTCATACCAAGCTCTGGGAGCTTGCTTAAGACCATAGAGGGCCTTTTTAAGCTTGTAGACACAAGAAGATTGAGTAGGAATGACAAAACCTGGTGGTTGTTCCACATAAACTTCTTCTTCAAGATCTCCATTCAGAAAAGCACTTTTGACATCCATCTGGTAGACCTTGATGTTGTTGTAAGCAGCATAGGCTAGAAAGATTCTGATGGCTTCAAGTCTGGCAACAGGTGCAAAAGTCTCATCAAAATCAATTCCTTCTTCTTGGAAATATCCCTTGGCTACTAGCCTAGCTTTATTCCTTACAATGTTGTCATCTTCATCTGCTTTGTTCTTGAATACCCATTTGGTTCCAATGACATTCTGGTGCTTTGGTCTAGGAACAAGTTCCCACACTTTGTTCCTTTCAAACTGAGTAAGCTTTTCTTGCATAGCATTGATCCAATCAGAGTCTGCAAGAGCTTCTTCCACAGTCATAGGTTCCATTTGAGATATGTAGCAGGTAAGCATTGCTTCTCTCCTTGATGTAGCAGATCTGGTCTGGACTCCACTTCTGATTTGTCCAATTACTTGATTAGGAGGGTGATCTCTTAACCAAGTTAAATCAGGTTCTGATAAGGGTTGTCTTGGATTCTCTTGTTCTTCTTCTGATTCTTCATCACTATCTCTATCTTGTAGGATGGGATTCTGATGGTGTATTGGTATGGCAGAGTTAGTTACCAATTCTGGTATGTCCGTCTCTGGTGGTTCCAGTTCTGGTGATTCTTCTAGATTCGCTTTCTCCAAGTTTTCAGTTATGCTCTCAACAGAGTTGAGATCATCAAACTTGACATGAATCGATTCTTCAACAAGTAGAGTTCTTTTGTTGAGTATTCTGTAGGCTTTGCTGTTACTGGAGTAGCCTAAGAATGTTCCTTCATCAGCTTTTTCTTGAAACACCTTGAGGTGATCATTCCCATTGTTGAGTATATAGCATTTGCATCCAAATGCATGAAAGTAGCTGATGTTGGGTTTTCGTCCTTTCCATAATTCATAGGGGGTTTTCTGATGAGTTTTGTGAATCATGCTCCGGTTCTGGGTGTAGCATGCAGTGTTGATTGCTTCAGCCCAGTATCTGTAAGGTAGACCTGATTCAGCAATCATGGTCCTTGCAGCTTCCTTCAAGGTTCTATTTCTTCTTTCTGCAACTCCATTCTGTTGAGGAGTTCTAGCTGCAGAGAGTTGATGCATTGTTCCGTTTTGATCACAGAACTCTTGTATGACCTTGTTGACGAACTCTGTTCCTCTGTTTGATCTGATGGCTTTGACTTTCTGATTCTGCTCATTCTGTAGTAGCTTTAGCAGAGAAGGTAGTTTCTGCAGAGTTTCATTTTTCTTGGTCAGAAAGATAGTCCATGTGAATCTGGAGTAGTCATCCACCATGACTAAGGTGTATCTCTTGCCACCAACACTTGGAGTTTCCACTGGTCCAAATAAATCCATGTGAATTAGATTCAAAGGACCAGTAGAGAGGTTTCCAGCAATGGGTTTGAAGGAGTTCTTCACTTGTTTTCCTTTCTGGCATGCACTGCATAAGTTCTCCTTCTTGTATACAAGGTTGGGCAGACCTTCAACAATGTGATCCCTTGCTAGCTTGTTGATTGTTTTGAAATTCAAGTGACTCAGTTTCTTGTGCCATTCCCAA
This sequence comes from Cuscuta europaea, assembly GCA_945859875.1. Classification (NCBI taxonomy): domain Eukaryota; kingdom Viridiplantae; phylum Streptophyta; class Magnoliopsida; order Solanales; family Convolvulaceae; genus Cuscuta; species Cuscuta europaea. The sequence goes on along the minus strand of CAMAPE010000075.1, from coordinate 3,602,318 downwards.
CTGAGTTTTGAATCTCCTTTAGCTATCAGGCAAATTCCATCTTTTGCAGTTGACCAATCAACTACATAGATGTTTTTCTTCCTTGTTGCTGTTAGAACCACTTCTTTAGTTGTCTCATGCTTGACAGAACAGCCTTCCTTGGAAAATTCAACTGTGTAGCCTTTGTCACAGAATTGGCTAGCACTCAGCAAGTTGAATTTCAATCCTTTGACATAAGAGACATCATCAATGATTATCTGGTTCTTTATCAGCTTCCCTTTTCCTTTTGTCTGGCCATCTTTATCATTACCTCCAAAGGTAACTCTGGGCCCTTTGACTTTCTGGAACTCTGTTAGGCAACTCTTGTCACCTGTCATGTGTCTGGAGCATCCACTATCAATGTACCAATCTTGCTCAGAGATGGCTCCAGCACACAGTTCCTACAAAATTAAAAGGAAGATTTAGGTACCCAAGCAATGTTGGGTCCTAGAGGGTCATGCAGTCTTGGCAGCCGGTACCACTTTGGTCTCATCAAGTGAAACCTTGGTGGGTGGTACCCATTGTCCACCTGGTAGTCATAGTAAACGGAAGTGTGATTCACTTTGGGCAGATGCTTGTGAGGATCATGCTTCCGGTTTACATACTTCTGCATAGCCTTTTTGGTTGGGTAGAAGTCCCATATACTATCAAGATCAGAGGGGCGATTAACTTTGGGCTTCTTAAGTTGACCAGCCAACCTTTTCTGCCTAAAGTTAACTTTCTCTTGATATCTGTCTTTCTGGTGATCATCTCTGACACGGTTATCATGAGTTTGTCTTTGATTTTTGGTGTTCTGAAAACCTTTTCTGTTGTTAGGTTTTCTGCCAGGTTCATTAATCTTTAAAATGGGTTTCTGTTGAACCTTTATCTTTTCCTTTTCTGGTCTGACTTTCTCATGAATAACCTTGGTGCCAGATACACCAGCATGACAAATGGGGCTAGAGATCAGTGGCACTATGACCTTGTCTGCCTTAGCAACTCTGGTGCTAGGCATTACAGAAGGCTCACCTGATTCTGTTGAGCCATAACCAAGACCAAAACCAGTGTCAATTTGTTGATCAAGTACAATCTTTTCCATGGAAGTCTGGGCCTTCTGGTAAGCTTTGTACTTAATCTCAAGAGGCTCTATCTCTCTTATTCTCTTGAGAAGAGAAACATTTTCAGCTTCCAGCTGATCTCTTTCCTTAATTAGAAGATTGATTTTGATCTCAACCTCCTTTCTTAAGTCAAGAATTTCAACCTTAAGCTTACTGTTTTCTTCTTTAACAGAGGAATAAGTGGTTTGAATGGCTTGAAACTCTTCCCAAAATTCTGACATTGAATCAGAATCAAAGGCTCTGCATACCGAGGAAAACTAGAGTTGGAAGTAGAAGATACCTCATCATCAGATTGACCCATGAGACATAGGTCTTCAGTTTCTGTATCCAGGCAACAGAATGCCTCATCAGATTCTGATTCTGATCTGGACTCTGTCTCAGAGAGGGGGTCCTTCTCTGGTTGTTCAGTGATGAGTGCCTTCCTTCTTCGGTGCTCATATTTCTTTTCTCCTTCCTGACCTTGCCTTTTGGAGACTATGGGGTGTGGACAGTTGACTTTGAAGTGCCCTGGTTGTCAGCAGTTGTAGCAGAGAAGCTCTCCACTACTTTCTTATGGTTTGGACTTCTGGTGTGGTTTTCTGCTAGAGAGTGGACTTCTGCTATCCTTTGGCTTCAAGAATTTCCTGAACTTCCTAGCAAAAGCCGCCATATATTCGTCAGTTAAAAGAATAGAAGGGTCAAAGTTATTTACCTGAGAGGTGCTGGCAGTGAGGGCAGTAGTTGTTCTGTCCTCAACTTCTTCTTTTTCTTCTTCATTCATCTCAAACTCATAAGATTTGAGATCAGAGATGAGTTTCTCAGTGCTGTAGGTTCTGAGATCCTTGCTATCTCTCATGGCAGTGACCTTCATCTTCCATGGTGAAGGTAAACCTCTGAGAACCTTCAAGTTGATCTCCTTGGGAGTAAGTTCCTTCCCAAGTTCTGATATCTCAACAGTGAGGGTGAGCAGGCGTGCATACATCTCAGCAATGCACTCTTTGGGTAGAAGTTTGAAGTCTTCAAACTTCTTCATGGCAATGGTAAGTTTGTTGTCTTTTTCTTGCTCATCTCCAGCTCCTATCAAGGTTAGAGTATCCCAGATTTCCTTGGCAGATTTGCACTTCTTGATCCTTGTGAAGTACTTGTCATCTATGGCTTTGTAGAGGATATCCTTGGCAATGTTGTCAAGGTTGTATTTCCTCCTCTCTTCATTGGACCATTCATGACGCAGTTTGGTGATCATCTAGGGTTGACCACTACCTGTGATGTATTCAGGGTTGACTTTGGTGAACTCTGTGAAAGGACCTGCATTAAGAACTTCCCACATTTCATCATGGAGTGCGCAGAGGTGAGCTTTCATGCGGATCCTCCAGTCATCAAACTTTGTCACTGAGAACATAAGATTCTTTGAAAGAGTGTTATCCATAATATGATATTAAAGAGGCTAAAACAAGTGGATCTCTTGTTTAGTAAGTAACCTAAAAGATTACAAGAACAAGGAGGCTCTGATACCACTTGTTGGTCCCGTTTGTAATGGGAACAGTCTAGAGGGGGGGTGAATAGACTGTTCAGGAATTTAAACTTTTCTCTAAGTCAAAACTGACTTATCAGAGATGGTCGAAATCTGGTGACAGAGATGGTCAAGTTCTGATGGCAGAACTAGACCAGGCAGCGGATAAGTTTCTGTCCGGGTAGCCTCAACAGAAAAGCTAAGGCAAAGTGCCTTTCTAATAACTCTGAAGGAAGATCTGCTGGACACAGAGTCCAACCTTAAGAGTTGATCAGTAGAATCTTAAGTGCAGGAATTAAAAGCTTAAAGTAAATGACACCGGGGGTTTTACAGTGGTTCAAGGAACAACTTGTTCCTCTAGTCCACTGTTCCACTAAGCTTGCAAAAACAACTGTTTACAACGCCTTAGTCCCTAGAACTTAAGAAGCACTCCTCGTCTTCTTCAAGTCTAGTTGCCACCCGGGATGCAGTCCTGCTTCCTGATGGCTGGTCTCGTTTCACTGAGTCTCTTGAAGTATCCCCACTTCACTTACTCCAGCTAGTTTGAGACGTCCCTTCTTTTTCAAAAAGTGTTTGATTCAAAATCAGTTTTCTCCAACGTTGCTTCTTCACAAAGGATGAGTAGATGAAGCTTTCGAAGTGTTGAAGAACTGAGTAACTTTGCAGCTTTGCTAGTTGGATAAGGGATTAGAAAATGTATCTTCCAACTGTAGCCTTTTCTTGTTAAGGATGAAGTTTGAATCTCAAGAAGGCTTTGAGCAAGTTCGTTTTTCAGATGGTGTAGCAAAGTTGTTCACTTAGTTCTTCAGAGTGTATCTTATATACTGGGAGCAGTCTTCCCGTTGGAGTGTAGAAGACAGCTTCATTAAATGCTTGTACTGTTGACTTGACCGGTTGGACCTTCGACTTGCTATTTTGGGGGCGTGAAGATACCCGCATGGTCAATCATCAGCTTTAAATATCTCTTCGTACGTACAACATTAAATGTGCATTTAATGCGTGTACAGTACCATGTTTCCGTTGAAAGGTTCGTAACCGTTAGGGGATTTCCCGTTAGTTTAACGACCGTTGGAAAGAGCTTCCGGAATCTGGTGGGTTTAGCAGAGTCTTAAGAGGCTCTCTGGTTCAATCTCTGAAGTCCGCCTCTGTTGCCAACTCTGGTATCTTTCTGATGACCAGTTTCTGATGGCTTCTCTGGTGAGCAACTCTGGGAGCAACTCTGGTAGAAGCAAGGTGGTTCTCTGGCAGACAGACTAAGCTAAAACTTACAAAAGAAATTCTAATACAAAATTTCTAATGGGGTACTTTCAAATTCTAATTAACCTAGCATCATCAAAATCTAAAATACATTTATTCCTTACAGAGAGCCTTCATTGTTGATACAAAATTCCATCTGCCAACCACTGCCAAGTTTGTTCCCATACATGCTCAGGTCTGCTCACAGGGCATGATAAGAGCAAAGTTACAAATAATTTTCTCAAGTAGTGTCCTAATGCCTAGTCCTTAACTTCTTTTAATGCTCCAATGTATTCTTTATCATCACCAAGCAATCTCGTTGCAAAACACGCTTCTCTAAAGCTCGGATATTGAATGTTGGCAACGGTCCTAATATCCTCATAACAACGTGCCCCTTTTGTTACAGTGAGCATCATTCTTAAATAGAATAGTTCACCTGTTGTTGGAGGTACCCAGATGAGTCTACCAATAGTGTAACCCTTTGTTCTTGGCTTCCAACACCTCTTGCTAGCTACATACATAAATTTCACGAACTTTGCATACGTCAGATCTTTTCCTTTCAGATAGATTTTGTTTGCTTGCATCCAAGATGTAAACATTGATTCTTTAACAGTTTTTCTTGTGAGCACAGACTCAAGGTCATCGTTGTCACTAAAGAACACAGATTGCTCATTGGGAAGGTGAAAGAAAAGTTTTTCAACGACTGGAGATCTACCATGAATCGGAAAAGAAAAAAATCCTCCAACAGGCCTCACATGGTGAGACATACCTGCAATCAAGATATTGCTTGATCTCATCAATATTCTCATTTTGGGGCGACCCATCATCGTGTGGTGGAACAATAGCGGCTGTTATCCGGTCATATCCTTTGTTGATATACTTGAATAAGTATTTTATCGAAGTGCTTTGATTACACCATTCCATGTTGATATGCGCTTGGTACTTTAACAACAATTTTGGATTATAAGGCACAACATGACGATTGTCTAAGATACAATCATTTTTTTCGATTTTCTTTCCATCGGCTCTTCTCTTATAAATAGGATAACCATCTTCATCAAGCGTCATTGATGCCTGAAAAATTGTAAATATTATATATTTCTATTTAAAAGTGATGACAATTATCTTAACTTAATACCTCTTTGCACTGCTAATGTCATGTACGACTTTGGTGGAGTAAGTTTAATAGATAATACTAAAAAAAGGTGATGTTATTTATTTATTTTGTATAAATTGCACTTGTTGTTAAAATTCAAAATCGGTGTTAATTTATAGTACTCTAAAGTGTGACCATGTATAAGTCTTGATTTACTTTCGATGAGGCTAGACCTCCGTACTTAAAATGAATAATATAGCCCCTGTATAAAAAAGTCACATTTATTTTCAATATAAATAGTTAATAGGATGCTCATATATTAACTATTTCTTCGTAATATTTTAGTTTAATTTTTTTTATCATTCATTAGCAAATGTATGAGACTATTAGGACGATAGAATTTAATTTACATGTTTGTTACGATCTAAATGATAATATTCCAATTAATTGAGTACATAAAAAAAAATTATTGTTAGTAACTCTAGTAAAATAGTGGCTATGTATATTTATAGATTTAGTTTAATTATTACAATTAGGATGTTTGTATTATATGTATTTCTATATCAGACTTAAGTGATTTAGACCTGATCAGATTAGACTTAAGCATATCATAATAAAACGAATAAAGCAAGCCACTCCTGCCAAGACTTCGATAGCAAATAAAATCATGTAACACCATATAATTCATTTGTCCAGATTAAATCAGAAGAAACCTAAATATACAAAATCAAATCACACTTAAACTGAGCAAACCAATTTAAACCCAACTTGCCTGGATTTGCTTAGGATAATACTTGTTGCACTTCCCATCCTGCATGCACAGTGATGAAGGGTTCGCTAAACCGCATGGACCATGAATCATGTGAGTTTTGACCTGGTTGTACAATTCTTTCTCGGTCTCTTCATCAGGTATCTCTGCTGAAATAATCTTATCAATATCATCGGCAGTTGGGTACTTGTTCGAAGGATGCAAAAAAATGAGTATGTGCCCATGGGGCAATCCTCTTTTTTGGAACTCAATTGTGTGCATATCTGAAAGAAATTTGCAAAAAAAAATAGAATAAATGAATTGCACCAGTAAATGTGTAGTGTAAATAAAAAATATGTAATATATTCATATATAACACTTACATGCAAGAACTTTTCCGAAGATATGCATTTTCCTTAAATCTGTTAATAACTCTTCAAACTTTATCTTGAAGACTCTTGCAACAATATCAGGACGGACATGTGGCTTCAAGTTTAATGGTGCAAGTACTCTCTGAATCTCAGGCTAGTTGGGATTGCAAGTGAACCTGATAAAGAAATCAGGAAAGCCAACAAAAGCGCAAATTGCCATACCATCAAAGTAGAGTTGATCCATGTAGCGACGACTTCCTACAAATGTCGATGGTAGTACAATTCTTTTCCCCTTTTCAGATCCTTGACATTGTAAGTTGTGATTTGTTTGACTGAGGTTACTACATTTATCAACTCTTAGCTTTTTTTGGTTTAATCTGATAAAAGATAACCTCTCTGACTCAAGCATAGTATAGCCATCAACTACGAACTGCTGAAATAATCTTCTTGATCTCAACAATGTTAGCGCCTCATTTTTCTTTGTTTGTATCCTAAAACAAAGCCACTCTCTTATGGTAAGGTGGTTTCTTTTAGAACTATTAGAATTACCTGTATCTCTATGAAGCACGTCATGCATGTATCCATCCTCTCCATAAGGAAATAAAAGAGGATACTGATAACTCAAATAGCTAGTATGCAGCTCACTTATTCGTTGAAGTGTACGACTTCGGGTCTCCATTATAATATCTCTTTTTGATGAAGTGTCAACATCTCCAACAATAAGAGCAGCAACTTCTGAAACCGTAGGCAAATTATATAATTGGCCATCACTAACTCTGTCAGAAATCAACTTTAACCGCAGATCCTGCAGGTGCATCTTGCAATCTTTCCTTAGCCATCCTAAAGGATTTTGCATGCACATTGTATTCATGTAGCATGGCTGATAATTTGCCCACAATCTGATCATCTATGTCATTTGGGTTTCTACAATTGAACAATAACATATAATTAGAAATAATAATTTAATAAATTTTTATTTAGTGTCTTGATAAAGTTAATGCACATGCTAACCTTATTCCTTGAATCCTATTTTGTATCTCATGCTCAGTATCATATATGTATAATTGGGCAAACTTTGGAGGTTGACCTGGCATAGGTAACATGCTTCCCACTCGATGGCAACCATTATTGGCTTGTGAGAAAATAAACTCAGAACCCGCTCTACATCTTGGCTTCTGAGTAAGTCAGCTCAGAACCCGCACTGCAACTTGGCTTCTGAGTAACTCAGCTTAGAACCCGCACTGCAACTTGGCTTCTAAGAAAATCAGCTCAGAACCCGCACTACACAAGAGTTTCTGGATACATCAGTCCAGAACCCGATATCACGGAAGGCTTCTGAACACCTCCATTCAGAACCTATGCACAAACATAGGACGTCACATACGTCAAAGAGAAGCGATGAAGAAATCTTTTTCTGAGCTTTCAAGCAAGTTCAACAAAAGCTCCTAGTGCACCATTCAAGACAAATCATTCTTTAGGGGGGAGCAAGTGTGCACATTATGAAGGAGAGTACTGGTGTGTATACTCCACACTAAGTTGAAAATCAACAAATGCACACTTCAACACTGACGCACGCCAAGAACAAACAACAAGTCATATTCTGAGGGGGGTGTTTCTTTTTCACTTCACCTGGTGCCATACAACGAAGAAAGCACATCCCAAGGGGGAGCTTCCTACTTTACTCCCCAGGTGACAACAACAATACTTGCAAATTCTGAGGAGGAACGTCTTTATTTTCTCCTACCACCACACAATGCACAAAGCAAGGATACTCTCAAGGATGCACCTTTTGAGGGGGAGTTCCAAAGTTTTCCTTCCAAGCGCCATACAACGTCAGATGCATCCTACTGAGTGCTCCTATTGAGGGGGAGCAAAGAGATCAATGAGAGATAAGTCTTAATGGCTTAGTAAACCCAAATAAAGTCTACCCAAGAGATAAAGCCAAGAGTGAGTGAGTGAGTGAGCGAGTGAACATTTTGAGAGTGAGAAAGCGGAATGCTCAAGTGAGTGTGAAAACAATATTCAAAGACGAATCTACTACCTCAACTGGGCTATCAATCGAGGAATCAATCTTAGCCACTCAAATACTCCGGAAAATTCCCCAGGACTGAATTTATTCAGATCCCGGGTAGAAGTCATTGCATCTTGTCCAACATCGCATGCACAAGTCTACCCTAGACCACTCATTTGTCTCCCAACAGACAGGTGTTTCATCAAATTTCACAAGGAACCTCATTATTTATCACCGTCTCCTTCTGAGGCGACTGATACTGACCACAGTGGCCCACAGACCCACACCACTGAACATTCATTGATCACGTCGTGTCTAATTTTCAAACTCCCAAATGTTTTTAATTTTCTAGAACAGAGACACACTTTAGAGTCAGTTGTTGGTCTTCAAGACCTGCGAGAACTTCCATCGGACTCATTTATTATGAATGTAGACCGATGATAAGATGGAAGTCCTGATGTTGCAACATAGAAATCACCAACATTTTCAGGTCATTGCTTTAGAGCTCATCTCTATAGTGATAATAACGGGCGTCTACGCGACCCCGGGGGCTACAATTTTTCTTTGCATATCATTATGATCATGTCATAACGACCAGAGTGACATCTACTATAGATGCTTCACAATGATCGGTCGGAAGTCCTGTTAGAGATGTAACGTTTCTATGATTTTATACAGGTCACACATCAGTGTTTACATTGATGTTGTAATAACGGAACATCTCAATGTATCCAGATTGTAGTTTTGTTTTGCAGTATCAAAGGACGAACAAAGGCATGACGTTCCGACTCATCAGATCGTCATGAGGGGGAGAGCGGTCCAAAATGCTTTTCAAATTTCAAAGATCATTCTCGGACACTTCCCTCCTCCAACATACACATCTACCCACTCAGCTTCACACCAAATGGTCAGCAATTCAGCATATACTCATAACTCAATCATCATTTTCTGCTGTGCCACCGACAAGTTCTCCACAAAATCATTGACATCAAATAGTCAAAAGACTACATTCTGGAGGAGACAGAGGTCGGATAGTCAAGAATTGATGAATAAAATTCATAAATATTGTGATGGAACGTTCCGCATCATCGAAGAACATTTGGAAGAATGCGCATTAAAGTTGAAGAAATTTGAAGATCCAGAAGACATGATCCAGATTGCTCTCATAGGACATTTTGCAGAAGCCGTCAGTATCAGACTCGATTTCAGAAGAACTCTTCGACATTATGAAGTGATACTTGGCTAACGGAAATCGCTATACAAGACTCAGAGATAATCAACGCTTCATCGACATTTGAACAAAAAGGGGGAGAATGTTAGATCATTATTTTATTGTGTTCAAAATTAATTGTAATTTAATTAAAGAATCTTTGTAATTAGCTAGATTAGTTGAGAGAGAATTAGACCCAATTAATGTGCTCTTATTTAAGCCAACACGCCTAACCTGATTGTAATAGGGTTGTTCGAACTTCTCCCTATAAATACAGGCTGAAGGGGTTCGAAACTGCTCTATGTCTCTACACATTCTGTTTCCACATATTATTTTCGTAGAGCACCAAGATAGATAAATTCTCTCTCAACATATTGTTCGTGTACTGTTCTTCATCACCGAATCATCATTATGAATACATGGTATATGTTGATGTTGAATTTCTCTTCTAATGTTTAAATTCTTTTTATTATTCTTAGATTAGTCGACTGTTGATCTGGGCATAATTCACACACTTTTGACATGTTAGTGAATATTGATGATTTCTTGATCTAGATTTCTTCTTATTTTTTCCCCTTTTCAGATAATGTTTCTCACATCTACCCTTCTTCATGTGAAGAGTATATGTATTTTTTTCTTTCTTACATTTCCTCGATTGTTTTATTTTTCTTTAAATTTTATTTTTTCCTGATCTTTTTATCACAAAGATTTTTTTCCAATAGTTGATGAAATTTATGAGAGAACTTACTTAGAAAAATACGATAATGCAGAAAAGGAGAAAAATATATAATGATGATGGAATTAAGGTAACAAGAAGAAACAAAAGATAAAAAAAGAAAAAACACACAACAAAGTAACTAGAAGAAAAAAGAGAAAAGTGAAAATAAAAAGAAAATATAAAAAAAAGTAAAGTTGGAAAAAGATATTTAATAAAAATAGAATGATTAAAAAAGGAACACATTAAAAGGAAAATGAAATAAAAATATGGGAAGAAAAAGATGACAAAAATTCTATGCGGAAAAGAAATTAAAAAAAAATCTTTTAATAGTGTGAGAATTAGAATAATAAATATGAAAAAAACAAAAGGATGGAAAATGGATAAAAAGTGTCTAGGGATAAAAATAAAAAAATAATTTTTTGGGTCAAAAAAGAAAAACGAAACGTGGGACTGTTTTGAGCAGATTTGTGAAAGGTGCGATTATTTATGTAAGATTTCTAAAAAATATAAAGGAAAAGTACAGAAAAGATACATGTGGTTTGGACCGTTTCAGATAGGGGCAAACTGTTTTCAGAAAAGGTACATGTGATGTGTGAAAGGTGAGATTATTTATGTAAGATTTCTAAAAACGTTAATATCACTTTTTCGGTGGACTTTCTGGGGACAATGTTTCATTTTTAACAAAGTGAGACATGTGTTTCAATTCCGTTATCACAACTGGGGCATGACATCTAACGTTGTAAGAAAAATTAACTTCGATTTTCAAAAGTCTCCGAAAAATCAAAAAAAATACTAGGAGGTGCACCTCGTCAAGAAGACCTTCAGACCATCTTTCTTTTTTGTTTCCAACCACCATGTCGCCAGAAAGTCCACCGAAAACGTGATATTAGCGTTTCGTTTAAAAAATCCAAATAGAGCCGAAAAATTCAAAGAGAACGATAGTTTGTTGGTCTCCTTGACGAGACGCACCTCCCGATTTTGTTCTTTTATTTTTTTGGAGACTTAAGAAAATCAAAGTTAATTTTTCTAACGATGTTAGACGTCATGCCCTAGCTGTGATAACGGAATTGAAACAGATGTCCAACTTTGTTAAAAAATGAAATATGTGCCCCTATCTAAAAACGGCCCAAACTAAAAGTACATTTTTTGTACTAAAAAACCTGGTATAATAAGTCATCAAGCGGGTAGGATCCAATGAGAGAAGATGGGCTGCAAAAGTGAAATTATTCCGAGATTACACAAAGGTGGAATTATTATGAGTAAATCGATCAAGGGTGAGACTATTGTTGTCAATTTTTCTTATCTTTTAAATATGTAATGCATATATCATACACGCATACATGATACATTCATGATAGGAAAAATTGACAAAATAAATCCACCTTTTACCGGTCTTCTCATAATAATCTCACATTTACGTAATCCTATAATAATCTCACCTTTGCACATTTCACATTTCCCTTTTTTCTTCTTGTTAATTTATTTATGTTTTTTCTTCTTTCTTCTTTTCTTTCTTCTTCTTATCTTAATTTCACCATCGATATGTTTTTGCTCCTTTCTTCATTATTGTATTTTTCTAAGTAAACTCACCATTAATTTCATCAACTGTGAGAAAAACTCTATGTGGTAAAAAGATTATGGAAAAATAAAACACTTGGGAAATGTAAAGGAAAATAAAACATTTGAGAAAATGTATTTTTTCTTTCATTTTGCGAATATTTTATTTTTCTTTTAATTTAATTTTTCCCTAATCTTTTTGACAAATGGAGTTTTTCACATGATTGATGGAATTAGTGGGTGGACTTACTTAGTAAAACAGGATAATGCAGAAAGAAGAAAACTTATATTGATGGCGAAATTAAGATAACAAGAAGAAAGAAGAAAAAACATAAAAAAAAGTAACAAGAAAAAAAAAGTGGGAAATGAAAATGAAAAGAAAATATAACAAAAAGTAGAGTGGGAAAAAAGATCTTTAATAAGAAAAAAAATGATTAAGAAAAAAACATAAAAAGGGAAATAAAATAAAATACGAGAAGAAAAAGAAAACGACAAAAAGAGCTATTTTGGATAGAAATTTTACAACAAAAAAATCTCTTAATAGAGTAAGAAATAGAATAATAAAAACGGAAATGAAATAAGAACAAAAGGATAGAACAAGGAATAAAAAAGTGTCTAGGGGTGAAAATAAAGAAAGAAAATTTTTAGGGGAAAATAGAAAAAATTAAACATATGACCGTTTTGAGCAGATTTGTGAAACGTGAGATTATTTATGTAAGGGTTTCAAAGAAAGAGTAAAAAGACCTGGTATAGCAGATCATCGACCGGTTAGGGTTCAATGAAAGAAGATGAGGTGAAAAATTATGATTATTTTAGGATTACGTAAAGGTGAAATCATTATGAGAAGACCGGTGAAAGGTGAGATTATTCTTGTCAAAATTTCGGGGGAATTTGGACTTTGCACCCCACTTTTCAGATGAATTGGACTTTGCACCCTATTTTAAAAAAACTTTGATTTTGCACCTCATTTCACTCCAAAATCCCTTGACTTTGCATCACATTTAGAAAGTTTCCTTCACAAATATTATACGATAGGATGCAAACTCAAATGATTTTTACAATGATGTGCAAATTCCAATCACCAAAAAATGAGGTGCAAATAAAATTATCCCCAAATTTTCCTTCATGATTCATATTCCCGTGAATTATTAATGAGTCAAACGACCGAGTGACTGACATACTGAAGGCTTAAAAGAGTGGGCCTGTTCCCTTTTCGGTATGTAACCCAGAGTGGATCCCCCTATTATAATTGGTGACCTAAAGTGGGCTTGCCTTTTTCTGGCGCCTGGATTATCTCATATCCAACCGTCCATTCAAAATTCAAAATTCAAAATTCAAATTTCAAATTCCCTGTCCCGTTAACAGAAGTTGTATCTATTTCTTTCTATTCGAACCCCATTTTCAGTCTCCATTCCCTCATACCCTAAGACACCATCTCTGTGTCTCTCGGATATACACCCTCTCTTTCTCTCTATTTCTCTATCTCTAGGGAAGAACTCGCAGATCTATGGCGAAGAACAAGTTGCCCTTGCAGTCTAGTAGCAACGCTAACATTGCCAATGGGAACGGGAAGACCATCGAGGAGACATACCAGAAGAAGACGCAACTGGAGCACATCTTGCTCCGACCGGACACTTACATTGGGTCCGTTGAGAAGCACGTCCAGAATATATGGGTATGGGAGAACGGATCTATGATCTATCGATCCGTCAGCTATGTGCCTGGCCTCTACAAGATCTTCGATGAAATCCTGGTTAACGCCGCGGACAACAAGCAGAGGGATCCCAAGATGGACTCCTTGAAGGTCCTCATCGATCCCGAACAAAACCTCATCAGCGTCTACAACAATGGCGATGGTGTGCCTGTAGAGATTCACCAGGAGGAAGGGGTTTATGTTCCAGAGTTGATTTTTGGACACTTGTTAACCAGTAGTAACTACGATGATACGGTGAAGAAGACCACTGGTGGCAGAAATGGGTACGGAGCCAAGCTTACCAACATCTTCTCGACAGAGTTCGTGATAGAGACTGCAGATGGAAAGCGGAAGAGGATGTACAAGCAGGTATACTTAATCCCGTGTTACTAGTCACTGTATGCATATCAACTCAATTTCAAGGACCTTTTCATCTCTGATCTGACTCCTTAGGATTTTATTATTATGTGATGCTAATTCTCCAATTCCATGCAATGTCATAGATCTGAATTATCTTGAGTCCTAGCTTTGATTTTTATCCAACGATAATAGATGTAGGATTTGGGGTAATTAGTTAGTTGTTGCAGGAACGCGTAAATTGGTTATGTTTGTGTGTTTGTATTATGGTTCATGATATTGTTCAGAAGTGAAGGAAAGAAGTAGTAGTTGTGTGATATTGTAATCGGTTCACACATTGCTTCATGTGCTGTGCTGACATATTATGTACGTTTTTGTAGGTCTTCGGAAATAACATGGGACAGAAGTCTGAACCTGTAATCACATCCTGCAAAGCAAGTGAGAATTGGACAAAAGTCACTTTTAAGCCTGACCTGGCAAAGTTTAACATGGTTCATCTTGAGGATGACGTTGTTGCTTTGATGAAGAAACGTGTTATGGACATGGCGGGATGTCTTGGAGCAACAGTGAAGGTGGAACTCAATGGGGAGCGGATCCCTATTAAGTCGTTCAAAGACTATTGTGACTTTTACCTAAGATCTTCATGTGTGACATTAGAAAACCCTAAAAGGTTCAATGTATTTGGTTTTACTCATCGTTAACAAGTTTTATTTCTCCGTTATTTTACATTATCTGAAATTTCTGACTTACCATTTTTCAGAGAGTATGTGAAAGTTAATGATAGGTGGGAAATATGTGTTAGCTTGCGTGAAGGATTTCAGCAGGTAATAATAACAATGAAACATTTCAGAAGCACAAAGCTAAAATCTATCATAAAAAAGCTTTATAGTTTTGAACCTTACATTTTCAATTTCGCAGGTCAGTTTTGTCAATGGGATTGCAACAATTAAAGGTGGAACTCATGTGGATCTTGTTGCAAACCAGATTGCAAACCATATTGCTGCTCTTGTAAACAAGAAGAACAAAAGTGCTAATGCTAAAGCAAATTCTGTAAAGAATTATCTATGGGTTTTTGTCAATGCTCTCATTGATAACCCTGCTTTTGATTCCCAAACTAAAGAAACCTTGACTCTTCGCCAGAGCAGTTTTGGTTCTGACTGTGAACTCCCACCAGACTTCCTGAAGAAAGGTCAGTAAAAGTTCAGTATGCATTTGTCGTGGAAATTGTAAACCACCCATTTTGCTGAGACCATTTTAGTCAATAAGTATGCTGGATCTCATGGTTTACTTCGCTGCAGTGGAGAAGATTGGAATTTTGGAAGCGGTCCAATCATGGGCAGAATTTCAACAGAAAAAAGCATTGACTAAAACTGATGGAAAGAAAACCAAACGAATTCTTGTTGAGAAGTTGGAAGACGCTAATGATGCTGGAGGGAAAAACTCTGAAAAATGCACCTTGATTTTGACTGAAGGAGATTCAGCCAAGGCTCTAGCTGTACGAATCTATATGCTTCTAAATGCTTTAACTTTTTCTCATCATTGTATAGTGCGTGTGTGTACATATTATTACGAACATTATTTTTAAATTTTTATTTCAAAATGTTATTATATGCTGAGCAAATATTGTAAGGATATTGAATTTTGCAACTCTGCTACAGATGGCAGGGGTTTCAGTAATTGGCAGAGACCATTATGGCGTGTTTCCTTTGAGAGGTAAGTTGCTGAATGTAAGAGAAGCAAGTACCAAACAGTTGGAGGACAACAAAGAAATTAAAGCCATCAAACAGATTCTGGGACTACAGCATAACAAAGAATATGACAGTGTCAAAACACTGAGATATGGTCACTTAATGATAATGACCGATCAGGTACTTGGGTGTTTAATTTTGCAAGTTAGCGCCTACATGCTGTGTTATTTATCAGTACATATTTTGTAACTGGACTACAATGTATCTTGTTCTCAGGACCATGATGGTTCCCACATCAAGGGGCTTCTCATTAATTTTATCCATACATTTTGGCCTTCATTATTAAAAATCCCTTCATTTTTAGTGGAGTTCATCACACCTATTGTCAAGGTACATGTTGTTTTTTGTCTGTATTTCATTTTTTTGGATGACTAAATGTCTACATTTGAGAGGACATATCGTATTACTCTCATTCTTCTCTCTCAGCTTTTCTGGCACTGATTTCCATTTTTGCAGGCTACCAAAAAAGGTGGGGAGAAAATGGCATTTTACTCTATGCCTGAGTATGATTCATGGAAGGAGACTTTAGGAGATAATGGCCGAGGTTGGTCTACTAAGTACTACAAGGTTTGTGCTATAAAGCTATATCAATCATTTGAGTGATATTTGTTCAAGAGATTGATTTTGTAAGGTGTCCTGGCAGGGGTTGGGAACAAGCACATCGCAGGAAGGAAAGGAGTACTTCAGAGACCTTGATAAACACAAGAAGAATTTTCAATGGGCGGATCCTAGAGATGGGGAGGCTATAGAGCTTGCTTTTAGTAAGAAGAAGATCGAAGCTAGAAAGAATTGGCTGAGACAATTTGAGGTTTTGGAATTACTCACAACTTTGCTATGACAAATGAACTTAAATTTCAGTGGTTAAATCCATCTTTATCTGATTTTGCAGCCTGGGACTCACCTTGATCAGAGTGTGAAGAACATCAAATATACTGATTTTGTTAACAAGGAGCTTATTCTGTTTTCGATAGCTGACCTTCAAAGATCTATTCCATCAATGCTTGATGGTTTAAAACCTGGTCAAAGGAAGATCCTTTTCTGTGCTTTTAAGAGAAACTTCACCAAAGAAGCAAAGGTTGCTCAATTCTCTGGTTATGTTTCAGAGCACTCGGCTTACCATCATGGTGAACAGAGCTTGCAGGGTACAATTGTTGGCATGGCTCAGACTTATGTTGGCAGCAATAACATTAACCTTTTCCTGCCAAATGGTCAATTTGGCACAAGAAGTGCGGTAAGTCAGTTATGCACATGGTGTAACATGTTCAATGAGTAACTTATCTATCAGTTCTTTCCGTATTGTCAGTGAATGTACACACAATATTGTGGAGGAAGATACTGATTTTATATTATGGTACAACCAACTCTCTTTATAGGGTGGCAAGGACCATGCCAGCGCTAGGTACATTTACACTCAACTTTCGCCCGCTGCTCGATTTTTGTTTCCCAAAGAAGATGACACACTCCTTGACTACTTGAATGAGGATGGCCAGTCCATTGAGCCTACTTGGTATGTAAATGTAGACGATATTATAGAAAAAGTTTGTCTGATTAGAGTATATATATACAATAACAGATATTCTTAATTGACTGAATAATTTGCTCTTTGGACCACAGGTATGTCCCAGTCATTCCAATGGTACTAATTAATGGCTGTGAGGGAATAGGGACAGGTTGGAGCACATACATCCCGAATTACAATCCAAGGGATATTATCGCAAACATGAAGTGCCTGTTAAATGATGAACCAATGAAGCCCATGGATCCATGGTATAAAGGTTTTCAAGGAACCATAGAGAAAACAGCAACCAAAGAAGCTGGCGTTACGTACACAGTTACTGGAATCATTGAGGAGGTTGATGAAACAACACTAAAGATTATAGAGTTACCCATTAGGAGATGGACTGAAGATTACAAGCAGTTTCTGACATCAATGATGGCTTCAAATGACAAGGTCAAGGACCCTTTCATAAAGGTACATTCTTTTACTGCCATTTTGAAGTTTGTTTTAGGAAGAAAAGAAAGTGACTTATTGTTTGAAGTATGCTTTTACTTTGGCAGGAACTGAGGGAGTACCACGACGTGAATACCGTACACTTTGAAATTGAACTTTCTGAAGAGAGTATGATGGTTGCCAAGCAAGAGGGTCTTGTCAAAAGATTTAAACTGACAACAACAATCAGCACAAGTAACATGCACCTCTTTGACTCAAAAGGTGTAATAAAAAAATACGATACACCAGAACAAAGTAAGTCTTATTTTAATGGAATTGTAATTATACTTATTATTGTTGTCTAAGTCGTGCTCCGTATGTGACTGCTCTCTCTTTTGTTTTCTTCAATCAAACAGTCATGGAGGAATTCTTCATTGTAAGGCTTGAGTTTTACGCAAAAAGGAAGGCAAGTTGATATGCAAGTCATGGTTTCCATTTGCAACTAGACATCCCACCCTCCTGCACTCACTAACTATTAAAAATTTTATGCAGAGAGTTCTGTTAGAATTTCTTGAAACAGAGCTGCTGAAACTTGATAACAAGGTCAGGTTTATCCTGGGAGTGGTGAGAGGGGAGATCATTGTAAGCAACAGGAAGCGAGCAGAACTGTTGGAAGAGCTGAGAGAGAAAGGATTTACTCCATTTCCAAAGAAGGCTAAAGTTGTGGCTGAGTCAAGTGAGGATGCAGAAGAGAGCGAAGAGAGTAGTAGTCAAGTGGCAGCAGCAAATGCAAAAGCCAGTGATTATGATTACTTGCTGTCGATGGCAATTGGAACCCTTACTCTTGAGAAGGTTCAAGAGCTGTGTGCTGAAAAGGGAAAACTTGACGCAGAGGTGGAGTGTATGAGGAAAGCTACTCCCAAGTCTCTGTGGATAAAAGATCTCGATTGTCTTGAAACTCAGCTTGATGTATGAACTATCTAAAGTGCCTTTTCATTTTTTGGTGTGTATATAAAAAATCATTTTCTCTTCACTGTGCTTATGCTGCATATATTTTTCAGGAACAAGATAAACTTGATGCTGCTGCGGAGGCAGCAAACTCGAGAAAGAGTAAAGTGGTGGGGAGTGGCAGTAAAGCTGCTCAGGCAAAGGCAGCAGCGCCTAAGAAACCACGGAATAAGAAAGCTACCACTGCCAAAGAAGCTGCTGCTTCTGAACCTATGGAGGTTTCAGATGGTTTTGTTGTGGACAAGGAGGTCCCTGAGATTGTGCAGCAGCCAAAAGGCAAAGGAGCTGCTGGTGGTGCAAAGAAAGCTGCTGCTAAGAAGGGAAAATCATCAGTTATGCTAATAGATGAAGAAGAAGATGATGTGGACGTTCTAGAGCTGAAAGATAGGCTGGCCGCTTACAACCTTGACTCATCACCTGATCTGCCAGAAGCAACGAAGGCAGCAGCTGAAGTGCCCAGAGGCCAAAGAAAAGAAACCATCAACAAAAGAGCAAAGAAGCCGCCGCTGCCTAGTAAGATTGATATCAGCGATGATGATGATGAGGATGGGGACTTTGAAGCACCGGCAGCAGAGAAAAAGAAGGGCGGCGGAAGGAAACCTGCAGCAGGAGCAAATGCTAAAGCTCCTGCCGTAACAAAGAAAAGGGGACCTGCGGCTAAATCCGTTGCTGCTGGGCAGAAACTGATAACAGAAGTGCTGAAGCCTGCTGCTGCTTCTTCGCCTGAGAAAAAAGTAAGGAAGATGAGGGCGTCTCCTTTTAACAAGAAGAGTGGGTCTGTGCTCAGCAGAATCAACAGCAGCAGCATAGGCAGCTTGGGTGATTTGACTACTGAAAGTGAAGAACAGCAACATGATGAGAGTGGGGGATCTTCCGCAGCGTCAGCCGATGACTCTATGGCGGCGGCTACGAGAAGCAGACCACAGAGGTCAACCCGTCCGAAGACAACTTATGTACTTAGCGATTCTGAAGAGGAAGATGGTGATAGTGATGCCAGTGATCCTGCCGAGGTCACTGACGATTCAGACTTTGAAGATGATGATTAAATGCAGAACAGCTAAAATTGTTGGAATTTTTAATCAATGACAAAATTGTTTTAGTATCTTTTGTATATTTTTCTTCGGTCTTTATTCATTTTAATTCAACTTTAATCGTCTATTTCTCCCCATATTCCGTATAAGGTCTCATTGGACATAGTATGTCATATATACCATAGTATCTTGTGTATATTTTTCTATATATTCATATTAAATTACCATAGTAGCTTGTTTATTCCATGTCCTTTGCATGGATTTCGTAGAATCCAAGTTATCATTAGATGAAGAAACATTAGCGTTGGGAAGCTACAAATAAAAGAAACAGGCCATTCATTTTGCATTATTTAGCGTAACTAGTGTAATTATTGTTGAAGGAAATTCTGTGTAGTGTGCTATCGTGTATATAGAATATGTATTAGGATCATTCTATGTAAACTATCTATTATATGGATCCATTGGCCCATCTATGTAAACCTTAATATCTCCCTATTTATAGGGCCTTTTATAATGAAACTATACACCCAATTCTCCCTATAACACGTTATCAGCACGTAGCCCTAAACCTATTTTTTTTCTCCCGTTCTCCCTACACTCAATCCGCAGCCGCGCCTCCACCAGTCTAGCCGCGCCGCCTGCAATCCAGCCACGCTTGGCCGCCTCCCAACACACCGACCGTCGCCCCCCCCCCCCCCCCCCCCCCTCCTAGCCTGCGACTCACCAATTCCCGGATCTCTGTTGAGGTATTTTTTTACTCAAAAAATCATTGCAGGATATTATGTATATGATTTATTGCATCATGTTTACCATTGTGATGAAGATTTTTTTTAGAGATTAAGTTGTCAATTTTTTGAGATCCATTTCTTGCACCCCAAGTATTTGATGATATGCCTCATCCATTTTTTTGAGAGATAGATGCAATTTTTTATTATAATTCTGTAATGTTATATGTTATAATCATATAGTTGGAATTAATATACAATTATGTATCCCTCTTCATTTTTATACATCTATGTGATCATACTTTTTCGTAAAACTATATGTCATATACATATAGTTGGAATCAAAGATCACACGATTAATCTTATTTTCATGTATTTTATATGATTATATGATTATACTTTCTGCAAAGCTATATGTTAGATACATATAGTTGGAATTAAAATCATATTATGCACTTTTTTAATTATTTTAAACATATGATGTGATTATATTTTTCCGTAATGCTATATGTCACTTACATATAGTTGGAACCATAATCACGTAAGATTACTATATTTTATGCCTGATCCGTTCATTAGACCAATATTAATACTTTCTATATTAAAAACACCATATAACATCCTATAAAAATCTCTATGATTTTTTAAGGAGTTGAATATATATCTCCTCACTTCGATGCATTGTAAAATATTGTCTACAAAGAGACATACTCTCATGATTATTTTTTGTGATAAAGAATTTTCACACAAAGAATCGATTTTGTTTAAACACAAGTTTCTGTTTTATATCATATGAACTACACAAGTTCATGATTGTACTCATGATCATGTAATTTTTTTTAAGATGGTTGACCATCTCAACTTGTATTTGGCATTTTGGCCTCGGACGGATTTGAGAACCATTATTCAGTTTTCTATATTAATTATTTGTGTGATAAAGAATTTCCACACAAGGCTCTACAAATTTAATTGACCAATCAATTTGACCGGAGTTTGACATTATGCACTCAAATGAACTTGAGTATCTTCAACGCTTATTTTAGAATTCAATGCTACTCCGGCACACTTTGTGAAAAGCAAACCACAAAAGCTTATTTAATTTGATAGAAAAAAATTAACCATTTTTACACATACTTCTCTAGACATATACTAATGCACCAGTATATATTAAATAATTATGTAACTAACTAGCTTTTAGCTGGCACTAGTGAATGATGTTTATTGTTATTGTGTCTTTTTTTTTGAAATGTAATTACAATATTTTTTTGAGGGATAAAGAAACCTCCCAAGAGTTATTTGGATAAAGAAATTGCCAAATAAAAAAATTGAAAATATGAATTTTAAAGTAAATCCCTTAATATAAGAGGATTAAATGTGATTATCTCGTCAGGATATATATAACTTGAAAATATACTTTTAGTTTTTATCTTCGTAGAATCTCTAAAGAATAAGTGATTCACCGCATGCGAATATAAATTAAGTTTCATGATTGTCTACTATTTAGAGAATAAGAACACTGTCTAATTATTGGGTTTATCCGTTTTTTATTTTACTCTTTCACGAGTTTTAAAAATATGAACATTACTAATTCTAATTAGACTTTTATTCAAGTCTTACAGTTTGGTATAACTTATATTCGTTTGAGATTTTTAATTAATTTAACATCTCATTGTTCCATCTGAAATTATATTTGAGATGTTTATGCATTCGAATTCATTACATGCATATCTTTGAATTTTATTCATAAAAGAATGGTTACAAAGGAATATATCCACAAAATAGTAGAATGATATGTACCACAGTTAACTTGGGGTCATAGCACTCTAAGGTATATGGGTGACATTTGTAAATTATTGAAATCTGTGACAAATAGGTGATATAACACATTGTGGTGATGTACAATAAATTAAGGAATATATTTATCGAAGTAATCCTTAAAATCAGTTATGATTGAAACAATTGTACCCATGTCCTCACATAGAATGAAGTCATGTCATGAGTTTGAATCTGGTGACGAGTCTCTTATCAAAGTAACAAGAATGACATTATATACCTCTATGGGGCTTCCCCGAACCCTCACAATGTGAGAACGCCAATGTCCACCAAGGTACCCTCAATGTTTTTTTACATAGAAACTCGCTATAAAAATGAGAGAAAATATTAGATTGCATCTAATAAATGCAAAAGAAAATGCATATTTAAGCAGGTTATGATTCGAAGTGGTTATTGACTCATACAAACTTTGAAATAACTCATTTAGGTTATTAATTATTCGAATAAAGGATGATATGAGATCCAACACAATGTAAATTGTTGGTTTTAGCATTGATATATAGAAAAACAATATCAATCTTCTAAAGTACGAGAAGAAATATTTACCTTTCATTATGCCTTACAGATATAGTAGAAGGCACGTCAGTTATTTCTTAAAGTTTACTCCTTAGCAAGAATAGAATCGAGACATGTCCACATGTGCTAAGAAAATAACAATAAATATATCTCATTTTTTCAATACAATGTGATATGTGACGACTCATCTACCAAAATGCGGGCCATTTAAGTGATTATGATTTGGTAGAAATTTACTCATGCTGTCTATTTTACTGTTGCATAAAAATGTTGCATTTGCAAAATTTCTAGCAAAACTTGTTTATTTTAAGGCCCACCACCTGACCAATCAAATCTATATGACTTGTTACGGCTAGACAGTTCTCATCAAAATTACTTGATGATTATTGCATATATGTCGAGATCAATGAAAAGATCTCGCATCCCATGTGCAAAATAAGATCTCAATGAAACTCACATTTAAAAGAATATAGATGATGAATATTATATCTACTATGCGCATGTGTATATATAATTATTTTCACGGGATTATGCAATATTGCAAGCACTCCTGCACATTTGTTTTTAAATCGATACTAGACAACCACGTTTATGTATACCAGTTGGTGACTGGATATTAGCCTGAGATGTTCTACTTATGAATATGTGGTTGTTAAATAGTTGTGCCTATTGCGTCTCCCACAATGCATTATAATCGTTTTAAAAAGAAAAATGATGTTTATGTTGGATATGAATCCCCAACAATAATCCGCTACTAGCCTTAACAAATAATGTGTACACCGCTTTGCGGGATATGACTTTAAGGAGATTAGAGAAAGAACTCTCTAATTGAATGACAAAATCATTATGATGGTATATCACTACTTTGTCTTCGACTTCAAAATCTAATTGAATGATAAATCTTAGACTTCAAAATGTAACATTGAAGTTAAAGTGGTATCATAAATGATTTAAGTAATCAGATTATACACACTACCTGCAAACATATTTATAAGTTTGAATTTAAATTAAAAGAAACAATGCTAAAGGAAGAAGCATTGCAATCACAAGCAATGGGGTTGTGGTTGAGGCTGTGGCTCTCTAAAGGAATAGAGGGAAGCCACATGGTTCGATTAATTATCCACCCCAAGTAGTAGAGGGTAGATAAGGCACAAACCAATATACTCGTCATCATATGAATTCCTCTCATGAGATTATCTCTGATTAAACATGTCCATGAATTTATAATGGGGGACGCCCTGAAGTTTAAATGATTTCAGAGAATTAAAATCTCAATGTTAATGAGAGTGTGTATGAGTCGAATGATAGACCTTACACTTATACTGATGATATATTTATACAGTTGCTCAAAGGAGCATAGAGCATGATGATATCGAACCATACTCTATTGCAATATGAAAGCAATGAGAATATTGACCTAAATACGTACAAGTAATCCAGTTATAAATTTAATATTTGACAAAGAGACAGGTATTTGGTATGATAGTGCTAATCAACCAAGTGTAAAGCCTGTAGGACATGAAATATTTCTTTGTTAGAAAGCGTACTAAGATAATGAGGTCCTAATTATTCTAACAACGCCCTGGATTCAAATATGAAAAGTTATACCTCTCTATTTTGACCACAAAAATGTTCAACTACTTAATCTATAAGTAGACTCCAAAGTAATGGAGACGCAGCTAAAGATTGTGGACATTAAATGTCCTAATAGAATTTCATTAAATAGATGTATATGAAGTATTTGTTATGTTTTTATTATCTTTAATCAAGTGGTTTTAAATTACATTGTATATTTACATTGAAACGTTCACATTTGGATTAAATTAATCTAGACGAGAGTGACATACCCGTCTAAGTGACCACTTGACTGAAAAGGGATAGAAAAGATAGATTATGTTTTCCCTCCAAGTACCATTATATGTCAAAGATATAGACATAGTATGTACTCATATTAAAGAAAATGAGAAATCTTAGATACTTGGAAGTCATAATTGAGATAAAGGATCTTGGGAAACTCAAGTTGTTTTGAAAACACCAAGTTGGTTGAATAATAATTCACCAGTTGCATATATCCAAAAGGGTTCTCATGCAAATTAACATGGATAAATGTAAACTGTTAGCACTCCCATGATCGGTCGAAATATGGATGCTAGAAAATATATACATTATTGGAAAATTATTGGGAGAAGGAATTTCATATGAAAGTGCAATATGCGCATGCTTGTACTTTGGCAAACACATTCGACCAAATATTACATTCTCAATAACGTGTTAGCTAAAAATAGCTCAGGACCAACACAACATATATCGTCATTGGAATAATATCAAGAATGTACTTTGATATCTATGTCAAACCATTGGTGTAATCTTTAGTCATCCCTTTTATAAATTAATTAAATGATTGATGATAATAATATTTCTAAAGGAATCGGAAATGTCAAAAGTATCACTCTAACACAAAGTAACGTGATTTGAGTTTTACCGATGATGGATATCCCCTTACCTCATTGATACTTTCTTAAATGAGTATATATCTACCATGAAAGAAACCAAGATGTTATATACGGAATACCTTGATAAAACTATATATCAAGTACATATCGAATTCTTATTGATGTGTTGCATTAAGGGGGAGTCCTTACATACTTATTTATCATCAGTTATATTGGTGCGTTGTACTCTTTTTCTTTTCTCCCTTTTGACCAATGTTTATTTTTTCCCATTGGGTTTTGTTACTTGGTAAAGTTTTTTTTATGAGACAACACAATATGCACCATCCAACATTTTAATTTTGCGAAAGTAAACAATGTTGAAGAAAGAGCATAATTACTATATCGCAGTCAAAAGTAATTGACGTGTAGGTTTTAGTGCACCATACTCCCTTTTCACTTTGACCGATGTTTATTTTTCCCATTGGGTTTTGTTCATTGGCAACGTTTTTGCAAGTTAATTTGGGAAAATTCCCTACGCTTGACACACAGGGAGAGAATTAAAGGAATTATTACGTTTTCGCTAAGGTAATTGATGTGACAAGTATTGAAATGCACATATTTTACTAACACCCTTGATCAATGTAAATATTAAGGGTAGATGTAGACTTGAGGGGGAGTACCCCGACTAGATTACATTACACTCTTTTCCTTTAATCAAGTTTTATTTTTTCCCACCGGATTTTGTTACTTGGTAAGGTTTTTAATGAGGTAACAATACATATAAACTTTAATGATCAAAGCAAAGATCAAATAAAGATAGACTTAATGAAAGAAGTCTATCTTGATGTTATACTCCTTTTTCTCTAGTCAAGATTATTTTTTCCCACAGGGTTTTTGTTACTTGACAGAGTTTTGACGAGGCAATAAGACTGATACCAAATTCTATCTACAACTCAGCACAAGGGGGAGTGTTGAAGGAAATTCTGTGTAGTGTGCTATCATGTATATAGAATATGTATTAGGATCATTCTATGTAAACTATCTATTATATGGACCCATTGGCCCATCTATGTAAACCTTAATATCTCTCTATTTATAGGGTCTTTGATAATGAAACTATACACCCAATTCTCCCTACAACAACTATTTAATTTTAATGATATGCCATCCATTGATTTTACTCTCCAACTTTAGATTGACAAAAATATGACAATTTTTAAATTGAACAAAAAAATGACCACATTTAAACACCTAAACCTAATGTAGCAGGCTTCTCTTATTTTCTTCGCATCTTCTCTATGCACTCCTCCGATTTTCTTCAATTGAGCTTCTCTCCATCAGGGAGCGCTCCTTCGCCTCACCTACGTCGGCCACCAGGGACGCTGCCTCCGCCTCGCCCCCGACGGCTTCTTCTCGTCTACATCGTTGTTGCAATTCCGTCACCGCCGCCTGTTTGGGGATAGGGCGAGTGACCTTCTTCACTGTGAATCGTTTTCGTCGCAGATCTAGTAGTTGTTGGGGCTGCTGGAGCTTGGGTGAGTCACAAGGCGGTGGTTGTTGGGGGAGGTTGCGAGTCGCAGAGAGGTCAGGGCGAGTTGGAGAGGGCTGGCGGCACTGAAGAGTAGGTGGTTGCGGGGCTAGGCGGGACTGGGTCGCTGGGGCAAATAGGCTGGGGATGGGGGATGGGAAGTTGTGGGGGGCGGGGGAGCAGGGGAAGGGGGTTGGGGTGCAAGGGAGGGGGCTGTGGTGCAGGGGAGGGGGCTGATGGAGCAGTGATAAGGGCTGGGGTAAGGGTGGTAGGTGGTGTCACGCGATGGCGGTGGTGTCAAGGTGACAGGGTGATGGTTTTCGACAAAAATTTTGATGTGGAAAGTCGTCAGAAAACTTCCTAACGACAGAGTGACACATTTTCTACAGTGACATCTGAAAATCTGAAAATGACGTGAAAACAGATAGACATTTGTGACATAAAAATCTTATAGTGACATAAAACAGTGACATAAAAATCCGACAATAACATCAAAAATGACCGTGACATCATGTTTTCAGATTAATTTTTGTTTAAACTTTAGTTTAATTTTTGTCTTTTTACAAAAATGGTCACTTTTTTTAAAATTAACTTTAGTAGTAATATTTAAGAAAAATTGACTTGCGTCTTCACTTTCTTTCATGCTCATTTAATCCTCCTGTCATATGGAAGGTGTCATCATGACGTTCCATGCTTTTTTTTTTGGAAGAAGCTCCCATAGTCCCATGCAGTATTAAAAAAATTGTTCTTACTTCCATCCATTTCCTTTAATGAAGGTAAAATAATTTTTAATTTGCATTTAGACAAAATTATAGATTTAGTCTTTTTATTGTGTTTGCTTTTAAGTGTAACTTTACCCACCTGCTAGATATTATCTATTAACCAATAAACTTGTCCATATTAAGAACATTTACATTGAAAGTTGAACCGAATAAAATACACATGGTGAAATTCATAAGAACAATTCATACTTTCAAAGAGTGTTGATAAAAATAATCTGAGGTGAATTCAAATTAGTGTCTTTTTAATACTCTCAACCTCTACCCCTAATTCCCCTTTCACCACTCTTCGTCTTGAGGTAACATAGAGAGAATCAATCACATGTCATGAAAATGACGTTGAGATTAAATATAGAGGTGAAAATTAGTTAGAATTCACCACGAGAAGTGAAAATAGAGGTTGAGAGTATTAAACATTAGTTAGAATTCACCACGAGAAGTGAAAATAGAGGTCGAGAGTATTAAACATGAATTAATTTGAATTCATCCAAATTTATTCTTGTGAATACTATTACTTTTTCGAATTATTTTTATGGAGTTTCATTATGGACTCAAATTTGGTCTTATGAATTTCGCCAATACAATTTGACAAAGCCGGCCAAAATCAAGATGGTTCCGTACTTCGGTTTGACTTAATTTGAAAATTCACTGGATTGACAAAATGATGAGAACATGCTAAAATTATCCAAAATTGAAACAACTTAACTAAAATAATCAAAAGTTACTCAAATAGTACAACTCGGTTCTTTGTTTCACAATTTTTAAACTTTATTGTAAAAATCGAATTAGGGAACATCCCTAATCTTCACTTAAGAAACTCTTTATTCTCACAGAGTCAATTCACTTTTTTAAAAGCCAATGGATTAAAAAAAGATCCATCATAATCCATATTCAATACACCCTTAAGAATATACTAAGGAGGGTGTCCGCGATTTGGATTCTGGAGGATTTTAATGGAGTTTAGAAATCCGTCAGAATTCGGGTGTCCCCGATTTGGATTTCTGTGGAATCCATGAAAATAAGGATGTCCTCAAACATTTAATGGATTTCTATTTCTACTTATTTTGATGGATTTTAATGGATTTTAATGGATTTCTATATACAAAAACATTACACCACAAATCTTGTAGAATCCCTTAGATTTCAAAATCCATTCAAACTCCAAGTTGGGGACACCCCGTAGGCCCCTAAGAAAATAGTTGAATTCCAGATTGGGAATCAAGGTTCCATAACATTATGCATTATGATGCTAAAAAGTTCCTCCTTTACAAACATAGAGGTTCTGTACATTAAAATAGAAAAACGTGAGACACCCTGATGAACTACTGTACATGTCTATTTATTTTGCACAAACTGTTTTCAAAAGGCTGGTGTGCGCTTGGTCAACTTAAACGAGTTTTTAGTACTGAAGGCTTTAAACTACAATCGTCCATTCGTCCCGAACAAGTAAAGATACAAATGCAATTAAATGAGTCTTATGCACTCTTTACTACAACCATCATCCAACAAGTATAAATGATAAAATGAATATATGCACTATTTAGTACAAATATTGTCCATTAAGTATACCGTCAGAGATTATGATTATCTTAGCTTTCTGTAACACTAATACACAATCCTAAATACTGTAATTTCTGACCATTTTTCTGTGCGCTCCAAATGCTTTTCCCATAAAGTGTACCAGTAGTTCGATCTGAAACATATAAGTATTGGATATACAGACTTTAACCTCCGGCAGCCTTTAGAAAATTATCGTATGGACTTGCAGGTGGCAGTACAATGTAGCTGGGATGGTGTTGAAATTCAGCTCCACATGACATCAGAGCAGCGTTGTTGATTGGTGGACCCAAGGCGGTAGTGTCAGAAAAGGGATTTCCATTTTCCTGTGCATATGTATGCAGAATAAGAGATTTGCAATATGGAGGTGAATAGAATGAATCTCTATGCATGCAATATTGCAATGCCTGCTAATGCCATTCAATATTGATTTCATTTATAGTATTCATACATCAACTAAACCAATACGGAGTAATATATATCCAAAAACCTTTGAAATCACTAAGTAGTACGGAGTATAAAAAATAATCATTCGACTGCTAATGGCATTCAATTTTTTGTCTGAAAAATATTTTGTATTTTATTGATTCTTGTTTCAATCAAACTTTGAAAAAAAATGTTAGATAGAGAGAGTAGATGTTGGAAAATATGCGGTGTCATTTCTAATATATTGACCCTATTTTTAAAAACTAAGGTGTCATCCTTTCAAATTTCAATTTACATTTGAATATACATGTAAACATAATTTTTTCCAGTGGTGTCAATTGACACCACACTACTAAGCCTAGCACCGTCCCTACCGTCGAGGTTTAGACGAGCTTCAATTTTGAGCAGAGCTTCAGGCTTTAAATACTAAGGCAGATCAATTAAAAATGAAAACTTTCCACTTTTGGTTTACGAGTACGACTATTAAACACCCCTCGCTTTAGGCCCCCAACTTTCATGTTTACCACTTATTGGTATATTAATATTGAGCTCTTGTCTCGTGCACTTATTAGCCAAAACCAACCACCAACTGTCAAAAAAATCATCTTGTTGTGTTACATCCATGAACAACCTTCACATTTAGACTTCAGTCCAAGAATACTCATGAGGACTTATGGTTGGCGGCCAAAAGGGCATAACGTTGATAGACATGCACCAAAAGTGGGGGGGTCAGAGGAGAAAACCCTTCTAATTAATAGATAAACCTAGAATATTAACTGATATATCACTGTATAGCATCTATTTTATAATTTATCTATGTTGAAGTTATAAGATGTTGTATTAATGCTTACTATATGAAGCTGATCAAGTAGGGAGTAATATGGTTTGACATTTTCCACGCTGTATCCCCAGTCCTTCAAGAACATCTCATTTTCTTGAATCTTTTGGGAACCCATAAAACGCAACTTTTTCTGCTTTCCCATTTGAAGGGCTTCACACTGCTTAGCCATATCTTTGAAAGTCATGACAGAAGGAACTGAGACTGAGAGTCTTCCGACATTTGTGATCTCTGATACCTGCAGAAATTCACCTGTAAGATTTAGAACATCTGAAGCTTAACTTTTAGAAAGGATTCCTAAAGGATTCATAGCAAAGAAAAATAATGCACGGCATGGATAATTTGATACTGCAAGGATAACACATGTAAAAGGAAACAGTCAATGCAAAGAACATTACATACAAATTACGAGCTAGTCTATGCCTGAAAAATGGATGCACAAATTTCCCCGTAAAAAGAATTACTTGAAGTAATTGGGAACCTAACACCATGAACGCAATGGTTATTTACTAATTGAATTTGGAAAGTTTAATGCTATTGCGGTATTACCCGTCACTTGCAAGCCCATGAGAGTTACAACTAGAAGTCTAGAATGTATATCTATGTACCATGTTGAGTGTATCGGTATGTCCATTTCACTGGCTTAGCTTCTCGGGTAACTACAAGTTTCATTTTAGTATCCTAGAATCCTAATGTATGAAGGTACTCCATCTGTTCCAGAAATCCATGCCAAGGTGGTAGGGCTCCTTTAGCTGCCTACACTTATTTCTCAACTTGATCCGTCTTATTGCGTCTATGCTCAGCCTGAACATGCTCAGACCGCAGCCCACCGCTTGCTTAGCTCTAATGATTCCTAAGCAAGTAAGCATGCATTTTTTCCTTGGGAATGCAATAGTAGGGGGAATAGCTGGAGCTTATGAAGAAAACATATACTATGTATAAATTTCATAAGCTGGACTCCATCTTCTAACCAACTCATCTACAGATGGGTTGCACGAGAAAAGTAGAAAACAAAACATACCGAATCCATAAGCTGGTTGATATCCAGGAAGCTAGGGTTTTGTAAAATAAGATGAGAGTTTGTATCTGTCTGACTCTGAAACCCATCAATCATAAGGGTGCTATCTGCATTAAAGATTGGATCTAAAGCCTGCACAATCATGTCAGGTATGCATAAGAAAGAAATTCTCAGAAGGGAACATGACCACAACACATTTATTCCCTACTACCTCATCTAGAGCTTCGGACTCATCTGACCCGAAGTGGTAGATTTGGGAGGGCATTTCAGTGAATAGTTGAGCACCCAATGGACAAACATCATCTGGAAGAAAATCTTGAAGCAACTGTTCCTTTAAAAGATTTGTCTTGTCCTGAAAAACTTTCAAATGACTAGTCGTACATAGCCTCAAGAAAAATATGTTTCGTAGCAGGAGAAGTGAGTGAACATACTGTCAGTGTCTTCGTGAAGCACTCAACGATCATCGATGCAAAAGATTCTGTAGATAATTTATTACATATGTCTACTTCTGAAAGTGATTTCAGGGCATCATTGTCGTCCTCTGGTGATCCATAAACTATCCTGGGATCTGGTGAATTAATTGCCTGCAGTTTGGAATCATCCATCAACCGAAGAAAGGGGTCTCCCTGTACAATATCGTGAACATAAAATTACCAAAATCATTGGTTAGTAAAGAGTATTTCATTCATCAAGTAGATGATATTGACTAATATGGTCCTGCCAATTAAAAGATTGGGATATTAGAGTGAAGAGACATTTACTGATTTGCATAATTTCATCTAGGGCTGTCAAGTGAGAACAACCGAGCTTTTTTTGAACTATTCGAGTTCGAGCTCGACTTCGAACATAACAAGCCGAGCTTAACGAGCTTCAAACTCGAACACGAGCTGAGTTTTAAGTTCAAATACTAAGCCGAAGTCGAGCATAGTAATATTCAGCTCGGCTCGAGTTCGAGCCTATCAAACACCCTGAAATTATTGGCACAAGTTATATACGTAGTATGTGTCAATATTTAATGTAATTAGTATGGTTTTATAAATTTAAATAAGATTATTAGCGAATTGTATCTGTCGAATAATTCAAGCACGAGATTATTTATGAGCATCACCTAAAATGTTAGGTTCGAGCATATTTATTGAGCTTATTGAGAGCTCGGATTGAACATCGAACGCCTATCGAGCCGAATGTGAGCCTCATTTGTAAAGCTCGTTGAGCTTTGAGCTTGAACCCAAACACCACTATTACCGAATCGAGTTGAACTCGAACTATGAGTGTCCGGGCTCACCTCGGCTCATTAACAGCCCTAATTTCATCAACATGTTTCTTTGTGCGTGGGGACCTTAGATTATTTTTCACGTGCAAAACACATGGAAGCTGAAATGACAGGTAAAGTGGAGACATTTAATGTTTTATAAATTATACAGGTTTTTAATTAGGGGCGGAACATTAAATACTCCAATTTGATTTAAAATATGCAAAACAATTCTATGTTCAAATCCAACGTAATAAGTGTGTATCTTCATTTCTCACAAATAACTTGAAACTTTAGTTGAGGTGGAGCACACTGCACATACTCTAATTATGCTTAATTAAATTTCATGAACATAGCAGTGATGTTTTGCTTACTGTTTTATCAGACAATGCATCCTTAGCAGAAACAACAAGAGGGATAAAGTTATACGCCTTTGACAAAAAGATTATCATAGCGGTTGACAGAGTAAAGAGTGATCGGCGACGAGAAGGTGGCAACTGCCCTACAAACATGAAAACTATTATTTCAAGAAAGACTGGCTAAATTTGGAGAAAATAATTGGTTTAGTCAATGGTAAAATGGTACAGTCAGGAAAAACATGAAGCTCAAGAGATTATGAGCATCAAGAAAATATATCTGTGGAACTGTATTATAAAGAAAGTCATAATAACCCAAACTGAAATACCTCCTCCTTGAAGTGAAATGTTCCTCAATGAAAAAGCAAGTTGGAAACTACGAATAAGGACCTCCTCACTGGACTTCTGTATTAATCAAAAGCAGTATGCTGTCAGTTAACCAAGCAATGGAAAAGTTTATCTTTCTTGGGTCAAAAAAAACGTACTACTTGTAACTAAGCTAACAAAAAATATCATGGAATCCTTTGCTTATCTTTGGTCAAGGTCAATAAACTTGAAAATTACAGTGGAGTAATATTTTAATTTAAAAGGGGAAATTGGTAATATATCCTTGCCGCTATACAAGGTAGCATTATCCGTTTATATTTTCAGAAGTGCTATGACTAAGGAACTACATGCTTATCTAGCCGACTGTAATCCCAAAATCTCATTTTTAAAAACTCCGTAGTACATAGAAACTAAGAAATAAGTAATAACTAGGATGCTAGGTATTATTCATATCTGCATTTGAGTTACAATATTAAGATGAGTATCACACCTTTGTTTGAGAGAACAACATTACCAAGCTGTAAGTATGAGCAATTGCTTCAAAATTTTCAGGTGTATTTGAAGGAGAGATGGCCTGTGCCCATATGGAAGAAAGCAGTATACTAATTTGTCGTGTTTTCAACTTGAGAGAAATGCCCACCTGTGTAAGATAAAGTCATTGTAAACTATAAATATATATTCTTTCTCTGAAGAAAATAGAACATGGTGAAATAATAAGGCGTACCGCTTCCCTTTGTACCACACCCATTTCTAGTTCTTCATTACTTTCAATCAATGGATTCCTTTTAGCAGTATAAACTCGGCTATAACTTGATCTCAACCGGTTCAGCATAGACTGGCTATTGAAATTTGACCTCTCATACTGTAAAACACATTCCTTTTCCACACTTGTTCGTAATGAATGTTGCTCCTTACCAAAATTTTCAAATAAAGCAGCTGAAGAAGAAAAAACTGAAGCTGCTCTGGAAAGAGTTCTTTGAATGCTAGCAGTCATTGTTGAGGGGAGACGATCAGGAGAAGGGCAAGGGCAAACAGAGGATGGGACAAGTACAACAGAAAATACACGATGTGCCCCAATCCTGGTCTCATGGTCTGGTGAGACCATGGCCAAAAGAATTTGATGAAACAATGCCTCAGGGAAAGCCTGAAAAGTAATAGTGATGGAGAATATAAACTCAGTAAACCGAACGGTCAGAGACCAGTCAGCATCACAGGAAGTAACCGAGCGGTCAGAGTTTGGTCAAAGAAGACTTAATGGTTATCTGGGAGGCATCAAATAAGGAATATCTTTGTAATTAGATAGTCCGTAGTTACTATCCCTATACTTATTACGAAAATTAAATTGTAATTACAGAATGTGACCATTGGGGCTTCAGTATAAAAGGGGCCGGCAGTCACAAATAGGGAGGGATCTTTTGAGCAATCCAAGAATTCTTACCATTGTTCATCATTTCCTTATAATTCTCAATTTCTTAAAACAATTAATTTATTTCCTATTCAAAGAAAAGTTTTATGTTGGGTCAACCTTAAATAAAATCCAACAAATAGTTAAATCAAAGAGTTGGAATTATTATTCTAAATACCATAAGGTAAAAAGGAGTGGGGGCTTGCCTTGTTTTGATATGATATATTTGGTAAGGATGCTGCTATTTGAGCAGTACGGTATACAGTAGCAATTGTGTTTCTGGCCATAACTGGTATATTTGAAATGCTTTCCAGCATTACTGCCATAACATCAAGAATCTGGCCAGCATCTCCAACCTGTCTTACAAAACATCATAGTTAGATTAGGAAGCAAGAGCCCGCCTCCAATTTCCTGTTTTTATTTTCTTAAATATTATTACTCTAGCAAAGGGTGCATAGTATTGTCCTTATATAAGACATTACATAGTTAGATTAGGAAGCAAGAGCCCGCCTCCAATTTCCTGTTTTTATTTTTTTAAATGTTATTACTCTAGCAAAGGGTGCATAGTATTGTCCTTATATAAGACATTACATAGGAACCTCCGGAAACTCAATTGTCGGAACTAATTGAGTTTATACAAAAACTACTGGTTACAGAAACGATGGACAAGAAACTAGTTCAAGCTTATCATGATGGCATAACAGTGGATATAATAAATGATAAAATGATAACAAGTTCACCTTATGAGAGATCTGAACAAGGCATTTGTCAACTGCGGAATGATATTTTCTGTTCCACTGAATTACTTCGTCCCCCAGGTCCGAGTCATCAAGGGAACAGTGTATACTTTTCCTAAGGTGTCTCATCATATCACTAAATGCACCAACAGCTTTAGCAGATGGATGTACCTTTAGGTGCTGAGCAAGAGAGGTGGCAACTTCAACAATATCTACCTGCATATTAGGGTTTTTTAGGACATTCTTGTGGTCAAGGTGCTTGATTAATGTCGACAACAAAAAATGTGTATTATATCCTGCAATAATAAGAAAACAAAAATTAAGTTCAATGGTATCAACAAGAATGGCAATGATAGCTTGCATTAACAAATATTTATATTATCAAGACCAGCACCAGAGTTTTCCATAATAAATTGCATGTCCAGCAAAACAGAAAGGGCAACTCCATGTTGAGTTGACCAAAGATTGCCATTATCAAAATAACAGAATAGAGACTCTAAAACACGCCGCACAGTTGTTCCTTCCTTGGCTAACTTTGCCATATTGTGTAAGCACACCTTAGACCAAAACATAGGATTCGTAAAATCTTCTCTGCTCAAAGAATAACAAGAGATGTACGATCAATAACTTAAGACAAAACTAGTCATGTCTTAATGACAACAGCAAGAGGAATTACACGGTCACATTAAGGCCTCTATCAGTTACAATATTCCGCCAAGAAGTAACCCTTGTCATTGGATCAGCAACTTTTCCACCAGTATAATTTTGTGCATCTTGGTTATCATGGTGGTCTAGTTTTTGCTCAGGGCTTTCATAGTTTTCCAGGACAACAGTAACAACCTGATAATGTAGAAAAAAATATCTAAACTGTTATATCTACCAAAAAGAATATGTTTTCGTCATCTAAAACTTTATAATAAAAAAAGTAAAAGTGAAACAAGAACCATCATAGAGGAGGAAATATCAAACACCAGAGAGTTACTAAGCAAATTATGAATCTATGATGGTAGAAAATGATGGAAGCATTTCAACACAAACAATGAAATTAAAGTAAATTCACATCAATAGCCATGAATTGCCCTATTATATTTCAAGAATGTATAAATATGTACTCGTTCCTTTCTCTTTTATGTGTTTTTTCATGTGTCTGCACACATTCTAAGTAAATAGTTTTACTCTAGTCAAGGTAACAATAATACAATATGACTAGAATACCCTATTACAACAACAACAACAACATCCAAGCCTTAATCCCAAAAAAATTTGGGGTCGGCTAACATGAATCGATCTATGATATCGATGTCAAACAGAGAAGACGGACAAAAAAGGAAGAAGAAAAAAAAGAAGTAAGATAAAACGGATAAAATAAAGATAAATAAATATAAGATAACAATAACATAAGAATATAAGAAAGATAAAAAAGATAAGAGCACAAAAAAGCTGGCAAATCAAAATAACATAAGAATATAAAAAGATAAAGAAGATAAACAATAAAAGAAAAGAGAGAGGAAAGGTAGAAAAGATAAATCGTCCACACGGATGTGCGCCCTCCACTTTGCTCTCTCAAAAGTCATACTCTCATCCAACCCATGAAGACACATATCAGTTCTGATTCCTCTAATCCAAGCATGTTTGGGTCTTCCCTCCCTCTCTTCCCTGCCTTTTCTCCCCACCCCTCAAGTGTCTAACAGGTGCATCACTCGGTCTTCTACGCACATGCCCAAACCACCGCAAACGAGACTCTTGTATCTTATCTTCTATAGGTGCTACTCCAACCTTTTATCTGATTATCTCATACGCATCATACGCATCTTTGCCACACTCATCTTTTGGATC
The DNA here is from genome assembly GCA_945859875.1 of Cuscuta europaea. Lineage (NCBI taxonomy): Eukaryota > Viridiplantae > Streptophyta > Magnoliopsida > Solanales > Convolvulaceae > Cuscuta > Cuscuta europaea. Next base: position 3,565,435 of record CAMAPE010000075.1, on the reverse strand, counting down.
TAACACTAGAATACCCTATTAATGTATAAAATTCATGTTCATATGTACAACTACTCCACCCCACCCCTTTATATCTTCCTATTTTCCTTTTTGGACCATCCCTAAATAATCTTCCTTTTCACTTTTAAGTAAACAATATGTGGTCCATATTCTTCCAAGTCAACCCCAAAATATTTTATACTTCGGGCCAAGTCAAAGCCAGAATATTAAAGGGACATAGGGAATCATTTTTATGGATGGAGAAGGGTAATGGTGGAAATGAGTGATTAATACTCCCTTGAAATTCTAAAATGACAGTTTTTAGAACATTTTTTCCCTTCAAAGCTACAGTTAAAAAGATAACAGAGGGAGTAGCACTTTCGTAGTCACTCCATTGTCCACCCTTTTAGTTTCCCCACCCATAGTTTGTGCTCAATCACATATGTTACGTACTTACATCCTAGCATCGCCACAAATAAGATTGCATTATTAAGTTACCCATATACAATTAAAACTCCAGGCACTCTCGGGGTAAAAGTAATCCGTAATGTAGTGATCTAACAACTAATAAGTACTGGAGAAATAACCAAGAACTTACATTGTCAAACTCTGCTGGCATGTGACCAAATTCTCCCATGAACCAAACCTGTACATAAATGCATAAACAATAACTACAAGTCTAAAAGAATTTATGATGCACTGGTATGTTGCTAATAGCTTGCCATATCATAAAGTCAAATTTGTTCAAGCTGACAGATGAATGATACTTTTTCATGTCCTTTTAAGGGGAAAATAGTTTAAATACCCAAACTTTGAAGAAGTGTGATGTAAGCACCCCAAACTTTCATATGTAATATTTATACCCCGAACTTTATAGAAAAGTAATATCAGCACCATGAACATATATTTTTTCTTTCACAATGTAAATTTATGACGCTTTAACTACACCTCTATAAATGTTTTAGTATTATAAACATGTGATTAACACCATAAGTTTACATTTTCGAATAAAAAAATACATAGTAGTGGTGCTAACATAACTTTTTATGTAAAGTTCAGGGTGTATATATTACATATGTAAGTTTGGGGTGCTTACCTCACACCCCTTCATAGTTTGGAGTAATTAAATTATTTTCCCCTTCTTTTAATGGTGTGTTTAGCTAGTTTCGGTGGAAATATGAGTGAACATGCAAAGGTAACGGTACTTCTAGAATTAAAAGTTAGTTACTGATTAATAAAATAATAAATAGACTGAAAACTATTTTAGCAAATACGAGTACAGAATGCATTTAAAAGAATATATTCACTTTCATAGCTACTTTGGCAATTTGCTGTTCACACTCCCTTGGTGATATATCTGGACAGTATTGTATATAATAATTAGGATAAAAGAAGTAATTTGTCACCAAACTTTCTTTCCAGAAACAACATGATACTGATACAATGCGCCGGGTTTTATCACTTTTATGGTGAAATTTCTCCTTTTTGTAAAATTAGAATGGAAAATCAAGTGATTCAGCCACGTGAGAACAAATGTTATCAGTTTGGCACAACATAATATATTATCAAACTTTATAGCAGGCAGTGACGTTGGATGTATCCAGAAGACAGTAGCATATTGCTAAGAAATTTACCATAGAAGAGAGAACTTGAAGCCCAGCACACCGTAATTTCCGTACTCTTTCCTCATCTCCGGTCTCTTGAGGAAGAAAACAGATTTTTGGTATTAAGCCTTCTAGGTTAAACATGTATGTGGCATCAATCTATAAAGTAAATAAATAGTGCATAAGCTCTATGTTGTGTTTTATGAAAAATGTTAGCTCACTCAATGCTACTTAATATTGCAAGAGAAAGAGCATGAAACTACCTGATTATTTATAAATTCAAATAGTGACTCACATCCAACAATGCACATTTCATCATTCCCTATTTGATCCAGTAAGATTTGTACAATATTGAGAAAACTTCCTGCAAACAATGGCCTGTTCGTACAGTACTTAATATTCATCAGCACAGTAAGTATAAATACAGTTAATATGTCTTCTTTCTTTTAAGAGAGTTAAGATATCTTTTTATATTCTTTGTTAAAACATTTTATTATTAAAAAATTGTTAAAGTGTCTTAAATGAATATAAAGAGGAAAAATATTGTACTCTATAGTAGTGTTATGGTTTTTAAATTTTTCCAAGCAGAAGCTCCAAGCACAGAATAAATTGTATTAAAATAAATGTTTCCACCTAAACTAAAAGTTTGGACTATTAGTAAAAGGGTATGGATAGCAAACAAGTGGAAATACTTTGGGGATGAATAGCAAAAGGAATACGACCCCTTCGCAACTTGCCTGCTTTAGTATGACTATAAAGTGTGTACTTCTCAACTAATTTTTTAGCTATTAGTAAGAGGCCACAATGCGTATTTTATATTTATCATCAACGAAATGAATGAAATTTCTCTATGCAAATCAAATGATTTCTGTTTAGCTCATCATCAGTCAAAAGCTTTTCAGAATCTTGGTTAGTTCACTTGGTTGACTGATATCAATTGTTATTCCATCAAATGGGCTCTATTATGCTGATGGCTGGTCGTGTAATAATGGAGTATTGCAAAAGGAGTCTTTCAATTATTAAAATATACGTATTATTTGCAAAATCTATGTATGGACAAAACGCATCTAAGACAGAACTTATTAAAGTATTACTAGAGCCCGTTTGGTAACGCTGAAATTGGTTGAATCGGCTGATTCTACTGAAATTTATGAAGTTCTGACTGAAGTAGCTGTGAAGTGGTTGTATTGGCCGATTCTGCTGATTTATGAAAAAATTATATTTAAAATATATTTTATTAATAAAATGAAGAAAAAAATATGTGAAAAAATAGCTAAAATGGTCATCTACAGTAACTTCAGCCAATACAGCCAGAAAAGTAACTTCAACCTTACTTTTTCTTATTATTACACAATTCAGCGCGCGAAACCAAAATTTACGTGTTTGGTTAAAAAGTTGGGTGATAAGTCTGATAAGCCAAAAAACAAGTCACCAAACGGGCTCTAGATGTAACTAGAAGTCGTAGTAATCCTTCTATTTCCCAACAATAACAAAACCGAACGGAGAAAAAATAATGGACTCCAAACAATTATCAATATCAGCAAAGATCTGCAACCACAACTAGAAGAGTAGAAGGCAACTGATAATTGTATGTGTAACATATAGTTGAAGCAACTAAGCAAGAACATGGACTGGAGTCAACAAAAGTTCCTCCAAAACCGAGCTATAAAAAGGCATGTACGCACAACCAATAACGACTATTACAAATTTTTAGATAAAAAGGCATGATAGAAAGGATTTGTCTAGTCTTGTTCTTACAGAAATAACTCAAACAAAGACAAAATTCAGTACGTGTTAAAAACATATTAAAAATTGAGTCCATATAAAGACTGGTGTCATTCTTAACAAATTTAATAATATTGGAAAATGAACTCACATTTGCTGCTTGCAAGCTGTTAGAAATCTCCGGTATATTAACATGACTATCTTTACTGATGAAAGATTCTCATTTCTCAATTCCCGATAGAACCTTTGCTCAAGAGAAGTTGTGATCTGATAATTAGATTGAGTATAATTAAAGTTCTACACTTGGGGAGGCAGCTATGTGGAATTGGGGATACTATCAAAATAAGACCCCCACACATCATTCTTTACATGTGGATCGTGGATACTATCAAAGTGCCAACAACTCCAAAGACTACAATCATCAAATGTAGGTATGGAATGTTAGCTTAAGTGCCTAACCTTGGGTATACGCAGTGGATTCTTTGAAGCATATTCGCACAATTTGTTAATCATTCGCTCATTGGGCTCCCCTCCCTGCTAAAATTAAGAAATAATTGACACTATACATTCAAGATTAAAGAAAACATTAAGATACACACTGCAAACAATCCTTTCTCACATAGAAACGGAGAAACATATCAACATGAAAAGGATAAGGAAAAAAGGAACATTGTCTATATCTCATGATCAGACTAAGTTAGTAGCCAATATCAGCATGGGCGAAGATAGGGAAGTGTTGGAGAGTGCCTCGGCCCACCCCCCACCCCCCACCCCAAGAAAAAAAAAATGTGATGTACAAATATATGTATAAATATTTATAAGCAGTAAAAAAATACGAAGTATATTGAAATTTTAAGTTGTGGCCCCCCAATATAAATTCTTTAATCCCCAGCCCCCCTATCTGGTCACTATTTCTCACCATCCCAATACTTTCTTTTATTTATTTCCGCATTACAGGGCATATTAATAACTAGTAATTGCAAACCATACAGAATCAGATATTTTTTATCCATCAGAAATGGCCTCCTAATAGCAAATAGCAATCCCTCTTTGCCAAGGAAAACAGAGGTCGCTTCCCTTCTACAAATTTAGTGTATTAGTTACTATCATAATCAAAGTATCAAACATTCTTTTCGAAGTGCCTATTATTTTGAAGACAGTCTCATCACTTTATGCTCTATTGTAAATTTGTACTTGAGAAAGCTGTCTATTTGATGTCAAATCAAGTTGGCTCAAACAGCACCAAAGAGTATAGCAGTGCATAGAGCAAATGATTACATGGTCTTTGAGCTAATAAAGGTAGAAAACTCTACAAAACAACTAAATTGTTTTTTGGGTACTTCAGGTGAACTCTGTAATCACATCAATCCCCCGTGGTATTTTTGAACATTAATGCCTTCACTGTTTCAGCATGAGCTCATTTAATAAAATAATTTCTTCACACTAAATACAGTTGGAGATGGAAGTATTGAAAGCTAATCCTCTGATCATCACTCTCTTCCAAACAATATATTACACCACCATTAGTTGATGCAAGACTCGCTTATAGGGAAGCTATAGGAAACAGAGTATTCAGGTAGAAGCTAAAGAAGGCTCTTTTCATTAAAAACTATAACAGAAGAAATCTGAAAAATTTAACAGAACTGGAAATGAAATGGGGAGACTAACAGGAGATCGGGGAAATATATCAGTAAGCATCTTCTTGTAACGCTTCACCGGCTGCCGTGATCTGGGCCGCATTGCCGGGCAACAGACACAGAGCTGATCACAGGCCGGCATCACCCTGTGGGAAATCATACCCATTCTTCAACGCCAATCTATATTATGTATAGATACTTCCGATACAACAAAACAAAGCAGAAACTGCTGCGGTTCTGAACGGAATTTGAATGGTCAAAGATTCTTTCTTTATTTTTCCTCGGCTTTACGGGGAATTGAAAACTGGGAGGGCCGGGTAGAAGATCGGGGAATTGACGATGCTGATCTCCGACTTTCCTCAAGAAAAGAGCTCGGAAAGATCCAAAGAGGAATGAAAAGATGGAGGAAAGCGGAGATGAGAGAAAAATTGTGGCTGTTCTTTCTGGTATTTAAACGAAAGGGAGGTCTTCCCGGATTTGCATGAAAAGTACGTTCGCCACTTAGCTGTTTTGACGAGTTGGAATATAAAAAAAAAAATCAACTTTAGAAATCTGCTCAAGAAATAGTGGGATGCTTAAAGATTTTAGAGGCGTTGAGATCCTCTCCTTGACTCAAAGCAAGATACAGTCTAGCACACATACAACCACGAATTATGGTTGGATTTAAAGGGTTGGATTGGACAAGGTTCTTGGTAGGGCCGTACGCATGAGTAAATATTGAGTGAGTATAACGTGCAACCTGTATACGGTGAGCACCTTATACCGGAACGGTTTTATATTTTTTTTTTCTTTTGTTTTTAAAAAATGGTTATAATTTTTTTATTTTTGATCCGATTTTTATAAAATTTATATCAACATTTTTTATTTTTCATGATCTTTCAAATGAGACCAATATTGCCTATATAATTTTAACATATTAACATTTGTGTGTAAAATATGTAACTTTAAGTGTTAAAATATGTAATTCACGTTCAGTCAAGTCAAATGCAACTCGTGTGTATAAATATGTATCTCTACGTGTAACAATATGTAACTTTACGTAAAAAAATATGTAACTCGCATTTAGACAGGTCACATGCAACTCGTGTGTATAAATATGTAACTCGCGTGTATAAATATGCAACTTTACGTGTAAAAATATGTAACTTTACGTGTAAATATATGTAAGTCGCGTTCAGACATGTCAAATGCAACTCGTGTGTATATATATGTAACTCGCTTATAAAAAGATGTAACTTGCTTATAAAAAGATGTAACTCGCTTATAAAAAAATGTAACTCACTCATAAAAAGATGTAACTCAATGTATTATCAAATGTAACTGAGGCCACTGATCCACTCCCAAACAGATTCGATCTTCTATTTCACAAACCTATCATCTCCCAAACAGATTCGATTTTTCTTATAATCCAATACTCATTAATATAATAGTTCGATAATTTCATAAAATTACATACACAATATTGGTCTCATTTGAAAGATCATGAAAAATAAAAAATGTTGATATAAATTTTATAAAAATCGGATTAAAAATAAAAAAGTTATTATCATTTTTAACATCAAAAACCAAAAAAAGATAACTGCGTCGTTTTTGCAACCGGGCGCACCATCCTCATAGTGCGCCGGTTGCACCATATAATTTGCAGTAAATATTGGTCATTATCGAACGGAAAAGTCTAGTTGTACACACTTTTCTAACTCTCTTTTTTTACCTTTCACTTTTACCATTTTTTTCTCCCTCTCATCCACTCCCTCATCTTCTCAGTACGTCCCCCCAAATCCATCTTCCCCCCAAATCCATCTTCCCCCAAATCCATATGCTTATAGAAAATCACCATTTCCTTCATTTCATTCTTCTGAAACTCTCCCCTTCCAAATTCACATGTTTATAGGAAACCTTTCATCCTCCGCTTCCTTTATCACCTCTTTTACCGTTTTTCGACCCAGAGACTTAAACTCTATTCCGCGGCTATGACCGACGAAACTCTATGACCGCTCAACCACTACATTCTTCACCTACACCATCTAAGGTACTCTGTCATTCTCTTTTGTGAATTAAGTGTTAATTTCTATGCGAAGTGCATTGGTTAATGGATTGTCCTTTATTTTTAATTCCAATTTTATGCCAATTTTTTCTGTGATTTTTTTGAATATTATATCTGTGAATTTCTTAATTTAACCATTTACTTTAATTGTTGTAATCTGTGTGGGTGATTATTGTGGTTATAGTCTAACAACTTCTTTACATTTTCTTAGCCATAAAGTGTTTGTTAAAGGTCTCAATGAATGTCTGTTCAATACTAGAAGCATGAACGTAAAATATTAGAAATTGAAATGGTTTAATATTCTTTAATTTTTAGTTTGGTGTTGTATTTTTTTATGTTTAATGAAATGGGAAATAATATACTAGCAGTGTTTTTGTTATGCTAAATCCTTTTGGTGTGGAAAGTATGATAACATTCTTCCCATCCACAGTTTGCATTTTCAAATCATCTTTTGGCATCATTAAGGGAAAACATGAAGCTCTGAAAGAAGTCCTCAGGTTATCTTCCATTGAATATGCTTTTGTATAAAGAGGGCTCCCCTTTCTTCTCCCTGCACCCCCCCATGATGGTGCTGATTCCCTCCTGCCAGAGCTGCTTTGTGTTGCCCATTTGATTCCAGTTGGATCCATTTCATGGTGAGAAGATTCTAAGTTGGTCTTCTTCCCCATTAGGGCTTCCACAGCTAATAAAGCAAACAGTGATGTCGAAACAACAGCTGCATTGCTTCCAGAGAGTTGCTTCCAAAGAAGATTATCTTCTAATTTAAAGAGTGGTTTATATTTAGTTTTCAAAGTGGGTGATGTTGTAGTAGTGGCAGCTGTTTATAATCATTATGTGATTCTTTAGAATAAAAGAATGGTGTGTTATATAAGTGTTATGATTGTAAGAGATTCAGCATTTTATGGCATTGTTGTGAATGCACAATGCTACTTTATTAATGAATATGTATTTAGTAACTTTATCTGAAATGTCCATACAAATTGCTTGGGCATGGTTATGAATTGTCTATGTTCGAGGTTTTATTGTTTATGCGTGGTTGAAGCATTGTCTATGAGTTCATTTATTTTGTCCGTGCATAGTCAAAGCAACGTCTATGTATTTGTTTATACTGTCTGTGCGTGGTTAAAGCATAGTCCATGGTTACGAATTGCTTGTGCATGGTTATACTGTATTTGTTTATTTTAGCTATTAACAACTTCCGCATAGTCATGTTTTCACAACCTATAGATAAGTGCACTTTTCATATACATCATCATTAACACATATTCTGTTACAATGAGCACCAATATTTTCTAACTAGCTTAGAAAAAAAAACTTTTAAAACATACCATAAAATGATTGATATACTATTCAATACATTTTATTTACAACAAGTAACCTACTCATACAAATACATCAACTGAAACAAAGTTAAGTACCATAAATCTAGCTACTATACTTTTTTTCAATCTTTAATTTTGATACACAACTCACTTTCATCTTTTCTAACTCAATTAGAAACACCATCAATTTTCTCCTCTTGCCATTTTACCACCAAATCACTTGAACATTCAGTGCTATATCTCACACTTCTTTATGCTTATGAAGATTGAACTCACAGCCGCTGAAGATGCTCAAAGAATACTTGAAGACTCACATCATCGGTGAGGATGACATGTGTTCTAGCTGCCATATCATGAGCACTATTGTATTTGGCACATGGATTTAACTTTGCCAACAGAAACCTTGTCTGGGAGCCATGCTGATCACACACCACAAGTCTTGGAAAAGGAAACACTCTTGAATTAGCGATTGTGCCTCATCATGTGGAGCTTGCAACAATTACACAAATTGGTCATCATTAAAGCACATAACAGAAAACTCCTAAGATATGAAAAAAATCATTCAAACATTTTGACAAACATGTAATGGGCATACAATTGAAATACAGTAGGACTTAAATTTCAATTGTTTACATCATAAACCTATATCAATATAATGAAAGAAAATATTCAAGAATTCAAAATCATATCATATACTCCGTTTAGTTTACTACATTTGAAAAAACCACAACCCTATATGAACATAAAAGGGAGTAGATTATTACATTAGTTTTGGAATCTGGAATTGAAACTCGGATTTAAACCCAAGCTCCCATTCTTTAAGGAATCATGACTATCTCTTACCGTACTTCGAGCGGCCATCCTAAATTCAGTCCCAGAATTGGATTTGGTTATTCAAGCTTAGAGTCTGCAAAGGAGACGCTGATGAGAAGCTGAGCGGCAGCTGGTCAGAGAGATTATTGTACGAAATGATGAGGTTCTTTAAACGGGGGAAATTCATGCCGCTGAAAAACGTCCGGTAACGTCCCCTGAAGGTTGCAATTGAGAGAGCTCCTTATAATGTAAAAAAGAGAATGAGAGGGAAGAAAGGAGAAGACGCGAAAATGAGGGGGGGAGGAAGTGGCCTTAGTTTTACAGCTAAGGGGAAGGGGGTAAAAAATAATTTGGTGTATATATAGTGTGTATTGGTGTGTATGAAATGTGTGTACAAAGAGCAAAATTGTTATCGAACGGGGGAGTAAGGCATGATGCAATAATTTAGGGGTGGGCACGGCCGGTTAACCGAATTTGCGGTTAACCGATATACCCGGTTATTAAATTTTCAATACCGTACCCGTATCATAGCATTGGTTAACCGCGTATCGGTTAACCAAATTTTCGGTTAACCGCTAATCGGTTAACCAATAAACCAGAAAAGCAAAAGATAAAGGCTTGCTTATTCTAATTGTTTGTAAATGTTGAACATATATTTTTTTAATTGGGCATGATAACACTTCCACCGATAAATAAATAAATAAATTGAGAAGTAAAATGAAGAGTATTATTTTATGTGTATAGTTTTGGACATCTCGCAGGATTCATCTAAGCATATATAAATACGTATGTGCTAAGCAAAGTAAAAGAAGGAATGAATAATTATAATTACTAAATAAATAAGGGAATGATTAATAACACCGATAGAAAAATCTAGAAATATCTCCTTGACCATAATATTGCTCCACGTAAATGATGCCTGCATATCCAGATATACTCTTGGTAACGGTACGGTCGTCTTCAACTCTTCAACGAAGTATGGACTAACTGGGAAGCAAGAACATAACTGTAGAGGAAATCAGTATCACACCATATGATACAATACATATATTATTTGAAATTTTAGTTATTGGTTAACCGATTAACATAATCTTAAAATCCTAACCGTACCGTGAACCATTTGTTCTCAACGGTCAATTAACCGTACCGTGACTTTTTACAAAATCGGTACGGTTAACCGAAAAATACACCGGTTTTTCGGTTTTTTTATTCGGTTAAGCGGTTACGGTATTTTGTGCCCACCCCTATGATGTATTGATATGGCAGCCTAATCTGTATTCCACCAAGTAAGCCAGTAGCACTCCAGCTGCCTTTGAAGTTTGAAGTTCAGTTACTACGTATTTGAAATTATGAACTTATCAGACAGTGAGTACTGAGTATTGTGTGCAGAGAATTGCGAATAAGAGAGAAATGCTTAACAAATGTAGTGAGCCACAATTCAAAGGAAAATGAACGTTTTATTGAGACAGACGAAAAATGAAGGTTAGAAATTTTTTCAGAGGAGGGAGTAGGATTTTTAGATGAAATTCACCAGGAATCAAGTTCATCATTTGACTTCAGATTCTTAGATAGGATTAAAAATAAAATTGACTTTTCAAATTTGATCTTATTTTATTAAATGATGTAGGGCATGTTTGGTAACAGCTGCATTGATTGAAATGGGCGAAAAGCTTGAAAAGACTGAATTTGGTGAAGTGAGAGTGTTTGATGTTAATAGATAGGCTAAAAGGGTATTATTTTATTTGAATTAAATATATGGGCTTGAACTTTACTACTAAACTTTACTTAAATAATTGATTACTTTTGAAATTTCATTCTTACTCTTACGTCGAATTTTATATTGTTTTAGTAAAAAAATGAGTGACATTAGCTTTATATTATGTGACATATGAGTAAATTAATTTAATAAATATACTCTCTAAAGTATATTAACAAATGGACATGCATTTAAATTAATATAAAGTGAAACATAAAATACACATAAGTATTAATCAAAGTTCATTTTGTGTCAGAAAAATTGAATAGAGTACCCAGCATCTACTAAATAGTATTTACCTATTTAAATAAAATTGAATAATGCTGAAGGATTAAACCTTTCAGTCCTGTTTGATCCTAAGCAAGATCCAGGCAACCATCAGACACACTTTCTTACGCATAAAACATGCTAATACTATCCTCAAATAAGACTTCACGCTTCTTTGTAATCATGGTTGACATTCAAAAAGCATAGGAAGATCCTACTGAATACGAAAAGTTTTACAATAGCTTTTGTGGCAATCTTGAGGAGCTGATCTAGAAACCGTGTGATGAACTAGGCAAATCAAGAGTTATAAAAGTGAAGAGTAAAAACTGCTAATTCCCATTTCATGCATCTGAATCAGCTTGTAGTTGTGTCAAATTATCAAAAGGACTTGAGATTGTCCCATTTGATAACGCTCTGAGGTATAGGTATAGGGTAGCAGCTGGTCAATCATGATCCTCAGCCCTTTAAAAACAACATTGCTTCAAAAACACTGGTTTTTGTAACCGCACCAGATCTGGACTCGGTTCCTTCGTGCCCTACCCCAGCCCACACACCCAATAGGGTAGGGAAGACATGTCACTTTGGCACCTTTGCTTGCCTGGGTGGATTAAAAGTTACACTGCGATCTGTATAAGTTACCTAGGTTGATTGAAAGTTGCACTTTTACAATGCTACCATTATCACATAAACCACACCTCCTTTTCAACTTTACACCTCATAATCTACAAAATAAAACAAATATACATGTATTAAACATATTACAATGGCCAAAAATAACAAATTGCAATAGCAACTAAAAGCCAAGCATACCAACAGCAGAATAGGCATGGATACGTTCATCTAGCCACTCTTATCTATTTAAGGGGAAATTTCTAGTTTCAGCCACTGCAACAAATAGGCAAAAAGACAATCTTCTCTCTTCTCTTTAATAAAACTTGCAGCTAGCTTACAATTTTAAGTAAATGTTTCTAGTAAAAAGAATTTTCCCAAATAGTTTTTTTTTTCAAAAAAGAGCCTTGATGGCCAATAAAGACTTGCAGCACTTAAGATACACAGGCTAGGGATCTCCCCCAAGCTCCACTCTTAGATTGTCATACGGGTAAACCTTTGGGGTAAATGGGATTTTGGAGCTTTATCATTCCTGACAACCAATTACAGTCTTAGCGTTGCATATTTTCCAATTCACCTCACAATTAATCATTTCCAACTGTAATAACATGATGATCAATACAGGGTTCTACGAATCGACCCCTAATTAACCGATTAATTTGGAAGATTGTTTGTGAAAACAAAGCAAAATACCTGATTCTGTTAAAGGAGATGATATATCCGGTCTGAAGCTTCTAGCTTCAGGATCGTGGTAGCTAGATTGAGTCGTTAGCTAAATAATTTCTCATTTGTACGGTTGTACCCTTTATTGATGATCTGGCTTGACAAGTATCCTCTGTTTTTTTCATTGCTTGGATTTTCTTTGAAGATACTGTGGAATTTGTGAAGCATATAATCCTAAATCATGTGCAGAGATAACTTTTCTTTTCATTTAATCCATAATGTGATTCCTGTTGGTATTCTTATGCATCTTTTTGCAAGGCATTATTATGCATATTGTGTGATTCACAATTACTTCTTTCATTTGTGGGGGGAATACGTAGAAGGATTTATAAGAAACTAATCTTTTCATTTCTTAAAAAAAGACTAATGTTTATTTCCTAAAAATCACCAGGCCAATTCGACAACTCTTAGAGCTCTTACAACAATAAATAACATAAAGAGTTGAGCTAAAGATGATGTTTAGCAAAGATTAGAAAACAGAAATCCAGGAACCCTTCTCACAACATCGATTTATCAACAACTACTAATAATCACCCGACAATAAACAAAAACTACGAGTAATCACTGTCATATATTCCGGATTTCCGGGAAGAATTAGGAGAGGGACGTGGGTCTGAAGAATTGAAGAAGAAGATAGAGGGCAGCTTACCTTTATGGATATGGTATTAGATAATAAAAACTATTTTTAGTTAGTTTTTAAACAATTTGGAGTTTGTTATACAGCTGGAGTGTTTGTTATACTTCGGTTATCTCTTTTCCTCCTTTGTATATATCAGTATAAATACTGATATTATTGTAATGAGAATTCTATGAGATGAATGGATCAATTTTCTTCTTTCTTCTTTCTTGCATTCTGTGAACGCTAACATGGTATCAGAGCTTCACAGATAGTTTCTACTTCCGCTTCGATCTGAGATATGTCGAACTCTGATCAATCAAACCTTCCTGATCATCTCATCAATCCTTCAAATCCGTTATTTCTTCATCCTGGAGAAAATCCGGCGCTTGTTCTCGTAACACCGCTTCTCTCAGAGAACAATTTCCAACAATGGAAATATGACATGTTGGTAGCTCTGGAGACGAAGAACAAAGATAAATTCGTTCTTGGAACAATTCCTTGTCCAATTATCGCTGATTCCACCTACGAAGCATGGAGAAGATGCAACAAAATGGTAATGTCTTGGCTTACTCGCTCTATGACTTCTACGATAAGACAATCGGTTATGTGGATAAACAGTGCTTCAGAAATCTGGAAAGACCTAAATGCTCGTTTCTCTCATGGTGACAAATTCAGAATTGCCGATTTACAAGATAATTTGCAAAATTGTAAACAAGGCAGTTTAAGTGTTTCTGAATACTACACACAATTGCAAATCATATGGAAGAAACTGTCAATATATAAAGCTGTTTTAAAGTGTTCTTGCTCAGTGACTTGTTCATGTGGAATTCTTGCAAAAATTCAAAAGGAACGTGAGGATGACAATGTGATCAAGTTTCTGAGAGGTCTCAATGATGAATTTGCTCAAGTGAGATCTCAAATCATGCTTATAGATCCGATGCCTGAACTGACTAAGACTTTTTCACTTGTTCAACAACTACAATAAACCCTCAACAAACTGCAGCACTTGCTACCTTCACCAATGACAACAATCGTAATCAAATCAATCGAGGAGGCTTCTCAAATTCAAGAGGTGGTGGACGTTCAGGAAGAGGAAATGGTGGAGGAAGGAACAACAAATATTGCTCAAAGTGCAAGAAGACCAATCACACTATTGATACTTGCTTTCATATCTATGGATTTCCTCCTGGATATAAAACAAATGAGAAAACTGCATCTGCCTCATCCAGCAACTTGATATCCTCAGGCAACATAACAAATTCTGTAAACAATTTGCAACTCAATGGCTCTGGACAAGAAGATTTCAAATCTGAGACAAGTTATAACTTCTCTAAGCAACAATATCAGGCATTGATGGCTTTAATTCAACAACCACAAACTCAATCCTCATCTGTCAATATTGCCCACACTGATTTTTTAAATAAGTCAGGTAACATCTCAACTCAAATTTCCTGGATCCTTGATAGTGGTGCCACTGATCATATCTGTCCATCTAAAAGCTACTTTTCTTCCCTGCAATCTATCAAACCCATTCATGTTAAACTACCAAATAAACAAGCTGTCTTTGCTTATCATTCTGGCACCATTATTCTTGGAAATTTAACCCTTCACAATGTTCTATATGTTCCTGAGTTTTCAGTTCATTTAATCTCCATCCCTAAACTTACCACATCATTAAATTGCATTGTTATTTTATGTGAATTCAAATGCCTGATTTTGCAGAAAACTACTTTCAAGATGATTGGAGCAGCTAAACAGATTGATGGCTTATTTCAACTCTCACTACATGATGTTTTTCCTACTGATTGTAATACAAATGAGTCTTGTAATTCTGTACTTGTTGAAAATTGTAGAGTCTCAGATTCTGACAGTATATGGCATGCCAAATTAGGACATCCATCAAATAAAGTTCTGCAAACCTTGTCTTCTCAATACATATCAATAAAATTTCCTCAAATTCATGCTTGTGATGTTTGTTCATTTGCTAAACAAAAGAAACTTCCCTTTCTGAACAGCACAAGTAAATCTCATTCATTCTTTGAACTCATTCATGTTGACATCTGGGGTCCTCTTTCAGTATCTTCTATAGAAGGATACAAATACTTTTTAACCATAGTTGATGACTATAGTCGTTTCACTTGGATTCATCTCTTAAAAGCCAAACATGAGGTCAGACAATTACTTCAATCCTTCATCACAATTACTGAAAATCAGTATGATTGCAAATTGAAAAGAATAAGGTCTGATAATGGAAAGGAGTTTCTTCTCACTGATTTCTTCAATTCCAAGGGCATAATACATGAAACTACTTGTGTTGAAACTCCTCAACAAAATGGTATTGTTGAAAGAAAACACCAACATCTTTTGAATGTCTGTAGAGCTCTACTTTTCCAATCCAAAATTCCAAACATTTTCTGGTCTTATGCACTCAAATATGTTGTCCATCTAATCAATAGACTTCCTACCATATTTCTTAAACAGAAATCACCTTTTGAAATGATTCATAATCAAAGACCAAATCTACATCTTTTAAAGGTTTTTGGTTGCCTTGCATATGCTTCTACTCTTACTTCAAACAGAACCAAACTCGATTCTAGAGCCTCTAAATGCATCTTTCTTGGTTTCAAATCTGGAACCAAAGGATATGTACTTTACAACCTACATTCTAGATCATTCATTATCTCCAGAAATGTCATCTTCCATGAATCTGTCTATCCTTACATTAACCTTCAATCTTTCAATCAGAATAATAATGATGATAATACTTCTGAAGTTGATCATAACTACATATTCTATGATTTCCTCACACCACCCAATTCTATATCCATTGAAACAAATTCTGAAAATAATACTTCATCCACTCAAACATCAAACACTGTAGTTGAGAAAGTCACTAACAATCATGCTCCAATCAGAATGTCTACAAGACAGAAATCCAAGCCCAACTATTTGAATCAATATCATTGTTACAATCTCTCTTCTGATTCAAATTCCATAATTTCTTACCCCTTTGTTCATACATATCTTATAACAAATGCTCTTCTAACTACACTGCTTTTTGTCATTCCATTTCTTCCTCCATTGAGCCTTCCAACTTCAAAGAAGCAGTTAAACAGGATTGTTGGAAAGAAGCCATGATGACTGAACTTGATGCTCTAGCTAGAAATAACACTTGGTCTTTGGTTTCACTTCCTCCTGGCAAGAAAGCAGTTGGGTGCAAATGGGTTTACAGAATAAAACATAAGGCTGATGGAAGCATTGACAGATATAAAGCTAGATTGGTCGCAAAAGGATTTACTCAAACAGAAGGTCTGGATTACTTTGAAACTTTCTCCCCAGTAGCAAAACTGACCACTGTGAGATTTCTACTTGCCCTAGCATCCACAAACAATTGGTTTCTACATCAACTTGACATAGACAATGCTTTTCTACATGGTGATTTAGCAGAAGATGTTTACATGAAGCCTCCCCAAGGGCTTAACATACCTCATACTGACCTTGTTTGTAAACTGCAAAGATCCCTTTATGGCTTAAAGCAAGCCAGCAGAAATTGGAACCAAAAATTGAATTCAGCATTAATTCATTTGGGTTATAAGCAAAGTTCTGCTGATCCTTCTCTCTTCATTAAGATTCAAACCGATTTCATCACAATACTACTTGTATATGTTGATGATATTGTTCTAAGTGGAAACAACATCTCTGAAATACAGTCTGTCAAACAATATCTTCATCAAACTTTTAAAATAAAAGATCTTGGTCCATTAAGATTTTTCTTAGGACTAGAGATGGCTAGATCTCAGAAGGGGATCATTCTTAATCAGAGAAAATACTGTTTGGAGTTGATTAATGAAGCTGGCCTACTTGGATCTAAACCTGCAACTACTCCCTCAGATCCAAATGTCAAATTACTTGCAGATCAAGGAAATGTACTTGTTGATTCTACCATTTTTAGAAGATTGATTGGAAAATTATTATATCTCACTAATACCTGTCCTGATATAAGTTTTTCAGTTCAACAATTAAGTCAATTTGTTGCTACACCTCGAGAACCTCATATGCAAGCTGCATTAAGAGTTGTAAGATATCTGAAAAATGCTCCAGGACTTGGTCTTTTTTATCCTTCAGAAAATTCACTACAAATTCAAGCCTTCTCAGATTCTGATTGGGCAACATGTCCTACTACTCGAAAATCAATCACTGGATTCTGTGTCTTTCTTGGAAAATCTCTGGTTTCTTGGAAATCAAAGAAACAATCCACAGTCTCAAGATCTTCCTCTGAGGCAGAATATAGAGCACTTGCCTCTTTAACTTGTGAACTCCAATGGATCAAATACTTATCAGATAGTTTATCTGCTAAACTTTCTACCCCCTTTTCTGTATTTTCGGATAGCCAATCAGCTATTCAAATAGCTAAAAATCCCACCTTTCATGAGAGAACAAAACACATCGAAATTGATTGCCACATCACTCGGATCAAACTTCAAGAAGGACTACTACATCTACTTCATGTTTCTTCAGCGAATCAACTTGCTGATGTGCTTACAAAGTCTTTACATCCAAAGTCTTTTGATACAGCTATATCCAATCTGGGTCTTCTCAATATTCATGACCCATCTTGAGAAGGGGTATTAGATAATAAAAACTATTTTTAGTTAGTTTTTAA
Organism: Cuscuta europaea; assembly: GCA_945859875.1. NCBI lineage: Eukaryota > Viridiplantae > Streptophyta > Magnoliopsida > Solanales > Convolvulaceae > Cuscuta > Cuscuta europaea. The sequence continues at coordinate 3,547,674 of CAMAPE010000075.1, read as the reverse complement.
ACAATTTGGAGTTTGTTATACAGCTGGAGTGTTTGTTATACTTCGGTTATCTCTTTTCCTCCTTTGTATATATCAGTATAAATACTGATATTATTGTAATGAGAATTCTATGAGATGAATGGATCAATTTTCTTCTTTCTTCTTTCTTGCATTCTGTGAACGCTAACATATGGAAAAGCCGAGCAAGATTCTTCGATCTGGAAGGATAGGTTTCGAGGCAGCTCAGCGGATGAAAATGTCGACGTCGGATCTAGAGCAGCGGAATTGATACTACAGATGTATCAAACACTCCAGAGTCAAGGGCAAACTCCAGTATGAAAGAAAAATTACTCATGAGATAAAGAAGCAATAGTACGTAGTAATAGTTTTCTTAGTGTCCTCCTTGGGTCCACTGCCCTATGAGTTAAATACAACTACCTTCCGTTACAATTTGGTAATATCGTACCGCTAATATACTACTTAATCCAAGACATAATCATTTAAATGATTGGGGAGTTTCTTCTGGCGGTTGGATTGTTTGATGTGACATGGAGGTGTGTGAGGGAAAACGTTGACATCATGGGCATGGGCAGGTCTGGTAACTGCCGTATCACTCTCCTCCGCTTCGGAAAACACCTTGTCCTCAAGGTGCAGGTCAGGCGGCGTGCATCAATCCATGAAGTGTCACCTTGAGAACTGTCGGGCCAATGAACTAGGACTTGTGGTTCGAGATGCCCATTGCGTAGAAGTTGTCGGGACCCACAAACTGTGAGGGGAGGGTTGACAGGACTTTCCAGTAGGTTTGCAGGCATTGTAGGGGAAGCTTGCAGCTCGGTGCCTTGGAAAGAGCGGAGTAATGACACATGGAAAACCGGATGAATGCGTGATCGTGGAGGCAACTCCAACTTGTATGAAACAGGACCAACACGTTCCAAAACCTTGAAAGGACCGTAATAGTGTTTAGATAATTTATGGGAATGTCGATGACCCACAGATTTTGACGAAATGGTTGGAGTTTGAGAAGAACAAGATCGCCCTCTTGAAACTCAGCCTCACAATGATGTTTGTTAGCCTTTTGCACCATCCGATGTTGGGCCTGTCGTAAGGATTCCTTCAAAAAGTGAAGGGTTTCATCTCTGGCCTTTAGCAACGTATTAAGGGCCTCAATATCCGTAGAGTTGGGGGTGTAATGTGGCAGTATAGGAGGGGTACGTCTGTACAATGCTTGAAATGGTGTCATCTTAATGCTCTCGTTGTAACTGGTGTTGTAGCAAAATTCGGCTCAACTCAAAAAAGCAACCCATGCAGACGGTTTCTCCATAACAAAGGCACGAAGATATTGCTCCAAACCTTGATTTACCACTTCTGACTAGCCGTCAGTTTGGGGATGATATGTGGTACTGTGTTTCAGTTTCGACCCACTAAGTTCGAACAGTTTACCCCAAAAGTGGCTGAGGAATAGAGGATCCCGATCTGAGATGAGTACACTCAGAAATCCATGCAACTTGACAACCATATCAACGAATAGGTGAGCTTCACGAATGGCGTTAAATTTGGCAGGAAGAGCTCCAAAATGAGAAAATTTGGTGGGGAGCCCTACAATAAAATACATTGTGATCTCGTTCCAGACTTGGTCTGGAATCGAAAGAGGTTGTAGCAGTCCAGCAGGGGGCTTTGTAAGGTATTTGGTTTGCTGACACATCAAGCATGACGCTACGTAATCTACCACTGTTTGGCGCATGTTTGGCCAGTAGAAGGAGGCATAAAACTTGACCATCGTGCGTTTAATGCCACAGTGTCCATACATCGGAGAGGAGTGAAACTCTCGAAGCATATTCTTAATCAACGACGAGTGAGGGCTCAAGTAATATCTCAACTTGTAAAGGAGGATCCCGTTGTTGCATGAGTAATCTGATGAGAGCTATCCAGCATTCAATTGTTCATGCAGACGCGTGAGATCTGGTAGCTGTGAGTTCTCTGTACGAAGCACTGTAAGAAATTCTGGGACTGTGCAGCTAGCTATCATAAGGTATTCCGCTTGTTCATGGACACGAGAAAGGCCATCAGCAGCAGCGTTTTTTACCCCAGGTTTGTATTCAATCTGAAAATCAAAACCTAAGAGTTTACCGACATACTTATATTGCTCAGGAGCTAGTACTCTCTGATGGAACAGTTCCTTAAGGCTCTTATGATCTGTTCAGATGATGAAGGAATTGCCCAAGAGATATTGTCGCCACTTACGTACTGCTTCAGTGATGGTGTTGAGCTCTTTAATATAAGTGGAAGCAAGCTGCAGTTTGGGCCCGATTTTCTTGTTGAAATATGATATAGGTTGCTCTTGATGCATCAGAATTGCCCCAACTCCCACATTAGACGCATCAGTTTCCATAAAAAACTCTGTGGACTTTGGCAGCCTCAAGACAGGGGGTAGAAGTAAGCATCTCTTTGAGATTCTGAAAGGCTTTAGTGGCCATCTCCGTCCACAAAAATTGTTCTCTTCGCATCAAATCTGTAAGGGGAGCCGTTATTGTTGTGTATCCTTTGATAAAATGCCTATAATATCCTGCCAATCCTAGAAACCCCTGAAGTTGTCTAACTGACTTCGGAATTGGACACGAAACCACTGCTGCCACCTTGTTGGGATCCACACGCACACCATCCTTTGCGATGATATGCCCCAAATATTCAGTACATTCCTAACAAAACACACATTTTGTCAATTTTAAGTAAAACTTATGTTGTAGCAGACATGATAGTACTTGACGTAAGTGTCCCAAATGTTCCTCCATACTCTTATTGTATAATAATATGTCATCAAAGAAAATTGTGACAAACTTGCGTAAGAAAGGGGCAAATATTGAGTTCTTCGCTTCTTGAAATGTAGAGGGAGCGTTTGTCAACCCGAATGTCATTACTAAGAACTCGAAATGGCCATCATGAGTGTGGAATGTCATCTTACTGATATCACGGTTGTGGATCCATATTTGGTGTTACCCTGTCCTTAAATCCAATTTGGTGAAGATGGAGGTCCCTCCTAATTCATCGAACAGTTCATCGACAGTGGGTATTGGGAAGTTATCTCAAATGGTGACTACATTCAGAGCCCGATAATCCACACAAAATCGATAAGTACCATCTTTATTGCAAACTAGTAACACCGGGGAGGAGAACGGATTTTTGCTAGGTCGTATGATACCTTGCTCCAGCGTCTCTTTAACCAACTTTTCCATCTCACTTTTCTGAAAATGTGGGTAGCGGTAAGGGCGTACGTTGATAGGTTTGGTGTTGGGTAGTAGGTGTATTATATGGTCAAACGGGCGCTTTGGGGGTATTGAAGTTGGGGGTCAAATAATTGGGAAAACTTTAGGAGTAACTGCTGGAAAGGTTATGTGAGACTTGAGGGAAGGTGAAACTGGTTTGAGTATTGACGGTTGATGGTTATCGGGAGAGCTTCTGGGCATAATTGGTAAATAACATAAACACAATCAACTTCATTGGCCTCCACCGCTGTTTCCAACCTAACAAAAGATATCGGCTGAATGTTTGCTGCAGTTTCACCCCGTAATGTCTCCATTTTCCCATCATGCTTGAACTTCATGGTTAAGTTCGCATAATCACGTGCCACAGTCCCAAGACTCTGTAACCAGTGAATGTCCAATACAAAGTCAGGTCCAACAATGGGTAGGACATGAAGATCCATGTGGAAAGTAGTGCCCTGCAAGTGTACCTTGACATTTGGACAACAATATTGGCACAGAAGCCGGAAGCGTGTCATCGTTGTTGATATACACTTTGAATGGTTTAATAGAATGTGTAGGTAGTTTAAGGGATTCAGTTGTAGTCGGCTTGATGAAGTTATGGGTGATCCCGCTATGATAGATCATGTCTAAGAACCTTTGCCCATTAATCTCCCCCCAAATGCATAGGGAGCGGGGATTGGCATGTCCAGAGAGGCTATTCAAGGTTGAAATGTCTCCAGAGATTTCTTCTTCACTTTCAGTTTCATGCGGGCCTGGCTCAGACCCTTGATGTTCCTCGTTTTCCGGCCCAGGTGCAGCAATTAGCAAATGGAACTTACTCTGACACTTATGTCCCGGGGAATATTTCTGGTCACAGTAAAAACATAAGCCCTTTTCTCGTCGTGCTTTCACGTCTGCCGCACTCATCTCCGGATGGATGTGGTGTTGCTGGTGGTTTGAGGGGAAGAAGTTGGTGTGGGTAGAATCCCTTTAGTTGACAAGTTGGATGCAAAGTTAGGTACGAGGCTTCCTGTGATGTCAGTGTTCCATGTTCTAGGCTCTGGCCCTGATGCGGCCCTGAGGTTCACTCCTTTGTGCGCAAGGCGATTCTCCGCTTGGGATTCCTCATATCGTGTTTCATACGCCTTGGCCAATTTGAAGGCTTCCAGAAGTGTTTGAGGCTTGGCTATCAACAAGTCACGTTTCAATCTTGGCTTTAACCCTCCCACAAAGAAGCAGATTAGCAAGGATGTAACACCCCGGGGCCCCACACAGACTACTCCCAAGACTACTCCCGTGCAAGCACGCTCAACTTTGGAGTTCTTAGGTGATGAGCTCCCTTAAAAGGAGATACACCTCTGTTGGTATGAGTAGTACTATTAATCCTTTTAAATTAAATCTCGAGTGTTACAATCACCCCCACTTAGGAACGCAACGTCCTCGTTGCGCCCATAAACTAATCTCAATCATATCCCAGAATCTTTTCCCCTGCTAAGTGCCCGTCCGATATCCAACGGATCAGCACACTGTCGCAGGGTTGCTCTGATACCACCTGTAACACCCCGGGGCCCCACACAGACCCGAGGTAGTTACTCTAGACCTCTAGTACTGTCCCCACAAACCACCACGAGCCTTTACCGCGCACTTTGTCCTCACTCATGCGCGCCCTGAGAAACTTCCCAGGGGGGTCACCCATCCCAAGACTACTCCCGTGCAAGCACGCTTAACTTTGGAGTTCTTGGGTGATGAGCTCCCTTAAAAGGAGATGCACCTCTGTTGGTATGAGTAGTACTATTAATCCTTTTAAATTAAATCTCAAGTGTTACAAAGGACTCCTGAATTCCAGTGATCTTGTTCACAAGCCGCTCGAATTCGGCTTGAAATTCAGCGACTATCCCTCTTTGTGTCACTTTGGCTAACTCAGCCCGGTGATCTTCGAACTGTTGGTTACCAAATCGTTGTTGAAGTTTTTCTAGGAAATCATGCCACCCATATATGAGATTGTTTCGTTTTGTCCAACGATACCACTCGGCGGCGTCTTTCTCCAGACAAAATCCAACTATCTGTAAGCGTTGATCCTCGGGAGTCTTATGAAAATCAAAATACTCCTGAATGCTAAAGATCCATTGGTGTGGTTCAGTGCCGTCAAACATGGGTATGTCGAGTCTCATGGTAGCCGAACGAGGCAGTGTATGTGGGGCTGGAGGCAGCTCCGTTCGTCCCCAACAAAGTTGTGGATTTGTGTCTTCCAATATAAAGCTATCAGGAGGTCTACCCAGACTGGTAGACAGTAGATCCTTTTCGTGGCCACTCTGAAACCGTGCCTCCATTGTTGTTGTTAGGGCAGTGATCTGCTCTCTTAATTGAGATTGAATTCTGGACTCTTGGGAAGCTATTTGCTCACATATTTGGGGTTGGAATCTGTCCAGCATATGCTGCAGAGAGGTTAGGTCGAAGGAATTGCTAGATGTTCCCGTCATTCTGTAGTTAGTGATACTACAGATGTATCAAACACTCCTTGTTAGAGTCAAGGGTAAACTCCCGTCATTATCATTATCATTATCATTACTCAAGTGCCGCAAAGGCTCCCACGTACAGTGGGGTAAGGGGGGTTAGATGTACGCAGTCTTACCCTCGTACTAAAGCACGGAGAGACTGTTTTCGGATGACCCAGAGTGAAAATGATGGATTAAGGGTAAACTCCAGTAATAAAGAAAAATTACTCGGGAGATAAGAGAAGCAATAGTAATAGTTTTCTGACTGTCCTCCTTGGGTCCACTGCCCTGGGAGTTAAATACAACTAGCTTCAGTTACAATTTAGTAAAATCGTACTGCTAATATACTACTTAATCCCAGACATAATCATTCAAATGAGTGGGGAGTTTCTTCTGGCGGTTAGACTGTCTGATGTGGGCTGAAGGTGTGTGAGGGAAAATGTGGACATCATGGGCAGGTCTGGTAACTGCCGTATCAGGAATCCAGGCATAATAGAAGGGTATATGAGTCTTTTCCATGGCCAACGGTAATATCAGCTGAAAAAGTAACCTTAGATCTCCTTCACTTTCTCCAAATGAGTTGGCATGATTAATATGAATAACACTCATGCATCAAGTGAATAGCAGAGATGCACCGAGTGATCTTGGATTAATTAAATGTTTTAGTAGTAATGATTATAAATCTTTTATTAGCCAATGAGAATGTTATAAATTTTGATGTATTTTCTGTAAAAATTGGAGTACAAATAAATGAGTTGTAATACATTTTAAAAAAGTGTTTTTCTACTTCATTTTCTCCAAATGGGGAGTGATACATGTACCGAATAGCAATGATGAATCAAGTGAGCTTATATTAATTAAACGTTTTAGTAGTAGTGATAATATAATTTTTATAAATCAATAGAATTTTTAACTCGGATTTGCGATATAAAATACTACCTTCATCCCATTCAAAAATTCTCGTCCACTATTATCTAGTTAACATAAAGTCTTCTTAATCTATTACTTTATATATCCAAGTTTTATCAAATTTGAGTTTTTCTTTTGCGACTTTATAAAACTTTTGATGTAGTTTTGGATATTTAAATTTTATTCACTAATAAGAATCTAATTACGGATAGGATCAATTAACTTTATGATCAGTTAAATATCGTAAACTGTGTGGAACCTTTCTACGGGACGTAGATATAGATATATCTTAGGAGAGAAATAAGAACGAATCCGGACCGTTAGATTTGCTTTAATTGAAATTTAATGTGCATGAGATGAAAGTGTAATGTTCTTATTTCTCTCCTAAGATCATGTTCTTATTTGAACCAAAACCTATATATATATATATATATATAATATATATATGTATGATATTGGTGTCATATGAAAGATAATAAAAAGTTAGGAATTTTGATATAGCTTTTATAAAAATTGGATTATAAATATAAAAGTTATATCACTTTAAAAAGAGAGATTATTTCTCTTTTTTTTGCTCCAAATTGGTTGTGATGTAGGAAGTTTTTTTTTTTGAAATAGCCGTGTGATGTAAGGAGTTAATTAATTGTTTTAATTATTGTGATAATAGAATTTTCTTTATCCAATAGGAAGTTGACATATCATTAGTTTTTAACTCAACTTTACTATATAAGACTATAGATGAGGTAAAGGAATAGTAAAATGGGGTAACATACATATACATTTTAGGATTATTAGCTAAATGTAGCCCCAACTATCATCAAATTCACAAATCTATCTCATGTTTTCACTTTTATTAAAATAAAACTCAAACTTCAATTTTTCTCACAATTATACTTTCAATGGATGAATTTGTATAACTTAAGATGGAAATCACATTTATATTTCATGTTTTTCACTTCTTTCTAGTTTTTAGCTTACAAACTTGTATTGCTTATATCTTATTGGTATTGATAAAAATGTGTAATTTTGGAAAAACAAAAAAGAAAAGCATAAGTGTTTAAAAGGATGAAGATTGAGGCTTTTTCTAATAAAATTGAAAGAATATGATAGATTTGTGAATTTGATGATAATTTGGGATAAAATAAGCTAATAATCCTATATTTTAAAAGGAAAATGTTAGCAACCGCATCACAAAATTACACTTTACCCGTACAACACAGATACTCCTTTTACAAATGAGCTGAAATTTTGAAGTTCCTTCCCAAAGAATTCAGATTTCATCCCTTTTATAAATGTTGTTACCCATTTTTTATAGACATTCTTCTTTAGTCTCTACTTCTTTCATCTACCTCTACTTGTGCTACTATAAATAGACCGCTTTAGTGATTAATATTCTTTGGATATGAATACGTCACTCCTAAGCAAATGTACACATCTCTCGTTTGAGTTTTTGCCACTTTTAGTCCCCTGACTATTGCGTCAGTGACACTTTTGATACTCGACTTCTAATTTTTCCATTTTTAGTCCTCGACTATTGTGCGAGAGACACTTTTGGTATTCGTCTTTGAAAATTTCCATATTTAGTCCTTCGACTTTTGTAGAAGTGACACTTTTGGTCCTTCAACTATTGCAATAGAGACATTTTTAGTCCTCCACTTATTATTTCAAAATCATAGTAGAAGGACTAAAAGTGTCAATTTGATAATACTCAAAGGACTAAATGTGGGAAACTTGAAAGTAGAGGACTAAAAGTGTCTCACGAACAATAGTCGAGGACTAAAAATGGAAAAATTAAAAATCGTGTACCAAAAGTGTCACTGACACAATACTCGGGGACCAAAAGTGGCAAAACCTCTCTCTCGTTTTTACTTGCACCAATAGAAACATAAGAGGGGGTTATCTAGGCCACCTTCCAGCCATCACTACTACAAGATGGATCTATCACGTCATAGCTTTCACGTCGGTTTCTCAAAAACTGTCATCGTATAATTTATTTTTTATAAAAAATATGTTTCACGTCAGTTATTAGTAAAATCGACGTCATATGCTTTTTCTAATATTACTTACCCAATTTCTTAATCTTTTGAACAACGGTTTTTATCCGACCCGTCTTTACAGGTACAGAGACCGCACATTTGGAAAAAATATTTTACCCTTGTCACGACGGGTGTGAAGTGTGAACCCAACAGACGTTAAATAACAGAGCATATTTAATGCACAAATTCTATAGGTACCTCAAATTAGTACCCCATTTTTACCCCATATAAACCCCCCCCCCCCCCCCCCCATTTTTACCTCACTCCCTTCCCCATTTCAAATTTTTACCCTCCCCCCCCCCAAGCTCTTCTCTTCCTTCCAAAACTCCAGCCCCGTACTCCCGGCTTACTTCCCTGCGACATCGAAACACACAAAACCGAACAGCCTAGAACCGAGCATCCTGCGACAACACCGGCCAACACCTCCTCTCGTCTCACCCTCCCCTCGTCTCACCCTCCCCTCTTTCGTTTTCTTTTCGTTTCAAACGGAGAGCTATAGTACTAGGACGAAAGGAGATCATCCTTGGGACATCATTTGCAAGCCTCTTCAATGGAGTTGAGCTACAGACCCCTACAATACGCCTCTTCTCTCATTGCTACCACTCTTGTCTGCACATTTCTCTCCCAGTATGCCTCTTTCTCCCCTTTTCATATTTCTTCGTCTTTTATTATTTTTTTATTTTATGTGTAATACTCTATATATCTTGTAATGTTGAATGGTTGAATATTTTGTGTTATTATGATGGATTTGCGATGTTTATTCTTAAAATTTTAGTCCAACTATTATATGTCATTAATATGCCCATAACATGTTTGTTGAAATGCTTCAATGATTTTTTTATGCCCTCTTATGTTTTAAGGATTTTGGATTTTGTTTTACTAATATAATTTTCAGCTTAAAGTATCCCAAACCTTGAGTGGTTTGAGACTTGAGTTGTCTGTATTTGTTTGTAAGACTCGTGAAGTTGTAACATCATCCCCAATCATATTTACTTTTATGTAAATCACGTATTGAACCTTAAGAAATGGTTAATGAATTTACGAGGTTGTAAATTTTTGTTATTACTTTTGTGTGAATAGTGAATTGCACGTGGGGCCCATGTTGGGAGCGGGGACCACCCTATGTTTCCGAGACCACATATTATATTCATCTTGGTCTAGATAATATGTATATGGTGTTGGATATTTTAGTAGGGTCATGGAAAGGGCATAGGGTAGACCCATTGGTCAAACAAGGCCCGATTACCAGTATTGATAATTTGTGAGATAAAAGTCCGAAATGGATTTTGGAGACTTCCAAATTAAAGTTTAGGAATGTATATTCATTCTAAAAGTCATATGGGTTGAGAATGTGTAATATATTTTATTTGGCCCGATAAAACAAAATAAAATTAAAACAGTCTGAGAAATAAAACTTTCGAGGCCGATTGTACAGTTCGGACATAAAGGGATGACCTCTCACATTAGTGGGGTCCACCCCACGTTTTTGTGTGCTGAATTAGACAAGAAATGGGCTGGTTGACTTGGAAGGAAAGGAGGTGAGGTGATGAGCATCAAAGGTACACCCAATGGACCCCTCCTTCCTCACTCATTACCCACTTGAGACAAAAAGAACTATGTGCGATCCCTCCCCCCATAATTTCGACCATACACCCTCCAAGAAAGAGAAATAATCTCTGCAACTTCATTCCTCCATAGCCAAGTGAGCTCAAGAACACAAGGTCCAAGGAGGAAGTTTTAAGAAAGGAAAAGTGAGGAAAAAGTGTGGTGATTAAGGTAATGACCTTATACCAACTGTTCCTCTACTCTTTAACTATCATATAGATTATACATCATATGAGGAACCCCTAGGATTGTTCTACATGTTTAGAAGTGTAGAAAGAGGGGTTGGAAGGTAGTTCTAAGTCCAAGAACGGACTTAGAAGCCAAAGTGACCGGTTCGCCGGAAAATAACCTTTTAGAGGTTATTTGTGTTGATATGGGTTTCATGATGATAACAACTTATTAGGAAATTTTCTAAGGTGTTCCTAGATCTTTCACGGAGTTGAAAGAGTTGCTGGAGTTTTCGTCGGAATTCGTCAAAGTTCGTCGGAGCTTCGCCGGAGTCCAACCGAGAAGGGTAGAACTTTTTAAAGCTCATTCAAGGTGAGTGGATGGCTTAATGTCTTGTAACCCTTGGGTTAAGTATAAGATTACCTAAAGAAATGTTACAAGTATTCATAATGATGTTCAAAGGAACTTAAGCATGTGATTAGCCAAAGTAATTTGGCTTATGTGAATGATACTCCATGATTATGCATGGTAAAGGTATAAAATGTGTATAAAAACATGTGTGATGGTTTGGATAGTTAAAATTGGATACTATGGTTGTTTAAGGCCCAATACATGTTGTATAAAAGTTTCGAGCCGATCGGAGATCATACGGGGGTCAACGGAACGCCGGCGTTGGGCAGACGGTGGACCGGCGCCGGCCATAGGGCCGAACCGGTGCCGGTTATGCCACTGCCTGGCCGGTCTGGGGAATTTAATACATACCCGGTGCCGGGTATAGGGTATGACCGGCGCCGGGTAAGCTGCTGCCACTGGGTTTCGATTTCGCCATAATGCGGTTCGGGTCCGGTTCGAAGGGGGTATCCACCCCGGACATCCAATATAGGTATATTGTGCATGGAATTGCATGGAATATGATATTTAAATGGTAAGTTTGATACCTAATGATTAAACTCTAAGACTTGGTCTAGTCTTCATAAACGATTATGATATAGACCCTATCTATGTATGATAAGCGGTAGGTCATATAAGTGAAAGTAAGACGGTGGAGAACCCAGGGATGACAGTATTGTCCTCAAAACTCGGTATATAAACGGTGGAGACCCAGGGACGACGGTACTGTCCTCAAAACTCAGTATATAAACGGTGGAGACCCAGGGACGACGATACTGTCCTCAAACCTCAAATGTATAAACGGTGGAGACCCAGGGATGACGGTACTGTCCTCAAAACTCTGTATATAAACGGTGGAGACCCAGGGACGACGGTACTGTCCTCAAACTTCAAATGTATAAACGGTGGAGACCCAGGGATGACGGTACTGTCCTCAAACCTCGGTATATAAATGGTGGAGACCCAGGGACGACGATACTGTCCTCAAAACTCATGTGTATAAATGGTAGAGAATCCAAGGACGACGGTACTGTCCTCAAACTCACATGTATAAATTGATTTGGACCAGGAGGAGTCCTATACACTCATAGGATATGGGTGGGTTGGGATTTAAGCCAAGGATATTAACTACTATGATTTTTCCCAAATAAACAATGACCTATGGGTCGAGTATTTTCAAGTGTGTATATATATACTGATATGTATTTTATAACTTGGGGAAAGGTACTATACATGTATGTATCACCCTATGTTTGGGTCTTATACTTGAAACGTTAGTTACTCTACATTTAGCTTGCTACTCGCTCAGTACTTGTACTGACCCCTTTAGAGGGCCCCCACCATTTTCAGGTTGAAGCTAGGGCTTGCTACATGCACCTTCTTACGGGTGAACTCAAATCAAGGAAGATGTGGTTCGTGCTTCTTTATTTCCTTTCAATCTACCAAACACTTGCTTATGGATATTTGATTTACTAATTACTATTTTGGGCCTGTGAGCCCATGTTTTGGCTTGTTGTGGCCCATGCTTTATTGTTGAATATTTTCGCTATTCATTGGTTTAAATGTGATGTGGTTATGTATGTTTACTACTGAGTATGGATAGATTATGTTCATTGACGCCTTGTATGACTAAGTCACGTTGACTTGTGAGTGACGTCACTTGGTCATACGGCGGTTGTACACACGCTTAGATGCGGTCTAGGGCGTGACAATTAAGTGGTATCAGAGCCATCTTAGTTCTAAACTATGTAATCAACCTCTCACAAGAGATTTTACAAAGGAGTTTTTCTGAAAACCATGAACATTGTATTTTGACGTTTATAGGACCATTGTTACCTAGGTTGCAAGGTCTCTAGTTGTTAAGATGGTACCCTTAACAATTGGTATGGCGGTGACTTAGGCCGATATGTGTCTATGACGTGTTCTGTCAATTGACATTGATTGGAGTCTAACGACTCGTTCAAATTTCTTTGTAGAAATGGAGGGTAGACGTATGCCGACGAGAAACAACCCTAGAGGACTTGTTGCGGGAGCTTCCATAGGGGCTAGCCGGGCCACATCCCGTGGTTATAGGGGAGAAGAGGAGGTCATGGAGGCCGTGGGTGCCGTGGGGGCCACCGTGCCCAAACAGTGAGTGATGGCCACGTAAGCTCGGTGTATGAAACTAACACTCAGAACTATGACTCGACTTTTGTTCCCGAAACGGAGCATGAGGAGACCCCATACGACGGGGGTGACTTCTACACCGATGATGAAAACAATGATGAGAGTGATGCCCGATTCGCTCAAATGGGGGAATTGCTTGAATGGTATCAAAAAGAGAAACAAAGGAGAGATCTGAGACGCCAAGCTAGGTGTGCCTCCCAAGGGGGCTCAGATCAAGGAAGCCAGGCAGCTTCAAGGGCCGTTTTGGGGCGTCTTAGGGTGGACGTGAAGGAGATTTCTGTGTGAGAATCTCCGAACACCTCAACGAGACTAGAGCCTTGTGGTGAAAGTCCTTCGACGACACCGGCGATATTACCGTTGCCGCCGATTGGATAAAGAAGGTGAAAGATGCATCGCGAGACATGAAAATAACACCAGACGTGAAGTTGGTTGTTGCTTCACGTTTGCTCGAAGGAATAGCTTCTAGATGGTGGGATAGTGTAGAAGGAAAGTATTGTGGAACTATCACATGGGCTAACTTTGAAAAGAAGTTCTACGCCCAATACTACTCCGACTACGAGCTTAATGTGAAGCGTAGGGAGTACACGAACCTCAATCAGAAGGAGGGTGTAACTGTCAAATAATTGGAGCAAGAATTCAGAACCTTGGCGAGGTTCTTACTGGAGTATGCGGCCAATGAGGACCGCATGACAGAACATTTCTGGGATGCTTTACTCTTAGACATCCGTGATAGAGCTACGTATTAGCGCCACATGACTTTCAGCGAAGTGGTGGAACATGGTATGCCTGGGAAAACCTAGTGGAATGAAAGAAAAGAAAGAGACACCGAAGAGGCGAAAAAAAGGAAGTGACATAGTTCGGGGCCGCCCGATGATTCACGTAAGTACATCCACGGAGGCGGAGGTTCTTTCAAGACGCTGGCACCACCGGTGAAGAAGAACATGGACTCTAGATGGCATTCGTCCCCTTCTCACAAGTCCGGGCCGCATAAGTGTGCCAACCGTTCAAAGAACCACTTCGGAAAGTGCAATGCACCCTCGAGGTGCTACCAATGTAGGAATACGGGTCACATGAAGGCCAATTGCCCATAATTGGGGAGAGGGAGCCTCGAGAGCTGGAGGAGGAACCATGACACGAAGGAACCGTGCAGGACCGTCACACAGTGTCACTGGAAGAGGCGGCGCATCAACAAGCAACGCCGCATCCGTCAACCAAGGCAGGGCCCAAGCAAGGGTCTACGCGATGCCCGAGGCCGATGCCCGGGCCAACCCCAGCTTCGTGGTAGGTAATCCCTTGTTTACACTTGTATTTTACATGTACATAAGTATAAAAAGCTTTACTGAGCATGTACGGGCCGACCGACGGCATTTTCGGCTCATTTTCTAGCGAAAACAAAGATAAGGTTGCCCAGGGGTGAACCGGCGTCGGTCTGGGCTTGAACCGGCGCCGGTCTAGTGCAAAAAGATGCACAAGGGGGGCTGGCAGTAACATACCCGGCACCGGCCAGGGGGCAACCTGGCACCGGCCAGGGGGTAACCCGACACCGACCAAGGGGGTAACCCGGTGCCGACCCAGTTATTTTTTTCACAAATTTCGTTTCCAGTAGCTTAATCGGCGTCGAGTTAGGCCTGGACTGGCGCCGGTCCAGTATGTTTTTTATCAAAACATTCCCATTTAGCCCCATTTTGATCCAGTACGGTGGGTAGTGTAATACTTGAGATTTAATTTAAACGGATTAATAGTACTACTCATACCAACAAGATGTATCTCCTTTTAAGGGAGCTCATCACCAAGAACTCCAAAGTTAAGCGTGCTTGCACATGAGTAGTCTTGGGATGGGTGACCCCCTGGGAAGTTTCTCAGGGGCACAATGCTCATTTGTGAGTGAAATGTTTGCCGAAAGTTTAGACGTACCGTTGATAACAATGACACAACCCTTGTTGGTCTCTGCACCATTGGGAGACGATGTGGAGAGGAGACACTAGTCACACTACTATCCTTCGTGTGAGGTTGAAGTGACGGGTCAACCCTTGACCTGTGACTTCATACCTCTAAGCATGTTGGAGTTTGATGTGATCATAGGGTTGGATGGGCTTGAGAAGCATCATGCTCGAGTGGATTGCTACATCAAAGTTTTGGAACTCGAGGATGATGAGGGAAACGTCTTACGTTTCGAGGGAGATCGGGGAAGATCTCATAGTTGTATCATATCTGTGATGAGACACGAAAGATGATGAAGAAAAGATGCCACGCGTACCTTGCTTACGTGGTGGATGAGACAAAGAAAGAGGTTGTCATCAACGATGTACGCGTCGTGTGTAAGTATCCGGACGTCTTCCCCAAAGTCCTATGATACGTTTGTAATTTCCATTTGTATGTTTGTGTTTTTAATTAGTTTTGCTTGATCTTTACTTTGGAAATTACACACTTTTGGTGTAATAGATTAGTTTGTTAAATTCTTGTAAATAGTTTAGATTAGATATATTCTGAGCTCAAACAGGTCTTGATCACTCAAAGTACAGTTGGTGAACCCAAAGAGTGGAAAGAAGGTGCAAAATTTGAAGACAAAAGAAGGATCCTGAATTTTGGTCTATACTCGGTCGAGTATTGACAATACTCGATCGGGTATTAGGTTGAAACTTCAAATCGGATCAGATCCGAAGACAAGGGAACATGCCGGGAGGATTTCGGCCACGATTTAATGTCTATACCCGATCGGGTAGACCGACATACCCGATCGGGTATTCCTTTGAGTTTTAAACGAAGATCGGTCGAGTATGGTCCGAATACCATTTTCTAAGCATACTCGACCGGGTATACACATATACCCGATCGGGTATACCTGTGGAAAATAGCCTAAAACCGATCGAGTATACCTCAAATCGAGTATTACACACATACTTGATCGGGTATCATGTATATACCCGATCGAGTACCCGAATCCCATCCCAAAAGCCTATAAATACACCTCCTTTCCTTCACAAAAAGATATCCAATTCCTTTGTACATCTAAGCTCAGTATAGAGTAGTTCTTTCTTTATATTTTTCATCGTGTTTAGTCTCGAAATGAAGAGCTAAACTCTTCCATCTTGGTTTTGCTACTTTGAAGCTTAATGAATTTGTAAGTTGTGAGTTATTTTCTTTAATCTTCTTCCTTGAATATTAATTCTTCCTTTAAAATACTATTTCTATATCAAAGTTGGGGAGTGTTACTAAGATGACAATTAGTTAACACCTTGACATTGGTTATAGTAATAGCCATTTCTTCCTCTATGTTAATATTGGGGAGTGTTACTAAGATGACAATTAGTCAACATCTTGATATTAATCATAGTAGGATTCATATTCTTTAATATCCTTCCTTGAGTATTAATTAATTCCTATTCACATTTTATGTTAATATCTTAAACATTACTTAAAGTATCAACTAGTATTGTTTCTCATATTAATTATTACTAGAATCAATAGGTTAATATGCTTGTTATTAATCCGGTTCTTTCAACGGTAGTAAACTTGGAATATTAATACATGCATCTCATGGTTAATATGCCAAGGGGAATTAATTATATTGATTAAACCAATAAACCGCTTGTGTTGAGGTTATCAATCTCAATCGTTTTCATCTTAAGTTTATTGCTACTATCAAGTTAATATACGGCGCTTGTTCTATATTGACTCGATAGTAAGTTTTATTAATGAACGCATCTCGTTATTAATAACTACCCTCGATAAACTGGATATACTCCTCGATTGAGTATTCGAGAGGAAGATAGTTAAAGATATAACCGGGATCGACGAACATTTCATTAAGTGGATAAAAGCAAAACTGAGTCCTCATCTCATTAAATTAAACTCATATAGGTTGTTCATCTTAGTGTTTTTAAATCAAACAAATCTAAAAAAACCCTGTTACTACTTATATAGAAGAAAAGTATTCTTTTCCCTGTGGATACGAACCTTACTTCACTATACTACGTATTAGTGTTGTATTGTAGAATATTTTGAGTGCACCTCACGACAAAGTGCACGTCAAATTTGGCGCCGTTGCCGGGGAAAGGCAATTACTTTTCTTTTTATTTTATCTCATAAAAATCAAAAACAAAAATATAAAGAGTGTTTATTTTTCTATTTTCTGAGCTTATTGGAGTTTATGGTTAAACATCGTTCCATAAACGAAATCACATATCACAAAAACCCAGAAATAGAACAAACTTTCGAGCGGTTGAAAAGTAAATTTTCTAATACCGACTCGGAAGAATCATCTACCAGAGACTCATACACCGCTAGCTCTAGCTCTAGCGAATCCGAAGAGTCTTTTCACATGGCTCTCGAAACGAGAACATTGAGGGAGCTCACAGCTCCAAACCTCAACCAACAACCGCTATGTATCACCTTCCCCACTCTTGATGAAGGTGCTACATTTGAGCTCAAATCGGGGCTCATCCATTTGCTTCCTTCATTCCATGGTCTACGGGGTGAGGACCCAAACAAACATCTCTCGGAATTCCATATTGTTTGCACAAGCATGTGCCCAAATGGAGTCACCGAGGAACAAATCAAGTTTAGGGCTTTTCCATTCTCCCTCAAAGACACAGCTAAGGATTGGTTATTCTATCTCCCTTCAGGGAGTATAGATACATGGGCGTCGATGAAAAAATGCTTCCTAGAAAGGTACTACCCTGCATCCGTCTCATCATCTTTGAAAAAAACAAATAAGCAACATCGAGCAAAAAGATGATGAGACATTATATGAGTATTGGGAGCGTTTTAAAAAATTGTGTGCTAGTTGCCCATATCATGGTTACACAGAGCAAGACCTCATCCTCTATTTCTATGACGGTCTTGCGGAGCAAGATAGACGCCTGGTGAACGCAGCATCTGGAGGGGGGATTGTCAACAAAACCCCTTCTAAAGCTAGGAATCTCATCTCGGAGTTGGCCGAGAATTCTAGACACTACAATGGGAGGTCATCATCAAAACGAGTCATGGCAGCGGAATCCAACATCTCGTTGGAAAGTCAAGTGGCCGGCTTGACTTCTTTGGTAAAGGATTTCCTTTTAAATCCAAAACACCAAGAAGTCAAGGTCTGCGGCATATGCTCAACACAAAGGCATCCCACCGATTCCTGCCCAACACTACAAGAAGAGAATTCCGAGCAAGTCAATGCTTTGGGATTTCAAGGCCAAAAGAGGTATGATCCACACTCTAACTCCTACAATCCTGGGTGGAGAGATCACCCGAATTTGAGATATGGGAACCCTCAAAGTCGGCCTTTGCAACCAACTTTCCCAAATCACCAAGGACAAACGTCAAGCTCAAGTATGTCCACTGAAGACATGATCTGAGCACTCACCTCAAATGTCTCAACCATGCAACAAAACATGGTCCGATTTCAGCATGAGACCAAATCCATCATTCAGAATTTGGAAAGCCAAGTCAGTCAAATTGCAAATGCCGTAAACCGACTTGAAACAAAGGACTCGGGTAAACTCCCATCTCAAACGGAGCAAAACCCGAGACAACATGTGAATGTTATCATATTGAGAAGTGGGGCGACGTTGAAAGAGGTAGAAGAGAACGATAAAGAGATTGAGGGTGTGGACCCTGAAAAAGTAGTCCCACCGGAGGAGGAGATCACAGAAACCAAGCTTCCCCCACCCTCATCATATGAACAAGTAATCCCGTTTCCTGAGGCGCTGAGGGAGACAAAGAAGCTAGAAAAAGATGCCGACATCTATGAAACCTTCGCAAAGTGTGAGGTAAACATTCCGCTTCTTAACTTAATGAAAAATGTCCCTCGTTTTGCTAAATTTTTAAAAGAATTATGCAAAACAAAAAGAAAAGATAAATTGAAGGGGAAACAAGAGGTTAGAGTTAGTGAACGCGTCTCGGCCATTTTTCAGAGAAAACTCCCCGAAAAATGTAACGACCCAGGCATGTTCACTATCCCTTGCAAAATAGGAGACACCACATTTCCTAAGGCCTTGTTGGATTTTGGGGCATCAATAAATGTCATCCCCTATTCTGTTTATAAATCTCTACAACTTGGCCCATTACATCAAACCGGTGTAGTGATTCAACTGGCGGATCATTCTAGTACTTACCCGAAGGGTGTAGTAGAAGATGTGCTAGTAGAAGTAGAAAATATGGTTTTTTCTGTTGACTTCTATGTTCTTGAAATGGGAACTGATGACCAAACAACACCCATCCTTTTGGGTAGACCCTTCATGAAGACCGCAAAAACGAAAATTGACGTTTCTAGTGGTTCATTAACTTTAGAGTTCGATGATCAAAAAGTGGAATTCAACATCTTGGACTCTACGAAAAAATAAATGCAAAATCTAACTCTTTGTTCTTTAAATGTTGTTGAACCACAAGAACCGGTATTTTTCAAAGAAGCGGATAAAATCAGATTTTTTTCAAGAAGGAAAAAATAAACACGAGAAGCCATCTTTGATAGGAAGGGATGTGTTAAAATGTGCACCAAATCCACCTATGATGGAGGTGGTAATGAGAAAGAAACCCCAGCCTTACTGGAAAAGGCCGAAAAATAAATTTGAAAATTGGCTAAATAAGGCCACAAAAAATGAATCAAGGGATGTTTACGATCCCACTTAAAAAAAATGAATAACGTCGTGCCACGACGTTAACTAAGGCGCTTCTTGGGAGGCAACCCAAGTTTATTTTTTCATAAATTCGAGTGTTTACAATTCATTTTTTTGTTTAATTATTTGAGAGATCAGTGAGAGAGGGAACTAATCACAGGTTTTTGGAGGAAAAGAAATAAAAAATGCAGGTTTTGGAGCATCTGGGGACATACCCGATCGAGTACCACCTTATACTCGGTCGGGTATGGCCAAAAGAAGGGGAACCGAGCATTACTCGATCGAGGAAGAATTCAATTTTTGAAAGAAAATAGGCATACTCGATCGGGTATCACTATACACCCGGTCGGGTATGTACAGAAAGACTAAGGTTGAAGAAAACTGATTCCCACACTCGACCGAGAACATGCCTCAAAACGTAGAAAAGAACACATACCCGATCGAGTATGGAATGATACCCGATCGGGTACCGGAGGCAGACCACTCAACAATTTCATTTTCCAGCAATACTCGACCGGGTAACAACACATACCCGATCGAGTACCGGAGGCAGACTGCTCAAAAACCTCACTTTCCAGACATACTCGACCGAGTAACAGCACATACTCGATCGGGTATACGGGCGTTTTAACCCCAAATCCGCCCCAAACACTTCATCTTCCCCAAATCCCCAAACCCAAATTCGAACCCCTCTCCCCCAACCTCCATTTTTAACACTTATCTCTACCATATCTTCTCCATTTCTTCACCAAATCACCACATTTCAACACCAAATTACTCCCCTCATCTTCCTCTACACACCCATACCCACCAACCCAACTTTCCCCCAGTTTCAAGAGGTCCGAAAAAACCCTACCCCCACCTTCAATTTTCAGATTTCAAGCCCAAAATCACACAAAAATGGCTCCAAGGAAGGAAAAAGGACAGGGCTCCAACACTAGGGAATCCATCCCAGGCTACGAGGACATCATCTTCACCGACAACGAACACCGCTCCCGCTTCATGTCCACCATTGAAAGGCAAGTAAAACCCCCTCGTTTTTTATGCCATGATGCCCTCAATGAGTTAGGAGTGTACAAAAGCACAAAGAAATTTTTTCATGAGTTGAGCATGGATAAGATATTCAAAATGCAATATCACTCGAATGAAAAAATTAGCTACGAATTCATAAGCTCGGTGCAATTTGAGACCGATGAAGCGGATTTTAGGGATGATAAACTCAAGTTTCGTCTGTTTAACCACAACCACTCCATAACGAAACTTCAGTTCGCCGAACATTTTGGTATTCCGGTCCCTTACCAAAAATCCATATCCGATAATACCGCTTTCGGCCATACCCTATGGACAAAGATGACCGAGGAGACTAAATTTAGCTCCTCCCAACTGTACATTAGTCATGTCCAACATCCGGTCCTCCGCCTATTCTTGAAATTCCTTGCTAATTGCTTGCTTGGACGTCCCAACAACCATCACACTAGGATGGGGGATGTATGCCTAATGTCTGTGGCCCTATTCCGTGTTCACGTGGATTTCAACCTGTGTAATCTTATGTGGGCACATCTGAAAAAGGAAAGCGTAGCCAAGGGCGCTATTGTGGTGGGTGGGGTGATTATGCACTTAGCCACCAAGTTCGGGTATACGGATAACTCTCCTATACCCGACTAATGTTTGATGAACATTTCTTGGTTGGGCCACTCGGGATGTACAGCTTTTTCCCACACACCTTATGGTGGAGAAAGACCAAAGAATATGTACAACTGGCTCATACACCCCAAACCCCTCAAATACTTCCTCCTGTCCAACCCAGAACTCCCCAAACTCCACTACAAAGCAGCAGTAGAGGAGCCCCATTACCTCTTCCCACACGCCCTTCCACCACATCTCCAGGAACCGGAGCAAGAACCTCCCCAATACCAACCCGATAACGAGCCCTATGCTCAACTCCATAGCCATCAAGACATGGGCCAGGACATCCCCGAACAAAACCAAAACCCTCCACCACCCGACTTCTTTCAACAACTTTTGGAGGGTCAACAACAATTGCTTACGGGGTACGCCCAAATGAACGCAAACTACACGGCTATGGACAACCGGCTCAACCAAATAGAGGAGGAGCAAAGGGTCGGTTTTCAGCGATTGGAGAAGCTCGGGGAAGCCGATAGACATCGGTATGAAGAAGACCAACTTAGGTTCTACGGACCTATGTACTCTTACATGGCACAGCAGGGATCTTTTCATACCATGACAAACCCCCCTCCACCACCCTCATGGTATGACCCCACTCATTGGGGTAAATTTGGAGGATCTGGCTCCGGGGGTGGAGGGTACGACGGCGGAGATGGCGGGACACATATATGGGAGATGGTGGGCAGGGGAGCGGCTTCGGAGGGAGCTACTACGGCGGAGAAGGCGGGCACTAGGGACAGTGCTTGATTCAAGTGCGGGGGAGAGACTCATCATGGTATGTAATTTTTATTTCCACCTAGCACTATGCATGTAATTCTTTTGAGCTATTTAAAAAAAGAGAGAAAAAAAAGAGAATAAATAAAAGAAAATAAATGGTAGTTAGGTTGAAAACCCAACAAAATGGGCAATCTAAGCAAAAAAGGCTTATATGAAAAAATGAGTGAGTTGGGGAGAACGGAAAATGAAAAGAGATGCTAGGATGAAAACTTAAAAAGGCTCCTAGGCAAAATGAGAGATATGAGAGAAATGTTTGTTTTTGCAGGCACTCATTGTATCTCTTTGAAAATAAGAAGATTCAGAAAACAAAGACAAAGATGAAGAGAGGAGGAGAAGAGAAGATGAACACTAGAAGGCCATAAAACCCAAGATGTTCTTTGTAATTTGAGTTTAAAACTCTTTTTTGTCATCCTTGGTGGTCTTTGTGTTTGTATGTTTTTTTTGTAACTGTGGAAACTTTGGAGAAACTTGACACTTGTGAACATTTGATCTTACTCGAGACGAGTAAAGGTTTAAGTGTGGGGGAGTTAATACGTTTGTAATTTCCATTTGTATGTTTGTGTTTTTAATTAGTTTTGCTTGATCTTTACTTTGGAAATTACACACTTTTGGTGTAATAGATTAGTTTGTTAAATTCTTGTAAATAGTTTAGATTAGATATATTCTGAGCTCAAACAGGTCTTGATCACTCAAAGTACAGTTGGTGAACCCAAAGAGTGGAAAGAAGGTGCAAAATTTGAAGACAAAAGAAGGATCCTGAATTTTGGTCTATACTCGGTCGAGTATTGACTATACTCGATCGGGTATTAGGTTGAAACTTCAAATCGGATCAGATCCGAAGACAAGGGAACATGCCGGGAGGATTTCGGCCACGATTTAATGTCTATACCCGATCAGGTAGACCGACATACCCGATCGGGTATGCCTTTGAGTTTTAAACGAAGATCGGTCGAGTATGGTCCGAATACCATTTTCTAAGCATACTCAACCGGGTATAAACATATACCCGATCGGGTATACCTGTGGAAAATAGCCTAAAACCGATCGAGTATACCTCGAATCGAGTATTACACACATACTCGATCGGGTATCATGTATATACCCGATCGAGTACCCGAATCCCATCCCAAAAGCCTATAAATACACCTTCTTTCCTTCACAAAAAGATATCCAATTCCTTTGTACATCTAAGCTCAGTATAAAATAGTTCTTTCTTTATATTTTTTATCATGTTTAGTCTCCAAATGAGGAGCTAAACTCTTCCATCTTGGTTTTGCTACTTTGAAGCTTAATGAATTTGTAAGTTGTGAGTTATTTTCTTTAATCTTCTTCCTTGAATATTAATTCTTCCTTTAAAATACTATTTCTATATCAAAGTTGGGGAGTGTTACTAAGATGACAATTAGTTAACATCTTGACATTGGTTATAGTAATAGCTATTTCTTCCTCTATGTTAATATTGGGGAGTGTTACTAAGATGACAATTAGTCAACATCTTGATATTAATCATGGTAGGATTCATATTCTTTAATATTCTTCCTTGACTATTAATTAATTCCTATTCATATCTGATGTTAATATCTTAATCATTACTTAAAGTATCAACTAGTATTGTTTCTCATATTAATTATTACTTGAATCAATCGGTAAATACGCTTGTTCTTAATCCGGTTCTTTCAACGGTAGTAAACTTGAAATATTAATACATGCATCTCATGGTTAATATGCCAAGGGGAATTAATTATATTGATTAAACCAATAAACCGCTTGTGTTGAGGTTATCAATCTCAATCGTTTTCATCTTAAGTTTATTGGTACTATCAAGTTAATATACGACGCTTGTTCTATATTGACTCGATAGTAACAATAAACTTAAGATGAAAACGATTGAGATTGATAACCTCAACACAAACGGTTTATTGGTTTAATCAATATAATTAATTCCCCTTGGCATATTAACCATGAGATGCATGTATTAATATTCCAAGTTTACTACCGTTGAAAGAACCGGATTAATAACAAGCGTATTTACCGATTGATTCTAGTAATAATTAATATGAGAAACAATACTAGTTGATACTTTAAGTACTGTTTAAGATATTAACATGAGATATGAATAGGAATTAATTAATACTCAAGGAAGAATATTAAAGAATATGAATCCTACTATGATTAATATCAAGATGTTGCCTAATTGTCATCTTAGTAACACTCCCCAATATTAACATAGAGGAAGAAATAGCTATTACTATAACCAATGTCAAGATGTTAACTAATTGTCATCTTAGTAACACTCCCCAACTTTGATATAGAAATAGTATTTTAAAGGAAGAATTAATATTCAAGGAAGAAGATTAAAGAAAATAACTCACAACTTACAAATTCATTAAGCTTCAAAGTAGCAAAACCAAGATGGAAGAGTTTAGCTTCTCATTTGGAGACTAAACATGATGAAAAATATAAAGAAAGAACTATTCTATACTGAGCTTAGATGTACAAAGGAATTGGATATCTTTTTGTGAAGGAAAGGAGGTGTATTTATAGGCTTTTGGGATGGGATTCGGGTACTCGATCGGGTATATACATGATATCCGATCAAGTATGTGTGTAATACTTGATTCGAGGTATACTCGATCGGTTTTAGGCTATTTTCCACAGGCATACCCGATCGGGTATATGTTTATACTCGGTCGAGTATGCTTAGAAAATGGTATTCGGACCATACTCGATCGATCTTCGTTTAAAACTCAAAGGCATACCCGATCGGGTATGTCGGTCTACCCGATCGGGTATAGACATTAAATCGTGGCCGAAATCCTCCCGGCATGTTCCCTTGTCTTCGGATCTGATCCGATTTGAAGTTTCAACCTAATACCAGATCGAGTATAGTCAATACTCGACCGAGTATAGACCAAAATTCAGGATCCTTCTTTTGTCTTCAAATTTTGCACCTTCTTTCCACTCTTTGGGTTCACCAACTGTACTTTGAGTGATCAAGACCTGTTTGAGCTCAGAATAGATCTAATCTAAACTATTTACAAGAATTTAGCAAACTAATCTATTACACCAAAAGTGTGTAATTTCCAAAGTAAAGATCAAGCAAAACTAATTAAAAACACAAACATACCAGGGCTTCCACCCAATAGAGACATCAAATTTTTGATCGAAGTAGAGCCGGTGACAAAACCCTTTTCGATTCCTCCTTATCGAATGGCACCGGCGAAACTTCAAGAATTGAAGGTCCAATTTCAAGAATTATTGGACAACGGGTTCATTAGACCTAGTCATTCACCGTGGGGAGCACCGGTACTCTTCATGAAGAAGAAAGATGGTACACTAAGAATGTGTATTGACTACCGACAGTTGAACAAGGTCACGGTCAAGAATAGGTATCCTTTACCAAGGATTGATGACTTGTTTGATCAACTTCGAGGGGAGATGGTGTTCTCAAAGATTGATTTGAGGTCGGGCTATCATCAGCGTTAGCCGACTTGTGCTAATCTTAGTTTTTGATGTTTACAAATAATGAAGCTAACATGTGTGTTGAGATGCTGCAGGTTTACTCATTCAAGTCAATCCACTAAAAATAGTCTTTCTTGATAGCTAGAAAAACTGTTTCATCAAGAATGTGTGGATTGCATATTAAAGGCTCTCAAAATCAATTTTATCACCTCAAATATTTTCTTAATAACTAATCAAACATTTTACTTTTGCAAGGCAGGGTCAAATTCCTAAGTTTTCTCAAGCAGTTGAGTGCTTTTTCAAAAAAGCTCACTAGTTTTTATTCCTTGAGTTTCTCTTGTTTTGAGTGAGTTGTCTTCAAGCTTTTTCTCCATCCTTTTGCTGCAACTTAACCTCAACTTTAAGATCTCTAAATCCCTCTCGAATGTGTGTTTCAAACGTGGTTAAAGATCTCTTCTAGCTGACTTTTCCGGCAGCCAACTGCTGAGCCAACTGCCGAGCCAACTGCTGAGCCAACTGCCGAGCCAACTGTCGAGCCAACTGCTCAAGCCAACTTCTTCAAGCCAACTGCTCAACCCTCTGCTCAGCCCTCTGCTCCCATCCCTCTGCCCTTAGCAACCTGCCTTCTTTGAAAGGTTGTTTTCCTAGAAGTCTGCCACTCTAATCTTTATTCTAAGTATTCCTTTCTTAGAAATCTTTCCAGACTTCAATCCAAATTGGTTCCTAAATTCAGCGCTACTCTTTCGTTGACTTTTCCAGTAAAGACAAATATTTTATTTTGTCGTCTGATAAAGACAATTAATTTATTTGGGGACCCAGATCCTTTTTTGAACATTGGAGCTTCTTTATTAATCTTTCTAACCGTTGTCACTATCTTCCAAATATGGAAATCAATCAAATATCAATAATTGATATTATAGCCGTTGAAGCCAATAATTCAGCGATTCTTTCCTTCCAAATCTTTGATTTCAAATCTTCAACGGCCAAATCTTTTCCTATATATACTTCATCTTCTACACTGATCAAAGTACGGATTACACACGAAAAATTTCCACACGAAAAATTCCTGACGAACTACTACTCTACATTTTGAATATTCTGCGAAAGAGTTCATTTTGTTCCTGAAGCTTTTCTTAATCTCTCTATCTTGAATTCTGTTTGTGCTATCACTTTAATATTTATTTGCAGAAACTTACATTGGTTTTAAGATCATCAAATCCATATTCTTAATCTTGATAAAACCAATTTTTGAGAGAGCTATTTGATATTTTGCGATCACACTTGTTCTTGATCAAACTTTATATCTTTGTGTGTATTGCCTTGTAATTCTCAACTCTACGACAAGCATCAATCTTTATATTCTGCTTGAGAGTTTGAGATCATATTCTCTACTTGTATTTGTTCTCCATCTTGTAAGGTTTTGTTTGGTTTTCCTAAAACCAATCTGAGGTTGTGTGGTTGTGCCTCTTGAAAACCACTATGAGGTTTTTGGTGTGCCTCTTGAAAACCATTAGTTGAGGTTTTTGGTTGATCCTCTTGAAAACCATTAGGTTGTGAGTTAGCCCGTGTAAAACTCATACTCATTGGCAAGGGTTTGTTTGCCAAAACTTTAGGTGGTGCTCTTCTTGTGTTCAAGGGAGACCATTTTTAGTGGATTTGGAAATCTCGAGGGAGGTGCCCTTAGGTAGAGGAGTAGGATTAGCCGAACCTCTATAAATCATTGTGTTCTTACTTTTTAATTGCTTTCTTGTTTGAACACACACACACACTAATTTGCACTTGTTTTTGCACTAACACTCACTTAGATTGTTTGTTATATGCTTGATTATTTCCGCTGCCTTCATATCTCAAGCACAATTTTTTAAACACCTAATTCACCCCCCTCTTAGGTGCTTTCCGTGTCTTTCAATTGGTATCAGAGCAGGTTGCTAGAATAGTACTTAATTGTACCTAGTGATCCTCTCTTGTGTGCTTAAGTGAATTGTGTGTTGAGCCTACTGCTGTTGTATTTGAGTGCTCTGCTTGTTCTTTTTGTTTGTGCTTAATTTCTAAGATGTCTTCTCACAGCATCTCCAAACCTCCTTTCTTCAATGGTGATAATTATGCCTATTGGAAGATGAGAATGGAACATTATATTCAGTCAGTTGATTATGACATTTGGATTTTAATTGTTAAAGGCCCTTATGTTCCCTCTAAGACTGTGGATGCTACAAACGTACCAAAGGAGATGGACGAGCTAAATGATGTAGACAAGAAGCAGCTGAGTTTAAATGCAAAAGCCATCAATGCTCTTCATTGTGCTCTTGGTCTAGACGAGTTCTCCAGAGTTAGTCAATGCAAATCTGCAAAAGAAGTCTGGGACATGCTTGAAACAACTCATGAAGGAGATACTCAAATCAAATAGACCAAAATTGCTCTTGGCACATCCGAGTATGAACGCTTCAAGATGAAGCCAAATGAATCCATCCAGGATATGAGCAAGAGGTTCAATGATATCCTCTCCTCATTGAGTAAGTTGGGTAAGAAATATTCTACCCAAGAGGTAAATCTTAAAATTCTATATTTTTTACCTAAACTGTGGGAGAATGTTATTGTTAATCTTACACATTAGTGTACTAACATGTCTACTGCTAGTATATGGAGTACTTTGATGTCTCACAAATTATACTTAGCAAGACAACGCAGTGAGGATGCCCAAGATAAGCTGGCTCACAAGACTATGGCGCTAAATTTCAATAAAGAGAAGCATGAGCAACAAAGTCAAAGTAAAAAGCAACAGTGTCACTCATCTAAGCTGAAATTAAAGAACAAAGTTCAGCAGATGGCTGAAAGTTCCTAGGAGAGTGAAACTCAGAGTGAAGAAGATGAGACAGCCTTGTTCAAGCGCTACAAAAAGTTTGTCAAATGGAACAAGGACAAGAGACATGACAAGTCTGCTGCCAAAGGTAAGAAATATAATTCTAACACTCTTAAATGTTATGAGTGTGGTGAACCAGGTCATACAAAGGCCTACTGCCCAAAGCTAAAACAGCAGCCAACTGCTGATAAGAAACATCAAGGTGGCTGGAAAAAGAAAGGCAAAGCATTGCAAGCCAACTGGGATGATCTCAATTCTGATGAATATTCCTCCTCTAGTGAGCAATCAGATGATGAGCATGCACATGTCTGCTTTATGGCTCACAGTGATGATGAAGTAAGCTCTTATTCTTCTTCTCATAGCTTTTCATTTGATGAGATTAGAGAAGCTTTTGAGCAGTGTCAGTCTGATTTGTTTCAAACTCTGGAAGAGAAGAAAATTTTGAAAAAGAAGCTCAAAGATTTACAATCTAAATTTGATATTCTTGAAAAAGAAAAACTTGAGCTTTCACGCAAAAATGAATTTTTATCAAAAGAATATGATACTCTTAAAAAGATCAGTGACCAGCAGAGTTACTCTTTAAACAAGTTGTATCATATTAGGCCTACTCAAGAGGCAGTTTGGGATTCTCAATACCCAAACACTAATAAGAGGGGACTTGGTTTTGAAGAGGACCCTAAGGTTGTTGAAATAACAACAAAATATTTTTCTAATAAAGTAAAAGGTTTTGTTAAACCCTCTTCCAGCATACACCAGTCAAAGACACCTCTAAAATCATGCCACTATTGCATGAAGTCTGGTCATTTAGTGACTGATTGCAAAGTGAAGCAACTGGTTGAGATGGGTAACTTGATTCCACCTTGGAAGAGACCAAGATGGGTAGTCAAGGGTTCCAAAACTAACCCTAGAGGACCCAACTTTAAAAGGGTATCATATTCAAAATATTGAATGTTTTTGTAGGCATTCTTGAGCACCCAAAACACCACTTGGATAGTAGACAGTGGCTGCTCAAGACACATGACCGGGGACAAAGCATGGTTCAAAACTTTAACCTCCAAAGCTGGTGGTAATGTCACATTGGGTGACAAATCAAAGAAAAAGGTAATAGGCAAAGGGAAGGTAAGTATTTCTAACTCTACTTCTATTAAAGATGTGCTACTTGTTGATGGTCTTAAATATAATCTTTTGAGCATTAGTCAACTCTGTGATGATGGCCATAAGGTTGTGTTTACTGCCAATGCTTGCACCTTTTATGATAGAGATAGTAACAATGTGCTCTTTTCTGCTCAACGTGATGGTACTTTATATAGGTTTTCTAGTTCTGATTTTCATCACTCTACTATTACGTGTCTTCATTCTTCTCATGATGATTCCTTTCTGTGGCATAGAAGACTAGGACATGCTAGCTTTGATCTGCTCTCTAGATTGTCTTCTAAGAATCTTGTTGTTGGACTGCCTAATCTGAAATCTGCCAAGTTGCAATTATGTGATGCATGTAAACTGGGGAAACAACACAAGACTTCTTTTAAATCTAAGAAGGTTGTTTCAACTTCACACCCCTTACAACTACTACATATGGATCTATTTGGACCAATTGGTGTAGCTAGTCTAGGTGGTGCCCAGTATGTCTATGTGATTGTAGATGATTACTCTAGGTTTACTTGGACTCTATTGCTTGCACATAAATATGATGCATTTAATGCTTTTGCTAAGTTATGCAAGATAATACAGAATGAAAAAGGGTATACAATCACAAGCATAAGGAGTGATAGGGGAGGGGAATTCAGAAATGCTGAATTTGAAGCCTACTGAGATGATCATGGTATAGATCACAACTTGTCAGCCCCTAGGACTCCTCAACAGAATGGTGTGGCTGAAAGAAAGAATAGAACCCTTCAAGAGATGACACGCACCATGCTAAACGAACACAAGTTGCCTAAATATTTTTGGGGAGAAGCCATCCAGACAGCCTGCTATATGCTTAATAGAGTACTACTACGCCCCATTCTAAAGAAGACCCCCTATGAGCTGTGGCATGGAAGAGCACCAAACATTTCATACTTCAAAGTATTTGGATGCAAATGTTATATCCTGAACACTAAGGATCAGTTGGGTAAGTGTTGGTCCCGGTTATACTGGATACAGTCTAGAGGGGGGTGAATAGACTGTATTGGTTTTTAGCTTTTTAAACTAAGTACCAGATTTACAGAATAGCCTGTTCTGTTGAAAGAACAGACTGACAGCGGATGGGGTTCTGGCAGGGAGTTCTGTTAGCCTCAGAGAAGCAAAGGCAGTAGGCCTTCTGTTAACTCGTAGAACAAGTTCTGCTGAACACAGATACCAAGTCCAATGAGTTAGACAGTTCTATCTAAGTGCAAGTATTAAAAGCAGTAAGTAAACGACACCAGGGATTTTTATAGTGGTTCAAGGAACAACTCGTTCCTCTAATCCACTGTTCCACTAAGCTGTAAAAACTGCCGTTTACAAAGACTTAGTCCTAGTACTTAAGAAGCACTCCACGTCTTCTTCAAGCCTAGATGTGTCCTGGGATGCACTGCCTGGCTTCCTTTAACACTGGTCCTTTCACTGAGTTTCCTTGAAGTATCACCACTTCACTACTCCAGTTATTTGGACGTCCTTCTTGTAGCAAGAAGAGTTTCTGTTGAAACAGGGGTTCCTCCAACTAGCTTCGTTACAAAAGATTTGTATGTGATGAGCTTGAAGAGTTGAAGAACACTTGGAACTTTGCTTGAGTTGGAAAGATTATTTTTCCAACTTCTGCCTTCTCTTGTAGAAGATAATGAGTTTGAATCTCAAGGAGGCTTTTTGCTTTTCAGAGTTTGAATATCTTGCTTGTGGTTAGCAAAAGTTGCAATGTTATCTTGGCAAAGTTATAGCAAAGTTATCCGGTTGTTCTTCGTAGTGTATCTTTTATACTGAGGTTATCTTCCCGTTGGAGGAGTAGGAGGACAACTGCATTTAATGCACGAGCAGTTGACTTGACCAGTAGGACCCGGTAAAGTTGGCGGGTTACTATTTTGGGATAAAGTAATCTGACATTGCGGCCAATCATCTGCAATTACTCCACGGAGCATGGGAAGCATTAAATGAGCATTTAATGCGAGCACTGTAGCTTTTCCGTTTCATACTCCTAGCCGTTGAAGGAATCTTTAAGTTGACTTCCCGGCTTTGTGGATTTCTTCCAAGTGTAAGACCTTCTGGTGTCTTTGGCAGAGAACTAATCAGAGAAGATCTTGAGCACTTCTGATGATAGTAGCTTACAGAGAACCAAGAGGGTTTCTGTCAAGCTTAAAGGGTAACAGAGACCCTGAGGTTTTCTGTTCCTAGACAGAGAGCCAAAATCTTCTGTCCGGAGGTCTTCTGGTAGAGAGGCCTTCTGGTAGTCGATTATGCTAAGAACTTTACAAGGGAAAATTCTAATACATAATTTCTAAAAGGGGTACTCTAAAGTCCTAATTAATATAGCATCATCAAAATCTAAATACAATTATTCCTTACAATTTCCCCCTTTTTGATGATGCCAAAACCCTTTAACTATTTCCAGAGAAGTGCCTTCACCATAAAAAAATTAAAGTTTAAAACTTTTCATTAAGATCTTGGTGGGCAACTTGGCATAGGAAAATAGTAAGAGTGCGGTACATTCAGATAGCAGTTCAAAAAGAAACAAGTACAGAATAAAACAGTAAGCAACAAAGAGTAAAGAAGCAAAGAGACTTTTAGAAGGAGCAGAGATAAGCTTTTATTAGATAAAGAGTATTAAGAAGGATTTAAAAGGAATTACAGATTTTCCCTTTCAGCTTCAGCTCTGGTTCTGCGATCTTGTTCCTTCAGATTCTTCAGTTCAGCATTCACTTCTTCTCTTATGCCAGCCAGATTTCCTGGTGCTTGACATGAGGCCCAAATGGGAGAGAGCTTGCAATTCAGATAGTGAAGTACTCCTTCATGTACATCCTTGCCTGGGAGTACTCTCTTGTGGAACCAATATTCAGCCTCTTCCAAGGAACCACCATGTCTGACCCTTATATGACCATCTCTGTCAAGATAGAGATTCTGTCTTTGAGTTGGGGTCATCTTCTGTTGTATTTCTTCAAACTGTGCTCTGTCAATCCTTTGAGAGCCTCCAAGTCTCAACTCAGTTAAGCTCAAGGGTTTCTTCTTCTTGGTAGAACCTCTGCGAGGAGAAGAAGGTCTTGAAGAAC
Source organism: Cuscuta europaea (assembly GCA_945859875.1). Classification (NCBI taxonomy): domain Eukaryota; kingdom Viridiplantae; phylum Streptophyta; class Magnoliopsida; order Solanales; family Convolvulaceae; genus Cuscuta; species Cuscuta europaea. The sequence continues at coordinate 3,515,080 of CAMAPE010000075.1, read as the reverse complement.
CAGCTTCTCTCTTCTTTTGTTGGGAGGCCTGGAAGTAAGGGGTCGGATCAATATCAGATGAGGGCCCAGCAGTTGGCCTAGGGGGCAATTTCTTCTGTTGGGGGTCCTTTTCCTTTTCCCCCTTTTTGGCATCATCCAGGTCAGAGATCATCATGGCAATTTTCTGGAACTCTGTTGCCTGAGAGATGGCTATCTGCTCAAGAGTTTCTGGTAAGGTCTGCGTGACAGAGGTCAGACCTTCTATTAAGTTCTGTTGACGATCAAGAGCAGACTTGATGTCCTGAGAGCCAGCTTCAAGTAGTATCAGCTTCTGATACCTTTCTTGATCCTTCTTGATCAGGGTGGCCACTTGATCTTTGTGATCATTATTCAAGAGTTGTAGCTGCATAAACTTCTCAACAGATTGGTCTTCATACCATTGTACAATGTCAAGGGATTATGTTATATCCTTGAGTTGTTTATTCTGCTTATTGAGGATCTGAGATTGCGAGTAGAGAACAGAGTGGACACCATCAACTTCTCTGGCAACAACATTAAGTGTTGCAGATGATGATTCCATGAAGGTGACCAGTGTCTGAGTCAGAGCTTCAACCTTCTTTGAGATGTGCTGAAGTCCAGCCTCAAGATGATTATGAACAAAGGAGATATGTTCATGGTGCTTAGTGTTGATCTCAGCCAATTGATCCATTCCATCAAGCATTTTACCACCAAAGTCCTCAGCAGCAGTGACAAACTGATTGAAGGAGATTTGGGGCTTAGCTTCTTTGGATTCTGTGTTCCCAGGCATACCTAGACCTCTTGATTTAGGCATAGGAGGCCTTCTGGGTTGTTCTTCATTCTGAGGAGGGGTCTTCCTCCTTTTGGAAGTTTCATCAGCAGCAATGGAGGATGTAAGAAATCCATCATTGTCACTGGAAGAAGAGGGGACCCTGAAGATAGGTTTCTTGATGGGGGTAGAAGCCACAAAGTGTTGAGGGGAGATAGGAATGGCTGCATCTTATGGTGCAGGCTTTGGAGACGCAGTTCTGGATTTCTTGATGGAGGGGTTTTCTTGTAGATGTGAGGGAGCATGCTGTTGTTGTGGAGGAGAGGGTGGAGGTGATGGTGATCTGGATCTGATTGAGGGTTGGGATTTGCAGGGAGATGGATTTTTGGTTTTGGGTGAAGAGGTATTCTGTTGGGGTGAAGTTGTAGAGGAGATGATCTGTTGGTGTTGGTATGGGATAATTTGTCCTTGAGGGGATGGTGATTTGTTCTTTGGAGGAGAGAACGGTTTGCAGGGTGAAGGAGATGAAGATTTGGGGGTGGAGGGTTTCTGGTGTGAAGTGGTTTTCTGTGGGGGTGAGGGGGATTTCTGTTGGGGTTGGGGAGAAGAGTTTTTAGGAGAGGGAGGGGGAGAAGGAATGATTGGGGGAATTACCTCTAGTATTGTTTCTGTGAACAGAGAGTCTCTCCATTCTTTGACAAGCCTTTCCATGACCAGAGGTAGATCATTTGCAGTAGAGGGTTCACCTTCTCCATGTGCACTATGGCGAAACTTGATCATTGACTCCTTCCTCTTCTTCTCAACTAACCAAGCATCAAAGTCATGCATCTCATGCTCTTGAAGAGCCTTCACATGGTCTTCTGGTGAGTTTCTGACCAGAGGGGCTTTTCCTTGAAGTTTCTCCTTCTTCTTCTGTAGGACAGAAAGAAGAAAATCCTTGTTTAGGCATGACTCCACATCTTCTGTGTCAGCCCATCTGAGTACTTCTTCTTCTTCAGAGATGAAGTGGGACATGTTTTTCAGTAGCTCAGTGAGAGGTCCCACTCTCCACTTTCTCCATGCCAGAACCCTGATGAATTTCCTATCAGGGCTTGAAGTGCTGCTTACTTCTTGGTGTTCTGGTGAAGAAACCACCATAGGTTGATCATTTGCAGAGGCAGGAGAAGAATGTGGTTCCCCCTGAGTAGTGGCATTCTGCACCACTACTTCTTCTTCTGAGTCACTTGACTCAAAGATGATCCTCTTGCCGTGCCAAGCATTTCTGTTGGCTGGGGCAGAGGTGATAGAGTCCTCCAGCTTCTCATGTGCTGCAGTTGTCAAAATTTTGGTCTTCTTTGCAATGGGGGAGGCAGAAGGGGTGCTTTCTGAAGAGATATGTGAAGGTGCCTTTCTCTTAAGGACAGATTTCTTTGCCACCATCTTGTGGACTTTGACAGGTGTGGTCTTCTTCTTGGGAACCTTCTTGACCACCTTCTTCACCAAAGGCATTTCTTCTTCAGAATCAGAAGGGGTAGGAGGTTTCTGTTGCTTCTTTGAAACTTTCTTTGGTTGAACAACCTTCTGTTGTTGCCTTTCTCTGTTGAACTCAAGGGTTCTGAGTCTTTTCTGCTCTGCCTTGAGAGCAACCTTCCTGTCACTTGAAGTGTTGAGGAAGAGCAACTTGGTGTAGTCTGCCTCAATAGGGTTTCTCAGCCCTATTCTTGCCTTGAGCAAGGTTTCAGAGATTAGGAGACCATAACCCATGGGGGTTCTGAACAGACCGGTCTCCTTGTCTTTCTTCTTGATGAATTCAACAAGGGATTTGACAATTACCTGTCCCCAGTTGATGTTCATCCCATGATGAACTGCAAAGACAGCCTTTGCATTCAGTGCATTCATGTCATCTGTGGAGGTGCTCTTGCTCCAGACACACCTATGCAGGATGTTGACCAATTTCTCATAGTCGCTCAGAAGGAGGTTTTTCTTCATGTACAGCTTTGGAACTCTACCCACTTCAGGTCGGCAGTAGAGTTGAACAAAGTTGTCCACAGTGACGTTGACACTGTCCAGAGTTAAGAAACTTTCAGTTTCTTCTTCTTGAGGGTCTTCTACCACGCCAAAGAGGGCGTTGAGGTCTGCAGGAGTGAGGGTAATGTCTTCACCATTGACATTTGACCGTATGGTCTCCCCTTCGTATGTAGCATTGAGATAGAACTCTGCTACGTCTCTTGTACTATAGGATTCAAAGTGATAACCTACCACTTTGTTCAGTTGGGAGTCCTCCATTCCCTTGATGATTTTCATCATCGTTTCATGGTTTGAAGCGAGTTCAGGGAGTGCGGAGAGGTCGCAGTTCATCCCTGTGTAGATGTTTGAAACAAGAGTGTTGATTTCCTCCTTGGTGAGGTCGTTGATGTTGATGAAGGCCATTTGATCAGAGAGTAATCAGAGAGCTTGAGAGCTATGGAGGTTTGAAAGTTTGAAAGTAATGAGAGCAGTAGCGGTTTAGATTTGCGAAGGGGGAATTTATGGGTTTGGGTTAATGGACGCTTGGAATTAATTTATGGTTCCAAGAAACCAATAAATGTAAAAAGGGGCGGAGTAAATAAACGGGGGCGCAGTAAATATTATACGGCTTGATACCGTTTTAAGGGTAAAAGGGTAAAAGACCTTTAATAATTTACGAGGTCACCCGGTTTACAGAAATTTTCTAAGTCCACAACCTTCTGAGGGTTTTCCTGTAGAAGGGGGGGTTTTCTGTTGCTGATGTGTTCTGCCAGGGTAGGGATCAGAAGGGGTTGACAGAAGGGGTTAACAGAAGGGGTTCTGCTACAGGAATTCTGTCAACAGCAAATGAGCAACAGAGGGCCTTCCTTTTCAACTTTCCCTTGGAATCTCATCCATCATTCCCAATTCCTCTCTCAGTTTGTTGAACCTAGCCTCAGGAAGAGGCTTTGTCAGGTTATCTGCAAGCTGGTCTTCTGTTGGCACATGTTCCATGCAGATGTGCTTCTTCTCAACATGATCTCTAATGAAGTGATGTCTTATCTCAATGTGCTTTGTTCTGGAATGAAGAACTGGATTCTGAGTGATAGCAATGGCACTGGTGTTGTCACACAACAGCTTGATCTCCTTTGCTTGAATTCCATAGTCCTTCAGTTGTTGCTTCATCCAGAGTAGCTGAGCACAGCAACTCCCAGCTGCAATGTACTCTGCCTCAGTTGTACTTGTTGAGATGGAGTTCTGCTTCTTGCTAAACCAGGAAACAAGCCTTCCTCCTAGCAATTGGCAGTGACCAGAGGTGCTTTTTCTGTCTAGTCTGCAACCTGCAAAATCTGAGTCAGAATAACCAATTAGTTCAAAGTTACCTCCCTTTGGATACCATAGGCCTGCATTTGGATTTCCTTTGATGTATCTGATGATTCTCTTTGCGGCACTTAGATGGCTTTCCTTGGGCTTTGATTGGTATATGGCACATATTCCAACAGAGAATGAGATGTCTGGTCTGCTTGCAGTTAGATACAACAGAGATCCTATGATTCCTCTATATGTTGTTGCATCTACATCCTTTCCTTCATCATCTGGACCAATTCCTTGTGAAGTGTTCATGGGAATCTTCACTGATGATTTGCCTTCCACTCCAAACTTCTTGATTAGATCTCTGGTGTACTTCCCTTGATTGATAAAGATCCCTTCTGGAACTTGTTTAACTTGAAGTCCTAGGAAGTAACTGAGTTCTCCCATCATACTCATTTCAAATTGACTCTGCGTCACTTGAGAAAATTTCTTGCACAGTTCTGGATTAGTACTACCAAATATAATGTCATCAACATATATTCGTACTAACAGAATATGATTATCAACAGAGATTTGAAATAGAGTTTTGTCAACCTTTCCTTTAGTAAACCCATGGTTCACCATGAAAAGGGACAATGTGTCATACCAGGCTCTGGGAGCTTGCTTAAGACCATAGAGGGCCTTTTTAAGCTTGTAGACACAAGAAGATTGAGTAGGAATGACAAAACCTGGTGGTTGTTCCACATAAACTTCCTCTTCAAGATCTCCATTCAGAAATGCACTCTTGACATCCATCTGGTAGACCTTGATGTTGTTGTAGGCAGCATATGCTAGAAAGATTCTGATGGCTTCAAGTCTGGCAACTGGTGCAAAGGTCTCATCAAAATCTATTCCTTCTTCTTGACAGTATCCTTTAGCTACTAACCTTGCTTTATTCCTTACAATGTTGCCATCTTCATCTGCTTTGTTCTTGAATACCCATTTGGTTCCAATGACATTCTGGTGCTTTGGCCTAGGAACAAGTTCCCATACTTTGTTCCTTTCAAACTGAGTGAGCTCTTCTTGCATAGCATTGATCCAATCTGAGTCTGCAAGAGCTTCTTCAACTGTCATAGGTTCCATCTGAGATATATAGCAGGCAAGCATTGCTTCTCTTCTCGATGTGAATCTGGTTTGAACTCCACTTCTGAGTTGACCAATCACTTGGTTAGGAGGATGGTCTCTTAACCATGTTAGGTCTGGTTCTGTCAGCTGCTGTCTTGGTCTCTCTGGTTCCTCATCTTCAGAGTCTTCATCTTCATTCAACAGAAGGGGGTTTGGTGCAGGTGTAGGAAATGCATGGTTGTCTGCCACCTCTTCTGTTGGTTCTGGTGTTCTGTCTTCTATGCTGACTTCCTTGAGAATCTCTGTTACCTCTTTAACAGAGATGCTTTCATCAAATTTCACATGTATTGATTCTTCAACATGTAGGGTCCTTCTGTTGAGTACTCTATAGGCTTTACTGGTGTTTGAATAGCCTATAAAGACTCCTTCATCAGCCTTTTCTTGAAATACTTTCAGATGCTCCTTTCCATTGTTGAGAATGTAGCACTTGCATCCAAATACATGAAAGTAGCTGATGTTAGGTTTTCTTCCCTTCCAGAGTTCATAAGGGGTCTTCTGGTGATTCTTGTTGATCATGCTTCTGTTCTGAGTATAACATGCAGTGTTGATTGCTTCAGCCCAATATCTCATAGGCAAACCAGATTCTGCAATCATTGTTCTTGCAGCTTCTTTTAACGTTCTGTTCCTTCTTTCTGCTACGCCATTCTGTTGAGGGGTTCTGGCGGCAGAAAGTTGATGAAAAGTTCCATTCTGATCACAGAAGTCCTTTATGACTTGGTCGACAAATTCAGTTCCTCTGTCTGACCTGATTGTCTTCACCTTCAAATTCTTTTCAGTCTGAAGTTGCTTTAACAGAGATGGCAACTTCTGAAGAGTTCCATTTTTCTTTGATAGAAAAACAGTCCATGTATATCTGGAGTAGTCATCAACCATGACTAAGGTATATTTCTTGCCACCAACGCTTGGAGTCTCAACAGGTCCAAATAAATCCATGTGAATCAGATTTAGAGGGCTTGTAGAAAGATCTCCAGCAATGGATTTGAAGGAATTCTTCACTTGTTTGCCTTTCTGACATGCACTGCAGAGGGTCTCCTTCTTGTACACAATGTCTGGTAGTCCTTCTACAATGTGTTCTCTGGCCAGTTTGTTGATTGTTTTGAAATTCAAATGGTTGAGCTTTTTGTGCCAGTCCCAGCTCAGTTTTGAATCTCCTTTGGCTATCAGGCAAACTCCATCTTTTGCAGTGTTCCAATCAACTACATAGATGTTCTTCTTCCTTGATGCTGTAAGAACCACTTCCTTTGTTGTCTCATGCTTCACATAGCAGAAGTCCTTTGTGTATTCAACAGTGTAACCTTTGTCACAGAATTGGCTAGCACTTAGCAAGTTGAACTTCAGTCCTTTGACATATGAGACATCATCAATGATTATCTGGTTCCTGATCAGCTTTCCTCTTCCTTTTGTTTGACCTTCTTTGTCATTACCTCCAAAGGTAACTCTAGGTCCTTTTCATTTCTGGAACTCTGTTAGGCAACTTCTGTCACCTGTCATGTGCCTGGAGCATCCACTATCAATAAACCATTCTTGTTCAGAGATGGCTCCAGCACACAGTTCCTGCAAGATCAAAAGAAAGATTTAGGTACCCAAGCAATGCTGGGTCCTGGGGGGTCATGGAGTCTGGGTAGTTGGTACCATTTTGGTCTCATCAAGTGAAACCTTGGTGGGTGGTACCCATTGTCCACCTGGTAGTTATAGTAAACTGAAGTGTGATTCACTTTGGGCAGATGCTTGTGAGGGTCATGCTTCCTGTTTACATACTTTTGCATAGCCTTTTTAGTTGGAAAGAAGTCCCATATACTATCAAGAGCAGAGGGACGGTTAACCTTGGGCTTCTGAAGTTGACCAGTCAACCTCTTCTGCCTGAAGTTAACTCTCTCTTGATATTTGCCCTTCTGGTGATCATTTCTGGCACGATTGACATGAGGTTGTCTGTCAATGAATGGTCTTTTATTTTTGTTATCTTGAAAACTTTTTCTGTTGTTAGGTTTTCTGCCAGGTTCATTATTTTTCAAAAAAGGTTTCTGTTGAACCTTTATCTTACCCTTTTCTGGTCTGACTTCCTCATGAACAACCTTGGTGCCAGATACACCAGCTTGACAGATGGGGCTAGAAATCAGTGGCTCTATGACCTTATCTGCCTTAGCAACTCTGGTGCTAGGCATTACAGAAGGCTCACCTGATTCTGTTGAGCCATAACCAAGACCAAAACCAGTGCCAATCTGTTGATCAAGCACAATCGTTTCCATGGAAGACTGGGCCTTCTGGTAAGCTTTGTACTTAATCTCAAGAGGCTCTATTTCTCTTATTCTCTTGAGAAGAGAAACATTTTCAGTCTCCAGTTGATCTCTTTCCTCAATTAGATGATTGATTTTGATCTCAACCTCCTTTTTTAAGTCAAAAATTTCAGCTTTTAACTTACTGTTTTCATCTGTTACAGAGGAATAAGTGGCTTGTATGGCCTTAAACTCTTCCCAAAATTCTGACATTGAATCAGAATCAAAAGCTAAGCCTACCGAAGAAAAACTAGATTCAGAAGTAGAGGTTACCTCATCATCAGAATGAGCCATGAGGCAAAGGTCTTCTGTCTCAGTATCAAGGCAACAGAAGGCCTCATCAGAATCTGAGTCAGAACTGGATTCTGTTTCTGACAGAGGGTCTTTCTCCATCTGTTCTGTCACAAGTTCCTTTCTCCTTCTGGAGTTGTCCTCGTACTTCTTCTTTTCTCCATCTTGTCCTTGCTTCTTGGACACTCTAGGATGGGGACAATCAGCCTTTGAAGTGACCAGGTTGTCTGCAATTGTAACAGAGAAGCTCTCCACTACTTTCTGTTGTTTTGACCTTCTGGTATGGCTTTCTGTTGAAAGATGGACTCCTTCCATCTTTGGGATTCTTCATAAACTTTTTGAATCTCCTGGCAAAGGCATCCATATATTCATTAGATAAAAGTACTGAAGGATCAAAGTCATTTACCTTAGATGTGCTGGCAGTGAGGGCTGTAGTGGTCCTCTCTTCTGGTACATCTTCCTTTTCTTCAATCATTTCAAACTCATGAGCTTTGAGATCTAAAATGAGCTTATCGGTGGGATAAGTCTTTACATCCTTGCTGGCTTGGACAGCAACCACCTTCATCTTCCATGCTGAGGGCAGTCCCCTCAACACCTTCAGGTTGATCTCCTTGGTGGTGAGTTCCTTGCCAAGCTCAGAGATCTCTCCAGTGAGAGTGAGGAGCCTGTCATACATCTTGGAGATGCTTTCACCAGGGAGAAGTTTGAAGTCATCAAACTTCTTGTTGGCTATGGTTAGTTTGTTGTCCTTCTCTTGCTCATCACCAGCTCCAATGAGCTCAAGAGTATCCCAGATTTCCTTAGCAGTCTTGCACTTCTTGATTCTGTTGAAGTACCTATCATCAATGGACTTGTAGAGGATGTCCTTGGCTATATTGTCTAGGTTGTACTTTCTCCTCTCTTCAGTGGTCCATTCTGACTTGGCCTTACTGATCATCTGGGGTCTGGTGTTGTCTATGGCATGTTCAGGATTGACCTTCTGGAAGCTTGTGAAGGGGCCAATATCTAGAACTTCCCACATCTCATCATGTAGAGCACAGAGATGTGCTTTCATCCGGATCCTCCAGTCATCAAACTTAAGATCTGAAAACATAAGATTCTTGGACAAGGAGTGATCCATTATATCAGATAGAAATGAGGTAAAACAGAAAAACAAGTGGATCTTTGTTCAACAAATAACCTAAGAGATTATTAGAACAAGGAGGCTCTGATACCACTTGTTGGTCCCGGTTATACTGGATACAGTCTAGAGGGGGGTGAATAGACTGTATTGGTTTTTAGCTTTTTAAACTAAGTACCAGATTTACAGAATAGCCTGTTCTGTTGAAAGAACAGACTGTCAGCGGATGGGGTTCTGGCAGGGAGTTCTGTTAGCCTCAGAGAAGCAAAGGCAGTAGGCCTTCTGTTAACTCGTAGAACAAGTTCTGCTGAACACAGATACCAAGTCCAAGGAGTTAGACAGTTCTATCTAAGTGCAAGTATTAAAAGCAGTAAGTAAACGACATCAGGGATTTTTATAGTGGTTCAAGGAACAACTCGTTCCTCTAATCCACTGTTCCACTAAGCTGTAAAAACTGCCGTTTACAAAGCCTTAGTCCTATTACTTAAGAAGCACTCCACATCTTCTTCAAGCCTAGATGTGTCCTGGGATGCACTGCCTGGCTTCCTTTAACACTGGTCCTTTCACTGAGTTTCCTTGAAGTATCACCACTTCACTACTCCAGTTATTTGGACGTCCTTCTTGTAGCAAGAAGAGTTTCTGTTGAAACAGGGGTTCCTCCAACTAGCTTCGTTACAAAAGATTTGTATGTGATGAGCTTGAAGAGTTGAAGAACACTTGGAACTTTGCTTGAGTTGGAAAGAGTATTTTTCCAACTTCTGCCTTCTCTTGTAGAAGATAATGAGTTTGAATCTCAAGGAGGCTTTTTGCTTTTCAGAGTTTGAATATCTTGCTTGTGGTTAGCAAAAGTTGCAATGTTATCTTGGCAAAGTTATAGCAAAGTTATCCGGTTGTTCTTCGTAGTGTATCTTTTATACTGAGGTTGTCTTCCCGTTGGAGGAGTAGGAGGACAACTGCATTTAATGCGCGAGCAGTTGACTTGACCAGTAGGACCCGGTAAAGTTGGCGGGTTACTATTTTGGGATAAAGTAATCTGACATTGCGGCCAATCATCTGCAATTACTCCACGGAGCATGAGAAGCATTAAATGAGCATTTAATGCGAGCACTGTAGCTTTTCCGTTTCATACTCCTAGCCGTTGAAGGAATCTTTAAGTTGACTTCCCGGCTTTGTGGATTTCTTCCAAGTGTAAGACCTTCTGGTGTCTTTGGCAGAGAACTAATCAGAGAAGATCTTGAGCACTTCTGATGATAGTAGCTTACAGAGAACCAAAAGGGTTTCTGTCAAGCTTAAAGGGTAACAGAGACCCTGAGGTTTTCTGTTCCTAGACAGAGAGCCAAAATCTTCTGTCCGGAGGTCTTCTGGTAGAGAGGCCTTCTGGTAGTCGATTATGCTAAGAACTTTACAAGGGAAAATTCTAATACATAATGTCTAAAAGGGGTACTCTAAAGTCCTAATTAATATAGCATCATCAAAATCTAAATACAATTATTCCTTACAGTAAGTTTGATGCCAAATCTACTGAAGGTATTTTCCTTGGCTATTCTTCGGTTAGTAAAGCTTATAGGGTCTTTAATAAATCAACTAGATGTGTAGAAGAGTCTATACATGTTGAATTTGATGAGACTAACCCATTTGGGATGAGAAAGGAACTTATCTTTTCAGATGATGAAGCTGACGAACAAAGCCCTTTGTTTGACACCGATCATGCTGCTCAAGAAGAGTCGCCTGCTGCTCGAGATCAGCCACCTGCTGAACAAACCAGCCAACTGACAGCTGCCTACAAAGGCTTGAAGGACCATCCAGCTGAGAACATTATTGGAGACATTTCTAAAGGCGTAAGGACTAGAGGTAACATTAACCTTTGTGCATACTATGCATTTGTTAGTCAATTTGAGCCCAAAAATATAGAGGAAGCCTTAAGCGATGATGAATGGATAATTTCCATGCAAAAGGAGTTAGACCAATTTGAACGCAATGACGTTTGGGAATTTGTTGAAAGACCAAATAACCATCCAGTTATTGGTACAAAGTGGGTCTTTAGAAACAAGTTGGATGAAGGAGGTGAGATTATCACCAACAAAAGCCGACTTGTTGCAAAAGGGTATAATCAAGTAGAGGGACTTGATTATGAGGAAACCTTTGCTCCTGGTACTGGGTTAGAATCCATTAGGATGCTTCTTGCTTATGCTAGTTACATGGATTTTAAACTTTTTCAAATGGACGTTAAAAGTGCATTTTTGAATGGAATCCTTAAGGAGGAAGCTTACGTGGAGCAGCCTCCTGGTTTTGAAAATGTCACCTTTCCAAACCATGTATACAAGCTTAAGAAGGCTCTCTATGGTTTAAAACAGGCCCCACGTGCTTGGTATGAAAGGCTTTCAAAATATCTTCTTGAAAATGGTTTTTCAAAAGGGGCTATTGACTCAACATTGTTTGTACGCACTTTGGCTAATGATATTATGTTAGTTCAAATTTATGTTGATGATATTATATTTGGCTCTACTAATCAATCTATGTGTGAAGAATTTTCTAAAGTCATGACCAGTTAGTTTGAGACGAGCATGATGGGTGAACTCACATTCTTCCTTGGACTTCAAATCAAACAAATGAAAGAAGGAACCTTTGTAAGTCAGTCCAAATATGCTAAGGAGTTGATTAAAAAGTTCAATCTACAAGAAGGTAGACATTTCGATACTCCAATGAGCTCAACTGCCAAGATTGACAAAGATGAAAATGGCAAACCCACTGATGAAAATGTCTATAGAGGTATGATTGGTAGTTTATTGTATTTAACTGCCTCTAGACCTGATATTATGCACGCTGTTTGTGTTTGTGCTCGCTATCAATCTTGCCCAAAGGAATCTCATCTTGTGGCCGTTAAACGTATCATTAGATATGTTAAAAGCACAACCAACCTAGGACTATGGTATCCAAAGGGATCCAATTTTTCCTTAGTTGGGTATAGTGATGCTGATTATGCTGGGTGTACAGTTGATAGGAAAAGTACCAGTGGTACTTGTCAATTTCTTGGTCATTCTTTAGTGTCTTGGTCATCTAAGAAGCAAAACTCAGTTGCCATATCTACTGCTGAAGCAGAATACGTTGCCTTAGGCAGCTGTGTTGCTCAAATTTTATGGATGATTCAAACATTAAAAGACTACAATTTAAATTTTACTAATGTGCCTGTGTTTTGTGATAATACTAGTGCTATTAATATTTCCAAAAATCCTGTTTTGCACTCAAGGACCAAACATATTGAGATCCGTCATCACTTTATTCGTGATCACGTGCAAAAAGGAGACATTTGTGTTGATTTTGTGGACACTAAACACCGACTAGCGGATATATTCACTAAACCGCTAGATTATGCACGTTTTAGCTTTTTAAGACGTGAATTGGAAATGCTTGAAATTAATTAAAGTAATTCCCTTCACTGTCAATCATGAATTGGGGATTGTGTGCCTTGATATGTTATTGGTTAAGTATGGAAAACACTAGTCCTCAAGGCAAAATGCTCCAGGAAAGTGATCCAGATATACTGAAAGAGAAACCACAGACAACTGCTCCAACCAGTAGACCACTGCTACCAAGCAGATGACTGAAAATGGTTCAAAGTTGATTCAAATTGGTATCAGACAGATGACTGAAGCATCAAGAAGGAATGAAGTTATGAAGATCAAGACGAACAACAGTGTTCTCTATACTTAATCATTTATTAACATGATCATAACACAACTCCTACATTCCTTTAAACTTCTCCTACCTTCTCTTCTTTATTTGACATAATTGCTATTCTTTCAATTTGTATTTTCTATCCTCTATTTTCTTGTTTATTTTCTCAATGACCCTCCATTTTTTATATTGACAAAGGGGGAGAAATATGTTGACTTCAAGTAAGTCTCATACCGATAAAGGGAAAAAGTCCATGACCTAAGTCAATCAAAAAGAGGAAAGAGATTCTCTTTGTATGGGGGAGAGTGTTTATATATTGGTATCAAGAGAGTTGCGTGAAGTGAGGGGGAGCTTGCCGTTACATTTGAAATTTTCTCGTGTGCTCCTAATTGTTTTTATGCCCTCTTGAAGTCATTATTTGTCAACATAAAAAAGGGGGAGATTGTTAGCCGACTTGTGCTAATCTTAGTTTTTGATGTTTACAAATAATGAAGCTAACATGTGTGTTGAGATGCTGCAGGTTTACTCATTCAAGTCAATCCACTAAAAATAGTCTTTCTTGATAGCTAGAAAAGCCGTTTCATCAAGAATGTGTGGATTGCATATTAAAGGCTCTCAAAATCAATTTTATCACCTCAAATATTTTCTTAATAACTAATCAAACATTTTACTTTTGCAAGCCAGAGTCAAATTCCTATGTTTTCCCAAGCAGTTGAGTGCTTTTTCAAAAAAGCTCACTAGTTTTTGTTCCTTGAGTTTCTCTTGTTTTGAGTGAGCTGTCTTCAAGCTTTTTCTCCATCCTTTTGCTGCAACTTAACATCAACTTTAAGAGCTCTAAATCCCTCTCGAATGTTTGTTTCAAACGTGGTTAAAGATCTCTTCTAGCTGACTTTTCCGGCAGCCAACTGTTGAGCCAACTGCCGAGCCAACTGCTGACCCAACTGCTGAGCCAACTGCCGAGCCAACTGCTGAGCCAACTGCCGAGCCAACTGCTCAAGCCAACTTCTTCAAGCCAACTGCTCAACCCTCTGCTCAACCCTCTGCTCCCAGCCCTCTGCCCTCAGCAACCTGCCTTATTTGAAAGGTTGTTTTCCTAGAAGTCTGCCACTCTAATCTTTATTCTAAGTATTGCTTTCTTAGAAATCTTTCCAGACTTCAATCCAAATTGGTTCCTAAGTTCAGCGCTACTCTTTCGTTGACTTTTCCAGTAAAGACAAATATTTTATTTTGTCGTCTGATAAAGACAATTAATTTATTTGGGGACCCAGATCCTTTTTTGAACATTGGAGCTTCTTTATTAATCTTTCTAACCGTTGTCACTATCTTCCAAATATGGAAATCAATCAAATATCAATAATTGATATTATAGCCGTTGAAGCCAATAATTCAGCGATTCTTTCCTTCCAAATCTTTGATTTCAAATCTTCAACGGCCAAATCTTTTCCTATATATACTTCGTCTTCTACACTGATCAAAGTACGGATTACACACGAAAAATTCCACACGAAAAATTCCTGACGAACTACTACTCTACATTTTGAATATTCTGCGAAAGAGTTCATTTTGTTCCTCAAGCTTTTCTTAATCTCTCTATCTTGAATTCTGCTTGTGCTGTCACTTTAATATTTATTTGCAGAAACTTACATTGGTTTTAAGATCATCAAATCCATATTTTTAATCTTGATAAAACCAATTTTTGAGAGAGCTATTTGATATTTTGCAATCACACTTGTTCTTGATCAAACCTTATATCTTTGTGTGTATTGCCTTGTAATTCTCAACTCTACGACAAGCATCAATCTTTATATTCTGCTTGAGAGTTTGAGATCATATTCTCTACTTGTATTTGTTCTCCATCTTGTAAGGTTTTGTTTGGTTTTCCTAAAACCAATCATAGGTTGTTGGTTAGCCCGTTGTAAAACCAACTTAGTTGAGGTTGTGTGGTTGTGCCTCTTGAAAACCACTGTGAGGTTTTTGGTGTGCCTTTTGAAAACCATTAGTTGAGGTTTTTGGTTGATCCTCTTGAAAACCATTAGGTTGTGAGTTAGCCCGTGTAAAACTCATACTCATTGGCAAGGGTTTGTTTGCCAAAACTTTAGGTGGTGCTCTTCTTGTGTTCAAGGGAGACCATTTTTAGTGGATTTGGAAATCCTGAGGGAGGTGCCCTTAGGTAGAGGAGTAGGATTAGCCGAACCGCTATAAATCATTGTGTTCTTACTTTTTAATTGCTTTCTTGTTTGAACACACACACACACACACTAATTTGCACTTGTTTTTGCACTAACACTCACTTAGATTGTTTGTTATATTATTGATTATTTCCGCTGCCTTCATATCTCAAGCACAATTTTTTAAACACCTAATTCACCCCCCCCCCTCTTAGGTGCTTTCCGTGTCTTTCAATCAGTTGAAGATCAAGGAGAGTGACATACCGAAGAGTGCATTTCGCACTAGATATGGTCACTACGAGTTTCTTGTGATGTCATTCGGTTTAACCAATGCACCGGCGGCATTCACGGATTTGATGAACCGTGTGTTTAGTGAGTACTTGGATCAGTTTGTGATTGTATTCATTGATGACATCTTGATATACTAAAAGAACAAAGAAGAACATGAGCACCACCTGAGATTTGTGCTTGAAAGGCTAAGAGAGAAGCAACTCTTTGCCAAGTTCTTTAAATGTGAATTTTGGCTTAAAGAGATTGGCTTTCTCGAGCATGACATATCTGGATCAGGCGTTGCGGTGGACAATGCAAAGATAGAAGCTGTCGTGGATTGGGAACGACCCAAGAATGTGAAAGAGATACGTAGTTTCATTGGATTAGCGGGTTACTATCGTAAATTTGTTGAGAAATTTTCCGTGTTGGCGTCACCACTAACGAGGTTTACGAAGAAGGTGGCTAAGTTCGTATGGGATGACAAATGTGAGAAAGGGTTTCTTGAGCTAAAGAAACGACTTACCGAGGCACTAGTTCTTGCGCTACCCATACAAGGTATAGGGTATGATATCTATAGTGATGCTAGCATCCAAGGGCTTGGATGTGTACTAATGCAAAATGGTAAGGTGATTGCCTATGCTTCTCGACAATTGAGGAAACACGAGGTGAACTACCCTACCCATGACCAAGAGTTGGGGGCGGTAGTGTTTGCACTGAAGATTTGGAGGCATTATCTCTACGGGGAAACATGTCACATCTACACCGATCATAAGAGCTTGAAGTATGTATTCACTCAGAAAGAGTTGAATATGAGGCAAAAGAGATGGATGGTGATCAAGGACTATGACTTGATCATCGACTATCATCCCGGTAAGGCCAATGTGGTGGTCGATGCACTGAGCAGGAAGAGTATGTCGAGGACGTTACTCACATGCCTACGGGCATTGAGGGCGCGCATGGAGGTGACTACGAGTGGGGCCCTCATAGCGAGGTTCGAGGTTAGACCTACTTTGCTTGATGAGGTCAGCAGATGTCATGGCATTGATGAGGAATGTCAGAAGATCCATGAGCGGATCCTTGTACGGCCTGTTGAGGATTTCCGGGTACGAGAAGATGGTCTCTTATTGTTTAGAGATCGTGTGTGTATACCGAAAAATGAAGAGCTCTGAAAGTCTATACTAGAGGAGGCTCATTCTTCGGTCTATGATATGCATCCAGGAGGTACAAAGATGTACTGAGACCTGAAGGAAGGTTATTGGTGGTCAGGTATGAAGAGGGACGTCGCAGAGTATGTGAGTCGATGCCTTACTTGTCAGCAAGTCAAGGCGGAGCATCAACACCCAGCGGGGCTTTTGCAGCCACCTACCATTCCGGAATGGAAGTGGGAACATGTGACCATGGACTTTGTGGTAGGATTACCACGAACGGTGAACAATTACGATGCGGTATGGGTGGCAGTTGATAGGCTTACTAAGAGTGCACATTTCTTACCTATCAACATTACTCATCCTCTTGAAAGATTGGCCAAGTTATACACTGAAGAGATTGTGAGATCGCATGGAGTCCCGATATCCAATGTGTCGGATAGAGATCCATGATTCACATCTAGATTTTGGCCAAAGTTTCAAGCATCTTTGGGAACTAAACTGAAGTTTAACACAACATTTCACCCACAGACGGATGGACAATCCGAGCGGGTGATACAGATTTCGGAAGACATGCTTAGGGCATGCGCCTTGGAGTTCCAAGGGAGTTGGGACAAACATTTGGCTCTGGTAGAGTTTGCCTATAACAACAGTTATCAGCCAAGTATTGGCATGCCTCCATACGAGGCATTGTATGGGAGGAAATGCAGAACACCGTTGTGTTGGGACAAGGTTGGCGAGGCCAAGCTTGAGGGTATAGAGCTTGTTGAGATCACCAAGGCTATGGTGAAGATCATTCAGGATAGTCTTAACGCTGCCCAAGATTGACAGAAGATCTATGCCGATAAATGGCGCAGACCGTTAGAGTTTGAAGTTGGTGATGAGGTATTTCTCAGAATTTCTCCTTGGAAAGGCATCATTTGATTTGTATCGAGGGGTAAGCTTAACCCCCGATACATTGGTCCATTTGAGATCCTTGAAAGGATTGGATCCGTGGCTTATCGGCTCAAGTTGACACCTGAACTTGAGAAGATACACGACGTATTTCATGTATCCTTGCTCAAGAAGTATGTACGAGATCCGTCTCATATTCTTGAGAAACCACTGGTGGAGATCCACGAGGACTTACGATATGCAGTGGAACCGGTGAAGATTGTTGGTCAACAGGTAAAGAAATTGAGGAACAAGGAGATTCATATGGTAAAGGTTCTATGGAGGAGTGATCGAGTCGAGGAAGAAACATGGGAGACCGAGGTCTCAATGAGGGAGCAATACCCGTTTCTTTTTTACTAGACACGTGGATTTCGGGGGCGAAATCCCAAATAAGGGGGGGGGTGAACTTGTAACACCGTCCCCAATCATATTTACTTTTATGTAAATCATGTATTGAACCTTAAGAAATGGTTAATGAATTTACGAGGTTGTAAATTTTTGTTATTACTTTTGCGTGAATAATGAATTGCACGTGGGGCCCACATCGGGAGCGGGGACCACCCTATGTTTCCAAGACCACATATTATATTCATCTTGGTCTATATAATATGTATATGGTGTTGTGTATTTTAGTTAGGCCATGGAAAGGGCATAGGGTTGACCGGATGGTCAAACAAGGCCCAATTACCAGTATTAGTAATTTATCGGATAACAGTCCGAAATGGATTTCGGATACATTCAAATTAAAGTTGATGAATGTATGTTCATTCTAGGATCCATATGGGTTGAGAATGTGTAATATATTTTATTTGGCCAGGTAAAACAAAATATAATTAAAACAGTCCGAGAAATACAACTTTCGAGGCCGATTGTACAGTTCGGGACATAAAGGGACGACCTCCCACTTGAGTGGGGGCCACCCCACGTTTTTGTGTGCTTAATTATACAAGGAATGGGCTGGACGACTTAGAAGGAAAGGAGGTGAGGTGATGAGCATCAAAGGTACACCCAATGGACCCCTCATTCCTCACTCATTGCCCATTTGAGACAAAAAGGACTATGTGCAATCCCTCCCCCCTATAATTTAGACCATACACCCTCCAAGCAAGAAAAATAATCTCTGCAACTTCATTCCTCCATAGCCAAGTGAGCTCAAGAAGACAAAGTCCAAGGAGGAAGTTTTAAGAAAGGAAAAATGAGGAAAAAGTGTGGTGATTAAGGTAATGACCTTATACTAACTTTTCCTCTACTATTTAACTATCATATAGATTATACATCATATAAGAAACCCCTAGGATTGTTCTACATTTTTAAAAGTGTAGAAAGAGGGGTTGGAAGGTAGTTCTAAGTCCAAGAACGGACTTAGAAGCCAAAGTGACCGGTTCGCTGGAAAATAACCTTTTAGAGGTTATTTGTGTCAATATGGGTTTCATGATGATAAAACCTTGTTATGAACTTGTCTAAGGTGTTACTAGAGCTTTCACGGAGTTTAAAGAGTCGTTGGAGTTTTTGCCGGAATTCGTCAAAGTTCGCCGGAGCTTCGCCGGAGTCCAACCTGGAAGGGTAGAACTTCTTAAAGCTCATTCAAGGTGAGTGGATGGCTTAATTTCTTGTAACTCTTGGGTTAAGTATAAGATTACCTAGAGAAATGTTACAAGTATTCATAACTATGTTTAAAGGAACTTAAGCATGTGATTAACCAAAGTAATTTGGCTTATGTGAATGATACTACATGATTATGCATGTTAAAAGTACAAAATGTGTATAAAAACATATGTGATGTTTTGGATGGTTAATATGGGATATTATGGTTGTTTAAGGCCCAATACATGTTTTATAAAAGTTTCGGACCGATCGAAGATCATACGGGGGTCAACGGACCGCCGTCGTTGGGCAGACGGTGGACCGGCGCCGGCCATAGGGCCGAACCGGCGCCGGTTATGCCACTGTCTGGCCGGTCTGGGGAATTTAATACATACCCGGCGCCGAGTATAAGGTATGACCGGCGCCGGGTAAGCTGCTGCCACCGGGTTTCGATTTCGCCATAATGCGGTTCGGGCCCGGTTCGAGGGGGTATCCACCCTGGACATCCTATATAGGTATATTGTGCATGGAATTGCATGGAATATGATATTTAAACGGTAAGTTTGATACCTAATGATTAAACTCTAAGACTTGGTCTATTCTTGATAAACGATTATGATATAGACCCTATCTATGTATGAAAGCGGTAGGTCATATAAGTGAAAGTAAGATGGTGGAGAACCGTGGGACGACGGTATTGTCCTCAAAACTCAGTATATAAACGGTGAAGACCCATGGACGACGGTACTGTCCTCAAAACTCGGTTTATAAACGGTGGAGACTCAGGGACGACGATACTGTCCTCAAACCTCAAATGTATAAACGGTGGAGACCCAGGGACGGCGGTACTGTCCTCAAAACTCGGTATATTAACGGTGGAGACCCGGAGACGACTGTATTGTCCTCAAACCTCAAATGTATAAACGGTGGAGACCGTGGGATGACAGTACTGTCCTTAAACCTCATTATATAAATGGTGGAGACCCAAGGACGACGGTACTGTCCTCAAAACTCATATGTAAAAATGGTAGAGAATCCAAGGACGACGGTACTGTCCTCAAACTCGTATATATAAATTGATTTGGACCAGGAGGAGTCCTATACACTCATAGGATATGGGTGGGGTGGGATTTAAGTCAAGGATAATGACTACTATGATTTTTCCCAAATAAACAATGACCTATGGGTCGGGTATTTCCAAATGTATATATATATATACTGATATGTATTTTATAATTTGGGGAAAGGTATTATGCATGTATGTATCACCCTATGTTTGGGTCTTATACTTGAAACGTTAATTACTCTACATTTATCTTGCTACTCGCTCGGTACTTGTACTGACCCCTTCGAGAGGCCCCACCATTTTCAGGTTGAAGCTAGGGCTTGCTACCTGCACCTTCTTATGGGTGAACTCAAATCAAGGAAAACGTGGTTCGTGCTTCCTGATTTCCTTTCAAACTATCAAACACTTGCTCATGGATATTTGATTTACTATAAACTATTTTGGGTCTGTAGGAATCGTGAAGTTGTCTGTCATTTTAAAAATACATGTCTGTAATTCATATTTAGTTGTATGTCATTTGATTGTGAGTTGTATGAAAGTTGTGGTGTGTATTTTTTGAGATGTAATTAGTTATCTTCAAAGTTGTATTTGGAAGTAGATTGGTCAAAGTTGATGACTCTATGAAGACTTGTAGGAGTCCGTCTTATGTTAGGGATTTATGTGTCGGTTGCCCTACCTGCTTCTGTAAGTGATGTCCAACCATGGGAAGCTGAAGGAGTAGAGGGTGTGCCTCAATGGCATGCATGGTATTAAACTCAACAGTTTTTTGCTTTACATGTTTTGTTTGTGATAAGTGTTCTAAATGTCTGTTTGTGCTTTTTTTGTCTGTGTACAGATCCGAAGAATGTGACGTCATGGTCCTATCATTTGTAGAGCAGTGGTTACCGGGGAAGTGATTGCTTTCTTACTATGACTACGCCCAGTGGCGGAACTAGAAAACAGTTCAAGGGGGGCACAATAACATAAACGGGAAAACATACCGGAGGGTTGGACGGGGATGGGTGCACGGCGGTCGGTGAGCCGACTCCGGGAGCCTTGGTGGATTGCGACCTAGTGTGGTGGTGTGGCTGTGCTGCTTGGGTGCTTGCCTACTTGCGTCTTGCGGGGAGTTGTGGACAATTTGCCGACAAGTGACGTGGCATTTTAAGTCATCCCACTTTTATATTCCCTCCACCCCATTATATTTAACAAAATTTAACTTTTTAAGTCATTGATGTATTACTTTGACCTTTAATATATTTATACACCTAAATATTCATAATACGAAAAATGATATAGAAATGTTCTTTTCCAATTTATCTATCATGAAAGTATAAAATTATTAAATTTTACACAGATGTATTGGTTAAAATAACAATTCAAAGTTTGCCGATTTTGATTGAAAAAGTCAAATATGATTAAATAAAAAAGGAGGAAGATAGTACAATTTTTTAATCAAAATTCATGTTCATTAAACATGATTTCGTTTTAATGGGAACAAACTGGGAAATTCTATAGCATACGTATTTTTTATTATTTCAAATCCCATCAAGTGGGCCATTAATTATTGGTAGAAGTCAAAATGTATCCAAGACATCTATAAACGGTAGTACGACTCCCCATTGGCCCTAAGCAATTCTTTTTTCCGTAGCCTTCCACACGACGTCGTCACATTAAATAAAAAACTCAGCCCTACCCAATCGACGTTGTTCCTGTCCAGACATTTCCTCCAGCCAGAAATTATGGTATAGACCAGTGCGGCGGCCCCTCCAACGGCCAACCCCTTCTGCCGTTCCTATACCTTAATACCCTATCTCGTACGGTCGAAGCAGGGGCACCGCCCCCTGGCCCCCCTTGCAGATCCGCCCCTGACTACACCAACATGTCGAACAAAAGACTTGAGTTTGCTATTAGGTTATGGCGCTTGAAGAAGGCTGAAGCATAGAGTGTTGGGGAAATGTGTCGGTTTGAACTTGTGATTTTTTGAACATGTTTTTTTGCAAACGTTACATATTATAGTTGGGGAAATGCATCAAATAGTTTACAATGTTACATGTTCAATGTTGTACAATGTTGAACAATTGGGTTGGCTATTTTGAACATTTGTGAGTTTTTGCAAACATTACACGTACAATTATCCACTTATGTATGTTGATATTTTATCTGTCTATGTATCCGCTGTATTGTCTGTATGTGTAAAGTTATTGTCTCTCTGCGTAAGAATAATGTTTGTCTGATCATCTCTATTGTCTGTCTAGAAATATGTATTGTCTGTCTTTTTTATGAAACATATGCCAAAAATGGTAATTCACAACAAAGTAATGTCTGTGTGTGTATACTTATTGTATGAATGTGTATACTTAATGCCAACAATGGTAATTCACAACAAACTAATGTTTCAATCCAACTCCATGTCATTCACACATTGCGTTAATACGAAAAATTAATGTTCACACTTCAAAAATGATTGATTCAAAACTACATACAATGGTTAATCACAACAGATTAAGGTTTAAGTCCAACCACTTATCATTCACACTTGTCTAGCCATTGTTGTTCAACGGTTGTGATCAACCCATCATAGTTTATTTTGATTTATTTAAATCATCTCTTTACTAGGGAACTTCATACTGAAAGATGTCTTTCCGTTGGAGTGTAGAGAACATCTTCATTAAATGCTTGCACAATTGATGTGACCGGTTGGTTCCCACGAACTCGTCAACTTACTATTTTGGAGGTATTAAATAATATTATCCTGGATTCTCCGGTCAATCATGCGCTACAAATATCTCAACGAGTGAAGAGCATTAAATGAGCATTTAATTCTTTGAACAATAGTCTTTCTGTTGAGAGGCTCCTAATCGTTAGGGAATATCCCGTTAGTTTAACGACTTTGGTAGATCTTCTGAAGACAGGCAGTTCTGGGAGCTCTTCTTGTGGTGGTTGTCCCTTAATCGTTGAGCAGTTCAGTCCAGAAGGTGAGGCAGAACACCTTGGCAATTTTGGCCATCAAGTACTCTATTACTTACAAAATAAAAAGAATTTCTAATACAATTTTTCTACAGAGGTACTCTAATATCCTAATTAGATTAGCATCATCAAAATCTAAATACAGTTTATTCCTTACAGATAGCCTGCCACATAAGCCCTAGGAAGAGCCCGATCTCGCTAGAACTCTGCTCAGACTCGAGGTCTGTTATCCAGCCTGGCCTGATTGTGGGTTCCTTTCGCAGGTTGGATTCCTAATTAGCCCCAACGAATATTATTTATCATTAATTCCGATTAATGAGCTGATCCCGTCGATGAGCTTTGCTTTAATTTAATCTTGGACCATGACTGCGGTCCATGGTACCATCATCAGTGTTTCATGTTATAATTGAATGTCAATTGTGCCATTATGACTATGCTCCATCATTTTTTCTTTACAAAGTTCCAAGTTCATGAGAATTTATAATACTGAGATATGTTTGGGAGAAATAAAATTTATAACAAGGTTCGTACTATTAAAAAATTCAAAAACTTTCAAGGGAATCTAATAAAAATGAAGTATCAAGCAACAATGGACAATCTTTTCCTTTCGTAATGCACATAAAATAAGTAAATCTAGATCTCTAGTTATTAGTTTGTATATATTCTTTGACACAATTATTCTTTTTATTTTAGTAAGTTTGATCCTAAAAGGCACAAGACTTGCTTTGAAAATGTAAATATTTTTTGTGTTCACTTACAATATTATGTACTAAAGTATTTTAAATACGTAGTATCTACGTTTTAAAATAGTTTCAATAATTTGTGTTACAAAAAGCATCTGAAGAGCGTCTGCAAGATATAGCTTTAGTGAGCAGCTTAAGAATAAAAAATGCTGTCATGTGAAAGATTACATCACCACTTCTATAAATTTAGTAAAAGTGTGACATTAAAACATGTTTTTGAGGTAAAATCTACCATTCATGGACTTTAAAACATACACACATCACCTTTTTACACGGAGTTCATACGAAAATACACACAAATGAAATTATGTCATCAAACATATGATTTGCTTATTTACTCGATTGATAAACGATGCTCATATATATATATATATATATATATATATATATATATATATATATATATATATATATATATATATATATATATCGATTGATAGTTTTCCCTAGACGATACACGCAAATCATTACACTAATTTTCAACACACACAAACCATATCCATTAAATTTCATAATTTGATTTCACACAAATTTTAATGGACTGAATCATTTGGGATTAAAATCAAGATAAAATAAGGAATGTAAACCTCTTATTAAAAAAGAAGGTGAAAATAGTTGTGAGATAGAAAAAAAGAAAATGTAAATAAAAAAGAAAAAAAATGACATGAAGTGATAGGAACAAAATATGTGGGTTGATTTTGAGATGTTGGTTTAGCAAGCCAAGTACCCAACTAACTAAGTGGAGGGATGGTAGGTGCAGAAAATGATAGAGGTAGAGGCAGTGTGGAAGAATTGAAGTTCGGGTGGGTCAAATTATGATTTCATGAAAAATTATAGAGCCAAACTATTTATTGTTTATTAATTTACTACTAGTCAGGAGCGCGCACCTAAAATCTCCAAATCCCTAATTCCGTAGCAGGCTTCGTTCGCTCCCTCTTTCCCTTTCCCCCCAAATAATTTTGGCTAAATCTTTAATTTTTATTCCAACGCCCCTTAAACTCACTCGAAAATTTTTGTGAAAGCCAAAATCCTTCTCGTATGGCCTTTCACGTAGCTTGCCCAATTACCTGGTACAGTAACATCCTCGCTCATTTCATATTTTCCCCTCCCCTTATCTCCCTCTATAATGCTCTCCCTCTAAATCTCCATACACGCGTTTTGCTTACATTATTTCACGCTGTTGAGTGTGTTTGTCATGTGCGCAGCCGGAAGATCTGCTACTGCTCGCTCGGGTTTCCGAGGGGGTTGTGGAGCGACAAGCGGAAAGATGAGTTCTTGCAGGATGTGGCCCGGGTTGAGGAGTTTCTCAAGGACCCTTGGCTGCTTAGGGCTAGAGAGAGTGCCACAATCCAGGTCAAGGTCCCCAGGCTCCCCGTCGCTCCCCCCTCTCAGCACCATGTTGCAGGGGATGCTTCCGCCGCTGGTGGGGATGCGGAGGAGGCCGCTGCCGCCATGCTGTCGGCGCAGACCAAGCGGGCCTCCTTGCAGAAGAAAGCTGCGGCTGCATCCTCGATGGCTGAGGATTATGCAAGGCGTTTTGAGTCTGGCAATTTACTGGTGGGTTTCTCCATCTTTCTAAAAAGTTCCTTCTGGCGAAGTTAATTGATAAATGGTGTATTGGGTTTGATTGATTTGAAGTGGTCAGAAAGAGTGGAATTCTGTTTCCATTCAGATTTGCTATGCGGTGATCTTGATAGTTGGGTACATATTTTTTATGGTGATTTGACTTTCTCTCACCTTTGTCTATTTACTTACCTGGTTTCATCACTGGTGAATTTGATTTAATTACTTATGTTCGTATGTGGTCCTTGAGAAATAAAAACATCTCGTATTTCTATATGAAGTAATGAATAGGAATTTCAGATCTTTGTATGGAGCAAACTGGTTGTTAAAAAGAAAAGTCAAAGACTCAATGTGAGGTGAAGGGTACTGCTAGGGAACAGCTGAGGATGAACAAATCATTCCATATGTATCTCTTGTACACTGACATAGTCATACTTTCTCTGCAGGACTCTGCTAAAGATACTGCTTCAGGAGATTTGGTTCAATCAAATGCCAAAGTAATGTGTAGACTTTGCTTTCGCGGTGAATGGGAAAAGAAAACACTGTCATGCAAAACATGTGGCAAGAAGTATCATCAGAGCTGCTTGAAAGTTTGGGCTCAGCATAGAGGTTATTCTTTCTCTGAGTCTTGAGAACAAGACTAGTTGAACTGCGTGGATTTTTCAATTGTATATTGATGTTGCTTTATTCCTTAGATCTTTTTCACTGGAATACATGGACATGCCCTTCATGCCGGACTTGTGAGGTGAATATTTTCATGCTTTTATTTATGAATGACAATGTTTGCACTATGTGAATTGTTTAGCCCCCCCCCCCCCCCCCCCCCACTTTCGGATCTTCAAGGCACCCTCTTTAAACAATGCACCATTTTTTAACATTGAAGACTAAAATGAAAATAAGTGGAGAACAAAACCTGAACATGTCGCTGTAGTAAAGTGGTCAAAAGTGGACTAGTGTCTTCTCTTTATTCTAGAAAATTTGCTTTCTGGTAAATATTCTTCTTCTGTTCAGCTCTAGATGCTATACTGTATAACGGCTCCTTGTATCCTTATGCCACCTAAGTGTCAGTGGATGCCCCGTAATACACTTTCAGTCGTTTCAGAATCAGGCAAGTAAAGAGGTAGTGATTAATATATATAATGCAGACTTACTACCTTGCCAAGACCCATAGGTTCATTGCATACATTTCTTTGATTTAATTGGTGGTAACATATCATTGCAACTTTGCAAGGAGATCTACCTTCAAAATGTAGTATGTACTGAACCTGTAGAACTACTGAAAGGTTAAAATTAGAATGATTTGTAAAAAGATATCTATGAAAGACAATAGTGTTATCTGCCCATATTTATGTGTTCAGGTAGGAGGGAAAAAGGGAGAAAAATATCTTTGACATTCTTGCTAGAATACTAATTTCATACGCTTTGAGTTGATGTGGTCTCCTTTACCATATGCCTTTTCAGTTCTCATCATATTCTTGTTGTCTTATTACTCTATTAGGCATGTCGGCGAACTGGAGATCCAAATAAGTTCATGTTTTGCAAAAGATGTGATGCAGCGTATCATTGCTACTGCATGCACCCTCCACACAAGGTGGATTTCTAGTTGTCTATATTTGTTTTTCTTTTTGTACAATCTCTGAATAGAAAAATTGATATTTGTATTATTTATTTTCGGCACAGAATGTTAGCAGTGGACCTTATTTGTGCCCAAAGCACACAAAATGTCACAGCTGTAGCTCTTCTGTTCCTGGGAATGGCCTAAGTGTAAGGTATGTAGTTTAAAGCACCTTTTGGAGCTCTGTGAAAGATGATACAGTTTCTTTTTGGTGAATCAATTAGAGTGCTCTTGTCACCATGGGCGCACAGGTCCCTTTAGGATCACTTTACTCCTATTGTGTATAGAAACCACCTTTTGTCATTAGACTGTTTGTTGGGTTACTTTTGGTTTTAAGTAATTTGTGTTATGTTTTGAGCTGTGCCATGTAGTTGGACCAGTTCTTAATGAAGGCTAAAAGTTTTGAAGCATTAGAATGTCTATACCCCCTGCCCCCCGGTTAAATGAACAAACTCTTAATTCTTGCCTGACAGAAATGAAAGTTTTACTCACGTCTGCCTAAAATATAGTCTGAGAGTTGATAACACCCGTGAAATGCTGCAGATGGTTTCTGGGGTACACTTGCTGTGATGCTTGCGGAAGATTGTTCGTGAAGGGAAACTATTGCCCAGTATGTTTAAAGGTAGGATATTAGGTTGTATTGTGGGAATTGCTCTCTGTGAGTTTTTAATAAGAAGCTGCCCCATCTGTCTGTAGCTATGAAGCAAACCAGATTATTTTCTCATCTGATTTCAGGACATTACATTAATTGACATATTTGCCTTGCAGGTCTATAGAGATTCTGAATCAACACCTATGGTCTGTTGTGATATTTGCCAGCGCTGGGTGCACTGCCAATGTGATGGCATCAGGTCTTCATCTAAGGAATCTTTATCATGATTATTCTTATACTGAATTTCATTTTCTGTTTGTTTTTTGTCTTGTTTTTCTGTTTGTTTCATTAACGCGCTGTCTGTATTTAAAACCTCACTCTTTCATATAGCCAGAAAACTTATGGGTTGTCAAACGGATAGTGTAGGGTAAACTAGACTGATAAGACTGGGGACACTTACCCAACTCTGATTGAGAAATTGGGCCTGGGTATATAATAGAATACTATCCACCAAGGAGTCCCACTTGACCAGTATGGCTTTTTTGATTTGATCAAGACAAAATTACAAGTGCCAGGAATGATGAACCCACAAAACTTTCCCAAACATTATTCGTTAGTTTAAAAAAATTATGAATGGTAGCTTGTCTGTTACTTATGAAAAATGGCATTTTTTATTGACACAGGACTATCTTTTGTACAAAAAGTACTTCAAACATGACTCTTTTCCTTGGACGGGGGGATATATAGTTTACTACTCTGAATGATTTATGTTTTTATACTAGTAATTTCCCCCACACGGATTTTTAAGAAACACAATATCTATCTGAACTGCAATAAGTTCCCCCTCGGTCATTCGTGACTGGTGATCTTCCCTTACAGCAGATTTATAATTGGTATACGTTTTGTGAATACAAAAATGGCAGAGAATTTCATTTGTGAATGACAAAACTAGGTTTGTTCCTGAAGCTCATCAGGTTGCTAATGTTTGTACACATCATTAAAACTGCTTGTGGCCATATCAATGAGACATATAGGTGGAATTTTTATGTTTTTTTGTCCTATAAGTTGATCAAGTTCATAGCTTACGCTTATCCTGGATGTTTATGGTTTTGTTTTTTCACATTTCTTTTGCACAGCTTTTAGATTGTTTACTCATTTATCGTTTAGTTTTACTTGAAGTTCTTAATATTTTGATATGATGATGATAACCTTAAGACTTAGCAATTATCCCCTGAATTATAACATAGATCATCCTGCGCTGATGCATAATTTCAAGAGCATTGACCTTACTGACAATTCTCTTTGCAGTGATGAGAAATATCTGCAGTTTCAAGTAGATGGAAATCTCCAGTACGCATGTCCAACATGCCGTGGGGATTGTTACCAGGTCTGCTTGATTGTATTAAATATGTTTGTTTTTGAAAAAGAAAGTGTTCCACTTTCTATGCTGTGATGCTTCTCTCTAAATGTTTTCAGGTCAGGAATCTTGAGGAAGCTGTTCAGGAACTTTGGAGGAGGAAAGATGAAGCTGACAAGGAAGTGATTGCAAGTTTGAGGGCAGCTGCTGGCTTGCCGATTCAGGAAGAAATATTTTCTATAACACCTTTTTCCGATGATGACAGCCCTGTTGTATCCAAGAATGAATTTGGCCGTTCTTTGAAATTCTCTCTCAAAGGTCTATCTGAAAAGTCTCCCGCAAAGAGCAAAGAATATGGGAAAAAATCTTCAAATAAGAAGTATGGTAAGAATAAAGGGCATAAAATATCTTCAGCAGGTCAATTAGAAGCACATCTGGGCTTTGAAGGCCGTAGTAGTGATGCTCCATCTGTTGGATGTAGTACTGGTGATGTCAATGAGGAAGAGAAGAAGACTTACAGAGGCGGAGATCCCAATTCATGTCCTATTGCTGAAAGCCTGACCGAGGGGTTATGTCCTATTAATAAGGCAGGGGCTGTAAAACACGAACTTATTGATATGGTCACTACAAAGAATGGGAACAAGGCATCTCTTGAGGTAAAGGGAAACAAGCATCATAATGCGAGTGATGAAGATGTTGGTGCTCATAGGAGCATGTCTAAGACCTCCAAAGGACCAAAGCTTGTTATACATTTGGGTGCATGGAATAAAAATCTAACTGGCTCTCCTATGTCTGATGTTTCAAGTTGTCAAAGAGATCAATATTTGACTAATTCAAATGGTATGACTTTATGCTATGTTATTTTAGCTATTTAGTTATTTATTTATTTTAGAGCATGTGGGGCGGACTTGAAGTTTTTATGTTGAGTACTTGGGTGGCCATTATAGTTATGGTAATACGGAGTACCATTTAACTGTATTAATATGTGTGAGAATTGACATGTTATATCTGATAGGCCTGGAGGGCAATGTTGTAAATAAAGCTATGTAGTTGAATCACGCAGGGCCCTATCAGGAAAAAACCTAGGCACTTAGGCTGGGATTAATAGGGCCCATGTGGGATTTTCATAAGTATGCTTGAAAGTTAAATCCTCATAATCACAAGTGTAAAGTCAGCCCAATCTACCCCATCCCTTTTTATTACTCTTTTGCCAAATTCTTACTCACACAGCAAATCATCCGTCAGCATAAATGTCTTATGTCTTATTCCTGCATAATACTTTGTATATTGGAGTGTTGTACACTTGTATTATTGCAATACAGCAATACATTTTTTGGCTTGGGAATATGATGGAATAAAGCAAAATGGCTTACTAAATTGTCTGCGCTTCTTTGTTATGAAGTAACAGTCAGCCTATGCAATTTTCGATGCAATTTTCACTACGGGTCATTCGGAAACAGTCTCTCTGTGCTTTAGTACATGGGTAAGATTGCGTACATTCGACCCCCCCTTACCCCACCGTAGGTGGGATCCTTTGCGGCACTGGGGTAATGATGATGAATGAATGATTTACCACCCTTTATTACTATGTACGCTTTCTTTGTACTTCGCTTGCAATAAGGCCGGCTTCTTCATGTTCCGAAGTTGTGTGTCAATGTGCTTTTTCATTGCTCAGACTTCAATTAATAGTCTTCTTTAAATAGCCTTTAATCTCTAATCAGATTTTCACTTCGAAGGTGTGGTAGAGAAATGGGATGAATAAAAACTGACAATGTGGATTGAAATGAAATTTCATAAAATAAAACAAGTGCTTGGGTAATGTTGTTATCCTGCGTGTGTCCTGATCCTTATTTATTTCATGTGCACAATAGGTAGTGATGATATGAGTCAAAAGAAAATAAATGACTTTACAGAAAGGAGTGAAATTGCAGCTACAGGTGGAAAAGGTAATAAATAATCTATTAAATCTCATGATGATTTTGTTTTCCCCCCTGATCCGTTTTAAAGCTCACGATAGTTTCCTCTTATAATGAGCCTCAGGACATAGAGCAGATCATATTAGCCAAACACAAGGTCAAAGAGTTGGGGGGAAAGACGGTCCCTTCATAAAGATAAAAAAACCTAGAACTGAAATCGCAGACAGGACTACGACAATCAAAAGTGGACAAAAGTCTAAAGACGGGTCATCAGCTTTGACACTGAATGCATCTATGGGAAAAAGAGGCGATGAGGCTGGCATTACTGCTGCCAGAACTATGAACCAGCAGGTTCCCGCTAGTAGTCGGAGCAACAAAGCATCACTTATGAGACAAGCAGGAGCTGAAGCTGGCCTCCTTGATGATGTGCATGCCAGTGATAGAAATAAGACACCTGTTGGTTATTCGATGCAGAAGGACCCTAAACGACTGTTAAAACTCAAATTCAAGAACCCATACCCTGATGGTCAGAATGCTTGGACATCTACAGAGGAGGAAAAAGGCGTGATCAAGGGCCAAAGATCAAAACGGAAGAGACCGTCACCTTTTGGGGAGAAATCGTCAGCCACTGCTGATTCACGGCGGTATGAAGATAGTTCATTGGATGAGATGATGGATGCTAATTGGATATTGCAGAAGTTGGGAAAAGATGCTGTTGGAAAAAGAGTAGAAGTTCATTACCAATCTGATAATACATGGTAAATTTCTACCTTCACTGCTCTGCCTATGTTGCCATATTTGTTAATCAGAATTTACGAATTTAAGACCTCCCATGGATTTTGAGAAAATTTCATAAATAGGACTATAACATAAAACAATTTTTTCAAAAACGACCCATCGTTATTTGTTCTTTTTTGAGAATATGATTCATTAACTCCACAAAAATGAATTATGACCTCCTTCAATTCTTTTGTTAGAACTAGATGCGCAAAACAAGGATACTCATGTTTGTCCACATCACCCACACTTTTACTCCTTTTTATAGTAATTTCTTATGGATGAGTTTTATTTCACATTCCACTCTTGTTTATTTTGTCTCCTCTGCATGCCAGGCATAGAGGAAAAGTTACCGAATTCTTTGAAGGGACGTCAGTTGTAGCTGTTACTCTTGATGATGGAGATACCCAGAATGTAGAACTAGGAAAACAAGGAATTCGATTTGTCCCACAAAAACAAAAGCGGTAATTTTACATTGGATATTCCATGTACATTAGATGATTTGTGGATGTTGGGGTGGTTCATTCGCACGAGGTGATGATGAGATTCAAGACAACGCACCTATTTCAGTTTGTTGGCACGTCATTTCCTCTTGGTGCTCTTTGCTTTTGGAGCCACTTGAACCCTCCAATCCTTGCATAGCTTAACCAATAATCACAGCCAAATCAGACATTGCCATCGTCATTATCATGTCATAGATAAGAGAGCCAATTGCAACTATATCTTTTGAAGTCATTGATCATTTTTTTTACGTTTCTTTACATTTAGTTTTTCCTGTGTAGTAAGGATGAGAATGCATATTTTGGCCACTTTTTTCTTCGGGTGTTCAAACTCTAGCTTAGACTGTAAATTCATGTAGCAATGAGAGCCATCGCGATTCTCTGTTTATGTAATACCGCTATGTGCTTTGCAGGTATTATGTAGTTTCATTTCATAAGCCTTGGTGGACATTAATTTCAATGCTATAAAAATTTACTTCAAGTTTTGAAAATCCTGTGTATGGGGAGTATCCGTGTGGGTAACATACGAGAAAAACAATACACCGTACTAATTATTGTAATTAGAGAATTCGTAATTTGTTATGCACACATACTCAGTATATGCTTATGCTTATGTGTGTGAATATGTGGTGTATATATTTCTATTATATATTTATAAATCAATTTGTAATTCTTTAATACATGTGGATCAAATAATAATTATACAACTCTATCATTTTTTTATAAAACGTAAATATATGAAAACAAACTATACTCGACTTTTTCTGAATAATAGTCTAACTTTATATTTCGATCCAATAACTACAAATATAATGTATGTAGGGTATTTCGATTCTATCATGATTCTTGTATTTTTTTTTAAATGGATGATTCTTGTATTGCTGGCTCATTCTTTGGTATTTATACATTTAGACAACTTTTTATGATAATTAAACATATGACAAAAGTTAATCATATATGACTTTGTATGAACCATGATTTTTTTAGGGAGAGACACGGATAGGAGTAAAACATAAGAAGGGAACGTAAATAGGAACCAACGTTTTTTAATTCATATATAGGACCAATTTTATGTTAAGGGACAAAACTACACTGCTTCAATTAATTGCTTCTCTTCACCACCGTTCATCCCGGCTAAGGCTGGTAGAGAGATCGTCACCTGCTCGTCATATCCGGATACCTAAACACACACGAAGGCCAAAAACTCTATTCTCCAACAATCACGGCCATGGAGAATTACTCCTACCCTTCGATTTCGGATTCCAACGACTCCTCCTCAATTCCCGTGAAATCTAGTTCAATATCCTCCATGGGATGATCCTAATAAGCCCCTTCCTCCCAATAATTTCAAGGTGAAGTTCATGTGCAGCTATGGCGGTAAAATCTAAATTCAGCCCCAATTACCTTGACGGCAGCACCAAAATCCTCTCCGTCGAACATGTCGTTTGTAAAATCTAAATAATGATGTGTTAGCATTGATTGAAGTATCCTGCTCATCAACATCAATTACGAAGTATAAAGTTAGTCTTGATTTCAAAGTTAGCAGAGCATCTGTTTGATTTCTTTTCTCTTTTCATTATTCCATCCATTTAGAAGCAAGTCTCTTATTTATAAAAACTTGAATCGTTAAAATTCTGCAGTTCGTTTCATCGACGTTTTCAGAGGTTAAATATTCTAGCGGTGGGCAGGTAGCCGATGCTGCTCATCTGCTTAAGGATAATAAAATGATGCAGAGTAAATGTTTTAATATGGTTCGTAATTTACAATGTCAATGCGGAAAACAATGACAATATACTACAAAAATTGACATTGTGATAATGACAATGTCAATGAGGATGACAATGGCAACATACTACAAAAATTGACATTGTGATGATGACAATGTCTATGTCAATGACAATTTTGTGATAATGTTTTAGTCGGTGATAAAGTATATAAATAAGGTGAAAGTAAATATTATGTAAACGATACAAACAATGTGATGATATCAAAAATGTAACATAATGACAATTTCATTGTTGGTTGCATTGTCATTATCATATTACAATGTCATTTTTATAGCATTGACAGTTTCATTATTTGAGATTGTGATAATTTTATGACATTCTAATAGTTTCTAACATTGAATTTTTTTAAAATAATACATATCTTAATGGCATCATCGAAAACAATGTTACTTCTCGATAGTGTCATCACAATATTGTTTTTGCAGCATTGAAATTGACAGTCATTATCACAATGTCATTTTTTAAATCTTTGACATTGTCATTTTTGCATTGTCATTTTGTACGAGTGTTAATGTTGACATTGTAAACATGGCAATGTCAATAGCCATCATGTCAATGGTAATTTTATAAAAAAAAGTCACAATGTCGAAAAAATGTCTTAATGTCAATTAATCACGATGGCAATGTCAATGTCATAAAATGTCATAAAAATGTCATAAGAATGTCAATCATCATTATGAAAATGACATTGTTAAAACTAATGACATTTTTATTTTTAGCAGGTGCAACCTTTGCAAGACAGCCAATTCACATTCATCACTTTATACTTTATGTTTATTTTCCCTTGACTGTTAAAATATAATATAAATGATACAAAAATAATGTAAATGGCTAAAAGGCATTAAGCCAACCAACAGTCAGCTCAAGTCAATGCAATTCTCAAAGAAACATTAAGAAACGAAACATAAATTAATCAGCTGCAACCAAAAAAGACCAAACAATGACGGAAATATAACAAAAACACAATCACAACCAAAAAACAAAAAAGAAGACGGAAGAAAAGCAGAGCAAAATGAGCACCGACGGATGAGAAATACGAAGTAGGAAAGAAGGAGAGAAGGATGTGGAACGAAGAAGAAGAGATCTGGAACATCTTCATTGATGCCAAAACAGCTCAGTGGAAAAATAATATCAGATCTGGGTGCAACAACAACGAAGAAAAATAAGGGAGAGCAAAAGCAGGAGGACTCTTGACGCCGCTGCCTTGTCTCCATCTTGCCGTCGCCGCCGCTGTGTCGATATGTCATCGCCGTCTCTATTTCCCCGTCGGAAGAAGAAATAAGGAAGTTCAATGGTGCGATGGTTGGCCGCCGTTACTTTCGTAGCAAAAACAGCCGCGACCACCATCAAAAGAAGGGAGCAGAAGAAAGAGGAGCATACGATCGAGGCCGAGGAGAAGAAGAAAAAGAGGACTGCACGCGCGGCTGGAGCCTGCCGCTGCCACCGCACTCGCCGCCACCGTGCTCGCTGTGCCATCGTGTTCACCCCACCATGTTCTGCTACATTGTTTGGGAAGAGAATGTAGCTGGTCCGGTAAGAATTTGTCCATACGGAAGAGAGAGACTTGGCCCTGAGTGTGAACTTGTGGAGTCGGAGTAGCGCTGCAAAAATAAAGAACAGGGGCAATTTTGGAAACTTCTTCAAATTAGGTCCTATTTTGGAGTAAAAAAAGTCAAGGTCTTTTTTAATTACATAGGAGAAGCTAAGCTCCTATTTAGCACCATTTCTCTCTTTTTTTAATCTAATACACATATAATCTAATAGCTATAGTGAAGTCTTACCTATTATATATAAAGCTCAACTATACAATAAGAAAATTAAATTTATATAAGTTTCTACTTGACGTACACGATTCTGGATCCCCGGTCTACATATTCATATCAGTTCCAAGCAGGTCCAACAGGTAGCCAAAGCACACTAAGCTCGAGGCCGGGCCTCCACATAATCGAGGGCTATAACAATATGTAGAATAGACTAATGACTCTGACCTGGAAAGACTCCACCACGTAGTCGGTCTGATCTCCTTGCCCAACGAGGGTTGAGCCCTCAACTCGACCTTCTCCGGTTATCAGCGAACACATGTAATACTCCAATACGTGCTCGTTTCTGAATCAGAGTTTTGTCTCATAAATTAGCTTACATGTGTACGTGCATTTAATGCAGTTAGCATTTATGAGTATTATAAATAGTCTTCATTGGAAAAATGTAAGTATACATTACTTAATGAAATACTCTCTTCTTTCTAAGTTACTCCATATTAAGTATACCTTCTTTGTAAAAAAAAGGATGACACCCATCCCTGAGGACCTCCAACCCCGACTGGACGGTACGTTGGGAGGATGTAAATTGGACTATAATTCCAATCTACAGATAGAGAGTGATGCTCTGTTTCCGGCACTTGCAGAAGCCCTATGCTTTTTTAACAGAGTAACCACTAGTATACCGAATAGTATACCTTCTTTATAGATACCGCTAATGGTATTCTAACTTAGTTATTACTACTTCAACATGGTAAGTAAAAATACGATACACGTCTCTTATCATTTTTAGATCTATTGCAATTAAAATGTGACGGTTTAGACGGAAAACACCATTTTAACTATGTAGTGTGTAAGTATATATATACATTAATACTGTCACGCCCCGGACCTACCCGAACAGTCGGACACATCAACAACCCGCCGTACAGTACGAATAGTCAATCGCAGTCCAACTCATCCATACTATACAATGCGTCTTGAATACCATTCACACATAGTACACCCATAAACAAACATAATGTAAAATATCCATTTAAGCAGCGGAAACGTTTATACAAGTTGTTGAGGTTTAATCCCGTAGATCCGAAAGCCTAACACACGCTTTGGATATTAAGGATGTGGAAAATAGGTTGAAGGTAAAAGAAAATATAAAATTTGACTAATATTGTGCTCAAAAGCCCACTTGCATTGAGTAATCCGTTGATTACACAGAAACTTCCCGAACGGCAAGTCAGAATAGGAACTAATACAAGAACAAGAGTGAGAAAGCTATTCTAGGTCTTGAGTATCAAAATGCTTTTTTACCGTTCTTTTCATCTTCCAAACCCATAATTCCGATGCTAATCCGTCCGGTTTTCTCCGATCCGGATCATCCATACTAAGGATTTGAGATGTCCACTTTCAAACTATAAGTAGGATCCCCAGTTCGGGTCATTTCCTGCCTATAGCTAAAATGGAGACTCATCTTCAAATCATTAGCTTGGATTCCACCCTCTGATCCCAAGTCGTACGTTGTGGTTCATTGAAGCTAATTGACTGAGATGAGATTTAAAAACCCTAGTTCCGATCCCCCGCTCGGTTCATCCGTGTTACCGAATGCCGCTCGATTCGTCCATACTTACGGTCTTGACATCACCTCCAAGTCGTTTTGATCCCTTCATTTATTTGTTCAGAGCATAGGGTCAAAACTTTAGCTAAGAAGATGGCTCCCTCCAGGCCATAGCACTGATCTTCATTCGGTCATCCAGAATGGTTCTCAATTTTTGTGGTCGAGGTGAGGCTTTTCTGGAAGTTATGTCTCCCTCCATTTTTTGTAAGACGTGGCAACATCTGTTTTTTATTGATAAAACTTCCTCAGGTGCTCAATGTTTAAGGTTCCTACCGAACGGCCTTCTATGGTTTTGAGGCCGAACGTCCCTGAAGCGTATTTCTTCCAGACTTGATATGGGCCCTCCCAATTTTTGGCCAATTTTACGCACTCGAGCGGCTTTCTCTTTTCTCTTTTTCGTAGAACGATGTCTCCTACTTCGATCGAACATATTTTGACTTGCTTATCGAAGTATCTCCGGGTGGCTCTCTGGTATTCTTCGATCCTTCTTGCCGCAAGATCCCTCCTTTCCTCAATAAAATGCAGTTCTGCCCGCAGAGTGTCTTCATTGCGTTCGGGATCAAAATGTATCGTTCCATGTGTGGGCACTAGAACTTCCGTTGGGACTTTCATCTGAAAACCATATGCCAACGCGAATGGTGTTTCCCCACTAACTGTCCTTGGGGTCGTTCGGTAAGTCCATAGGATATAGTTTAGCTGATCGGGCCATGAGGAGGAGCAATGTTCAAGCTTCTTCTTTATCCCGTCCATGATCGTCCTGTTCATGTTTTCCACCTGGCCATTTTCCTGGGGATAGGCCACCGATGCCCTAGAGTGCTTGATCCCCCACTTGGTTAGATATTGTACGAAACACTTGCTCACGAACTGCCTGCCATTATCGGTGATGATTTGCTCTGGGAGGCCGAATCGGCAAATGATGTTCTGTCAAACAAACTTCTGACTCTGAAAGTCTGTGATGCTAGCCAGAGGCTCGGCCTCTACCCATTTGGTGAAATAATCAATCCCCACGATGATGTACTTCTTCCTCCCAGGTGCTGTAGGTAGGGGCCCTAGCAAGTCGATCCCCCACCTAGCGAATGGCAACGCTGTAGTCATTAGTGAATAAAAACTCGCTGGCCGACCGGGAACAAGAGCATATTGCTGGCATACTTTACATTTCATGGTGTGGGCGAAGCAATCCTGCTGAATGGTCGGCCAGTAGTACCCTTGCAGGATGATCTTCCTTGCCAGTGTCTTCAGCCCTTGATCGCTCGAACAAATTCCCTCGTGTATTTCCTCCATCACGGCTGCTGCAAGACCAGGCGGGAGGCATTTTAGGTACGCCCCCCCCCCCCCCCCCCCCCGAACGTCGTTTTTTATAGTTGCCCATACACCAGCTCGAACATCGCGACCCTCCTCTGGATGCATTTTGCATTGTATGTCGCGTTTTTGTCTTATGGAAGAACCCCATCCTTCAGGTAGTTGGTCATGTCAATGACCCAACTAGGAACGACATATGAGACAACCTCCACTTGAAGGATCATGGTTGCTGGCGTTGTCAGAGTTTCCCAGCGGGCAAACCGCTGGATATGTGTTGCAATCATCTGTGCCCGATCATCAAGAGCAGCATTCTCAAGCTTTGACAGAATATCTGCTTCGGCGTTCTCTATCCTGGAGACCTGGTCGAGCACCACCTGTTCGAATTTATTGATTTGCTCCTCGACCAACTCCTTATATGCCTTCATTCTTTTTTCCTTGGTCTCGGCGGCTCCGTTTACCTGGCTTACTACCGTCTGACTGTCCGATCAAACTTTCAGCCGATCGGCGCCTTGAGCCTTTGCATACCTCAACCCCGCAATAAGGGCTTCATACTCGACCTCATTGTTAGTTACTCTAAAATCAAAATGAATAGAGTAATATGTTTTGAACCCCTCAGGTGAAGTGATTACAGCTCCGCCACCACAACCCTTTGCACTTGATGCACCATCTACGTACATTTCCCACCAGCTGTCCAGATCATTTTTGTTAGACTCACTCTCCGATGGCCGAGCGGTGCATTCTGCTATAAAGTCTGCCAACGCCTGACCTTTGATGGTGGGCCTTGGTTTGAACTCCATATCATACTGCCCGATCATGAGAGCCCATTTTGTGATTCGCCCGCTGACCATAGGATTTCTCAGAATGGTGGCGAGCGGCTGGGTTGTAAGCACGGTCACCTAATGGGCTTGAAAATATGGTGCCAAGCGTTTGATGGCCGCTATCAAGGCAAGGATGGTTTTCTGCATTATGATGTATCTTGTCTCTGGCCCATTCAGGGCTCAACTTACAAAATAAATTGGCCGCTGAACGCCGGTGTCTTCTTTCAACAGCACCGAGCTTACGACAAGATCAGATACTGTCAGTGTCACGCCCCGGACCTACCAGACACGTCAACAATCCGCCGTACAGTACGATTAGTCAACCGCAGTTCAACACATTCATACTATACAAGGCGTCTGGAATATCATTCACACGTAGTACATCCATAAACAAACATAATGTAAATTATTCTTTAAAACAGCGGAAACAACATTACAAGTGTTCAAGCCACACTTGGCAAACATGGGCATACAAGCCCCCGAAATATATATTCAGAAAATAATATCCATGAGCATTATTCATATTGTTTACAAAACAAGAACGAAAGAAGCACGAACCAAGTCTTCTTCTTTGAATCTTCCCGAAACAGTGGCCGGTAGTAGCAACCTTCAAGATCTACCTGAAACTGTGAGGTGGCCTCCCCCGTGAAGGGGAGGTCAGTACATGGAAGCATTTGACAAGTACAATGATAACTATACTAAGTATAATCAAGTTTCAATCTCTGAGGTTCTCAATCTAGATTATTATTACATTATAGTTAATCCGTTCATTTAATGTCAATTCACCATTTTTTACTACGTTCTAGAGTCCAACTC
The DNA here is from genome assembly GCA_945859875.1 of Cuscuta europaea. Taxonomy (NCBI): domain Eukaryota; kingdom Viridiplantae; phylum Streptophyta; class Magnoliopsida; order Solanales; family Convolvulaceae; genus Cuscuta; species Cuscuta europaea. The sequence goes on along the minus strand of CAMAPE010000075.1, from coordinate 3,475,248 downwards.
ATAATCACCGTTATCTACTACGGCCTAGAGCCCAACTCATAACCACCGTTATCTACTACGGTCTAAAGCCTAGCTCATAATCACCGTTATCTACTACGGTCTAGAGCCCAGCTCATAATCATCGTTATCTACATCGGTCTAGAGCCCAACTCATAATCACCGTTATCTACATCGGTCTAGAGCCCTGCTCATAATCACCGTTATCTACATCGGTCTAGAGCCCAACTCATAATCACCGATTCTTTACAATTCAAATTCTTAGGATCTAATTCATCCATTTTTCAACTAACATTTCCAACTAATATTTCAATACTAGTTATTTAATCATTTCATTATAATTCTTCATTCATGTATGATTTGGCTTTAATATCAAAATATCACTTTTATACTTTCATGGCTTCTTCTCATGGTATAAAAGTATATTATCACAAATGAAATTCATGGTTTATAGAACCATCATACCATCATATTCATAACATCTAAACATACGCAATTTATTCATAAATTTGTATATTATGCATACTATACTTATACTCAATTGTAATTTCATTTAGGCATTATTAACCATTAATAATCCATGCAAATCACATTTGTCATCATTTAGGAAATCCCATGAAAATATCTCAAAGATTATAAGCAACATAGTCGGTCATCCTCTCCTTAAGTGAGTCCTTAGCGTGTTCTACGCTCCCCGATTAAACTGTGGCTAATTCCAGTGAACTTTGTCCAACTCTGGCAAACCTTAATTAATACAAATAACCTCTAAAAGGATATTTTCCGGCGAACCGGTCATTTTGGCTTCCAAGTTCGCTCGTGGACTTAGAACCACCTTCCAAACCATTATTCCACACTTTCATCATGTAGAATAATCCTAAAGGTTCTTCATGTGATATACAGTTCATATGGTAGAAGAAAAAGAGAAAAAAGTTATGATAAGGTCATTACCTTAATCCTTTCACAATTTTAGTGCTTTAGCTCCTTTTCTTGAGATTCTTTCTTGTGAGCTCTCTTCAACAATGGAGAAGGAGGGTGGGAAGTTTCTTTTCTCTTGTTGGGTGAAGGCTTGCCTAAAATGAGGGGAGAGAGATATGGGGGTTCTCTTTTGTCTCATTGAACAAATGAGTGTGGATGCGATCCACCTCATTTTTGTTTGATGCTTTCCCCTCAATTCACAATCCTTCCCCCATGTTTTCCCATCTTACCAGCCGGCCAACTCCTTAATATGAGTGGCCAAATTCGTGGGTTGGCCCCCACCCATGTGGGAGGTCAACCCTTTTTGTCCAGAAGTGTGCAATCGGTCCCGAAAATTGTATTTTTCGGACTGTTTTAAATATATTTTATTTTATCAGGTCAAATAAAATATATTATGCGTTCTCGATCGTTACGACCTTTAGAATGAATATAAATTCCCCAAATTTAATTTAGAAGACTCCGAAATCCAATTTCGGGCTTTTATCTGTTAAATACCAATACCGGTATTTGGGCCTCTTTTGACCAATCGGTCAACACCGGGCCTTTCCATGGCCCAAGTGAAGTATCCACCATCATGTGAATATTATCTAAATCAAGATGAATAAAATATATGGTCTCAGGAATATCGGGCGGTCCCCGCTCTCGGTGTGGACCCCACGTGCAATTTACTATTCACGCAAAAGAATTAATAACAATTCACAACCTTGTAAATTCGTTAACAATTCTATAGAGTTCAATACATTATTCACTTAAAGGTAAATATATTTGGGGATGGTGTTACAAGTTCACCCCCCCTTAATCGGGATTTCGTCCCCGAAATCCACGTGTCTAATCGAAAAGAAAAGGGTACTGCTCCCTCATTGAGGCCTCGGTCTCCCAGGTTTCTTCTTCGACTCGATCACTCCTCCAAAGGACCTTTACCATAGGAATCTCCTTGTTCCTCAGTTTCTTCACCTGTTGACCCACAATCTTCACCGGTTCCACTGCATATTGTAGGTCTTCACGTATCTCTACCGGTGGTTTCTCAAGGATATGAGACGGATGTCGCACGTATTTCTTGAGCATCGATACATGGAACAGTCGTGTATCTTCTCAAGTTCTGGCGTCAACTTGAGACGGTAAGCCACATCTCCTATCCTTTCAAGGATTTCAAATGGACCAATGTATCGGGGGTTGAGTTTTCCCCTCGATATAAATCGGATGATGCCCTTCCAAGGAGAAATCCTTAGGAAGACTTCATCACCGACTTCGAATTTCAACGGCCTCCGCCAGTCTTGGGCAGTCTTGAGTCTATCCTGAATTATCTTCACCTTAGCCTTGGTCTCGTCCCAACCTCGGTAAGTCGTTTCTTTAGTTCGAGGAACCCTTCCTCACACTTGTCGTCCCATATGAACTTGGCCCCTTTCTTTGTGAGCTTTGTTAACGGAGACGCCAACACAGAGAATTTCTCCACAAACTTACGATAGTATCCCGCTAAGCCAAGGAAACTACGTATCTTCTTCACATTTTTGGGTCTTTCCCAATTCATAACGGCTTCTATCTTGGTTTTATCCACCGCAATGCCCGAACCAAACACGACATGCCCGAGAAACCCAATCTCTTTGAGCCAAAACTCGCATTTAGAGAACTTGGCAAATAGTTGTTTCTCCCTTAGCCGTTCAAGTACAAGTCTCAAATGATCTTCATGCTCCTCTTCACTCTTGGAGTATATCAGAATATCATCAATGAACACTATCACAAATTGATCTAAGTATTCACTGAACACACGATTCATTATGTCCATGAATGCCGCCGGTGCGTTGGTTAGGCCGAACGACATCACCAAAAATTCGTAGTGACCATATTTAGTGCGAAATGCACTCTTAGGTATGTCACTCTCCTTTATCTTCAACTGATGATACCCCGACCTCAAATCAACCTTCGAGAATGTTGTTGCCCCTCGAAGTTGATCAAATAAGTTGTCAATTCTCGGTATAGGATACCTATTCTGGATTGTGACTTTGTTCAACTGTCGGTAGTCGATACACATTCTTAGTGTCCCATCCTTCTTCTTTACGAAGAGTACGGGTGCCCCCCACGGTGAATGACTGGGTCTAATGAACCCGTTGTCCAAAAGCTCTTGAAGTTGTACCTTCAACCCTTGAAGCTCGGCTGGTGCCAATCGATAAGGAGGAATCAAAATGGATTTGGTTCCTGGCTCAACTTCAATTACAAACTCTATCCCTCTATCGGGTGGAAGCCCCGGTAAGTCCTTTGGAAAGACGTCCGGATACTTTCACATGACACGTACATCATTGATGTCAAATTCTTTCTTTGTGTCGTCTACCACATACGCGAGGTATGCGTGGCATCCCTTCTTTATCATCTTCCGTGCCCTCATCACGGATATGATATAAGCTTGAGATTTTCCACGATCTCCCTCGAAGCGTAACAGGTTTCCTTCGTCATCTTCAAGCACCAGTACTTTGGTGTAACAATCTACTCGGGCTCGGTGCTTCTCGAGCCAATCCATCCCTAGGATTGCATCAAACTCCAACATACCTAGAGGTTCGAAATCACCAGTCAAAGGTTGACCCGTCACTTCCACCTCGCATGATGGATAGTAATGATTCCTCTCCATGTAATATCCCAATGGTGTGGAGACTAACAAGGTTCGTGTCATTGGCGTCAATGGCACATCAAGACCTTCGGCGAATGTCTCACTCACAAATGAGCGTTGTGCCCCGGTATCGATGAGGATCCTCGCACTCCTACCGTTGATCTTTAATGTTCCTACATTTATACTCCATGTAAGATACATCTTCTAATGTTTTTGGACCCTTTTTGGAGGTTATTACATTTACATTAATGTTTGGAATCAAACGGGGGTCCAATCGTAGAAGAACGGAGCGGAAAAATCGAGTTTCAGGCGATGGGGGTCCACGCACGGTCGTGTGTGGGGAACGCACGGTCGTGCGTGGGGAACGCATGGTCGTGCGTGCGTGAAAAACTCGGATTCAGCCACTGTCGGCTATGCACAGTCGTGCGGATCTGGCCACTGCCGGCTATGCACGATCGTGCGTCCACGCACGGCGTGCGTACCAGCACGCATAGTCGTGCGTCCTGCGCGAAAAACACCCCAGAGCTACTTCCCCCTACGCACAATCGTGTGTGGGGTTGGACGCACAATCGTGCGTCCCTATTTTCAGCCAGTTTTGGCCCGATTTCCCCCGGTCTGACCCCGGGATAGCCCGCACCCAATCCCTATGACTAATATAATCAATTTATGGACTAAACATGTAAAAAAATATATACCATTTTGCAAGAAATAATACCTGCAACAGAATCCGGGTTAGCTCGAGCATCCCCTTCCGTCATCGCATAAACTCTAGCTCGAGTTCTTCCTTGATTCACGGACGGTGCATTGCTCATGCTCGCTCCCCCTGGCCCGTACTAGCATGAGATGCTCCGGCCCGGTTCCTACTTGCCGTGGTAGCGCCGCTTGGTCCTGAACCCCGGTTCCCACCAAGTTGAGGGCAGTTTGGCTTAATGTGCCCCATACCCCCATATTGGTAGCACCGAGGAGGGTCAAGACACTTTCCCCCGTGGTTCCTGTTACAATTCCTGCACTTAATCACCTTTGGCGATAGCGAGCCCGAGTTTTGTCCACCCGTGCCTGAGATTCCTCTAGATGGCGGTGCTGGCGCTCTAAACGATCCTCCTTCCCCATGGTTCCCCTTCTTATTAAAACTTTGGGGGCCATGGTTCTCCCACTTCCTCTTCTTCGCCTCCTCGACATCTCTCTTCTTTCTCTCCTCCCATTGCTTCTCTCCCTTCAGCCCCTGGGCAACCACTTGGCTGAAAGTCATGTTGCGCAATTGAGTTGCCCTATCACATATTTCCAGGTCCAAGGCCTCCCAAAAGTGGTTCACCATTCGGTTTTCATCACAAGCATACTCCGGTATGTGGTCAGCAAGGTCCTTGAACTTGTGCTCAAGTTCTTTCACCGTCATGTTACCCCATTGGGTCAAAAGAGTATATTCCCTCACCTTGGCATTTACCTCAAAGTCAGAGTATTACTGGGCGAAGAATTCCTACCAAAAATTCTCCCAAGTAACAGTCCTGCCATACTTGCCCTTGGTTCCATCCCACCACTTGGATGCCAACCCTTCAAGTAACCTCACTGTGATTCTCAGTTTAAAATCGGGGGTGAGTTGCATGTCAAGGGCCGCCTCGTTCAGCCTCTTGATCCACTGCGCGGCAATCGAGATGTCTCCCGTTCCATCGAACGGTTTGCACCCCAGGTCCCTCGCCTCTTTGATGTATTTGGAGATCGTTATGGTTGGACCTCCATTATCTCGACTTCCATGTGCTTCCCCATGGGTCCTCGAATCACAATAGCTCCTTCCTCTTGGAGCTTCGCCCGAAGGTTGCCCCGCACGGCGCCTTCGGCGTTCCCTCCTTTCCTCGTGCTCCCGATGATATTGTTGGAGCAACGCTTCAATTCTAGCCAAGGAGCAATTTTCCTCCTCGTCACTCGTGTCATCGTCATCCCCTTCATAAGGGGTTTCAACCGGCTCAGTTTCCGGCCGGTAGGTTGAGTCCTCATAGGACCAATAGGTCTCACTTTCAGTGTCGACGTGGCCATCGCTCACGGTTTGTCGTTGGCCTCCACGGCCGCTTCCTCTTGATCCCCTAGAGGACCCCCGGCTACCGTGCTCGGACCCACCCGATGCACGGCCCGTCGGGTTCCTTCTAGTGATCCTTCCAACTCGTTCCATTTCTGAAAGAAATTAGAATGAGTCATTAGACTCGTATCGAATGTCAAATGACGGACATGTACTTAAAGACATCCTTTGGCTCAAATCACCGTCATACCAATTGTTAAGGGTACCATCTTAACAATTAGAGACTTTGCAACTCAAGTACCAAGAGTTCTATAAGTACAAAACTTTTATGCTCATGGTTTTCAATTTCGTTTTCAAAAAGGAATTTTGGGGCTTCAGTATGAAGTTTACGGACTAAGGCTCTCATACCATTTAAATTATCACGCCCCGGACCTACCAGACACATCAACAATCCGCCGTACAGTACGATTAGTCAACCACAGTTCAACACATTCATACTATACAAGGCGTCTCGAATATCATTCACATGTAGTACATCCATAAACAAACATAATGTAAATTATTCTTTAAAATAGCGGAAACAACAGTACAAGTGTTCAAGCCACATTTGGCAAACATGGCATACAAGCCCCCGAAATGTATATTCAGAAAATAATATCCATGAGCATTATTCATTTGTTTTCAAAACAAGAACGGAAGAAGCAGGAACCAAGTCTTCTTCTTTGAATCTTCCCGAAACAGCGGCCGGTAGTAGCAACCTTCAAGTTCTACCTGAAACTGTGAGGTGGCCTCCCCCGTGAAGGGGAGGTCAGTACTTGGAAGCATTTGACAAGTACAATGACAACTATACTAAGTATAATCAAGTTTCAATCTCTAAGGCCCTCAATCTAGAGTATTATTACATTATAGTTAATCCGTTCATTTAATGTCAATTCACCATTTTTTACTACGGTCTAGAGCCCAGCTCATAATCACCGTTATCTACTACGATCTAGAGCCGAGCTCATAATCACCGTTATCTAATACGGTTTAGAGACCAGTTCATAATCACCGTTATCTACTACGGTCTAGAGCCCAGCTCATAATCATCGTTATCTACATCGGTCTAGAGCCCAACTCATAATCACCGTTATCTACATCAGTCTAGAGCCCAGCTCATAATCACTGTTATCTACATCAGTCTAAAGCCCAGCTCATAATCACCGATTCTTTACAATTCAAATTCTTAGGATCTAATTCATCATTTTTCAACTAATATTTCAATAGTAGTTATTTAATCATTTCATTATAATTCTTCATTCATGTATGATTTGGCCTTAATATCAAAAAATCACTTTTATACTTTCATGGCTTCTTCTCATGGTATAAAAGTATATTATCACAAATGAAATTCATGGTTGATACAACCATCATACCATCATATTCATAACATCTAAACATACACAATTTATTCATAAATTTGTATATTATGCATACTATACTTATAATCAAAAGTAATTTCATTTAGGCATTATTAACCATTAATAATCCATGCAAATCACATTTGTATTCATTTAGGAAATCCCATGAAATTAACCCAAAGATTATAAGTACCATAGTCGGTGATCATCACCTTAAGTGAGTCCTTAGCGTGTTCTACGCTCCCCGATTGAACTTTGGCTAATTCCGGCGAACTTTGACCAACTCCGGCATATTTTGACCAATTCCGGCGAAACTCCGGCGAAGCTCTAAAAATACCCAATCAAGTTCCTAACAGGATTTTAACATCATAAAACCTTAATTAATACAAATAACCTCTAAAAGGTTATTTTACGGCGAATCGGTCGTTTTGGCTTCCAAGTTCGCTCTTGGACTTAGAACCACCTTCCAAACCATTATTCCACACTTTAATCATGTAGAATAATCCTAAAGGTTCTTCATATGATATACATTTCATATGGTAGAAGAAAAAGAGAAAAAAGTTATGATAAGGTCATTACCTTAATCCTTTCACACTTTTAGTGCTTTAGCTCCTTTTCTTGAGATTCTTTCTTGTGAGCTCTCTTCAACAATGAAGAAGGAGGGTGGGGAGTTTCTTTGCTCTTTCTGGGTGAAGGCTGGCCGAAAATGAGGGGAGAGAGAGATGGGGGTTCTCTTTTGTCTCATTGAACAAATGAGTGTGGGTGGGATCCACCTCATTTTTGTTTGATGCTTTTTCCCTCAATTCACAATCTTTCCCCCATGTTTTCCCATCTTACCAGCCGGACAACTCCTTAATTTGAGTGTCCAAATTCGTGGGTTGGCGGCCACCCATGTGGGAGGGCAACCCTTTTTATCCAGAAGTGTACAATCGGTCCCGAAAGTTGTCTTTTTCGGACTTTTTAAATATATTTTATTTTATCATGTAAAATAAAATATATTATGCGTTCTCGATCGTTACGACCTTTAGAATGAATATAAATTCCCCAACTTTAATTTAGATGTCTCCAAAATCCAATTTTGGGCTTTTATCTTTTAAATACCAATACTGGTATTTGGGCCTCTTTTGACCAATCGGTCAACTCTGGACATTTCCATGGCCCAAGTGAAGTATCCACCATCATGTGAATATTATCTAAATCAATATGAATAAATTATATGGTCTCGGGAATATTGGGCGGTCCCCGCTCTCGGTGTGGGCCCCACGTGCAATTTACTATTCACGCGAAAGAATTAATAACAATTCACAACCTTGTAAATTCGTTAACAATTCTATAGAGTTCAATACATTATTCACTTAAAGGTAAATATATTTGGGGACGGTGTTACAACCAGATACATATACAGATGTTCCCCTGGATCAACTTTAGTCAAGACCAGAGGCGAGGACAAGTGTTGGATAATTGATACCCAAATCCTATAACTAGTGAGAGTTTGAACAAGAGTGTAGAAGAAATGATGAAGAAGAAGATGAATAGTGTATAGAATGAATATTGATTGTATGAGTTGTGTAACCTCCTAAAAGAGTATATATAGGGAAAATCTGGGTTTGGGCCTCTAATATGGGCCTGACGGACCTGGTTACATAAATGGACTGATAGTACAAACAACTAATCTAGAACATCTGAATAATAATAATGTACAATAATATGAATGATATCCACTAAACGTGTGTGGGCCGCTGTCCAGGCCCAGTATTCGGCAGACCGGGGGGTTGGAGTCCATATATTCTATCAGGAGTCCCCCACTCCTTGAGTCGAGAGTACTCGAGGCGAAAGGGAGTAGTCCAAACTGTATCTGCAACGTTCTTCTGTCTTCGGTTTCTTCTTCTTTGGCCGGGGGACCGCCACCCTTGTCAATGATGGGGAGGTGCTTCGTTAAACACCTTTACTAGGAAAAAACCCAGTGGGAAAAAATCCTAATAAAGGGAAAAAGAGTACACCTAACGCCCCCAACATGAAACAAGGAAGGTAGGTCCCTTCCGGCATAATCACTTTTGTCTAGTTCAACCTGTCTTCATCTGACTTAGCTTTCGTTCCTGCTCATGTGTGATATTTGCTGCTCATCCGGAAAATCTGACCTCTCAGTCTCCCAGTCCCCCACTCCTTGAGTGGAGATGAGGAGAAAAATGAGTAAAGTCATCTTCGTACCTACACATTTAACAAGCATATAAAATTTTCTTTCTTGGGGTTTATGTTTCCGATCGGGAGTTCGTCACTTGAAAAAAGTGGAAATGCGAATTGTTGATGTAATGATAAAATACTTAGTAGAGTGGAGGTGTGAGCCATTCGTACGCAACGGTCGCCACTCTTGGAATGACTAAGACCGGTCTTCATGCCTGAGAGTCAGGGCTTTGTGCCTGAGGAGTCAGGGCTTTGTGCCTGAGAGTCGGGGCTTTAAATCCTAGTGATGGGTCTCAAGCCACACTCTACTAGGCATTTGATCATAATTGTGTGATAGTGTGACATTTAACCGAAAAAATGATTTAAATAAACATAAATAATATGAGAATTAATGTGTACTTATCTTTTGATGGGAAATATGTTGGGTTGATAAGTAGACTGTCTGGCCAGATCTAGCAATTGGGCCTTTATTCATTTTTGGGCAGCTCCCCTAGCATATTGAACCTAGTCTACGTAGGCAACAATGCTGCAAAGCTTCTGCCCTCCTAAAATCTACAAGTGTCGGTCATCTTAATTGAGTCTAGCAAGGGCATGTGTGCCATGGTCCACTGCTGCCCCACACCAGTTGGTACGCAGGTCTTTGATTAATCTGGCCTACACCCATTCCTGCATCTGGCGTTAGGTGTGGAAGAAGGAGGGCATCCACTCTGCCAAGTGTAAATCATTTATCATGGAGTATTATTATTATTAAATGGAGTAGTTATAAACCAATATACGCAGTAAAACTTTCCCATGCCAAGTAACTTATTTTTACTCAACGGGTGTGGTTTGACGGGAGCCGATTCTGGTCGGCGATAGAGTGCCGGAAATGGCAACGGTGGCCATAAGGACAATCATCACCGGCCATCACCATGCGGCATATCTCTGTCTTGTATCGTGGATGTCAGATCACTGGCCGTAGTTCTTTCACACCGTGAGCAAACTGGAAGTTCTCGCCATACGAACACTCCCCGGTTTCTTGCCACCTGTGTTGCATAGATCCGTTTTGATCATTCCTTGATTGTACACATCAAACTCTAGAGCCTCGTCTTCTTTTTTTTGCCCCGGGAACGTAAACTCTTTGGTGCGATTGGACAAGAGGCTTAATCGTATCATTTATTGTGGAAGAAGCTGGCTCGATGAGTGAAGGGGAGATGTCCGCGGCCGCAGCTGTTGTCGGTAGAGTGAGGGCAAAGAGTGATTCTCATTTTCGCCGGACAGAGAGGGACGACCCCCGACCACCACGCCTGACTGGTCGTCCTCTGCGGTCGTCGCCGAAACAGGGGAAGAAGGGAGAGATCCGGTTGACCGATCAGTTTTGATCTGGCTGGGAATGCCTCAGATATGCAAAAATCCAGATCTCTTTTTTATTTTTTGGATTCTCAGAAAGCTTTTTGACTGATTTCTTCATTTTGGATGATTTTTTTGGTTTTTTGGGGAGGTTTTCTCACTTGATTGTGTTCAAACCTCTCAACGAGAGCACCATTGTTGGATAATTGATACCCATATCCTATAACTAGTGAGAGTTTGAACAAAAGTGGAGAAGAAATGATGAAGAAGAAGATGAATAGTGTGTAGAATGAATATTGATTGTATGAGTTGTATAGCCTCCTAAAGGAGTATATATAGGGAAAATCCGGGTTTGGGCCTCTAATATGGACCTGACGGACCCGGTTACATAAATGGACTAATAGTACAAACAACTAATCTAGAACATCTGAATAATAATAATAATGTACAATAATATGAATGATATCCACTAAACGTGTGTGGGCCGCTGTCGAGGCCCAGTAGTCGGTAGACCGGGGGGGTCGGAGTCCATATATTCCATCAACAAGTATGATTTGAAATCTTCAAAGGCTGTTTGACATTCTGACGTCCACTCGAATGGGTTGGCTTTTTTCATGATTTGGAAAAACGGGATTGCTCGGTCGGCTAGTTTGGATAAAAATCTGTTTAGAGCAGCAACCGACCGGTTAACCTCTGAACCTCTTTCAGGTTCCTTGGGGCCTCCATGTCCATAATTGGCTTTACTTTTTGAGGGTTAGGTTCAATTCCCCGTTCACTCATCATGTACCCTAAGAATTTGCCTCCACGGACTGCAAAGGCACACTTCTTGGGGTTCAACCTCATGTTTACTTTCTTCATGATCTCAAATACCTTCCTCATATCCTGAACATGCTCCTATTTCTTCCTGCTTTTGATCAGGATGTCGTCCACATAGGCTTCAATGGTGACCCCAAGACCTCTTTGAACAACATCCCAATCATTCTTTGAAATGTTGACATGGCGTTTTTTAGCCTGAACGACATAACGATATAACAAAATACACTGTCCAAGGTAACGAACGGTGTTCTCTCTGCATCATCTGGGTGCATGAAGATCTGATGATACCCCCGAAAGGCATCCATGAAGCTCAGCAATCCGCACCCAGCAGTTTCATCCACCAGTAAATCAATTCTGGGTACTGGATAGGGATCCATTGGGCATGCCTTATTCAGGTCGGAATAGTCCACACACATCCTCCAGGTTGTCCCCTTCGGAGCAAGAACCACGTTGGATAACCATTCCACATGTATGAGTGGCTTAATATGCTTGATCTTCAGAAGTGTTGCCACCTCTGCCTTTGTGAACTCACGTTGTGCCACTGACTGGTACGTTTTCCTCTGCTGTACCGGTTTAACCTCCGGCCGAACGGCCAACTTGTGGCAAATAATTTCCGGGTCGATGCCCGGCATATCTTCTGGCCCTCGTGCAAACAGGATCGGGAATTCCTTTAGTGCGACAATCACTCCTTCTCTGATCTCTAGTTCCAGATCCATTCTGATCGCGACCCTTCGGTCGGAGGGCGAGTTGAGCTCAATTTGTTCCAACAATGTTGCCGGCTCGGGCGTGCCACTAGTTCCGAGGTCTGAGTCTCCACCTCAATGTTGTTAATGCGCATGCCCCCGGGTATTCATCTTTTTCATCACTTCCCGATAGCAGATCCGGGCCGTGGTTGGATCCGTTTGGGCTACCCCCACACCGGTATCGGTTGGGAATTTTATAGAGGAGTGCCAAACGGAAGCGATCACTTCCAAATCTTTCAAGCCCGGTCGGCCCAGTATGGCGTTGTGAGGGCAGTCGATGTTTACCACCATGAACGTCATATGGACAACATCTCGATGCGCTTCATCCCCAATTTTGACCAGAAGGGAGATGGTTCCTTCTACATCAATGCAGTTCCCCGTGAATCCCGCCAAGGGTGTTTTGAGGGGTTTCAACTGATCCTTCCTCAGATTCATGGTCTCGAACGTCCGTAAGTACAGGACGTTCACATTGCTCTGTGTGTCCACCATCACCCGGCGAATGAGAGCATCATCGATACACATACTCACCACCACTGCGTCTCTGTGAGGACTTGGTGATGTAGGCAGGTCGGCAGGTCCGAACGTGATGGGTTCAATCCGGCTCTTCTTCTGTGGGGGGTGGGGGGGAGACAGATGCCACCAACAGACTTTGCTCGAAACATTTCCGTTCAGCCTTCGTATCTCCTATCTCTGCTCCTCCATAAATCATTTTTACTTCCATCCTTGGCTTTTTTCCTGGGTTCCCCGATCCCTCCGCTTCATCCCTGGGAGGGATGCACGCATCATTTCTAGGCTCAACATCTCGCTGATCATCCCGTCTCCAACTGTTGGGTTTCTTGAACTGCTTCGGAGGGCCTACAACGTTGGGGTCTTTATTCACATACTTATCCAGGTGACCCCGTTGGATCAATTCTTCAATGGCAATCTATAATGCTCGACAGAAATGGGTGGGGTGACCCTTCCGTTTATGGTACTTACAAAAGGCATTTTCATCTGATTCCATAAAAGATTTGGTATCACTTGGAGGGGCAATGCTGTCCTTTTCGTGCTGGAAAATGGTCGCAATGGAAAGGACAATAGGGGTGAAGCGCCCTGGCTTCAGAGGGGGTGCGGCCGCTGGGATAGGACCCAGCCGATCGGCCAATTTTGTTGGTGCAGATGGTGTAACCACCTTATCCCTGATGATGATCTCTTCCTCAAGTGCTGCATGTTTTCGGGCCCTATCCAGTACTTCGGCATATGCCGTGCCCAGATTCTTTTTCAAGTCCTTGTATAGCTCTCCGGTCCAGAGGGCATCAGTAAACAGGGTGATTGCTGTATCCTCCATCATGCTTCCAACCTTTAGGGTTTCATCCCTCCATCTTTTCAGAAACTGATTGATGGTATCCCCTTGGTCCCTTCTTAACACTGGTCAGGTAACTGAAGTGCCGCTTTGGGGTGGCACTGGAAGCGAATTGTGCCAAGAATAAGGATGATAATTTGGCAAAACTGTCGATCGATTCGGGCTGCAGGGTCCCGAACCACTCCTGGGCGGGCCCCCTGAGCATGCTGAAGAATAGTCGGCAAATGGCTGCCTTTGTTGCTCCCAACAGCATGAGCCCTCCTTGGTAACTTCTCAAATGCACGTGAGGATCTCCCGCCCCGTCATATGTCTGACCGGTTGGTGGTTTGGCATCCCTCTGGATTTCAGCATTCATTATTTCCCGGGAAAAAGGGGAAGTGATCCCGGCCCGTACCGGGGTGGATTGTAGGGGTGCCCTGTTCATCTGATCTCTCATTTCAGTCACCTGCCTCCTCATTTCAGCCATTTCTTCCTCCTGGGCCGTTAGGGGAGGTGGTGGTGGAGTTCTTAGATCCACAAAATCCTAATTCCCTTCTGGTGGGGGTGTTCTCTGATTCCGATGTCTCTGTATGAATCTGGTGCCATCACGTTCTTCATACTGGAAACGATGCCCAAATGGCGTAGTTCCTCTAGCTTGGGACCCGGTCGGGGTGCGGTCACTGGGAGTGTGCTGCCTGTCCCTAGCCGTGTGAGTCCTTCAGTGATCTCTCTGATGGGCTCGTGAATGGGCCGAAGCCCTGGTTGTTTCTGTATTGGTGGTCTCCTCATCAAATGGTTGCATCCGTCGGAGTGGGGACGAGGTTGTGTACCCGATTTTCCCTGTGTAGCTGGACTGCCCCCCGTCTTGCTCATCCGCCATCTGCTGCATTACGTGGGCAAGATCTCGCATGGTGTGGGGGTTCCTCCTCAGTGCTTCGGGGATGAAGAAGTCCCCATCAAAGTGTTGGTAAGATCCCCGACTGGATTGTCCTTGGGAGGTCCAGCTCCCTGGAGTCCTGCTCTCCCTGCGTCGCTCCGAACTTCCATTGGTATGATGAGAGGTGATTGTGACCATCTTGATAGTAGGTTGATGTTTGGGTAAATGGTTGGTGTGAAAACTTTTTGTTCTGGTTCTCACAGACGGCCCCAATGTTGAGGTTTAATCCCGTAAATCCGAAAGCCCAACACACGCTTTGGATATTAAGGATGTGGAAAATAGGTTGAAGGTAAAAGAAAATATAAAAGCTGAGTAATATTGTGCTCAAAAGCCCACTTGCATTAAGTAATCCGTTGATTACACAAAAACTTCCCGAACGGCAAGTCGGAATAGGAACTAATACAAGAACAAGAGTGAGAAAGCTATTCTAGGCCTTGAGTATCAAAATGCTAACCCTTTACAATGAGATTAATGCCTCTATTTATACTAAAAAACGGTATGTGGGGTGATGACGTGGCTGAACCCGACTGGCTGCTGTTTTCTGCCGCTTGAATGCCCATGCTTCCACTTGCTGACGCCATACTCTAGTACATCATGTGAGCCGTTCCTCGTTCGAGATGCGAGTGAACTCTTGTGGACCCTCGATTCCCTTTCGGGTTAAATATCTTCTTGGGCCCGGTAAAGCTCTTCCTGGGCCTGTTCTCCCTAGTGGTCTTTGGGTCGGGTATTGGGCCTTCGGCCCAATATCCCAACACAAGTGTTCAAGCCACACTTGGCAAATCTTAGGCATACAAGCCCCCAAACATTTATTCCGAAAATAATATCCATGAGCATTAATGTAATTGTTTTTAAAACAGAAACGAAGGAAGCACGAACCACGTCTCCTCTCCTAGATCTTCCTGAAGCAACAAGCACTAGTAGCAACCTTCAAGTTCTACCTGAAACTTTGAGGTGGCCTCCCCCGTGAAGGGGAGATCAGTACCTTGAAGCATTTGAAAAGTACAATAACAACTACACTCTATATAATCAATGTTTCAATTTCTAAGACCCTCAATCTAGGGTGTTATTATATTATAGGCCATAACCCTCAGTTACCTTGTTTGAAAATATACTTATTTTATATAAAGTCAAGTAGTCGCCCCGTGGGCCCATATTCATTTAGAATTTACCATTTTCATTCCTTGTGACCACAAGCCACGACAACCCATTAGGGTTTCAGCAAGCCCGATTGCATAGCGAGGGCTCGGCCCAACTACATTTCTATACAACCCATAATTTCATTGCAAGGGCACGACCCAACTACATTTCCATGAAGATCACAAATACATGGCAAGGGCTCGGCCCACCTACGTTTCCATACAACCCATAATTTCATTACAAGGGCACGACCCAACTACATTTCCATGAATATCACAAATACATTGCAAGGGCTCGGCCCAACTACGTTTCCATGCTAACCACAATTACATGGCAAGGGCTCGGCCCAACTACATTTCCATGTAATCCTAGAGTCCAACTCTAATTTATTATCATAGTCCAATTCTGAAGCAAATCCTATACCTAGAATTCATTCACTTGGGTAGCCTTTAAACTTACCCCTAACATACCTTAGAGCTCGTACAGTTTGACCTTAAAGTATCTCTTAAGACTACTTAAGGCATCACTATTCACAATCCAATCTCTTAGGATTAATCCCATTATTATTCATATTAAATTCCCGACTAGTATTTCAATACTAGTTGGATAATACTTAGAACAACCAAGTTCTTAATTCATGGTCAAACATTTCATTTCAATTGGTTTTTTCCAATTCAAATATAATTTAATCACGATATCAAAAATATCACTTTTATCCATTCATGACTTATTTACATGAAGTAAAAGCATATTTTATCACAATATTTCATAGTTAATTCCATCATCATGCCATCATTTTCATAACACATAATCATACACAATTTCCTCTAAATTTGTATATCATGCTTCATCTATTCATAGGCAATGGTATTTTCATTTTGGCATTATTAATCATTAATAATCCATGAAAATCACATTTAAAATACCTTAGGTAATCTTATGAAATCAACTCACTAATTATAAGCAATATAGTCAGCCACCCTCACCTTATGATGTGCTCAACTAGCTGTCTTAGCAAAACCCCTCAATCCGTCCTCATTCTAGGCCGATCGGAAATGGAAAATCTGGACAGTGGGTGAAAGCTGGGCGGCTTTTGGGTTCTGCAGTTTCGAGAAGCTCTCTTTGAGTGGCGGTTTCCGGCGATTTCGACTCCTATCGATTCACCAACACTTCTAAGTTAAATACCACCACTTTATATTAATATTCTACATTTTAAATGTGTAGAACATCATGTTTAACCCACCATATGATTTCTTAAAAAATCATACACTATAAAACTAGTTAATGAATACTAGTTGCATTCTTACCTCAAGTTCTAGCCTTTTTGTGTTGGGATTCCTTTCTATCTTGCTTTCTCTTAGCTTGAGCTTGTGAGAGCTTTTCTCTTGAGCTCCTTATCTCCTTGGTTCGAATGAGTGTGTGGAGGTAGGAAGAAGATTCCTTCTCAATCAACACCCAATAATGTATAAGATAGGTAGCCTCCCACATGGGTATGGATTTTTGTCTCAAAGGAGACTTCCCACCCCCTACCACGTACCATGCCACCGATCTTGTTCCCCTCCTCACTTATTTGAGGATAAATGTGTTGTAGAATGACCCAAATATTACTGTTGGATAAATGGCCCAAATAGGAGCGGCCCATTAACCCCTGAGGATCACCGGACGAACGTCGCCAAAAGCCCAACAGTCTGGGGACAAATACCCTAAGAGTCATCAAAGCCAGTGACGATGTTCATCTCCTGCACCAAAATGGCAGTAAGTGGTGACGACGTACGGCCTCCTCTCATGGGGTAACAAAGCAGGCAACAACGCATCAGGAGACGTATGCCATTGGGCAGCTGGAGGTGCTTCTCCTTCTTCCGGGGACGTACGTCCACAACAAGCCAGCAAGGCCCCAATTGCAAGACGAACATCTTCAAGGACTGGAGGTGCTTTCCCCCCTGCTTCAGGGGACGTACGTCCACAACAGGCCAGCAAGTCCCAATTGCAGGACGAACGTCTTCAAGGACTTGGGATGCTTTCCCCCTACTTCAGGGGACACACGTCTCCATCAGGCCAGCAAGGCCAAATTTCAAGACGTACGTACGGAACCCTGGCCTTGGGCGTAGGCAGGACACATGAGACAAGATCGTGGGGACGCTCGTCCCCACCACTAGGCGAAAAATTCAAACACATAATGAATTTTAAGTTCAAGTACATCCGAGTGCGGTGTCACAACTTCATCCCCCCATTAACGGGAATTTCGTCCCCGAAATTTACAATGCTTATTCAAACAGAAATGCATATTGTTTTTTCATCAAAGCTTATGTTTCCCAAGTTTCTTCCTCAACTCGGTCACTCTTCCAAAAGGAGTTTAACCATTGGAACTTTCTTGCTCCTCAGCTTCTTTATTTGCCTATTAAGTATTTTTACCTGTTGTACAACGTAGTTCGAGTCTTCCCATATTTCCACGGGTGGTTCCTCTAACACACGAGACAGATCCGGCATATACTTCTTAAGCATAGACACGTGGAACACATTATGTATCTTCTCCAATGTGCAAGATCTCAACATACCCTCCAAAACTTGTATAACCCGTTCAGATTGTCCATTTGTATGTGGATGAAAAGCAGTGCTAAACTTCAGTTTTGTTCCCATAGACTCTTGGAACTTCGCCCAAAATCGTGATGTGAATCGTGGATCTCAATCGGATACAATGGTTATTGGAACCCCATGTAGCCTCACGATCTCATCCACATACAATATGGATAATATCTCCAGTGCATATGTGGTGTTGATAGGTAGAAAATGTGCACTCTTCGTAAGCCTATCAACCACGATCCATACGACATCATAGTTTTTAACCGTTCGTGGCAGCCCTACCCCAAAATCCATGGTCACGTGCTCCCATTTCCACTCAGGAATGGAAAGTGGTTGCAATAACCCAATTGGATGCTGATGTTATGCCTTAACTTGTTGACAAGTTAGGCATCGACTGATGTACTCGGCTATTTCCCTCTTCATACCAGACCACCAGTAACTTTCCTTCAAATCATGTTACATTTTCGTACCTCCCGGGTGCATGGCATATGCCGATGAATGAGCCTCCTCTAAGATGGACTTTCGGAGCTCATCATCCAATGGTACACACACTCGATCACGAAATAATAGGAGAACATCTTCTCTTTCCCTGAAATCCTCAACCGGCCCCGCTAGCATGCGTTCTCAGACCTTCATAAGTTCTTCGTCAGTTTCTTGACCCTTCTTGATCTCATGATGTAAGGTAGGTCTCACTCAAATCTTGCCAATAAGGCACTGTCACTAGATACCTCCAATTGGGCTCTCAATGCCCTCAAACTAGTCAATAATGCCACAGACGAACTCTTTCGGCTCAAGGCATCAGCTACCATGTTGGCTTTACCGGGGTGGTACTCAATAACTAGATGGTAGTCTTTTATCAACTCCATCAATCGTCTTTATCTCATGTTTAACTCTTTCTGAGTAAACACATACTTGAAGCTCGATCTTATGGTCAGTGTATATGTGACACGTCTCCCCGTATAGATAATGTCTCCAAATCTTCAGTGCAAATACCACTGCCCCCAACTCTAGATCATGAGTAGGATAGTTTACCTCATGCTTCTTCAACTGTCGTGAAGCATAGACAATCATCCTCCCATTCTTCATCAACACACATCCAAGCCCTTGGATGCTTGCATCAATGTAGACATCGTACACCATACCCTGTTTGGGTAATGCAAGTACCGGTGCCTCGGTCAATCTCTTCTTCAGTTCTAGGAATCCCTTCTCACATCGGTCATCTCATACAAACTTAGCCCCTTTTCGAGTGAGCTTTGTCAATGGTGATGCCAAAACTGAGAACTTCTCCATGCACTACAACAAAATTGACCTTTTGTAACTCTTCAAAAATGTTACAGTAGGCTAATAAAGTGTTGCAAAAGGCTAAAGCAACACTTTTATGTGTGTTACTTCAGGTCTCGTTGCATAAAGTCATGTGTAACACTTTTTTCATGTTATGCAACTTTGAATAAAAATGTTACATAAATATCTCAAATGCAACACTTTTTCACCAACGCCTTATGCAACACTTTTTAAAATAAAATGTAACACCTAAAAGATAACTTTATGCAACACTTATGATACTTACGTAACATAAATGTATTTTTCTTTTGCAACATATATTCAGATTACGTAACATTTACACATCTTCTTGATGCAACAATTTTTAAAAACGAGCAACACTTTTCAAGAATTATTAGCAAGTAGCAATGCCCCTAAGATTCTGTAATATATTACATAAAACTTTCATATATTATGAAACACCCATATAATAAAACTTTTTAATATAATAAAATTAAACGTACTAATGGGAATCTATAAAAAACATACACCTCATATTGAGACAGCTAGATATAATTGCAATTGTTGATACAACAACAGTATATTAATAGTACAATAACGCAATTGATTTCTTGATAAGTCATGCTACATTGCTAGCTAATAAGCCTAATATCGGATCTGCCAATGTTATCACTTTGTCCATACTAGCAGAGTTGCACATCTTAAGCAGGGCACCTTCACTCCCATGCCCAATCTTTTTCAAATTATGATACATATACCTTGTTCAATATATCATATGCAGCTAGACCATTAACTTTTCAATGCCATGGTTATCTTGGCAGTCGTGACATTGTCCTGCACATTTCATATACAACCATTAGTTGAGATTACTGTTTTCATTTTTTCCTTAAATAAATAAGTTAAAATATATGAATCCAAAATGAAGTTCACTTACGTATGAAGATGGATACAAATATGTACAAATTGATCTACCAGAGATATGATAGGCCCGCATCGGAATACTTCCTCAGGTCAAGAGCTTTAGTTAAGATACTTAAACACCAATGCAAAAAAAAACTAATAATAAGAAAAGACATAATGCAACAACACTATAATGTACGCTAAGCACAAAATATATTAACTCAGATGAACCAACTTAATTAGCTTTAAGTAAAAGATAAAACGCAAAATATAAGTTACCTTAGGTTACCAGAGGAGCTGAGATGTATGATTTTTATACCCAAAAGGATGAAGAGGTTCTCTTGTAAAACATATAAAAGAGCTGCAATAAGATAAATAATCAAAGCACAACCAAAGGGACATAATAATCAAAGCACAATAATCATGTTTATGAACTTATATGATAAGTGATGAAAAAATCAAATTACACTCTACTCTATTCTTCTAAGCGATTTCTTTACTTCCATTCCATATCTTACCTTCGAATTTTTCTTATCACCCTTCAATGCATTGATTAACCGGGTATTATTAAGTTTTTTCCTTTTAATTCTTTTCATTCTGATAAGTGTTGGGAATAAGGTCCCAGCATCTGAATACTTCCTCAAATTTTGCACTTACATTTCTTCATTTTCTGATTTCTTTATACATTAAACAATCAATTAAGAAGCCAAAAAAAATCAATTAAGAAGCATGATTAACTTATAATAAATAATACTCTGTAAATAAAAAAATAAGCTGACTCTAAGTTAATTGATAAACAAAACTTTCCTATATAGTGAACTCTTAGGGAGACAAGCAATTAGAGACTTTAATTTCACTAACCTGTAGCATTCCATTTAATTTAAGCTTTTTCTAGGACACTTTATGATCTCTTTTTAAGTTTACTGGTATTAGACAAATTCTAGGATCATGGGATCTTATGGCATGATGTACATCATTCATTATAAATCTCATTAAGACATTTTTACAAAGACGTAATAAACTAAAAACTTAACAAATACAATATTCAAAGATCCATATCAAAAGTTTTCCAGAATAATGAAATTGATCAAATCCTGTACAAGAATACATACAAACAGTTAATTAAAATCGCAGGCAAGAAGAAAGATTAAACCCCTAATTTATAGCAAAACCTCAAAATAATCTGATCCAATCACATCTCTAACCCGATTAGTGTCTTCTCCTACAAGTATATGTGAATCCCAATGCCAATACCTGCTGAATCACTTCACCCAGATCGACATCCCCTTCTTTCAATTGTTCCAGTTTTTCTATAGTCGTGCACATACTGCCACAACATCCATCTGTTACGCCTGGGAAGTGTTGTCCTCAGAACTGAATCGTCGCTAGCCATAGGATGCCGAAACTCCATCCGTCGATGCTGAAATCTGCCACCATCGTACCACCGCTGCCATAGTGACAGGGCTTTGTCGGCCGGCTCATGAAGGAAATGCCTCTGCGTGTCGCAATAATCCCAATCATTTAGGAGACCCCAATTTTCCGCACCCTCTCTCGATTGATAGTGCTAGGGCTAGGATACATGGCCATGTGTCTGGATCTAAGTCTCTGATCACAAGCACCCCATCGACGCTCCTCCAATGTTGTTCGCCCAATCGCAGAATCTCCACATTGGAGATTCGATAGCCTCGCCTGGAATCTGAACAACGACGCCCCTCAGTCCTCACCGCCCAATCGCAAGAAACTTTTTCTTTTTGATAAACACTTGAAAGTAAATTTTAAAACCTTTCAGCAAAGGCTCAAAGAACTAATTTTGAAAATTATAAAAACAACCCCATGTCTCACTCAAGTTTTGGAATATTATGAATATAGCCTCGTTTGGAAATTGCAACACTTAAATGGACATGTTACATAATACTCTGTATTAGTTATATGCAATACTTTTCTTAAAATCGTTGCATAAATCTATAATTCACTTGTTTATGCAATATTTATATACAAGTGTTACACAATTTTAATTTGAAATACAATATGTAACAAAAAAATTAATGTTACAAACAAAGTGTTACGAAAAGCTTATTTTATTGTAGTGATGAAATTTCTATAATACCCTGCCAATCCAAGGAAACTACGAATTTCCTTCACGTTTTTGGCCTCTCCCATTCGGTAATGGCCTCAATCTTCTTGTTGTCAACTGCAATTCCCGATCCCGAAACTACATGCCCGAGAAAGCCAATCTCCCTTAGCCAAAATTCACACTTGAAAAATTTAGCATAGAGTTGCTTCTCCCGTAGTATCTCAAGAACAAGCACCAAGTGCTCCTCATGCCCTTATTCACTCTTTGAGTAAATCAAGATGTCATCTATGAACAGAATCACAAACCGATCCAAGTATTTATGAAATACTCGATTCATCAGGTCCATGAATGCCGTCAGAGCGTTTGTCGGTCCAAACGACATGACTAGGAACTCAAAGTGACCATACCTTGTGCGGAAAGCACTCTTCGGTATGTCATCCTCCTTTATCTTCAATTGATGGTACCTCGACCTCAAATCAATCTTCGAAAACATTGTTGCTCCTCGGGGCTGATTAAACAAGTCATCAATCCTAGGTAAAGGATACCTATTCTTGATTGTGACCTTGTTCAGTTGACGATAGTCAATACACATTCAGAGCGTCCCATCTTTCTTTTTCACAAATAACACCGGTGCTCCCCACGAAGAGTAGCTCGGTCTTTTGAAACCGTTATCCAATAGCTCCTGCAATTGGGTTTTCAACTCATTAAGTTCTGCAGGTGTCATCCGGTATGGCGGTATAGAGATTGGTTTAGTGTCGGGTTCAACCTCGATCATGAACTAAATCTCTCTATCGGGTGGAAGTCCGGGTAAGTCTTTTGGGAAGACTTCCGGATACTTGCACACTACTCTCACATCATTGATGTCTATCTCTTCCTTGGTTTTGTCCACCACGTACGCTAGATATGTGTGGCATCCCTTTCTCATCATATTTCTTGCTCTCATGGTGGATATGATACAACTGTTTGATTTGCCTCTATCACCTTCAAAGCGTAAGGTCAACCCTTCTCCGCTTTCAAGTTCAAGAACCTTAGTGTAGCAATCGACCCTAGCATGATGCCTCTCAAGCCAATCCATTCCGAGGATTGCATAGAACTCAATCATACTCAGCGGTACAAAGTCACACGTCAAGGTTTGACCCTCCACTTCCACCTCACATGATGGACAGTGGCTATCTTTCTCGATATCATCCCCCAAAGGTGTGGGTACCAATAAGGTTTGAGTCATCGGTACTAATGGTTCATTGAATCTCTCAGCGAACGCCTCATTCACAAATGATCGTTGCACCCCAGTATCAATAAAGATTCATGCTTCTATCCCATTATTTTTTAGTGTTCCTACATTCATAAGCAATGTAAGACACACTTTCTACTTGACAGACTCGTTTCTAAGGTTGTAGAGTACGTCGGTCATGGTTTAGATGAAGACCGTACCAATATTCTACCTAAATTCCCCGGTTCCTACACTTTAGGACCGACTTAGGACTGAACCGGGTGAAAGCCGGCCGCTTTTCGTGAAAGTCAGCCCGTTTTCATGCCTTAGGCATAGGTTCAGCAGTCATCGCTACGTGAGCCGGCCGGAATTTGTGAAAGCCGACCGGTCTTCATTGCCGTAGTTTAATTCGTAAATTAAATTTCAAAACCCGGCCGGGTTTTGCAAAAGCCGGCCGGTTCTCGGCTGCGCAAGATTAACCCAACATGACGAACGCTGGCCGGTTTCCACGAAAGCCGACAGGTTTTCGTCGCCGTACTTTAAATTGAAATTTAATTTCCAAAGCTGTTCATCGCCGAACCAAAATTTAAATTTTAAATTCTCAAAGGTCGTTCGTCCCCAATACACAAACGTCGTTCGGTTTGCAAAATCCGTTTGTCCCCAATACACAACGCCAGGCTTTGCAACAGCCGCTCGTCACCAAAATCAAATGGAATTTTCCAAAAGACGTTCGTCTCCGAACTAAAATGGAATTTTCCAAGAACCGTTCGTCGTTGAACTCATGGAATTTTCCAACTTTAATCATTTTCGAAAGCCGACCGGTCTTCGGTTGAAGCCGGCCGATATCCAGCGACGTAGTATTTCCGAATTAATCCAGACGAAAGTCGGGCGACTTTCGTCAGAGCCGGCCGGTTTTCGCCTTTGGCCGTTGTTACGAGGGATTCATTACCGTGTGCCGACCGGGTTTCACTCACACACCGGCCGATGTTCAGCGCCATAGTTTTATTAATTAGTTCACATGCATAAGCTGAGTGGCTTTTGCTAGGTCCGGGCGGCTTTTGCCCAGAACGAGGATTTCCCCTCCCTTTTTCCATCCAAAACCGGCTTAATTCATCTGGGCTATGAATTTGCAAGTTTCA
Organism: Cuscuta europaea; assembly: GCA_945859875.1. NCBI lineage: Eukaryota > Viridiplantae > Streptophyta > Magnoliopsida > Solanales > Convolvulaceae > Cuscuta > Cuscuta europaea. Next base: position 3,450,621 of record CAMAPE010000075.1, on the reverse strand, counting down.
AACACTCGCATTGCTTACAATTGAGTAAAAATCACGAGCTTAAGGAATTACCCGCAACCGAGTCTGAGTTGGCACGCACCTCCACTTCCGTCATTGCATAGACCCTAGTTTGGGTCTTGCCTTGGTTCACGGATGGCGCATTGCTCGTACTTGGCCCGCCGTGCCCCGTGTTCGCATGAGGTGCTCTCGTCCGATTCTTACTTGCCGTAGTCCCGCTACTAGGTCCTGCACCCATGGCTCGCCCAAGTTGTGGGCAATTTGTTCTCAAGTGTCCCGCCTCCCCGCATTGTTAGGATCTTGGGGGATCACGACACTTGCCCGCATGGTTCCTCTTGTAGTTATTACACATTATAATGCCCGAGCCTTGCGATCTTGAGATTTTCCCACCTGGGCCTTGGTTTCCCCTCGATGGTGGTGCGGGTATTCTAAAAGACCCACCTCCCCCGTGGTTCCCTTTTTTGCTAGAACCTTGAGGGTCATGGTTCTCCCATTTTCTCTTCTTTGCCTCCTCAGCGTTTTTCAACTTCCTTTCCTCCCACTATTTTCTCCCTTCAAGCCTTGCTCCACTCCTTGACTAAACGTCATGTTAGGCAACTGTGTTGCCCTCTCACGCACGTCTAAGTCTAAAACATCGCATAAGTGGTTAACCATCTGGTTCTCTTTGCAAGCATACTCCGGTATGAACTCGGCAAGCTCCCTGAATTTGTGCTCAAGTTGCCTCACAGTATACTTGCTTCCTTGGGTCAAGTTGGTGTACTCCCTCCTTTTCGCGTTCACGTCGTAGTCGGAGTAGTATTGGTTGAAGAATTCCTGCCGGTAATTCTCCCAAGTAACGGTCTCACCGTACTTCCCCTTGACCCCATCCCACCATGTGGACGCCATTCCTTCTAGCAACCTCGTTTCTACTCTCATCTTCATGTTCGGCGGCAGCTGCATATCAAGAGCCGCTTCATTGAATCTTTTGATCCACTCGGCCGCAATAGAGATGTCCCTCGTTCCATCGAACGGTTTGCACCCCAAACCTCTCGCCTCCTTGAGGTACTTCGAGATTCTTATTATCGGAACCTCGACACCTCCTCCTCCTCCTAGGGTCTCTACATGTCCCCTAAGAATCACATGGCTTCCTCTTCTTGAAGCCTTTCCCAAAGCACGCCTTGCCCGGTGCCTTTGGCGGTCTTGTTGATACTGTCGGAGTAGTTCCTCCATTCTTTCCAGAGCGTCATTATCATCGCTCTCTTCACTCACATCATTATCTTCCCCATCATATGGGGTTTCCACCGGCTCAGTTCCCGGTTGGTAAGTTGAATCCTCCTTAGACTCGTATTGCTCGTCAATCGTCTCCACATGACCATCATTCACGGTCAGTGAGTGGCCCGCACGGCCCCATCCCCGAGACACCCTCAATGCCCCTCAACTGCCATGTTGCGACCTTCTCGGTGCCTGGCCAGTCGGGTTCCGTCGAGTAACTTTACCGGTACGTTCCATTTCTGAAAGAAATTGAGAATGAGTCATTAGACTCGTATTAAATGTCAATTGACGGATAGGCACTTAAAGACATCCTTTGTCTCAAATCACCGTCATACCAATTGTTAAGGGTATCATCTTAACAATTAGAGACTTTGCACTCAAGTACATAAAGTTCCATAAGTACAAAACTCCTTATGCTCATGGTTTTCAAATTCATTTTCAAAAAGAATTTTGAAGCTTCATTATGATGTTTACGAACTAAGGCTCTGATACCAATTAAATTGTCACGCCCCGGACCTACCCGTACACGTCAACATCCCGTCGTACAATATGAATAGTCAACCGCTGTCAAACGCATCCATACTATACAAGGCATCTTGAATACCATTCACACATAGTACATCCATAAACAAACATAATGTAAAATATTCATTTAAGCAGCGGAAACATTTATACAAGTGTTCAAACCACACTTGGCAAATCTTAGGCATACAAGCCCCAAAACAATTATCCAGAAAATAATATCCATGAGCATTAATGTAATTGTTTTTAAAACAGAACGGAGGAAGCACGGACCACGTCTCCTCTCCTACATCTTCCCGAAGCAATGGGCACTGGTAGCAACCTTCAAGTTCTACTTGAAACTGTGAGGTGGCCTCCCCCGTGAAGGGAGGTTAGTACTTTGAAGCATTTGAAAAGTACAATGACAACTACACTATATATAATCAATGTTTCAATTTCTAAGAACTTCAATCTAGGGTGATATTATATTATAGACCATAACCCTCGGTTACCCTGTTTGAAAATATATTTACTTTATATAAAGTCAAGTAGCTTAGTCGGCCCGTGGGCCCATATTCATTTAGAATTTACCATTTTCATTCCCCGTGATCATTAGCCATAACAACCCCTTAGGGTTTTATGAAGCCCCAATTGCATAGCGAGGGCTCGACCCAACTACATTTCTATACAACCCATAATTTCATGGCAAGGGCACGACCCAACTACGTTTCCATGAAGATCACAAATACATGGCAAGAGCTCGGCCCAACTACGTTTCCATGCTAACCACAATTACATGGCAAAGGCTCAACCCAACTACATTTCAATGTAATCCTAGACTCCGACTCTAATTTATTATCATAGTCCAATTCTCAAGCAAATCATATGCCTAGAATCCATTCACTTGGGTACCTTTAAGCCTACCCCTAACATACCTTAGAGCTCGTACAGTTTGACCTTAAAGTATCTCTTAAGACTACTTAAGGCATCACTGTAACACCCCGGCCCCGTAGGCCCCGAGGTAGTTACTTTTGATCTCTAGTACTGTCCTCACAAACCGCCACGAGCCTTTAACACACACTTTGTCCTCACTCGTGCTTGCCCTGAGAAACATCTCAGGGGTCACCCATCCCAAGACTACTACTCCCGTGCAAGCACGCTTAACTTTGGAGTTCTTGGTGATCAGCTCCCTTAAAAAGAGATGCATATTGTTGGTATGAGTAGTACTATTAATACATTTAAATTAAATCTCAAGTATTACAAGCACCCCCACTTGGGAATGCAACGTCCTCGTTGCGCCCATAAACTAATCTCAATCATATCCCAGAGTCTTTTCCCCTGCTAAGTGCCCGCCCGATATCCAACGGATCAACACACTGTCGCAGGGTTGCTCTGATACCATTTGTAACACCCCAGCCCCGTAGGCCCCGAGGTAGTTACTTCTGACCTGTAGTACTGTCCTCACAAACCGCCACTAGCCTTTTCCGCGCACTTTATCCTCACTCGTGCGCGTCCAAAGAAACTTCCCAAGGGGTCACCCATCCCAAGACTACTCCCGTGCAAGCACGCTTAACTTTGGAGTTCTTGGCTAATGAGCTCCCTTAAAAGGAGATGCACCTTATTGGTATGAGTAGTACTATTAATCCATTTAAATTAAATCTCAAGTATTACAATCACTATTCACAATCCAATCTCTTAAGATTAATCCCATTATTATTCGTATTAAATTCCCGACTAGTATTTCAATACTAGTCGGATAATTCTTAGAACAACCAAGTTCTTAATTCATGGTCAAACATTTCAATTCAATTGGTTTTTTCCAATTCAAATATAATTTAATCACAATATCAAAAATATCACTTTTATCAATTCATGACTTATTTACATGAGGTAAAAACATATTTTATCACAATATTTCATAGTTAATTCCATCATCATGCCATCATTTTCATAACACATAATCATACTAATTTTCCTCTAAATTTGTATATCATGCTTCATCTATTCATAGGCAATAATATTTTCATTTTAGCATTATTAATCATTAATAATCCATGAAAATCACATTTAAAATACCTTAGGTAATGTTATGAAATCAACTCACTAATTATAAGCAATATAGTCAGCCATCCTCACCTTATGATGTGCTCAACTAGCTGTCTTAGCGTAACCCCTCGATCCGTCCTCGTTCTAGGCCGACCGGAAATGGAGATTCTGGACAGTGGGTGAAAGCCGGGCTGCTTTCGTGAAAGCTGGGCGGCTTTTGGGTTATGCAGTTTCAAGCAGCTCTCTTTGAGTGGCGGTTTCCGGCGATTTTGACTCCTATTGATTCACGAACTCTTCTAAGTTAAATACCACCACTTTATATCAATATTCTACACTTTTAAACGTTTAGAATATCATGTTTAACCCACCATATGATTTCTTAAAAAATCATACACTATAAAACTAGTTAATGAATACTAGTTGGATTCTTACCTCAAATTCTAGCCTTTTTGTGTTGGGTTTCCTTTCCCTCTTGCTTTCTCCTAGCTTGAGCTTGTGAGAGCTTTTCTCTTGAGCTCCTTATCTCCTTGGTTCGAATGAGTGTGTGGAGGTAGGAAGAAGATTCCTTCTCAATCAACACCTAATAATTTATAGGATAGGTGGCCTCCCACATGGGTATGAGTTTTTGTCTCAAAGGAGACTTCCCACCCCCTACCACGTACCATGCCATCGATCTTGTCCCCCTCCTCACTCATTTGAGGCTAAATGGGTTGTAGAATGCCCCAAGTATTACTGTTGGGTAAATGGCCCAAATAGGAACGACCCATTAACCCCTGAGGATCACCGGACGAACGTCCCCAAAAGCCCAACAGTTTGGGGACAAATACCCTCAGAGTGGTCAAAGTGAGTGACGACGTTCGTCTCCTGCACCAAAATGACAGTAAGTGGTGACGACTTACGACCTCCTCTCACAGAGTAACAAAGCAGACAACAACACATCAGGAGACGTACGTCATTGGGCAGCTGGAGGTGCTTCCCCCTTCTTCCGAGGATGTACGTCCACAACAGGCCAGCAAGACCCCAATTGCAAGACGATCGTATTCAAGGACTTGAGATGCTTTCCCCCTACTTCAGGGGACATACGTCTCCAATAGGCCAGCAAGGCCAAATTTCAAGACGTACGTACGGAACCTGGCCTTGGGCGCAAGCAGGACACATGAGACAAGATCGTGGGGACGCTCGTCCCCACCACTAGGCGGAAAATTCAAACATATACTGAATTTTAAGTTCAAGTACATCCGAGTGCGGTGTCACAAATACATACTCGTATATTATTGAAGTTGATATTTTAAAAGTTTTAACTGATTAGATTTTCATGCAATTTATGAAAGTATATTTGTAAGGCCAATAAGAAAACAACACATATAACATGGAACTACAAATAAATGGAAATAGAGTATTTCGAGCAATTCTCCGTAGTTATGCAACACAAATACGGCTGCAATTGCTGTCGGTGGAGTGAAGTCTTGCTATTTTTTCATTTTTTGCGCTTAGACTCAGCTCAGTTGGCAGCTCTAATGTCGCTTTCACTTCTTCCATGCCTCTTTCCCAGCTTATATTATTGTAAAACTTGTTGTTTAGTGCTCCACAAAATAATGGATTAATGCCTTATTGGCAAGCTGTATTTGATAGCGATTCCCCGATATCTTTCTCCAGCTACGTACAGCTTGTAGGTTTATAAATACGTGCACTAAAACCATTTTTGGAATTTGTCGGTTCCCTCACTTTGGTGTCGTGCTGGATCTGGTTTCTCTTTCACATTGCGTTCGATCTTCTATCTCGTCCCCTTTGTGAGTTTCTTTTCAGAAATTGAATGTTTTCGTGGATGATCCGGTGGATGAAATGATAATTTAATTGCTAATAGATTTTTGAAGGGATTGGGGTCACGCTCAGATCTTGAGGTACTTGCTACCATGTCCTTCTGTGCATGAATTGTTGATTATTTCCTGTTGATTTTTGTTATAACATACTCCGTAATATTCTACTCTGAAGTACTAACAGTAGGATTTTGACTAAATGTTTAGGTGAGCTCTAATTCGGAGATCAGTGTAAAGTTTGTCTACTGTGGTTGATTCAAATTTCTGGAGGAAAACGTGTCATTTTAAGTTACCACTTAGCTGGTAGTTGAGATCTGCAGATCAGTTTAATTCTAGCCAAGTTGCGTGTGCAGTGACAGATTGGAAGGAAGGGAAGAGTCCGCTTCTTCGTCAAGAGCTTTTGAAGGTGTGTGGCATTGGATGGTGCATTTAGTAAGGCTGAACCACTTCACAGTTCTATAGTGCATATCAAAGCAAGCTGGAAATGGATTCTGAAGGAGAAATCAAGGTTTGTATTTGATGAGTTTAATGTGTTTCATGAGATCGATCCATTGCCACAATTAAGTCATTTACTCTCATTACTTGTATGTTGGACGATTATATCCAGCTGCTTTCCACTGCTCAGTATTTTACCTTGCAATCTATAGTCTATACTAAAGAGCAATGCGCCAATAATTGGTTTACAAACTAAACTTCAAGCTTTGCTGAACTATACGTCCATACAACTTTATGCCTGCATGCCACTAGTTGTTTTACTGCTGAAGTTTCGGTGTGTCAAATTGTCTTGAACATTTTATTGCTAACTTTTAGTAGATCATCACTTGCAAGTCAATGCTCTATGGTAAATAAGAATCCTGTCAGATGTTAAGTGTTTGTTCTTGGTATAGTTTTACATTCTTATCGGCATGGATCTGCTCAAGTGTTGATAATTATTTATGCAGGGGAAGTCCTTGAAGACTTTGGGAGGTCAGGTCTGCCAGATTTGTGGTGATGGTGTTGGCACAGCTATAAATGGGGAGCCATTTGTTGCCTGTGATGTCTGCTCCTTTCCTGTGTGCAGGCCATGCTATGAATATGAAAGGAAGGATGGGAATCAGTCTTGTCCCCAATGCAAAACCAGATACAAGAGGCATAAAGGTAATATCGTTTCTTGATCTGTGCTAACTTATGCAATGTCACGTTTTAATGGTGGTAGTTATTCACACTATTTGCATTCTTGATTGAGAGGTGAAAGGAACAATGATTTCACATATTTGATGATTAGTTTATTGACATCAAAGTTCAATAATAGAACATAAAGCACTATTAGAATCTAATATTTCACAATGGATGCTCTTATCACATTGGTTTTCTATATATTTTGTTATATTGTTCTTGTACATATGTACAGGAAGTCCTGCAATACTCGGTGAAAAGGAAGATGATGGTGATATTGACGATGGTGCGAGTGATCTTCAGTATGCTTCTGAAAATCAAAATGAGAAACAGAAGATTGAAGAGCGTATGCTGAGTTGGCACATGACTTACGGACGTGAAGATAATGGGCGTTCGAAATATGACAAGGACGTGTCACACAACCATATTCCTTTGCTCACAAATGGAACATACGTATGGTTTCTATGTTATATTAATGAAAAATTCCAATTTAAGTGCAATGTGCTCCGAATCAAGTCTTCTTAATGTTTTCCCTTAGGTTTCTGGAGAACTATCTGTTGCATCACCCGAGCGTCTTTCAGTGGCATCTCCTGGTCCTGGTGGTGGGATAAAACGCATACCATATTCAAGTTTTGCAAACCAATCTCGTAAGTCTCATGCATAATATTTCCCTTTGGTAAACATGAAACCAGTGCCATTTCATGTGAAATGAAAATATTGTGGACTGTATTTTCTTGCACAGCCAATATTAGGGTTGTTGATCCAGTGAGGGAGTTCGGATCTCCTGGACTGGGTAATGTTGCATGGAAGGAAAGAGTGGATGGTTGGAAGATGAAGCAAGAGAAGAATGGTATTCCAATGACTACTAGTCACCCACCTTCTGAAAGAGGTGGAGATATTGACACCAACACAGATATACTCGTGGATGATTCCTTACTGTACGTTTTCCTATTCCAAAACAACTTACAATATTGCTCTTCTTTTAGCAGTTATGAGTTTGATTGTTCCACCATTTTGCCAGAGCGTTTTAGGTCATTTATTATCATCATCATCACCTAAATAGAAATTACTTTGGGCCCGGTTGCATGAAATTTATAGTGGCAATTAATTGTCTAGAATTTGTTGATACTCTAAATCCATGCAAAAAATGCAGTGGCTATGCTTTACACCGGATACATTTCTAGTTACAACCATTTAAAGGAGGACTAACGAGATGAAATCTCTACACGTTATCATCATAGGTCTTTCCCACTTGCATGGATGTATCATGATATGCCAATGAGTTGATATAGTTGCTCTAGTCATTCCCCATGGTATTGTTAAATCAGCACACACATCACTGATCATGATTTTCATCCTACTATGCTGTAAAGCACATATTCATCAGTTTAATAGCATGAGCGGAGCTTTTCTTAGAAAGAATTCCTTGTGATTAGTGCATGTGTTTATGCTCCAGGAATGATGAAGCTCGACAGCCTCTTTCAAGGAAGGTTTCAATCCCGTCATCAAGGATAAATCCTTATAGGATGGTCATTGTCCTCCGGCTTGTTGTTCTATGCATTTTCTTGCATTATCGACTTACGAACCCGGTTCCCAATGCATTTTCTCTCTGGCTAATATCAGTGATATGTGAGATTTGGTTTGCGGTATCCTGGATTCTTGATCAGTTCCCAAAGTGGCTGCCAATAAACCGTGAAACATATCTTGATAGACTTGCTCTCAGGCAAGAAATTGTTACTTAATCACCATTTTCTTTTCATATTTTTACTACGTTCAGTTTGGATCCTAAATAAAATGTATATTGACAGATATGACCGAGAAGGAGAGCCATCACAACTGGCTGCTGTTGATATATTTGTCAGTACTGTTGACCCTTTAAAGGAGCCTCCTCTTGTGACAGCAAATACTGTTCTATCAATTCTTGCAGTGGATTACCCTATTGATAAAGTCTCTTGCTATGTCTCTGATGATGGTGCTGCAATGTTGACATTTGAAGCCCTATCTGAAACAGCTGAATTTGCAAGGAAATGGGTTCCTTTCTGCAAGAAGTACAACATTGAGCCCAGAGCTCCAGAATGGTACTTTGCTCAAAAGATTGACTACTTGAAGGATAAAGTTCAGCCATCATTTGTGAAAGATCGCAGGGCAATGAAGGTTAATATTTCAGTGCACTACGCTTTTTTGCAAGATAAAAATATAACATTTCATGCTAGTGCAGGCACTTATGCTCCTTCATTTGCTTATCCGTACAGAGAGAATATGAAGAGTTCAAGATACATATCAATTCTCTTGTTGCGAAGGCCACAAAGGTCCCTGAAGAAGGATGGATAATGCAAGATGGCACGCCATGGCCGGGAAACAACACCAGGGATCATCCAGGAATGATTCAGGTAACTTTGGGTCTAGAGTGACTGTATAGCATTTATTCTGGTGAAGAATTGTCCTACTCGCTATGTTGAGATTTCCAATCTTCTATAAAGCGCCAGGGTGGCAGAGATTTGGTGCTTAAGGCCTTAGTCACCTAGGCAATGCCTTGGAAATTCTAATCCATTCGTAAATACCATGGTCCCAGAATCAGTTAGTCACATACAAAAGTCTCCAAAGATGTGCCTGAAAAGAGTGCAGATTCATAAGTCTGTCTTTTGGGGCTTCTTCCTTCATTTTGGCATCGTAGTTCATACTTCATGCAGTGGAAAACTCTTCCTTGCTGACTTCAGGGTTTCTGTTTCTATATACTATGGGTAAACTTAGGGGTTCTAAAAAAACTTGCTGCCAAGGTTGTATTAGTTGCCAGGCCCGCCATGAACCTCTGAACTTATTTCAGACAATTAAGGAACTTGCATCACAGTAACAAAAAGCCGCCTAGCATATTGGTTGATGCATTGGTTTTTCGAACACAAGATATATCCATTAAAGATTGTTCTACTTACTATTTTAAAAACATGTATTTGTTTAATTACAAAAGTTGTCTTCCGAGTACACTTTGGAATAAAATAAATGTACACTCCTATATCTGTGTTATAGGAGACAATTTTCTGGGGGGGGCATAAAAGTATGTGTGGTCCTACTGCATACCATTTCATTATACTACATACAACTTATATTTCTAAGCTTCAACACTATTGATACTTGCACTGCCATTCCCACTCTAACACTTTTGTATAGGCGTCTGTGGACTAATACATTTTCATTCAAAATACACATCACTTTATACTTCATTCAGGTCTTCTTGGGTCAAAGTGGAGGTCTTGATACTGATGGTAATGAGCTGCCTCGATTAGTCTATGTTTCTCGTGAGAAACGTCCAGGTTTTCAACATCACAAGAAAGCTGGTGCTATGAATGCTCTTGTGAGTAGTTGGAATTTATAGCGTACTTTAGTTTTTTTCTTTGTATGCTTGTTGGCATTATGTTCATAAACTCCCTTTGCAGGTTCGTGTATCAGCAGTTCTTACTAATGGGCCCTTCCTATTGAATCTTGATTGTGATCATTACATAAACAACAGCAAAGCTTTAAGGGAAGCAATGTGCTTTATGATGGATCCTAATCTTGGAAAATATGTCTGCTATGTTCAGTTTCCCCAGAGATTTGATGGTATTGATAGAAATGATCGATACGCCAATCGTAACACTGTTTTCTTTGATGTATGTTTTTCAACCTTTGTTAAAACTACATCCAAATTACTTCTCCTTACAATGTTCAATCTTAATTGTGGACTGTTTGTTACTTTGTTTCTGGTGTGGTTTAAATGTGATCTCATTCTCTGTGGAAACAGATGAACTTGAGAGGTTTGGATGGCATTCAAGGACCTGTCTATGTGGGCACTGGATGTGTCTTCAACAGAACTGCATTATATGGTTATGAACCTCCAATCAAGCCTAAGCATAAGAAACCAGGCATGCTGTCTTCCCTTTGTGGTGGGTCTAGGAAGAAAAGTTCTCAGTCAAGTAAGAAGGGCTCAGACAAGAAGAAAGCTAGCAAGCACCTGGATCCCACTGTGCCTGTATTTAACTTAGAAGATATTGAGGAAGGAGTCGAAGGTATCTTTTTCCCCATCTTCTCTAAAGCTTAAGCTAAGATCTTTGGATCCTCATCTCAAGCTAGGGCTAATCTTTTTTATGCACATTTCATCCTGGACCCTTCATTGCTTGTAAAGCAGCTTTATTCACCATTTTTGACTCGATAACTATTTCATTTTATCTTTTGGTTCCCCCCCACTGAAGTTCCCTTATTTTTCTTCCATAGGGGCTGGATTTGATGACGAGAAATCACTGCTCATGTCTCAAGTGAGCCTTGAAAAAAGATTTGGTCAGTCTGCCGTTTTTGTTGCATCCACGCTTATGGAGAATGGTGGTGTTCCTCAGTCTGCTACTCCTGAGAATCTCCTCAAAGAGGCAATTCATGTTATCAGTTGTGGGTATGAAGACAAAACAGAATGGGGAAGTGAGGTATGCTGATTGTCTTCTCTGTCTCAATCATATGTGAGGGGTGTAATGGTTTCATATGGAAAACTGAAGGGTTTAATTCTTTACTTTACTCCCGACATCAATGGACGAGTCAGGGTCAGACAAGTGGCCCAATTTTGTTGTTGAGTTCTTATCAAATAGAGAGCACAGAACCAGCTTTAGGCTATATTTCTTTACAAAGTTCAGTCCAATATGAATTCACCAGACCTTTGTTATACAAACTCACAACTAACTGTATTTTCTTAGTGTATGGGTTATTTGACTCTCAATGCTAAAATTACAAAAATGATTTTACAATTGCATTTACTAAACTGCAGCTCTTTGATATTTTCCATCTTGCCTTATAAATGTGCAGATAGGATGGATATATGGTTCTGTCACAGAAGATATCCTTACAGGGTTCAAAATGCATGCCCGTGGCTGGCGATCAATTTATTGCATGCCTAAAAGACCTGCCTTTAAAGGGTCTGCTCCTATTAATCTTTCAGACCGTTTGAACCAAGTGCTTCGATGGGCTTTGGGGTCTGTGGAAATTCTTTTCAGCAGACACTGTCCTATATGGTATGGCTACACTGGAAGGTTGAAGTGGCTAGAGAGATTATCCTATATCAACACAACCATTTATCCCATCACTTCTATCCCTCTTCTTTTTTACTGCACTCTTCCTGCTGTCTGTCTACTTACTGGGAAGTTTATCATTCCACAGGTTTGTTTCAATATTTATGCTCAAACATTTATGATCCATGTAGTTCTGAAAGCACATCCATCCAGTATTCCGTATAATATATTATGAAATTAGTTGTATGGTAAAATTAGTAATTCTTCCACATGCATACATGCATTAACCATTATGTGTATGATGAAATGGATCTTATACGGAGTACAAAACTAAAGCTTTGGAGATGATGAGATATCAAATAATTGGAGGTCATTTTTGAATTGTATTTCTCTACTCTCTAGGCAGTGTGGAGTTGAGGAATACAAGTAGTGGGCTGAGATGTGCCTCTGCCACTTCATTCCTATAAAAATACTGCGTAGGTGCCTGAATCTTCTTTAGGATTCTGCTGACTCCTGATTCATTCTGCAATAATGCTGCTATATGTGTGGGACACTGTTCTATCTTGGTGCTGAACTAATAATGTCTTTTGCAGATCAGTAACCTTGCCAGTATCTGGTTTATATCTCTCTTTCTATCCATCTTTGCCACCGGCATACTTGAGATGAGATGGAGTGGTGTTGGAATTGATGAATGGTGGAGAAATGAACAGTTTTGGGTTATCGGGGGTGTTTCGGCCCACTTATTTGCAGTCGTCCAGGGGTTACTCAAAGTGCTCGCTGGAATCGACACCAACTTTACTGTCACCTCTAAGGCATCAGACGAAGACGGGGACTTTGCAGAGCTGTACCTGTTCAAGTGGACGACATTGCTGATACCACCCACCACTATCCTTGTCATAAACTTGGTGGGTGTTGTTGCGGGTATCTCTTACGCCATCAACAGCGGTTACCAGACCTGGGGGCCTCTCTTTGGGAAGCTCTTCTTTGCCTTCTGGGTCATTGTTCACCTCTACCCTTTCCTCAAAGGTCTCATGGGGCGTCAAAATCGCACCCCCACCATTGTTGTGGTGTGGTCTATTCTGCTCGCCTCTATTTTCTCTTTGCTTTGGGTCCGAATCGACCCCTTCACCTCCAGGGTTACTGGCCCAGATGTCCAGGAATGTGGTATTAATTGCTAGTAGTTTACTTTAATCGCAGGACAACATACATATACGCTAAAAGTATGTCAGTAACAATGATCTGATGATCGTCTTATAGGAATTTTCCGTTTTTCCTACACCCTCTGCTGAATTTTCTTATATTCATGTGTAATTTTCATGTCTGAGAGTGAAACACTTCTATATATATAATACAGTGTGCGTATTCATTCATTCATAACGTTTCCGTTAAAAGTGTAATAATGACTATTACCAGACCCTAGGATTGCAAATGAATTATAGTTGTTGGTCTTTCTTGCATTCTTAGCTCATGGCATAAAGATTCCTTTTTTTTTTAAAGAAAAGGGATAAATTTCTCTCAAATGTGAGCCTCGGTTTTTATTTTCAGCTAATGTTATCCTTTTAGAGTTTTAGTGGGCTCAATGCATAAACACCTCAGACTAGGGATGGACCCGGGTCCGGGCCGGGTCCGGGTCGGGCCTAGGCCCGGGCGGGCCGGCGGGTCAGAAATGGTGGACCCGTGACCGGCCCGGGTAACCACCGGGTCCGGTCCGGGTCCGGGCCGGGCCGGGCCGGGCCCATTATTTTTATTTTGTTTTCCTCTTCCTAATTAACCCCCCTCCCACCCCAACCACCCAAATGGCCCAAAATACCCAGCCCAACCCGAAAATTTAAAAAAAAATTGAAAAAAAAAATAGTTTTTGGCCCGAACCGGGTCCGGGCCTTGTTTTGGGTGACCCGAGCCCGGACCGGAAAACCCACGGGCCGGGCCTACCCGGACCGGTCACTGACCGGGCCACCGGGTCGGGCCGGGCCAGAACAGTACCGGTTTCGGGCCGGTTCCGGGTCGGGCCACCCGGCCCGAGTCCATCCCTACCTCAGACCACAGTTTGTACATGTATAGCCGTATGGCTAGGCATGGACCTGGGCCCCGGGCCGAGATTGGGCAGGATTGGGGATTTGGGATGAAGGCCCGCTAGTGGCTCGGGTTTGAACTAGGCCTGGGTCGGGTTAGGTCATTTTTTTTTAAATTAGTCTTTTCTAATTTATTCCTACCCCCACCCCCACCCCCAAACCTTGCCAAATGTGACTAGCAAGTTTCGAACTCGAGACCTCCCACTAGGCACGGCTCACAACCAACTGAGGTGGAATGCTTGGTTGTTGTTTAGGTGGTAAAGTAATACCAAGGGTATTTCGATTGCCGCAAATAATTCCTCCCCAAAATGAGCACGCGTATAAAAAGGCGTAATAATCTGATTTGACATTTGAATGGAAAGGAGTAAACAATACTCCTACTCCGTATCAAAATTCAATGGGTTGGGCTTAGTGTACACACCCCTTTACACATATGTGTACACATTATAAACAATAAGATTTTTTTACCAAATTTTACCCCCTCCCCCTCCCACACCACACATGCTTCTCTTCTCTCTCTCTCTCTCTCTCTCTCTCTCTCTCTCTCTCTCTCTCTCTCTTCTATTTTCTTCTTCCTCTCCAAGCTTCCTTGGTAGACATCACCCTCTTCACTCTCCTATTACAAAGATCCATAGTTTCACTGTTTATGAATGAATTTTATAACACCACCAACTGGAGAAGATTGATATGAAGAGTTGTTCATGGAAACGACGACAACAACCGAAGATGTGTAGAAAGTGTTTATTGTTTGTTCTCTTTATTTTTGTATTTTTGGGAGAAAAACGAGTTCTTCTTGCCGTCCCTGTATACAGAGACGACTTATAATTACAGTGTACACAGACAACTAATATACATAGACAACTAATATCTGTATACAGACATTTAGTGTGTAAAAGGTGTTTATGGTGTTTTTTGTATTAATGTGAACACAAAGATGAGTTGGTAATGCAATCCATGTGTACATGCATGACTTTTTTACAAACAACTAATGTGAACACATGTTTTTTGTTTGTTCAAACTACAATATTTTTTGTTTTGTTTGATGGGTTGATATACTTTCCTTTTTAGTTTTTTTGCTGCACTTTTGCGTATTATAGTATAGGAAAAGAGGTCAAATGGGTCATTCTACTATTTCGAATAGATCACTTAAGTCATTCTACTACAAAAGTATCACATGAATGTGCTTACTTTAAGCCATTTTGATATGCTATAACAATTTTTTTAAAAAAAAATAATAATGTAATTAATAAATCTTATAAAAATTCATATAGATTTGAAAAATAATGACAATATAAAAAATAGTCTAAATACAAAAATAGATAAATAATTTAAAATTGTTAAAAAAAATTAAAAAACCACAAAACTGAAAAAATTGAAAATGTAATAAATATAAGATATTGATGGAGTATATGGCCCAGGAACCCTCGACCCACATACTTCCACTACTGCAAAAAGGCCCAACAGGCCCAAGTGGCCCAAACACAGCAAACAAGACTCCGGACAACCCATACTACAACAAGATGTTGCTTTCGGCCCCATACCCGAAGGCACGGGGGATGTACATCCTTCGGCACATGAAGGCCCCAGGGGACGTACGTCTTCGATGCATGAAGGCCCCATGGGACGTACGTCCTTCGGTACATGAAGGCCCCAGGGGACGTACGTCCTTCGGCACATGAAGGCCCCGAGGCTACGTACGGCCTTTAGCACATGGCGGTATCCAGCTACGTACGACCTTTAGCACATGGCGGTATCCAGCTACGTACAGCCTTTAGCACATGGTGGTATGCAACTACGTACGGGCTTTAGCACATGGCGGTATCCAGCTACGTACGACCTTTAACACATGACGATATCCAACTACGTACGGCCTTCGGCACATGAAGTCCTCCGGGGTACGTACAACCTTTAGCACATGAGGGTCCCCAACTACGTACGGCTTTCGGCACATGAAGTCCTCCGGGGTACATACGGTCTTCGGCGCCACCCTGGTTGAGTCGACCCTCCACCGTTGATCGTTTGACACGTGTACCCGCATTAGTTACACCTAGCATTTATGTCTGCTATAAATAGCAAGCCAGTTCTTCATTGTAAAGGATCCGATATGATCCCAGATCCCAGATCCGAAATAAAACAATGGGAAATTCATTTATATATCACTTCTCTCTCTAGCTCTCCGTTCTCTCTATGAGTTAATACTCCATCATTTGGTGCTCTCGTTGAGAGCTAGAACAAATCAAGTGAGATCCTCTCAACCCATAGTGTATCACACGAACGGGTGACATAATATCCCTTCGGCCAAGATCATATCATGGCAGTATGCTGGTTCCCCCCGGCACAAGACGAACGTCCCCTCAGCCTGGGCATGGAGAAAACAACTCCTTGTCTTTACCAGGCGGTCACCAACGTCCAGTCAAAAACACAATCCGCGCTTTCACCCTACAGCAAGGGGAAGCCTTAGTGGATCCCTCGGCCGGTGTATCCCTCGGCCAAGGACCAGAAACCATGACAACAAAAGCAACCAGGGGGTCGACAACAACGCATCATCCACTAAGTCATCGGCTCAGACAGAGGATTGCGGTGCCTTCGGCCAATGAAAGCTAGTGGGCACCCCTCGTCTACGATGGTTCCCTCTTTGGCCAAACCCGACAGAAGGAGGAAAAATCTCCCCCCTTCATCATGGGAACAGGAGTAGCTCCACCCTCGGCCAGAAGACCCTCGTCCTCGGCCAGAAGACCCTCGTCCTCGGCCAAGGCCAACAGGAAAACAAACAGGACCCTTCGTCCAACTGGAGAGCTGGCGCCCCTCGGTCAAAAACAAACAGATGGTAGGTAAGATGCCGCCTCGGCCAAACAAAACGGAGATACACCTCCTTCGTCTTAGGTCACCCGTCTTCTACCCCTCGATGAAGCCTCACATCGGCCAAAGGTGGGTCACCTTCAGCCGGTCAGGATCAGAGTCACTTCGGTCAAGCAACGAACCCCTCTGCAATGACGACGAAGGTCTGAGGACCCTCTTCAGACCCTCGGCCAGAGGACCCTCGTCAATCGCGTCGTCCTCGGTCCCCATCGGTCCAAATCACATGCCCGGTTAATCATTCGGTCAGCCCGATCCTCACAGCACTCCAGCATCGATAAAAAACAAGAGCTAAGTCCTATGACTCATTCTCCCAATTGAATTATCAAGTAGTAGTGTAATTATCATTATTATCACTACCTACTAGCCGGTTAAAATCCCAAAAATGGTGCAGCCCGAGCTCTAATCTACCGAACATCTTTATTTGATGATTCAGATTATGTTTGGGTCCCTCGACCTACCCCAGTCACCTTTATTTGGTGGCTCGGGCATCTAAAAATGAGAGCCGCTATCGACCGCATACGGCAAGCTCGTGGGGACGAACATCCCCACCCCTTAGGCCAGGCGCAACGCAGAAGGCAAGCTTTGAGAGACGCTCGTCTCCACCCCTTATGCCTCAAAGCGGTAAACGATACAGTTCAATCTCTGAGCCGCTAATTGCGTCACCCAAAGCCGTTGCCATGAACAACGCACCTATTGCACTTCACTTATTTTTGTGAATTTAAGTAAAGGATGCCACACAACAGAGCACATTTGTTGATCCCCTTAGAGCGAAACGCTCAGGTCTGACTGACGATGTCACAGCACGTCGTAGCAACCCCTTAGAGCGAAACTCTCAGGTATGGCCGACGACGTCCCAGGACGAGGGGCCCACAAAATGGCCCACGTCTTGAAATGGAAATCTCACCGCGTCGTCCTCGCGCAAAATCGCATGGTGACAGGCTTGAAAGAATGGCCGAGGTGACAAAATCCTCACACTTGGGTTCCGGAAACGGCAGCCATCGGTAACCCACCAAAAGCCTGAGCCCGCGCCATAAATAGACCTTGGGACTCCCCCAAGATTTAGGAACGATCTAGCGCTAGGGGACTAACAACTGCTCTCCTGGACTCCCTACCGGCCGAGGGAATAACAACCCCCTCATCCGAGCCAGAAAGAAGGATACCCACTCCTCGCTCAAAGAAGTAAAGAGGAAGAAATAAAAGAGGGACAGCCGAAGGACCGTGCACTCGCCGGCTTTGAGCGATATCCCCACAAATAAAAGAGGGACAGCCGAAGGACCGTGCACTCTCCGGTCTCGAGCAAAATTTCCACAAATAAAAGAGGGACAACCGAAGGACTGTGCACTCCCCGGCCTCGAGCGAAATCCCCACAAATCAAGCCACATATTTGGCTAAGTACATATCAGACAAACACTATGCATTGTGGACGAAGCAAGACCATATGTGCGGATCAGACGAGCGTCCCCAACGCCGACTTGCATCTTCAGACGAGCGTCTAACGCCGTCCATTATCAGACAGTCCAATGCTGTCCATTTTCAGACAAGCGTCCAACGCCGTCCTTCATCATCAGACGAACGTCCGACGCCGTCCTCATTATAAGATGAGCGTCCAATGCCATCCTCATTATCAGAGTACATGCGCCAACGCCGTCCTTCATCTTCAAACGGACATCATCAGGATCGTCGTCCTCAAAGGACAGATGTCCAACGCCATCCTCATCATCAGACGAGCGTCCAAACGCCGTCCTTCATCTTCAGGCGGGCTATAACGCCCAGTCCTTCATCAAAGGACGAGCGTCCCCAACACCGTCTTTCATCTTTAGGACAACTTCAAAGCTTGGTCCTTCAAATGACGATCGGCTTCATCAACACCATCGTCATCAAGGGACGTGCGTTCCATGCCACCCTTCATCTTCAAACTAGGGTCAAAGCCTGGTCCTTCATATGACGAACGGCTCCATCAGCGCCGTTGTCACCAAAAGACGAACGTCCCCAACACAGTCCTTCATCTTGAGAACCAGCTTCAAAGCTTGGTCCTTCATATGACCAATGGCTTCATCAACGCCGTCGTCACCCAAGGACGAGCGTCCCCGATGCAGTCCTTTATCATCAGAACCAGCTTCAAAGCCTGGTCCTTCATATGACAAACGACTTCATCAACGCCGTCGTCATCAAAGGACGAGTGTCCCCAGCGCCGTCCATCTTCAAACCAAGGTGAAAACCTGGTCCTTCACATGACGTACGGCTTCATCAACGCCGCCATCATCAAGGGACGTGCATCCAACGCCGTCCTTCATCTTCAGACGAGCGGCCAACGTCGTCCTTCATTTTCAGATGGGCTCATCAGCACCGTCATCCTCAAAGGATAGGTGCCCAATGTCGTCCTTCATCTTCAGACGGACGCTCAGGCCTGGTCCATCATCAGACCGGCTCATCAGCGCCGTCCCCAGCATCAGACAAGCGTCATCAGCGCCGTCCCTCATCTACATCAAGACTGCCTCCTCAACGCCGAAGTCTTGACCTAGCGACTGGGCTCGCCATTCCCTTCCAGGATGGTGACCGTCGCCCTTATACGACGTACGGCCCATCAATGTCGGTGTCCTCAGATCACGGCAGACCCCTCGGTCTCAACGTGATCCTCCATCTCAAGACCAGCTTTCCCCGCACCGAGAGCCTTGAGCTTACATGACGGCCGGCTTCATCACCGCCTCGTCATCATATTATAGGACCGGCTCCTCATCGCCGAACGTCCTCAGATCACGACAGACCCCTCGGTCTCAACGTGATCATCTCAAGACGGGCTTTCCCAGTGCCGAGAGTCTTGAGCTTACATGATGGTCGACTTCATCACCGCCTCGTCATCATATTATAGGACCGGCTCCTCATCACCGAACGTCCTCAGATCACGGCAGACCCCTCGGTCTCAACGTGATCCTCCATCTCAAGACCAGCATTCCCAGCGCCGAGAGTCTTGAGCTTACATGACGGTCGGCTTCATCACTGCCTCATCATCATATTATAGGACCAGCTCCTCATCGCCAAACGTCCTCAGATCACAACAGACCACTCAGTCTCAACGTGATCATCTCAACACCGACTTTACCGGTGCCGAGCGTCTTGAGCTAGCGAGCGGGCTCACCATTCCCTCCCCTGATGACGACCCTCGCCTTCAAGTGACGGATGGCCCCATCAGCACCTTCTTCATCAAAGGACGGGCGTCCAACGCATTGTTTATCAAAGGACCGGCTTCATCAGCACCGACGTCTTCAGATCACGGCAGATCCCTCAATCTCAACGTGATCATCTCAAGACCGGTCTCCTCAGCGCCAAGCATCTTGAGCTAGCGAGCGGGCTCACCATTCCCTTCATGGATGGTGACCCTCGCCTTCATGTGATGAATGACTTCATCAGCGCCGACGTCCTCATATCACGGCACACCCATCGGTCTCAACGTGATCCTCCATCTCAAGACCGGCTTTCCCAGCGCTGAGAGTCTTGAGCTTACATGACGGTCGGCTTCATCACCGCCTCATCATCATACTACAGGACCGGCTCCTCATCGCCGAACGTCCTCAGATCACGACAGACCCCTCTGTCTCAACGTGATCATCTCAAGACCGACTTTCCCAGCGCCAAGCGTCTTGAGCTATCGATCGAGCTCTCCATCCCTTCCAGGATGGGAACCATCGCCTTTATACGACGTACGGCCCATCAACTCCGATGTCCTGAGATCACGGCAGACCCCTTGGTCTCAATGTGATCCTCCATCTCAAGACCGGTCTCCTCAGCACCAAGCGTCTTGATTTAGCGACCAGGATTGCCATTCCCTTCCGGGATAGCGACCATCTCCTTATATGACAAACGACTTCATTATCGCCTCGTCATCATATTTCGGGCCGGTTTCTGAGCATCGCCGCCCGTAGATCACGAACGGCCCCTCGACCTCCACGTGATTCTACATCTCAAGACCGGCTTCCCCATCACCAAGCGTCTTGAGCTAGCGATCAGGCTCTCCATCCTTTCCAGGATGGGGACCATCGCCCTTATATGACGACTGGCTTCACCATCGCCTTGTCATCATTTCTTGGACCGCTCCTCATCGTCGTCGTCCTCAGATCATGAACGACCCCTCATCCTCTCACTTTATGGATAAGGACTGCTGCTCGGAATTTCAGACCAGCCTATCAGTGCTGACGTCTATACATCACGACTGGCCCCTCAGCCTCAGCGTGATGATTTCTCTCAAGACCGGCTCCTCAATGCCGAAGTCTTGTTGTAGCGATCGGGCTCACCATCCCTTCCTAGATGGTGACCGACGCCTTTATATGACAACTGGCTCATCATCGCCTCGTTATCAGATTTTGAGATTGACTCCTTCTCATTTGCCATCCACACATCACGACAGTCCCCTCGGCTACGGCGTGATTATCTACATCAAGACCAGCTTCTCAGCGCCGAAGTCTTGATCCAGCAATTGGGCTTGCCATCCCTTCCTAAATGGTGACCATCGCCTTTATATGACAATCGGTTTCATCAGTGCCGTCGTCATCAGATCACGAACGGCCCCTCGGCCTCGGCATGATCCTTTATCTCAAGACCGGCTTCCTCAGCGCCGGACGTCTTGAGCTAGCGATAGGGCTCTCCATCCCTTCCAGGATGGGGACCATCGCTTTTACGACGAACGGCCTCTCGGTACAGTCGTCCTCAGACCACGAACGGCTCCTCAGCCTCTACGTGATCCTTTATCTCAAGACTGGCTTCCTCGGCACCGAACGTCTTGAGTCAGCGATCGGGCTCTTCATCCCTTCTAGGATGGGGACAGTCATCTTTACGACGAACGACCTCTCAGTGTCGTCGTCCTTAAATCACGAATGACCTCTCAGCCTCTGAGCGCTGAATGTCTTGAGCAGGCGTCCATCGCCTCGTCCTCATGTTCAGACAGGCGTTCATCTCCTCGTCCTCATGTTCAGGCAAGCGTCCATCGCCTCGTCCACATATTCGGACCGGCTCATCAGCGTCGTCGTCCTCATCATCAGACGGGCGTCCCCTCAGCAGACGGACACCGCTGCAGCTCCACGCCCAGGCCGAAGGGAACACAACTTTTGCATCATTTTGGGGGCATCCGGTGTACTCTTTTCCCTCATTAGGATTTTTTCCCATAGGGTTTTTCCTAATGAGGTTTTAACGAGGCATCGCCCCATTGTGGATCAAAAGGTGTCGACCCTCGGCCCTGTGTTGAAGACATGCATTACTCTACTCCCTTTCGCCGTGAGTACTCTCGCCTCAGGCAATGGGGGACTGGGGGACTACATTGGCCTCCAAACGCAAGGATGAAATTGAAAATCCAAAAACGCATGAGTATACAACTGCGATGACAATGTATCGTCTATGCACCACAACGTCCACAAGCGTACGATCCATCAGCTACAGTCAAAAGCACAAAACCATGGACGTCCTCAACCATGTGATCCACCGTCAGCCAGAATGACAAGGACACCACAAACGTCCACCTTCGGCCAAGGCAAAACACAAAGACAGGACATTCATCATCCTCAAAAACCATGGACGCGTAACGTCCACTGGGTAAGGACCTCCATCGTCCATAGTACAAATCAAACTACAAAACCATGGATGGTCCCTCTTCGGCCTGGAGCACCAAAAAAAATTATGGTGCCTCCTCGGCTGCGCAAGGTAACCAAAAACTGCGAAGGGAAACAAACCAACGCCAATGCTATGACAACATCTCCAGCCTACATGTCCCACCTTCGGCCAAGATAGGGGAACACCACAACGGCCAAAGCACGCGTGACGTCCCCAGGACCACACTCATCATCCTCAAGCATGAGAGCACGCACGTCCTCAAGGTGAGGACCTCCATCGTCCACAACATGAAAGCAGAGGCCCCACAACGGCCAAACACAAAGAATAGCCACTACAACACCACAACGGCCAAAGGACATTAAGGCAAGAATCCACAGATGGTTCTGCCTCAGCCTGAGATACCAAAAACAATTGCGGTGCCTCCATTGGCCTAAAGCATCAAAACAACATGAATCTACTCCCTTTCACTTCGTCTACATCTCAGCTCAGGGGGTGGGGGACTCCTGATAGAGCATATGGCCCAGGAACCCTCCCTGACCCACATACCTCCACTACTGCAATCAGGCCCAACAGGCCCAAGTGACCCAAACACAGCAAACAAGACTCCAGACAGCCCATACTACAACAAGGTGTTGCCTTCGGCCCCATACTCGAAGGCCCAGGGGATATACGTCCTTCGGCACATGAAGGCCCCAGGGGACGTACGTCCTTCGGTGCATGAAGGCCCCAGGGGATGTACATCCTTCGGTACATGAAGGCCCTAGAGGACGTACGTCCTTTGACACATATAGGCCCCCAGGCTACGTACGTCCTTTAGCTCATGGCGGTATCCAGCTACGTACAGCCTTTAGCACATGGTGGTATCCAGCTACGTACGACCTTTAGCACATGGCAGTATCCAGCTACGTACGGCCTTAGCACATGGCGGTATCCAGCTACGTATGACCTTTAGCACATGGCGGTATCCAGCTACGTACGGCCTTTAGCACATGACGGTATCCAGCTACGTACGGCCTTCGGAACATGAAGTCCTTCTTGGTACATACGGCCTTCAGCACATGAGGGCCCCCATCTACGCACGGCCTTCGGCACATGAAGTCCTCCGGGGTACGTACGGCCTTCAGCACTGGCCCAACAAGATCTCCTCCCTGCACGCTCCAGATCGCCGTATTGAATGCAGTGTCACATCCAACCACCGCACTAAATGCGGTGCCACATGCTATGTCGGCGCCACCCTGGTTGAGTCGACCCTCCACCGTTGATCGTTTGACACGTGTACCTGCATTAATTACACCTAGCATTTATGGCTGCTATAAATAGCAAGCCAGTTCTTCATTGTAAAGGATTCAATCCCAGATCCCAGATCCGAAATAAAACAGTGGGAAATTCATTTATATATCACTTCTTTCTCTAGCTCTCCCTTCTCTCTAGTAGTTAATACTCCATCAAATATTTTATATGAACATGTTAGTACCCAATTTTTGATAGATTTTGATGATGTCACTATACTTTGCTCTTGTACATTGTGTCTTATTTACTTTCTGTAAAAGTGTCCAAAATTGTTCAAAGGACATACATATTTCACCATGGGCAGAAGCCCTGGACCAAGAAAAGCAAGAGACGCACGTCTCACATGACTATTAAGTGATAAAAATAAAATGTACAATTTTTGTGACTAATAAATTATACTGGAAATTAAAAATGCAATAAGGTATTTTTTTGTTTATCTTAATAGGATATTTAAATCCTACCAGTATATATTTATTTAACACAAAAATTAATCTTATCACAGAAATAAGGTCAAATAGGTACGAATATCATATACATTGCATGCGTATGATTGAAGACAAATTTTAATAGGCATTTAATGCTAAAATTGTACATGGGACCCGAAGCATGGAACGCACAGTCGCACACAATAAAATCGTCAGAATGATCTTGAAAGGATGTTTCAGCGGCTCATCAGTGAAGACAAATGAAATCTCCGATATTTGCTCCAGCACCAGAAGACAAAGATCAACACGTTCATTGTCAGAGATTGACTCATCTTAACCAACGGATGAGATCAATCAAACTTGAAGAGCCTATAAATATAGGCTGAAGCATGAGTTCTAATTCAAGTTTTCGAGTCTTCTAAGTAGACAAAATCTTACTAAGCATTCAAGAGATATCTAGCAAAAGAGAAAGTATCTGTTTAACTTTGCTCTCTGCTTACACTCATGCTTCACTAAACTTCCAAGTTAGAATTTCTCATTGCTATATTCTGGAAGTTTAGTTCTTAGTTGAAGACCAGTTTTCTTGTAAATCATAAAAACAGTTGCAAACACTTAGAAGGATTTTGTTATCAAGTCCTAACAAAAAACAATTAGAATTACACTTAGAAGCAGAATCAGTTCCAAATACACCCTTAATTCTTTATGGAGTAAAAGCAGATATTAAAGTATTTGAGTGAAAGTGTCAAAAAACTTTTGAATGTTTCAAATTGTTCGGAGAGACAGTTTTAGAAGATGTGAGACACTAACTTTTAGAAAATTGATTCAGATTCCGCTTCTACTTTTATATAAAAAAAAGAGTAGAAAATACAATAGAAATTGCCCTAAATAGTACTCCCTCCGTCCCCCTAATATTGGTACGGAAGAGAGGGGTGCGGTTTTTAAGAAAAGTAGAATTATATGGTTGGTAATGAGTTGATAAAGTGGAAATAAAGTAAGAATGAATTAGAGTCACACAAATGTTACCAAATATGGTATGAGACAATAATAAAGGGACATCCAAAAATGAAAAAATAGAACAATTACAGGGGGACGGGGGGAGTAGTAAAAAAATAGGAGTAAAAACACTTTGAAATTCCAAAATAGGAGTATCATGTTTTTTATTCCTTGAATAAGAGTAATCTGCCAAATTTGAAAAAAATGTCATGTTTTAAAGCCTGGTAATGCCAAACTTTGCAAAAAATTACTCCTATTCAAGGAATAAAAAACATGATATCCTATTTTGGAATGTCAAAACTTTTTTACTCCTGTAGAATTCTTTCAAAATACTTCCTCCGTTCTTAAATAAGTGCAACAGTCAACATTTCACACTTGTCGAGGCACAACTTTAACCATTAATATATTAAAACTCTTTTTTAGTAAAAACATTAAAAATATATATTCTGAAAATTTACAATGAGACAAATTTAACAATATTTTTTTCAAGAAAATATATTAATACATTATTTAATTAAACGTAATTAAAGTAGAATATTTGAATAGTGTAAAATTCAACATGTTGCACTTGTTCGAGAACAGTACAATCAATATATGGGCGGCGTTGACGGGCTGAAGCCATCCCAAAATAGTGGATGCATGTAGAGATATGTATAGTTGGAGGTGGCATTAGAGTATGCAGCCACCAGGCATCGTCCCCATACCGCATTTAATCAAGCGTCATTGGCCACGTGTAATCTCTGTCTAAGCCGCCATAATTCCTTGCTAGCTAGTAACCGGCCCATAATTATATTGTATTGTTACTCCATTCCGTTGCCTAGCTCGATCTACATATACATTCGTATTTTAACTTATCTTCTTCCACTGGGACTTAAGTGAAACCAGCTGCTTTCAATTCACGTGTTTGACTTCATCCATCACCCAAACAAAGAAAATAATTAAGGGCTCGCGGCGGCCGGCCGGCCGGAACGGAGTTATCTATCAAATCATATATCAAATTCAATGGCCGGAGAAGAGCCTATTCTCTCCAGAATTCAACGCCTTGACACCGTCGTAAGTACATGCTATATATGATATGCACCTCCAATACACACACACAAATGATCAGGTCCGAACGTTCGGATCTAGGCCTCCGTCCGAACGTTCCCAGTCGAATTTGTTTATGAAATTTTTATGATATGTTCTTCATCAAGTCTAGTTTATCCAACCAAAATTTTAACTCAAAATTCGATCTTAAAATGTTTTTTTTGAAGTTGACTGCATTTTTCTATATATAATTTGGCGCAATCAACTTTAAAATGAATTTGACTGTAACAGATACTCGTATATATACTCTATAAATACAGCTTAAACAACTGGAAAGCATGAAAGGCGGTGGTGGGACCACACAGTCAGAGAAGAGCTCCACCGCTTCCACAGCTTCCTCGACGGTGTCAAGCGGCGAAGTGGTGGTGGGGCAAGCCGTAGCGTTGCCGTCATCTTCTCCAGACTACTATTTCTACTGCTCTCCCACCATAAAGAAAGGCTTGGAGAAGCATTGCCGTCCGATGAAGGAGGCAGTAATGGAGGCTGCGCTGAAAGGCACCATCATCCAGCGACTGGTCAACGTAGAAGATCGCGTCACCGAACTCTGCATGCATTTCCAACGCGCGTTTGAGGCTCTCAAGATCAGCGGCGAGGCAGCGGCCGTGGTTCCGGCTGGCACCCAGTATAAACAGCCGAACAAAACGGCGCTGATCACCGCCGCTGCCCCAACCGCCACTAGTAACTCGGCAGGAGGGGAAAACAAGAAGTCGCCCAAACTGCTGCACAAAGGCGGGTTCAAGCAAAAGTCACCTAAGAAGGGCGGTTTTAGAAGCTTTGTCAAGTCTTGTGTGAAAACTAAGGGGAAAGATAACTAATACTCAGCATGATACTATACGTATGTAAAGTGACCTCCATAGTTCCTTATCATCAAAAGTTCTCACTTTGTCAAACATTTATGAGGATTTGTTTTGGTTACATTGTAGTTTTGTATTCATAAAAGAGGAAAATGCTGTTAAATTTTCCTAAATAGGAGCTCTCAGTTCTTGTCTGCCGTCGGTTCCAATTATTTTTCTTTTTTCCTTAAATGTCATTAAATGTCATCACCTATCTAATCTCTCCCACGGTCCCACCTTCTTCTTTCTCTTATATCTTTATCTTTTTTTCCTCATCCGTCAGTCACATCTTTCAGATTTCTCCCACATCTTTTTCTCCATTTTCCCTTAATTATATGTATTCTTTCCTCTTCGACTTAGTCAATTTCATCGTTCCTCTTCTTCAGGTTTAAAGAATCCGCCGCTCCTGGTATGTCTTTTTCTTCTCACCCTTCTCTCTCTTCCTTCTTCTCCTTCAACCTCTCATTTTGATTTTTTAATTTATCTTATTTTGAGGTTCTAAATTCGACTTTTTATTATTAAAATAGAAACATCCGGTGATTGAATAAAACTAATTAGATTTGTATTTATTAATTTTGTTTTTTTTTATTTTAAAATTTTCAATTCAAGGATTTTGGATCTCAAAATTCTATAACTAATGTTTATTTTTCGAAAACTTTTGCTTGAAAGCAATGCCATTTTTATAATATTAAATATATTAAGATGGAAAAATTATACATTTGAAAAAAGATGGCAAACTTATTTTACAAATGTCATGTTTTCAAAATGTTTCGCAAAAAATGTCATTTCGCATAAAATTAAAAAGATGGCAAAATTATTTTACAAATGTCATGTTTTTAAAATGTTTGGCAAAAAATGTCATTTTGCATTTATGTAGTTGACACTAACTTCATAAAGAGGGAAATATTACTCCGATATTTTAGCAAATAATGCCATGTTCTACAACTATTAATGTCATGTACGTATTTTTTATTAAATGTCATTGTGATGAAGATTATGATTTAATCTATCTAGCAGGCAACTAACTTGCCCAATATGGAAGTAGATGCACTAGAAGAATTAGCGGAGGAGGAGGAGGAGATGGCGGCAGTTCAAGCGGGCCGGAGGGCTCACCGGAGGGCAGCGGCGGCACTGGAAAATACGGAAGTGGCAAATGAAGACTCTCTTGAGAGCAGCGGCACATTGGTGACGTCAGTGGCGACGGCGGCACAGGAGATGGTGGTAGTATGTAGATCAGATCTGTGTAAAACTCTATTTTTGTATTTTGTTTTATGCTTCGTATTAACTAATTAATAGCTAATAAATAATCCAAGTTTCATTACAAAAACGGAAGTCTCCCCCTTCATTAAGGGGTATTATGGTCACTTGCATAAAAATTTCGTGTCAAACATGGTTTACAAAGTAAGACTCCTATTTTGGCAGAGTATCTATGTGCTACTCCCAAGGGAAGTTTCTCTCCCATATTGAGAATTTTCTCGTAAACAAATTAAATTAAACATGCAATTTAAGGTCTTGCTCGTGAATGAGGCACACATGTTTGATAAAATTATGTGTTCGTAGTTTTTGCTAGTGTAAAAAGACTTGCAAGGATAAGTAATAATGTTGCAATTACAAGTAAGTGTCGAACAATTTGCATATTTGTAACCGAGCTCCTAATGTGTTGACCTCATTAATAGACACGTTAACTTGGTGAAATAATGTAATGAGAGATTTACCTAATTCTAAAACAAGGGTGAAATAATGTAATGAGAGATTTACCTAACTCTAAAACACAAAAGAGAGGGGATGTAAAGTAAACACAAAAGAGAGGGGATGAACAATATCCAGAAGTAATGGTTAAAGTATTTGTCGGTCTTGATAGAAATTCTTATCCAACCGGTATGATATCAACAAACCCTTGGATCATAGTGAAATAACCACCATAGTTAAATATGTGATCGATATAATCGTTTCTCAAGAAGATCAAGATGTTGGGATAGCCAAAATCCCGGAAGTTCCATGCTAGTTATGCCTATGGAAGAGAAGATCAAAAGAGGATGGACGATCTCTTATCTTCGGAAGCTTTTGGAATCTAATTCAAAATAAAATTACTTTAAAGGATAAACAACAATGAAGGTGCACACATTCTAAGAGGTGAAATAAAGAAACAACCATGAAAAGTTATTGAAATGTGATCCATCAGTAATAACAAGTACGCAATAAGAACCGGTGGACGTAGCTCAACTGGTAGATAGGGGGTGCCATAAGGGGTAAGTCTCGGGTTCGAATCCTGACAACTACGATGAAAAATTACTATGCTCAAAATGCATAGGGCATCTGGAAGTACCAAGGTCAAAACCTCACTCTCTATCTGTCAACTTGTAATTAAAGTCCAATTTACATCCTCCCATCTAACTGTCCGGTCGGTGTTGGGACCCTAATAGATGGAGGGTCATCCTTTTTTAAGTAGCTTGTGATGTGGTGTTCCTTCTTAACATGTCTCATCAAGTTCCTTTCATGAAACACATGTGGTCTCTCATAGTCATGCCATAGATACATAGTATTACTAGGCACAACAAAGTGGATTTGTTCATATTAATGTAGCCGATGTATATGTTATCCTTGATGTGCAACAACTCAAATACTCACTTGGTATTTATATTAAAAATTATATGCTTAATGTTACTTATGATATCTTAATTTTGTACTCAAAATCTGTTATTCTACTATAGGCGCATCAAGGAAATTTCATTGATAGCCTATAGAGTCTTTAATTTTAAACCCCCTAAAGATTTTATAGAGCTAGAGAATCACCTTGTTTGAACTCTCATGAGAGAATCATAGTGTGTGCTTTTTTGTTCTACCAAAGATTTGATTCCAGGTCAGTAAATCCTTGGGCGACATGTATAGTCTTCACACTAGTTGAGCAAAAGTGATATGAGTGGGCCCTCCCCGAAAAAAGTATGAACAGAATGCGAAATCTCATATTTAAACTCCTAGAAAGACTGAGAAGAGTAGTTTGTAACACAATTAAATGACCAAATGCTTTAATTTGAACATGTCTCTTAAAAAGTATTACGAGACTTAGAGATAACAGAACGACGTTATCCCACAGAGATCAAATGCGGACTCGTTGGACATCTTTTTTCTCGAGATAGCAAATCATGTCAAAGACGTGTGATGAAGGAACTTTTTTTATGGTGATTTCTTTGATGACAGATTTGGTCTATTTATGTAAAATACTTTTAGGCAATTTCTATGGTACCTTGAAGGTATGGTACCTTGATGGTATGGACCAATAAAAAAAATTTCAATTGAATAATTTAAATGCAAATAAAATGTAAAACTTTGAGTTGGACCAATGAAATGCATCCTAGGTATGGTACCATCCTATTTTTGTTGGGTACCATAGCAAGCACCATACTTTTATTGCTTAACACCTTTGGAATGTTAGTCAACAAGAAGTTGAGCTTGTTCTTTGACTTATTGGAAGTTGAGCTTGTTCTTTGAATGATTCAATCTTAAAAAAAGTTTGCCAAGTGGAATGTGTTAGTTGTAGTCTTAAATGTGTGGGGTTGTTTGAGTTATCATTATGGAAAATGATAATTGCAAGAATGAATTCTGGTTTTATAAAAAGAAATGCAAAATTTATTGCATCGGTTAAAACCGATGTTATTTAGAAGACTTTTCACATAGGTCGCAGTATAACCAATATGGAAATTGATGGAGTATATGGGTCTAGGCCCAGGACCCACATACTCAGGAGAACAGAAGGCACAACTGCCACCCAATGGGACCCTCATCGGCCAGGTGACCCTCATCGGCCGGAACGAAGTCAACCCAGGACATGATTCGGAAGCCAGAAGAACCGGGTGACCTCGTCGGCCGGGTCTTCGTCGGCCATGCACTCATCGGCCAGACCCTCGTCGGCCATAAAGAACTCCCAGAACCGGATTTTACACTTACTCAGTTGTATACTCCATCATTTACTTTGTATTCGGCCCAATAGCGGTCCAGTTGTAAATGGGCCTCCCAAGCCCAAGGCTTGGGAACCCAGCCCGTATTTTTCCTATAAATACTTCCTCTGGAGGTAGTTGTAGTGGTTGGAAAATCATTTATTGAAGCATTTACTTGCACTTCTCTCTCTAGCTCTCACTTCTCTCTAGAATATAATCTATCATTTGGTGCTTTCATTGAGAGCTAGAACAATCAAGTTAGCATCCTTCGTCGCTACCAAGCACAGTTAATCACTGATCATGGGAAGAACTAAGTCAAACCGCAACCTCGTCAGCAAAGCCATCCCTGAGGACCAGGAGAACAGGGAGCGTGAGGAGGACGCCACAGCCGACCAGGTCGGAGGAGGGGATGTCTTTCAGGAGGCCATCAACCTCACGACGGATCTGCGCAACCAGCTCAACGGCGGCGCCCCTGATGCCCGCATCGGCCTGGATAAGAAGCGCGCAGAGAAGGCAGACAATGCCACGGCCCAACCGTTGGCCACGACTTCTCCGTATGTTGACCCACAGGTTCAGGCCGCACTATCGGTCATCATCGCCAGCCTGGCTCAGAACCCCACCGTCCTCAGCGCACTCAGGCCAAGGACGGGGGAGAACATCACTTCACCTCCTCAGCCCCAACCGTTGGCCATCAAGCTAGGCAACGATGAGGGGGTGACAGCCCAGGACACGGCGTCGTCCCACTCCCACCCTGCCTCCCCTCTTTGGCCCGGACCGACCCCAGCGCGTGGAAAAGCCTCTGCCTCCAATAGGCTGGGTGACATGCGTCGTCATCCGGTATCGGAGAGGATGGCGGGATGGATTGGTGAACGTCGGTCTGGCTCGCCAAGGGAAAGCGAGGAGAGGCCACACACCGAACCGGCCGAAGAGGTCGAGGAGGTCCCCCTGAATGCCTCCTGGCCGGAGCGGGTCCTGAGAATCGGGAAGCAACTCCCACGGGACCAACGTGATGGCATCCTCCTAGTCCTAAGGTCATATGCCATCATCTTCGCATGGGGCCCGGACCACATGCCAGGCATCAGCCGGAAGGTGATCACTCACCGGCTATCAGTCGATCCGGCCTCCACGCCTATCAAGCAGAAGCAACGCTACTTATCAGCCGACAGACGAGACTTCGTCAAGGGAGAGGTCACCATGCTTCTCTCAATCAACCACATCAAGGAGGTGAAGTACCCGACATGGCTAGCCAACGTCATCCTTGCCTAGAAGACGCCAACATTCAAAATGTGCGTTGATTACACTGACCTGAACAAAGCGTGCCCTATGGACCCATTCCCTCTCCCCAATATAGATCAATTGGTGGACGAGACGGCGGGATGCGAGTTGATGTCATTCCTCGACGCTTTCAGAGGGTACCACCAGATTTTCATGCATGAAGATGATGCCGAGAAGACGACCTTTATGATCCCAGAGGGAATTTTTTGCTACCTCGTCATGGCCTTTGGGCTCAAAAACTCAGGTACCACCTACACCCGGATGGTAGCCAGAATCTTCAGGACGGTCCTCGGCCGGACGATGGAGGCATACATCGACGACATGATCGTCAAGAGCAAGCGGTCCGCCACACACGCTCACGACCTCCGGGAAATTTTTGAAATCATGAAAAAATTCAATCTCCGCCTGAACCCGAAGAAGTGCGCCTTCGGCGTCCAAGGCGGCAAGTTCCTTTGCTACATGGTCAGCCGAAGGGGTATTGAGATAAATCCGGAAAAGATACAGGCCATTATCAACATGGAGCCACCGCGCAATGTGAAGGAGGTGCAATGGCTGACAGGTCGCCTGGCGGCCCTAAGTCGTTTCCTCTCCAAGTCAGCCGAAAGGTCACTCCCTTTTTTTCCAAATCATGCGCAAAGCAAGCAGCTTCAAGTGGACGACGGAGTGCCAACAAGCATTTGAGGAACTGAAGCGGTACCTCTCGTCACCACCGGTGCTCTCTAAACCCAAAGCCGGTGAAACCCTCTTCTTGTACTTAGGGGTGAGCACGTCATCCATCAGCTCAGTGCTCATCTGCGATGACGAAGGGGTACAGAAAGCCATATTCTACATCAGCAAAACACTCCGGGAGGCCGAGCTTAGGTACTCCCCCATTGAGAAGACTGTGCTAGCCATCGTCCATACCGTGAAAAAGTTGGGGCACTACTTCCAGGCCCACGCCGTCCATGTACTGACCCAGCAGCCCCTCGGCGCACTCATGAGGAGCCCCACTAGCTCCTCAAGGATGGTGAAATGGGCGATCTTCCTCAGTCAGTTCCAGATTGAGATCAAGCTAAGGCCATCTATCAAAGGGCAGGCCTTGGCCGACTTCATCACCGAATGCACAGCAAGGGAGACGGCCGCCACTACCCCCGGGCCAGAGCCAGACGACACGTGGACCCTCTTCACTGACGGCTCTTCGGTCGCGAAAGCATGCGGGGGCGGCGTCGTCCTCATTTCCCCTGAAGGATTCAGAGCATACTACGTCATCCGCTTCAACTTCAGGGTGTCAAACAACGAAGCCGAGTATGAGGCCCTCCTCAGCGGCCTCCCTCCTCAGCGGCCTCAGACTCCCCGCCGGCCTCAAAGCCAAACACATCAGAATCAAATGCGACTCCAAGCTGGTGGTGGGCCAGGTTGAGGGCTCGTACGAGGCCAAGGAGGGGAGGATGAAACAATACCGGCAGGCGGCCGAGGAATTACTAAAAGCGTTTGAAACCCACGAGATCACACAGATCCCTAGAGCCGAGAACGCCGAGGCCGACATCCTCTCCAAACTCAGCTCAGATACTCCAGAGCACATTTCCAAGATAGCTAAGGTCGAGGAGCTGAGCATGTCCAGCATCTATGCCAGCCCCGTCTCATGCATCCATCAACGGCCGGAGGACTGGATCTCCGACATCATGACCTTTATCAGAAGGGGGGAGCTACCCCAGGACGAGGAGAGGGCCAAGTTAGCCAAGCTCAGGGCTCCAAGCTACACCATCGAGGATGGCAAGCTCTACAAGCGATCCTACAACGGCACTCTCCTCTGATGCCTGCACCAGGACGAGGCCGAAGTGCCCATGGAGGAAGTCCACTGCGGTATTTTCTCCTCACACCAGGGCCCATTCAGCATGTCCAGGCGTCTCGTCGTCCAGGGCTATTTCTGACCGATGATGGTGCGAGATTGTGCAGATCTTGCCAGGAAATGTACCGCATGCCAGGTACTCGAGAAGGCCCCTGGTCGGCCAGCCGTCAACTACGCCCCGGTCAGCACTGCCATTCCATTTTCAAGGTGGGGGATTGACCTGATCGGCCCATTACCCAGAGCTGCTGGCAACAACCGCTACATCATCGTCGCATTCGACTACTTCACCAAGTGGGTCGAAGCAGAACCTTTGGCCAGCATCACAGGGGCGAGATGTCAGAAGTTCGTCCATAAGAACGTCATTACCCGCTTCAGCGTCCCCCAAGAGATCATATCCGACAATGACACTCAGTTCGAAGCGGCACCCTTCCAGGAGCTCCTTCGAGAATGGGGAATAAAGCACTGTTTCTCCCCCGTCGCCTATCCTCAGGGCAACGGGCAGGTTGAGAACGCCAACAGAACTATAATGGAGGGGCTGAAAAAGAAGCTCCAGGACGCAGGAGGAAGTTGGGTCGATGAGCTCCCCAACATCCTGTGGTGCTATCGTACTACGCCGAGGAAGGCAACAGGTGAAACACCTTTTGCCCTGTGCTATGGCTTTGAAGCAAAGGCACCCACGGAAGTCGCCATTCCCAGCCGACGGGTGGAGCAGTATGACCCTGAGGTCAACGAGGAGAACATGAAGATCGACCTCCACCTAGTCGAAGAGAGACGTGAACAAGCATTCATCCGAGCGGAGAACTACCGGCGTCAAGTGAAATCGTATTATGACGCCAAGGTACGTTCCCGGGATTTTCAAGTGGGGGACTACGTCCTCCGCCGAAGGGAAGCAAGTCAGCCGACGGAAGGGGGCAAGCTAGCCTTGAAATATGAAGGTCTATACATCGTCAGTGCCGTGGTAAAACCCGGCACCTACAATCTTAAATGCCCAAATGGGACCAATGTACCACGAACGTGGAATGTACACCATCTGGTGAAGTTTTATCAATAATCCGAAGGAGGTGAGCCGACGAATCCCTCAACCCTTAACGGGTTATTGATTGAACACCACCCTCGGCCTTGAGCCACTTATGAATAAAAGTCATGTTCCTCTTGATTTTTTGAAATTTAAAGTAAAAAATTAACGGGTGCCCGCATCGGTCACCTTAGAGCGAAAGGCTCAGGTATGGCCGACGCAGCGCCTTGCATCAGCAGCCTTAGAGCGAAAGGGCTCAGGTATGCTCCATTGTATTTTGTATCACCAAAGGGCTCAGGCCTGGCTGAGAGAGCACGTCGTATCGGCCCCTTAGAGCGAGACGCTCATGCAGGGCCGACGATGTCCCCAGGACGAGGGGCCCGCAAACGGCCCGCGTCTTGAAATGGGAAGTTCACCGCGTCGTCCACGCGCCAGATCGCAGGATGACAGGCCTGAAATCATGGCCGAGGCGACAAAATCCCCAAATTCGGGGTTGGGCAACGGCAGCCGTTGGAAACCAACCAAAAGTCTAGCCCGCATCATAAATAGGCGACGGGACCCCCCCCCCCCCCCCCGAGACCATGGACGTTATAAACGAAGTCCAAACCGGTCGGAGGACTATCGACCCTTTCGGCCGAAGCCTGAAAGAAGGACACTTCCGAAATAGGGAACAAAAATAGGGAAGCCGACGGACCGTGCGCACTTGCCGGCCTCGAGCAACAAAAAATAAAATCCCCTGAATTATCCAAGTACATATCAGGCGAACATTAGGTATAACCATCAAAAGTGTACATGGCTGACGAGGGTGTATATGGCCGAAAAGGGACACCACATGGCCGTCGTCTGCCACCCATAAAGAAAGCAATCACCCAAGTGTGTTCAAACACTTAGAAAAATTTCTAAGTGTTTGAAGAAATCCCTGAGTAGCGTCCAGAGCGGCCGACGAAGACAGAAATCCGGGCTGCCCAACACTTGGAAGAACTTCCAAGTACTTAGAAGAATATCTAAGGGGCATTACGGCCGACAAGGGCACTGAAGTCGAGCAAAGGTCCAACACTCCCATCATCCCATAAGGGGTGCACACTCCCAGCTCAAATTACAAAGAGAAGGAAGACACCCCAGTCAGGAAAAGACAGGAACCTTCATCGGCCACGACTACGGAGAACAAGATTGAGTGTTCTTGTTCGACACAACTACAAATAAAAAGGCATGAGGAATGGCCGTAGTGGCCGTATCGGCCAAGCTTCGAAGGGCCCCAAACTGGAGCAACTACTTAATTTGACACTAAGAAAATTTTCTAAATATTTTCTAAGTATTTTGACTCACTCAGCAGCGCCCACGTCGGCCGGGAAAACACCAAGACGTGCAAACCAGGCCGATAAGGTCACTGAACTAAAAAGGCTACAACAGTTGGACACTTAGAAGAAATTTTAAGGTAGAACAAAGGAAACGAGATAATACCAAGACGATGCGGGCACTCAACCCCTTGTAGGTTACCCGCCTCGGCCACAACAAAGGGAAAACAACTTTCTAAGTCTTAGCTTGACACTTAGAAAAATCTCAGAAAAGGATATAACATAAGCAAGAGGGAATCCAAGACGAAGAGGGCACAATACATAACAGAGACAAAGGAGACAATATATATTCATTCTCCACAGAAAGTACATGGGGCACAACGGCAATTACAAAATGAGGACACTACGGCACCTACCTATACTACCAGATACAAAAAGGGAAGGGGAAAAAGGGGATAGCCGGTCAACTCTCCTGAGCAGCCTCATCAGCAACATGCCCCACTCCGGCCTGCTGAACCTCGACATCAGCGCCCTCATCGGCCTCTGTGTCCACGCTGGCTTCAGCACCTGCGGAAACGGCGATGTCGGCCAGGGCATCGTTGTCCGACCAATCTGACTCATCAATGCCAGAGCTGTCTATAGCGGCCTGCCTTTCAGAAGGGGGGGAGCTTAGCCTCGGCCTCCGGGTCCTTCATATTCTTAGGGAGCTTCAAATTCTTCCTAGCCCACTTCCGGGTGACCTTCAGCTTTTTGAAGGCGCGACGCAGTCTCCGGTAGATGAGCTGTTGCATCCGCCACTGGCCGATGTTGTAGTATATGGACATCTCCTTCTCAAAGTATTCCTGGCCGGCAGGGGAGTTCTCACCCCAGTCCTCGAGCTTGGCCGCCACCACGTCGTAGCACCAAGGCAGATTCTCATCAGCCTTCCTCAAGAAACTTCTTGATGGCAGCATCAACGGCCTTCTCCGCGGCAGCCTCGGCATCAGCTTTAGCCTTCTCGGCCTCATCAGCACGAAGGCGCTCAACTTCCAACACCGCCCTCTCTTCGGCAAGCTTGGCCAAGGCGTCGTCCCTGGCAGCAGCTACTTCACGGTAGGCCGCGTCAGCCTCATCGACCTTCTTCTACAGGTCCGCCACATCGGCCCTCAGCCGATCTAGTCAAGCCATGGCCTCTTCGGCCGAGGCAGCCTTCTGCTCAATCTCCCTCAGACGGGAAATCTCCCGCTGCTGCCTTCGCTGGTTCTCCATCAGCAAGAAGGCACCTTGCACAATAAAACGGTCAGACAACACATTCATGAAAACAGTGAAAGAAAACGACAAAGTACAAGGGAGAGAACTCACTTGGACGACGAGGTCCATCCCACCGTCGTAGATCTTGACGTCGCCAAGCTTGTCAAGGTAAACCCGGTCCTTGGTCGGGATGGCCTGAGAAAGCACATTGTGGCCGTCGACAGCTTCATTGAAGACGTCGCCGTCCACAGGATATTCCACTACCTTTTTGTACGTGGCGGTGGCCACGTCTTTGCCAGCCCGCTTCGGCCGGGTTTCTTGGACGAGGGAGACGGGCTGATCAACGTCAAACGACGGCCCAGAGGTGAGGTCCACTACAGCAGTAGCACTGGAACCTCCTTCGTCTCCAGCCGGAACGGCCAAAACTCCAGCCACGGAATCAGTGGCATCCTTCTTCGACTTCTTGGAAGGCTGCATTCCGGCATCGGTCAACTTCTTCTGACCGTCATCCACCGGCCGTTTCTTCTTCGGCTGGGTGGGTGGCTTCTTCGGCACATCAGTGCTCAGCGGTGCCCCACTCGCCGCCGCCTGTTTTGTGGCCTCTTTGGCGGCCAACTCCGCCTTCGCCTTTGCGGCAGCCCTGTTCATCACTGAACGACGATCCATCACAAATTCTGCACAACAAAGGAAACAAACATCAGAAAAGAAGCATAACAAAGTCGAGGACGATGAAAGGGTATTACCGTCAGCTTCAGCGGGCACACCCAAGTCTGGGCTGTCGGGTACCTCAAACGTAGTGGTCATCTTCGGCCACAATTCGACGTCCTCCTCATTATCACCGTATACAAAGTACCTAAAGAAGCCGAGGGCGGTCATCTTGTACTCAGTGATATAGTCCTTCACGCTCCTCGGCCCTCCTTCCAAGAACGTTGCCACCTGAGTGTCCAAGATCAAACTCTTCGGCGTATCATGAAGATTGAACCTCCCATCATGGCCGACGGAAGGAAACTCGGTGCCACCTTCACCCAGCGACACAAAGACGAATTTTCTCTTCCAACCATGGATGGACGAAGGAAGATCGACGAAGCTCCTCTTCTTTGGCAACTGTTGGAGAGTGGCATAGCTGGCGCAATTCTTGTGACTCCCTCGGCCTATCTGATACAGATTCGTGAAGAGGGCCGTCGTCGGCTTATAGTTCAGCTCGGCGCAACGAAGAAGAAACCCGACTATCAGCGAGTAGCTGTTAGGGGTCAGTAGGGCTGGAGGAAGTCCCACCATGTCTAAATACTCAGTAACGAAGGGATGAAGCGAGAACCGCAGTCCTTTAGCGAAGCTCATCGGGTACACTCCAAAATATCCCGGCGGTGGATTGAGAACATGGTCCGTCGGCCTGGGAGCCATTACCCTACCGAATGGCCCCACGTACATCTGGGCGACCAAGTACTCACCCGCGTTGCTCTGCGACCTAATGATGTGGATGTTGGTAAGATCCAGGTAGGAGAAGCCTGGTCCTTTCTTCGGCCGCTTGACTCTCTTCGGTGGCGCTGCCCCTTTAACAGCGGATACTGGCTCCGGGCATGGAATAGTAGCTGAAGTAGACGCCCCGTCCGCAGCTCGGGAGACCCCCCGCGTCCTCATCCCCAGCTGACGAGGCGGATTCCTCATCCTCGCCATCTTCGTCCACTTGCTCCCCGGATTTGAAGGGGCTCAAGTGTTCAATCTCCTCGCAAAACTCTTCGACAACTTGGAAGTCAAGGGATTTGGTGGAGGGCTCGTCGTTGTAGGGATAATACTCTTCGTTCAGGGTTTTCATCTTAACAACTTCTATGACACTAAGGGGATCTACTTTAGATCTAAGGTGTTTTTGTGGCTAACACTGAATCAAAGCCTAAAGGAAGCAAAGTATGCAAGGAATCGAGGAAAAGTTTGAAGAACTGACCTTGAAGCTTTGAAGAACACGAAGAACACTTGCAAGGGCTTTATATCTCTACAAATTTGGGCAGCACTTCGGTAGCTCAGATCGCAAATGAGGATTTTCTTCGGAATGGGAGGGGTATTTATAGCCCCCCCCCCAACGGTCACTACACGTGGCACCTCCCTAGTGGCCACACCAACGGTCACCAATGGGATGCCACCACTTCGTAAATGGGCCAGGCCCAGTCCACAGATCAACAACCCACCAGCACAGCAGGCTCTACGGAGCGAGGAATGGGAAAATAGCACCCACAGCGGCCAAGGCATCCAACGGCCAACACAGGCTACGGCTACCCAGGTAGCACCTGTATCGGCCATTCAAGCGGCCTTACATATTATGTAAGGAAAGGCCTTACAACGGCCACAACACCACAAGGGACGGGAACCCAACGGCCATCGGCCCTCGCACAAAACCCTTGATGATAACCCTTTGAAAGCGATTTGCGTCCAAGGGTTCTCCCACAGGGTTACCTTGGTCAGGAAATCGCCAAAGGGTTGGATTCAAGGGCAGTATGAGGATCCCGCTTCGGCCTGGGTCTCACACTACTTCTTCACCCCTCACTCACTCTTCGGCCTGAAGCAGTGGGGGACTGGGGGACTACACCGGCCTCAAAACACAAAAATGGAAAGAGTAAAAAAAACACAAGCACACAACTACAAACGTGATCATATCGGCTATGCATCACAACGGCTTCAAGGTCCCTGTAAGTGCCATCTCCGGCCAGGGCAAAAGTGCAACACGCTAATCGTCCCCAAGACCTTGGGCAACTAAACACCACACACCGCCTCGGCTAAGGGCATGGTAAGTGATCAACGACGGCCAGAAGGAGTGAACAACGCCCTCAACGGCCACTCAAGACAAAGGACAATCATCGCCCTTTAACAAGAGATAGCCACAACGGCCTCCTCTGCCAAAAGTACGAAATTCAGTCAACAACGGCCAGAAGGAGTAAACAGCACCCTCAACGGCCACTCAAGGCAAAGGACGCTCATCGTCCTCAAGCAAGACACAACCGCAGTGGCCTCCTCGGCCCAAAAACAAAATTCAGCCACCGAAGATCGTGAAAAGGTAAGAATTTCCTCATCGGCCACTCATGCCAAAGACACATATCGGCCATTTACAACCGCGGACCTTCACCGCCCCCATCAAGCAAGTCTATTCATCGTCCTAGAGAGCAAGGAACACGTACCATCCGCATGGCTAGGATCTCTCCCGTCCATAGCAGGGGACACGCAACGGCCAAGCATAAAAAGAACAGGAATCTACTCTCCTTCACTTCGTCTACACCTCAGCTTAGAGAGTGGGGGACTCCTGATGGAGTATATGGGTCTAGGCCCCAGGACCCACATACTCAGGAGAACAGAAGGCACAGCTGCCACCCAATGGGACCCTCATCAGCCAGGTGACCCTCATTGGCCGGATTTTACACTTACTCAGTTGTATACTCCATCATTTACTTTGTATTCGGCCCAATAGCGGTCCAGTTGTAAATGGGCCTTCCAAGCCCAAGGCTTGGGAGCCCAGCCCGTATTTTTCCTATAAATACTTCCTCTGGAGGTAGTTGTAGTGGTTGGAAAATCATTTATTGAAGCATTTACTTGCACTTCTCTCTCTAGCTCTCACTTCTTTCTAGAATATAATCTATCAGAAATATTTAGCATCGGGTATATCTGATGTAGAAGGTAGCGTATACTGCATTTTCCCTTACTTTTAAAATCGGTTTCTCAAATAACCGATGTAGAAATGTTTTTTACATCGGTTCATAAACCGATCTCAATTCAGCTGACTTTTCACATGGTCTGTTTCAACATCGGTTCAACAACCGATGTAGAAAGTCGTTTTTAACCGATGTTAAAACCCTTTTTTGTACTAGTGTAAGAGGGGAAAGAAAGTAGCTAAACTGAATTATAAAAATATATAACAACATATTATATTAAAAAATGCCATTGAGAGGAGACCACGTCATTTGACAATCAAAAGCACAAAAACATTAAAAATACTAATAAAATTGTAGAATTAATTAAGTGGGGGAATGAAATGACTAATATGGACTAGAAAAAGTATATAACTCTGATGGAGTATATGGCCCGGGAACCCCCAATCCATACACTCCTACTACTCCAATAAAGGCCCAATAGGCCCAGGAAGCACAACAGGCCCAAATCACAGCGTCCAGAGTACCAAGCGGCCCACAGTGCACACCAGGAGTGCCTTCGGCCCCCTGGCGAAGGCTCCAATCCTCACAGGATGGCCAAATCAGGAAAACAAGGTTACTGGAAAAAAACGGCGAAAATCAGTAGCCCTCGGCACCTAGAGCCCTCGGCACTAAGGGGGTCCCCAGTGCTCAGAGCCCTCGGCTAGTCATCTACAGCCGAGGGCACCTTTTCCGACATAATATCTGCTCCACATGCGTATATATCACCGTACCAAGTACGACGTCACATCCAACAGCCGCATTAAATGCGGCCACATGCGATTGCCAGCGCCAACCAGTTGAGGTGACCCCTCGGCCAATGGATGCTTGACACGTGTCCCTGTCTGGCATTTATTGCTACTATAAATAACACCCCATTTCCCCATTTGTAACCAAGAAGCAAATACGCTGAAAACACTGAGTACATTTCTAATATACTCCCTCTCTCTCTACTTACTTGCTCTGACTTCTCTCTAGTTATTCCCCGTAATAACCCCTCGGATAAGCTACCCCCCGGGGACACTATCCATCATTTGGTGCTCTCATTGAGAGGTCGAACAATCAAGTAGGAAACCCTCCCCCTCAACCAAACACAAAACACCTAGCTAAAATGGTGAGAACAACTCGTGCCAACTCCAAGAATGTAGAGGACAGGAACCTGGCCCTCGGCGAGGTCGACGTCCCCGAAGCCTCTAACAGGGCTTTCGGGGGCGGCGTCATCGCCGGGTTGGACCAGACGGCTGTTGACCTATGCCAGCAGATTCAACAGAATGCCCCCGATGCCCGCCTCGGCATCGAGGCCAAGAAGAAGGACCGGAGCGAGAATCAAATTAGCCTTCCGGTCATCACAATCGACGTACAATCGGCGCTCTCCGCCTTCATCCAGACGCTCACCCAGAACTCGGGTGCCTTCGGCACTTTGGTTCCCCTCCAACCACAGGTTGGGGAGAATATTATGCCTCCCCCTCATCCACACCCCCCTCAGGAACCCGGTCCTCCAGATTGGGAACTCCGAGGGGGTCGTGGCCCAAGATACGGCCTCCCAGAAAGTCCAGTCCCGGGACCGCCACAACGTAAACAAAGAACAACTCCGGACCTCCGCCCTCGAGAGACTCGGAGGGGCGCAAGACCGCCGAGGGGTCCAAGACCGCCTCGGGGGGAAGGCGTTCCAAAGGCCTCAGGAAAGTGGTGGGTCCGTCTCCAGGGCCAATGAAAGGCGTCCCCCTCAGGACAAAGGCAATGCACCTCTCCGTGCCAACGACGCCTGCCACCAAATCAACCAGGCCCACTCGGCCCACGTCCACTCACAGGGGGCGGAGGCCCTCCCGAAGGACCCCCGAGACGAAATCATTGCGGCCCTCCAGCGCTGGCTTGACGAGATGGAGGCCACCAAAGCCTACGCCACCACTTCTGCCCCTCATACGGACCTCAAGTATGAGGCGATGTTGGCCAAGATGGAAGAAATGCAGAAGAAGATAGCCGAGGGCTCCGGGGAACCCACCATACAGCTCCGGACCCGGACGCCATTTACCCCAAGGGTATTGGCGGCCCGGATCCCGGAAAATTACCGAGGGCAGCTCATCAAGCCCTACGACGGAAAGACTGACCCCCAGGACCACTACAACAGGTATCAAAACAGTATGATGATGGTGAGGGCATCGGATGAATATTTGTGCCGCTGGTTCCTCTCCACCTTAGAGGGACCGGCTTACGAATGGTTCAATCGATTGCCCAAGGGCTGCATTGACTCATGGAAAGAACTCGCCCAACGATTCTTGACGCAATTTGCGGGAAGGCGCCGCACAAGAAAACACTTCTCCCACTTGTTGACAGTGTGGCAGAGGAAGGAGGAGACCCTTCGGGACTTCCTGGAGCACTGGAGAACGGAGGCTGATAAAGTTGATGGCGCTGACGACGGGACCCTCCTGGCCCTCCTCCAAACAGTACTCCGCCCCGGGAACTTCTCAAGGAGCCTCATCATCGAGCCTCCCCGCGATTATATAAGGGCCCTACAGCGGGGGGACCGGTACGCCGAAGCCGAGGAGGTGGAGAAATGCCACCACGTCCCGGATCAGCAGCGCCCTCGGCCAAACGACAAAGGTATCCGGGGGCCGAGGGCTCCCCGCAATCATCCGAAGGACTCTGCCCCCTCCGGCGATCGCCCCCGGCATGGCCAAGCCAAGCCCAGGGGAGGCTACAAGGGGAACCCGAGGGCTTGGGCACAGCTTGTCCTCCTGGAGCACCCTCGGACACCTTTGACGCACCCCGTCAGCGTCATTCTTGATTTTGCTGAGGAGAGGGGCCTAGTGGAGCGAGATTCACGCGCACCCCCGGAAGTGTTTGCCATCAATCCAAACTACCCCTATTGTCATTTCCACCGACACCAAGGGCACAAGATCGATGACTGCCATCAGCTGAAGACGGCCATCAAAAGATTGATACAAGCGGGCCATCTGTCCCAATTTATCCAGGGCCCTCAGCAACAGGGCCCCCCTCACCAAGGGCCAACCCGAGGGCAGACTGCGAGAGCAAATGCATGGGTCAACCCCAACACCATCCCCCTCGGCAAAAAGAGGGAGATTGGGAACCTGGAAGAAGAAGAGGAGGAGTACCCCCGGTACCAAGAGAAGAAGCGCCACATCCTCATGATCATGGGTGGCAATACCGGGAGTGATTCTACGAGTCAACGAAAGAAGTGGGCTCAATCACTTTACGTGGGGGAAGTCACTCATATGCCCCCAGTAAAGCGGCTGAGGGAGGAACTCATTATCTTCACCAACGCTGATCTCCCCCCAGTGTCCTCCCCACACAGGGATGCCCTCGTCATCCGGACAGAAATAAATGACACTATTATTCACAGAACTTACATTGACACGGGCAGCTCCGTCAATGTAATGTACCTCAGCACCTTCAGAGAGCTGCATCTGGAGAGGGGGTCCCTTCGGCCCATCAAGACCCCTCTTGCCGGCTTCACCGGCGACACCATTGATTCCGAGGGGGTTATAACCCTCCCGGTACTCTTCGGCGACGGGCTCCATAGAGCCAAGCTCGAAGTAGAGTTCGTCGTCGTCAACATCGAATGCGCCCACAACATCATCCTCGGCCGGCCAGCCCTCGAGGATCTCGAAGCCGTCATCTCCATGAGGCACCTCTGCCTCAAATTCCCAGCCGA
This sequence comes from Cuscuta europaea, assembly GCA_945859875.1. Lineage (NCBI taxonomy): Eukaryota > Viridiplantae > Streptophyta > Magnoliopsida > Solanales > Convolvulaceae > Cuscuta > Cuscuta europaea. The sequence continues at coordinate 3,405,755 of CAMAPE010000075.1, read as the reverse complement.
GGGGGGAATCGGTTACTCAAGGGGGAACCGAAAGCTTGCCCGCGCTTGCTACCTTCAAGTGACAAAGAAGGTTAGCAAGACGGAGTTCCACGTTGACACCATCACCGGAACTGTGGAAGCGGAGGACAGGAGGCCGAGGGCTGAACCAGCCGAGGAGGTAGAAGACTTCGCGCTCGATCCGGCCAAGCCGAAGGCTTCCGGGCCTATTATGCAGTCCGCTTCTCCTTCAAAGTCTCTAACAATGAAGCCGAATACGAGGCCCTCCTATGTGGCCTTCGGCTGGCAGCTAACATGAAGGCCCGACAAATTCACGTCAAGTGCGACTCCAAGTTAGTCGTCGGCCAAATATTCGGGGAGTACGAAGCCAAGGAAGGGAGAATGAAGCAATACAAGGAGGCGGCCAAGGAGTTGCTTAAGGTATTTGGGGCACACTCTCTTACTCAAATACTGAGGGCTCAAGACTCTGAGGCCGACATTTTATCAAAGCTCTCGACAGAATCCCCTGAGCATGTCTCGAAGATTGCCAAAGTGGAAGAGCTCAGCCTTTCTAGCATACATGCTAGCCCCATCATGCACATACAACAAAGGCAAGGTGACTGGATCTCAGACATTGTCGCCTTCATCACCACATGGCAGCTGCCCGAGGATGAGGCCCGCACCAAGCTAACAAAGCTGAGGGCTCCCAGCTACACTATCGAGGACGGAAGGCTTTACAAAAGGTCCTACAACGGGACATTACTTCGGTGCCTTCACTAAGATGAAGCCGAAGTGGCGATGGAGGAAGTACACAGTGGCACTTGCTCAGCTCACCAGGGACCCTTCTCCATGTCCCGAAGGCTAATAATCCAGGGCTACTTCTGGCCTACGATGGCGCGGGATTGTGCAGATCTTGCCCGGAGGTGTCCCGCATGCCAACACTTTCAGAAAGCCCCCGGCAGGCCAGCGGTCAACTATGCCCCCATCAGCACATCCATACCCTTCGCTCGATGGGGCATAGACCTTGTGGGCCCTCTGCCGAGGGGTACCTCCAATAACAGGTACATCATCGTCGCCATCGATTACTTCACCAAATGGGTGGAAGCTGAGCCCCTCGCCAGCATTACTGAGGCCAGGTGTCGTCACTTTGTTCTCAAAAACATCCTCACAAGGTTTGGCGTCCCCCAACAAATCATCTCCGACAATGGGACTCAGTTTGAGGCAGCCCCCTTCTGTGCCCTCCTGGAGGCATGGGGCATCAAACACACCTTCTCATCCGTTGCCTACTCCCAGGGCAACGGACAGGTGGAGAACGCCAACAGGACCTTGCTCGAGGGCCTAAAGAAGAAGCTGGAGGCCGAAGGGAGTGGTTGGGTAGAAGAGCTCCACAACATCTTATGGGCCTACCGTACCACCCCTCGGCGGGCAACTGGCGAGACACCCTTCTCCCTTTGCTACGGATTTGAAGCTAAGGCCCCCACTGAGGTAACTCTTCCAACCCGAAGGGTCACACAGTATGATCCAGAGGCCAACGACGCCAATATGGCCCTCGACCGCCACCTTATTTCAGAACGCCGAGAGCAAGCCTTCATACGCGTAGAAAACTACCGAAGGCAAGTGAAGAGTTACATTGACGCCAAGGTCTGCTCCCGAGAATTCTAAGTGGGGGACTATGTCCTCCGAAGAAGGGAAGCTAGCCAACCAACCGAGGGCGGAAAGATGGCACCAAAGTTCGAGGGCCCCTACATCGTGGCAGCCATCATCAAACAAGGAACTTACAAACTAAAATGCCCTAATGGGACTGAAGTCCCTAGGCACTGGAATGTACATCACTTAGTTAAATTTTATCAATAACATCAGAGCGGCCAAGCCCTCATAACTAGTGAATGTATTATTTTACGGCCCAAGGCCTAAAAATTATGAAGAACGAAGGCATTTTGAAGACACCAAGGACATGGAACAGGATTCTTACGAAGGGCCAAGCCCTCATATCACCCCCTGGCCCAAGGCCTTGCCACAAGGAAGAACCCTCGGCATCAAGTCCCGAGGGTAGACAATACTATCACCTACAACAACAAGAAAGTACCAACTGTCCTCAAATGGAGACCCCTCGGCACCCGGTGCTGGGGGGACACACCACTGACAACTTTCAACAAATGGGAAGAAACACCAAGTGTTTCCACAGAAGACCCCTCAGTACCAAGCACCGAGGGCAGACAACACAATCACCTGCGACAAATGAAGAAAAAACACCAAGTGTTTTCACAGAAGACCCCTCGGTACCAAGTACCGGGGGCCGTTCACCGAAACAAACACCAAGTGTTGTTTCTGAAGCCGTACCCCTCGAGGACGCCTATACCGAAGGCGCCACCTCTCGGTGTCGGCAGCACGTAGTGCCCCCGGCCATTTGCAACCAGTGTGCAAATGAAAACCCTTCCCTGAAACGCTTTCCGCGTCATTACCCCAAGGGTATGACAGGCACGAGAAATGCCCAGGATTCGACTTTCAAAAACAGAACGCTTTCTGCGCCATTCCTCCAAGGGATTGGCAGGCATCTAAATGCCCAGGTTTCGACTTCCAAATCGAAACGCTCCCCGCGCCACTACCCCAAGGGTGTGGCAGGCCACGGACTATGTCTAGCGTCGAGGGGACGACTTTCAAAACTGAGGCGCTTTCCGCACCATCCCCCAAGGGGAGGCACGCTACAGACCACCATATCTTGTACCCAGGAAACGACCCTCGATCCCCTCGGAACTCGGAAGGTTAACCCGAGGGGGGAGCTAATGGTGTATTCTGTTACCTCCCGATAGGCCAAGCCTTACCAAGAAACCAAGTTTCTTGAAGCCTTCCCTTCACTACTCAAAAAAAATGGGGTGGTGAAGGGGAGTAGAATCGGCGAGAAATCAATGAGTACATCACTCCTACAATTCACCGAAACATACCGAGGGCTCCCCATGGGAACGCCTTCGGTACCTGGAAGCTCATGAGTACCAAGGATACCATTCACAACAGACATCATCAACAAATGACTAAGTCCACTCAATGATTGCCTCCGGCTATACCTAAAACCGAAGGCTCAAATACTACAAAACATGACAGGCTCAGCCAACAGCAACTCAAAACGTCCCCGAAGGCTACTATATAACAAAACTATCAGATGGTGGCCAAACCAAATTAAGAATCACCTCCAGCACCTCACTACATGCCGAGGGGATACATCCAGACAATTCCCGAGGGAGTCTGCCTTTTTATGCTAGACTTGGATTACAAACTCTCATATATCAACATTAGGGGGACATAACAAACAACCGAAGGCTTTTTGTTGCCACAAGCCAACATTACAAGGCAAAGGAAACTATCCTGAACCTACAACGTATACAGCCGAAGGGTCCCCTCCCGAAGGCCAGCAGCAGGAAATACTTACAGAAAATAATCTAAGTCCTAAATACTTTTCCCCCTGGGGAGCCACCAGTCAACCGAAGGCATATCTGAGACAAGGTCCTCACATTCACCCGAGGGCTCCTACTTCACACAACTACACTTAGAAATATTTTCTAAGTCCTACATATTTTGACCCTCGGTCAAATCTCCATGCTGCCCGAGGGGCCGTACGGTTAAAGGCTTGGTGAAGCTACACTTAGAAAAAATTTCTAAGTCCTAACTACTTCTGGGCCCTCGGTCATACATCCAGTCAGCGAAGGGTACCCAATTACCGAAGGCTAGACCGTATTCAAACACTTAGAAAAATTCTTCTAAGTCCTAAACACCTCGCCTCCGGTTATCTCATGAAGGCTACACAGAACCAGAGGGAAGGAACTAGCCGGGGGCCAACAGATGAACAAACACTTAGAAATATTTCTAAGTCGTGAACATTGTGCCCTCGGTGAAATGTCCAGATGACTAAACAGGCCTAGTGGCCGAGGGCTACAAAAGGCACTATGCTCAGAGGAATATATCCTAAGTCCTAACATACATTCAAGGAAAGGCGAAGGCATACACACAGGAAAGACGAGGGCATACATTCAAAGAAAAACAATTAAAGGGAACGAATTATATACAAAAAGCCCGAAGGCACGTACTCATTCATCAAAGAAAGGAAATTCAAGTGTATATTACAAATGGGCCGAGGCCGAGGGCGTACAATGTTCATTACAAACAAAAAAGAAGGTGTTCAAAAGCTACTAAGTACAAATGTTGCCTCCTCGGCGGGCTTCGAGGTGACCTCCTCCCCGATGGCAGCCTCAGCATCACCATCACCAGATCCCCCCATCATCATGGAGTCGTGGATCACAGGCCTCTCTTCGCCCGGGGGAGGGGGTTTCTTACATCTGGCTGCAAAGCAGGAAGGCCGTACGCCGAGGGGTCGAACTCCTCGAGGGGGACTTTGAAATGCCTGGCGAGCCTCCGGTACACCAGATGCTGGGTGAAGAACTCGCCCCCCTGGTAGTAGCTGTCGCCCCTCTCTGCCATCCAGTCGGCCCCGGGGCCCTTCACCCAGTCATCAACCGAAGACTCCATGACCGAGGCCACCCACTGCCGCTTGTCTTCGGTTTTCCAGCCCTCGGCCATAAACGCGGCAACAACCTCCTCTCAGGCTTTGGCGACGGCCTCGGCCTTGGCGAGCTCTGCCTCCTCGGCGGCTTTCTTGGCGGCCCTCTCGGCCTCGAGCTTGGCCTCCTCCACAGCAGCTTTGGCCTTCAGCTCAGTACCTTCGGCAGCCTTCCGGAGATCTTACTCCAGCGAGGCCATCTGCTTCACAGCATCGGAGTTCTTCAGGATAAGCTCCTTCATCTCCCGATCCTGCTCCGCTTTCTGAAGGCGCCATTGCTCGAGTCTCTGAGCGTGCTCCCCGAGGGCTACACAAGCCTGATAGACAACAGACGGAGGGGTTAGGTTAGTATGGACAATGCATTAAAGGTTAAAACACAAAGCGAAGGAGGAAACTTACAGCTAACGAAGATCGAAGGATCTTGTTCTCGAGGGCCGCATCATCATAAGTCGAGAGGGCAGCCTTGTCCATCACCGAGGTGATTCCCCTCAGGAAGGCCTTCGGCTCTGCTGAGCCGTGTAGCACAGAAGCCCCCGGGGCCAAGGAAAGCTGCAAATCTCCCGGGGGAGGCTTCCCAAGGGAAGATCGGGCCGAGCGGTCGTCGCAGCACCAACCGGGGGATCCGGAGAAGGGCGGTCCTCAATGATCACCAAGGGGGCATCCTGGCCAACAGTGTCCCCGGTACCCCTCTGCTTCTTGGCAGGGGGCTCAACCGCCTTGCTGCCCTTCTTCTTTTTTGTGGCCCCCTCGGCCACCCCGGTGCCTACCTCCGCAGCAGAGGGCTCCGGAGTCTCCTTCTGAAAGAAGGCTTCCACAGGCTGCTGGACCGAGGGGTCCTTCTTTTGGGCTTGGGGCTTGCCCTTCTTTTTCTTCAAAGCGAAGAGCTTACCGGCGTCCATATTCACACCTGCCAACAAAAAAAAGGGTTAGACCGAAGGGCAAGAAAGCAAAAAAAAAAAAAGGAGGAAAAAATCATAAGTACAAAACAGGAAGCCCTCAGCTACTACCTCCTGCTCCCTCGAGAGCCTTGTCCAACACAGGATACTTCTCGTCTGTCTCACCGAGGAAGCGATATCTGTGGAAGCCGAGGGCGAAAAGCTCTTTGTCAGCAGTATAGTCCTTAATGGACACTTGCTTCGTACGACCCTCCGGGATCTTGGCTGTTATCAAGCCATCCTTCTCCAAAACAGCATTCCCAACCTTTGGATGCCGACAGAAGCGATCCCGAAGTTCCATCGGGAATGGGCTCTCGGCAATTCTGACATAGCACCACCGCTCCTTCCAGCCTTTATTGGACGAGGGCGCTTCTGTGAATAGTTTCCACCGGGCTATCTGATGTAGATTGGCGAAGCCCTCGGTATTCGCGTGACCCCCTCGGCAGAGGTTGAAGCTCTGGAAAAACAAGTCCAGGCTGGGGGTCACCCCTCGGGCCCGGCAGAGATTCAGAAAACCCGCCACGTAGGAGTGGCTATTGGGCGTCAACTAGCAGGGGACCAAACCCACATACCGAAGGTATTCCCGAAGGAATGGGTGTAGGGGGAACCGGAGCCCCATTGATACCGACAGGATGTGCACGGGGATGCAACCCTCGGGAGACCGGGAGAGCACATCATCAGAACCTGGCGCCACCACCACAGCCGAAGGCCCCACGTGCAGCTGAGTCACGTACAGATCTTCCCGGTCAGCCTTCGACCCTATCTCGAGGGCGGCAGTATTCAACCAAGAGTACCCCTCGGGCACATCGATGGGCTTCCCTTGATCAGCAACGATGCACTTCTTCTTGGGAGCAGCTTTCTTCTTCTCCTGTTTATTCCCGGGGGCCACTCGTATCGGTGTCGGGTTAAGGGGCCGAGAGCTCCCCGCCTCACCAGCACCCCGAGGGGGAAGGACAGCCACTGTCACCCTCATCCTCTCCTTCTCTTCCTCCTCCTCTGCAACTTGTACGGCGAGGGCAAGCTCTTCATCCTCCACCTCTTGCTCGAAGCCCTCGGCTTCAACTTCAGCCACCAACTCCTTCTGCACCTCCATGGCCATCGCGACATCCTCCTGGGCCGAGGGTTGTTCGCTCGAGGACCCCACATCCGAGAAACTCTCCTCTTCCATCGAGGGATCCCTCGATATGTCCTGAGAATCACTCTGAGAAGACATCTTTCCACTGGGTCGAGGGCTCGGAAATACTAAGTGTTCTAAGTTCTAACTCCTGACCTAAGGACACAGGGCACAACTAACTAAGAGAGGAGAAAAGCAGGTGGGAACTGACCTTGGAACAGGAGTTAGATCGAGGGCAAGTGTTTCTCTCTCTAGGAAAAATCCGGCAGAGCTTCGCTACAATGATATCGCACAAGAGAAGTGATGCCCGGCCATGGGGTATTTATAGGCGCCCAAATCCGGGCTTGGGACTGAATACCGGGCCTCCGGTACAAAATCATCATTACCAACCGACGTGTTGCCCAATCGGTGACACCCGCCCACGGGCAGCCAACGAGCACGCACCACGTGGAAGCCCCCCCAACGGCTATATTTTGACGTTAGGTATTCCAACGGCTATATTCACAACGGCTATATTCTGGGAGCCTCCGACTATATTTAGCAGCCCACCCCTTCATCAACCAAGGAACTAGCCCCCGGGCTTTTCACTTCACTCCACTTCATCAAGAAGAGCCCACGGGTACACTTACCCAGAGACGCTCCCGGTTTGTGCCCCACACACTACATAACAGATGCCTTCGGGCTCACCCCCTCAGAAGCCCACGGCTTCACAACAGGCACACCCCTCGGGGATCCCCCCTCAGCACTTTGAGGGCCGGGGAGCCCCCGGGGAGTACGCCTCATAGACGGACAGCTTACGGCACACAGGTAACGGGAGCCCTCGGATACCCTCCTCACCAACTAATCAACAAACAGGGGACACCCCGGTGACACTTCAACTACTACTCACATTCATCGCGCCCTCGATCCCCAGATCGAGGGACTCCCCTTCGGCACCTTCCAGGATATCAACAGCAGCCTCCGGCTAATCAACACAAGCGCCCTCAGAACAAGGATAGCCTTCGGCATCAGCATTGTACTCCATTTCGAACCAGGGCTTCACATTTTCGATTCATCGTTAGGAGAATTCGGTGCACTCTTTTTCCCTCATTAGGATTTTTTCCCACAGGGTTTTTCCTAATGAGGTTTTTAACGAGGCATCCCCCCAAAATGAAACGAAAAGCGTCAGCCTTCGGTCTAATACAATGATAACCGCTTTCGCGGCGTTGTAGTAAAACGGAGTCTAACCTTTCGGTTTTTCCCCGAGTATCGTGTCTCTTGAGAAATGGCGGAGGAGTTTTCTTAATTTAGTCTTAGTCACGGGCTATCGCTAATTGTTGGAAGCTTTTTCAATACAAAAAGGGTGATTGTATTTTAGACTAGGCCAAATTGCACAATTACACTAGGAGCAAATTTCAACTAAAAGGTTTAAGATTTAAATATTCTAAAAAAATATTGAGGCAAGTAAGGGCAATGAATTGAGTAATTGGAAATGGATATATTCTTGGACCTAGTGATTAGGGGAATTTAAAACTAAAATTGGACTAATAATTTCTTTTCTCATAGACAAGAATAGAAATTACTTTCATTAATTTATCCTATTTCTAGGTTTCATTAATGTATTCAAAAATGGTTGGCTTGAATTAAATTCTAATCTCATAGACAAGGCAGAAATAATTCTCCAAAATTTTAATTAACAAAAATAGCCAAATTCATTAACTAATTAAATTCATTATTTAAGCAATTTGAATTTATTTCTCATAGACAAGATGTAAATCCATTTCATTAAAATTATCCTATTTCTAGGCCTTATTAATGTTCTTGAATAAAGTTGGCTCAAATTACTTTCTAATCTCATAGACAAGAATAGAAATAATTTTCCAAAATTTAATTAATGAAATTGGCTAATAATTATTAATTACTAATTCATCAAATTGAATAACTAGCTCAATTAATTAATTTTAACCCCTAATTTTCGGCTAAAAAGTCAATCCATATTCCTTTACTCAATTCATGCCCAAAACAAATTTAGCTACTAAACATTATTTTTGCATTCAACAATATGGTAAATAAATTAAACATTAACAAGGAATTAAACATGTATAATAGCAAAAATTAAACAAAAATAAGATATTGTCAAAATAAACTTTCTGGAACTACAATATGACTCTTTTGGAATTTTTCACGAATTTTTAAACCTAAAATCCAATTTTAACCCTAATTGATAATTTTCCCACTTTTAACTATAAAATACAAAAGGCAATTAAAAATAGGCTAAATTCGTTCTAAATTTTTTTTTGACTACTAGGGGTGATATTACAGTGAAATAAACTGGAATTAGGGCCGATACTATTTTTTTTATATTTTTGTGTAATTAATTTAATTTATGCAATAATAACACCTAATTACCGAAATTAATTAAAAAAGTACTTTCACTTCGTGAAAATTAACTTTATTTAGATAAATAACAACCTTGAGGCTAGTTAACAACTATATAATTAATTGGGATGAATTCAACATCAACAACTATTTTATTTAATTTATGGAAGAAAATGCGAAATACTAGATAAATATTCTGAAAAAATTCGAAGAACAGATTGAGAAAACAAAGCACATATTCAGATTCTACTCGTTTAGAAGATGAAAATACATATAAAGAACTTACAATTTGAAGCTAAAATGAAGAAGATATGAAGATTTGAAGTTTCTCTCTCCCAAAAATCCTTGGAGCTGCGGAAATAGCTGAAAAACAGGACCTTTTTGAACTGAATTAGGGTTGGAAGAGGTGTGTTTGAGTTCAGCAAAAATCGGGGTATTTATAGCAAAAAAAATCCGGTAGGCGGCCAAACAGGCGGCCGCCTCTGGTCCTGGCCCGGCCGCCTTCCGTCACGTCACCGGCAGGACGTGACGCCGGTTCAACTCGTCCGCCGCAGGCGGTCTGGCAGGCGGCCGCCTGCCGTTCCTGTCTGGCCGCCTGCCGTCAAATCCCACCGGCCGGTGGTTGGTTCGTCGCCTTGTGCCGCAGGCGGCCATCGAAGGCGGCCGCCTTCCGTCCAGTGTCGGCCGCCTTCCGTTTTTCTCCGGTCCGGTCAAATTTGATCAAAATTGACTTTTTTCAAAAGTTGGTAGGCGGCCTGGTAGGCGGCCAATCTGGGCGCCTATTTGGGCGCCTGTGAGGTTTTTTGTCCGTCTTGTTCTGAATTTTGTGCTCTTCAACTTTCCCTTCTGGACCACCTTGAAATTCTGCTTCCTTTTTTCGGTATGATATCATTTGTTACTCGAATTGACGCATTTTGTGCTAAATTGACCCGAAATTTCATCAAACATATCATGGATGTGATTTTTACCTGATTTCACGAAACTTGAACCAAAATATATAAAACATGTCTTGTTTTTCTGTTTTTCTGTCCAAAATCACTTAAATTTGATAAGAAAAATAAGTACACAAATGGACTTATCATACAACAACATGATTACTCTACTCCTTTTCACCACTTTGCAAGTGCCTCAAGGAGTGGGGGACTGGAGAACCCCCCTCGGGAAAAATCACAAAAAGTGCAAAATGCCAAAAACTCCCGCAAACAGCAAACATGCCCCCTCAAGTCCCGACATGTGGGTAACTGAGGGACTGCCCTCGGCAGAATAAACAAACAGCAAACTACCCACAACTCTACAAACTACAAACAACGGCAGAGGACAAACACAGTTACTCCTTTTCCCTCAAGTACCTTTCAGCAAAATGAGTGAGGGACTCCTGATGGAGTATATGGCCCGGGAACTCCCGATCCATAGACTCCTACTACTCCAATAAAGGCCCAATAGGCCCAGGAAGCACAACATGCCCAAATCACAGCGTCCAGAGTACCAAGCGGCCCACAGTGCACACCAGGAGTGCCTTCGGCCCCCTGGCCGAAGGCTCCAATCCTCACAGGATGGCCAAATCAGGAAAACAAGGTTACTGGGAAAAAACGGCGAAAATCAGTAGCCCTCGGCACTAAGGGGGTCCCCAGTGCTCAGAGCCCTCGGCTAGTCATCTACAGCCGAGGGCACCTTTTCCGACATAATATCCGCTCCACATGCGTATAGATCACCGTACCAAGTACGACGTCACATCCAACAGCCGCATTAAATGCGGCCACATGCGATTGCCAGCGCCAACCAGTTGAGGTGACCCCTCGGCCAATGGATGCTTGACACGTGTCCCTGTCTGGCATTTATTGCTACTATAAATAGCACCTCATTTCCCCATTTGTAACCAAGAAGCAAATACGCTGAAAACACTGAGTACATTTCTAATATACTCCCTCTCTCTCTACTTACTTGCTCTGACTTCTCTCTAGTTATTCCTCGTAATAAGCCCTCAGATAAGCTACCCCCGGGGACACTATCCATCAAACTCAATGTTATATACTACAATAAACTGATAAATATTAATACCCGTATGTGTAAATGTTAGTCATGATAAATGTTAATACCCGTATATATAAATGTTCGTCCATTTAGTTATGGTTTTACACTTTCACTTTAACATATTACCTTCTAATGTTTGATACTCCACTATTAGAGAAGCATTTCAAACCCATTCACAAGTTTCCTATGATATGTTTTAAATATAATAAAGTAGTTTACTTGATTGATGTTGTTAATTAGATAGATCCTCTTGCATTCAAGTTCTCGAATTTAATTTCGCTATTTCATCTTTTGGTTTTTGATATCATACTAGCTATTTTCCACTTCGTCGCCACATTCTATTCACTATCTCCTCTATTATTCTCATGTTTACATTACTTAATCATTGTTCATGGTGTTTTATTGTAACACTAACTAATTGAACCGAATCTCTGTTTTTGTGAAATCAGTATGATATATTATATAATTCCTAAAATGAACATTATGTTGAAAGCATTTTACAAAATTCATGAAAAATGAGTGTTGGGCATATGACATTCGCGCAACGCGCGATCAATGTACTAGTCTTATACTACGTAGTACTTAAAAGAACTAAATATGAGGGAGAAAGTTATGTTGTTCAATTGTTAACAAGCTTATTTTCTAATACTCCCTCCGTCCCATAAAATAAGTCTCATTTCAATTTAGATCGGAGTTTAAGAAAGTGAGAATAAAGTGGAAATGTATGGTTGTGGTTGAGTAAGAAAAAGGTAAATGAATGTTAGTCACACAAAACTTTCCAAAAAGAGAAATGGGAACAATTTTTTGGGACGGCCCAAAAAGAAAAATGGGACTTATTTTATGGGACGGAGGGAGTACCTAAAAACATTTTCTCACACTCAATTCCTCTGCTCAATTGTTAGCAATCATATCTTCTAATATCTAAAATCACTATGAGCCCGTTTGGTAGCACGAAAATCGGCTTTTTTGGCCGATTCTGCTGAAATTTATGAAGTTCTAGCTGAAGTGGCTGCATTGGCTGATTCTGCTGATACAAAAAAAAATATTTTTAAAATATATTTTATTAATAATAATAAAAAATTATATGTAAAAATAACTAAAATGATCATCTACAGTAACTTCAGCCAATACGGCCAGAAAAGTAACTCCAACCTTACTTTTTCGGCTTATTACACAATTCAGCGCGTGAAAGCAAAATTTGCGTGTTTGGTAAAAAAGTTGGTTGATAAGCCTGATAAGCCGAAAATGAGGGTTGCCAAACGGTCTCTATATATGAAAGAGAAAATTATTCCGCTAGATTATTAGCAAACATGTCTTCTTATACCTAAAACTCTTACATATGAGAGATAAAGTTTTCCTTCTCAATTGTTAGATGAATTGCCCCATACCTAAAAGCACTACATATAAGAGAAAAAGTATTCCGCGCAATTGAAAAAATAGGGTTTTCTTTATCATGGAACCCACCAATTGCATCTCCGAGCCAGCTGCATCGTTTCCTTTGCTGCTCAAACTACCCTTTTGAAATAGAAAGACGCCATGTGGTGAGAAAATAAAAAGGGAGTCATTTTTTGAGAAGTTGACCCGTTTCAATTGATAGAAAGTTCCTGAAATAAGACTAAAACAGATTGAAAATTCCAAAATAAGACTGTCATGTTTGTTATTCCCAAAATATGACTAGTTACTGTCATGTTTAGAAAATACTGCCATGTTTGAAGTATGGTACTGCCAAAACATGGCAGTAATTAATCCTATTTTGGGAATAAAAACATGGCAATCCTATTTTGGAATTTTCAAACTGTTTTACCGAGACTACTATTTTCCTATGTAAGTACATAAATAGAAAATTGTGAAACACATTTTGCATACTTTAAATCTTTTCATTCGGTATATTTTTTTTGCTTGCGTTTAAGATGTAAATATTGATTCTTTAATTTTTTTGTTAACAACACCGAGTCAAGGTTATCGTTGTAACTAAAGATTATTAATTGGTCATTGGAAATTGAAGGCAGAAGAAAAATCTTTCATCAACACTTGAATACTGGTTAGATGGATGAACAAAAATGCGCATATGACCATGAAATTCAAATGTGTTCATATCTTAAAGTACTTAACATAATAGTGTTTAAAATAAATGAATTACAACAATAATCATGTAGTGTGAATAAAAAATAAATAATGTATTCAAATACAAAACGTACATACAATAACTTTTCTGAATATTTTTCTTATATTTCTTAACAACTGTTCAAATTTTTAGAGTTAGCAATGTTTATGATAAAAGATTTATTCATATATTCGAATGGATCAATATCACTAACAATTTGAATTTGTTCATTTTCTAGTGAACTGTATGTTTCAGATATTCCCACACCATAACTTAACTAGAATTGTTTATTTTGGTTCTTATAACATCTATAGAAATAAAAATAAATGCAAAGAACAAATGATGAAGATGGTGGAAAAATAATAATTTTTAGCTATCATAATTTTATATCAAAATACCATTTTATATCAAAATATTATATATATATATATATATATATATATATATATATATATATATATATATATATCAAAATAGATATTTATATGAAAATACTAAATATCAAAACACCATTTTATATCAAAATACTATATATCAAAATAGATATTTATATCAGAATACTACATATCAAAATTCATATTTTATTCCATTTTATAAATATCTCTCTCCATGGTATGTCCTTAAAATTAGGATGATAAAATATTTATTCTTATATTCAAACGAATCAATATCACTATCAATTTGAATGTGTTCATATCTTAGTGAACCGTATGTTTCAAGTATGCTCACACTTTAACTTGATTTTAAAGCCTATATTTTGTTCTTATAACATCAACAAAAATTAAACAAATGCAAAACTCACATGATAGAGATGGTAAAAAAAAATTTAAACTATCATAATTTTATATCAAAATACCATTTATATCAAAATACTATATATCAAAATAGATATTTATATCAAAATACTATATATCAAAATACCATTTTATATCAAAATACTATATGTCTATATATGAAAATAGATATTTATATCAGAATACTATATATCAAAATTCATATTATATTCCATTTTATAAATATATCAAAATAGATATTTATATCAAAATACCATTTTATATCAAAAAATATATAAGAAAGTATATATCTTATCAAAGTACCATCTTATATCAAATTATCATTATATACCATTTTATTAACCATCTTTATTTAGATCATATATTAGAAATTATATATTATTATTTTTTAATAAAGATTGTTTCATAAATCTTCAGATTTGTTTTATAAAATTTATATAGGCAATTCATTATAGATCCAATTTTTATAAAAAAATACATCAACATTTATAACTTTTTACGATCTTTCATATGACACCGGTATAAGTTAAAACACTTTAAAGAAAAAACGGGGTTTTCATAACATGGGATCCACTAATGTATAGCTCCATGGTATGTCCTTGGAATTATTACTCGGTATTTAGAAAGGAATAAGCATAGGTTGCCACATGTCAAAATTATAGAAATGGAGCGAAATAATGAGAGATAGCCATGTGTGAATTTGAAGGACAAAATGGTATTTTGATGAGCTATTTGCTTTCTTGTACGAGTATATAATAGATAGATAGATAGATAGATAGATAGATAGATAGATAGATAGATAGATAGATAGATAGATAGATAGTTGGATAGATAGATAGATAGATAGTTAGATAGATAGATAGATAGTTAGATGGATGGATGGATGGATGGATGGATGGATGGATGGATGGATGGATAGATAGATAGATAGATAGATAGATAGATTAGATAGATAGATAGATTAGATAGATAGATAGATAGATAGATAGACAGACAGATAGACAGATAGACAGATAGTACTCGTGCATACGCGCTGAATTGTGTAATAATAAGAAAGAGTGAGGTTGAAGTTACTTTTCTCGCTGTATGGGCTGTAGTTAGTGTAAATGACTATTTTAACTATTTTTTCATATAATTTTTTTTATTAATAAAATATATTTAATTTTTGTTTTTAAATTTTATATATGCAATATTGATGTCATATGAAAGGTTATGAAAAATCATGAATTTTGATATATTTTTGTAAACATTGAAGCAAAAAAGAAAAAGTTATAACACTTTGAAGAAAAAAGAGTTTTTTATTACTTGGGCCCACAATCTCTCATCTCCATAATTCATAATATGGAGTACTACCTCCGTTCTTAAATAAATGCAACACTTTGACTTTTACACTATTTACATGTTCTACTTTGACTACATTTTATTTATTAATGTAATAATATTATTTCATGAAAAAAATATTATTAAACTTGTTTCATTGTAAATTTTCATAATCTATTTTTTTAAATTTTTTTACTAATACAAAATCATTTATATTAATGGTCAAAGTTGTGTCTCGGCAAGTGTGAAATGTTGACGGTTGCATTTATTTAAGAACGGAGGAAGTATGTACCAACGCTTCAAACATGGTGAGCATTGTGTTTAAAAGTTAGGAAGCCACGTGTCACTATAATATGAAAGGAGAAAAAAGTGGGAAGACAAACATGTATCCTTCAAGAAGGTTAGAAGTGTCTTTTAGTGTAAGACGACATTTTTAATAGTGTACTCCTTTGGTATATATAAATATAGATAATTTTAAAAATATTTATAGAGGCTGTTCAATAATTTAAATTTTTATATATTCAATATTGGTTTAATATGAAAGATCACAAAAATTATGAATTATGATGTACTTTTTGTAAAAATTGGAGCAAAAATAAAAAAATATAATCCTTTAAAGAAAATAGGGGTATTTTATTGCTTGGCCCCACCAATTACATCTCCCTTCACTCCCTTCATTTCCCTTGGGTGTTCGGTAGGGAAAAAATTGACCATGTGTCATTCTAAAAGAAGTTGAGTAAATTGAGGATAGAGTGACACATAAGATTCATTAAGGTTAAAATTGTTATTTAAGGAGCTATTTGTTTTCTTATATATAAATAGAAGTAGATGAAGAGGATGGATAAATCATATTTGTATTGACAAAGTAGATCATTGAGAATGTTGATATGGTCTATCATCTAGGCCTGTTAATGGGTCGGGTCAGGTCTGAGCCGGAACGTAGTGTTCTAGACCTAGACCCGCCAAGTTCATAAGGATCCAGACTTGTTCACCCGACGAGTCTGGAAATTTGGACCCGAACCTCGATCCAACAGCCTTGAAACTGGGTCAGGTAGACCACCAAGTATGATAATAATTTTGTGAAAATAACAATACATGTATATGAAATTTAAAGTAAATTGCGCAAATTTAAAAGCAAAATATATCTTCACTTTTTTCAAAAAATTCAAAATTAATACTTTTATCCAATAAAGTATCGGCTCTTGTAGAGACGTATAACTCGACACTCTGTGTCTCTTTCTCTTGCAGAGAAAACTTGTATAATAAACTAGAAATTAGGTCACAAAAAAAGCTCTTAGACTACTGAGAGTATAAAAACATATTATATATGATAATGATATAATAGTAATAATAATAATAATAATTACTGGGCTTTGTCTACCGAGCCCAATACAAACTTTATCAATATTTATAGACGGTTAAAATGGATATAAATTTTAGTGTATCTCAATATCTCGATCATTATCAAGGATGACACCCCATCCCTAAGGGCCCCCAACCCCGACCGGACGGTACGTTGGGAGGATGTAAATTGGACTATAATCCCAATCTGACAGATAGAGAGTGAGATTATGTCCCCGGTACTTGCAGAGGCCCTATGCATTTTTAGCATGGTAACCCCTCATTGCAGTTTCCGGGATTCGAACCCGGGACCTAACCCTTGTGGCACTCCCTTGCTACCAGTTGAGCTACGCCCACCGGTAATATCTCGATCATTATCACTTATACAGTAGGTATAAATAAAAAAAACAGTAGGTATGAATTAGCCTGTGTCTTTTTAATAAAAAATTTAACTAATAACGTTATGTATTAGTATGTATATATGTGTATTAGTTTGTATTTTTTTTTTAAATTTGAAGTATTATAACTAATCACTTTATGTATTACAGCGTGTGTGAATGTACTAATAAGAAATTTTAAACGGATCTGAATCCTTAACGGATCAGAATCTTATGCAGGGCCTTTTTTTAGGGGGTTCAATAGGTTATCCAGAACAGGGCCCCCGTATTTACGGGGCCCCAATTTTTTTAAAATTTATTAGTATTATATAGTAATATTATATATTAATACTAATCAATAAAATACATTTAGTAACGAAGAAAAATATAGATCCATCATTTTTTTCGTTGGTCCTTTTACTCTTTTTGTTCTCTTTTAACGTGTATTCAATTGATTTCAGTCTACGTATTTAGATTGAGATTTTTTTTAACTTTTCATATTAATGTGGGCCTTAATTTACATTTAGAACCGGCGTCTCCAAATTCATTAGACGGCCCTGATCTTATGTACTATATTTGACTTGTTTATTTAAAATACTAACAGATCCGGATTTGAGTCTTAATAAATGAAATAAAATATAGATGCACATCTATTAAAAATAACGGGATCCGAATCGAGTCCGGTGGACCGTACCCATTCATAGGCCTATATCCATCCTTCATAGGGATTGAAGAGCGAGTTTTATACGTACATTTTGCCGTCCGTATTCTACGGTGCATTTTTCTTTTGGATTTGACTACACCCATTGACACTCCTCCGCGGGCCGCTCCACACGTGGCGGACGCCAACTTTTGTCTCCGATACATTTAATTGAATATTTCAGTTCCGCACACAGTCACCAGCTCTATCGGTATCCTATTACACTCACCGGCTCAGCCGGTTGCCTCTATCCGGCCCACTCTCAACATCAATATCTTCCGACATTTAATCCAAATTTCAACTCCATTTCGCGTGAATTTCTATTTGCATTTGCATTTGCATTTCATTCTTTACTCATCCACTGCGCCCCTTCCCTCTCTGTCGCTCTCTTTCTTCACTACAAAGTCCCTTCTCTTTCTCGCACTATATCTTCTTCTCTCTCCGCCCATGCTTGCTCTATGCATTTAATTACGAGTATATTTTTTTGATTTTTTTTCTCTCCAAGTCGCTGTCGAGGTAGAAGTAGCAGAGTAGTGGACTGATCTATATTGGAAACGAATCTCTCTTTGGATTCGCCAGCAGCTTTGCGGACTTATCTGCTAATCACCAATGAATAGGAGCGCTTCCTGCTACCCTCTTTATGTTGCTGTGGATCTGTGACCAGTTTGCTTTCTTAGTCGGTAAGTGATTATGGATCGCATCCTTTATTGATGCGAGTCTCGTGAGCAGTGGGCTTAGTTCCGGAGTTGACCCCTCCCCCTATCTCTATCTCTCGCCCGCTTAAGTTTTGCATACACTTGCACTCTCTTCTTTTTTCTGTTTTTGCTTGTCTGTATTTGTTGATATATTTCTCATTTTAGAGTTGGATATGTTTTATCAGGAAACTTGAATATTTCAGTGAGAAATTAGGGATGTCTTTTTAGGTGATGTTTATTAGTTTTCTTTTGTATGTACTTTCCGGCCATGTTGTGTTATTATAAAGATGCGATCTTTGAAATTATGTAAAGTGATTCTTCTTTCCAATATGTATTTATTCTTGATAATATTTAAGTTTCTGAATGTATGTTTCTCTGGCATATGATGCGATTCTCGTTGCAGTCTTGTCTGTTCAAGGATTTATTCTTACATTGAGTTGATATCTCAGTATAAATTAGGTTGTTCCGTTGTTGAGTTCCGTAAAGAACTTAAGTGGACTTGCTCATCAGATCAGCATAAGGTGATATTTGTTAGGAGGTGTAATATTTATGTGTGATCACGTGCCAGTTTTTTTGGGTATTCATAAATTTTCAATGATGATCTATTCGGTATTAGGCTTTCTATGTATAACGCTTACTCTATTAGTCTTTTTTCTAAGCCTACACATTTTTTACTTCTGCGCCCTAGACTTGCATCACTTAGTTGATGAGTGCAATTTGTTTCTAGATATAGAGGACTTTAATATTCCTGTATTTGTTTTTATGAAACTGTTTCTGAATTCCATTTCATATATTAGCTTTGTCTAAGAAATTTGTCCATCATAACAGACAAGTTCTATATATAGATATATCATATTTGAATTAGTTTTACTTTATGTGCATAAGAAAGTCTATCTCACACTTATTTAATTGGATGCAGGTAGCTGAAGCATGTGCAGTGGCCCTAACTGTTCCAACTATCTTTTATTCACCATCCAATATTCCAATCTAATCTCATTCTAATTCAAAGTTGATTATGAAGGACATGAGTCAACTTAGTGTTGAGACCGATGATTGTTTTTCAAGTTTTCTTGAGCTAGCTGCTAATAACGATGTGGAGGCCTTTAGAAGATCCATTGACCGTGAGCCTGCTGCAGTTGATGAGGTTGGATTGTGGTTAGTTCGCAAGAAAACCTCTAAACAGATTGTCAACGAGGAAAGGACTCCCTTGATGGTTGCTGCCACTTATGGGAGTGTTGATGTCTTGAAAATGATAATTTCTCATCCTATAG
This sequence comes from Cuscuta europaea, assembly GCA_945859875.1. NCBI lineage: Eukaryota > Viridiplantae > Streptophyta > Magnoliopsida > Solanales > Convolvulaceae > Cuscuta > Cuscuta europaea. The sequence continues at coordinate 3,386,190 of CAMAPE010000075.1, read as the reverse complement.
TTGATGTCAATCGGACTTGTGGCCCAGAAAAGTGCACTGCTCTTCATTGTGCTGCATCTGGTGGTTCCAATAGCATCATTGAAGTTGTCAAGTTGCTGCTCTCAGCTGGGGCTGATCCAAATATTGTGGATGTCAATGGCCTGAGACCAGTTGATGTAGTTGTAGTTCCACCAAAACTCTCTGGTGCGAGAGCTTCTCTTGTAGAATTGCTATCAAACACTATATCTGATGTGGTTGGTGGTGGATGTCATTTGCAAGTGTCTTTAACGGCTACAGCTACTTCCTCACCAGAAATTGGGTCACCACGCTCACCTCCAGACTCAGTGTCTTCTCCTCTGGCATCAGACTTCAGTGATGTTCCTGCAAATTCTGCACCTGAAAAGAAAGAATATCCTATTGATCCATCTCTTCCTAACATTAAAAACAGCATGTATTCGACGGATGAGTTCCGCATGTTCTCATTCAAGGTGAGGCCTTGCTCTAGAGCTTATTCGCATGATTGGACAGAGTGCCCTTTTGTGCACCCGGGAGAGAACGCACGGAGAAGGGATCCTAGGAAATACCACTATAGCTGTGTCCCATGTCCGGATTTCCGCAAGGGTTCCTGCAGACGAGGTGATATGTGTGAGTATGCTCATGGTGTTTTTGAGTGCTGGCTTCATCCTGCCCAGTACAGAACGCGCTTATGTAAAGATGGGACCGGATGTGCAAGGCGAGTTTGCTTTTTTGCCCACACTCCTGATGAGCTTCGTCCCCTGTATGTTTCAACAGGATCTGCAGTTCCATCTCCAAGATCTGCAGCCGCTGCTGCTGCTGCAACTGCTAGTGTGATGGACATGGCTGCTGCTTTGAGTCTTCTGCCTGGTTCTCCTTCATCGCATGCTGTTATGTCTCCTGTATTCAATCAACCTATGTCTCCCACTGCAAATGGAGGAGTGTCATATCCATCATCCACTGGCTGGCCGCAACCGAATATTCCAACTCTGCATCTCCCTGGAAGCAACCTCCAGTCAAGTCGCCTGAGATCTTCACTCAATGCACGCGATATCCCCCGTGAGGATTTTAACATGCTGCAGGATTTTGATGCTCAGCAACTACTTCTAAATGACTTGGCTTATTTTTCACAGTCACGTCCTAATTCTGCTACTTTGAGTCGTTCTGGTTGTTCTAAGATTCTAACCCCATCTAATCTTGAAGATCTATTTTCTGCCGAGATGTCATCTTCTCCACGATATTCTGACCAGGCAGTGGCTTCTGGTGTGTTCTCCCCTTCACATAAATCAGCTGTTTTCAGTCAGTTCCAACAGCAGCAGAACATGCTCTCCCCAAAAACAGGCAATGGGAATGTGTTTTCTCCCAGAAATGTCGAGCACCCTCTTTTGCAGTCTCCATTTGCTTGTTCTTCACCTAGTGCAATGTCTCCAAGAGCTGTTGAACAAGTATCTTCCCCAATGAGTGCTCAGCTTTCAGTATTTGCTCAGCGTGAGATGCAGCAGCAGCATCAACAGCTACGCAGCCTCAGTTCCCGGGAACTCGGTTCAAGAAATCCCGCAATGATAGGGTCGCCTGTCAGCAGTGCTTGGTCGAATTGGGGATCTCCCAACACAAAAGTTGACTGGTCTATGAATGGGGATGGGATTGGCCGCCTGCGGAGATCATCTTCCTTCGAAAAGCTGAATAACAACAACGGAGACGAGCCTGACCTGTCCTGGGTACAATCTCTTGTAAAGGAATCACCACCTGAGATGAAAGACAAGTTGGCAGCCCGAACTTCAGGGGCTACCCCATCCGGTGAGGGTTTGATGAAATCCAATTCTCAACCTGATTCCATTGATCATTCTGTCTTGGGAGCTTGGCTCGAGCAGATGCAACTTGATCAGCTTGTAGCCTAGTGACAAGATGATTCATTTTTTTCAAAAAAAGAACAAAGAAAAGCTTTAGACAAATTTTTTTATGGATTTATACAGTATTATTTTGGGCATAATTTTTTGCTGGTGGAGATGGAATGATGCATGCTTAAGTCAACTCAGATGGGTGCAAGAGGGCAAGATGGAACACTTTTGAGATAATTATTCAATTTTTGGCACATAACAGTATTTGTTTACAAGCGGGACTTCTCAAACTGTTGGCTGGGCTGTATCAAAGAAACCCAGTCAAGTAATGGTAAGGTGCAACTCTCGTGAATCTAGGATTAATATCACGCTTGCATTTCGTATCAGTGAACTTTCCACTGGAGATTAGTCAATCTAAAAGCTTTATCTTGATGCTTCTTTTTCCTTGGCTGCATTACACTCTTAATGTAATTCAAGGGATACAGATCGAATAAAGGCCGTTGTTTCGTGCTTATTGGGGAAGGATAATTGTTTTTTTGGATTTTCATTACATTTTCCCTCTGTACCCACAAGGGAGTAAAACTTCCTGACCATGGCATCATTACATTTTCTCCTTATGTTTAATTTCTTTCGATGTAAAACTGCATTATTTTAATAATGCATCAGTTTATTTGTTTATTCATATATTTTGTTAGTTAATCTGTTTACTTGCCATGTTCATGAATGTCATGATGAGAGTTGTAATCTATTGGTGGAGTAGTTGTGTTACTGTGATCTAATTGCGGGAGAAGATGAACTTTTTATTAGTGGAGTGGCTGGCTGGGGTTATACTATGTTATACACGCAACTTTCTTTCCCTGCTTGAGAAAATGGAAGTTCTGTACTCTGATTGCGTTACACGCTTCTAGGGGCGGGGCACAGTTATGTTGCATGGCTGTTAGGCACGGATGAGGTCTGGCTCTGGCCTGGTTCCGATTGCAGTCAGTTATAGAGGCCGGGCCATACTTTAGTTTTTTTAATTAAAAATCTACTTCAAATAACAAAATTGAAAATGAAGACCGGAAGTGGGTTCAGTCCTAATACCGTGTGGTTCTGGATTCGCAAAGTAACTGGAACCGTGCTGGTATGGATTGATCCCATTTTGATTCTGGTTCATGATTAGTTTTGGTTCTATTTTAAAAGTAAATATGGGTTATATGAGTAACTCCAAATTTGTCGGCTTGGTCTTAATTTGGATGAGGGGACTCCCAGTTTGGAAGAAGTGGATTTGGTTCCAGTTCTACAAGCGATTGCTGTATTGGATTGGTTTGTGTCTCTTTCTTGGATCAAATGTTGATGGGATGATCTTGATTATATAAGTAGTGGGACTTCCCAATGCATCAATCTTCTCTAAGCTGCACATGCCATTGTTTATGAATAGTTGAGTTGAACCCTTCTTATCTTTTAATGCTGGGGGCCAGATCTTATCATTTAAGCAGAATGGTGTGTGATCGGAAAGTTTTGTGGCTCTACCACAATGCCGTGGTGGGTGGGGTCAGGGGTGCAATTTCATTTAATTGACAGCAATACTTTCAGAGTGAGTGCATGCATTTCTTGACGAGTTTGGAAAAGGATATGAATTCTGTGTATTGGGGAGAAAGAGGAAATGAGAGGATCTATTGTTCTCCACACAAATTTGCAAATTAACTTTGTCAGGAAATGAGTAAATCTAAGTATCCTTTTACTGATAGAGACATTTTCAAATTTTCTATTTTCTATTTTCCTTTCTCTAATTTTCTGATAAGATTTTTCTATTTTTTGTTCTCCAATTTTTTATTTTCATTCGTTTAGTTTTTCATTTTCAAATATGAAATCACGTTCACCAATTTTTTCCAGGTTCCGGGACAGTTCGGAAGACCGAAAGTACAACCTCGTTCCAGAACCACACCTGTTACAGTCCAAATAGGGTACCGGTCTCGGTCGGTCCCAACAGCTAGTTTGATTATTTTTTTTTTTCCTTTTTCCCTATTGGTTGGCAACTCAACGGTTCTTTTGGGGCAGTCGAGTCTTCTGCCGGACCGAACATGGACCGTCGAGTTGTTGATCGGATTGGATCGTGACCGCCCTATCATCGACTGGAGAGGATCGGGACCGCTAAGTCGTCAACCGGAACAAAGACATATCCAAACTTGAAAAACTAGTAAAATTCACTTCTTCAATTTATTAAAGAAAACAGAAGTATATCTCTTTTTTTGGAAGATGACTTGATAAACATATTTTCCTGTTTTTCCTTCTCCAATTTTAACACAACACTTTTCGGTAAACACATTTTCTTTTTTCTTTTTTTCCTTTTCACAGTTTTTCAATTTTCTGAAAAAATTGGAAAATATCTCTGTTAGTAACACATGAAACTCGAAAATGGTTGACTGTGTGTAGTCAGCAATAAACTGTAAAATACGAAATAAATGAAGTAAAAACTGTGGCTAAGCCCAAGATAACGTCAAATTCTGTCCACTCATTTCCATGGATAGATGAAGAAATTTATTAAGGAGTAAGACTAGAAGGGTAGTACTTCCTAAAAATTGAGTAAATGATTTTTTTTTTAAAATTGATAAATGTTGTGATGTTTATGTTCCCTCCATTCATTTTAATGGTAGCTCATATAGATCTATGTTATAAACTTGGGAAAATTTTACAAATAAGACATGAAATTTTCAAAATTAGGTCTCCAAGTATGCGTACCACATAAGTAGACCCCCTAGACCATTTTACATAAACTTACTATTTAAAAAAAAAATCTGCAATATAACGGCCGTTTGTTTGAGAAATAACCCTGATAAAATCTCAAATATAACTAAAATATAACTCCAAATAAAACTCAATAAAATCTAGTTATCACAAGCAAATGTGATAACCACCTGGATCCAGGAATTTACTAAAACTTCAAATCCTCAAATAAAATAAAGAAATAATAATCACTTTATTATATAACATCTGAAATACTTAAATAAAACAATAACTAGCTAGAAGCCGCCAAGGTCGTTCCCGTTAACTCATTTCGGCACGCATTCCACTCTCTCATCATCTTCCTAGGTCTTGGCCTTACCTTTAGTATCTGTACATGCGAAGAAAGAAAACGGATAAACTTTACGCTTAGTAAGTCACTATGGATCCACAAAAATATTTGACAAGTCTATGCTAATTTATCAATAGATAAATTTAGGCTATAAGCATGCACTAAACATACAACGAACAAATAGCTTCTCAAATAAATTCTGAGAGAGATCCCAAAAGAAAATATTTTCTAAAATAATTTCTCAAAGCTACTGGAGAGATCTCAAAATTTTCTTTCTCAAAACATCTCTGTAAAACTTTCTGAAAGAGATCTCAAAAACAACTTTCTGTAAAACTTTCTGAAAGAGATCTCATAAACAACTTTCTGTAAAACTTTCTGAAAGAGATCTCATAAACTTTACTGTAAAACTCTTTGTGGCTAATTTTAACTGTGGGCCCGTGATATGTACTCAAAGGCGCCAATCCGACAGCTCAGGGGAGCGACCCACTAAACATATCGGACTCTCTGAAACTGATAAACTGATAATCTGAGGGAACTTGTTCCCGAGTACATATCACCTGATCTTTCACTTTAAGTATTAGTTCTTTTTATGGTGACGTTTGAATAAAGAACATCATTAAAATCTTGAAATAAAAGTACTGACATAATCTTGACTATGCCAGAATGATAAATATAACTAAATATGACAAATAAATAACTCATCAAATAATTCACCAAATTCACATAATAACAAATAGTCTAAAAATCATCTATTAAAAATCAACCAGACTTCTTTCTTTCATTTGGTTGAACAAACATGTACATGTGGTAGTGAACTTACATGTTAAAAGCCGAACTCAAAATACTCGATCAAGTGTGGCACCTTGATAACGTCTTCCAATAAGCTCTTCACTTAAATCATTATTTACAAGAATAAAAATTAGAAATGTTTTGTCTAAATAAGCCTAGGTAATCTTTCGATATATGTGTGTTAACTAAACAATGGGTGACATACACTTACTAATAAATACGTAGTATAACAGATTTTACTAATTGAAATAGTAGCGGTCTTGCCTTTTAACTTTCCAGATCAGTTTCATACTTTAAAATAACAATTAAACCAATAAAAACAAAAGTTGAGCCTTCTGCAAAATCTCAGGACTGACCTCACGGAAGGACCTACTAATTGACTATATGTCCAAGATAAGTTAGATTAAAGGAACCTAAAAATATTTTTAAACTTGTATGACTTCAGTGGGGGTGAAGAGAAATACGTATTCAATATGCTTTTTAGAAGGTTAGCAACTCAAGAAAAGATTTAAAGTTAAATTATGGCTGCTCCACCGTAATGGTAAAACAATTTGAAAAAAAATGGATTAAATTGAAAGAATAAAATAGTGGCAAAATAATCAATTTATAAGAAAACCTATAATAAACTCTTAACCGTCTGCGAAACCTGCCAAAATATCAGTTTGAAACCAAAAGAATCGGGTTGGTCAAATTAAACGACCTAATCTTAGATTCTTAGAAAATTTGGAGATTAAGAACTTTAGTTACCCAGCTTTAGGAACTTAAAAAAAAAACATTTAACCAAAGCAATTCTGTCATGCCCATGACTAGCAACCAACTAATTTACAATCAATACTCACGAATGACATAAAGAAAGCAGTTTGTGGGAGTAAACTTTTGACATACCAGGTATTCGTAGAGACAGGGAAGAAGAGAACCGACTGCATGCTTACGGAAGGAACCAACAAAAGGTTTCAAAGGCGGAGAAGAAAAGAGCGGACCAAGGTCTACGAGTGATAGTATATAAATAACTATCTCTTCTTAGGGTTTTTAAACCAAATACTGATTCGGGCCAAGATAATTGGTTTGGGTTTCTAATGTTAAAAATAAAATCCAACTTTAAAAGTATTCTCTATTTCAAAATAATCTGATTAAGCTTTAAAACATTACTTATTTCTTCACTTAAAATTATTAGAGCTTACCGATCAACGTTACCTGCCAGAACAACACGTGATCAAACAATAAATCACATTAGTCATAGAAGAAACTTGTTTAACTAACTAAAATAAATAATATTGATTAATATAACTAGTTCATAAAATCGGGGTGTTACATTTTACCCTTACTTTTAAATTGCCATACGGGCCAAACAAATCTCTTTCAAACCGCAAACCCAACTTCAAACTGCGAGCCCGGCTTCAACGTTTCAAAATTTGCAGAAAGCTTCAATGGAAAACACAATTGTGAGCATCCGACTACGAAGAACGACAAGGAATAAATAGGAGGAGTAAACGACAGAAGAACAGCAAGGAATTTATGACGACGAACGGAAAGCAAATTACGACGAAACAATTTTAGGCAGTAAATGGCAAAGAGAAAGAAAAGAGAGAATGAGTCAGACGTTGAAAACGCAGAAAAGGAAGAAAACTCTGAAAGCAACTTCGACACAAAGATGCCTAGTCCCAGTAAAATGGAGAAGGAGAAGGAAATTATACTTTCATTTGGTCAGGTAATGTATTCAATGAGTTTATTAGAGAAAAGTAATATAAATTTTTCAATGGAATTATAGTTTCGGATATATTGTCTACAAACGAATTAGAAGTAATGTTGATGTCAAATGATGGATCAAATGTTCGTAGAAGCAATGTTGATGTCAGATGTGATAACTCATAGACATTATATACATGACTTGTTCAAGTAAGTAGTCAGTATTTTTCACCTTCTTATTTGATTTTTGTGCATACATGCTTGCACCAATTAACATATCATTTATTTGATATGAGTTAAGGTATGAAGCATTTGATGTTAGATTACACAATATATGATTTGTGCTATTAGGCAGTAAATTCAATTTTATAAATGGAGTATTCTTGTCCAATTATGAATATAGTACTTGTACAATAATTAATACTAATATGTCAAGCAATTTTAAGATCTTGTACACACCCTGTTCTTATGACCAAGAAGTTAAAAGTAAACTGCTTTTCAAATGTGCATAGTGCCATTAAAAGTATAAAGAAGCTATTAAAGGAGGACCAACGAAACTTGAAGAATTCAGAAAAACCACCTTTGTGGGATTGCTGGAAATAGGTAACCTAGAGTGGATGGATGGACAAGAAGACTTGGAAAGACCAAATTTATTTTAATATAGGAAATATGTTGGTGGCTTTCAGAAAGGAACAACTGACATTAATAACGGGGTTCAAGATGGGAGGAGAGAAACCAATAATACACACAAATGTAATAGGTGACATATGGAGAAGGTTTTTCAATGGAAGAAATAATTTTTCCAAGGCTGACATAACCAGAGGTTTTGAGGAATTCGATAATATACCAGTAGAGATGCAGCCTTTAGATAGGGTACAACTGCCTATACTTGACCAGATTTCCAATTACATAATTGGAAACCAAAAGTCAGTGAAATGTCTAGCAATCTACATCAACATGGTAGATAATCTTGAATTAGTGAACCAGCACCCTTGGGGAGATGAATTCTGGGAAGATTTATTGGAAAAAGTGCCTAAGTGGACAAAAAATATTAAATGGGCAAAAGAAAGAAAGATTCACATTCCAACCACATTGCATGTACAACTCAATCACAATCATCATCAACGCAAACAACATGCAAGAATTTTGTAGTTGATGTCCTTGTCTTGTATTGGAAAAGATTTGAAATGGCATACATCTTCAAATGATGATCTAATGATCTCTTATCCTTGTATATAGACTGTTATGAATATTTTATGGTGTCCAATCTAATTAAATATCTTTGTATTTGTGTAGTTATTAATTAAACGTGTAATACGGGCCACACATGTGTATCAACCCGTTAGATTCTTTGTAACCCGTAAGTTAGCCAACTTCTCCTATAAAAGGAGGCTAACTTACGGGAACCCTAACGATTCAGGCTTAGAGAGCATAGAGGCGAGCTAGAGAGATTAGGTTTACACCGACAAAGCAAGGAATCTCTCAACGGATGCAACATTTTAGGGGGAGTGTTCAATGTTATCCTCCCCGGTGCCTAACAATGACAAAGCATACCGAGTGCTCCAGTTGAGGCGGAGTACAGAGAGAAAATGAAGAATGTAATGATAGAACATGTCCCTATGGCTTAGTAAACCCAACTAAGCCTACCCAAGGGACAAAGCCGAGCGTAAGTGAGTGAGTGAGTGAGAAGGCTCAAGTGAGCAAGAATACAATAATCAATGATGAGTTTGCTACCTCAACTGCATGATATGAATTGAACATTTACTCCTACCCACTCAAATACTCTAGACAATCCCCATAGGTTCATGACTGATTTAATCAGATCCCGGATAGAAGTCACTGCATCTTGTCCAACAGTGCATGCTTAACCCTACCCAAGACCTCTCATTTGTCTCCCAACAGACAGGTGTTTAATCATATTTCACGGGGAACCGCATCTCTCATCACTGTCTCCTTCTGAGGCAAGTGATACTGACTACAGTGGCCTCAGCCCCATGCCACTGAACTTTCATTGATCACGTCGTGTCTAGTTACCTCACTCCCAAATGTTTTGAAATTTTCTAGGACACAAACGCACTTTTTGAGTCAGTTGCAGGTCTACATGACCCGCGAGAACTCCCATAGGGCTCATCTATTACAGATGTAGACCAATGATTGGAAGGAAGTCCTGCTGATGCAACATAAGAATCACCATCATTTTCAGGCCATTGCTTTAGAGTTTATCTCTATAGTGATGAAGGCGGGTGTCTACACGACCCCTGGGGGCTACGTTATCTTCTTTACATTCTGCTTGTTTTCCCTGTTTTATTTCCGCAGAATAAAAGAATAAAGGCATGACGCCCCGATTTATCGGATCGTCATGAGGGCGAGAGTGGTCCACATGCTATTAATTGTAAAACAAAATCATTCTGGGACATTTCTCTCCTCCAACACTCTCTCTACTATCTCCGCAACTCAAATGGTCAGCTACGCTCACAAGTCAACCATCATTTTCCGCTATGCCACCGACAAGGTCTCCTCAAACGCATTCATTTCAAATAGTCAAAAGACTACATGTGGAGGAGACAGAGGTCAAATACTCATGCACTGAAGATGAATCCCGTGCGCGCCCCCTATTCTTCAAAGAACATTCATTCTAGAGGCGTCACCGGACTTCATTCAAGCTGATCAAGAGCAACTTCTGGAAGGCAAGGACTACATGCAAGATACTGAAGATCCCTCAACCCCCGGCGTCAAAGAACAAATTGCCAAGAAGACATCAAAGGGGAGATTGCAAGGACTTCTTCAGAAAGCCTTCCTCAGAAGTCGAGTTCAAAGACAAAGGAAACTGAATAACAACAAAGACAAAGATATTTGCGCTGCAATGCTGATTCAACACGATTGAACACCAATGGGGAGATTGTTAGGAATATTTTATGGTGTCCAATCTAATTAAATATCTTTGTATTTGTGTAGTTATTAATTAAACGTGTAATACGGGCCACAAATGTGTATCAGCCCGTTAGCTTCTTTGTAACCCGTAAGTTAGCCAACTTCTCCTATAAAAGGAGGCTAACTTACAGGAACCCTAACGATTCAGGCTTAGAGAGCATAGAGGCGAGATAGAGAGATTAGGTTTCCGCTGCTCTCTCTCTCTCGAGGGAGAGCAGCGGCGTTCATCACGGTATACCAAAGGTGTTTTTAATCTTGATATCTTTCTATTGGCTTCTTTATACCTGCTATGATTGTTTGATTGTTATGTTTTGGGACTAACATAGACTTTATAGCAATATAAGTAGGATGAAAGTGAGAGATTACTTGGATATCTTGAAAATCATGAAAATGGTCTAAATAAGTGTTCATTAACATCAAGACCTTCACCATTTGAAGATGTAGGTGACGAAACTTGATTGGTAGAACCAGAAACGTGTGTAGGTAATGCATTTGTATCATTAGAGTGAACTGAAATATCAGCATTCATAGCATACATATCCAAAGGCATATCTTCTGTTTGAGAGGAAGAAACATAAAAAAATGCGATGATGCATAACAGAAGCATTTTCAAAATGCTCAAATTCATCATTTGTAGATACATTTAAATCAAATGCAGGAAGTTGCAAAGAGAAGTGGGCAGGAGTAGACACGGACAATAGAAACAACTCAACACACAAAGGATACTTGACATAATCAGGTTGTGATTTTTTAAGAGTCAAGTAAAAGGACAAACTATAATCATCATTAACAACCGCTGGAGGAGGACATTCTTCAACCAAATAACTAATCTTGAGCTTTTCATTTGCAGCAAATGCACCAATGCATGAATAGACCGAAGCAATGAAACGAATATACAATGTCTCATCTGGAACTATGAGACCACAAGTTCTTTTAGTACAAAAAAATAGGAACATCCCAACTACCATCCACCTTTAGCATAATCAACATTTTGTTTTGATCTGAGTAAAAACAGACAAATCAATTCGAATATCCTATTGAACTCATTACATAATATATTGATGTGAATATGTATCCGTGTGATTACAAAACAAATACATATATAATGTAGTTATGTATGAAAAAATAAATGCAAAAACAACTAATAAAAGAAGCAGAAGCAAAAATATTAATACAAATTAATGTCAGAGTTATAAGAAGAAAAGACAGAACAAGTAATACTATGAACTTCAAAGCTATTGATGCAAAAGAATGTCGAAGTGCAGTATACAAAAGTGATAAAACGTCCACTGAATTTTGAAATGTTGTACACAATATTGCAAAGGAATATAATTTCAGAGTGTGAAGAAAACTAAATGACAGAATTTATAAACAATGTAATTCTGAAGACACCGAACACAAAACCGTTATCAGAAAACACAACATACAAACTTACAACACAAATTTGCAGAAGAAACGGTCCACAAATTATGATGAAGCTCAGTCGGAAGTTTGCATCTAACTCCATTGGAATGAAGATACTGAGTCGGAATTGTTGGAGATTGAGTTCGAATTAGTGATGCAAACTAGACACCGAAAGTCCACAACCAAGCTTGATGAAGATCGAGCAAAGGATTGTGTTTCCTTCCATGGACGACATAGTAGGCGGCGGTTAAGTCATTAGCACAGAACAGAATGAATAAAAGGGGAAGTCTATTACGAGTAATAAACAATCAGAGGTATTTTAGGTAAGTTAGAATTGAGTTTCCTAAAACAGGATTAATTGAGTTCTACGGAAGTAACAAACTTAAGTAGGTCCTATTTAAGTCAAAAGTATATGATGGATAGTCTACCCGGGGGTATATATCCGAAGGGTTATTGCAGGGAGTAACTTAGAGAGAAGTCAGAGCAAGTAAATGTAGAGAGAGAGAGTGTATTATAAATGTGGAGCGTTTTCAGCGTGGTTACAAATGGGGAAATGGGGTGCTATTTATAGTAGCAATAAATGCCGGACAGGGACACGTGTCAAGCGCTCATTGGCCGAGGGGTCACCTCAACTGGTTGGCGCTGGCAGCCGCATGTGGCCGCATTTAATGCGGCTGTTGGATGGGACGTCTGTGCAGGGTACGGTGATCTGTACGCATGTGAGGCGGATATCTTGTCGAGTGAGATGCCTTCGGCTATAGAGCAGTAGCTGAGGGCTCCTCCAACCGATGGCACCCTGGTGCCGAGGGCTCACAGTGCCGAGGGCTACTGTTTTCGCCGTTTTCTCCCAGTTTCATCATTTGCTTGAGAAACCCGTTCTGTGAGAGTTTAGAGCCTTCGGCCAGGGGGCCGAAGGCACCCCTGGCGCGTAGTGCGGACTGCTTGGTACTCTGGGCGCTGTGATTTGGGCCTGTTGGGCCTTCTGGGCCTGTTGGGCCTTCGCCGGAGTAGTAGGAGTCTGTGGGCCGGGGGTTCCCGGGCCATATACTCCATCAGGAGTCCCTCACTCCTTTTGCCGAAAGGTATTTGAGGGAAAAGGAGTAACTTGTGCTTGCCCTTTGATGTTGTCCTGTCGTGATCTTTGAAGTTGGTGAAGAGTTGTTGCTTTTATGTCCCTGCCGAAGGCAGTCCCTCAGTTACCCACATGTCGGGACTTGAGGGCTTGCTTTGTCGTTTGTTGGAATTTCACTAATTTTGTAATTTAATGATTTTCCCGAGGGGGTCCTCCAGTCCCCCACTCCTTGAGGCACTTGTAAAGTGGTGAAAAGGAGTAGAGTAGTTGCGTTTGCTGTTGTGGGACGAAGGCTGACGCTTTTCGTTTCATTTTGGGGGGATGCCTCGTTAAAAACCTCATTAGAAAAAACCCTGTGGGAAAAAATCCTAATGAGGGAAAAAGAGTGCACCGGATTCCCCCAATGATGAATCGAAAATGTCAAACCTTGGTCGAAAATGGAGAATAACGGTAATGCCGAAGGCCCTTCTTTTCCTGAGGGCTCATGTGTTGATTAGCCGAAGGCTTGCTGTTGATATCCTGGGGGTGCCGAAGGGGAGCCCCTCAATCTGGGGATCGAGAGCCTACTGGATGAGGGCAGCAGCGGAGTTGTTACCGGGGGGTCCACTGTTTGTTGATTAGTTGGTGATGAAGATACCCGAGGGCTCCCATTACCTGTGTGCCATGGGTTATCCGTCAATGAGGCAACTCCCCGGGGGCTACCCGGTTTTGCAGTGCTGAGGGGGAATCCCCGAGGGGTGCCCTGATATGAAGCCCTGGGTTCTGAAGGAGTGATCCCGAAGGCATCTGCTATGTGCTGTGTGGGGCACAACCCGGGGGCGTCTCTGGGTAAGTGTGCCCGGAGGCTCTCCTTGATGTAGCGGAGTGGAGTAGAAAACCCGGGGGCTTCCAGAATATAGCCGTTGGAAATATAGCCGTTGGAATATGTAACACCAGGTTTATAGCCGTTGGGGGGGGGCACACGTGGCGTGTGATGGCTGGCTGTCCGTGGGCGGCATCGCTGGTTGGGTGAAGACGCAGTGTGTAATGATGGCGGTCCATCCGGAGGCCCGGAATCCAGGCCCAAGCCCGGATTCCAGCGCTTATAAATACCCCAAGACCAGAGCCATTTCCTCTTGTGCGATCAGTTGTCTTAGCGAAGCTCTGCCAAAAATTCTAGTGAGAGAAACTCCAGCCTTCGGTCAAAACTCTGCTTTCAAGGTCAGTGCCCGTTTTCCTCTCCAAACTTTTAGTAAGTTCCGCCCTATGGCCTTAGATTAGGGTTAGTCCTGTAGAAAGCCTTCGAAATCTTAGGCACACTTCGTGATAAAAATGTCGTCCGAGAGCGATTCCCAGGACATCTCGAGGACGCCCTCGATGGAGGACGAAGGCATCTCTGACGTGGAGTCCAGTAGCGGTCAGCCCTCGGATGGTGGTGATGCAGCCCTCGCCACTGAGGTGCAGAAGGATCTGATGGCCGAGGCCGAGGCGGAGGAATTCGAGCGGACCGCCGAAGATGAGGAGTTGGCCCTCGCCGTCCAAATTGCTGAGGAGGAAGAGGAAAAGGAGAGGGCGAAGGTCACTGTGGCCGTCCTTCCCCCTCGGGGTGCTGGTGAGGCCAGTACTTCCCAGCCGCTGAATGCAGTTCCCATCCGGGTGGCCCCCGGGAAGAAGAAGGCCAAGGCAGCTGCCCCCAAGAAGAAGGTTATTGCTGCTGATCAGGGGAAACCCGTAGATATGCCGGAGGGGTATTCCTGGCTCAATACGGCTGCCTTGGAGATAAAGTCGAAGGCGGACAGGGCGGACCTCTACGTCACGCAGCTACACGTGGGGCCCTCGGCCGTGGTGGTCGAGCCGGGAGTTGACGTCGTGCTCTCTCGGGCGCCTGAGGGGTGTATTGCAGTACACGTACTGTCGGTCTCCATGGGCCTTCGGTTCCCTCTGCACCCCTTCCTCCGGGAGTACCTGAGGTTTGTTGGCTTGGTACCCTGCCAGCTGACACCTAATAGCCACTCCTACGTGGCGGGTTTTTTAAACCTCTGTAGGGACCGAGGGGTGACCCCCAGCCTGGACTTGTTCTTCCAGAGCTTCAACCTCTGTCGAGGGGGTCACGCGAATGCCGAGGGCTTCGCCAACCTGCAGCAGGTGGCCAGGTGGAAGCTATTTACGGAGGCGCCTTCGTCCAATAAGGGCTGGAAGGAGCGCTGGTGCTATGTCAGGGTTGCTGAGAACCCATTTCCGGCGGAACTTCGGGATCGCTTCCGTCGGCATCCGAAGGTTGGAAGCGCCGCCCTCGAGAAAGATGGCCTGGTGATAGCCAAAATCCCGGAGGGTCGCACGAAGCAGGTCTCCATCAAAGACTACACTGCCGACAAGGGACTCTACGCCCTCGGCTTTCGGAGATACCGATTCATTGGGGAAGCGGACGAGAAGTACCCCATTTTTGCTGAAGCCTTCGGGGGAGCAGGAGGTAGTCTACGAGGTCCCTCGGTTTTCATATCTTAGCACATAGTTTATCTTGTTCGTTGTTTTTTTTTATTCCTTGTGCCTTCAGTCAGTAACCCCTCGATTTTAACCCCATACTATTTTTGCAGGTGTCCCAGTGAAAATGATGAACGTCAGAGGCCTTGCAGACCTGAAGAAGAAAAAACCCTCCAAGGGCCCGAGGGGGACGGACGCTGGTGTCCCAAAACCCGCCGGTGACTTCTTCAAGAAACCGGAGGGGCCGTCGGTGGGCCCAAGTGCTGACGCTGCCGCTGCCGCCAAAAGGAAGGGCTCGGGCAGAGATCCCGAGGGCAAGAAGCCCAAGACCGGGGATGCCGGGAAGAAAGTCCCCCCGGTGATCATTGTTGATGAATGCCCTGCCTCCGGGGCGAATGAGGAGATGCAGGTGGCGAAAGTGCCGTCGGGTGTTCAGGGGCCATCTTCCGAGGTCCTCATGGTTTCCCTCCTGGCTGGTACGGCCGTGATGAATGGTACGGCCGACCCGAGGGCGCTTCTGAGAGGCATCACCCTCGAGATTGACAGAGTAGCCCTCGGGGCTGATGAAGACGAAGCCCTCGAGGACAGGATCCTCCGGTCTTCCCTCACAGTAAGTCTTTGATGTTTATATCTTTCTTCTTTACTTTGAGCTAAGCAACCATGTTTGGCCCCGCTAACCCCTTTGTTTTTGTAGACCTGCATTGCCCTCGGGGAGCAAGCCCGGCGGCTAGAGGAGTGGCGCCTTCGCAAGGCTGAGCAGGAGGCTAAGATGCGGGAGCTCATCCGCCAGAATGCTGATGCTGTCCGGCAGATGGCTATGCTGGAGGAGAGCCTTCAGCAGATGACCCTGCGGGCGGAGGCCGCAGATCGGGGCAGGGCAGAGGCTGAGAGGTCCGCAGCTGAGGCCTTGGAGAGAGCTGCCAAGGAGGCCGAGGCCGCGAAGGTGGAAGCCGTTGAGAGAGCCCGAGGGGACGCAATCTCGGGGTTCTTGGCAGGGGGGTGGCGGTCCGAGGAGCACAAGCAATGGCTGTCCTCGGTCGTCGAGTCCTCGGTTGACGAGTGGTGTGATGGGCCTGGCGTGGAGTGGGTTTCCCGAAAGGGTAAACAATACTATGATGGGGGCGAGTTTTTCACTCAAGCCCTCATCTACCGGAGGATGGCTCGCCACTTGAAGATCGAGCCAAAGGACTTTGACCCGACAGCATACGGGCTCCCCCCACTGCAGCCAGACATCCGTGTTCCTCTCCCCCCGATGTCGAGAGGCCAGACCTGGAGGACTCTGAGCTCATGAAGGAAGCCGAGGGTGACGAACCTGAGGCTGATGCAGAGGTTACCTCGAAGCCCTCGGAGGAGGCGGCCCCCGGGAATGATATTGTTGATATGTAACATGCACTATGTAAACATGTATTTGTAATGGTGACACTATTGATCCTTCGGCTTCGGCCTGCTTGTAACATTTACTCGTAATTACATTTGCTCTCTGTTGTTGATGATTGAATGATTGCCTTCGGGCTTTGTATATATGACTCGTTTTCTCCAATTCCTTTCTTCTTGAATGTATGCCTCCGTTTTTTTTGAATGTATGTTTAAGACTTAGAATATTTTCTAAGTGTTTGAATATGGGTGTAGCCTTCGGTAGTTGGGGCACCCTCTGCTGGATATGCAACCGAGGGTTCAGCAGCAATTAGGACTTAGAAAAATTTTCTAAGTGTAGCACACCATAGGGCCTTCGGGTGTTTGTAGTAACCCAATTCCTAGGACTTAGAAAAATTTCTAAGTGTAGATTTTCCCTTGGGAGCCTTCGGGAGATGGCATCCCCTCCTGACGTGTGAATATTGGACCGAGGGCCCAATGTACAGGACTTAGAATTTTTTTGCAAGTGTATTATGTCACGTAGCCTTCGGCTACTGTGGAGCCCCAACTGAAATATTGATTAGGCCGGGGGCCAATTCTTTAGGACTTAGAAAATTTTCTTCAGTGTTGATTCCTTGTGTACCTTTATAAGTAGCCTTCGATTGATAGGTAGCCTTCGGCTATTGGGTCCCTTTATAAGTTGAGGGTGAAATATGTGGGACTTAGAAAGATTTCTAAGTGCAGTTTTTCCTTTGGGAGCCTTCGGGAGATGGCATCCCTTCTTGATGTATGAGTAGTTGACCGGGGGGAAAACATGTAGGACTTAGAAAATATTCTAAGTGCAGTTTTTCCCTTGGGAGCCTTCGGGAGATGGCATCCCTTCTTGATGTATGAGTAGTTGACCGGGGGAAAAACATGTAGGACTTAGAAAATATTCTAAGTGTAGATTTTCCCTGGGAGCCTTCGGGAGATGGGTGCCCTCTGACTCCACATCACTTCGCGAGATGCCCGGGGGCTGCTCATTTAGGACAGAATATTTTTTTTAAGTGTTGTTGTATTGCATGGCCTTCGGCTACCATATTCCCTTGGCTGTAATATTGATTGGGCCGGGGGCCCAATCTTTAGGACTTAGAATTTTTTCGAGTGCTGCTTCCTTGTGTAGCCTTCGGGTGATAGGTGCCCTTCTGACTCTACATTACTTTGCGAGATGCCCGAGGGCTGCTCATTCAGGACTTAGAATATTTTCTAAGCATAAAATGATGTTGAATCCTGTTGTTGTGAAGAAAGCCAATGAGGAGTGTGTGCCCTCGGCATACACTTTAAAAGTTGTAGAATTTGACCCTTGTCATGGGGAAAGGGCCCTCGGTACTAGTGCGTAACAGATGCCTTCGGTATATGTTTGAAGGTACCGTCTTAGTGTACTTTGGATAGTCCAGTCCCTTTGTATTGTTGAAGCCTTCGGTGTTCGTGTGACCGGAGGTGACCAGGCAGTGGACTTAGCCGTTTCTTGATGCTATTTGTTCGAGTAGTATCCTTCGGGAAATAGGAGCCTTCAGTTACCGGAGGTGTTCCCGTGGGGAGCTCTCGGCTTGTTGTGATCTGTTGGAGTGTACTCTTTGATTTCTCGCTGAGTCTACTCCCCTTCACCCCCTCTTTTTTTTTTTGGTTGGTGGTGAAGGGAAGGCATCAAGAAACTTGGTTTCTTGGTAAGGCTGGGCCTATTAGGAGACCATCAGAATACACCAATGGCTCTCCTCCCTCGGGTTAACCTTCCGAGTTCCGAGGGGATCAAGGGTCGTTTCCTGGGCACAAGATATGGTGGTCCGTAACCTGCCTCCCCTTGGGGGATGACGCGGAAAGCGCCTCATTTTTGAAAGTCGTCCCCTCGGCGCTAGACATGGTCCGTGGCCTGCCACACCCTTGGGGTGGTGGCGCGGGGAGCGTTTCGGTTTGGAAGTCGAATCCTGGGCATTTCTCGTGCCTGTCACACCCTTGGGGTGATGACGCGGATAGCGTTCCGTTTTTGAAAGTCGAATCCTGGGCATTTCTCATGCCTGTCATACCCTGGGGGTAGTGACGCGGAAAGCGTTTCAAGGAAGGGTTTTCATTTGCACACTAGTTGCAAATGGCCGGGGGCACTACGTGCCGCCGGCACCGATGGTGGCGCCTTCGGTATATGCGTCCTCGTGGGGTACGGCTTTTAGAAACAACACTTGGTGTTAGTTTCGATGTGTAGCCCCCGGTACTTGGTACCGAGGGGTCTTCTGTAGGAACACTTGGTGTTCTCTTTTGTTGTAGTTGATGTAGGCGTCTACCCTCGGTACTTGGTACCGAAGGGTCTTCAAATGAAGCACTTGGTGTTTCCCAACAGATGTTTGGAAGTTGATAGGAGAGCATATCCCTGGCACTGGGTGCCGAGAGGTCTTCTTTGAAACATTTGGTGTTTTTTCTTCGTTTCGATGTTTGATGATGGAGGTGTACCCTCGGCACTGGGTGCCGAAGGGTCTTCTGTAGGAACACTTGGTGTTCTCATCTTCAACTTTTTTTATGTTGAATGTGGGGATGTACCCTCGGCACTGGGTGCCGAAGGGAAATGAAACACATGGCGTTCCTTGTTGTTGGTGATAGGAGTTCCCTCCCTCGGTACTTGGTACCGAGGGGTCTTGACTGAAAACACGTGGTGTTTTCACTGTTGTTGTAGGTGTTGATGGTGTCCGCCCTCGGCACTTGGTGCCGGAGGGGGTTCTTCTCGTGGTGAGGCCGGGGGCCTGTAGTCAGTATGAGGGCTTGATGTCTTGAATGTATCTTCATTCTTCGAAATTGGAGGCCTTGGGCCATAGGACAGTACATTCACTAGTTATGAGGGCTTGGCCGCTCTTACATTATTGATAAAATTTAACTAAGTGGTGTACATTCCAGTGCCTAGGGACTTCTTTCCCGTTGGGGCGTTTGAGCTTGTAGGTCCCAGGTTTGATGATGGCTGCTATGATGTAGGGGCCTTCGAATTTTGGTGCCATTTTTCCTCCCTCGGTTGGTTGGCTGGCTTCCCTCCTCCGGAGGACATAGTCCCCCACTTGGAATTCTCTGGTGCGAACTTTGGCGTTGATGTAGCTTTTGACTTGCCTTCGGTAATTTTTTGCCCGGATGAAGGCCTGCTCCCGGCGTTCTGAAATGAGGTGGAGGTCGAGGGCCATGTTGCTGTCGTTGACCTCGGGGTCATATTGGATCACCCTTCGGGTGGGAAGGGTGACTTCCGTAGGAGCTTTGGCTTCAAAACCGTAGCAGAGGGAGAAGGGTGTTTCACCTATGGCTCGCCGAGGGGTGGTGCGGTAGGCCCACATGATGTTGTGGAGTTCTTCCACCCAGCCACCGCCCTCGGCCTCCAGCTTCTTTTTGAGGCCCTCGAGCAAGGTCCGGTTGGCATTCTCTACTTGCCCGTTGCCTTGAGGGTAGGCAACGGAGGAGAAGGTGTGTTTGATGCCCCATGCCTCTAGGAGGGCACAGAAGGGGGCTGCCTCAAATTGTGTCCCATTGTCGGAGATGATCTGCTGGGGGACGCCAAACCTTGTGAGGATGTTCTTGAGGACAAAGTGACGGCACTTCGCCTCTGTGACACTGGCGAGGGGCTCAGCCTCCACCCACTTGGTAAAATAGTCAATGGCCACAATGATGTACCTGTTGTTGGAGGTACCCCTCGGCAGATGACGTGCACTCGTCGTTAGGTGCACTCAAAATAAATAATCAATACAACACTAATACGTAGTATAGTGTAGTAAGGTTCGTATCCACAGGGAAAGGAATACTTTTCTTTTATATAAATAATAACAAGGGGGGTTTAGATTTGTTTGGTTTAATAACACTAAGATAAACGACCTATATGAGTTTAATTCAATGAGATGGGGGCTTGGTTTTGCTTTTATCCACTTAATGAAATGTTCGTCGATCCCGGTTATATCTTTAACTATCTTCCTCTCGAATACTCAATCGAGGAGTATATCCAGTTCATCGAGGGTAGTTATTAATAACGAGATGCGTTCATTAATAAAACTTACTATCGAGTCAATATAGAACAAGCGCCGTATATTAACTTGATAGTAGCAATAAACTTAAGATGAAAACGATTGAGATTGATAACCTCAACACAAGCGGTTTATTGGTTTAATCAATATAATTAATTCCCCTTGGCATATTAACCATGAGATGCATGCATTAATATTCCAAGTTTACTACCGTTGAAAGAACCGGATTAATAACAAGCGTATTAACCGATTGATTCTAGTAATAATTAATATGAGAAACAATACTAGTTGATACTTTAAGTAATGTTTAAGATATTAACATGAAATATGAATAGGAATTAATCAATACTCAAGGAAGAATATTGAAATATATGAATCCTACTATGATTAATATCAAGATGTTAACTAATTGTCATCTTAGCAACACTCCCCAATATAATCATAGAGGAAGAAATAGCTATTACTATAACCAATGTCAAGATGTTAACTAATTGTCATCTTAGTAACACTCCCCAACTTTGATATAGAGATAGTATTTTGAAAGAAAGAATTAATATTCAAGGAAGAAGATTAAAGAAGATAACTCACAACTTACAAATTCATTAAGCTTCAAAGTAGCAAAACCAAGATGGAAGAGTTTAGCTCCTCATTTGGAGACTAAACATGATGAAAAATATAAAGAAAGAGCTATTCTATACTGAGCTTAGATGTACAAGGGATTGGATATCTTTTTGTGAAGGAAAGGAGGTGTATTTATAGGTTTTTGGGATGAGATTCGGGTACTCGATCGGGTATATACATGGTACCCGATCGAGTATGTGTGTAACATCCGATTCGAGGCATACTCGACCGGTTTCAGGCTATTTTCTAAGTGTATACCCGATCGAGTATATATGAATACCCGGTCGAGTATGCTTAGAAAGTGATATTCGGGTTATACTCGACCGATCTTCGTTTGCAATTTAAAGGCATACCCGATCGAGTATATATGAATACCCGGTCGAGTATGCTTAGAAAGTGGTATTCGGGCTATACTCGACCGATCTTCGTTTGCAATTTAAAGGCATACCCGATCGGGTATGTCGGTCTACCCGATCGGGTATAGACATAGAATCGTGGCCAAAATCTTCCCTGCATGTTCCTTTGTCTTCGGATCTGATCCGATTTGAAGTTCCAACCTAATACCCGATCGAGTATAGCTAATACTCGACCGAGTATAGACCAAAATTCAGGATCTTCTTTTGTCTTTGAACTTTTGCACCTTCTCTTCACTTTTTGGGTTCACCAACTGTACTTTGGGTGACCAAAACCTGCTTAAGCTCAGAATATGTCTAATCTAACCTATTTACAAGAATTTAACAATCTAATCTATTACACCAAAAGTGTGTAATTTCCAAAGTAAAAGTCAAGCAAAACTAATTAAAAACATAAACATAGAAATGGAAATTACGAACGTATCAACTCCCCCACACTTAAACCTTTACTCGTCTCGAGTAAGAGCAAATGTTTACAGGTGTCAATGTTTGTCCAAAAGTTCCACAGTTCAACAAAAAGATAATACAAACACAAAGACCACCAAGGATTACAAAAAATGAGTTTTAAACTCAAATCACAAAAGAGCATCTTGGGTTTAATGGCCTCCTAGTGTTGTCTTCTTTTCTCCTCCTCTCTTCTTCTTTATCTTGAATCTTCATATTCTTCATAAGGATACAATGAGTGCCTGCAAGAACAAACATTTCTCTCATATCTCTCATTTTGCCTAGGAGCCTTTTCAGGTTTTCATCCTAGCACCTCTTTTCATTTTCCATTCTCTCCAACTCACTCATTTTTTTATATAAGCCTTTTTTGCTTAGATTGCCCATTTTGTTGGGTTTTCAACCTAACTAGCATTTATTTTCTTTTGTTTATTATTTTTTTTTTTTTTTTTTTTTGAGTGTAAAAGTTCAAAAGAATTACATGCATAGTGCTAGGTACAAATGAGAATTACATACCATCATGAGTGTCTCCCCCGCACTTAAATCACGCACTGTCCCTAGTGCCCGCCTTCTCCTCCGTAGTAGCTCCCTCCAAAACCGCTCCCTTGGCCACCATCTCCCATGTAAGTGTCCCCGCCATCTCCGCCGTCGTACCCTCCACCACCGGAGCCAGATCCTCCAAAGTTACCCCAATGAGTGGGGTCATACCATGAGGGTGGTGGAGGAGGGTTCGCCATGGTATGGAAGGATCCCTGCTGTGCCATAAACGAGTACATAGGCCCGTAGAATCTATGTTGGTCTTCCTCATACCGGTGTCTATCGGCCTCCCGGAGCTCCTCCAAACGTTGAAAGCCGGCCCTTTGCTCATCCTCCAGTCTTTGAAAACCGGCTCTTTGCTCTTCCTCTAATCGGTTGAGCCGGTTGTCCATTTGGGCTATTCCCGTAAGAAGTTGTTGTTGACCCTCCAGAAGTTGTTGAAAGAAGTCGGGTGGTGGAGGGTTTTGCCTTTGTTCTGGGAAATCATGGCTCATGGTCGGATGGCTATGGAGTTGCTCGTAGGGCTCGTCATCGGGTTGGTTTTGCGGGAGTTCCTGTTCCGGTTCTTGAAGATGTGGTGGGAGGGCGTTTGGGAAGAGGTAATGTTGATCCGGCCTGCCTGTTTTGAAGTGGAGTTGGGGGAGTTCTGGGTTGGGCAAGAGGAAGTATTTGAGGGGTTTGGGGTGGATGTGCCAGTTGTACATATTTTTGGGCCTTTCTTCACCATAAACGGTGTGTGAAAAAGAAGTACAGCCCGAGTGGACTAGCCAAGATATGTTCATTAAACAGTAGTCGGGTATAGGAGAGTCATCCGTATACCCGAACTTTGTGACCAAGTGCATAATCACCCCGCCCACTACGATAGCACCCTTTGCCACACTTTCCTTCTTTAGATGAGCCCACATGAGATTACAGAGGTTGAAATCCACGTGGATACGGAATAAGGCAACCAAGATGAGGCATACATCCCCCATCCTTGTATGATGGTTGTTGGGACGTCCAAGCAAGGAGTTGGCAAGAAATTTCAAAAAGAGGCGTAGGACTGGATGTTGGACATGACTAATGTAGAGTTGGGAGGAGCTAACTTTGGTCTCCCCGGTCATCTTGGTCCATAGGGTGTGGCCGAAGGCGGTATTGTCGGATATAGACTTTTGGTACGGGACCGGAATACCAAAGTGTTCGGCAAACTCAAGTTTCGTGATGGTGTGATTGTGATTAAACAATCGAAACCTGAGTTTATCATCTCTAAAGTCCTCCTCATTGTTCTCAAAGTGCAGCGAGCTTAGGAATTCATAGATAATTTTTTCATTTGAGTTGTATTTCATTTTGAAAATTTTATCCATATGCAACTCATGAAAAAATTTCTTCATTATTGTGTATACTCCTAATTCCTTTAGAGCATCAAGGCATAAAAAGCGGGAAGGTTTGACTTGCCTTTCAATTGTGGACATGAAGCGTGTGCGTTGTTCGTTGTCCACGAAAAGGATGTCCTCGTAGCCCGGGATGATTGTCCTAGTGCTTGAGCTTTGCCCTTTCTCTTTCCTTGGAGCCATTTGAAGTGAATTTGGCCTTTGAAAACCGAAATTGGAATGGTGGGGGTAGGGTTTTTCGGACCTCTGAAAGTTGGGGGAGAATGGGATTGGTGGGTATGAATGTGTAGAGGAGGATGAGGGGAGTGTTTTGGCGTTGGAATGGGTGGATTTGGTGAAGATTTGGAAGAGATATGGTAGAGAGAAGGTGTAAAAATGGGGTTTGGGCGTTTTTTGTTCGAGATAGGGTTGGGAATTTGGGGAAGATGAAGTGTTTTGGGGCTGATTTGGGGTTATAAGACCCGTATACCCGATCGAGTATGTGCTGGTACTCGGTCGGGTATGGCTGGAAAGTGTAGTTTTTGAGCGGCCTGTCTCCTGTACTCGATCGGGTAGGGTGGGATACCCGGTCGAGTATGCTTAGAAAATGAACTTTGTGAGCAGCCTGTCTCCTGTACCCGGTCGAGTATTCCTCCATACTCGATCGGGTATATGCTTCTTTTCCATTTTTGAAGCGGGTACTCGGTCGAGTGTGGGAGTCAGTCCCCTTCAATTTTAGCATTTCTAGCAATACCCGACCGGGTGTAAAAGTGATACCCGATCGGGTATTGCTTATTTTTCAATTTTTGAATGCTCCCTCGATCGAGTAGTGCCCGGTCCCTTTTCTTTTTGCTCATACCCGACCGAGTATAAGGTTATACTCGATCGGGTATGTCCCCAGATGTTAAAAAACCTGAATTTTTTTTTCTTTTCTTCCAAAAACCCATGATTAGTGCCCTCCCTCACTGATCTCTCAAATAATTAAACAAAAAAAATGAATTCTAAATAAATAAAAAGAAAAATGAATTATACAAAAAAAAATAAACTTGGGTTGCCTCCCAAGTAGCGCCTTAGTTAACGTCGGGGCACGACGTTATTCATTTTTTTTTTGGTTTTGTTTTATGTGGGATCATGAGTATCCCTTGTTTCACTTTTTAAGGCCCTATTTGGCCATTTTTCATTTTTATTTTTCGGCCTTTTCCAGTAAGGCCGGGGTTTCTTTCTCAAAAGACATCTGGTTTTATCCGCTTCTTTGAAAAACAGAGGTTCTTGTGGTTCAACAACATGTAAAGAACACAGAGTTGGATTTTGTATTTGTTTTTTCGTAGAGTCCAAGATGTTGAACTCCACTTTTTGATCATCGAACTCTAAAGTTAGTGAACCACTAGAAACGTCAATTTTCGTTTTTGCGGTCTTCATGAAGGGTCTACCCAAAAGGATGGGTGTTGTTTGGTCATTAGTTCCCATTTCAAGGACATAGAAGTCAACAGGAAAGACCATATTTTCTACTTCTATTAGCACATCTTCTACTACACCCTTCGGGTAAGTACTAGAATGATCTGCCAATTGAATCACTACACCTGTTTGATGTAATGGGCCAAGTTGTAGAGTTTTATAAACAGAATAGGGGATGACATTTATTGATGCCCCTAAATCTAACAAGGCCTTAGGAAATGTGGTGTCTCCTATTTTGCAAGGGATAGTGAACATGCCTGGGTCGTTACATTTTTCGGGGAGTTTCCTCTGAAAAATGGCCGAGACGTGTTCACTAACTCTAACCTCTTGTTTCCCTTTCAATTTATCTTTTCTTTTTGTTTTGCATAATTCTTTTAAGAATTTAGCAAAACGGGGGACATTTTTCATGAAGTTAAGAAGCGGAATGTTTACCTCACACTTTGCGAAGGTTTCATAGATGTCGGCGTCTTTTTCTAGCTTCTTTGTCTCTTTCAGCGCCTCAGGGAACGGGATTTCTTGTTCATATGATGAGGGTGAGGGAAGCTTGGTTCCTGTGTTTTCCTCCTTCGGTGGGACTATTTTTTCGGGATCCACACCCTCAGTCTCTTCATCGTTCTCTTCTGCCTCTTTCAACGTTGCACCACTTCTCAACGTTATAGCATTCACATGTTGTCTCGGATTGTGCTCCGTTTGAGATGGGAGTTTACCCGAGTCTTTTGTTTCAAGTCGGTTCACGGCATTTGCAATTTGACTGACTTGGTTTTCCAAATTCTGAATGCTGGATTTGGTCTCATGCTGAAATTGAACCATGTTTTGTTGCATGGTTGAGACATTTGAGGTGAGAGCTCGGATCATGTCCTCGGTGGACATACTTGAGCTTGACGTCTGGCCTTGGTGCTTTGGGAAAGTTGGTGGCAAGGACTGATTTTGAGGATTCCCATACCTCAAATTCGGGTGGTCTCTCCACCCAGGATTGTAGGAGTTAGAGTGTGGATCATACCTCTTTTGACCTTGAAATCCCAAAGCATTGACTTGCTCGGAATTCTCCTCTTGTAGTGTTGGGCAGGAATCGGTGGGGTGCCCCTGTGTCGAGCATATGCCGCAGACCTTGACTTCTTGGTGTTTTGGTTTTAAAAGGAAATCCTTTACCAAAGAAGTCAAGCCGGCCACTTGACTTTCCAACGAGATGTTGGATTCCGCTGCCATGACCCGTTTTGATGATGACCTCCCATTGTAGTGCCTAGAATTCTCGGCCAATTCCGAGATGAGGTTCCTAGCTTGGGAAGGGGTTTTGTTGACAATTCCCCCTCCAGATGCTGCGTTCACCAGGCGTCTATCTTGCTCCGCAAGACCGTCATAGAAGTAGAGGATGAGGTCTTGCTCTGTATAACCGTGATATGGGCAGCTAGCGCACAACTTTTTGAAACGCTCCCAATACTCATATAATGTCTCATCATCTTTTTGTTCGATGTTGCTTATTTGTTTTTTCAAGGATGATGAGACAGATGCAGGGTAGTACCTTTCGAGGAAGCATTTTTTCATTGACGCCCATGTATCTATACTCCATGACGGGAGATAGAATAGCCAATCCTTCGCCGTGTCTTTGAGGGAGAATGGAAAAGCCCTCAATTTGATTTGCTCCTCGGTGACTCCATTGGGGCACATGCTTGTGCAGACAATATGGAATTCCGAGAGATGTTTGTTGGGGTCCTCCCCCCTTAGGCCATGAAAGGATGGCAGTAGATGTATGAGCCCAGATTTTAGCTCAAATGTATTACCTTCATCGAGTGTAGGGAAGGTAATACATAACGGTTGTTGATTGAGATTTGGAGCAGTGAGCTCCCGTAGTGTTCTTGTCTCAAGAGCCATGGTTATTGACTCTTCGGTCTCGCTAGAATGAGAACTAGCGCTGGATGAATCTCTGATAGATGATTCCTCCGAGTCGGTATTAGAAAATTTACTTTTCAACCGCTCGAAAGTTTGTTCTATTTCTGGGTTTGTTTGATATATGATTTTGTTTATGGAGCGATGTTTAACCATAAACTCCACTAAGCTCAGAAATAGAAGAAATAAGAACTCTTTATATATTTTTTTTTCTTATTTTTTTTTTGATTTTTATTGGATAAAATAAAAAGAAAAATAATTGCCTTTCCCCGGCAACGGCACCAAATTTGACGTGCACTCGTCGTTAGGTGCACTCAAAATAAATAATCAATACAACACTAATACGTAGTATAGTGTAGTAAGGTTCGTATCCACAGGGAAAGGAATACTTTTCTTTTATATAAATAATAACAAGGGGGGTTTAGATTTGTTTGGTTTAATAACACTAAGATAAACGACCTATATGAGTTTAATTCAATGAGATGGGGGCTTGGTTTTGCTTTTATCCACTTAATGAAATGTTCGTCGATCCCGGTTATATCTTTAACTATCTTCCTCTCGAATACTCAATCGAGGAGTATATCCAGTTCATCGAGAGTAGTTATTAATAACGAGATGCGTTCATTAATAAAACTTACTATCGAGTCAATATAGAACAAACGCCGTATATTAACTTGATACTAGCAATAAACTTAAGATGAAAACGATTGAGATTGATAACCTCAACACAAGCGGTTTATTGGTTTAATCAATATAATTAATTCCCCTTGGCATATTAACCATGAGATGCATGCATTAATATTCCAAGTTTACTACCGTTGAAAGAACCGGATTAATAACAAGCGTATTAACCGATTGATTCTAGTAATAATTAATATGAGAAACAATACTAGTTGATACTTTAAGTAATGTTTAAGATATTAACATGAAATATGAATAGGAATTAATCAATACTCAAGGAAGAATATTGAAATATATGAATCCTACTATGATTAATATCAAGATGTTAACTAATTGTCATCTTAGCAACACTCCCCAATATAATCATAGAGGAAGAAATAGCTATTACTATAACCAATGTCAAGATGTTAACTAATTGTCATCTTAGTAACACTCCCCAACTTTGATATAGAGATAGTATTTTGAAAGAAAGAATTAATATTCAAGGAAGAAGATTAAAGAAGATAACTCACAACTTACAAATTCATTAAGCTTCAAAGTAGCAAAACCAAGATGGAAGAGTTTAGCTCCTCATTTGGAGACTAAACATGATGAAAAATATAAAGAAAGAGCTATTCTATACTGAGCTTAGATGTACAAGGGATTGGATATCTTTTTGTGAAGGAAAGGAGGTGTATTTATAGGTTTTTGGGATGAGATTCGGGTACTCGATCGGGTATATACATGGTACCCGATCGAGTATGTGTGTAACATCCGATTCGAGGCATACTCGACCGGTTTCAGGCTATTTTCTAAGTGTATACCCGATCGAGTATATATGAATACCCGGTCGAGTATGCTTAGAAAGTGATATTCGGGTTATACTCGACCGATCTTCGTTTGCAATTTAAAGGCATACCCGATCGAGTATATATGAATACCCGGTCGAGTATGCTTAGAAAGTGGTATTCGGGCTATACTCGACCGATCTTCGTTTGCAATTTAAAGGCATACCCGATCGGGTATGTCGGTCTACCCGATCGGGTATAGACATAGAATCGTGGCCAAAATCTTCCCTGCATGTTCCTTTGTCTTCGGATCTGATCCGATTTGAAGTTCCAACCTAATACCCGATCGAGTATAGCTAATACTCGACCGAGTATAGACCAAAATTCAGGATCTTCTTTTGTCTTTGAACTTTTGCACCTTCTCTTCACTTTTTGGGTTCACCAACTGTACTTTGGGTGACCAAAACCTGCTTAAGCTCAGAATATGTCTAATCTAACCTATTTACAAGAATTTAACAATCTAATCTATTACACCAAAAGTGTGTAATTTCCAAAGTAAAAGTCAAGCAAAACTAATTAAAAACATAAACATAGAAATGGAAATTACGAACGTATCAGCAGAGGGCCCACAAGGTCTGTGATCCAATCCTCTTGGCGTTGTTGTATGTTCATAATGGGGCTTGCATGGATACTTGAGAGGCTGAGTTCCTCAATTTTGGCAATTTTGGAGATGTGCTCGGGGGAATCGGCCGAGAGCTTAGATAATATGTCGGCCTCGGAGTTCTGAGCCCTCGGTATTTAAGTGAGAGAGTGTGCCTCAAATACCTTGAGCAACTCCTTGGCCGCTTCCTTGTATTGTTTCATTCTTCCCTCCTTGGCCTCATATTCCTCGGAGATTTGGCCAACGACCAACTTGGAGTCGCATTTGATGTGGATCTGCCGAGCCCTCATGTTGGCAGCCAGCCGAAGGCCACATAGGAGGGCCTCATATTCGGCCTCGTTGTTGGAGACTTTGAAGGAGAAGCGGATTGCATAGTAGGCTCTGAAGCCCTCGGGAGTAATGAGGACTACCCCTCCCCCGCATGCTTTGGTCGCGGAGGAGCCGTCGGTGTAGAGGGTCCACCAGTCGTCCGAGGTAGCCGAGGGCTCCCCGTCCGTGGCTGCCCTTGCGGTACATTCCGTCACAAAGTCCGCCAGGGCTTGGCCCTTGATGGCAGGCCTTGGACGGATGTCAATGTTGTACTGGCTCAAGAAGATGGCCCATTTCACCATGCGGGAGGAGCTGGTGGGGCTCCTCATGAGGGCGCCGAGGGGTTGATGAGTGAGGACCTGAACCGGGTGAGCCTGAAAGTAGTGGCCCAACTTCTTGACAGTCCAAACGATGGCCAACACCGTTTTTTCCACAGGGGAGTACCTGAGCTCGGCCTCCCTTAGGGTCTTGCTAACGTAGAAGATGGCATGTTGGATGCCGTCTTCCTCCCGAATGAGCACAGAGCTGATGGCCGCCGGGCTGACCCCAAGGTAGAGGTAGAGGGTCTCCCCTACCTTGGGTTTGGAGAGCACAGGAGGTGAAGATAGATATCGTTTGAGCTCGTCGAAAGCCCCCTGGCATTCCGGAGTCCATAGAAAGCCAGCCGTCTTCCTCATGATCTGGAAGAATGGTAGAGATTTCTCCGTTGATTTAGATAGAAATCGGTTGAGGGCTGCCAGGCGGCCCGTCAACCGTTGGACTTCCTTCACGTTGCGTGGGGGCTCCATGTTGATGATGGCCTGGATCTTCTCGGGATTGGCCTCAATACCCCTCCGGCTCACCATGTAGCCCAAGAACTTGCCCCCTTGGACGCCGAAGGTGCATTTCTTCGGGTTTAGCCGAAGGTTGAACTTTTGCATGATGGCGAAGTTTTCCCGGAGGTCGTCAGCATGGCTGGAAGACTGTTTGCTCTTGACGATCATGTCGTCGACATAGGCCTCCATGGTGCGCCCCAGGACGGCTTGAAAGACCCGGGCCACCATCCGGGTGTAAGTGGCCCCTGAGTTCTTTAGGCCGAAGGCCATTACTAGGTAGCAGAAGATGCCCTCGGGAGTCATGAAGGCAGTTTTTTCGGCGTCTTCCTCGTGCATGAAAATTTGGTGATACCCTCGGAAGGCATCGAGGAAGGACATGATCTCACACCCTGCGGTCTCATCCACCAGTTGATCAATATTTGGTAGAGGGAATGGATCCATAGGGCATGCCTTGTTGAGATCGGTGTAGTCCACGCACATGCGGAAGGTAGGGGGCTTCTGTGCGAGGACTACATTTGCTAGCCATGAGGGATATTTCACCTCCTTGATGTGTTTAATGGAGAGGAGCATGGCGACCTCCTTCTTCACAAATTCCCTCCTCTCGGCGGAGAGGGGTCTTCTTCGTTGTTGCACCGCTTTTGCCGAGGGGTCCACCGAGAGGCGGTGGGTGATGACCCTTCGGCTAATTCCCGGCATGTCCTCCGGCCCCCATGCAAAGACAGTGGAGTAGGCGCGGAGGGCGTCGGTGATACCGGTCTTCAGATCTTCAGGGAGCTGGGCTCCAATCTTCACGACTCTCTCCGGCTGGGCCGGATCGAGCGCAAAGTCTTCTACGTCCTCGGCCGGTTCAGCCCTCGGCCTTCTTTCCTCTTGGTCGATGGCTCCGGTGATGGTGTCAACACGGAATTCCGTCTTGCTCACCTTCTTAGTGACCTGAAGATAGCAGGCGCGGGCGATCTTCTGATTCCCCCGAGAGTAGCCAATGCCCCCCTTGGCGGGGAACTTGAGGCAGAGGTGCCTCATGGAGATGATGGCCTCGAGGTCCTCGAGGGCTGGCCGGCCAAGGATAATGTTGTGGGCGCAGTCAATGTTGACGACGACGAACTCCACTTCGAGCTGGGCTCTATGGAGCCCGTCGCCGAAGATCACCGGGAGGGTTATTACCCCCTCGGAATCAATAGTATCACCGGTGAAACCGGCAAGAGGGGTCTTAATGGGCCGAAGGGACCCCCTCTCCAGATGCAGCTCTCTGAAGGTGCTGAGGTACATTACATTGACGGAGCTGCCCGTGTCAATGTAAGTTCGGTGAATGATGGTGTCGTTTATCTCCGTCCGAATCACCAAGGCATCCCTGTGGGGAGAAGAAGTAGGAGGGAGATCTGCGTTGGTGAAGGTGATGGGTTCCTCCCTCAGTCGCTTTACCGGGGGCATATGAGTGACTTCCCCTACGTAAAGCGACTGAGCCCACTTCTTTCGCTGGCTGGTGGAATCGCCCCCTGTATTGCCACCGGTGATCATGAGGATGTGGCGTTTCTTCTCCTGGTAGTGGGGGTACTCCTCCTCCTCTTCTTCCAAGTTTCCGATCTCCCTCTTCTTGCCGAGGGGGATGGTATTCGGATTCACCCAGGCGTTTACCTTCGTATGGTGCCCTCGGGGAGGTCCCTGATGAGAAGGTCCCTCCTGCCGAGGGCTCTGGACAAATTGGGACAGGTGCCCCGCCTGTATTAATCTCTCGATGGCCGTTTTTAGCTGATGGCAGTCATCGGTTCTGTGCCCCTGGTGCCGATGGAAACGACAGTAGGGGAACTGAGGGTTCATAGCATGTACCTCCGGGGGTGCGCGAGAATCGCGCTCAACGAGGCCCCTCTCCTCGGCAAAATCGAGGATGATGCTGACGGGGTGCGTCAATGGTGTCCGAGGGCGGTCCAGGAGAATGGGCTGTGCCCAAGTCTTAGGGTTGCCCTTGTAACCTCCCCCGGGCTTGGCTTGGCCTTGCCGAGGGCAGTCATCAGAGGGTCCCGAAGCCTTGGGGTGATTTGGAGGAGCCCCCGGCCCTCGGTTATGCTTGTTGTCAGCCCTCGGGGGCTGCTGGTCCGGATGCTGGTGATACTTCTCCACCTCCTCGGCCTCAGCATATCGGTCCCCCCGCTGCAAAGCCCTTATGTAGTCGCGGGGGGGGGTTCAATGATGAGGCTCCTTGAAAAGTTGCCGGTGCGGAGGACGGTTTGTAGGAGGGCCAGGAGGGTCCCGTCATCAGCACCGTCGACCTTGTCGGCCTCCGTCCTCCAGCGCTCCAGGAAGTCCCGAAGGGTCTCATCCCTATTTTGGCGTATGGTTAGGAGGTGGGAGAAGTGCTTCCTTGTGCGACGCCTCCCGGCAAATTGTGTCAAGAATCGCTGGGCGAGTTCTTGCCACGAATCAATGCAGCCCTCGGGCAGCCTGTTGAACCATTCGTATGCCGGCCCCTCTAAGGTGGAGAGGAACCAACGACACAAATACTCGTCTGACGCCCCCACCATCATCATGCTGTTCTGGTATTTGCTGTAGTGTTCCTGGGGGTCCGTCTTCCCGTTATAGGGCTGTATGTGTTGCCCTCGGTATTTTTCCGGGATTCGGGCCGCCAATACCCTTGGGGTAAATGGCGTCCGAGTCCGGAGCTGGATGACGGGTTCCCCGGAGCCCTCGACCACCTTCTTCTGTAATTCCTCCATTTTGGCCATCATGGCCTCGTATTTGAGGTCTGAGTGAGGGGTGGAGGTGGTGGCGTGAGCTTTGTTGGACTCCATTTCGTCAAGCCGGCGTTGGAGGGCCGCAATAATCTCGTCCCGGGGATCCTTCGGGAGGGTCTCCGCCCCCTGCGAACGAACCCGGGCCGAGTGGGCCTGGTTGATCTGGTGGCGAGCATCATTGGCATGAAGGGGTGCCTTGCCTTTGTCCCGAGGGGGACGCTCCTCGTCTGCCCTCGAGACAGACCCTCCACTTTCCTGAGGCCTTTGGAGTGCCTTTCCTCCGAGGCGGTCTTGGACCCCTCGGCGGTCTGGCCCTCCTCCGAGCCGGTTGAGGGCGGAAGTGCGGGGCCTCTCCCTGTTGTCATTGTGGCGATTCCGGGACTGTACTTCCTGGGAGGACGTGTCCTGGGCCACTACCCCTTCGTCGTTCCTCACCCGAGGGGTGGGATTTCCGAAGGGGTGTGGTGGAGGGGGAAGTATGATGTTTTTCCCAGCCTGGGGGTGAGCCGGAGCCAGGGTGCCGAAGGCACCCGGGTTCTGAGTGAGCGTCTGGATGAAGGCGGAGAGCGCCGATTGCACGTCGATGGTGAGAACCGGAGGGCTGACTTGGTCATCTCTCCGGTTTTTCTTCTTGGCCTCGATGCCGAGGCGGGCATCGGGGGCATTTTGTTGGATCTGAAGGTGTAAGTCGACAGCCGTCTGTTCCAGCCCAGCGATGACACCGCCCTCGGGAGCCCTGTGAGAGGCTTCGGGGGCGTTGACGTCGCCGAGGGCCAGGTTCTTGTCTTCTACGTTCTTTGAGTTGGCACATGTTGTTCTCACCATTTTAGTAGAGGGCTAGTGTTTTGGCGAAGGGGGAGGTTTTCTTACTCGATTGTTCGACCTCTCAACGAGAGCACCAAATGATGGATAGTCTACCCGGGGGTATATATCCGAAGGGTTATTGCGGGGAGTAACTTAGAGAGAAGTCAGAGCAAGTAAATGTAGAGAGAGAGAGAGTGTATTATAAATGTGGAGCGTTTTCAGCGTGGTTACAAATGGGGAAATGGGGTGCTATTTATAGTAGCAATAAATGCCGGACAGGGACACGTGTCAAGCGCTCATTGGCCGAGGGGTCACCTCAACTGGTTGGCGCTGGCAGCCGCATGTGGCCGCATTTAATGCGGCTGTTGGATGGGATGTCTGTGCAGGGTACGGTGATCTGTACGCATGTGAGGCGGATATCTTGTCGAGTGAGATGCCTTCGGCTATAGAGCAGTAGCTGAGGGCTCCTCCAACCGATGGCACCCTGGTGCCGAGGGCTCACAGTGCCGAGGGCTACTGTTTTCGCCGTTTTCTCCCAGTTTCGTCATTTGCTTGAGAAACCCGTTCTGTGAGAGTTTAGAGCCTTCGGCCAGGGGGCCGAAGGCACCCCTGGCACGTAGTGCGGGCTGCTTGGTACTCTGGGCGCTGTGATTTGGGCCTGTTGGGCCTTCTGGGCCTGTTGGGCCTTCGCTGGAGTAGTAGGATTCTGTGGGCCGGGGGTTCCCGTGCCATATACTCCATCAGTATCCATCAGTATATGAAAGAGTCTTATTATGGACAATTTTCTCGTTTAAACTTATCACTTACTTCATCCCAGTTTAAAGTTCTCATTTTTTCTTTTTTGAAAATCCGGGCTAAAGGTTCTCATTCCTATTTCAAAACATAATTAGCAATGTTAAATAATAATTTAACTATCAAATATTAAAAAAAATAAAACCATAACATTTTGTTATGATCAGTGACTTCATTATATTATAGATCCATTAAAATTACTTCTCAAAATACACTCAAATTACCTTATTTAATTACTATCTAATTAAGCGTGCCATTTTTCATCGGGAATCTTAAGCTGAAATGAAAGTAGTATATCATATATTATAAATCTTAGATTGTTTAGTCACACATGGATATATTTCCCTAAACAAAGTGCCAATTCCTAAAATAATAAGAAGTGATCAATTTTTATATTTGAGAGAAAATCTTCACACAAACTCATGACTTGGATCGAATTAATAGATGTATAGTATCAACCATGTGGTGATTGTAATATGGGATAACTATTACTAGTAAATAGTTTCTCATACTACTATAAAATCATAAAATAAGCTCTTTGTACTCGTAAATCATCAAATCAAATTCATGAAGTTCAAAAAACACTCAATTGAGTGTATTAGGCTATAATCCCCTGTTACCTAGTTGTTCTTTGACGTTAACATGCACATGGAGCTAGAAGGTGATTTAATACTAATATAAAATTTTACGCATGTTTTTTCGTATTAGGTAATAATGTTTCTCTCCTCAATGGCTCAATCCCACCCCCCACACCTTAGCTCTATATACTTATCCCCTCTTTGCCATCCACGTTAACTCTTCCATCTCTCTGGTCGCGAGCTTCATTTACACATTCCCTAGAAAACCAGTGGCATCTTCTTCTCTATCAAGAGATAGAGAAGAATGAAGTTATATTGTACATTACGAGTCTTCAGTTTATTGTTAGTGTGGATTGAAATCCCTTTTTTGTGTTGTACGAGATGGCGGGAAAACTCTAAAGAATTTTAAGTCTTTCACCCTAAAATCTATTTGATGCGTTTTATCTTGCACATGGCACCCTATCCCTAAATCCTTGGATACATTCTTTGATGACACTCAAGTCATGTACTCAAGAGTACATTTCCCTACATAATTGGATATGAAGACTCCTCCAACTTGAATTTCTAAATTTGGAATTCTTGTTAAGGAGAGTAGTCCTAACTTGCTTGAAGAGAGTGGTGCATCCTTAAGAATAATCCAACTCACTTCCTCCTATGAAATACACTTCTTGATGTCAATTCTACCTATACGCAGGGTCGGCCCTGGGCAAGGGCAGGCCGGGCTTGTGCCCCGGGCCCAATATTTATAGGGGCCCATAGTTTTATACATATCCATATATATATATATATATATATATATATATATATATATATATATATATATATATATATATATATATATATATATATATATATATATGGAGCTCTTCCCGGAAGATTTCTTCGATGAATTTTTTTGAGCATGTTTTTTCATCAACTGTATATCAATTATATGCCCAAAGTTTCAACTTGAAGTTCAATCGGGATGTCGGTTAAATAAAATATTGAAACATACCACGCTTTATGTATATAAATAGTGCACATTATGTTTCAATAATTTATTTAACTTACTTGCCGGTTGAATTTTAATATGAAATTTGGTAAATATAATCTACACTTGATGAATAATATGCTCAAAAAAATTAACCAAAAAGTTCCATCCAGAAGTACTTGTTAGTCACTTATATGGAGTCATTAATCGAGATGTCTTTTATACGAAGTAAATTAATATATACAAATAATATATGACTATTCACATACGAAGTAATTGTTAGTCACTTCTCCACTCCCCTTGTTCAATTATTCCGAAATTCGAAAATTAAGCTCTCAAGTTTGAAGTTTTCATCTTTGGACTTTAGTTCGGTTCGATCAGCAATTAACACCATGCACTACTCTCCTAATTTCCTCAAGAATATCTTCCAAAATAGAAATTTCAATAAAAGAGGTAATTCCTCAAAAAAAATTATATATATCTATAATTTTCATTCTTTTAGTTCATACAATCGTATATTTTAAGACTTTGATGAAAGAATTACATTACTTTGTATGCTGAAATTTGTGTATATATAGTTAGGTTTTTTCAAAATATTTATATAACCTTTTAAGGCGAGAGCCTTTTTTTCATATTGCCCCGGGCCCATAAAATGTCAGGACCGGCTCTGCCTATACGTCACTATGAAAGTCTCTTTAACAAATGAAGAAGTTGAAAAACTTTCAACTCTATTTAAGCGTCATAAGTAGATTATTGTCAATACTCTTGAAGACTTAATACACATAATTTCTTTTTATTGCACGCGCCGAATATGTCTATGCCGAATGGGTAGGGTGGTGGCAGGGGTTGGGGTTTGGGTAAGGTAGGGTGGGGTGGGATGGGGTAGGCAGGTGGGTAGACGAGTTAGGGATAGGGTAGGGTAGGGGTAACGGTAAAGGGGTGAGTGCAAGGAGTAATGGTAAAGATAAATTTAGAAACTTAAAAAGCTTAAACTGCTGCTTAATTAATACATGATGAAGGAGGTATGCTTAGTAAGCGATACTTTAAGCATCTGTTTAGTTTAGTAAGCAGCCGATGCATTTGTATTGATACATCGGAACTTAAATAAAAAAGAAAAAGAAAAGCACTAACAAGATTAATTAAACTCTAAGAGACTCGAGCCCATTAGCATCCTCCCAAAGAATTTGTTTGATCCAAACTGGTGCAAAGTGTAACACTGTAAGACCCTTAGGAGCTTTGTGGGCTGCATTCGCAAGTCTATCAACACATTTGTTACCTTCTCGAAAGATGTGCTTAATTTGAATAAAGCGCCCGTCTTCAAGTAATATTTGGCAATCATGAATTACGACTCCAATGTGAGCACCATGCTTGTTATGTACGTTCTTGATTGCCTTAATCACACCTTCTGAATCAATCTCCAGTGTGATCCACAAGTCTAGTTCACGAGTAAGCAGCAAACCCTGACATAATCCCCAAAGTTCTACTTTAAAGCAATCAACTTTTCCGATATTAATAGTGAAGCCAAGGATCCACTCTCCTTTGTGATTCTGAATCACTCCGAGCAAGCCAGTGTATTTAGTTCACCTGTTTAGTAACTAAATGTCTTACTACCTTTGTCCCACTATATTTGGGACAAAGGGGTGTGACACTACTTTTAAGAAAAAGTGGAATTGTGTGGTTGATATTGAATTGATAAAGTGTGAATAAAGTAAGAATGAATTGTAACCATCCAAATTTTACCAAATATGGTATGAGATAAACTTAATGGGATAGACGAAAAAGGTAAAACGAGAAAAAGTTAGGGGGACAAAGGGAGTACTAAACACGTCTGTAGACTTGGTTAGGTAAAAAAAAATGGTTACAAAATTGGTAAAGCAGTGACAAACATGGATGAAGAATCCTTATGGTCTATGGAACTCAAACAATGGAGTTTTTTTTGAACCAGAACTGAATATCTTTATCAATTTAATAAGTCATTCGCCACCTAGCTTACAATACAATCCCGAATAAAGTTGTAGCTACTAGACTGATCTGAGATGGTAACATGCGCTCTTGCTTGAGCATGAGCCGCACAATTCGCAGATCATTTACAGAAAGAGATCTCATAACTACTCTTTTTGAAGTAAAAAATGAGTGTCGTCAATAATCAGATCCAAGTATATAATGCCTCCTCCTTTCTGGACTCCTTGAACAATGACCTGTGCATCTGACTCTCTCTCGATCAACATTTTCCCATCCTTCCTTGATAGCTTCCAAAATTGCCTCCCGTATTCCCACCGCTTCTGCTTCCGCCGGAGTCCATTCTGCCTTGCATGAAGCACCCCGCACCTTCACAAAATCACCCTGATCATTTCTGGCAAGCCAACCCCATGCCCTTATTCCCCCGGTGCAAACAACCGTCGCATCCACATTAATGTTAATTCCTCCCATTCTTGGTCATTTCCAGCTCTCATATTCACTCCTCTCACTGCTTCTCAGTTTGGCTACCTTCTGTTGCGCATCTCTCCATACCTGCAGCACACTTGCGCTGCAATTGATAACGTTGGCCGTGTTCTGCCAGTCATTCTCCCACATGAACGTATTCATGCGCTTCCACAGACTCCAAGCCAGTAATGTTGTCTTGCACCTTCGTTCCTTGTCCGGAGCCGTCAGTTCCGCTTGAAGCCAATCCATCAGGGACATCTCTTCGTTGCCTATGCCCACTCCAGCCTCCATCCAGACTTCAACCGCTCTCGGACAGAGCCGCAACACATGATCCGAGGTTTCAATTCCCTACAAACAAACTTTACAGGTATTTTGAACTTCCACTCCCTTCCGTTCCAGATTCGCTAATGATGGAAGCGATCCATCCAAAACCTGCCAAATAAAATATTTCACCTTAGGTGGTATTTTGAGATCCCATAAATCTTTCCATCCATTCCACCCTTCGACAACCGCTTCTTGGATTAAAGCCTTATAGCAGCTTTTCACAGTAAAAACACCACTTTGTTCTATATTCCACCAAAATCCATCTTTTTTGTCTCGTAAGCTGATAGGAATGCTACTAATAATTTTGCTTTCCTCCTCATTGAAAATAGCCGCTATTCTGTTCTTATTCCATTTTGTTCCTGTGATGTCTCTCAAAGCCGCTACATTCATATCTACTATGCCACCAGGTTTAGCTGATTGGACCCTTCCATTCCCCGGACTTGGTAGCCATGCATCCGCCCAGACCTGTACCTCCCTACCATTCCCAACCCGCTGTCTCAAATTATTTTTTAGCACGTCCTGGGTCTCAAAAATACTTCGCCAAATATAGGATGGATTACTTCCCAATTTGGCCCTCAAGAAATCCGAGTTAGGAAAATACCTCGCCTTTAGGACTCGCCCCATCAGACTATCTCGGTTAAATAGAAGCCTCCACCCTTGCTTGGCCAACATAGCAATATTAAATTCCTTCAATTTTCTAAACCCCAAGCCTCCTAACCCTTTTGGCTTACACACAAGTTCCCACAGTCTCCATCTGATGCCTCGCTGATCAAACTTTGTCCCCTTCCACCAGAAGCCATTCATTATTTTTTCAATCTCGTCACATAAGTCCCGAGGGAGCAGAAAGACATTCATGGCATATGTGGGCATATCCTGTACTACATTAATTCCGAAGCAACACTGCCCTTCCGGCCCGGGATAAAAAGCGATTATTCCAACTTTGTATCCTATGAAAAATTATATCCCGAAGGAATCTAAGGATAGCAGATTTCCCTCGGCCCACCAAGCTCGGCAGACCTATGTAATTCTGATGGCCTCCATCCTGCAAAACTCCAAAAAAATTACACCCATAATCTTTAAAAGCTTCATTAACATTGCTACTAAAGGTCAAGGTAGATTTGGCTAAATTAACCGCCTGCCCTGAGTTCTCCTCATACTCTTTCAATATCTCCTTCACAATATTGCATTCATAAGCCGTTGCTCTGAAGAATAAAAACCCGTCATCAGCAAAAAAGTAAGTGAGATACCCGCGGTCCGCGGAGCTCCCCTGCACACCGCAACTCCATGAATATCTCCTCGCTGTTCAGCCTTCCGAATCAATGTACTCAAACCCTCCACAACAAGAATAAAAAGATAGGGGGATAGAGGGTCACCCTGGCGCAGTCCCCTTCCCGGCAAAATAGGACCCAAAAAATCACCATCAAACTGGATGTAATAAATGACCGTCCTAACACACTCCATAATCATATGAACCCAACAACTGCTGAACCCCATCTTTTTTAATATATTTTCCAAAAAGGACCAGTCCACTCTGTCATACGCCTTAGTGATATCAAGTTTGAGTGCAACAAATCCCCCTTCCCATTATTCTTCCTCTTCAAGTAATGTTGGGTCTCAAAAGCCACAATAATATTATCGATTATAGATCTTCCCGGTATAAAAGCACTCTGGCTCTCTCCAACCAAAGAGCTCAGAATACCTTTCAATCTATTTGCCAAAACTTTTGAAAAAATTTTGTAGACCACATTACACAACGCTATAGGTCTCCAATCCCCCATACAGTCAGTCTGGCTTATCTTTTTTGGGAATTAAGACAATATTTGTAGTATTAATATTATCGGCCAGAGTACCTAATTCGAACATTTTAGCACACAACGCCGAAATCTCCGGGCCTACAACATCCCAGTAGGTCTGAAAAAATGTCGGGTTCATCCCATCCGATCGTGGTGCCTTCTCCGGATGCATATAACAAATCGCCTCTTTAACCTCCTCCGGCGGACTGATTGGCTTTAGTAGTGATTCATTCTGGTTGTCGTTCACTTGTGCAAAATCACCACGAATTTCCACCGTTCGATCCTCTTCTGGAGTCTGAAAAAGAGAAATAAAATAATTCATGACTATTGAGCTCAATTCATCCCTGTCCGTAACCCAGGTCCCGTCAGATTGCCTGATGCCTATCATTTTATTTTTCCTTCCGCGTTGTTTAACGGCGTTATGGAAAAATCGAGAATTAATATCTCCTTCTTTAAGTCAGAATTCATTTTCCCTTTGTTTCCAGAACAAATTCTCCTTCTCCAGTAGTATCTGTAGAACCGTCCGGATTTTCAGAAATTCTAAAACACTCGATCTGTCCTCTTTACCTCGTAACCAGGCCAACCTCTTTTTGCAAGCCATGATCTGGTGTCTGAAACCCCGTTTTCTACCTCTGTCCCAACACAATAGCTCATCCCCACATAAAGCAATTCTATCATTAATGGACATATGAGCAGCCGCCCTCTAGCGGTTAGTGACAACCAGCCGACATTCATCCTCCTTTACCCAATTATTTTCAAATTTAAATTTCTTCTTCCTGCTATTTTGATTAGAGATTTTGATATTCACGTAGAGGGTCATATGATCGCTAGCTGGGGCTTCCACCGAGACTGCCTAAGCCTCCATGAAAGTGTCCCACCACGCGTCATTCACCAATATACGATCAAGCTTTTCCTCCACCCAATGCGCCCTGCCCCTGCCCCTGTCCCACGTCCATTGGTAGCTTGAAAAGGTGAAGTCCCGCAACCCACAACTATGCACAGCCTCCCGGAAGCCCCAGATTCTCCATGGGGGATGAGGTATACGCCCCTTCTTCTCGGAATCAAAGAGAATGTCGTTCAAATCTCCGATCATCATCCATGGGCCACTGCTATCCGTCGCCAATTCCTCCATCATAGCCCATGCTTCCCTTCTCCTTCTCGTTTCGGGGAAACCATAGTAACCCGCCAACCGTCATGGACAATCAGTCGCCTTCAAATTGACTCTGCAGTCAATGAAATTCCTCTCGCTCTTCACAATCTCGACTTCAACGTCATCTCTCCATCCCAGAACCAAACCTCCACTCGAGCCTTCACTGTCAATTCCGTAGGCATCATGGAAGCCCTGCTTTCGCAGCAGCTCATTCACCCTCAAACATCGCACCTTGATTTCCATAAAAAACACAATCGAAGGCCTGTTTGCGTGCACCATATCTGTGAAGCATTGGTTCGTGGCTGGATTATCAAATCCCCTGCAGTTCCAACTAAGCACGCTCATTCTTAATTGATGATAGCCATCCCCTCGATTTGGCCGCAGAAAACCCTCTGGACGAGAGCGCCGCCGGAACAAACACCTAGGAGAACCCTAGAGACGGCTGCTTTTCTCTGGAACTTCTCAAACAATGGAGTTAGAAAAATAAAAATAAAAAGGGTTGTTGGCCAAGTATTTATGGTGTGATGACGTCACTAACACTCCCAAGAAGGAGTTCACGTGTTCAAATCTCATAATTTAGAACATACTACTCCGTAGAATAGCTTAGCAAGAATTGTTAATAAATAAATAATAAATAAATAAATAAAAAGGGATTGAATAAGCCAATGAGTTGTCCCTGTGCCCCCCTCAGTACTGCTTGAGTCCGCATTGCGGCTCTGTTGCAGTTTGCTTCAGGGAAGAAAAAGACCACACCGGAGTTGACATTGACTGTAACATAACCCCTGCACAGCTAGCTCGCGATTGTATGTATGCCATTTCACATTCACTCCTCGTTTAGATTTAGATGTCAACCTTTAAGATTATAGTTTCATCCCTTTCCACTCTACATTTAGCTTCTCTGTGATTTTATTTTCAAGACTGAAGCTTTCTTCCGGATTAATACTTGGGGGAGTATACAAAAAGAAAACTACTTAGGGGGATTTGTCCTTATCATTACCTGCTTAGTCCAAGTTCCAATTTCATGTTTTAAATAATGATCTTTTATTTAATTGGTCTTTTTACAATCACTCTAGATTACATGTATTTGAGGATTGAAAGTTTCTATAGTTTTTCAATTTGGTAGGTAGGTTTTAAGATTTGTTGAGCTAAACCTAGGTGGTAGGTGTTTGAAAAAACAACCCAATTAAAAAAAATTCTTTTTAATATAAAAATACTTGCTATATTTGTCTAGGGAAGTGCTCCATTAAGAATTAAACATATATAAATTGTCTCTTCACAGCAGACCTTGAGAGTGGAGGGCCAGAAAACACCGCTTTTCATTTCTCTTTATTCGAGTGAGCCAGCATTTTTGGAATATAAAAGTTGTCTGGATTGGTTTGATCACCAGAAGGGTGCGGTACATATGTGAGTATGTGACTAGCCCTAACCTTGGTTTGATCCTCTAATCAATTTTCCCGCAGATCTATTGCATTGAATTTCATATTTTCATAGCATAATCCCATTTCCCTGGCTTT
The DNA here is from genome assembly GCA_945859875.1 of Cuscuta europaea. Taxonomy (NCBI): domain Eukaryota; kingdom Viridiplantae; phylum Streptophyta; class Magnoliopsida; order Solanales; family Convolvulaceae; genus Cuscuta; species Cuscuta europaea. The sequence continues at coordinate 3,342,578 of CAMAPE010000075.1, read as the reverse complement.
CCTAGTTTACATTTAGTGTTGTTCACTTTTCATTGTTTTAGATCAATCACATGCTTAGTTTTTCATTCTTTCATTGAGCCTGCACTTTATTAGTTTAAATTACCTATTTGAGGCTTACATGTCTTCCCAAACGTTTGACAACCCCACTTGCATTTCACTATACACATTCTGTTGCCTTCCATCACATTCTGTTGGATCAGTTCGGATATTTGCGATTTTGCGTGCAACTACTTAGCTTATCAATAGGCGAAAGCCTGGTCATGTAATGGGGGAGACATTGGCGTACACATGAGAACAGAAGGAACAAAATGAGACAGGTCGTGAAATGGATCAATAACCCTGTCACTCAATTTAATCTATATTGCGACAGTGGTTAGGGGTTGAGATTTTTTGTCCATTTTTTCAGTTAGATATTATTGTGAGACGACTTAAAGTAGAAAATGTTGCTGCAACTTTCATAAAACATATGCTTCATTCGTTTGTTCATGAACCCTTAAAATGAGTAAATTACACAGATATAGGATGGGACAATGGGTGTGCAACCGATTCCAACATTTAAGAATAATGATTTAATTGTAATGAAGGATACGTATTTATTTCTTGGAAATACTTCATGGAGAAGATGATGTGTGTGTGGGTGGGGATGTTGAGTACATGAAATCTAAGGAAGTCAAGTACTGGATTGTAATTTGACAGTTTTAATCCTGAGAAAACTCCAAGGTCCCACTCCTGTTACCATCCTCCATAAACCAGCTATCGTCCTGAGAACCATGAAAATGCTTAAAGATATCCATATTCCTATGTAGCCATTGCTTTTCGAGAGCAAAAACTCTGAGCTGATTGTCAGTGCTGCAACCAGAACCTGCATCAAGATCAATTACATTCAAGTAAAGGGATTTTACCAGCCTACTCATCTTATATATCTTGTCAGTGGCATGTAAACTGACTCAGCGACTATAAAACAAAACGAAACACACCCGAGTAGGTCTCCCGTGGAAGTAGGGTATGGCCGTATGGGGAAGGTAAGATGCACTCAAATCATACCTCTTCCCTTAAGAGTAGAGAGGCTTTTTCTGTGGAGAAGGCGTGCAAATATTTTTTGGCAGTTTTTAAAAATTTTGCAATTTTTGAATATTTTGAAGGTTTTGAAAATTTATAGTATGAAAAGATATCTCAAGGTGAAAGGAAGTGTGCACAGTGTGAGGCAAGATGTAAGAGCAGAAAAGGAAAACATTAATTAAAGGCATAAGATTAGAAATAAAGGCCTGAAGAGTAGAAACTAACCATTGAATATGCGGAGTATAAAAAGTCTGATGCCCCAAAGTTGACACCGTCGAGAACAAAAGCCACTGAATTTAAAGGCTGTGTTCCTGCAACAAACTGACAATGGACACCCGCCAAAAGAAAGATTAGAGAATGTACACCACAAGGAAAGCCTTTGGTAACACTCAAGTAATTGTATGTTTATTAATAGAGTACCGGAACAGCAATGGTTATGAGGCGAATGACGTTCTTGTCCTTAGAAAACACTCCCGATCCAAAGTATAAGCCCAGCCCAACCACGAGAGCAAGTGCATGTCCCATCACAAATCCCATCTGCATAACAAAATCTGTTTCAGGAATTGTGCACTTTCTTCATCAACCAGTTTAATATCAATCAAGAATTTAAGACTTTAAGGAGTTGCCTAAGGCTTTATACGGTGTGGGATGAGTAACAACAAGTTCATCAGATTTACCTGCACAACTCTAGCTGCTGCAGCCTTTGCTTTACTGTAGTCTTTTTCAGCAAATGCGGATGCAAGAATTGCCTACATCAATGGAAAGAGGCAAGACCTTAATGTCATTGATTTGTTTTTGTTTTTGAATCTTCAGGAAACAAAACACTACATACCTGTCCCGCAACAGCCAATCCATCGGCTAACAGAGATGATGTCAGCCAAACCTGTAAGCAGACTTGAAATGCAGCCATAGTCGTTGTACCTTTTCTTGCAGCCAATGAAGCACCCACAGTAACACAAAATGTCACAGCTATCACCCTTGCCAGTAACCAGAATCCTGAAGTATTAAATTTCAGTTTGATAAACGTTTTAAGAATCCAAATCAGACTCGTAAAGGAACATGGTAGATTTAAGAACACATTATCTAGAAAATGATAATATATTTAATTTATACAAGTGAACAACAGTTTAGTAATAAGGCATTGTATTAAAAATAGACTAGATTTTATCTTTTAATGTGGTTTGACCAATGTGCCATACGAGTGATGTGTGGTACTTTAACATACCATTCTTGAGAAACCTACTAAGTTGCAACGCTTTGAAACTTGGCGGTAATAGTTCAATTTCTCCTACTAATTTGCAGAACAGGATTGTACATAATAAGTACCTGAAGAAGAACGAAAACACCTGAATGTAGTGAGAAGTTGTAGACGTTATATCTATATGAATTTTGGTATTTTTTATATAAAGGCCAGCTTACTGAGAAATAACATGAGCTATGGCTGCACCACTGACACCCCAGTGACAAGCAAATATAAAGATTGGATCCAACATTATATTAGCTAAATCTCCAATAGCTGTTGGGTTAGAAATTTAATGAAATATCAGTAAAGCAACCACCATTAAGGCAAAGCAGCCAAACTCATTAATTTACTACTGCTTACCAGTGGCATATAAAGGAGTTTTGGTGTCCTTTAGACCACGGAAGATACCTTGCATTGCCAAAGAGAGAAGTACTGCAGGGGCACCAAGGGCTCTGAGGAACATATACTTCTGTGCAGGGGCAAACATGGGAGATTCCTGTGAAATTATATGGACAAGAAACAATTATATAGTAAATTTTTATGGTTCCTAAGAAAAAGGCCCTACTAAAACTTGTGGGTATATCCTACCTTATACAGAGTAGATTTTGCATAATCTCACGCCGGCATAATATACATATTAACTCACTTATAAGGTCTTGAACTACTTACCATGACACGTCTTAATATGTTATCATATTGAGGAGCACACAAATTTTAAGATTGATTTGCTCGTGAGCCATTCCACAGAATTAAAAAGATATAACTCACGTATAAGTATTGGGCGACACTTATAGATTGATCTTTTAGGATGTAACTCTTCCTTATTATATAAGAAGTGCAGTCTAGCTAATACCTCTTATAAAGGTTTGTACTTTTATATTTTATCAATATTAGCTGGTCAACCTACTAGAAGATCCAGGTTATGGAGAAAACTTACAGGTTTGACACCCATTAAACCCAAAAGTTGTTTGGACGGAAGGATGAGCATTCCAGTTTGGAGAAGGCCAAGAATGATACCCATAACCAGTGCAGTTGAAGCTGAAGGAATATGGCGCTTCTCTCGTTTAACTTTCTTCTTGATTGCATTGTTTTCAGTTGGAGTTGTGCACACATTTTTTGTTTTGGTGTCTGGTAGTAAAAAAAAAATACCAAAATGATAAGCCATACTCATAAAGCCAAAAAGAAGTGTGAAAGTGAGCACGTACCATCTTGGTGTGTAGATATCTTAGTTCCATTGCTTGTGGCAAGACCAGTCTCCATCTTCTCAAGTTCACAATCTTTTGGCTTTTCCTTTGTAAGTTCTTTCGCTTTGACAGTTGATTCAGTCATCCTTCTGACACTTTCTTCCTCTGCAACAAAGGAAGTGGTAATGTTGACAAGAGGGAATATGGTGACCTTGTTGGCTTGATTGAGGATAGATATGGCAACTCCCACCGCAGCAATCTCCACAGGACCTGTAGCGGAAAATGAACACAAGTTGGGGTACTTAGTGATGACGTGTGGGAATAATAATTTCTGCGAGTGTATGAGGTTTATATAAGACACATAAGTTTACACAATAGGAAAGGTACAATGTCATTAGAAATAAGAACACAAGAAAAAGGAAATTACTCGATACTTCGTATATGAAATTTGTAATGAGCAATAAGAATCATAAGGAAAAGGGAACCACTTAATATATAATATTTTTTTAGTACTATTGATATTCCTCACTATGTGTCATCTGAAACAGTCTCTTTGTGCTTTAGTACAGGGGTAAGACCGCGTACATTGGACCCCCCTTTACCCCACCATAGGTGGGAACCTTTGTTGCACTGGGGTAATGATGATGAATGATGAATGAGTACTATTGATATTCCTAATTAAAATAATCCTAATATCTTAAAATGTCACACAAGTTGGCTACATAATACCAAGGGTCAGGCCGGAAAATATACCTAAATGACCGATAAATGCGGTGTCTATCAGAGAAGCAATGGGATCAGCTGCCAGTGCCATAGCTGCAGGGAGCGCAATACTGAGTATCTCCATACCAAGGTCATCCAACTTGAAAAGATGACTGACACATTTTAAAGTAGAAGGGAAAACAAAGAAAACTTAAATCACACATTTGGAATATATCAGTAGAATCTAAATGAATGTATATATATAGAGAGCACATCTAAAGCATTCAAGAATGACCTGATTCTACTGAAGACAACTAGGAAGGGTAGGTTCCATGTCTTCTTAGGTTCATCCATAACACCACTATTCTCAGCCATGATACTCAACAGAACAGGTCCAAATTAACCCTTGAAATTTATGCGAAGAAAACCAGTTAAGAGGAACTTGGATATGTATATAAATCTGCACTGCTTAATGATATCATAAATTCTCTTCTCTCATAAGGGGAAATAAAAGCCCAAACTAAATAACTACTGACATATATGCTACCATAGAGACTTGTGGTGTATATGAGCAATTAGAACTATCAATTGGCAGCTTCTTTCCAATGGAACAAGCACCTTAGAGCATGATCAAATAAACTAGCTAGCTTCCTCATGTATGAAGGAATGAAAGAGGGAGGAAGATGTGTCTGATTCTCATTGGTGTTTGCACACCAGATAGCATGTCAAAATAGAAAACACTACTTCTACCTTCAACTTTTTGGTGATTTCATTACACTATTAATAAATTCAAGATTTTCAGCAAAAGCATAACTTTTTTTAAAATGAAAAATGATACAGTATACCACATCAACTTTTTACTGTAATAAACACACGCATAGACAGTCACAGACTGATGTCATGTATATGGGTGTTTGTGCATGCGTGTGTGAGTAGGAAGAAAAAATGAAGGTTCTGTTAGAGGTATGTCTAAAATCGTGTGTTTATAGATAGCACTACTCAGCACAAAAGGGCAAAGCTGAACTTTGCTGATTCCACTAGTCCTATATTCTGGCTTTTTCTCTAGTGTTTTAGGCACTTTAATTTATTGTTGTTTCTTTTTTGTTTTTTTCCCCAAATAAGTTAAATCTGTCTCACTCACGGTATCTCTCTCTTACATGTTGATGCAATTAAGGTTTTTATGAAATTCAATAAGGCGGGCTCCTAAAGTTTCAAAAACAATTCATTTATTTAAAATGGTTTGTTTAAACTTAAATAAAAAAAATCTGAAATTTGGATGACCCAAAGCCACTAATGCCACATGCCCTCATAGCCTTACTGAGAAGACCATACAACTACCCCCACATAGCTAAAGGTGCAAGGGGTGTAGCTCAACCGGTAGAGAGGGAGTGCGGTTAAGTGCCGGGTTCGAATCCCGGAAACTGCGATGAGAGGTTACTATGCTAAAAAATGCATAGTGTCTCTGCAAGTATTGGAGACAGAGTCTTACTCTCTATCTGTCAGATTGTGATTATAGTCCCATTTACATCCTCCTAACATACCGTCCGGTCGATGTTGGGGCCTCCTCAGGGATGGGTGTCACTTTTTTTGTTATCTAGTAATTTTTGTCACTTTCTAGTTAAAGTAATTAATTTGTCTCTCTTCTTTACACAAATATTAATCACATAATTTTTACTTTTCTGGATTCTTACTTAATTCAAAATTGGCAATTTCAAATTGGAAATAGGTAATACGATAGTACTTCGTATATGTTAAAAGAATTACGTAAACATTTATTAAGAAAAGATCTTTTTACAAATCTACTATGACAATAACCTAGCTTTAGGTAGCTGTAGCCTGTGCGTAAGCTTACATACAAAACCCCACGTTCAATGTATACATGGGTATTAATTTAATATACTCTTGGTTTTCATTAAATTCCTAATATACGTATTTTACAAGTATTATGCTTCGTATAAGAAAACGCAATAAATACTTTAATATATTTCGTATTTAACAACTATTATGTGCAAAAATTAACTACACAGCCTACACTACTATAAACTCATGAATGTTCTACATGGATACTTAAAAACTAATTGGTGCACATCTTATCAAGAACTCATTTCAATTCATTTAATAAACGTAACACTAAAATCCTTGGAAGTCTATACTAACACTAATTTCATAAACTCACGGATAAAAGCGTAAATCGATTATGTGAACGTCATTAAAAATTAATTAAATTCCATCTAAATTATGGTTTTGATTACATCACTCCTAAAAAAATGATCGATTACATGACTCTCCTAAATAATTACAATTCTCTATTAATTAAAACAACAACGGCCATACCAAAAGCTAAATATAGAAATGGTCCCATTCACCGTACACGTTTAACAATATTTCTCATTGGATGCTAATTAAATTGACCAAGAATGATCACCTCTGTCAAGTGAAGTGAGGATCCTGACTTGCACAAAAACGGGCTCAGACCGGGTTTTTCATTTTCTGCCCATTGGTGTGGGTGGACCGTCCGGACGGGCCAGTCCTTTTTTGTGCAGGTCTAGATTGTATATATCAATTTAATAATTAATTTATCTACTATTGTATATAACCTTGTGTCTAAAAATAAACATTGTTTTTTCTTATACTTTTATCCAAAACTAAACAGGCACCACTTTTCTAAAATGATTATGTAGAATGAAATGAGAAGTTTGATATTTTTTACTGTGATTTGTTGAATATTATTGTATCTGTTTTGTTAAATGCCAATATCCTTTATTAGGATGAGTTTTGAACTTGCGATCCCCTCCATGAGAGTGTCACATTGATATAATCGATTCACAAGGTGCTTGGCAAATGATGGAGTTAGATATGGAGTTTGATATGAGTGCCACATGAATGTTAGTTTTCAATATATATTTATTTGCAATCATAAATATGGACCTTTTTAATTATTAAAATATGGTAGAGATTATATGGGGAATGGATGGAAGATGCTTTTTATTTATTATTCAAAATTGAGAAACTAAATATTATCCTCCGTTCTTTAATAGTTGCAACAATTTGAATTTCACATTTGTCAATACACACCTTGACTGTATTTATATTTAATTGCGTATTAGTAAACATTATAAAAAATTTATATTTTGAAAATTCATATTAATAGAAATTTAATGACATTTTATACATAATAATCTGATCATATATATTACTAGAAAATTGTGGTCAAAGTAATGTGTGTCAATAGTGCAAAAATACAGTGTTGCAAGAAATAAAGAAGTATTGTAATAAACAAATGAACTTTATACTATTCTAACATTGTCTCATTCTTTTATCATGAAAACATATCAACTTGTAATGCATTTTTTCAAAACAAAAAATAAAAACCTCCTCTCCTAACTACTCAAAATCTCACCTAGAAAACACAGTTTAAGTGATTAATATGATCCTTAGTGATGCAGTTGTATAATTTTGATTCCTAACCATTATAAAGAGCATATAAATGTTTTTAACGTTAGATTAAAATTTGTGAATGACTTTGTAGTCATTCTTGTGTGACATAGTAGTGAACACACAATAATGTTTTATTTGTAAATTCAGAGGGGATGGTAGTCCCCACTTCCCCCACACATAATACTTTTTTTTAGTACAGAACCAATAGTTAATTCAAGAGCAGCTGTTGTTGATTTTATAATTAAAACTAATATAATTAAAAGTTAATAGTATATCCAAATAATATGAGCACATGCATACTATTAAATGTTTGACATATTATGGTGTATCCTTAATATGTGTCGAGGGCGAGGACGAGGACGAGGACGAGGATAAGAACAAGGACGGGGACGGGGGCGAGGCCGTATGTGTGGTTTCAACGTTGCAATATTGCATATAACAATGCGGAGCAATATGGACTTATTACATCTTCTCTCATATATGTAAGTACTGAAAAAGAGAGGATGGAGCAGACTAATTACCTTAATGAATATAGTATAGTTGGTACTTTGGGCATACAGCTTTGAAGTTCTAACTAGCCTAGCTAGCTTGTTGTTCAAATCCTTAGTGCAACAAGCTTTAGATTAATCTGTAGGCGCTCGCTGCTCACTAGCTAGTCTACTCAGGGATGAATATAATTTGAGTTGAATTGGCAACCTCCATCATTCACCCTTTTATTTATAGGCCTTTCCTCATGCAAATAGTACAATGCCCTTCATTCCTGTTTTTAATACATTATTTGACAGTTTGTGTAAAAAAAGCAAGTTAGTGCGTGCAGTACGATTGTGATGTTGGTTGATTATATTGTGCACTTACTTTCCACTTAATTTGTGCACTCAAATGAAATTAAGGCTAACTCATTGGGCAAGCTAAGGCATTATAGGCAGTGGCGGATGCACAATTAGATTAACTATATACAAAATGATTGTTTAAATGAGATTAATAGAGTTATAGATTTGATATGTATGTCATATATATTATATACATGATGTATACGGGTTTAGTTGACGGGTTTTCTGCACCAGTGACTCCCTCCGATGAGACCCTTTATATTACCTTGAAACTTTATAGTTCCCTGTCACCCGCCTTAATCAATATCAGGATTTCTTACCAGAAAGGGAATCGGCTATTGAGTGGACACTCGAAACAGTAAGATAGTTTGTGTTTGCTCTAATCTTGAGTCATGTTACGTAAGTAACACGTGAATTATATGTTGTGTTGAAAATTTGAGAATATAATTAATATTATGTATCAAAATTTACACATTTTAAGTTTAGATAGTGACGATTTATTAGAAATCATAACTTTTTACTTGTAATGAGTTACGAGAATCATAATATATCAAATTGAAGGTATTTCAGAGTTCTATACTCTCAAATAGGGGCCAACTAACCCCCTAACCCCTTTGGCTTTGCCCCGGTTATAGGATTAAATGTAGTGACCGAGAATACATTAGATTTACATATTATGACTGACATTATTGAAATGGTGGAATTGATAAACTTTTTACTCGTAATGAGTTACGAGAGATATAATATATCAAATCAAAGATATTTTAGAGATTTATATTCTCAAACTTTCAGGGGTCAGATGACTCTCTAACCTCCTTGTATCCGCCTAGGTTATAGGATAAAGTGGAGTGACCGACTGAATATATTAGGGTTGCATATTATGAGTGACATTATTGAAATGGTGGAATTGATGAATGTTTATTTGGATGATGAACAGACACTTATTAAGAGTAGACATTTTTTAAGAGTTAATTCCGTGGATGACTGTCGTTTCAAAATTTAAATATCTAGGTTTTCCGTCAAGTTAATAATTATTAGGCTCGGTAAGGGTTACGTACAATTGATACTTTTTATCATTGTTATTTTTTGTGTTATCACCTAGTACATACGTGTACGTTCCCGTCTCTAATTTGTATAGTAAATGCAGTTATCATAATAATTTCTTAAAGTCAACACAATTTGTTCACCTTTGAATCTTTAACAATGTTTTTAATTGGACTCAATTTTCTGATGTAATGTGATTAAGTCTAGTTTGATTTGGTTTGAACCGGTTGACTCTTGTTTGATAGATGTTTGTTATATGTGCATTTTAAAACTGTCGAAGCCTAATCAGATCTGGTATGATATGATCTGCTTAAGTCTGGTCTAGTTAATATATGTTTGAAAGTTGAAACCAGTCAAATTAAAAACTCACAATGTGTCGAAGTCTCGAACCTAAATTATTTAAGATGGAAATTTATTTTTATCAACCACAAGAACAAAATCTTAATAGGTTATTAGCATGTTAGCAATACAACATCACAATTCAACATTTCAAGATGAACAATTCATGATTTGTGGAATAAAGCAAAACAACAAATGAAACAAGGACCGTCCATTAATGTGCAAAGCAAACAAACGCAAAATGTAGGTAGAAAAAAGTAAACGTTGACTTAGACTACATAAAACACATCCCAGTGTACCAGAGAAAGAACATCAGGGCTTTAAGCTTTGTCGTGCAAGTTTCAAAGCCTACTTAGTGTCCACAGATTTGTAAAAGCTAAGCAAATCAAAAGACACTAAAATTCAATAAAATCTTTATTTTCAGAGGCAGGCAAACCGAAAAGGTTAGAGTTTTGTTTAGGCCACCTGAGTTGTCATAGCCCCCCAAGAAATCCCACATTTCACCATTTTTATGACTATGTTCACTTAAATGAAAAGTGATTTTTCTTATCCAAAGAAACAATCACCTTTTACACTCACAGTACTGAAGAATATACACATAGATATATATATGCACAATCCAAGAAATTCATACCCAATATTGTGTTTTTAGCAATTGGGTAGACCAAGGTTTGGGGTTGGCGGGGATGTCATATGGAAGGAAAAGTAGGGAGCTTTTCATTCACATTTGAAAAGAGAGCAAAGAGATCAAGCAAGAACAGAACAACCACTAGTACAAAAAAGACTTTTCACATCGGTCAAAAAAGGCTTTTCACATCGGTCAAACAGCCGATGTGGTTCCAGCACATGTGAAAAGTATTGACCTTTGACATCGGTCAAACAGCCGATGTGAAAATTCTTTCTACATCGGTCGTTTAGTGCCCGATCTAGAAGATAGTCCGAAACGGCGTTTTAATGATATTTCACATCGGTTATAACCCATGTAAAAAAGAAACCACATCGGTTACTTTATAACTGATGTAGAAAAGCTTTAATTTTTCCCGGAGCATTGGTTTTTCACATCGGTTATAACCCATGTAAAAAAGAAATCACAACGGCTATTTCACAACTGATCTGAAAAGCTTCGTTGTTTTTCGGAACATATGTGTTTCACATCGGTTATAACCCATGTAAAAAAGAAATCACATCGGTTATTTCACAACTGATGTGAAAAGCTTCATTTTTTTCGGAACATATGTGTTTCACATCGGTTATAACCCATGTAGAAAAGCAATCACATCGGTTATTTCACAACTGATGTGAAAAGCTTCAATTTTTCAGTATTTTTCATGAAAATTTTTGCAATATGACCCCTGTTTATACTATAATCACATCATTAACAGTATCATCAACTACTATAGCACAATTTTTCACCTGTTCACTTGATACATCTAAAACAACAACACAAACTATTTTTCAATTCTTCCACAAATGTTAAACAAGTTCAAGTAACAACTTAGTACATAATAACAAGCTAAAATAAAACAATTCTTGCACAAGTCTAGAGTAATAACACATTGTATTTGTTTAACATCATCACTCAAAAACTTAAACAAACACGTTCATCATGTGTCGTTGATGGATTGCGTCATTTCTAAGAAATATGATGTCCAACGAGTCCGTACTTCATCAATCTCTTCTGATGAGAATGGTTCCGGATTGGCGAATCGCTACAAATTTAATAAGAAGGTTATTAAAAAACATTACATGTGGAGCAAACCTATTGAATGTAAATAAAATAATAATGTACCTCATCCCACATTTCAAGAATTACCGCCGAAACAATATTCAACATATGCAACATTACATAATAACCACATTCATAACTCCCAACTTGCATCCGAGACTACAAGTTAGAACAACATACTTACTAATCAGAAATTACGGTATTCGACTTGGTGCTACACAAATGAAAGTAAAAATAACATACAAAGTAAAGTAGTAAGTATTTACCATAGGAATAATCCATTTCACTCTTCCCTTTCTTGAGTTGAGTCTACGGCTTGCCTCCATTGCACTATGTAATTTATAATATTATATATATATAATAATAATTTATTTATGCAATTAAGATATTAAAACGGAATGTACAAAATACTTACGCATCAATAATATTTTTGAATTGTCTATTTGGCTTATTCCCCAAAGAACAAAAGAAGACAATAGTGTTTTGAATAGGAGAGAGAATAAAGAGCTGCCAATGATTCCTGTATACATAAAAAAAGGATAAAAGACAAACAATAATTTTTTTTAAAAAAATAATACATAAAAAAATATTTACTATAATGTACACTTCTTACTCTAACATCTAAAAGAAAATCTTACTCTAACAACTTATCCATCTAAGGAAACACTTGTAGCAAAGAATGCATTACCCGCTAGTTCTTCTTAACCAAGGAGTTATATCAAGTATCAACTTTGCAATATTTCTCTTGCATCATTAAAGTGACCCTTTTGGAATAACAATCTGAAAAAGTGTAGCTCCCCAGCCCCCACCCCATCCCACCAGCCCCCTCCCCAGCTCCCTAGCCCCCTCCCCAGCCCCCTCCCCAGCTCCCCAGCCCCCTCCCCAGCCCCCTCCTCAGTTCCCCATCCCACTCCCCAGCTCCCCAGCCCCTCCTAGCTCCCCAGCCACCTCCTTTGCCCCCTCCCCAGCTCCCCATCCCCCTCCCCAACTCCTCCCCATCCCACCAGCCCCCTCCCCAGCTCCCCAGCCCCCTCCCCAACTCCCCAGCCCCCTCCCCCAGCTCCCCAGCCCCCTCCCCATCCCACCAGCCCCCTCCCCAGCCCCCTCCCCAACCCACCAGCCCCCTCCTCAGCTCCCCATCCCACTCCCCAGCTCCCTAGCCCCCTCCCCAGCTCCCCAACCACCTCCCCTTCCCCCTCCCCAGCTCCCCAGCTCCTCCCCATCCCACCAGCCCCCTCCCCAGCTCCCCAGCCCCCTCCCTAGCTCCCCAGCCTCCTCCCCAGCTCCCCACCCACAATAAACAAATAAATCTTATCTATCCATTCAAGAAACATTAGCTCATAAAGTATCGTAATCAGAATATCACCTAGATTATATGATCTCAGAACGATCCTAAAAGACATTAATTCATTAACTAAGGATACAAGAGTGAGAAAAGGCATCAGTTTCATGCTTAAAAATATAAAATAGGGTTTTATGGAGAACCATGAAGTAAATTTGTGAATGATAATATTAAAAGCCAAGTTGATAACACAAAGCAAAAGAAAAATCGTAAAGATTCACTTTTTTAAAGTATAAAACAGTAATATTTTAAAATTCTTTTCATGTGCTTCGAGAAAACCCATTAAAACTGTTAATAACCATGTAACGGTAAGAATGCTTTTGCTAAAAAGGAAAAAATGGATCAACTCCAGAACTGAATTAGTAGATGATTAGCTGCCAATAATACGTTCAAAATTGATAATGAGTTCATACTTCCTACAGAAGTGATCATTTGTTATCAAAGTTTTCAATTACATATTGGTTAACTTTTCAAAATCTTATTTTTCAAATTATCTTCATGGGATGTAGCCACGCCACATGTACTCTTCTTCTACCAGGCAGAGCTTAAAAGCTACAAGCATTTTGCGTTAGCTATTTACCTTCCATCACAGAGCACAAAGGAAATCAACAGAAAACCAATAGACAACCAAATAAGCAGATTCATTCCTGTTATGTTTCCATAAAATACCCCCCACACCCAAAACAGGATGAATGAAAAATCAATTGAGCCAAAACTATTTTATCAAAGGCAATAAAGCGAGCTGATACTTGAACACCTAAAATCTCAATCCATGAACCACACTTTAACCCCACAGTTGAGCTTTGCAAACAAATTTAAGCAAACAAGCTATCAAGCAAATATTGAATATTTCTCTTGCACCAAACGCACCAAAAGCTAAAACACATACAAGAAGGTGGAAAACAACTCACAGGCACAACCAGAGCTTACCCAAGGATTATTAGATCAAAGTTTGCTTGAAACTATGGAGGATTTACCGAATGCAGAGGTGGGATTTTCTTGGTTTCCTCCGCCCAGGCACTGATATATATATATATATATATATATATATATATATATATATATATATATATATATATATATATATATATATATATATCGGTGGGGAACTCGAAAGTCGCTGGAACGCTGTCTGCTCGAACCCTTCTGTTGTCTGCTCGAACGCTGCCGTCCGCTTCCGCTCGAACGCTGCCGTCCGCAGTCCAATCGAGCGTCGTTCGCTTCCGTCTCTCGAAGCCCGTCCGAAGTCCGTCGAAGTCCGTCCCTTCCGTCTCTCGAAGTCCGTCCAAAGTCCGTCGAAGTCCGTCCTTCCATCTCTCGAACGTCTCTCCGAAGTCCAGGCCGGGGCGAAAAAAATTGTGCAGGGGCTCTTCTTTCCTTCACGCTAGGTCTGAAATCAGTTAAGTGAAGGGGCGAAAATTTTTAAAATCATCCAGATCGGGTAAAAGTATTTACAATAAGAACCGATCTAAAATAAAGTTTCATTAATTATGAATATTACCCCGTTTTTCTTTTCACATCGGTTGCAATTATAACCGATTTAGATTGTTTCTTAAAATTTAAAAAAGTACCCCGTTTTGGTGTTTCACATGGGTTATAACTGCAACCTATGTAAAAACATTTATAAAAATTATAAAAATGACCCCATGTTAGTATTCTACATGTGCTTTAAAATAACACATGTAGAAAAGGAGATGTAAAAAGCCTTTTTTGTACTAGTGAACAAGTAGATTAGAGACTAAACGTACATCAAGTGGCACACCGACTGTAATGAAAGAAATGGTGTTGCAACATATGTTGTCTGCCATCAAATCTAAGTGGCCGGACAACGTTAACAAAAGAGTGATCATTCAGTAGGACAATGCAAGATATCATGTGGATGCAAAATATGTATATTTTGTAAAGTGTGCAACTGAAATTGGATGAGACATACATTTAACATGTTTATTTCATACAAGCTCCATCATCACCAGTCAACAAGTACACATAAAAATCAGGCACACATAGGAATGAAACACACACAATCAGTCAATATATTCAATAATTACAGTCATTATTTCAAATCTATTGACATAAGGCATACATAAGGCATACAAAAGACCTGGCGATGTTGAGTCTCAAAGGTTATTTTGAATGGTGAATGTGATTTTAAACTTGAAAAATGTATTTTTGGAACTAAATGGATTTTTGAATCTATACACTAAGTACCAAATCTATTGTAAGACTAATAGATCTTCCAACTCAGGTCTCCAGTCACTCAAATCCAGGTGGTTCTCAAACAACTCACAACCACCACACAGAACCATCTAGAAGGGGTGCAAACGTGCCGAGCTCGAACATGGATATACTTGAGCTTGAGCTTGATAAGAATTCACGAGCTCGAACTTGGACAAGCTAAATAATTCAGACTTGAACTCGAACCGAGCTTGACTCGAGCTTGGGTCGGGTTTTGCTAAGTAATTTTTATAAGTTTAAGCTCGAATATGAAGCTCGAACTCAAACACAAATTCGAGCTAAAACTAAAATTTCTATTTTCCAATTTATTAATATTACCTTTATATATACAAAACAATATTGCGTAGAATATGTTACTTAATCGTTCTAATTTTTACGTCATCCTTTTTCCTTCATTGACATTATTATTCCTTATTTTAATATCAATATATATTACAGATTATGGTCATAATAATAAATATTGTTATATTTGTAATTATTACTATTCTAATATACTCCTTAATAAATAAGTATTGAAAAATGATATAATTCTAAATTAGAACACATACTCCAAATGTGTGTTTGTGTGTGTGTAGAATATGCATATACACAAAGGCTCGCGGACCTGCTCACGAGCCAGGAGCCTAAAATAAATAGGCTTGAATTGAGCTTGATAAGTATTCGAGTCGAGCCGAACTCGAGTCGAACTTGAATAGGACCGAACTCGAGTCGAGCTTTTCCCGAGCGGTCCATGAGCCGCTCCCGATCGGCTTGGCTCATTTACACCCCTACCACCAGGGACAAGGGAATCACCACGAAGGCACCGCGAACCCAAACCCAACCCAACTACCTTCTCAAACCTCTCCCAAGAACTCAGAGCACACACACACACTATCAAAGTGAAGAGAGGGACGACAGAAGAGAACCAGCAAGAGAGAAGCCGGATTCTCTCTCTATAAAGAGTTCTCTAGAAGTAGGGTATGCCTGAGGCAGCTCAAAGGAATGAAGGCAACCCAAGAGATTAAATAGGCGGGTCGAAACAAGCCCAATAAGGTAAGTAGGTCAAGCAAGGGTGAGGACCAAACACAAAGGGGTGAAGCAACAAGAAGGAACAAACGGGCTAGGGTGCAACCAAGGAGGCGGGCCCAAGTCACGGGTCGAAAAGAATTGGAGGTCAAAGCCCATTGGGCCAATACCTCTCACAGAAGCATACACTAGAAAAAGACTTATGATAGGGTTTCTAATTTAACTCAAACACCCATGAAGCACATAAATATTCAGCCGCTCATGTTTCCTTGTTTGGGAAATTTCGAAGCGTGTCGAAATTACTTTAAATTTTTGTTTCAAGACCATTTTCACAAGAGAGAATTCCCTAAATAGGACTAAAAGAAGGTAGAATAAACACGAATGCAGTTCACATGTACAACAGAGTTCTCAACCTCTACTCTACCATCCAAAGCAAAAAAGCATATTTCGAAGACAAGAAGGGTGCTTCCTATTTCAGAGACAACGGCTAAGAATCCTTCCCTCCGTCGAACGAAGCCTTGTAGCGGCAAACCCTGCAGCGGCGCTTGTCTCCATCTTTCGCGAATCTTCTCCCACTCCTAAAAAACGAACGAATTAAACCCTACTCACGTTAACGACAAAGGGTCAAGGCTTGGCGTATTATGTTTGGAGAATATTTTGCGAGGGCTTTTGTCCGCTTCTTTCTCTTCGGCCCACTTTATGGCCCAAGCGGATCCCCTTTTATTTTGTTGGATTGATCTTTAGGCATTGGGATTTATCTCTGTTTTAAAATGTAATTGGCTTTGCTTTCTAAATTTTAATAAATCTGGTAAATGTTCCCCGACATTTACCACACCTGTCAAGGTGTTTCTCGGGCAAAAAAAAACTAAAAGAAGGTAGAATTGCAAAAATAGGACTACTATGTTTTATTGGCCAAAAATAGGAATAAAAAAACTAATCTGACAAGACTACCCTTAATGAAAAAATTAAAAGTCCGCAGGATCTGTGCGAGATCCCCTAAGATGCGCAAGTGTGCCGTGTGCGTTTCCAAGCCTCCAAGAGTCGACGCCTCCACCGATGGCGCCTCTGCCACCCTCCATCATGTCTGCCATCATCGCCACCATCGCTGCTCCTCTGCGAGTACGCCGTCATCATTCTCCCACAAGGATCTACCCTCAAGTGAGTCTATGCAGGCCTCCATGAGAAATGCCACATAATATACGAGAATGCCACTTAATATGCATAATGACACCATAATGACAATTTCGTATAGAAACATAACATTCTCAATGTGGTATTTACAAACACTGTAATGACATAAAAGTGACATTTTTAAAAAATAACCAATAATTATGACACTCTCTGATTCAAAAAGTGACATTTTCTTGAGAATCATTAGTCAAGACAAAAATATGAGAAAAAATAAAAAAGAAGAAAGAAAAATTTGACCTATAGCCATCTTTATATGTTAGTACTATAAAAATGACAACATTTGAAAAACATGTCAAAAAACATGTCATTTTAAGCCATAAAATGCCCTCAAATGACATATAAATGACATTTTTCTAATAACATTAAATGCCATAAGAATGACATTTCTCAATAAAGTTATGTCATTCTCATATTTGAAAATAATCAAAATTAACAAATTAATGAAAAATTCAAATTCAAATGATGCAGCTGTTTGTCATTCGTTCAAACTTAGCTCCTAATTTCATATTTTTAGATGCCAATTTAATCTAGAATCTTAAAAGTTCACAAATTAGAAGAAGATAAGGAGGAGGAGAAGTAGGAGAAAGAAAGAAGAAGAAAAGGAAGAAGAAGAGATTACTTGGGAAATTGCAGAAGAAGAAAAGAAGGAGAAGAGGAGAGAAAGGAGATGGAGAAAATTAACCTGCATCATCGAACAAATTAGAAGGTACGTGCGGTCGCCGAAGATTGGAGAAGACTGGCGGCGGCGTGGTATCCACGAGTGGCGGCTTTTCGAAAGATCGGGTGGTTTCGGGATTTGTCACGCCCAGACCGCATCTAAGCGCGTGTACAACCGCCGTATGATCAAGCGACGTCACTCGCAAGTAAACTTCACTTAATCATACAAGGCGTTAGAGAAAATAATCCATCCATACTCAGTAGTAAACATACATATTAACATCACATTTAACCAATGAATAGCGGAAATATTCAACGGTAAATCATACGCCACAACCGGCCAAGACATGGGCATGCAAACCCAAAAATAGTTTATAACAAATTAAATATCCATGAGCAAGTGTTTGGTAGTTTGAAAGGAAATAAGGAAGCACAAACCACGTCTTCCTTGAGTTGACTTCACCCGTAAGAAGGTGCAGGTAGCAAGCCCTAGCTTTAACCTGAAAAAAATGGTGGGGCACTAAGGCCCCCCGAAGGGGTCAGTACAAGTACTGAGCGAGTAGTAGGCTAAATGAAACATAACTAATGTTTCAAGTATAAGACCTAAACGTAGGGTGATACATATACTTATGTACCTTTCCCCCCAAGTCTTGAAATACATATTAGTATATATACTTGGAAAATACTTAACCTGTGGGTTATCATTTATTTGGGAAAAATTTAGTAGTCAAGTCCTTGACTAAAAATCCCAACCCGCCCATATACCTATGAGTGTATATGACTCCTCCTTGTCCACAATTTTAATCAAAATATATGAGTTTTAAGGACAACAAAATCCTTGGTACTCCACCAATATACATATGAGTTTTGAGGACTCTTTAGTCCTTGGGTTCTCCACCGAAATAGTTTTATATTCCGAGTTTTGAGGACTCTTTAGTCCTTGGGTTCTCCACCATATGTATTTTTGAGTTTTGAGGGCTCTTTAGCCCTTGGGTCCTCCACCAATGTATATATGAGTTTTGAGGACTCCTTAGTCCCTGGATTCTCCACCGAAATATATATATGAGTTTTGAGGACTCCTTGGTCCCTGGGTTCTCCACCAAATGTATCCCTATGATCTACCTCATATCAACCTAGATAAGGCCTATATCATAATCATTTATACAAGACTAAATCAATCCATAAAGCCCATGCATATATCAGCCCATGCAAAACCATGCATTCATTTCAATTCACAAGTAAATAATATCAACCGATGTCAGTTGTCCCGTAATCAACCGGTCAATGCCTCGTTGACCGTCACTACAAATCTTACTCATACCAACTTAATCACCATGTGTATCAAGTTAATAATATTAATTATCATGCTTCTTTCACTTTCAAGTCAAACATACATTTTCACAAAAACTTATCACATCATAATTTATGTATATTCAAGTAATTCATTTCATTCAAGCCTAACCATTTTGGCACATCACATGTTTAAATATCCTTTAAACATTATTTTGAATATATATAACATTTATTTAGGTAATCTCATAATCCACCCAAAAGTTATAAGACATTAAGCCGTCCACTCACCTTAACTGAGCTTTAGCGTGTTCTACGCTCCTCGGTTGAACTCCGGCGAAACTCCGGTAAAACTACGGCGAACTCCGATGAACTCTAGGAACACTTTAGACAAGTTCCTATCAAGGTTTTATCATCATAAAACCCATATCAATACAAATAACCTCTAAAAGGTTATTTTTCGGTGAACCGGTCACTTTGGCTTCTAAATTCGTTCTTGGACTTAGAACTACCTTCCAACCCATCATTCTATATTTCTAAACATGTAGAACAGCCCTAGGGGTCCCTCTTAAATATTCCTCCTTGGACCTTGTCTCCTTGAGTTCACTTGGCTATGGAGTATGAAGTTGCAGAGCTTCCTCTCTCTCTCTCTCTCTCTCTCTCTCTCTCTCTCTCCTTGGTGCTGGCCGAAATATTAGGTGAGGAAAAGAGGGGATGTGCTTCTCTTTTGTCTCTTTGAGCAATGAGTGAAAGAAAAGAGGTCCACCTCTATTTTATTTAGGTGCCCCTTCATCTCAACCACTACTCTCCCATAATGCAGCCCCCCTTTGTCAACCTTGATAACAAAAACGTGGGGTGACCTCCACTCATGTGAGAGGTCATCCCTTTGTGTCCCGATTTATACAATCGGCCCAGAAAGTTGTATTTCTCGGACTGTTTTAATTATATTTTATTTTATCGGGCCAAATAAAATATATCACACATTCTCAACCCCTATGAGCTCTTAGAATGAATATATATTCCTCAACTTTAATTTGGAAGTCTCCGAAATCCATTTCGGACTGTTATCCGATAAATCACCAATGCCGGTGATCGGGCCTTGTTTGATTGACCGGTCAACCCTATGCCCTTTTTATGACCCGACTAAAATATCCACCACCATATACATATTATCTAGACCAAAATGAATATAATATGTGGTCTCAGAAATATAGGGTGGTCCCCGCTCCTGATGTGGGCCCCGCGTGCAATTCACTATTCACGCAAAAGTAATAACAAAAAATTTACAACCTCGTAAATTAATTAACCAGTTCATAAGGTTCAATATATGATTTACATAAAAGTAAATAAAATTGAGGACGGTGTTACAGGATTTCTGCAAATATGGGATTTCTCCGTCTCGCAAATAGCCTCTGTGCCTCTGCGCATCTGGGTGTGGGAGTTGGTAGGTTCCAAGATTGAATTAAATGGGGTTTAATTAGATGAGGGGAAAAATTGTAATTGGTAGTCTTATTTAGAGAAAAATAAACTTAAGAACCTATTTAGGATTTTTAACCATGTTTTAGTCCTATTTAGGACAATTAACTACTTTCATAATTAAGAAGAATGGGAAAATTCATTTTCTAAACAATTAGCTTATCAGAAGTCTTCGGGTTGCAATTTTTCTTTCTTTTTGATGAGACTCCATGATGAAAAACATTACCATTTTAATTTTTCTTAGTGAATTTTTATATAATTTCTTTCTAAACATATTGTGGCGTTTCGTAATTCATTACTACAAATATTTTACATTTTATATTTAATTATGTTTAATATGTAATAATTTCTAAATTGGAACACGCGGAAAGTATCCATTATTTGTTATCAAACAGAGGTATGGGGAAAGAAGGAGTATACCCTTATTACCCTCTATATGATTTAATAAATGTGTATGCATACATGGGAAAAAATATAAATGTATCCTTATAATTTTGTTTCCTCCAATTTTTAGAATTCCAATTTGTTATGTTTGCGTTCTCAGTACTACATACATAGAGAGATTAGTACAATTTGTATGTCATAAAATTGATGTCGTGAAATTCAACCTCACAATGTCTTAGCATATTTAGAGGTCTTTTTAACTTTGTGGAAATTCAAATTTCACTGTTCATTACTCTACGTCATCTAGTAATGCAACTCAACCTTAACCGTGTAGCACAATGTTTTTCATTTCTCAGTGTCACACGACTAAATTTAGAGGTATTAAAAGCAGTATGTTTCTCAATTTCTCAATAGCTCAACACTCTACGTTATACAGTAATGCACCCAACCTTAATATACATGATTCGGTATGTTTCTGGATTTATCAATTTACCATATGAGCTCTTTAGATTTAGAGATATTAAGAACATTTTTGTGTTTTTCTAATTCTGAAAAACAATAAAGTATACAAGTTTTCAAGAAAAAATTGAGAATGAAAAGTAGAAGGGGTGAAGTTTAGTTCATGGGATGAACACTGGAGTAGGCGAGGAGCATGCGCTGACCATGGAGAAGGTGCAATTGGATTGATGAGACCCAAAACGACTTTGTGATGACATGATATGATGCAAAATGCATTACTGTCTACCAATTACCAAATCTGCCTCCTTCATTTAATCAATCGTTTCTTGTCTGCGACATTCTTCTCCCTTCTGCTCTGCACCCAATTTAGTTAGTGTACCTTGCTCCCTTCATCTCTCGATGCATTTCATTTCAACCTATAAAAGTAGAATCTTTATTTCCGTTGGGTAGCTAGTTTTCAAATCAATAGTGGAATAATCATACTAATGAGAATAGCTGCATTACAATAAATACGTACTACTCCTCCCTCAAACATCTTTCATTTTTAAATTTTTTAAATCACTTTTAAATTTTTAGTTTATATATCAAATTTTTTTTAATTATTTTTTTGCAGACTTTATAGCGGTTTTAATATAGTTTCTGAATATGTATATTTTATTTACTAAAAATAATCTGAGTTTTCAAAGGATTATTGTACTTTATCGTTGGTCAAACATCGTAATCCGCAATTGAAAGATCTTTAGGACGGAGGTAGTATATATTTTTGGATGGTTAAAAATATATACTCCATTCATCCTTAAAATTTGGTCATATTGACTTCTTTTGGTCAATGATGATCAAGCCAGGGGCTGAGCTAGAGCCGGTACAAAGTTTTTTTTTGGAATTTTTTTTACACATAATCTTTTAAACTAAAAATTTAGACATTTTTTAAATTTGGACTGGCCGGGGCCAGGGTTGACCACCTGAAGGCATCCGCGTATGCACCATGGGATTCTTCATGCCTGGGCCGCTACGTTTGGGCTTTGTGTGCTAATCGGGCTTGATGGGCCTGTGCAGGAGAAGTAGGAGTCTCTGGGCCGGGGGTCCCTGAGTCATATACTCCATCAATGACTATTTATTACTCCCTCCGCCCCGTAAAGAACTTCCCGCTTTCCTTTTTTAGCAGTCCCAAAAAGAAGTCCCCTTTCTTTAAATGAGAAGTTATCTACATCAAAACAGTGTCAAAACAGTGTCAAAACAGTAAAATTTATCCTCTGGTAAGTTTATTTCCTTAATATGCGTGTAGGTCAAACCGGGAAGTTCTATGCGGGACGGAGGGAGTATAACAATAACTTTGAGGAAGCAGTCCAGCTCAGTTGGTCGTTGACTCGCTCTCTCTTATGAGAAGTCCCGAGTTCAATACTTCATTGAGGGAGTTTGATCTCAGTTTACCTCAGCCCCCCAGCCCCAACCCCGTCCCCTGACCCCCTTGGGGTAAAAAAGACTATAATGATAACTTTAGTCATACTAATATTTTATTAGTAGGTGATTTTTAGTCTTATCTAGAGCAATTAATATTTATTATTTATTCAAAAACTTTGTGCTGATAACAACTATGTTGTAATTTTTTATAAAAATTTCTTTTTTGTTAAAGACAAAATTTCGGGGCAGTCCTTCTTCAAGCATCCAGTAATGGACACCTTTATCCACCTTTATCCAGTCAGCCTCAATCCACCTTCATTTCTAGCACTGTCTGCCATCACCACGACTGATCCTATATGGCAATGTAAATTAGGCCACTTGGCAACTCTGTTTTATGTTTTTTATGTAGTCAGCCTCACATTTGTGGTAGCTTCAGTTTTTCCCATGTTTGTATTTCCTTCCGTTTAGGCGAATCTCAACGATTACCTTTTTCAGATGCTAGTCACACTTGTTCTATGCCTTAACAAATAATTCATTGTGATGTTGGCAATCTCCAATTTTATCTAATTTAGGATTTAAATATTATGCTTGTTTTATATCCAATGCGCAGAAAAGATGAGGTCTTTCACCATTTTCAAAATTTTAAGCATTAGTTGAAAATCTTTTAAGTTATTGTAAAATTAAAATTTTTCAAAGTGGATTTGAAAATCTTTTTAAGTTATGGAGGAGGTGAATTTGTTAATTCTCATATGCAGCAATTTTTTGACAAACATGGCATTTATTTTTGAAAGTCCTGCCCGAACACTCCGCAACAAAATGGAGTTACTGAGCGCAAACATCGTCATCTTTTAGGACATACTAGGGCTATGCTTCTCGAAACCTCTATTACTGGTCATTTTTGGGTTGATACTATTTTTACAGCTGCATATATTATTAATCGTTTACTTCTCCTATTCTTTCTGGTTTCTTTCCACGTGCAAAACTTTTTCATAAATCTCCTAACTATTCTTTTCTGCGTGTTTTTTGGTGTTCATGTTTTTCCAACATCACTGCAACATCTTCTAACAAACTCACTCCACGCTTTATTCACTGTGCTTTTCTAGGCTGTGCATCTAATTATAAAGGTTACTAATATCTTGAGCCTAAGTCCAGTCGGGTTTATATTAGTTCTCATGTCAGGTTCCATGAAAATAATTTTCCCATCACATCTCTCACTTATGAAACACCTGAGTCGGTATCCCCCATTTCTTCCCAATTTTTTCTTACCAACACCTTAATACCAGCTCCTATACTAAAGTGTAAGAATTTGCGTACAAATGTTAACTACTATTCCCTCCGTCCCATTAGAAGGTTCTCACTTTCCTTTTTTGGACGTCCCATTAGAAGGTTCCGATTCCCATTTTAGGAAACAATTAACAATCTTAAGTGACAAATAAATCATTAAATATTAAAAACAATACATTTATAACATCACAGTTATCAATACTAACTACATTATAATATATACCAATCAAAATTAATTCTCAAAATATACTCGAAGTACTTTATTTAATTATTGCCTAAATAACCGTGTCGTTTTGCTATGGGAACCTTCCAACGAGACGGAGGGAGTAGTTATTAACTTATGCATACAGATAATTATTTACTTTTCTTAAACGAGCTGAGCTACCAGTACACACGACAAGTAAGAAGTGTACACAAAATGTCTATACTATACACCTAATTTGTGCTACTTGTACCCACTCTTATATTTACATCTATAAGATACCATTTTTTGTTTCTGAATTAGATTCACAGATAAAACACACATGTTTTTGTGGGTGTAAATGTTAATAGGCAAAAAAATTGCCTCTCATGGAAGTGGGTATAACTGTATAAGGATGGATATAAAATAGTCTACAAATAGGGAGTAGTATTTTCCAATTTTTTGTAGGATCAAATCACCGAGAGAACCTTTTTCTTAGCTTAGCATAATTGTATGTGCCGTACCCACATAATGTGGAGGTACGGGTACGGATGATACTTCTAGCTTAGCATGAATTTATTTTGAATACTCCATCGCATTGTCGGTTAGGGTGGAGGCATTGTGCTCCTCTTCTGGTCTATGCATGTCGAGTAACATTTCGACCATGATTGTGTTTCTGAATTCAACATATATATATATATATATATATGATGTAACATTTTCTCTCTTAAATATTGAATTAACTTAATTCGCACATGAAATACTAAAATAAAGATTACGTGATTATGATTTATAGTTTTATACAAAGAAATAACTTCATAAATAAGTAGAGATATGTTAGATTTTTCAATTCGATTTGGACCAAATACTAAATATGGAACTAGATAGTTCGTTTTCGGTTCAGTTTTACATTTCAAAACTAGGAACCACGATTTGATTGGTTCGGTTTATTTTGGTCCGGTTCCATTTTTTCTTTTTTTACTAACAATTGTCATTTGATTTTTACTCATACAATAGCTGGGGATCAAACCTATTACATAAAGAATGCGAACATATTTGAACAAATAAAATAAAATTAAAAAAGAAAAGAAATAAATATATCTTGAATTATATGAACATGCGGGATATATAATACATTTTTTCAATTTTTTAAACAAAAGTGTATATATTCTTAAGTTACATTTTTTGTGAGTAGTTCGAAAAATGTTCACGAGTATATACGTTCTATGTGATATATATAGTTGAGAACTTGAGATGAGTATTTATTCAAACTAGTAATATAAAACTTTAAGTCACATAAAAATAATATTTACTAGTAATAACCAGTAAAAACATATCACCATCTCGCAACAAATTGCAAACTACATCCATATAAGACATAATGGATCAATATAAACACATATTATAGGCAATGCATGTGTAAATACACTTCTTAACTAAACTAAACATAACAAAAAATAATTTTCTAGCACCAGAAAACAAAAGATAAACGATCTGTGATATTAGGATTAATGTTTAACGATTGACAAATAGAATTTTATATTATAATTAGTTTGTTTTATTCGGTTCAATTTTGAAGGGTAAAACCCAAAATCAAACCAAACAACTATGGTTCGATTTTTTACATTAGATTTTTTTTTGGGATTCAATTTAACTTGGCTATTGTTTGGTTTATTTTGATTTTGATTTCGATTTTTGGTTTTTCATACCTAGCTCTAGAAATAAGGACAACAATACAATTTCGTGCTTTTCAATGGACAAATATACGATTATAAAAAGTGACTACATTATATATGAATGCACTCAAATAGTATACCTTTAAATTGCATAAATCTAAGGTGTCTGCCAAAATTAAACGTACAGTACCGAATTTGTTCTTTTTTCTCCTAATTTAATTTGCTAATATGCCATAAAATACTGATATCTGCTTGATGGAGTATATGGGTCTAAGCCCCCGGACCCACATACTCGGAAGAACAGAAAGCACAAGACACAGAGTGGCGCCCTCGTCGGCCAAGGGACCCTCGTCGGTCGAAAAGGTGCCAACTCAGATTATGGTCCTGAACCCAAGGAACCCGGGTGCCCTCGTCGGCCGCGCCTCGTCGGCCGTGCCCTCGTCGGCCACGCCCTCGTCGGCCACGAAGACCTCCCAGAACCGGATTCTACACTTACTCATTTGTACAGCCCATTAGTGGCTTTGTATTCGGCCCAGTAGCGGTCCAGTTGTAAATGGGCCTCCCAAGCCCAAGCCTTGGGAGCCCAGCCCGTATTTTCTCTATAAATACTCCCCTTGGGAGTAGTTGTAGGGGGTCAGAATTCATTAATACCAAGCAAACATACTACTTCTCTCTCTAGCTCTCACTTCTCTCTAGATATATACTCTATCATTTGGTGCTCTCGTTGAGAGCTAGAACAATCAAGTTAGCACCCTTCGTCGCTACCAAGCACAACTAACCACTGATCATGGGGAGAACTAAGTCAAACCGCAACCTCGTCAGCAAAGCCATCCCTGAGGACCAAGAGCCCAGGGAGCACGATGAGGACGCCACGGCCGACCAGGCCGGCGGAGGGGACCTCTTCCAGGAGGCCTTCAACCTCACAACGGACCTCCGCAACCAACTCAACGGCGGAGCCCCTGATGCCCGCCTCGGCTTGGACAAGAAGCGAGCTGAGAAGACGGATCACGTCCCGACCTAGCCTATGGCCGCGGCCTCTCCGTCCGTGGATCCACAGGTCCAGGCCGCGCTGTCGGCCATCATCGCCAGCCTAGCTCAGAACCCCACCGTCCTCCGCGCACTCCTGCCAAGGACCGGGGGGAACGTCACTCAACCTCCTCAGCCCCAACCGTTGGCCGTCCAGATAGGCAACGATGAGGGGGTGGTACCCCAGGACACGGCGTCGTCCCACTCCCACCCTGCTTCCCCTCTTCGGCCTGGGCAGACCCCAGCGCGTGGAAAAGCCTCTGCCTTCAATAGGCTAGGTGACACGCGCCGTCGTCCGGTTTCGGAGAGGATGGCGGGACGGATTGGTGAGCCTCGTCCTGGCTCGTCGAGGGAAAGCTTGGGGTCTGTGTCCCGGACAGCGGACCAGCCCCGCCCGGACAAGGGTAAGGGAAAGTTGCACGAGGATGACGTGCGTCACCAGATCAACACGGCTCACAACGAGCGCATGAGGAACCAGCCGGGCGCCGCTGCGGCCGCCAGGGACCCCCGGGACGAGGTCATCGTCCAGCTGGAAAGGAGGCTAGCTCAGATGGAGGCCAAGCAGTCGGCCAACATCCCTACGGCCGGCGCCTCCAACGACCCCGGCCTCAACGCGCTCATGAACAAGGTTAGCGCCCTGGAGAGGGAGCTGGCCGAGGGGCGAGGTGACCCCATCATCCAGGTCAGGACCAGGACCCCTTTCACCAACAGGGTCCTCTCGGCCCCCATCCCGGAGAAGTACAGTGGGAACGCCATCAAGTCCTACGACGGCCGATCAGACCCCCAGGAACACTTCAGCCGTTACCAGAACAACATGCTGATGGTGAACGCGTCTGACGAATACCTCTGCCGTTGGTTCCTCTCTACTCTCGAGGGGCCAGCGTGCGAGTGGTTCAACGCGCTCCCCGAAGGGAGCATCGACTCATGGCAGGATCTCGCCCAACGCTTCCTCACTCACTTTGCCGGGAGGAAACGCGCGAAGAAGTATTTCACCCACCTCCTCTCCGTCAAGCAGCAGCACGAGGAGTCCCTCCGGTCATTCATTGATCGGTGGACGAGGGAGACCGAGGAGGTCGAGGGGGCCGATGAGCGCCGGGGGACTGGGGGACTACACCGGCCTCAACAAAAAAAAAGGACAAATGCAAACACAAATGTAACCACAAGGCACGGCCACATCGGCCATGTACCACAAAGCATGGCCTCGTCGGCCAAAGGCACATCACAGCATCAACAACGGCCAACAAGCCACCTAAGTCAAGGACATTCATCGTCCTCCGCCAACAGTTAAATCATGATGGGCTCTTTGGCCAAGAACACGAAAGCCAATCAGCGACGGCCAAAAGGAGCGCAAACACCCTCATCGGCCACCCAAAGGAAAGGACGCCATCGTCCCCAAAGCAAGGTTCAACCTCAGTGACCTCATCGGCTTAAACGTAAAACTTCAACCATCGACGTCCAAGAAAGGGAAAGCATGCCTTCAACGGCCACCATTGAAGCAGGACACTTATCGTCCCCAAATGAACACATCAAGGAAACAACGGCCTCCCCGCCCACAGCGAGGAGCAGGTAACGGCCAAGGCACGGAACAGGATCACCAAAATGGAAACAGCACCAACGCCGCAACAGCCGACGGCCTGGGAACGCCCGCGTCGGCCAAAAGCACTAAAGCACAGGAATCTACTCTCCTTCACTTCGTCTACGTCTCAGCTTAGAGAGTGGGGGACTCGTGATGGAGTATATGGGTCTAAGCCCCCGGACCCACATACTCGGAAGAACAGAAAGCACAAGACACAGAGTGGCGCCCTCGTCGGCCAAGGGACCCTCGTCGGCCGAAAAGGTGCCAACTCAGATTATGGTCCTGAACCCAAGGAACCCGGGTGCCCTCGTCGGCCGCGCCTCGTCGGCCGCGAAGACCTCCCAGAATCGGATTCTACACTTACTCATTTGTACAGCTCATTAGTGGCTTTGTATTCGACCCAGTAGCGGTCCAGTTGTAAATGGGCCTCCCAAGCCCAAGCCTTGGGAGCCCAGCCCGTATTTTCTCTATAAATACTCCCCTTGGGAGTAGTTGTAGGGGGTCAGAATTCATTAATACCAAGCAAACATACTACTTCTCTCTCTAGCTCTCACTTCTCTCTAGATATATACTCTATCACTGCTTTTGTATTCAGTGGCGGAGCCAGAAAAAAAGGTCGAATCTCAATCTATATACAAAATGAAAATGGTGGATCGTTTTTAAACAATGTCGGAGTTGAATATTTCATATGCAGTTTAGATAAATAGGCACTCGTAGCAATAATATAGATTGTTTTTGCTCTGTTTCTGAGTCGTGTCACTAAGGATGACAATGGGGGCGGGGGCTGTGGGGAACCTCCCCATGGGGGGGTGGAGTTGGGGGGGGGGTATGGGGATAGGGGAAATATTTCCTTCCAGCTTAAATATGGGGCGGGTGACCCATGCACCCCCTGTACCGTCCCCGCCTCGTCCCCCGTATATATACAAATTAATAATTAATAATAATAATCAAAATAATATTAATAATTATTATTATTTTACAAAAATATTACTAAAATAAAATTTATTTTACATAAATATGACTATTAGTTACTACAATGTAGTGTCATAGTAACCTAAGTTTAAAAATTTAACATAAGTTACTATAATTTCATTACTACTTTAGTCACTAGTCACATTTTTGTAAACATTCTTCACTTTAGTCATGAATATGTAATTACTAATACGAAGTAATTAAAATAGCATGGTGGCTCGGTGGGTTTAGTTGTTTCCTATCTAATGGGTTGTGCCTAATGGGTCTATCTAATATAAAATAAATGAATTTGAGAAAGTTATAAAGTGATATTAGCTTAAACGTCTCAGAAACAGTGTGAATATTTTCTTCTTTTACTAGTATAGTGCATTAATTCTTTTCTTATGAATGCCTTCTTTATGATTGTAGTTAGAACTCTTAAAAATCTGGTGACCATAGGTTGTTTTGCTGTCAAATGACCATGGTTGATTGAATGAGTGACTTAAGAAAATTTATAGAGCTAATCGATGCTAATAAAGTGTTTGATAAAATGACTAAATCAAAACGTGTATAATATGTTCTAGATTTGAAATGGGATGTAAGATTACATTGACACTTAAAAACTAAAAGAATTTTTAGCTACATACTAGAAGTGATGTTTGATTTTTGAAAAACTGTCTGGGTTTAAAATAATGTTAACTTTTTATGATGATTCCCTTCGTTGGGTACCCATGGGTCTAGCGGGTCGGGTCAAATAGTAGTGGGGGATGAGGCGGGGTCGGGGTGATTTTTTAGACACGAGGCGGGGGATGGGGGAGTGAACCCCCGCCCCAACCCCGCCCCAACCCCGCCCCATTGCCATCCCTACGTGTCACGTAAGTATTGAGTGAATTATACCATTTTTTAGAATTTGGGAAAATAATCTATAGTATGCATCAAATTTTACTGATTTTACGTTTAGATAGTTCTGATTTTGCAGAAGTCATAACTTTTTACTCATAATGAGTTACGAGGCCTATAATATATCAAATCGAAGATATTTCAAAACTCTATACTGTCAAACTTTCAGCGGGGTCGACTGACCACCCTGACTGTCTACGTTAATTCTCCATTGTGCTAACGTTAGTCTCTCTTTTTCTATCTTTTTACGTACATCTCTATTCTCAATTTTTCTCTCGGGCGCCTCTCATTATCTGTCTGGTAGTGGATATGTACTCGTGGCTTACTCGATCAAGGTGCCTGTGAATTGATGAAAATGGCTTCATATATACTCCCTCCGGTCCCAAATGAAATTCACACTTTGACTTCACACAAATTAAGGAAATAAATTTGACTTTACTGTAGGGTACACTGTTGTGACACTGTTTGACACTGTTTTGCACTATTTTGCACAGTTTTGATGTAGATAATTTGCCAAATAAGGAAAAGAGAAGAAGTGTGAAGTTTATTTTGAGACCGGAGAGAGTATAATCTCAAAAGAAGAAAAAATGTGATTGGCTATAGTGCTATACAAATACAAATCAACTCATAGCGTTTGAACAGTTTGGTTTCAGACAAGACTTACCAAATTAGGTAACCGTTTTCCATCGCCGATTACCTCAATTCTTCAACCTTCTTCCAAATAACGGTTTCATTCTTCTATTCGTTCTTCCTGTTTCGGAAATTATGGAAATCATGTGTTCTCCAAATCAATCGCCAAACATACACGTCTTGATGAACGTAGATGATCAGTGTCTGTCTAACGTTCACTTTCAGAGCTCAAGCGCCATCGTCATTGATATTCCTTTCTTCTGCAAGTGGATTGAATTTTGTGCCATTATATACGATTCATTGGGCGTAAGAGATTGTGAACGTGCTATACGTATTTCATATGTATTTCAAGCATGTCCTCCTCCGCTTATCATCAATGACGATTCTAGCTTGATGTTTTATCTGCAAATTAAAAGCATTCAATTAGACTTCAATAAGCTTCCTTTGTGTGTAGAGTTTTTTCAACCGTTTCAAGGTTTGTCAAATATTTCTCCATATGAAATTCACTCGCAATTCAATTTATCTGCATTATTTGTAATTACTTTTATTTTCATTTCAAAAGATGTACTAAAAGTGTGTCAAACACGGTTAATTACTCTATTTCAGATTATGAAGTTTTTTATGTCTTGGAGGATTGTAAATTATTGGCAGCAGCACATGAACAAACAATGCACTCTAGTGATGTTTTTTGTCCCTCATCCAGCATTGAGTACTCTGATTTAAGCCCTTTGTCTTTTGATGAAGATGTCAACAATGATGAGTTAACATCTTAGTTTGAGGTTCCTCTCAGATCTTTTGTCCCCCACTTTGACCCCACCAGTCTTGCTCTGGACGCCATATATAAAAACAAGGACTTTAGTTTTAATTTGAAGATGTATGCAATTACTAATTTTTTCCAATACCGAACAAAGTCATCGACTCCTAAGGTGTTACATGGTATTTGTTTGGATCCTGATTCTCTGTGGGTTGTTCATGGAGTTCGCTTGGATGGTATTTTTTTAGACATGCCTATTGTATGAATTACAATGCTTATTGTTTGCATAACATTTACATTATTTAATGCAGTGCTATTGCACTTATAAGCTGCAGCTAATGAACATTTTTAGACCTTATATGTTTTATTTTTACTTGTATAGCCTTGTGAAGTTCCATATTTTTTCTGAAGTTTGGTGTCATTATCTGCATTAAAGTTATACAATACAATGAATGAATAAATTCTATCATTTTTATATTTGTGTTTCTGTATTAAAATTGTCTAGTTGTGTTTTTTTCCACTTTGACAACCTTGTGAAGTTCCAAATTGCGGTTGTACTTAGTTTTTATTATCTGCACTAAATTTATGCACCTTAATGAATGCATCATTACATGCTCTTAATGCAATCTGTGCTTGTTCCTTTTCAGATTTGAGAACGACCATACCTGTCTCATTGATATTAGACAAGCTAATAGTCGTCAGGCATCTTCCTCTCTTATTGCTGAACTCATCAAGCATGAATATGATGACTCGTCCAAAAGAGCTTACACACCTTAGTCAATCATGACACATATGCGAAGATTGCACGGAATTGTGATGTCATATAAAAAGGCTTGAGTTACAAGGGAAATTGCATTGCAATTAGCTCGGGGATCTGAAAACGAGTCGTACAATAGACTTCCATCTTTATGCTACATGCTTGATAAAGCCAATCCAGGTTCGGTTGTTTCATATTCATGTAATGAAAATGGAGAATTTCAGAATTTTTGTATGTCTCTTGGTCCATGGAGAGTTGGATGGGAGAAGTGCATTCAAGTTATTAGTGTTGATGGTTCATTTTTTGTCATATTACAAAGGAACACTACACACGGCATGCACACAAGATGCTAACAAGCAGATTTTTTCACTTGCAATTGCTATTTGCAGTGTTGAAAATACCGTTAACTGGACATGGTTTTTCAACACGTTGAAAAATGGTGTCAAGCATAGAGATGATTTGTATGTGGTGTCTGATCGCCATGAAGGAATCATAAATGCGGTTCATTCTGTGTTTCCATATGTTGAACATGGATATTGTGTTTATCACATATTAGGCAATATAAAATCTAAATTTCGAGGTTATGCAAAGGTGTTATCTTGGAAATTCTTACAAGCAGCGAGAGCGGGTTCAGTTTATGAATGTGAAAAGTACCTTTCCAGGCTTGATTATGATGACCCCCGTATACGTAAAAATACATGCAAAAAATTGGTAACGACAAGTGGTCTCGTGCATATGCTAGCCGCAACCGGTATTCTGTCATGATGTCTAACAATGCAAAGTCTTTGAATGCTGTTTTTGTCAAGGCGCGTGAATATCCCATCTGCAAATTGATTGAGTTTATAGTACGCATAATGCAAACATGGTTCTGTGAACGCAGAGAAGCAGCCGCATCAAACAAATCTCGGCTCTCTGCTTACTTTAAGGCGCAATTACAGCTATCGCAATCAAGTGTTGCATTAATGCAGGTATTTCACTGCACTCATATTGTACTGCATTCTTGACTACTTGTTATTTCTGTATAAAATTATCAGCTTCCTCTTTATGTTACACGTTCCATCTTTTGAAATCATTGCTGCAATCCGTTCTCGTCCTGGACTTTCTTCTTATGACTACATCCCCGAATATTATACTACACAGAAATGGTTTTCAGCTTACGAAGGCATCATTCATCCCATTGGTAGTTCCGATTGTTGGGTTGTTCCCCATGACATATTTGAAGTCATTTGCAGCCCTCCCTCTTGTCCTAAGCGACCTCCTGGAAGACCCAAGAAGCGACGTATTCCATCTACTGGTGAATATGTGAGTCGACAAAAGTGTACACGTTGCTCAATGGTTGGTCACAATAGAAAGACATGTCGAAATCCCATTCCGCGCACTCGCTCCTAATGTTGGATTTGTTTTTTAATGATGCTTTACATTTCACTTTAGAAGTGATACAGATGTTGATAAATTTCTATGTTTGAATATGTTTTTTACTTACGGATTGCAGTAATAAATGCAGTATTCATCTGATTTGATGACCATTTCTATAAATGTAATGTCTCTTTACATGTTTTCGTGTACTCATTCTAGCATTACAAGTGTTTTGTTCACTTGATATTCCAAATCAGTGGGTGTCTAACTACACATATGTTCTTTTGATTATATGTTTGATTGAACAAAATATTAATTTTCCATTTTCTTTTAATGGATTGCAGTATGCATCTGCATTGCTTATAAATGATATATCATTTTTTAATGTTTACTTATTCATTGAATTACAAACATTACAAGTGTTTACTTAAATGCATATCCCAAGCCAGTGGGTTTCTAAGTACACACATCTTCTATTCTTTACGTGTATGAAAAAAGTAATTTTTTTTCAATTATTTGTATGTATTGCAGTTTGCATCTGCAATGATTACCAATCATATAAAACCAATATTACGTGTTTACGTATTTGCTCAAAGATTAAAATCTCCTTCAAGTGCTTTTGAAAAATACATATATCTAACATACTAAATCTAATTTTCATTACTACAATGTTGTTTTCATGAAATGAATGTATGTGTTTGTTTACTTCACATTAACAATTACAACATGTCCTAAATATGTGCATTAATATTAAGCCGTACACTACTGCATTGTATCACTAACGTAGAAAACAGTCATATTATTTTAGTGCATATTAACCACACTTTTCAATGTAAAACAGTCATTACTTCAGAATTAATCTTATGTTCAATTCACACAAAACCCATATTAAATCATAATACAACCATACTTGAGTTTAATCAAAATAAAGCATCCCCACAAAAAGCAAATTTCAGTTCATTACACATTTCTCAAAGACAATCATTCAACTCCATCGACATTCACCGATTCATTGTAATGCAAGATCTCAGCCATCAACTTCTTCCTATAAGTCCACATGTCCCTGGAATTCACTTCATTAGGATCTCTCCCCATCATTAGGTACTCCGCTATTTTAAGAACAAATAGCCCACAACTATCCTTGCGCATTTGAAAAAATTTACAATGTTAATTATGTACCAATACACATTTTATTTTTAAGAAATTCAATGCACTTACCCGTCATTTTGTTGCGGACTAGATACCATAACACATCCCAATTTTCCATCTCCAATTGGCCGTTCACCATGCTCTTCGTACACCCTGCACCAATCCATTAGTTTTCCTAAATGAATTTCCAAACAAGGCAAGAACTGACTCAATTGTCTACTTGGTGTTCCAAGGCGGCTATTGGAGTCATAAATCCTAATACGTTTTTCT
The DNA here is from genome assembly GCA_945859875.1 of Cuscuta europaea. Lineage (NCBI taxonomy): Eukaryota > Viridiplantae > Streptophyta > Magnoliopsida > Solanales > Convolvulaceae > Cuscuta > Cuscuta europaea. The sequence goes on along the minus strand of CAMAPE010000075.1, from coordinate 3,307,063 downwards.
TCCACATCAAGCACAAGTAGAACTCAGTGATTCCCAATATACATCGGCATGTACACATGCTCACATTCTGCCCATGGTAGACCGTAAGGCACATTTGTCCCAAATATTGCTCCAGCTTTACTTTTGTTGTGTACAGACTCTTCTAGGGTGCTTTCATTCCTCTCAATCAGGTCATGGTGTTGTTTCACTAATGCGGTGAAATAACAATTTGTTGTCGTGAACTTCTGCTTCAGGGAGTATTCTTGTACTTTGACTCACAAGTAGTATAATATGACATCAATGTGCTATGCAAATCAAATCACCATGGGTAGTATTAATTCTCAATCTTAACATTTTTTAAAAAATTAATAAAGAAAATAGATACTTATTGTGTCTTTTATCCAATTCCCCTGAAACCATATGTCATATTGTCATACTACCATGACATGCTAGTCAGTCTTCCATCATTCCACAATGGTGTCATATTTCTCAATTTCATTGTTTCATGTTTTGCATTATACTTCTTCACGCCGCCTTTTTCATGATTTTTTAGTAGCCCCGCATACATGTAATCAATTATAATTTCTTGCAACTTATCACTTGGCTGCTATTTTGGGTCTAATGTCAGAGGCCCCCTCACTACTATTTTTTTGGGCTCATTTATGCTAGCATCCTTCTTCCTTCTTTTCCCGTTTCCGGGCCCTGACAAAGATAATCTGTTTGGTGCCTTAACATCTCCCCTTAATTAGCTTGGTCTTCTCAACGTCTTCAAATGCATCGTCTTTCATATAAATTACTTAAAATAACACCAGAATACTACTGATACTATAATTCTGTCAAAGTGTAAGTGCGTTTAATTACTCCGTACAGTATACTATCAGTATATTATGACAAATAATATACCTCAACCCCATCCTTCTTTTGGAGATCATCACATTTCTCACCAACTGGGCAACTGGTTGCTCAGTCATTATCACATCAACTCTCTCTGCTTCAACATTTTCTACCTAAAGTTTAATACCAATTAATTAAAGGGAAATTATCATTGACCTCCCTCGAGGTTTAATGTACTATCACCTTGATCCCTGCACTATTAAAAATACACGCTTACCCCCCTCCCAATCCTTTAATGAAAGTTTAATAGCTCCTAATTACGTTTAGGAAAAGTATAAATTTAGTTTTATAAATTTACTCACTTGCAGATTTAATCTGATAATTAATAAATTTACCTGTATTAAAAATCTTTCCACCAGAAAGTATTTTTTTGCGGAAACACGTACTTTCCGATGATGGACTTTTAGGAGACTATTGTTACCTATTGTAAATTTGTATGGGAAATGCTTACTTTTGTGGTTCATATTAGGTGAAGACAAAGCCTGGTCTTGGGAATGACCGATTTTTGAATTAAGATTTTCGGTTCAGATTGAGACCAGACCGGTGAAAAAGAGACCTCAGGCCTCACTTTTTGTGACCAGGATTGCAGCCCATGTTTTGACCCCGTTCATTTTTTTTTCATTAAAACCATTGAGAACATTTTATAATGAATTATAGTCCATTTAAAAGTTGAAAACTATGTAGTCAAAAATAATTAAATTATCGGGAGTGAACCTAGACCAATTAGAGGATTGGAACCGAAGATAAGGTCACGGGTCCACCCTAATTATTTAGCACTAACTAGTTTGAGTGTGGAACTCATCCTAAACTAAAATGTCTTTACCAGTATTTTATATGTAAACATGTTCATATTTGGTCAAATATTAATTTACAAGTTATTATTATACCTATAATGATCTCATTTTCGGTGATAACAAAGAAAAGCGTCTAAAGTGCAAATTGGGAATTTTCTTGCATTCAATTTTTAATGGTAAAATTGAATAGTAAACTTCACTTTTGAGTTGGTTTGGTTCATTTAAGTTGATTTGTTTCATTTTTTATCAAATTTAGCATATTTTGATCATTTTCAATTGAGTAAATTTACTCACTTTACAAATTTAAAGGTCGTTCAAAAAAAATCAAAGGCATAAAATGAACTATCTAGAGTGAGGTTAGTTTTGGTCATTTTTTTATCTGGTTCGTCTTTCGATAGAAAGGTCTTTAGTTTGGACAAATTTATTAGTTACCTGACCAGATTTGTGATTGAATAAAATAATAATATTAAAAGCGGACACAAAGAAAAAATATGAAATTATATCTATAATTTTCTCTAAATGTAGATTAAAAGTTATTTAACCATCATTAAAGGATAGGGAGGGGGGTAAGAGTATATTTTTGATAGTATAGGGGTGTGATTGTGTTGGTCCCGGATATACTGGATACAGTCTAGAGGGGGTGAATAGACTGTACTGGTTTTTAACTTTTTCAAGCTAAGTATCAGATTTAACAGAATAGCCTGTTCTATTGACAGAACAGACTGGCAGCGGATGGGGTTCTGGTAGGGGTTCTGTCAGATCAGCCTCAGAGAAGCAAAGACAGTAGATCTTTTGTTAACTCACAAGACACATTTTGCTGAACACAGAGACCAAGTCTTTGGAGTTAATCAGTCCTAACTAAGTGCAAGAGATAAAAGCAGTAAGTAAATGACACCAGCGATTTTTATAGTGGTTCAAGGAACAACTCGTTCCTCTAATCCACTGTTCCACTAAGCTTGTAAAAACGTCTGTTTACAACGCCTTAGTCCTAGCACTTAAGAAGCTATCCACGTCTTCTTCAAGCCTAGATGTCTCCTGGGATGCACTTCCTGGCTTCCTTTAAGACTGGTCCTTTCGCTGAGCTTCCTGGAAGTATCACCACTTCACTGCTCCAGTTACTTGGATGTCCTTCTCGTTAGAGAAGAGTTTCTTGATGAAACAGGGGTTCCTCCAACTTGCTTCGTCACAAAAGATGTATTGATGAAGTGCTTGAAGTGTTGAAGAACAAATGGAACTTTGCTTGAGTTGGAAATAAGGAGATGTGAATAGATAATCTTTCCAACGTCTGCCTTCTCTTGTAGAAGATGATGAAGTTTTAATCTCAAGGAGGCTTTTTGATTTTGAATCTTTGAATGTATTTGTTTGAGCAAGTGTTGAGCAAGGATGTAGCAAAGTTATCCGATTGTTCTTCGTAGAGTATCTTTTATACTTGGGTTGTCTTCCCGTTGGAGGAGGAGGACAATGCATTTAATGCACGTACAGTGAGTTGACTGGTTGGACCCACAGATTCGGCGACTTGCTACTTTGAGAAAATATTCTTTCTTATTTTTGGTCAATCATTTGACTTAAATGTCTTCTCATACGTATTCGCATTAAATGAGCATTTAATGCGCGTACTGTAGCTTTTCCGTTGAAGTCTTCTAGCTGTTAGAGAATCTTCCGTTTATTTAACCGTCTTAAAAAGATTTCTGAAAATTTCTAAGTGTCAGGCATTCTGTTATCTTCAGCAGATAGTCGCCCAGAGAGGGTCCAGAGCACTTCTGTTGAAATGTAAGTCACAGAGGGTCTTCAGTCCTTCTGTCAAGATAGGAGCCAACAGAGGACCTAACTACTTCTGTTCTAGTGAAGTCCAACAGAGAGTCAGGAGGACTTCTGTCAAGGAGCTATCACCAGAGGGCCAACGGGCTTCTGTCTGGGGGTCTTCTGTCACTCGATTATACTAAAACAGTTACAAAGAAAATTCTAATACAATTTTCTAAAGAGGTACTTTCTAAAGTCCTATAGCATCATCAAAATCTAATTACAATTATTCCTTACCATTTCCCCCTTTTTGATGATGCCAAAACCCTTTTACTATTTCCAGAGAAGTGCCTTCACCATAAAAGAATTAAAGTATAAATCTTTCATTAAAAACTTGGTGGGCGACTTGGCATAAGAAAATAGTAAGAGTAAGATACATTCAAGATAGCAGATAATAAAACAAAAAAAAGACATAATTGAAAAGATAAACATACATAGCAGAAAGTAAGAACAGATATGTAGTAATTGCCTTACAGATTGAAAGGCATAGATGATCTTTTATAGATTGAAAGATTACAGGGGTTTTCAATTACAGATTTTCCCTTTCAGCTGCAGCTTTGGCTTGATCATCTAGTCCTTGTAGTCTTTTCAACTCAGCATTAACTTCTTCTCTGATCTCTGTGAGATTCCCATATCTCTGATAAGATGCCCATACAGGTGAGAGTTTGCAGTCAAGGTAATTAAGAACACCTTCATGGATGTCCTTCCCTGGAAGGATTCTGTTGAGAAACCAATATCCTGCTTCTTCCAAGGAACTACCATGCTTGACTCGAACTCGTCCTTCTCTGTCTAAGTAGATATTCTTTTGTTGTGTGGGGGTCGTCTTCATTCTCATTTCCTCAAATTGAGTTCTGTCAATTGTCTGAGATCCTCCTAATCTCCATTCTCGGAAGTTAAGAGTTGCTTTCTTCTTCTTAGATGTGTGTCTTCGAGGAGAGGAAGGTCTAGAGAATCCAGCTTCTTTCTTCTTCTGTATGGAAGCCTAGAAGAATGGGGTTGGATCAACAGAGGTTCTGGTAGGTTGTTTCTGCTTCTTCTGCTGGGGATCCTCTTCCCCCTTTTTGGCATCATCGAGATCAGAGATCATCATTGCAATCCTTTGAAATTCTGATGCCTGAGTTGTGGCAACCTGCTCAACAGTATGTGGTAGAGTCTGAGTGACAGAAGTGAGGCCTTCAATAAGACCTTGTTGTTTCTGAACAGCAGAGTAGATCTCTTTTGAACTGGCTTCAAGTAGAACCAATTTCTGGTATCTTTCTTTGTCAGCAGCACAGAGAGTTCTGGCTTGATCTCTGTGAACTTTGCATAGTTCCTCAATGTCCAGCAACTGCTCCTTAGTTTTAGTATCAGACCATTGAAGCTCTTCAACATTCCCAGAGATGGTTGCAATAGCTTTGCCTTGAGCAATCAGGGTCTGGTGAAAGGTGAACAGAGTTTTATGAATACCTTCTACTTCTGTTGTGAGAGCATATGTCTTGGCCGTGGATGAGGCCACGAATTTTTGGAGGGACTCTGTCAATGTAACAAATCATTCTGAGATAAATTGCATGCCAGAGTTGAAATTTTCATTGACATGAGAGAGATGCTCGTAATGCTTATCATTGATCTGGATGAGTTTGTTCATCCCATTTAGCATTTGTTCACCAAAGTCTTCTGCTGCAGCCACAAACTCGTTGAAGGGAATTTGTTGCTCTTCTTCTGCAAAGCCAGACATCTCTAAGCCTCTTCCCTTAGGCAAGGGATGGTGTTCTTGTGCAGAGGAGAGAGACTGTACTTGCATTTCATGCTCTAGTTGAGTCAGAGGGGGGGTCTTCTGCTTTTTAGATGTTGCTTTGTTGGGGTGGCTGACGATGAAGCCATCCATGTCAGAGGAGTCCTCATAGGAGGAGTAGATGGGGATTCTGTTCCTGATCACCTTCTTCTTTCTGCGCAAAGAAGGATTGGGAGCAGTAGAATGCCTAGAAAAGCCATGGGGTAAAGAAACAGGAGAGACGGTTGTTGGATCAGAGGATCTAAGGTACCAGACAAGTTTTTGCTGAGTTGGGGGTTGCTCTTGTGGAGGGGAAACCGTTTTGGCATTCTGATGCTCAGACTTTTGAGGCGAATGAGATTTCTGTTGAGATGGAGTTGGTGTTTTGGAGTTGTGGTGAGAAGGGGTTCTGTGGTGTGAGGAGGCCTTCTGAGGGGAAGGGGATTTTTTATGGTGAGGAGAGGGAGGAGGTGAAGGGGAGCGGTTTCTATTGGATTGGGTTGGTTTACAAGGTGTGGAATGTTTGGATTTCTCAGAGGGGGTTTTCTATTTTGATGGAGATTTTTCGTTGGAGGGGGTTTTCTCCTTGGAAGGGGTTTTCTGGGGTGAGGGTGCGGAGGTATTCTGTTGTGGGGTGGTTCTCTGTGGTGGTGAAGGAGTTTTCTGTTTAATAGGGGATTGAGGCGGAGTGATGAGAGGTGTTGTGATTTTGGGTGAGGGATTCTTTGGAGGTGAGGGAGGGGTATTAATGTGTTGGAGAGAGAGGAGCTGTAGGAATGGTTACCTAAACAGTCTCTGTTTGCGTTCTTCTCCATTCTTCAATGAGCTGTGCCAGAACAGCTTCAGAATCAGAAGGCCCTCCTCCTTGGCCTTTCTGTTGGTAGCGCGGATCCAGAGACTCCTTCAAAGTCTGTTCCATCACCCAAGTGTCAAAGGCTTCTCTCTCTTTCTCGGTGAGAGGAGCAGTGGGTTCTACTATTGGAATGGTGGAGGTGGTAGCCTTCCCTTTGAAATCCTTTTTCTTCTCTGCTAAGACAGAGAGAATGAAGTCTTTGTTGAGGCATTGCTCAACATCTTCCGTTCCAGCCCATTTGAGGACTTCAGCTTCCTCAGTAGCAAAATCTGGGAGTAATCTTATCAGCTCAGTGAGAGGCCCCACTCTCCATTTCCTCCATGCTAAAACCCTTATAAACTGCTTGTCCAGAGCAGAGGAGGTGTCCATTTGATTTCCGGAGTCTCAGGGGTTCTGTTGACTTCTTGGTGGTCAGAGGAGATAACCATCAAGGGTTGATCAGGAATGGAAGCAGGGGGAGAGCTGTGAGATTCCCCCTGAGTAGTAGCATCTTGCACTACTACTTCTTCCTCTGAGTCACTTGACTCAAAAACAATCCTCTTGCCTTGCCAGGCATTTCTGTTGATCGGTGCAGAGGTGACAGAGTCTTCAAGTTCCCCCTGACTTGAAAGTGTCAATACTCTGGCCTTCTTGGCAACTGGGGAAGCAGAGGGGGTAGATTCTGCAGGGGGTGGGGAGGGCTGCTTCCTCTTGATGACAGCCTTCTTTGCCACCAACTTGTGGACTTTTGCAGGGATGGCCTTCTTGGTAGGAGCCTTTTTAACCACCTTTCCGATCAAAGGTACTTCTTCTTCAGACTCTGATGGGGTTGGGGCTTTTTGCTGCTTCTTAACAGCCTTCTTAGGCTTAACCGCCTTCTGTTGGAATTTCTCTCTGTTAAACTCCACAGTTCTCAGCCTCTTCTGTTCATCCTTTAGAGCCACTCTCCTATCATTTGATGTGTTGAGGAAGAGTAGTTTGGTGTAGTCAGCCTCAATAGGGTTCCTCAACCCTATTCTAGCCTTCATCAGTAATTCAGATAGAAGAAGACCATAACCCATAGGGGTTTTGAAGAGATTGGTATCCTTGGCCTTCTTTTTTATAAATTCAACAAGGGACTTCATGATTACCTGTCCCCAGTTGATGTTCATCCCATGATAAACTGCAAAGACAACTTTTGCATTCTGAAGAGTCAAGTCATCAGTGGAGGTGCTCTTGCTCTAGACACACCTGTGAAAGATGTTGACCAGCTTCTCGTAGTCACTTTGAAGTAGATTCTTTTTCATGTTTAGCTTAGGAATTCCATCCACTTCAGGTCTGCAGTATAGTTGGACGAAGTTTTCAACAGTGACCCTGACACTATCTAGGGCTATGAAACCTTTAGTGTCTTCTTCCTGAGGGTCCTCCACTGTAACACCCCCGTTTTTCCCACCCAAAACAATGATATATTTAAAAGAAATACTTTTTCATTCATCAAAGAGTTGAAGAAATACAGCGGAAGTCTAAAATAGGGAAATGGGTGTTACCGCCACATTCGGTCATCTCTTAACCGAATGCACAGGCAACTCAAAGTAAAACAACAAAAACTAATGTAATCATAAATAAATGTTTATTTCATGACTATATTTAACTAAGGCATCTTCTAATTCGCACTCAAGCTCGAGCAATCCATCAATCCACCTAGGCATCCAACTCATCACCTGATAAAATTTAAGGGAGAAGAGAGAGACAAGAGAAATAACAAAAATTAGCTTTAGAGCTAAGTAAGTACTACCCAACCCCGTAAAATAATCAGGTTTGACTAAAATAGATTTTTATATAATATTATATAAAAATGACGCACTCCACCAAAAATACTTTTCTCTTTGATTTTTCTTAAAATCACTTCTTTGCTAAAATCCTCAACTTCGCTTGGAAAATATCATAGTAATTCTTCTCTTTAAATTTCTTAAGAAAATCACTTCTTCTCTATCTTCCTAGTAATTTAGAAGGGCGGTGCTCAACCTTTCGACTGGACCCGGTGGACCGTGGTTACGGACGGCCACCCCGAACAAATGTCGGTACCACAACTGCTCTTGCGGAAACGAAACGACTACCTTAAGTGTGTGCACCCCCTAAAAGGGATTCCAAGCCCTCCGAGTAGTAAGTCATCCCGAGTGGTCGGAACCCAACCACCCCACCTCTAAAATTCTTGAATGATTAGGGACTACTACTATAACTTCTTCTTAAAAGGGATCATAGATCCAAATCTCACTTGAAACTTAAACTGTACTTCTTAGTAGTAGTAGCTCTAATCACCCTCCACATTTATCCGGATGTGGAAAACCGACACTTCGGATTACTCCCGAGATGCTCACTTCTTATGAAAATGTAAATTTTATCTTCGCTTAACAATACTTCAAAAATACTTCTTAATTTCTCTAAAAAGTCTCGAAGGTATTTAAAAATATTTAATACCCCAAAAGTACTTGATTTATATTTCTTAACTACCATATATATAATATCTCCTCAAAATCACATGCACAAAATTCACAATTCACACTTAATCACATAATGCATAATAAGCATATAATACGAGGAAACAATTTTGGATTGGCAGAGAAACTTACAATTTAGGGTTTATCCAAAACTAGTTCCAAAATAGTATTTAATACCATATTCAAAATAATCCAATAAGGATATTTATAACTCCAGAATGTATATGTAAATTTTCATACCAAATTATACATTTAAAAATATGTAATTTATCCCAAAAGATTTGATCTCACAACACTTTCCAAAAAGAGGGTTTAACCCAAACAACCACTTCCCAAAAGTAGCATTTACTACTACCATCAAAATAATCAAATTGGAGTATTCTGAACCCATAATATATTTTCAATATAACCAGTTATAATAGTCTCAAATCATTCTTCATTTCATACCAAAACAATCACCAAAATTTTCCAATCCCAAAAGAACAATCATAAAAAATCACAATTTTAGCCATGATAAACTGATTTGATAAATTCACCAAAAATCACACGTTCATAAATTCCCATAAAAGCATACATCATCATACTCATACTATTATAGCCGAATTATCCATAAAAGTTCAGAAAGAAACTCAAATCATAGCACAACCCCTAGTTTATACAATATAGGGGCAAAATAGTAATTTTGGTTGCAATAGTCCTTACCTCGAGGCTAGCAACGAATCCTAAACGTTAACCCTAGTTTGATGGATCATTCGCACGTACCTAGGAAGTGATAGGTTCGAAGGATCTCAATTTAGGAGAAAGAAATTTAGGAAACGGATGAACGACGCGAATTAGGCAACAAACGCACTTATCGGAATATTGGATTGTTTGATCTCATCATTGGCATAAAATTTCGTGCTAGATACGTTAATATTGAAGAGCTGGAAGGGATAGAGCTTGAAGAGGCGGTCCTAGGGTTTTTGGAATGACGAAAATCGGATTAGGGATGTATTTATAGTGAATTTCCGAAGTTTGAGTTGCATTAGGATACAACAGGAACGCACGCGTGCGTACCTTCCACGCACGCCGTGCGTGACCCCCAGACGCCCCAAACCTTAGTTTTTGCCCCGTTTCTTCCCCATTTGGACCTCCCCTTTGTCCCAAACACTAAACCAAACATAATAAACGACCTAAAGACCGTGTAAACAATATGAAACACAATTTTAATTATTTCCCAAATTCTCTCAAATTTTCGGGGTATTACATCCACTACGCCAAAGAGGGCGTTGATGGTCTCAGAGGTGAGGATGATGGCATCACCATTGACATGCGATTTGATAGTTTCCCCTTCATATGTGGCATTGAGATAGAACTCGGCCACGTCCCTTGTGTTGTAGGAGTTAAAGTGCAAGCCTACCACTTTATCCAGTTGAGAGTCCTTCATTCCTTGGATTATCTTCTCCATCGTCTCATTATTTGCTGCTAGTTCAGGGAGTGCGAAAATATCGCAGTTCATCCTGGTATAAATGTTCTTGACCAGGAGGTCAATCTCAGCATCAGTAAGATCATTGATGTTGATGAAAGCCATTGCAGAGAGTTTGAGGATTTGAAAGCTAGAGAGATTTGAGAGTTCGAAAGCTTGAGAGTAAAGAGAGCAGTAACGGTTTAGGTTGAAACGAAGGGAATAAATGAGTTCGGGTTAGTGGACGTTTGAGATTAATGGCGGTTCCGAGGTACCAATAAATGAAAAGGGGTGCAGTAAATGTTCTGCGGCTGTAATACCGTTTTAAGGGTAGAAGGGTAAATGACCATCAATAAGTTACTAGGTCACCCGGTTTTCTTAAAATAATTCTAAGTCCACAACCTTCTGTTGCTAAGATGGGGGTTTCTGTTGCTGAGGTGTTCTGTTAGGTACATAGGTTCTTTGTTCAAGATGGAAACAGAAGGGGTTTTGTAATAGGTATTCTGTTAATATAGAGTCTGTAACAGAGAGTCTGCAACAGAAGATCTTCCTTTCAACCTTCTCTTGGAATTTCGTCCATCATTCTCAATTCTTCTCTCAGCTTGTTGAACCTAGCCTCAGGCAAAGGCTTGGTTAGGATATCTGCAAGCTGGTCTTCTGTTGACATATGCTCCATGCATATGTGCTTCTTCTCAACATGATCCCTCATGAAATGATGTCTGATCTCAATGTGCTTTGTTCTAGAGTGAAGAACTAGATTCTGAGTGATAGCAATGGCACTGGTGTTGTCACACAACAACTTGATCTCCTTTGCTTGAATGCCATTATCCTTCAGTTGTTGCTTCATCCAGAGTAGCTGAGCACAACAACTCCCAGCTGCAATGTATTCAGCTTCTGCTGTATTTGTTGAGATTGAGTTCTGCTTCTTGCTAAACCAGGAGACAAGTCTCCCACCTAGCAATTGGCAATGACCAGAGGTGCTCTTCCTGTCTAACCTGCAACCTGCAAAATCTGAGTCCGAGTAACCAATTAGTTCAAAGTTACCTCCCTTAGGATACCATAGGCCTGCATTTGGATTTCCTTTGATGTATCTGATGATCCTCTTTGCAGCACTTAAATGGCTCTCCTTGGGCTTTGATTGGTATCTGGCACAGATTCCAACAGAAAAGGATATATCTGGTCTGCTTGCAGTTAGGTAGAGAAGAGATCCAATGATTCCTCTGTATGTTATTGCATCAACATCTTTTCCATGATCATCTGGTCCAATTCCTCGAGAGGTGTTCATGGGAATCTTTACTGAGGATTTGCCTTCTACTCCAAACTTCTTGATCAGGTCTTTGGTGTACTTCCCTTGGTTGATAAAGATTCCTTCTGGAATTTGTTTTACTTGCAGTCCTAGGAAGTAGCTCAGTTCTCCCATCATGCTCATTTCAAATTGACTCTGCATAACTTGAGAAAATTTCTTGCATAATTCTGCGTTAGTACTTCCAAATGTAATATTATCAACATATATTTGTACTAACAGAATATGATTAGCAACAGAGATTTGAAATAGAGTTTTGTCAACCTTTCCTTTTGGTAAACCCATGGTTCACTAGAAATAGGGACAATGAGTCATACCATGCTCTGGGAGCTTGCTTAAGACCATAGAGGGCCTTTCTAAGCTTGTAGACACAAGAAGATTGAGTAGGAATGACAAAACCTGGTGGTTGTTCCACATTAACTTCTTCTTCAAGATCTCCATTCAGAAATGCACTCTTGACATCCATCTAATAAACATTGATGTTGTTGTAGGCAGCATAGGCTAGAAATATTCTGATGGCTTCTAATCTGGCAACTGGTGCAAAAGTTTTATCAAAATCAATTCCTTCTTCTTGGAAGTATCCCTTAGCTATCAGTCTTGCTTTATTTCTTACAATGTTGTCATCTTCATCAGCTTTGTTCTTGAATACTCATTTGGTTCCAATGACATTCTGGTGCTTTGGTCTAGGAACAAGTTCCCATACTTTGTTCCTTTCAAATTGAGTGAGCTCTTCTTGCATTGCATTGATCCAATATGAGTCTGCAAGAGCTTCTTCTACAGTCATAGGTTTCATTTGAGATATGTAGCAGGCAAGCATTGCTTCTCTTCTTGTTGTAGCAGATCTGGTCTGTACTCCACTTCTTATATGTCCAATCACTTGGTTAGGAGGATGATCTCTTAACCATGTCAGATCAGGTTCTCTTAGTTGTTGTCTGGGTTTCTCTGGTCCCTCTTCTTCTGAATCTTCATCTTCATTCAACAGAACTACAAAAGGGGGTTTGGTGCAGGTGTTGGGAACACTGGATTGACTGCTACCTCTTCTGCTCATTCAGGGATTCTGTCATTCTAGTTGACTTTCTTGAGGGTTTCTGTTACTTCTTCAACAGAGATGCCATCATCAAACTTTAAATGTATAGATTCTTCAACATGTAGAGATCTTCTGTTGAGTACTTTATAGGCTTTGCTTGTGCTTGAGTAGCCTATGAACACACCTTCATCAATTTTCTCTTGAAAGACTTTCAGATGCTCCTTTCCATTGTTCAGAATGTATCACTAGCATCCAAATACATGAAAGTAACTGATGTTGGGTTTTCTTCCTTTCCAAAGTTCATAAGGGGTCTTCTGGTGATTCTTGTTGATCATACTTCTGTTCTGGGTGTAGCATGCAGTGTTGATTGCTTCAGCCCAGTATCTCATAGGTAGTCCAGATTCTGCAATCATTGTCCTTGCAGCTTCGTTCAGTGTTCTGTTCCTTCTTTATGCTACGCCATTCTGTTGAGGTGTTCTGGCGGCAGAGAGTTGATGAAAGGTTCCATTTTGATCACAGAAGTCCTTAATGACTTGGTCGACAAATTCAGTTCCTCTGTCAGACCTGATTGTCCTGACTTTCATATTCTTCTCAGGCTGAAGTTGCTTTAACAGAGATGGCAACTTCTAAAGAGTTTCACTTTTCTTTGACAAGAAGATTGTCCATGTATATCTAGAGTAGTCATCAACCATGACTAGGGTGTACTTCTTGCCACCAACGCTTGGAGTCTCAACTGGTCCAAATAAATCCATGTGGATCAGATTTAAAGGGCTTGTAGAGAGATCTCCAGCAATGGGTTTGAAAGAGTTCTTCTGTTGTTTTCCCTTCTGGCATGCACTGTAGAGGGTCTCTTTCTTGTAGACTATGTTTGGCAGTCCTTCTACAATGTGTTCTCTTTCCAATTTGTTGATTGTTTTGAAGTTCAAATGACTAAGCTTCTTGTGCCAGTCCCCGCTTAGTTTTGAATCTCCTTTGGCTATCAGGCATACTCCATCTTTTGCAGTTTTCCATTCAACCACATAGATGTTCTTCTTCCTTGTTGTTGTAAGAACCACTTCCTTTGTTGTCTCATGTTTTACATAACAGAAGTCCTTTGTGAATTCAACAGTGTAGCCTTTGTCACAGAATTGGCTAGCACTTAGAAGATTGAACTTCAAGCCTTTGACATATGAGACATCATCAATGATTATCTGGTACTTGATCAGCTTCCCTCTTCCTTTTGTTTGACCTTCTTTATCATTACCTCCAAAGGTAACTCTAGGTCCTTTGCATTTCTGGAACTCTGTTAGGCAACTTCTGTCACCTGTCATGTGTCTGGAGCATCCACTATCAATAAACCATTCTTGCTCAGAGATAGCTCCAGCACACAGTTCCTGCATGATCAAAAGAAAGATTTAGGTACCCAAGCAATGTTGAGTCCTGGAGTGTCATGGAGTCTAGGTAGTTGGTACCATTTCGGTCTCATCAAGTGAAACCTTGGTGGGTGGTACTCATTGTCCACCTGGTAGTTATAGTAAACCGAAGTGTGATTCACTTTGGACAGATGCTTGTGAGGGTCATGCTTCCTGTTTACATACTTTTGTATAGCTTTCTTGGTTGGAAAGAAGTCCCATATACTATCAAGAGCAGAGGGGCGGTTAGCTTTGGGCTTCTGAAGTTGACCAGCCAACCTCTTCTGCCCAAAATTAACTTTTTCTTTATACTTGCCCTTCTAGTGATCATTTCTAGCATGGTTATCATGAGGTTGTCTGTTGACAGCTTGTCTTTGATTTTTGTTATTCTGAAATACTCTTGATGTGCTCTCACTGCTCTTAAAATACTCTTGATTCCCCTTTGTGTTATTTTGTTCCCTTTGCTATCTTCACCAGATGGATCATCATCTTCATCAACATCATTCTTTTGCTTGGTTCTCCTCTTTATTTTCCCCTTCCGTCCATCAGAAACTCTGTTTGTAGCCTTTCTTCTTGCTTTCTTGACTGGCTTTGAAGAAGCTTCTTCACTGCTTATTTTCTCCAAAGCATGTGCAACACATGTCTCTTCTAACTCCTCCTCCGTTGGTTTCATCTCAACTCATTCAAACTGCAAATTTCATATTTTCATTTCAATTAATGACCACACATCATAATCACCAAAATGCATTAAACATTATGAACATGTATCACAACCATTATAAAATATGTATGAATATAAATTTTTACCTCTGGATTATTGAAAATCATCTCCCCATGAACCACCGATGATGGCTTTAATGTGACAGACCACTTCAATGTTCTTGGCCAAAAACTACTGGCCTTTTCAAGCACACTCTTGCTCTGCTCAGTTCTGGAAAAGTCTCAAAACCCCATATTTTCAGGGCAAATACATATTCAGGAAATGTCACCCTAGTGCTCTTTCCCTCCCCCAATATCGTTGCACACTTCAGAACCTTATCAAGCAAATCAGCCCACACAATATCACCCCATGGAAACTTATTGAATGCATTAAGGTCATCTACCGGGTTGATGTAAGTTGTAGGCACTTTGAGTGACGACTGGTTACCTAGTATGTAGTTACCAAGACCGTGCAGCAATCCTAACTTCACTGCATCCAATGATTGCATGTCTTCTCTTCTATTATTAATGGATTCAAATGCTTGTCGTAGGTCTCCCCGGTCAAGGCTCGTCTTTCCACTAAAGTACCTTCTCCACAGTTCCCCATCACAACGAGTACTCATAGCCGGTATGTTCCCGCCAAACTTAAATCCAGTTATCAAGTTATGGTCTTTTTTCTTCATTCCAACTAGTCTTTCTCCAATTTGAAACAGAATTTCATTCTTGACAGTCATCTCTTCCACAGGTGCAACGTGATTACCTATAGCATGCATATCAGTTGTGCATTTAACCATTTCAGATTTCCTACGTCTAACATGTAACCAAACACGGTCTCCCTAAACGGTTTCACTTCTTCTTCAGTCAATACACTCTTAATACTTTCAACAGCCTTCACTGGATTGCAGAAACTACTAACTATCATGTCGTCTCTGGCCTCCAGAACTTCGGCATTACAGTAGCGCTTATATGCCTAGCACAATACATAAATATAGGTTAACACCTCCAATAATGACACTATAGTCAGTTTTTTGCATTAATTAATATCATTAAAGGTGCACAATAAGTGAATTTCATGTTTTCATGCTTACTGCAATTTCCAAGTAACACCACACACACTAGGTTCCCTAAAAAACACCTTAAAATTGGTTACTCTAACAAATAACAAACATGGCATACACCACATGCAAACACTAGGTGAAATGATCTATCACACTAAAACAAGTCATATTTGAAATAATAAAGTTGAATGCACAAATTTACTTAGCTTAGTTTTCAATTTCCTCAATGCACACATTTATTTAGCACAATTTGCAATTTCAACAACCAAAAGTTCGATTACATGCAGTTAAAGCCATATTCCCAAATGACTCAACTACACGGACTTCAACCCCTCTTACAGGAAACAATAGTTGCATTAAACAACCAAAATATACATTATAACACATACAACAAAATACAATGATTCAAAGTTCAAACCACACATTCAATTCTATCTAGTTCACTGCACACAGCAAAATACATTCAACAAATACACACATTTAGGCTGATCTATCACACTAAATATACATTATAACACATACAACAAAATACAATGATTCAAACCACACATTCAATTCTATCTAGTTCACTGCACACAACAAAATGTATTCAACAAATACACACATTTAGGCTGATCTATCACACTAAATATACATTATAACACATACAACAAAAATACAATGATTCAAACCACACATTCAGTTCTATCTAGTTCATTGCAGACAACAAAATACATTCAACAAATACACACATTTAAGCTGATCTCTCACACTAAATCAAACAATGCGTGCAATAATACGTTTCAATGCACACAATTACTTTGCTCCATTTGAAAACTTAAACAACCAAAACTTAGACCAAGTGCAGTGAAAGCCATATTTCTATCCATATTTCAAAATTACTCAACCACTCAGACTTCAACTGATCCTAGACCTAACCATACGCGCATTAAACAACAAAAATATGTGTGCATTTTCAAACGACATCAATGCATACATTCGATTTGCATATATGATGATTTCACTAACAGAAATGTTCATTAAAACACTGCATTGAAACCTCAATTACTAACAACGGAATAACTTCACGAACAAAAAAGTGATAAAAACTCACCACGCCATTGATTTTGACGATCTCATAGTCCAATTCATCGTTGTTTCGTCGTGAGTTCCCCCTTTTCCTCGCCATCTTTCACCTTCTTTCGTCTGCTCTATGGTTTTTGAGTGTCGTCGCTCGTTTTTACCAAATTGGCTTCATCTCTTTCATTAATGCAATGTAGTTTTAGCATTTAACTCCTTCCATAATTCAAACTCTCGAAAAAGGCGCTCTGCCGAATTTTTACTCTGCACGATGAGTTGCAGTTGAACCTTTCCTTTTCAGTTTCTATTTTTTTTTCAATGCACGTGTATTTCCTTTTTTGAGGTATTTTCGTACTGTAATTAGTCGGCCGTTTTTTTGTTTCTGATTGTTGGTCGTACCAACGAATAAAAAGAACTCAAGTCATAGTTTAGGAAATCTACCTAGTTTTGGTAATATATGAGAAATTTTACCAAACTAAATTAACTTCTACCCTTGGCATTATATATCTTATTTTTTGAGCTCCCAATGCATTCTAACAGAGTAACCGCATGTTTGAAGACGAACAACAATACACAAGAGACTATAGATTAGAACTACGATGAATTCGTAGAATAAAGTCAGAAATTATTCTATTACGAAAAGTATAACAAAAAGTTCTAAATGAGTTCAAAGCTTTTTCAAAAAGATAAAGCTCTAAATAGAGGAAATGACAAAAATACGGGAACTTTTGGTCTGAGATGCAAAAATGGGGGACTCGAAACTTCCAATTCCAACTAGATTAGGTTGAGAGAAAAAAAAATAAGTAAAAAAAAATTGTCGAAATACTCAATTCCGAATAGGGCTATTGAATAAAAATATTATGTCAAGCGCCAAACTCCAACAAGTTGAACAATTGTCCAAAAATATATGTGTCCACTCCATAGCAATAATATGAACTAGGTGGGCCCTAACTCTTAAGCAATTATGTTCTATATACTATAGCAACTACTCCCTCTGTTCCTATTTTATCTTCCAAATTGGTTTGGCACACAATTTAAGATAGTGGGTATTGTGTGATGGAGAGTTGTGCAGAGGAGAGAGAAATGTGTAAGAAATGTTGTGAACCACAAATTCTTTACTAAAAGGGAAAGTGAAAGTTTTAATTGGAACGGACGAAAAAGGAAAGTTGGAAGTTTTAATAGGAACGGAGGGAATATAATTATATAAGGAAATTGGTATATATAATACGGAGTATATACTTATTAAATAATCCGTAGGAATAAAATATACTCCTCCGAACCGCTACGTAGGGCTGGCAATATCACCCGCGCCCGTGAATACCTGGTCAACCTGAACCGAAAATATGGACGAAAACCCGAAGAAATATGGATGAAAAATGGATGACGGGTGGATAGAAAGACGGGTTCGATCGGGTGTGGATGAACACTCATCCAACCTGTCACCCACTCCATCCACCCGCACCCGCTGAGCCGCATATAAATATATATATATACATATATTATAATATCTATTTAATAATATTATAATAATAATAATTAATATTAATATATTAACAGATACTACATAACTACGGAGTAGCATTGTAGCGACTAAAATATGAGCCCAACCCTAATCCCGTTGAACTTCAAAAATAGTTTTGTGTTGATGTAGAATTGATAACTTGAAGAATTTTTTTATCTAATTTGTTTGACAATTAGTTCTTTCTTTATCATCGGCAGTGAACTAATGATTGTAATATACTTAATTGCTCAAGTTTTTGTAGTTATTTTTCAATGAATTCTTAATTTTTGTCATGATTTCTTTTTATAACTTATTTATTTTTCTTTCAAGTTTGACCTTTTGTATTCACCTGTTACTCACCTGATCCACCTGATAACACGTTCATGATGGATGGGTTGGATGTGGATGTAAATTTTAATGGATGATGGACGTGTGGGTGGACTATGAAAAATTAACGGGTGGACGACGGATGATCCTTCACCCGGTATAAATCCGACCCGCTGTCACCCCTACCGCTACGATTGTCACATTTTAAGAAAAATCTCACTAAAATTGTTTCATATCAAATTTGATAAAGTTTGTGTGACTCTAAATCATTTTTACTTTATTCTTACTTTATCAATTCAATATCAATCACATAAACTCACTTTTCTTAATAATTAACTCATGTTAGTATTTAACACACAATATTTAATAAGCTAATAAATATTCATTTTAAGTTAAAAATAGAAAAATAAAATATTAACACCTAAAATATTTTATATTACATAAATACAAAAACTTAAGTTGGAAGTTTGAATGGAGAAATAAAAAATAAAGGGGAAAATAAGGATATATGACCAAAACAAGTCGAGTTTCCCGTAATATTGAATGGGTATATGACAAGACAACCAAACACTGCACACGGGTACATAAATGGATGTCTCTTACGTAGTATTTTTTTAGACTAAGGCCTTGTTTGGTAAATGGTTGTTAGCTGTTGCTGGTAGCTGGTTGTGTCAGCTGTTGCGAAACAGCTGGTTGTGTCAGCTGTTGCGAAACAGCTGGTTGTGTTAACTGTTTTGACCGACTGGTTATGTTGGCTGATTATAAATAACTGTTTGGTAAAATTGGCTCTTTCGAAATGGCTGATAGAGTGTAAATTGAACCAGCCAAATGAAGAAGCTGCTCCCCTTAGCTTCTTCCACAATCCATTTTTTCAGCTTTTCAAACTCAACAAGCTAATTTTAAAAGCCATTTACCAAACATTATTATTAGCTTCTTTGACTAATCAAACAGTTGAAACGGGTCAAACAAGCTAAAAGCTGGCTGATAAGCCATTTGCCAAACATACCCTAAGTGGTTGTGTAGTTCAGCTTTGAATTTAAAGACCAGACGTATATATTCATGTATCAGTTTTAGGAAAAAAAGTATGTGATCGTAGATTGAGTAATGCATGATCTTTTAGTCATATGAGTGATAGTTTTCTCAAAAATAAACTAGGACATTGAATATAATTGAATATAACATTAAAGTAGAAGGTTGCTAAAAAAAGGAGAACAACCAATAAAAAAACAATAAAAACAGAGAATAACAAAAAGAAAAGAAAGCAGAAACGTATGAAGTATGAACAATTCAATACTTCAATAGCAACGGTCAACCCATGAGGAATGGATACCGGAGTAGTGCATGAGACGGAAAAAATGGAAATAACTCAGCCTAATTATTGTCCTCAGAGGTATTACTAATCAGTTCGTATACTGTGGGAGCGGTCCACGGTGAGCATGATATTCCCACAGAAAAAAAGCGTGTTACTGTTCACGCGTGTGAACAGTAACTTCATTTTTGTTTTTTCATTGTCCCAGTAGCTTAATAGTTGTAACTCGCGTATAACAAAATGTAACTCACGCTAATAAGAAATGTAATAACAAACAAGTTGAAATGTAACTTGTCTAATACGAATTATAAGAAATAAAACATTGATTTTAATGAAAACAATGAGTCTAATTGCTCAATTACTTTACTTAAATAGTTTATATGTTTTGTTTTCAATATTAAGGACATAATTTTTTTTTACCTTTTTTTTGCCAAATTAAAAATCATTTTTTTTGGCCAAAAACTCATTTTGTTTTTGCAAAAAAATGTAATTTTTTTATTCAATAGCAGGGGTTAACATAAATGTTGAATATTTTTTTTTAATATTAAGTCCATAAAAATGTTTTTAAAAATATATTTTGTGCCAAAACACATTTTTTTTGGGAAAACAGTTTTTTTGCATAACAATGATTCTTTTGTTGCAATAGTAGGCTTTATGTTGTGATGTAATTCATATTACAGAAAATGTAACCCGCGTTGATTGAAAATCTAACTTTAGTGTATGCAAAATGTAACTTGTTGAGGCAAACTCAAATGTAACTCGCGTATGGAAAGATGTAACTCACGCACAAGAAGATGTAAATCGTGCATAAGAAGATGTAACTCCATATAATATCAAATGTAATTATAGAAATAGTCTATAAACATAACTCACACATACGAAAAATGCATTATTCTCATGTTTTTTCATATTTAAATCGAAATAAACAACCTTAATGACTATAAAACACAAAAAACATATAAAAGAGATAAGAAATATATTATAGAAAAAAGTATATGAATATAAAAAATATTTTACAAAAAAAGTGTATGAATATGAAATACAATATACTTGTGTTACGTTTTTTTATTTTGAGTTTAGGAATATTTTATTATTTTTTATAATATATATAAAAAAAGTATACAAAGTAAGAAATAGTGTATGAATACGAAATACAATATACTTATTTTATGTGGATTAATAAAATTTTGTATTAAATTGGTGAAGAAAAAAATTAATTCAGTTATAATTGAATTAGTTCAAAATAAAGATAAGTAAAAAATCACAAATAATTAGATATAACTCACACATAATTACATGTAACTCGCGAGTAACAGTATGTAACTCGTGTATAAGAAGATGTAACTCACACATAACAAGATGTAACTCACGCATAATAACTTGTAACTGGAGTATAAGATGATGTAACTTCGTATATTATCAAATGTAACTCCAAGCTAGAAGCAAAATAAACAAACTTAGTATCTTAAAAATCTCTAAAAACATATAAAAGTGATAAAAAAATATATTATAGAAAAAGTGTATGCATATAAAAATATATTACAAAAAAATGTATGAATGTAAAAAAGATATTACAAAAAATAGTGTATGAATATGAAATGTAATGTACTTATTTTATTTAGATTATTAAACTTTTTTTATGTATTGATAAAGAATTAAAAAATAGATTCAATTATAATTTAAATTGAAGATAAGGAAAGTAAAACTACAATTAAATTTTTAATATTTTAATTTGATGGAAATGGAGAAGAATTAAAGAAAAGAAAAATAAGGAAAGAATAACAAAAGAAAAAGGAATGAAGAAGTTCCAGAGAAGAATAAAAAGGAACGTAACTTGTAAAAGTGGGATTGGCACACCATGCGGAAGGTGGGCCGATCCCACGGTATAATTTGCGATTACTAATTACAAAAATATCGGGTGTACGTGTATACCCGCGTGTACCTTATAATTTGCCATGTATGAAACCGAGGTAAATAATAATAGTTGAAAGTAGGAAAATTACCCTAAATAGGACTAAAAAAGTTTGTGCATTCCAAAATATGATTATCATGTTTTTATTCCCAAAATAGGACTAATTACTGCCATGTTTTGGCAGTACCAGACTTTAAACATGACAGTATTTTCTAAACTTGGCATTAACTACTCCTATTTTGGGAATAAAACATGGCAGTCCTATTTTGGAATTTTCAATCTTTTTTACTTCTATTTCGGGAATTTTCCCTTGAAAGTAACAAATAATTTTGTTGAATAAAAGAAAAAAAAAATCAACAAGTTTTTTCGTGAAAGCCGATTGGCTATTTAAAGGAAATAGTTAAGAGATATTACCCGAAATAGGACTAAAACAGTTAGAAAATTCTAAAATAGGATTGCCATATTTTTATTCCCAAAATAGGACTAATTACCGTCATGTTTTGGCCGTACCAGACTTCAAACATTTCAGTATTTTGTAAACATGACAGTAATAAGTCCTATTTTGGGAATAAAAAAATGACAGTCCTCTTTTGGAATTTAGAATCTATTTTAATCATATTTCGGGAACTTTCCCAATAGTCAATCAAGTAAATGGAGTTGTAACGCTAAAACATATGGGTAACAAAAAAAAGTAAGGACCTGTCAGACAGCCCAAAGGTCATCCCAACCGTAAACAGCTGAGAACGATCCTCTACAGCTCAACCCAAAGCCGAGAAGAAGCTGTTAAATCACGCTCTAACCTTCCGGCTTTCAGTCATCAACCAGGATTGATTTCCGATCTCCTATAATTCAAGGATTCAGAGGTACGATCCTATAGAACAGATCCTGTTCAAGTAAGGTCGTGACCATGAATCTCATCTTCTTCTTTTTATTTAGTCTTTCTGTTTTGTAAACTACCGGTGTGGGAAACTTTGTAGAGCCCAAATAGTAAAGTATACGTCTCTCCGTAGTCACGCCTTAGTTATACAAATCTAAGCCCACGGGGCTCATAAATTGTTTTTCTGCTCAGGTTTCTTAAAATAATTTAAAATAAGCCATTGGCGATGGTGTGATCGTGAATTAATCGAGAAAATTTGAAGTGTAATCAGGAAATGCTGTGTTCGTTATTATTATGACGGGATGAACTCCTTCTCTAAGATGACATGCTAATCGAGAACCATCTCAAATATAGGTTTCAACATGCGGTAATTATGTACTAAGAAGTAGTATTTTGCATAATGGTCTCCCATTATAATCTGACATTCTACAAAATTAACCATAATAAACTATTTTACATACTTCATACTCCTTATTTCCTTATATTACTGCACCATTTATAGTAAGCATGTGAATTTAGAAAACATGAAGTGTGTATTGAGAGTTATACAGAAGAGATAGAGCAACATGAACCACACTATTCTTCCTTAAAAGGGAAATTGAGAAACGATATCGGGATGGATGAAAGGAAATTGTGAATCACTAAAAGTTAATTATCAACCGGAGGGAGTACTCTTACATTGTTGTTGATATAGTTTTATGGTTGCAGTTATCTAGTCTAGGTTTATATACATGAGAAGCTTTCTAGTAAATGGAAATTTTCTTGGATGTTTACAGCGAAAGTGGCGTGCGCAATGTAACTTGAAATGGGTAAATGGATGCAATACTATGTGGAAAACCTATTGTGAGGTATTTCCTGCTCTAATTAAATACTTGTGTTATCCTGAGGTATTAAACTCTTTGGCAACCTAGTATATTTGTTTAACCTGTAACTTGGGATGGAAAATTCAATCAGAAAGACCTTCAGATTTAAATTCCGTATCTGTTGTAAAAAAAGTATCATCGGATTGTTTTGGATAGATATCGCAAATATGACATGAGTCATGAATTAAGATTGTAAGAAACATGTTTGTTTTATCTTGCATTCATTATTAATATACTATGTAGTCTAATATAAAGCCGATAAAAGCAAGCTTTGAACAACTTATTACATATTTAAATGGGGTTTTGTTGTGTTTGTTTGTGCTTTTGAGAAGCAAATTACCGTAGTGGTTACAGAGATATTGTTTAAAAGTTGGTAGGATTTGCCGATTTGAACATAGAATTGGTTTTAAAAGGGGAATATATCATTCACCTCTCCTGAACTTTAGCATAAAATCAATTGCTTGACTCTTCTAAAAACAGGCAGTCTCCCTCCTAAGATCTCATTGAAAAGTCTGTACCATCCAAAGTCTTGACATAAATTCGACAAAACTCTGAGAAGCTAATCGAAGTGCAAAATGACCCTTAATTACATTTAAGGGTGCATGTGACCAACTGAATAAAGCCAGAATGCCTAATCCTTTTGATTTCTCAACCATGTTCGGACCGCATAATGCAAACTCTTACCACTTGTTGTAGCACCACTGACTGACCAGTAGTCATAAGAATCACCATTCAGTCAGTCAGTCAACACATTTTGGTTATTTTATTCCTAATTCCTTTCAATGCCTTTGGAGTAACAGTTCAATCATGCAGTAACTCTCACCAATTGAAATTTGTCCTTACCATTTCTAATTTTATTTAACCTCTTTGAACTTCCCTTTCCTCACCACTTTAGTGGCTGTCAATTAATCATATGTTACTACTTTGTGTTCCCCTTTTTCCTTCGCTTGTAGTAATGGATCTCTACATACAAGTTTCTTGTGTTAGTAACAGCTTTGGTGAGCATAAATAACTCTCAACCATACAATGTAATTAACAAATTTAATTGATTCGGGATTTGGAGTAACGCCATGTATATATAACCTTTCCGCTTATACGAAGTATCTTCTACTGGACCTTGTCACGCTTTAGCAAATTTGTTGTTCTGGTGAGAGAGTCGAGGCATTTGTATTAGACTGATAACAAGTGAGTATTAGACTTTTGGATTGATAAAATCTGATATATTGGCATCTCTATTTCAAAGCATAGATCATCAACAAGGACACGAACAATTTAATAACATTTTTATTGGCCTTCTGCGAAGAACACTGGGTGATAACAAGTGAGTACAAGAAGCTGCCTGTTCCACTTTTGCAACACTTGAGAAGGTTTCCATCAAGATAACTGTTCACAACTTCATTTCCATTCTTCGCATATGTGTTCTCTGACTATTTTCCCATTATGTTGGAGGCTGTGAAAAAGTTAGTACAATGCTTCGAGGGGTACTACCTCTGTCCCTTAAAACTTTGCAAAAGTTGACCGGCACGGAGAATAATAAAATAAAAAGGAAAGTGGTGGAAGTTTGTGCAGAGGAGAGAGAAATAACAGAAAACACAAAATAATTGATTAAAAAGGAAAGTGGAAAAGTTTTTTGGGACGTCCCAAAAAAGAAAGATGACAATGTTTTAAGGGACGGAGGGAGTAGCACTTAATCTCCCCCTTTAGAAAGTATCAGGTTGTTTTACACTTTTACCCCGGATGTTGGGTAGCTAAATTACTTTCATAGCCGTCTACCGTGCTCTTCACATAGACGCATTTGTCACTTTCGTTTATTTTAAACCCCTTAATTAACATTGTATGGTCGAACTTTTTTGCCACTGTTTAGGAGCTTGTTTCAATCCAAACAATGATTTAACTAATTTACACACTTTCCTTTCTTGGCTAGGAACACGAAAGCCTTTGGGCTGTTCCATATAGATTTCTTCGTCTATATCGCCATTTAGAAAACCGGTTTTTACGTCCATTTGATAAACTTTCAATTTCCGCAGTGCGGCAATTGCTAGTATCATCCTAATGGAATTTATTCTCGTCACAGAAGAATACGTGTCAAAGTAATCATGGCCCTCACGTTGCTTGTATCCTTTGATTACAAGTCTGGCCTTGTACTTATCGATGGAACCGTCATGTTTCATTTTTCGTTTAAAAATTCACTTGGATCCCAAAGGTTTATTTCCCGGAGGAAGGTCAACCAATTCCCATGTGTGATGTTTAAGGATAGAGTCCACCTCGCTTTTGATGGCTTCTTTCCACATAGGACCTTCGGTAGACGTCACGGCTTTCGTATAAGTCTGTGGTTCATTTTTTACCAAACATGTTAAAAAATCCGGTTCATTTTCTACCATACATGTTAGAATATCCGAGTCAAATTCTACCAAGTAGGTGAGAAAATCCGGTCTGAAGGATTTTTCAACTCTAGCACGTTTGCTACGTCTGGGTTCGGGTTATTCTCCGGACCCCTCGCTAGTATTTCCCATAGCTACGTCAAATGTTCGTTTTGACGTGCTTGGTCCTTCGTTGGACTTGCATGGAAATACATCTTCAAAGAATGATGCATTCCTTGATTCAATTATTGTGTTTTTATGTACATCCGTATTATTCGAATCGTACACTAAAAACCGATAAGCACTACTATTTTGTGCATATCCAATAAAAATACAATCCACCGTTTTTGGACCTATTTTTATTTTTTTAGGTGTTGGTACAAGCACCTTAGCAAGACACCCCCACACTTTCAAATATTGATAGGAAGGCCGTCTACCTTTCCACAACTCATAGGGAGTTTTATCATATTTTTTCCGGGATGCCTTATTTAAAAGGTAATTGCTTGACAAGACTGCTTCGCCCCACATATTTTGTGGCAGGCCCAAACTTACAAACATCGCATTCATCATATCTTTCAATGTGCGATTCTTTCGTTCGGCAACACCGTTTGATTGAGGTGAATAGGGTGCAGTACGTTCATGTACTATACCCACGCTCGCGCAAAAGTCACCAATTGGTGCTTCATACTCACCACATTGATCACTTCTAACCGTTTTAATCCGTCGATTAAGTTGGTTTTCCACTTCATTCTTATAAAGAATGAATTTATCGATTGCTTCGTGTTTATTTTTTAACAAATAAACATAGATATAGCGAGTGCTATCATCGATAAAAGTAATAAAATATTTATTACCGCCGCGTGTTTGTATTGATTTAAAATCACAAACGTCACTATGAATTAATTCAAGTGGTTCCGTTTTTCTTTCAACCGATTTGAAAGACATTTTCGTAAGTTTTGCCTCTACACAAACTTCACATTTGTGCTTCACATCAATTGTGAATTTAGAAATGTGTTCCATGTTAATTAATCTACATATAGAATTAAAATTAACATGTCATAGTCTACCATGCCACACATTAGAAGACTCAAGCAAGTAAGCAGAAGGGATTTTATTATTATTCTTAATAATAATAGTCGTTACATTGAGCTTAAACAGCCCATCACATGCATACCCTTTGCCCACATACATTCCTGATTTAGACAAAACTAGTTTGTCCGACTCAAAGACCATGCGGAAGCCATGCTTGTTCAACAACGAGCCGGAGATCAGGTTTTTGCGTATCTCCGGAACGAACAGCACTTGGTTGAGAGTCAGCTCCTTGTCCAAACTCATCTTTAGGACCACTTTGCCCACGCCTTCAACCGCGGAATGAGCAGAATTTCACATCCACACCTTTTCACCGTTTGATGGCTCAAAAGTAGTGAATAACTCCCGGTTTGAGCAAATATGCCGGGTAGCACCGGTGTCCACGAACCACTCCTTGGAATTGGATCCAACGAGGTTGACATCGGTCACCACAGCCGCAAGGATGATGTCTTCATCCTTTTGCCCACCTTGCACCAAGTTGACTTGAGAGTCCCTCTTCTTCTTGGGTGCCTTGCAATCCGCGGACTTGTGTCCGTTTTTATTGCAATTGAAGCATTTTCCGTTGAACTTTGTCTTGGAAACGCCTTCCTTGGAACCGAGCTTGCTCTTCCCATTATTTTTATTTTTGGAGCCTTTAGCATGCTCCACCACGTTGGCCTTGGCGCTGGTAACGATTGGGAGTTTCCCATCGTTCTTCCGGTTATCCTCTTCAATCCGCAGATGGAGGATCAATTGCTCCAAGTTCATTTCCTTTCGCTTATGCTTAAGGTAGTTCTTGAAATCCTTCCAAGCCGGCGGCAATAAATGGATAATTGGCGCCTCTTGGAAAGACTCACTAACTGTCATTCCTTCATCTCGAATTTCGTTGAAGATCATTTGCATTTCCTCAACTTGACTCAAGACCGTCTTTGAATCCACCATTTTAAAATCAAGGAATCAACCAACAACAAATTTCTTTGCGCCGGCATCCTCGCTTTTATATTTGTGGTCCAAAGCATTCCATAGCTCCTTAGCTGTAGCTAGTTTGATATACACGTCGTACAAAGCATCATGCAGCCTGTTCAACACGTAGTTTCGGCAAAGAAAGTCCGAGTGCTTCCATGCCTCAACCACATTGAGAGATTGCACATCTACCTCACCCCCGGTTACTACCGGCGCATCCTCGGTCAAGAACCTAGCAAGACCGAGAGTAGTGAGGTAAAATAGCATCTTTTGTTGCCACCTCTTGAAGTTTAACCCATTAAATTTTTCGGGTTTCTCCACAGAGTTGCTTGGCACGGTAACCATAGGGATTGCCCCTTGGTTGCCCAAAGTAGATGCATCGCGTTGTGTGTTAAATGTAGTGTTAATGGACCTGAGAGTTGGACATCAATGATCAGTCCGTTGGGCATTGTATCGTCCATAAACTGTCCATTTAACGCGGCATTAAAAGATAAGAATGTTGGGCATTTATTACTGTAACGGTCCAGAATAGCTCGAGCGTCTATGTTGCGAACAGAAGACCTCGAGCGTTACGGGAAGAAACCAAAACTAAATCGTACCTTTGAATGATAGATTTTCGAACGACATTCGTGTCCGCGGGTCGCCCGCGCACACGAGTCACGGTTTTTCTTCTCCGTTTCGGGATTTGATCGGCACCCCCCCTACGCGTAAGAGATAGCCTTTACCTTTAGGAATCTTAACTCCTTGAAAGACGCTTCCCTTTATAAGGGGGTGAAAATCCCTTGAGTTTTCCGGTGTGGTATAAAACACACTAGAAACCCATCATTTTCCCAGTTTTACCATTTCAACGAGTGAACTTCGAGAATCAATTTCTCATTCACCCGTTATCCGTTTTGAGCGTACCATATATCGAATTGTAGCCCTTAACAAGGACAATCCAAAACCACTTTGAGCCGACCCAAATCAGAAGTGGACCCCACTCAAATAATTGCCCCAAAACGACCATTTAATGCAATTTTTAACATATTTTTCCAACAGCCTAGGCACATTCATTGCAAGAATTCGAGTTTGACGTTTTTTTGGCAAGAGTCACTAGAATGTTTGCAAAACTGACAATGATCTGGACCATTTCTCTGCTTTAAAGGTGAAACTGAACCCTGTTAATGTTTTTTCCGTTGTTATGTATTATTCGTTTTCTATTACTTCTCAACATAGGAAAATTTTATATAGGCATTGCAATTGTAAGATTTGGACTTTCAGTAACCCGAGATTTGCCCATCGCCCCATTGTGAGAAGGCAATCAAGAGCACACTCTTAGATGAAGAAATGCAGGATGCTTGAGAGATGTTACATGACAAATGCAGGTGTATATATATGTTATGCCTTTGATCTCTTGAGGCGCCTCTTGTTATAATATTTCTGTTTAAAAATAGAGTGGTGGGCATTAACAATTGTTATACCATGTTATAATTCTTGCGTGGTATCAATAAGAAATTATCTTCCGTTTGTTTACTATTACTAGTCCTACATGAACACTTCTCTTTTATGCCTATTGATTTTGTTTTTCTGAACAGGATAAACTAATTCAAAAGAAGCCCAATCAAAAAGGTCCAAATGTGAGTAGTCTACTGGCTGGATGATTCGGATTTGCCTAATCTGAGTATAGTTTCGTGAGATAACCAAAGTCTCCAACACCAAATGTTTCTCCAAGTCTTACCTAGCAGCAGAAATCTTTTTTGCATATCTTTGACCGTTCACTGCTTTTCAGGCAGTAGAGAAGATTTCGGCAGGACATATATGGGAAGTGACGGCACTAGAAGAAGTACGTTCCAAGCATAGTATAGAAATTATGCAACTAAATTGTTCGGTAAGTTATCTTCTTCAAGCAAGAAGTTATATATTTTTCCTTTCTAATGATTTGATCTTCATGTCAGAATCACTAACAGCCTATTCAGCAGTACAAACATGAGCATGAATGCAATTAGATAATTAGTCAAATACTAAATTTCGATAGAGAGCTTGACTGATGCGAGAAGCTATAATAAAAATGTCCGGGCAAAGGTGTTCAAAAAGGGAGATTGGGTCTTGAGGAGAGCGTTTGGCAATGAAGCAGTCGGGAAATTTAGTCCTAATTGGGAAGGACCTTACAAAATCATTGACGTCATTGGTCAGGGAGCATACCACTTGGAATCAATTGATGGTAAACGAGTCCCTCGAAGTTGGAATGCGGTACATTTAAAACGTTTTCATTTTTAACAAGAGTTCTTTTTCTTTTCTACATTTTTATCCCTATTACTAAATGAAATAGCTAACTTGGTCGTCGGAGGGCCGTTGGCTTAAGGCCAACGACCAACCCTGACAATAATTGTAAATACAGGAAAGCAAACGAGAATGTTCAATTCACAGGTAATTAGTTACAGTTCACGTAATCTTGAATATGGTGAATACAATTCATCGTTCACTAACTTGACCGTCGGAGGGCCGTTGGCTCCAAGTCAACGGCCGATCTCAACGGTGCGGTATCATCGCAGGACTATGACAGGTTAAAATACCAGGTGACCGAATACCAGAACAACAGATAGAACATCAGATCTGCTTATGACAAAACATCAGCATACAGGGGACATGGGACTCATTATGAAAAAATCATAAATGAAGTTTCTTGAAACCAAATACGTTTTGGCCAAAACACACACATGTTTATGACACAGCATGACATGTTGCACACATAAACAGCGGGCATGCATACACAACAGAATACACATGAACAAAAGTATGATCCAAGCAATAGCAAAAACAGTGACAGACTCACACAGTGGTGTGGAAAGGGCTAGGCTGAACCGCCAAGCGTGAAGACCATGAGTAGCGCAATAAGGCGTTAAGTCCCGGATAAACCACCGGGAACCCTTAACGCAGGTCGGAAAGTGTCAGAGTAATTCAAAAGCACGGAATGTTTGTAATCCAACAGACTTACAAAAAAAGGAAGCATGATCATCTGACCGGTAAACACTAAAGATCAATCTCATCGTCGGAATGACCCACCTCGAAGCCGTCTTCTCCTACAGGAGGATCCATCTCTTCCCTCAGTTTATGTCATGTAGCTACATCCCGTTCCGCTGACCGGTGTGTCATTTCTCCTTTAATAAAAGATGTCATCAACTCACCCCTGGTCTTCCAGACATAATAGCAAGCAGTCAAAAAAGGGAACAGAGGAGGCCAATTGAAATTGAGCCATTTCGTCTTTCATGGTCAGAGCGTCCTTCAATTCACAGAATTCCGTGGAAAGTGATAAGTGCATAGCTTGTGGTGGCTTCGCCCAGGTATCAACCCCATGCTCCGCATGGGGGGCATTAGGAGTGGTAGCAGTATCAGGCGTTGGGTACTTGGGAACCTTTGGAGGATTTGCTGACAATTTAGAGGGCATCCTTTTCCTCCTCGATGCCATAGCCAACAACTCGTGGTCAGAAGGAACGGAACGAGAAGTGCTTGATGAAGTAGCTACACAAATTAAGAGGAATAGAAGTTAGGGGTAATCGATCCAGCACTAATAAAGAAGAGCATAAACCTCAGATAATACCTGCAATAGGAGTAGAATCCTTGAATGGGGGCACGGGAATATTCTTAACAGTTGGAAAAACAACTTGTAAAGGGACGAAAGCGCTCATACCCTCGTCATCATCTTTGGAAGCTTCGGATCCTTGACCTGAATCTTCTACGGAAACGACATGTGAATTCTGATTCAAATCGTGTGCGGTAGGGGTGTGCCTGCGAGACCGCCTTAACCCCACATAATCAGACTCAACAGGAAGAGGTGACGTACCTTGAAAGTCTGACACCAGGTTCACATAAGTTCGATCCTCGATAGGGAACGAAAGAATCCTGGCATTTCTCTCTTCAGAATGCAGACCGGGAACCAGTGGAATAGTCTTCCTCTCTGCACGTCACAGAGAAACAATGCCAAATACATCAAGTTTTATACATATATCCGAGAACGCAGAAAATATTCTGAAATTACCCATTTCCATTACCTACACCCGAGGTTACAAATCAGATAACAAAAATAGAAGACGGAAATCAACCGAGCAAGTCAAGAAACACGATTCGAAAGAGAAACTAACCTTTGTGTAGATTCTCTTCCAGGAATGATCCGTCAGTACCTAACGACTCTTTGTTTACAAAAAAGTACAAATTCATCCATCCCCGGTCATTAGCTTTGTCCACCTTATGAATGAGGGCCTCTTTTCCTTCCTTCACTGCTAAAGTAAAGCGACCGGCTCCTGAAGATCTGAGGTCGTAGGTGAAACCCAAGTCTTCAAAATCCAGGGCCAAACTATGTTTCTCACTCAAGACCTCTAAAGCTCTGAGTACCCTCCATACTTGGGGCATGATTTGGGAAGGCGATACGACGAAAGCAAGAAAGTCTTGGACTAAACGTGAGAATGGGAATTTCATACCTATCTTGAAAGGGTACATCAAGAAGTTTACCCAACCATCACAGAACCAATCTATCCTCTCGTTCGCTGCTGGAAAACGAATAATCGCATCATGGGGAAAGCCGATAGATGACCTGATAAAGTCGACATGATGTTCTGAAAGTTTCGCTTGCTTTGAGTTCTTCGGATCTAAAATGTGTTGCGGAATGAAGGGTTGTGAAGCCATGAAGAACCAAAGCGCTGGTCGGGATTTGCAAGAAATCAAAAGGAGAAGAGAGGAAGTTTTTCTTGCTGAACTAATTCACTAAGGGAAGAAGAGATTAGTGATTGATTGATACTGAACGACTGACGGCCTTACACATTCCAAGGCGATGTCATGATGAAAAATTCAAAGAATCGGTTGGCCCTTTAATTTTTCGAAATTGGCGCCCTCCTCTTCTTTGAATTGGGGGCAATTGTTGGGCCACGGAAATATAAATAGATCGGCCCATTCTTAAAAGACGAAGTCCAATTGAATAAAGGTCAAACGAATCGAATAAGAATAGACTGGGTAGGAGCATCCAACTGAATGACGGAGCCTAGAAATCAGGAGACACTTCCGGCGGACGGTTGAACCACCTAAGTAGAATAGTATTGTTGTATAAATATAGGAGAACTTACAATAGGGAGGCACGATCAATCCTGTTTGATTATCTATGCACTTGTAATACCATTCTTTTATTCATACACTCAGATTAATACATTTCATTCATTAATCTTCAGTTTTTACATTTTGTTTCTTGTACGATCCCTACATACATATAATTTTAGATTAGTTTAATTCTTGCTTAAACATGTACAATAATGGAGTGTGAAGAGCCTGCACAGGTAGCTCAGTTGGTTAAGTCGCGGGAATTTGGATCAAGGAACCCTAGTTCGAGTCCCCGCAGCGACCTCGTCACAGCCTCTAAAATGGGTTGGACCTCTGGCGCGTAGGAGGCATATGGGCCTACCGCTGCTCCTTCGACTGAGTCACCGTGATTTACATCCTCTCACATGCTCTGTCGGGTCGGGGTGTGGGGGCTCCGGGGTGGGAGATTCCACCTTTTGGATCAATAATGGAGGTTACAAAAGGCTTTTTTCTTTTAGAGAATGGATGTATGTCGGCATTATAACGAGGGAGAGGAAAAGTAAAAGTTGAAGACCTTTCAGGTGAGTAGAATCCAACCACCACTGTTTTTTTAACACGAAATCGCCAAGAAAGAAAACCTCACTGCCGAATAGCTTCCGCACAATCGAGAACCAGCCCCCACCCTCTCATTTCTGCCCCTCAGCACAAGAAAACTCCTCTACACATCCAGAAGCTCCTTATCAAACCACAAGCCCCGTCTTTTTTCCTGGCATTCGCGGAAAGGTAGAAGGAGACTTGAAGAAGAAGACGAAGACGAAGAAAGGTTAGAGAGAGATGCTGCATATGTTCTTCGGCGTGGCGTTTTCAGCTGTGCCTTTAACGCTGTACATCCCCCCAGTCAGAAGCTTGAATCTCTTTGTCGAGGTCATGGAGGACCTGTGCAGGGAATCCAGAACCTACACTAGGAGAATGTTTCCTCGTTTCCAGCGTGCCTGGTCTAGGCTCTTCAATTTATTGCTTCGCAATTCTTCTACTTCTCGGACTTGAATGTCCTCTAGGTTAAATTTACCTTTCCTTTTTCCTTTTTGTGCCTATTATCTAATACGTTCATCTCTGCACGGACTGTCCTGTCCTGTCCTCGGTTCACTTTCCTTTTGTTTTTTTTCGTGGGAGTTTTTTATTCCTGAAACAAAAAGTATCATACTCGTGTTGTACATGATGAAGAGAATCATCAATATAAATGCGTTGTGAATTGTATCCTTTCATTACAGTACATGTTTTGGCAGTACTTTTGTCTCCGTTTTTTCATGAATTCAGAGCAATCGTGATTTGGAGGAGTTACTTTTCCATCTGCGGGCAATTCAAAGTTAATTGGTATTGACTAATTTCAGTTAAAAAGTTAATTTGATCGAATGTTAAACTCATTAAAAAAGATTCAAATGCAATCTTTTGAAGAGAGGAAATTCCGAAAGTAGCTTTAGAACTTGGTAGTTGGTACTTCTCCAAAGTCACCAGAGGACAATCAGCTGGAAATTTCATAATGTCACTTATGTAATTCACATTACATTGCATATAAAAATTTTAATGTTGAAATTTGGTAGGAACGATATCCAAAATTATTTGTTTACATCACGTTCTTTCAAAAACTCGAAACTTTTAAATTTTAAAATGATAATAATAAAAACATAAAAATATAATATCCTCATTCTTATTCAAGTAAACACAATTGCAACTCTATGAAAACTCAAAGTCACATTAATCTTCGTGTCTACTCAAAGTCTTCTTAGGCTTTGACATGGGTTTTAAGAGAAAAATAGTAGGGATAGTAAAAGGTATAGTGGGTAAATGAAAAAGTAGGAAAAGAGAAAGAGGTAATGGTAATAAAAGTAGGGGTATAAAGGTATTTTGATTGAAAAAACTTACCAAAAAAGGAAAGAGTGACAAATAATTAAAAACGTCCCAAAAAAGAATGTGAGACAGTTAATAAAGAACAGATGGAGTATTTTTTAGACTTGTATAAATATTTTGTATAATTAAATCTCTTTCTATATTTATTACGTAGTATATTTAATAAATGTTACTCCCCTTATCATTACGGAGTACTTTGGAAAAACAGGATAAGAAGCTGATTTTCCCCTTTTCAAAAAGAGGTTATGAAGAGCAACAGAAAAGCTAGAAATGAGAAGAATACACCATGTCACCATGAGAATTATTTTAGAGAACATACATATTAGAAGATCAAATTGAGAAACATCAAAAATGTAAGATTTACCCAATAAAGAACCCTTCAAAAAAAATATTATGTTCATTGATGTGATCTAATTCATGTTTTAGGCTTCGGATTGAAAACTCATACATTTGGTCTGGCCAAATCTACAGTTCTTTACTGTATAAATGCTCAAATTCAAAAGAAATAAGTTTCTGGAGGGGATGCTATTGTCTAGCACTCTAGCTTTTGGAGACTTGTACGTTGTACTTCTCATACACAAGGAAATTTCTGGAGATGAACAATTTACTCATTTCTTCACATGTAAAATGCTATTCAAATGGCAGAGAGACATTTGAATGAGCAGTTAAAAACTAGCCAGACAATGCAATTCTGCTATGATGTCATTTGAGTCTTGGGAAAAAGAAAGAGATCTTGAATAAATACTTCAACACTGCTCTACAAGATTTTCATTCCCAGGCCACATGTTTTAAAATGCGTCTACTTTCAAGGAAAAATCGCTACTACTACAAACTAACTACTCCGCACTATGTAAGCAGAAAGAGCAAAAAATACCAATCCAACCTTTAAAAAGGAGACATAAAACTATTGCAACAACAAACACTAGTATTAATGCTCTACTTTGGCTGTCCTAATAGTACTTCCATGCCTTGTTTCATTTCATCAATGGATACTCCTCCTTTTAGCATGTCTGGCAATCAATATTTGATTTAAGTTAGAATTACTTGAAATTATCCCTAATAGTATGTCTTACATCAGGTAATTGCTTGCCTTTTCCTATAATGCACTGGGTCACTTTGCATTTTCATCACTCTGATTTTGAATTTTCTCTGCTTCAACGGTGGGTTCGGTCATCAATAGAAACCTCAGCATTGCAAACTGGGCATGTCTGACACATCAAAGAGACATTAGCTGTGAGGGAAGTGTTTGGTACAAATTATCTAAGATTCCCTTCATAATATTAAGAAGCTAATGTCAGATTACCTCGTTTGGTTGGAGCAGTGAGACTACAAAAGAAATTAATACGGGGTATGAGATTATACCGTTTGGTTCAAGTTCTAAGATTTCACTTCAATAATCTTAGATTACCACCACATAAGAAAATGCTGATTAATATTACCTTGGGTTTCATAGGTAACATGAGATTACCTCGGTAATGTTTCAATTCCCTTAAATTATATATTCTTTCACTTTTTCTACATTTTCTATATTTAACAGATTAATATTACATTTTAATTATCTCAACCAAACACACCAAGTAATCTTACATTCCTATAATCTCAAATACCTAGGTGATTCCTACATTCTCGTGTCTCAAATTACGTTCCCTAATGTAATCACTAATCATATTACCTACGACAATCTTACATTCCGTCAACCAAACGCCTCATGAGGCATCAATATTACATTTTCTTATTATGGTGAGAGACTAGGCACTTGGCTTACCTTGTTAATGCCCAGCCACTTGGAGACACAATCAGAATGGTACACATGTTTGCATGGCAAGTTCATTTGGCGGTCTCCTCGTTTATACTTCATTTGACAGATGACACATCTGGTTTCAGGGAGCAATGAAAACCAATATAAGAACAACTTCTCTTACTACAATCCTTTTTCTGAAACTCAGCAATGGCTGGTTTAACCTTTTGAATATAAACAAAATGATTGTACCTCTCCCCACATCTTTTTTTGGAGAAAATCCAACTGCACTTGTATTTAGAGGTTGGAAGGAGATCTATCAGTTCTTTGGGAAGACCGCGACTTTGTGTTCCAACTGTCTCGCCTAAATCCAGCAGCTCCTGCACAGATGGAAGAATTCCACTACTTATGACAGCAACTAATTTGCAGAAACCAAACAATCTCATACATCCAACGCTAGAATAGTAAGAGCTACATGTCAGAGCCTTAATTCCAAATCACACAAGCTCATCTCTGACATTCCGAAAATCTGTTCAAAATTGGGAGCACATATAGACAAAAGGTTTGATAGTTTCAAATGTATTTAACTATACGTTCAAAATTGGGAGCACATATAGGCAAAAGGTTTGATAGTTTCAAAAGAAAAAGGTCAGATAGGGCCTCGAACTTACAAAAAAATGTCAAATAAGGTCTTATATAGGAGGTTCTATTCGGCCGACGCCATTTGGGGCGGTTCCCGGTGGAATTTTTCGATGAAATTTTGTGAGAATCTTATTCATTAAGTCTAGTTTACTCATACCCAATTGCAGCTAAAACTTCAATCGGGAAGGCATTCAAATAAATTCTTGAAGATAACTGCGCTTTTAACTGCGCACTTATCTTCAAGAATTTATTTGAATGCCTTCCCGATTGAAGTTTTAGCTGAAAATTGGTACGAGTCAACTAGACTTAATAGATAAGATGCTTAAAAAGTTTCATTGAAAATTTCCACCGGGAACTGCCCCAAATGGCGTCAGACTGACAGAACCTCCTATATAAGGCCTTATTTGACATTTTTTTGTAAGTTTGAGGTCCTATCTGACCCTTTCTGATAGTTTCAAATGTATTTAACCAGACTAATTTCGGAAGATCATAACTTTTGACTAAGGGTGAATTATGGTGCCCACAACATATCACATCGAATCTTTTTCTTCCCACTACATGGATGAAATTATTTCAAGGTGGTCACAGTTGACCACCCCAACCTCCCCCCACCCCCACCTCTTCCGACTCTGCATCCAGCATTAGCACAGAAATGCCATCATAAAAGTTTAAAATAAAAAACGAAGTCTAGCACGTTCCAATCATATCCATACAAACAGTAGACAAAAATGAGTCCAGTTATTGGACTAAATATTATATCAAGCATTCTATTCCCAATGCACTATTGTGAAAGCATCACATTGTTGCAGCAAGTGAACAGGTGAAAAAGAGAGGTTTCGCAAAGAAAACAAAAATTAAGAATGTGCTCTGCAGCCTCTGCTCTCATTTTCCCACTGAGATGGTTTATACAAATACTTTGAGATGTGTATATACCATACATGGTTTACACAAGTACTTTAGGTATATGTGTGTGTGTGTGTGTAAACTAGTAATTGGTTTGTACAAGTTGGTTTATTAACCAAAAAACGATTTGAACAAGTACAATTCTTCCCACAAGTAGTTACAAACTACATGAAAAATTAGGATGCTCAGATTAGTAAGATAAAGAACAACTATGAATACGGAGTGCTCTTCCAAATACTGATATTCCAATTATTCAAAGCTTCATTCTGTAAATTAGATGAATCCCGCATCCTCATGAATAACAAGGATGCACCCCATGTGAAATAAAACAGTGGAACAGGACCAAGGAGTTGATTAAGCAACTTCAAAGAGGTTAATAAGAGAAAATCGATGAGTTGAAATAATATTCACATGGTGTCGAAGGCCATATTTGCATGCATTACAATGACGAATGTTAGATCTTAGCTCATCATCATTACTTTAATCCCAACTATGTGGGAACAGTGGCATGCATTTAAAGTGCTAACTCAAGTTAAACAACTAATTGACACTATATATAAAATATAGTGTCAATTAGTTCTTAAATATTAATTCACACTTTTCACACAAAAGAGCATAGTGACAGTTTTCCGTTGGATGTCCTTCTAGGATAGTGAAAAGAAATACAATAAATGTCATCATCATGAAACCGACCTCAAAATAGTTAGCCTTAAGGTGCTGAACTGCCAAAGTGGATGATGAGTCGTATACCATTACAAATTTGATATTACAAATAATCATGAAAAAAAATGTCACAACTACTAACCTATTAGTAGTAATTCATAATATGTATGCTCTCTCAAAAAAATCAAATTCATCATGTGTAAGCTCTCTAGACTAAATACAAGAACATGAACTGTGGGTGGTAGGAGTATTTGATTCCGCTCTGGGAGATTGAGCACTATTGCTCCCATTAATGGCTGATAACCTCTCCCCAAAGAAACAGAAATCTAGGATGTATATAGAAACAGTATGGATAACAGACCTCATATGTCATGTTGTCAGGATCAATATCATCTTCCAAAATGACCTGCAATGTCACGCACATGGAAAAGGAATGTTATAATCCTTATGCCAAATATCAGCAAATAAAATTCTAATTTACTGAATGAGGTGGAATGACAACGCAAACAGTTCTAGTTAATAAAATATTACTTCCTCCGTCTCACCAAAAAATCGTGTTCAGAATATGGAGAACAATACTACAAACATGACTATTTTCAGGACTATCGTAGTATGTAAAATAATAATAATAATAATAATAATAATAATGCCGTATAAGAAAATACACATGGAATGGGCACATAATCATCTATTTCTTCAGTCAAAAGGTGTTGACACATTAATTGCTATTCAACTCCTGCAAGTAAAGTCCTCTCTGATTCCACATTTATATTCCCCATTGTAGTATAAATTAATACTTCATGTATACTTTCTTTTAATTATATTATTAGTATTAACATTGACTAAATAATACTAATGCCTTCTTTGCACCTTCTAATATCCATTCAATTTGACTCTGCATTCCAGTGTTGATCATCATTGTCTACAATCAGTCACTTTGACCAGTGTTACGTGTCCAAGACAAGCAAGATAATATATATTCAAGATTAATCCAGATATACCCAATATGAACTGGTGGCCCTATGCAGAACTTCATAAGAATTTAAATTAGCCCGACAATTGTCGAAGATCATCACCCAAAGGTCCTAAGAGCTGACGGCCTTTTGGTACAGACGTACAGTCTTTCTTTTGCTTCTGAATTTAAATTCTTTCAAACAAAAACAGAGAGGTTTTAAGAAGTCTCATTTTTATTTTCAAAAATACTTTCAAAGCATTGGTTTCTCCTTTCAAACAAAACGGATTGTTGATTCATTTCTTAATTTCCCCCCCTGTTCCAATCAAAACATCATGCCTACTCGCCTCCTTAACCTCACCCTGGAAATCATATGTTCCGGATCTGTTATTTTCTTAGATTTATTATTTTTAAATAAAAGTCACACCAGAAGTACTGTTTTTGACTAACTAGTCATCGCATCTATTTCATCCCACACTGGATGAACCACAATACCAAACAGTTTCATTCAATCCAACTTATGACCATTTCTACATCCACCATGTTCTCAAGCTGCCAACCCATCTACAGTTTACCTGATCTACCCCGGGACTTGAGTAAAGAGTTATTATATGACTGATAGTAAGGGATATATCATGACTAAAAATTGCTCAAAGATGTCAGATGAACTAAAATGCATCCGTCCCAAAAACAAGAGTCATGTTTTTTTTAACTGATAGTAATATTACAGATTTACAGACAAGACTCTTTTTTTGGGACAGGGGAGTTACTTCTAGGCATCATACCTGATCATTAGAGCCATCTTGCTGTGTTGGACTGCCTACTGAGACAGAAAATAGAACATTAAAAGAAATCAAACATTGCCTAGAAAACTACAAATGCTCAAGTGTACAAGAAGTTCAGTGACTAGTAAACATAGAAAGCTCCATTGATCATCCCCACCAATA
Organism: Cuscuta europaea; assembly: GCA_945859875.1. NCBI lineage: Eukaryota > Viridiplantae > Streptophyta > Magnoliopsida > Solanales > Convolvulaceae > Cuscuta > Cuscuta europaea. The sequence continues at coordinate 3,266,580 of CAMAPE010000075.1, read as the reverse complement.
ACACCATAATCCAAACTAGATCAACTGGATGGCGTGAAACTTATATTCAGAATTGATTGTCAAATTCCTTAACACTATGAAATCAACATTATATGATCAAAAATATCATGAATGGTATAAATGATCAAAAACAGCCTAAGCTGCTGGGGCAACAAATTAGCACATTTGGTTTGTCTAAAAGTGCTTATAATAAGCCTTAAAAGATTGCCAAATGACATCAAACACCCCCCTCTACATCTGGCTGATTCGGTTGATTTGCCTTTTAGCAAAAATATATGACATTTTGCTACTTTTTTGGCTGATTTTTTCACAGTGAAATGACAATTATATCCTCCTTTCCTTGGTTTACCCCATATAAATATCAGTAAATACCTTTTTGGTATTTACACATCCAATAAATTATTTTAACTGAAAAAATCACCAAAGTCTCCTAATCCAGTCAATTCAACCATTTCAGCTATATCACCTAACGGGCAATGAAATCCCTCACAGATAAAGAGCAATATCAATTAATTGAAACCTTTTCACGGTTTTGATACTAGCATCAATTTCTGATAACAAATTAAACTCACTATCTTCGGGGTTAGCATCTAAACTTGGGATTGCATTGTCATCTGATGTTGACTCTACTATGTCCACTAATAAAGGTTCTTGGGCATTCGTCATGACATGGTAGTTCAAATTCTGCTGCTCAGTGATATCCATCGTTGATAAATGGTTACTACTCTCGTAAGGGTTGTAATAGGAACTTTCCATTCCAGAAAATCCAAATTTGTACCAATTCATATTCATGGTCCAGTAAGTAGTTTCCTGTTCACCAAAGATAGGGTAAGATTTCACACCAATATTCAGAAAAGATGAAAATTGCTAAATCGTTTGCATATATAGCCCTAAGATTTGAAGTTTTTTCTCAAACACGTGAAATTGCCTTTTCTTCATTTTCAACAGACAATCCATTTTGACTCTAAACAGCTCTATTGTGTAACAAGAACATTGTTGTTGAAGGATTAACCTCATTATGAACTTGCTGAGAATTTGGGTAATGCAAATAGGCCTGAGAACCATCAAAGTAGTATGTGGAATTCTCTGGAACACAATAAGGAAAACTTGTATTTATGTAATGCATATCCATGTGTTGATCGCTGTTCATCTCATAAAAGCCTCTTCCCTCTCTCCCCCCTTTTAGCCTGAGGAATTATGAAAGAGCGAAAATTAATCACATTTCAGCACTGCGTTTACAAATAACAAAGAAGAATGCACGGAAGTTCATTATAATTTCTCTAGAGAGAAAGAAAGGGATAACACCATGTTCTTAACCAGATTCAACCACAGAACCTGTTCTGAATTTGACCTGTAGGAGAAAGCCAGTTGCAATGTGCAGGAAGATAACAAATTTAACAAATTTTCAGCTACCACTTACTATTACCACACTAATATCCTAAGCGCAAACCACCATACACATCAGGAGTACAACCATTTCAAAGAAAAACGTGGCATTTTCTTCAATGAAGTACAAACACATGAACGTAAGCTAAAAACTTAAGGTTAGCCATTGCCATTAAATCCCCTAATTTTCTTGATTCCGCAGAAAACAGGGTAGAAAAAGGCACGAGAAATGAAAAAACTCCAAAAGCAAACAAATGTGAAATGCATACATGTTAACCACACCCAGACACAAAACACCAAAACAAGCACATACAGTGCAAAATAAGTTGAAGGGTGGGGCGTGGGGGAGAAAAGGGCAAGCTAACCAGCTGAGGGAGAAGCGGCCAAACCGGAGAGGACAGGAACGGAGAAGTGCAGCTTTACTTATTGGGTGTCTTTTTCCTCTTTGAATCTTTGAAGAAGATATTGGAGTGTGTGTGAACAGACAATTCTTCTTGTCTGTCTGTGTGTCCCTCTTGCTCAGCTTCAGGCGCTTATACCGGACTTGAGAGACACGCCATCTTGTCTTCGCACACTTCACAGATTTAATTAGACAGATATGCTTTTTGAACCCCACCCACATATGACATCAATGCTCCATGTATGCTCAATTTTCTAGCTTGGATCTTTAATTTGAATGTAGTATTTATCAAATAAGTCCCCGAACTTACATAAAAAGTGTAAATAAGCTCTTTTATAGGAGGCTCTGTCCAACCATCACCATTTGGGGCGGTTCCTTCTCGATTGAAGTTTTAGCTGAAATTTGGTATGAGTAAACTAGACTTATGAATAAGTTCAAGAGCTTATTTGATAGTTCTCCCTTAATTTTATAAATCTCAGTTTTTTAATAAATCTCGGTTTGAATTTCTATTTCATCAATTGCATTCACCTCACTCAACTTGGTTAATTTTAGTGATTTGATTATTTAAAAGCTTTATTACTTTCCATTAAAATTAAGTAATGTGTGGTTATGTTATATATACATAATATTCTTTTCACTTATCACATTATTTATATTTCTTGAATCCTCTATTCAAATGTGGCAATGCCCAACCAGATGGGGGAGTGTTTAAACTTTTATTGGCGGCAACGCTAGAATTTTTTTTGATTGTGTGAGTGAGATGTAAATTCAAAGTTTTTTCATAACCGGTTAAGCAAAGAAGAATCATTATTAAGATGCGAGGGATGATAGCCCAGAATGGCACATGGATTAGTGACAATGGAAAATTAAAGGAAATGATCAATCAGATGATATTACTCTAATTCATTCAAATCTACAGGAAGACCAATTTTGAGGAGAGAAGTTTCCGTGAAGTTACTACCGCACAAAACATATCATTGCTACGTCTGATTAGTTCGGAGGAAGTACGGGTGGCACTCTTTAACATGTATCATGAAAAGACACAGGGACCAAATGGTACAAATCATGCATTTTTTCAATCTTTTTTAAATATAGTAGGTCCTCATGTAGTAGATCTATGTTGTGGTATGTTTGAGTCTGAGCCATATTTCAAGAGAGTTAAATGTGACCAATTGCTTTGTATAATGTGATTTTTAATATTTTTTCAAACTCCTTGTGAATCGGATGAAAGGTATCTTAAATAACCTAATTGGGGGAGAGTTTGGGTGTGCTGATAAGAATGCAAAGGCTGCTAGGTCATCGCCCAGAAGTGATGCGCCACTCCAATGTCTGGGGATGGTGTCAAATATGCAAGGGCATGGTGGGGGTCAATGTGGTGTGAAGAAGAGAAGGCAGTGTGCTAGATTGCATTTTAGGACGTGGAATGTTGGCTCCCTTACCAGAAGATCATTTGAGATAGCTAAGGTTATGAAGATGAGGAATATCAGCATAATGTGCATGCAAGAAACTAAGTGGATTGGAGAAAAGGCACGTGAGATTAATCCTGAAGGTTTTAAGTTGTGGTATTCGGGGGGAGAGAGGAACAGAAATGGAGTAGGCATTATGGTGGCTCATGATTATGTTGAGGGTGTGGTGGAAGTCTTTAGGAAGAATGACCGCATCATGAGCATTAAATTGATAATATGAGATGAGATTGTGTCCGTGGCAAGTGCCTATGCACCACAAGTGGGATTGAATGCATCTATCAGTGAACAATTTTGGAAGGATCTTGAGCAAGTGGTGTGATGAGTGCCCAGGGGAGAGAAGCTGGTCATAGGAGGCGACCTCAACGGGTATGTGGGTCCAATTCATGATGGTTTTGAGAGTAGTATCCATGATGGGCATGGTTTTGGCACTAGAAATGAAGCGGGGAAGAACATTCTGGATTTTGCCTTGACATATGAGTTTGGTTGTGATGAACACGTGGTTCAAGAAAAGAGACCCTCACCTTGTGGCCTATAGAAGTGGAGCTAATAGTACCCAAATTGACTGCTTTTTGTACGTACGATTTGGAGAATTAGTCACACTGATTATAAGGTTATCTCGTGTGAGAGTGTTGTCACTCAGCATAGGATGCTTATGCTTGATTTTCAAGGTAAAAAGAGAAGGCGGGTTAAGGTACAAGGGGAGGCAAAGATAAAGTGGTGGAGACTCGAGAGGAATCTCCAACAAAGTTTTGCACACGAAATGTTGGAGGAAGATGTATGGTCTATTGATAATGACACACATGTGGATGATGTGTGGTTATCAATGGAGTTCACCATTAACAAAGTGGCGAAGGAGATACTCGGAGAATCTAAAAGGTGTCTACCACCAAAAAAGACACATCTTGGTGGAATGATGAGGTGAAACAAACAATAAGGAACAAAAGGGATTGCTATAAGAAATTGGGCAAAAGTTGGAGTGACGAGAACATAGAGGAGTACAAAGAGGCTAGAAGAAGAGCAAAGAAAGTTGTAAACGAAGCAAGAGGAAAAGTGAACAAGGAATTGTATGTAAAATTGGACTCTAAGGAAGGAGAAAAAGATATCGAAAAAGTTAAGTGTGTGAAAGATGTCGATCAAAGGGTACTAATGGAGGATGAGGAAATAAAAGAGAGGTGGAGGTCATACTTTGATACCTTGTTCAACGAGAATAAAGTGCAAAGTATTGATGATCTTACTATACCAGAGTGTGTGGTAAATCAGGATTTTGGAGAAGGATCCAAACAACAGAATATAAAGAGGCTATAAGAAAGAAGTGGGTCCAGATGGCATACCGGTCGAGCCTTGGAGAAGTTTGGGAGAGAAAGGCATTGAGTGGATAACACATTTCTTCAACATGATTTGGAGAAATAACAAAATGCCAGTAAGTTGGTGGAAGAGTACTCTCATTTCCCCTATTTAAAAATAACGGTGATGTACAAGACCGTGCCAACTATCGAGGGATTAAGCTTATGAGTCACACCACAAAAATTTGGGAGCGAGTGGTTGAGCAAAGATTTCGAAAAAGTGTGAAAGTTTCGGAGAATGAGTTTGGTTTTATGCTTGGATGCTCAACAACTGAGGCAGTTCACCTTCTTAGACAAGTTGTGGAGAAATATAGAGACCCAAAAAAAGATCTGCATTTGGTGTTCATTGACTTAGAAAAGGCATATGATAGGGTACCTCGAGAAGTCCTTTGGTAGGCCTTAACTAGAAAAGTCATATCACGTAAGTATATCAGTATCATCATGGATATGTATGAGGCTTGTACTACGGGTGTTCGTACTAGTGTAAGGAGGACCACAAAGTTTGCTATTACTATCGGAGTACACCAAAGATTAGCTCTGAGTCCTTTCTTATTTGATATAGTCATGGATGAACTTACAAAGTCAAATCAAGAAGATATGTTGTAGTGCATGATGTTTGTCGATGACATTGTATTGATTGATGAGACGCAATCATGTGTTAAAGCAAAGTTAGAAGTATGGAGACAAACATTGGAGACCAAGGGTTTCAGATTGAGCCAAAACAAGACTGACTATATGGAGTGCAAGTATGTGGGAGGTAGAAGTAGTAGCAACACAGTGGTATTACTCCTGATGGTAAGGAGATATCAATGTGTGATATGTTTCGTTACTTGGGCTCCATAATTTAAAAGGATGGGGATTTAGATGGAGATGTATCCCATAAAATCAGAGCTGGGTGGATGAAATGGAAGAGTGCATCAGGATTTCTATGCGATCGAGGTATGTCAACTACACTGAAAGGTAAATTTTATCGAACAACAATTAGACTTGCATTAATGTATGGAGTAGAGTGTTGGACGGTGAAACAATGTCACATTCAAAAGATGAGTGTGGAAGAGATGTGTATGTTGCGTTGGATGTGTGCACATACCAGAAAAGACCGCTTGAGGAATGAAATAATCAGACAAAAGGCGGGAGTGCATCAGGATTTCTCGTTTGCAAGAGTCTCGTTTGCGGAGGTTTAGACATGTGCGTAGAAGACCGAGTGATGCACCTGTTAGACGGCTTGAGGGATGGGAGAAGAGACAGAGAGGAGGGGGGCAAACAGGCTTGGATTAGAGGAATCAGAACTGATATGCGTCTTCTGGGGTTGGATAAGAGTATGACTTTGGAGATAGCAAAGTGGATGGTGCACATTCGTGTGGAAGATTGATCTCTTTTCTATCTATCCTCTCTCTTTTTCCTTTATCATTTATCTTCTTTATCTTTTTATGTTTTTTATCTTCTAGCTTTTTATGCTATTTTTTCTTTTGATCTTTTATCTTTCTTATATTCTTATGTTATTTTTATTTTATATTTATTTATCTTTATCTTATTTGTTTTATCTTACTTTTTTACTTTTCTTTTTCTTCTTCTTGTTTGTCTTCTTTTATTGCATCGATATCATGGATCGATTCATGTTAGCCGAAAATCTGTTGGGATTAAGGCTTGTATGTTGTTGTTGTTGGGGGAGAGTCTGGGTGCCTTTATTCAATACAAATCTGTAGTGAATATGAATAATATAATGATTGCTTTTGGGATTCATCACTTTCTAAAACGCAAGAGATGAGGGAAGGATGAGTTTGTAGTTTGAAGCTAGATATGAGTAAGGCGTATGACCGAGTCGAGTGAAAGTCTTTGAGACAAACTATGATAAAATGGGTTTTGGTCTAAGATTGATCTCGTTAATCATGGAATGTATTTTGACAGTGAGCTATTATTTTCATAGTCAAGGAGTTGGTGTGGTCTATTGTACTGGAAAGGGGGTTGAGACAAGAAGGTCCTTTGTCGTTGTATCTATTTATTTGGTTGTTTTGATAATTTCATGGCTGAAGGTTTGAGTTCTTTACTCAGACAAGGCGAGATCACATGGGAGTTATATAGGGTGACCGTTTGCAGGCCGGAATGCTTCAAAGGTTTCTCATTTATTTTTTGCATATGACAGTCTATTGTTTTCTAAAGCTTCTGTTGGGGAATGCGAAGTGAATTTAACATATTTTATCATAGTGTGGGAATTAATTAGGGAAAGTGGTGAATTTTAATAAATCCATTATTTATTTTACCCCAGATTTGGGGTGAGGCAACACGGGAGTATCTATGTAATTACATGGGGGTTGCGCAGAATGGTCATCATGTCAGGTATTTAGGCCTCCTAGCGTTGGTGGGTGGTGAAAAGAAGATCATATTTAGCTATATTTGGTAACAGATTGTGAAACGGATAAAGAGATATATAACAAGTTTCTCTCAAAAGAGGCAGACGATGCTCCTCAAAATGTTGTTCAAGATGTACTTATACTATTAATGTGCTTGTGTTACCAAAAGAGCCTAGCGAGGAGATTGAGAAACTTAATGGTGAAAAGGTAACAATTCTGAACAAAAAGGGATCCAATGGAGAGTGTGGGACGGACGGTGTAAAGCTAAAAAGAGGATGGACTGAGTTTCAGGAAAATAAGAGAGTTTAATATTGTAATGTTCGCTAAATAGGAATGAAGAATACTGACAAAGTCGACGAGCATATTTTTTAAAGCATTGTATTTTCTTGATACTTCGTTTTTGGGAGCCATGTTGGAGCTAATCCTTCTTACATATGGTGGAGGGTATTAGAATCTCAACATGTGGTTCGTACAACGTGCGAAAAAGTGTGAAATGGAGTTGATATATAGGTATGGGTGGATGCATAGTTACCTAGAGCAGGTACAGGTAGAATTCAATCAGCAAAACCGGTATACATTAAAGACATGAATGTGGCTACACTTTACACAGAAGATAATATTAAATAGAATGAAGAGAGACTATTTTCTCAAGAAGATTTGAAGAAGATCTTGAGTGTTCCTGTAAGTATGAGTTCTAGATCACTAGACTCCTTTTGGTGAAACGGTGAAAGGAGCAGAATGTTTATGGTCCAAAATTGCTATCATATTTAAATAGGGTGGACTTATATATGGGATTGCAAGGTACCCCTGAAAGTTAAATATTTATTTTGGCAAATTATGAGCGAAATTCTTCTCACGACAGTAAATATGCAACGAAGGGGGGTGGAAATTCTAGCAGCGTGTGAAGTGTGTGGGAATGTGGAGGAAGACACGGAACACGCTATTCAGACATGCTCAGAGGCGAAGAGCATATGGCAGTTGGATGGGCGTACGAGCATGTAGCTGAGGGAATGACAATTTTGCATTGTGGATCAAAATTTGTATGGATGTATCGGATGAGAAAGCGGGGGATAGGGTTGTGATGATCATTTGGAGCATTTGGAAATGTAGAAATGAGGTAGTGTGGAAAGGGGGGAATCGAGGTGGAGCTGCGGTTTTAAATTGCGAGGACACTACACATAATGGTTGAAAGGAGGCTCAAAGTAATTGTGGCAAAGGGCACACGATAAGGCATCGAGTAGCAAAATGACAAAAAAGACTCGGGGAAATAAAAATAAATGTTGATGCAGTTGTAGATGAACTTGGAGGAATTTATGTGTGGGGTTGGATAGGGCGAGATGATAAAGGTGTGAAGGGGATGAACAAGTTAAGCAGTTGGAATTGTACCCAACGGAGACGGAAGCCATAGGGGATAGGGTAGCGATTACTAGTGCAATTGAGGAAGAATGACAAAAAATGGAGATCGAAACAGATGCACTATTAGTGGTTCAAGGACTTCAAGGAGCATGAGGGCTCACATACATAGAGCTAATTAAAGAGTATGAATAATTTTTGTCTCTTTCTGTAAGCATTTTGTGAATCGTATTGTTCATGCTTTAGCATGGGCAACTGTTTCTAAGCAAAGATGTAGTTTTGATTATGTACATACATCAGAATGTGTCAGTAGTCTAATGTTGAACGATCTAATTGAGTAATGAAATTGATTATTTTATCATCAAAATAACTTTCATCTTATTTCAATTCGTCTTTAAGTCGCAATAGAATAAATGACGCAGTTTGTGAACAAAATTAGAAAATTTTTAACCTTAACATATCTCAAACATCGTAAAGTGAAACATAAGCAGGGATGGATTTTAAGGGGGGGGGGGGGGGGGGGGGGCGGGGGTGCGACCGCCCCCCTTGGACTTTTAAAATTTTCTACTATATATGTAATGTTTTTGTAAAATTTTGATACTTTAATTAGATTCGCCCCCCTTAACTTCTTTTAAAATTGCCCCCCTTAACTTTTAGTTTTAAAAATTAATATATAGTCTTACATAATGTAATACTTAATTGAAGATTTAAAAGAAGGAACATCTAAAAATCATTTACATAACTTAAATAAACAATAGAACATCTCATTATTTAAGATTTAGGATACTTATTATATAAAAATTATTAGTTTTGTTAATTATCTTTATTAGATAACTAGTAAACAATTTTGAAAAATATATATCAAACGATATTAAATACCAGACACTCTAGCTACAAAGTTTTTAGATCACGTGAAGTGAATCCAAATTATAAATGTTTATATCATACACCCTCCATGGTAGCCAAAAATTGTAATTCAAAAATTAATTCTTTATTTCTATAAGACCCATGTAGTTAAACAATGTTGAAGTTATTTTAAAAGTATTGGTGAATGTGTACATTATAAACTCTTTATATTTAAATAAAATGTTATATATCCTTTTTTATTTTTATATCATTTTCCATTGATTTGCTAAAGATAGAATGTAATATATAGATTTAAATATCATCATGCATGTATTAATGATTTTTTTTTTTGAATTAAAATAGCCGCAAAGCCTTACACTAGTGAAAAATTTTGCCCCGCTACACTAGCAAAAAAATTCGCCCCGCTACACTAGTGAATTTTTATATCTCCTACACTAATGAAAATTTTCGCCCCCCTTGACTCAAAATCCTGGATCCGTCTCTGAACATAAGCCAATTAAAATAGTTGTTACACATGTTGGGAGAGATTCCTCATGGAGCATATGATATGTATATTGATATTCCATGTTTCTATATGTGATAAGTCTAACTCAGAATTCCGGAGGACAAGAAAAACAACAAATTTGATATTAGCCCGCTCAAGGTGGAGCTGTAACTCACAAAGACATAACTTTGGTGATAAATTACAAAAGCTTAAACATATTTTTATTGTCTACAAATGTAGTATTTTTTCTTTAGATCGCTCAAAGTAACTAGGAGGAGTAATTAATGTTTCAAAGGATTTTCATGTCTCAAATAAAACAAAGGATAAATGAAGCAAGACTCGCAAAAGAGAGTTTCAAATAAAACAAACGATATTTTAGTGAAGAGACCATTTTAACTAGCCAACCTGATGAAGATTGTCCCATTTCATAAAGAGAGTTGCATAGTTCACATGTGAAAGTAGATTTAATTAAATTTTTATTGGAGCAATTCATATAAACCCCTAGGAAAGCATGAAAATGCTCAAATGTAACATCCATATGCCACCCATAATGAAGGGGTTGATCTCGTAGTTCCATGCATGTGAAGATATGGTGTTAGGTGAAATCCCCTAGTAGATGAAAGAGTGAAAAAGTATTTCCTTTTGTGTGTACTAACAAGCCCCTCGTAGTTCGATACACGTATTCAACCGTTTCAAACCTAGTAGGGTGGGTGGCCTGGTCTTTTGTTTCACTCTCGCCACTCACCTTAGGAAATTTATGAAGAAATATAGAGACTCTAATAAGGATCAACATTTGGTGTTCATTGACTTAGAAAAGACATATTATAGAATATCTCGAGAAGTCCCTTGGTGGGTCTTAACTAGAAAATGCATATCAAGTAAGTATATCAGTGTCATCATAGATATGTATGAGGATTGTACTACAAGTGCGTGTACTAGTGCAGGGAGAGCCATTGAGTTTCCTGTTACTATCGGAGTACACCAATGATCGGCTCTAAGTCTTTTCTTATTTTCTATAGTCATGTATGAACTTAGTAAGTCAATCCAAGAATATATATTGGGGTGCATGGTGTTTGGTGATGATATTGTATTGATTGATGAGACACAATTAACTATTAAAATAAAGTTGAAAGTATGGCAACAAACATTTGAGAATGAGGATTTGAATTGAGTCGAAGCAAGATTAGGTATATGAAGTGCAAGTTTGATGGAGGTAGAAGCGATGGTAATAACGGGATTACCCTAGATGGTAATAAGATATCGATCATCGCTATTTTTAGTTGCTTGGACTTTATAATTCAGAAGGATGGTGACATAGATCGAGATGTATCTCATATAATCAAAACTTGGTGGATAAGTGGAAGAGTGTGTCGGGATTTCTTTGTGATCGAGGTACGCTAACCAGGCTAAAGTGTAAATTTTATCAGACAACAATTAGGCATGCATTATTTTATGGCGTAGAGTGTTGAGCGGTGAAACAATGTACATTCAGAAGATGAAAGTGGCATATATGTGCATATTGCGTTGGATGTCAACGGGTCAAGTACGGGCCGGAACGTAGTTTTCATACCTGGACCCATTAATTTATATGTCATTCCAGACCAGACCAATATACCTGGCGGGTCTACAACTCATCTTCCAGATCCATACCAATCGGGGCGGGTAGACCCGTCTTATATGCGGCTGACAAGAACCCAGCTCCAAATTTTCCCAAATAAAAAACAAGACGTTTACGTAAAAAAATAAAGATTTTTCCTAATATTATTAGAATAAAAAATGTGGACAAAAGTATGACTAAAGTGACAACAAATGTTCTTTCATAGTCACTATTATGTAAATTTTATACGCAATTATAGTCGTTAAAAGTTATTAAGTCACATATTTATTCAATATCCTTATATTGGTCATATGTTAGGTATAATTTCTACAAAGTATATGGATATACATACTTTTCTGCAAACAAGAACTATCATTTGTCTATAGTATAAACAGTAATTAAGTAATACTAGTATAACGATGAATATGTGGAGCCCACTATTTTTACATCCGTTCAAGGGATTTTACTCGACTATAGATATTTAGTATTCTGGTATTTTATATGTTTGTGTGTGTACACACACATATACACAAATAAACCTGTTCGAAATTGACCACCTCATTTTTTAGGTAGTGGTTCCAGGTGGAATTTTTTGTTGAAATGTTATGAGCATGTTGTCCATGAAGTTTATATCCACCAAATTTGATGTCCATCAAATTTGAGGTAAAAATGCAACTGGGAAGTCAAATAAATATACTTTTGAATATACTATGTTTCTCATGTATATATTTTGGCACAATTGTTTTCAAAAATTTATTTAACTGAATTTCCAATTGAATTTTTAGCTAAAATTTGATGGACATAATCTACAGTTCATGAAGAACATGCTCACAAAATTTAATCAAACAATTCCACCCGGAACCACTTCAAAATGAGGTGGACGAGCGGCGGTCCTGTCCGGAATTTTCGGACAGGAATACTAGTCATATGTATGATAAATACAAACACGTAATAGGAAATAGTAATGAAGTAATATAATGATGAATATGTAGAACCCATTATGGTGACATACGGGAGAATTTTTAATTAACTATATGTATTTATAGATTTTTGATAAAATAAAAGGTCACCTTCCCATGAAAAGTAGGAATAAATTCGATGTATCGAATCTAACATCTATTGACTCTAAATATGTCAAAAATGTATTAAAATGAGTTAAATATGCGGTGGCATTTTTGTAAATAAGTCAAAAAAAAACTTCTTTGCTAAAAGTGGACTTCCTGTGTGCAAGATGTATTATGAATGAGCAAAAGTGGACAACGAAAATCATCTAGGTACCATAGTGCAATACAGATGACCAAAAGTGGAGACAGACACATTTCTCATGGGAAGACTCATTTTTATTGGATTATGAGGAACATCGAAGGAAGTTCGCGTTTTCTCTATCCTTCCCATTACCTGTATCCTCGAGTCTTGAAGCTCAACTTTATGCCCTTCAGGTTGAAACTGACTCTTCTGTAGCTTTGAGTTACATTAAGGATGAATGGGGAGGTAGATGGGCAAATGCAATAAAGGAAATGTTGCTCTTCTCTTTCAGGAAAGGGGTAGCATTTGGGTCGGTTAAGCGTGAGGGAAATTGTCCCACTCATCACTTGGCCGCCTAATCTACAGCCCAGTGGCAAATTTTTAAGCGGAGCAGAGATCTTTTGGGATTAGTAAAAATGCCTACTATGCGGATTTTTTTGATATTCCTTGTTTTAGACTTAATTCCTAATGGGTCAGACTCAGCCCCCCCCCCCCCCCCCCCCCCTCAGTGTTAGATATTTCATTTATTTTAGTTGTTGTATTTCGAGAATGTATGCCTTCTCGGGAGAGGTTTTGACGTAACCCCTCTCTCTTTTTGTATTTCCTCGCTCATTTTTAATAAAATCTGGTAAATGTTCGCCATATTTGCTCCACCAATGGATGGTTTGTTTACCGGGTTGGAACCATATATATATTACCCAACCCAATTACTATGAGACATAACTAGTTCGGATCTGGGTAAACGAAATTAAATGTAGAATCATACCCATTATAAAAAACGGATCCGGATCAGGACTAGGTCTAGACCCGACCCATTAAGAGGCCTATCCAAGGGTGACAAAAAAGAGTTTTGTATAATTGTAGAGTATCATTAGAGCGACACTTAACTTGACTCCTTTCGTAACAATATCTTCTCATACGAAAAGTGAGTGAGATTATGAATAATAGCAGGGGACATTAACATTTGACCATTTTGCCCTCAAATAAAAAAAATGAAAATTCAATTATTGTTTACAAATGACGAAATAGTGTGCTAGAATGAAAGATAAATCCAAAAAAGTAGTTGGAAGAATGTACAAATTATGAATTATTTACAAAATTATTGAGGATATGATAGAAAGGTCTAGAAATGGGAAATTTATTTAGTTACGATTGAAAGAGGAAAGTGAAAAGATCTTTTTATACGGAGGGGGTACATCTATTTGTATCCCAAAAAACATTATGTGGAGCTGCATGTTTTAGGAGACTAAATTACCCATTATTCTTATAAAGGGAATGAATTTCCTCCATCATAGTCTATTACCGTCGGTCTTTTTAATGCCTCCATGAAAGAATGTGTTTTAGTGTTGCTTTCCACTACCACTAGCAAGGTTGGTCCACTCTAGTTCACGGCTATGGATAATACTCTATCATGGGTTCATTCAAAAAAGTTATAAAACATATTTATGTAAAGCATGAATTATAATAAGATTATGTAAAAATGCCTTTTGTTGAATTGTATGTTAATTGGGTACCTCTGGGCCTTTTGTTACTCATCTTAACCAATATTTTGACTCATTTGGACTCTACAAGTAGCTAGATTTGGTTTGTGAAGCTAAAGGATCGTCGTTCGACCATTTTTATCGCTTAGGATACTTATGACAAACTTGGTTTACTATTATCGGGTCTTTGTGCCTATTTTGTATCGTGTGTGGTCATGCATGTTTCATGTTTTAGGCATATATTTTGTTGGATTCTTTTTATCAAACTATTACTTCATTCACATCGGTGATGAATGATTTACATAATGTATATGATGATATGTAAATGTCTTGCATTGTTTGGCAAAAGGACACTCTGGGCAGACAATGCAACAGTTTTTATCGTGTCAAGCCCGTCTGAGGGATAACCATTGAACCACCACCTAAATAGCATGTCATGTACTTGGATCTTTCTCCAAACGATCTAAAAGACTACCTTGTGAGTTAGAGCACGGGTATCTATTGTCTCACTATATGGTTAGAAGGACTAACATGTTATTTGATCAATTCTGAATTCGGTATATTCGAATCAAGTATGTTCATCATATAATTCAAATATAAGCATTCATGATTACATATGGTTCATGAATATGTTATCTGATCAATTAAATTTGCACATTTAATGTCAAGAGAATTATTTAGGTAATACATTCTAATGAGGTATTATAAATCTCCTTTGCGAAGCAACATAACTCACCTCTAGACTGTATCAAGATAGACGACTGAGGACTCAAAATGTCAGAATTGAGAATGAACTTGAAGTTGCGAGAATTATTGGTTGTTTTCTCTCTCTCCCATCTGCGTTGAAGTGGGCGGCGTGAATCGGTATGGGTTTTTAACCATTGATTCTAGATGTATGTGATATTTAAATAGGGATTCATCTGATGGTGTTTGTTCCCAACTAGGGTACCATTAGGGCTTTCCAATAAATTTCATTTGTGGATTGGGCTTCCCCTGGAAAAAAAATTGGGAAGTTAAAGAGGATTTCAACGACATATGTGTGTAGCTAAAAAGAGTACTAAATAGAGAAACCACGGGCTGGTCATTAGACAAGAGAGACTCAAAAACAAGATATTAACTTTTGTAAGATAGAAGAGTAATTTACACCTCAAGAAAAAAGAGAAAAACTAAGTGAGAAAAGAAGAAAATGGCTAGAACTGAAATAGAAGAGTAACAAAAATAGAAGAGTCGGCTCTAAGAAAAGATAAGTCACCTCAAACATAAATATTTCTTAAGTAACCTAAAAAAACCACCGTATGAAAAATAAAAAGAGTTGAATTCAAAAGCTAAAGAAATAGAAGACTGACTAAGATGTGTCGAAATAGAAGTTACAAAGCATGAGTGTGTGCAAAATAGGGAAGTCTTGCGGAATAGGACTGATGGATATTAGGCTATCCAAACATATAATTTACATAGATAATGATCTAGAGAGAAGATGAAGAGTTTTAGGGCTTGTAAGAATGAATGGGTGAATAAGGATGTAAGACTCATTTTAGATGACATCCAAAGGGAGTATTTATAGAAAAAGTGTGGTCTGGGGCCATTAATATGAGCTTGATATGATCAATTACATAAAAGAGCTAAGACGTTTTGCCACTTTAGGTCCCCGACTATTGTGTTAGTGACATTTTGGTATCCATCTTTTAGTTTTTCCATTCTTAATCCTCGACTATTGTGCGAGAGACACTTTTAGTCATCGACTCCAAACTTTCTCACATTTAGGCCCCTGCTTTTATCAAATTGACATTTTTAATCATTCTGCTAAAAATGTCACTATTATAATATTTGTTACTACAATGTCACATCTGATAGGAAAGTCAAAAATCTTAACATTAAGTTATGTCAAAACCCTTCTTTTTTTTATCTTCAATCTCAAAGAAATTTAACAAGCTACACAAAATGTACATTTATTGTCTTTCAGATATATACTAAAGTTTGGGGAGAGTGTTACACGCACTACTCCATTCATGTTTTCATATCTCTTTAGATTTTTCGTGATAGAGTTTTTAATGAGACTATGCAGTACTTCATAATAAAGTGGGGTAAAAGTTGTACTTTTTTTAAAAATGTGATTTTATCACATTCTAGTTTTACATTGTGTTAAATGTTTGATTGAAAATCGAAGTATCCCAGGTAAGGATGTTTTTAATTGGACTGAAATTTTCTCGTATGGTTTGACCTGATATGGTCTAAACTAGTTTGTTCTGGTAAATGTCTGGTCTTTATGTATTTTATAATTGTTAAAGTCTAGTCTGATTTGATCTAGTCTGGTCTGATCTGGAATTGAAAACATTCTAAGTAAAAACATCCTAAATGTGAACTGAACATTATGGATTGATTTTTTAACCCTATCCACGTTCAAGAACGTTGAAGAAGGTAAATGGATAAATTTGAGGTTTAGGCACAAATACTTTTACCAAAATATTTAATATGTAATACTCTCTCCGCCTTACATACTTTAATTGGCCAACTTCATTTATTGAGCTACCCCAAACACATATCATTTTCTTTTAAATAAAAATATGGTTAGTTTTATTCATTTTTCTTGTGTATAAATCTCAACAATACAACTTTTTACTTTATTAATCCATGTGCAAATGTACTTTGACCGATTTTTATTTTATGGATAGAGGGAGTATAATAATTAGAAATTGCCCTAATTACGAGTAAAAAATAATACTCCTTTTGTCCCTTAATTAAAGTCCTGGTTTGACTTCACATGTTTTAAGACAATGAAATTAAATTTACCAAAAAATTAAAGACAATTAAATTAAAGGGTAAGACTTTCCAAAAATACCCTTATATTGCTAAGGGTATTATCCCTACTGAACCACAGTAAAAAAGAAGGAAAAAGCAGTGATGAAATTCGAACAATGTACATACACAGTCATCTCAACCTGTCCATCTTCTACAGTGTTAATCCAAATTGTGCACATTTTGGTACCAAAAATTTGAAAATCCCTCCTAAACTTTCTAAACTTAAAATTACCTCAAATTGGTTAATCCATACTCGCAACCTTAGGTTGCACCGCCGCAGCTGAAGCCTAAGGGAGATCGATCACGCTCGTTTGGTGCTGGAGGGCTTCGCGAGCAGCTTGCGAATTATGTGAGGAATGCCTGAGGTCTAGCAGCGAGTGTAGGCCATAGCATCGTA
The DNA here is from genome assembly GCA_945859875.1 of Cuscuta europaea. Classification (NCBI taxonomy): domain Eukaryota; kingdom Viridiplantae; phylum Streptophyta; class Magnoliopsida; order Solanales; family Convolvulaceae; genus Cuscuta; species Cuscuta europaea. The sequence continues at coordinate 3,249,414 of CAMAPE010000075.1, read as the reverse complement.
GTAGCAGCAGGGTATCGTGAGAAGATTGGCGAATTCCACTGGTGATAATCTTAGTTTGGTTTCCTTCCTGGTATATTCGGGGGGGGCGGTTGTAAGATGTTTCTGTCCCCGCTAGCTTTGGCCAATCGGATGTGGTGACTGCTTGGATGGGCTGTGTGAGCCGGAACTGCCGTGGGTTAGGGAATCTAGCCACAATCCAAGTGTTGGAGGTCAATATGGAGGTTGATGGAACCCGATAAAAAAACAGCTTTGCGGTGGTGTTACTGGATCAGCATCGCCTAGATTTCTATTAGATCTTGTGAGTGGGACGCTTCCTTTGGAGGTGGCTAAGCAAACCTCGTCTCCCTTCCCGATGGTTGGTAATATAGGAATGACATCTTTGAAGGTGGCTGATCAAACCTCTTCTACCTTGCTGGTGGTTGAAAAACCCAGAAGATTTGATTCTTTTTGTTCTTTTCATTTTAACAACTCTAGTTTTATGTCCATTTATTTTAGTAGCTAGTACAACGATGTTGTTAGATTAGTACCATGATGTGTGGTTAGCGATCTTGACGGGTCTTCAAGGGATGGCAAGTTCTATGTCTCACCCCAGGGTAGCTCTTAGCTATTGGTTTGCTTTGTCTCTTGTCACCCCCATTATTATTAATACTAGTTCAATAACGCGCGTTGCACGTTCGTGGTAATGCCCAAGGACAGAAGTGCTGACAAATGAGCAAATCAAACTAAATTCCTATAAATTTGAAGAAGCTAAACACCAAGAATGAAGTATGTTGATAGCGCCAGTGAATGTGAATAGAATAATAGTAGCATGCATCCCTCCTAATTGTCAAGGTTTTCGATAGATCTTGCAGCACGTCCGATCGTGAACTCCTTGCGCTGCCGCCGCCGTTTCTAGGACCGACCGACGCCGGTGGTGAAACGGCTTTTCCCTGGCTTTCCCGTTGTAGAGGGATTTAGAAGGATTCTAGAAGACCTTTTTAAATTACTTCCCAAAAGAGAATGAGCATATTACAAAGTAAAAGATCAATGATTGCCTAGCATGAAATCAAGAATCTTTGTATGCATATAGTGCTAAATGGGGTACAGAATGCCTGGTTCTGTCTCTGGCGCCCATAAAAAGAAGCCTACTATTTCCTTGATAGTCACAATGATGATCTGATAACCGACGTCCAGAGCATAAGGTCATGACTGCAACCAGGCAGATTGATCATCTCAGTCCCTTTTTGCTTCCTCTATCCTTGAATTGTTTTTGTTTTTGTTTTTAGGTTTATGCTTCTTCTTTGATTGCTAAATGTGAACCATGCATTTTAGTCAAAAATATCAAAAGTGTGCAAGCATGTGAATATGTAATAACACAACAACACGACTATGAACGATTCATATTCAATAAGATTGAAAATAAAGATTGATTTAGCATTATGTAGGCACCTCTAAAGGAGCTTTCTACAAGGCAATATGTAGATGGGTTTAATTCTTACTACATTTTACTGAGATGTGAAAAAAAAGATTTACAATGGAGAGGATAAGGAAAAAAATAAAAGGCAAAAAAGAGGGGAGGTGTGCAACCTAAACCCAAAAATAAAGAAAGAAAAAGAGAGGAGGTGGGAAGGCCCAATAGTGGGTCTGGGGAATGTTTAAGATCTGTCCAAAATAGCATATGATCGAATATAATAAGGCCAACCGCTGCAATGAAACCCTGGGTGTGCCTTTGAAAAAACGTTTAGCACCGACTATATTATCTTAATCTTTGTTGAGCGCCCCATTCACCTTAGGCAATAGTTCAGCAAGAGTTCAGCCATACAGTACTGAGTATCCCTCCCCCCCCCCCCATTCAAGACTGCCTTTGGCTAGTGTTTAGTGGTATACTGGTATCCTTGGCCTCTAGGATGGATGAGGTTCAGTACTCGATATTCGGGCAATCCGCTTGGAACTACCTAACTGAGTAGTTCTTGAACATTTATAAAATGTTTAACTCCATAGAACGCATTTATACATAAATTAACTCCACAATTAGCCTACAAGTGTCATATCTATATATGACTAATGACAGTAGGTTACATGTAATTTTGCAAGTGTTTAAGGTGACTTATTGCTAAGGTGTGAGTAAAAGATTATTGAGTAATCACAATAACTTAAAAGAACTAAATTTTCTCATTGGAATCTTTGCAAAAACACAGCCATCGATCTGATGTTTTGAACTCACAGTCACTACACATGTACAGTTGAACTAAACTACTAATCGAATAACCACTAAGGGATATCCAAATCTTTAACATATTATTAAGAAATATTAATATTAAAACATCATTAATAGTTAAACTTTGTAATTATAAGATTAGCAAAATAGGAATAAAACTCATATATAACCATCTGCCTTTTCAAGCTCACTTTTATAGTCAAAGTTTAAACAAACTCATAGTAAAAATCGGATATATAATGATCTGCATATTCGAGGCCAGTTATCTGATACTTGGTATATAGCAAACTGATCATCTAATGAAGTTCAGTTCTACTCAATTTAATAGTAAAAATTTGGGGATATGAGCTATATGCTTCTTAAGTTGTTTTTGTGATCAAACTTTTAGGTGTCTTGAAGCTAAAATCTAGAAAATGGTTTTTAAAGCAGTAGAAAACACTCCCTCATAGGCTTATACAACATTAAAACAAAAAATGCAGAGATTAGTTACTGTAAATATTAACAATTCAAATGCAACAAATTACTTGATTTCATGGGGACATTTAAACAAACACATAGAGGGCATAAATATAAAGGGGAAACTACACAATTGGAAGATGAAATCATCAACAAAAGGCACCCAAACTACTATCATAAACAATTCTGGGAGCAAGTACAGTACACCTACAGAGGGATTTGGGATGCGGCAGATTGAAAATAGGAAAACCCATGTACAGTTGAACTAAACTACTAAACCCATGACAGGGAAGTAATAATAATGGAAATTGGTTGAATAGAGGAAAAACTTACGAGAGTAGAACAGGCAAGAAGCGAAAAATCTGCTGAACAGCTAAGATAGATATAATCTAGATCTTTGAGTAACTAGACTGATGTTTCGAAGCCATTACTATCGACCGGAGAATGCCGAGCGGCTGAAAGGAAGAGAGGATCGAGCGGGTAAGGGGTTTGAACGATGAAAGAAATAAATGAAATAGATTGAGTAAGATAAAAGAGAGTTATTTCTTCCGTAAGGATATACCGTTGAAACCTCCCGTTAGTAGAGGAAGCTGCGACCCCGGGTTAAAATGTACAGAGTATAACAAAGTAAATATAAAGTACAATCACATTATGCACTAAGAGACACCAACATTTTTTTCATGACAGTTAAACCCTTGACATTATTCCCTCTTATAATATTGTAGAGAAATAAGTGATTTTCTTTCAAAAAAATCCCTCCAATTACACATTAAACACACTACAACTATAAATACAACTCATTGATTACAATGAATATAGCATTTAATACGACAACAAGAAATTAACACGCCTGGAGTTCATCCTTCTTCTTCACCGCCTCTATAACACCCCGCCTCATAGGGCCCGAGGTAGTTACGCCTGAACACCATCCAAACCTCTAGTACTGTCCTCACAAGTCACCACAAGCCTTTTCCACACATTATCCTCACTTGTGCGCGACCTGAGAAACTTCTCAGGGGGGTCACCTATCTCAAGACTATTTCCGTGCAAGCACGCTTAACTTGAATATCTTAGCTGATGCGCTTCCTTAAAAGGAGATGCATCTAGATGGTATGAGTAGCATTATTAATCCTTTTAAATTAATCTCAACCGTTACAATCATCCTCACTTAGGATCGCAACGTCCTCGTTGCACCTATAAGCCAATTCAATCTGCTAAGTGCAGGACTGATATCCAACGAATCAGCACATTGTCGCAGGATTGCTCTGATACCACCTGTAACACCCCGCCCTGAAGGGCCCGAGGTAGTTATGCCTGAACAACATCCAGACCTTTAGTACTGTCTTCACAAACCACCACAAGCCTTTTCCGCAAAGTTTGCCCCCACATGTGCACGCCCTGAGATTCTGAGAAGCTTTCCAGGGGGTCACCCATCCCAAGACTATTCCCATTCAAGCATGCTTGACTTGGAATTCTTAACTGATGAGCTTCCTAAAAAAGATATGCATCTTGTTAGTATGAGTAATACTATTAATCTTTTTAAATTGATTTCAACTGTTACAGCCTCTTTATTTCGAAACCCAACTAAACCTATTTGATCTTAATGCTCTTCCTGTAGATGATCTGCAAAACATCTTTTTTGTACCTGCAAACGGGCCACGACCCAAATTGAGCAGTGATGATAAACGATGCATAATAGAAAAGTTCTTAGGTAGTGCTATTGCACGGAAAGTTTATAGGGGTGTAATTACAAACACAAGCAAAGAGTTCAACACAACAACACGTACACAAGATGTGGAACAAAGAAAAAGAACAAATGCATGATGATGAAGCCATAATTGTGCAAAACAAGTGTAAAAGAAATGTTGGCAGAAATCAGGTAGGTTTGACTCTCAAAGAAAGGAAATAAAAAGGCATTCAAGTGTTATGAAACCCTAATTAACTGAAGCTGGTAAGTTGAAAAGGTTAGAATGTTGTTTCAGTCACATCATCCCGAGTTCCCTACCCATCAACCCTATTTTTCATGATTTTTACAATTATGTACGTTTTGATGAAAAGTGGTTTCACTTATCAAAAGAAACAACCACCTTTTATACTCTTCCAAACGAAGAAGATTCATACTAACAACACAGTCCAAAAATATTATTCCCTAAATTGGTGGGTAGGCCTAGATTGAGACATGATGGGAAAATTATCTGGGATGGGAAAGTAGGTATATTTGTTTTACATATGAAGAGTCGGCCAAAGATCAAGTAAAAATAGACTTGTTGGCACTTTAGAGACGAAACATATCTTAAGTGTCATAAGAGGAGTGATGAAAGACATGATATTGAATCAAGTTATGCCAACAATCAAAGACAAATGCCCAGATTCAAAAGATAGACGTGTGATAATACAATAGGACAATGCAAGACCTCATATTGAGGTCAATGACCCTAACTTTATGAGGTGTGGGACAAAGAATGGTTAGAACATCCAACTAAAATGTCAGCCACCAAATAGTCCAGACTTAAGATTTTGGACTTGGGATTCTTCAGGACCATTGATTCAATCAAAGATTAAAAGTCCCAAAGAGCATTATGGATCTTATTGAGGCTGTGAAAAATTCTTTCAATGAGCTTACAACGATCACGTTGAGCAATCTTTTGAGCTATCGGTGTATCATGGAATCAATAATGCAAAACAATGGAGGCAGTAACTTCAAATTACGACATATAGGAAAAGACATGTTGAAAAGCTAAGGGTTATTGCCAAAAAAATATCCAGATTATTGCAGAGCTATATGCTACAGCTAGGACACGCATAATTGGACAAATAGCAACTACCAATGGAGGACGTACTAAGGGACACACATCAGTACAGTTCACAAGTGAATAGTAGAAAATTCTTCAAAGATGAATTGTTTTTGGTATGTTTTGGGTACGTTTTTGTGTTTGTATATGCGACTAATGTTTCATAGATTTCGTGTATGTATATTTGAACGCCCTAAAGTACAATATTTACGTACTGACATTCAGTAATGTACAATTTTTTGTAAGCCCATATGCATTTATCAATGATAATGTACTAAATCAGACAATCCCTCATCTTTTAGCAACTTCAGGCCTATTTGTTTGTCCAATTTTTCAATCAAAATCTGTACTAAGATTTTGGCCTCAAGGCTGAAGCATGTTCTGCCTAAGATTATATCACAGGAACAAGCAGGTTTTATGGCTAACAGAGATATCTCAGATCAGATACTCATAGCTCAGGAGATGGTACATTGCATTGACAAAAAGGTAAGAGGGTCTAATGTCATAGTCAAGTTGGACATGGCAAAGGCCTTTGACAAAGTCTCTTGGGAATTCTTGGCCAGAGTTATGATTCAGTTTGGGTTCTCTAAGAGGCTGGTACATCTCATTATGAATAACCTTAAATCCACATTTCTATCTGTGCTTATTAATGGCACACCACATGGCTACTTTCAACCTTCTAGAGGAGTTAAGCAAGGGGACCCCTTATCCCCATTCCTATTCATTATTGCCTCAGAAGTTTTTTCCAGGGGTTTAAATAAGATAATGGCAGATGGCAAGATTAAACCTTTCTGGATGGGCAAGCAGGGATTTCCTATTTCTCATCTAGGCTTTGCGGATGATTTGCTTATTTTCCTGAATGGAGAGGCTAGATCATTGGTTAATTTTAAGAAGTTCCTTAAGGATTATCAGCAAGCTTCAGGCCAGGAAATCAACTTTGAAAAAAGTTCCATTGTTTGTGGTAAGTCTATCTCCAGAAGAAGTAATGCTATTAAAGATATCTTGGGGATGAAGGTCTCTCCCCTTCCTATTAAATACCTAGGGGTGAATTTGCATAAAGGCATTAATAGACTTAACTATTGTGGGCATATTATTAAACAGTTTGAGAATAGATTAACCCCTTGGAAGCAGAAGAACCTTTCTCAAGGTGGAAGACTAACTCTCATTAAATATGTTCTTAATTCTATTCCTATGCATACATTGGCAGTTGACAGAATTCCTAAGAAGGTTATTAAGATCCTCAATGGTAAAATGTCTTCTTTCTTTTGGGGATCTTCTAATAACAAGGAAAAGCACCACTGGATTAGGTGGTCAAAACTATGTTTACCAACTATGGAAGGAGGTCTGGGGATTAGATCACTCACAGACATTGAGAAGGCCTTCACTCTTAAACTGTGGTGGAAATGGAAGACTGGAGATAGTCTTTGGGCTAAATTTATCAAATCTAAATACATTAGAGGAGATAATATGGTACCTAAGGTGAGTGATTCCAATATTTGGAGAAGGATATGCAGTGCTCATGATCTGGCCTCAACACTGGTATCCTATGATGACAATGGTTGCTTAACCTGGGATGAAGAGCAGGATGGTCAATTTTCTTTCAAATCTGCTTTCGAAGAGGTCAGAGAATTAGCATTCAATCATTCTATATATCAACACATTTGGGATAATAAACAGGAGATGAAAGTTAAACTGATTCAATGGAAGATAGTCAAGGGCATAATCCCTACTGCAGACACTCTAGGGAGGTTCAATATGGTTTTGAACCCTTCCATTTGTCCTCTCTGCAGAAGACAAAGTGACTCCCTGAACCATCTTTTCTTCCAATGCATTATTGCTAAAGGGGTTTGGCAATATTTTATTGCTACTCTGGGAATTTATATTCCTACTGGGCAGGAATACATTTCCTTTAAATATTGGAGGCCTAAATCAAGTACTACAAGTCTGGTTGGTGTTATTGCACAAAACATCTTTGGTATTATATGTTGGTTTTTGTGGAAAACTTACTCAAATTTGATTTGGGGCTCAGGAGATGCCGGACACACATCATAACATATTATCTATCAAATCAAGTTATACATACACAGTTGGGTTCAAATTTTACCAAAGAAAAAGATTCGGAAGGTTGGGAGTATTTTACTCGATGAGCACATTATCCCTAGAAATTTCAAGCTTAATCGGAATATTATACAGGTTTTGAAATGGCAAAAACATCGTAGGAAGAAACTAAATGTGGATGCTAGCTACTTATCTGATAAAGCCCACGGAGGGGCCATTTTACGTGATGAGAACGGCGCGATGATCCTAGCTGTGGGATTCCCTATCAGTGCGAACTCGGCATTAGAGGCAGAACTCAGGGCTATCGTTCTAGCTACTCAGTGGATGATACACAGGGGCTTTTCGGATTTCATTGTTGAATCTGATTGTAAGGTTGCTCTGGAGTATATTTCGGGTAGGGAGACGAGGAGATGGAAGAAGGAGATTCAGGAAACCGTACACAGGGCGAATAGGAAACAGGTTGGCTTCTCCCACGCCTTCCGGGAATGTAATTGGGCAGCCCATCACATTGCAGCGGTCCATTTCGATCAGATAACTTTTTATGATAGGCCCAATTTACTACCGGTCCATGCAAAACGGGCCTATTGGATGGATTTTTTTGGTATTCCTTCTTTTCGTTTTTAGACATGTTTTTTCAGTTAGGAAGTTTTGGCCTAGTCCCCTTCCTTTTGTATTTCTGTTTCATTAATACAATTCTGGTATATGACTCCTGGCATATACAAGTAAAAAAAAAAATATATGTATTCTGTTTTCTTGAATGCAATGCACACACAAGCAACCATCATGTTAAATTCACACACTAGCAACATACCACCATGTCAAATGCAATTAAAACCAAGTATCCCTATGTTTTGGAACTGGGTTGCATCGGTTCAGATAACACACATCAAGGAAGTATTCACGCATTTTCGTTGAACTCAAACCCCATTTCATCATCAGTTTCACGGCAAGTAAAAACCCACATACATGTCATGCACTTCAAACTAAAACAAAATCAAGGACACAAAAAAAATTACACGTTACTCCCCTTAACAGATTCGTCAGCCATGATCTTCCTCTTTTTCCTCCACGCCGTGTGAAGCATCCCTTGTCGGTAGCCATGTCTAGTAGCCTCGTTTCCCCGTTGTTGTCAAACACACCTCCTCGCCGCCCTCCATGCCTTCCATCCCATCATAAGTGTCTGAGACAACGTTGTCGCCATATTTCTTCCTCGAAAACCAATTTGGATCGATTTCAGATTCATTGGAGTCACCCAAATGAATACGTAGGGGGAGATGGGCCTCAGACGTTGCATGCGATATCTGATATGAGGCCGAATTTGAAAGCATATCGAAAATCGAACAACTTTGTTTCTCCAGATCTGCAATGGGATTTTCATGTGAAAGGTGGTTCATGTGAAAGGTGGTTCGCATCGGAAACTAAGATCAGTGGAGATTCCTTCATAGGACTAGGGTTTGTTTCCATGTACATGTGGAGATGGGGGTTGTGATGGAGAGACAAAGCGGATGGATAGCAGCAAAGATGGGTGAGAGTAATGAAGGATAAAAGATGGATGGATGGATGGAGAGAGACATAGATGAAGAGGAGCGAAGTTGAGAACCGAACGGGTGAGAGTAATGGAGGGTAGAAGGGAATAGTACTCAATACGTATGAGTGGGCAATCGAAAAGTCGAGGGCATTGTAGTCATTTTAAGCAATATTTCTTCCTTAAATAGAAGTGGGAATTTCATTAAAGGACATTCATTTAAGGAAAGTGATACTTTAATTCATGGACGGAGGGAGTATGAAGTTTCAAAAGGAACACTGTGTCTTTAGTCCTTAGATACGGTAATCTGATGCGCAATTTATATCGTGGGATCGTTACACTGTGCGCATGGTGTCTGATCCCAATACGTACGATGTACTTTATTATTAAAAAAATGCAAATAGTCATATACCATCTTCATCAACGGTCAGTTCATCTTCTTCACCAATCCGTGAGACCAATTCCTTCCCTGATTCCTCTATTTTTTCATCTTCAATTGTCTACTTCTCCGATTTTAAGAATCTGGCCACAATTTTGTTCAACATCATATTTAAAAGAAATCTAGTTTCTTTCCTTCTCCATCAGTTCAAAACTAAAGTTTTACTCCCTCCGTCCCATTTTATCTTTCTTACTTTTCTTTATGAGATGTTCCAAAATAAGTGTCATATTTCCTTTAATTTTTTGGAAAGAAATATGTGGTCTACATTATTTCACTTTATTATACTTAAATCTCAATCACAACTTTTACTTTTTCAATCACTTTATTAATAATTGTGTCAAACCAAAGTAGGACACACAAAATGTGACCGATGTATGTAGTATTAATCTAAGTGATAGTCCCAAAACTTAACAATCAAATAATCTAGCAGATAAAGAAGAAGCAGATAGAAAGATTTTGATATGAACAACACCTCTGGTATACCGTGGAAAACGCCGCTGCTCTCCCTTGAGAGAGAGAGAGAGAGAGAGAGCGGAAAACCCTTGATGGATAGTGTACCCGGGGGGTAGCTTATCCGAGGGGTTATTGCGGAGAATAACTAGAGAGAAGTCAGAGCAAATAAGTAAGAGAGAGAGTGTATATTCGGTATGTATTCAGCGTGGTTTACAATGGGGGAAAGGGGTTCTATTTATAGTAGTAATAAATGCTAGATAAGGACATGTGTCAGTTTCCTGGTGGTCGAGAGGTCACCTCGACCGGGGTGGCACTGGCACTCGCATGTGGCCGCATTAAATGCGGTGGTTGGATGTGACGTTTGTACTTGGTACGGTGATCAAAGCGCATGTGAAGAGGATATTCTGTCGAGGTGGATGCCTTCGGCTGAAGGGTGTTGGGCCGAAGGCTCTTCTAACCGAGGGCTCCTACCTGCCGAGGGCTGCAGGTGCCGAAGGCTTGGTTTTCAAGCCTTGTTCTCCTGTGATGCCTCTTCTAACCGAGGGCTCCTACCTGCCGAGGGCTACAGGTGCCGAAGGCTTGGTTTTCAAGCTTTGTTCTCCTGTGATGCCTCTTCTAACCGAGGGCTCCTACCTGCCGAGGGCTGCAGTTTCCGAAGGCTTGGTTTTCAAGCCTTGTTCTCCTGTGATGTTTCTGAGCTCGATTCCGTCACTGGTAGCCTTCGGCCATAGGGTCGAAGGCACCCCTTTGCGTATTGTGGGCTGCTCAGAGCTCCATTTTGCTGGGCTTGGCCCGTTTGGGCCTGTTGGGCCTGATTGTAGTAGAGGAAGTATGTGGGCCGGGGGTCCCTGGGCCATATACTCCATCAGGAGTCCCCCACTCCTTTTGCCGAAAGGTACTTGAGGGAAAAGGAGTAGCTGTGGTGATTTCCCCGAAGGCTTCCCTGTCCTGTTGGGTGCCTCATTTTCTCAATTCCCCCATATGTCGAGGGTTGAGAGCTTCCTGAAGGGAGTGTAAGTGTGTTGCGCGTATGTGTTTCTTTGTTGTAGTTTGTACAGTAATGAGAGATCTGCATTTGTGTGCTTTGCCGAGGGCATTTGTTGACTGAAGGCTTTGTGTGGCTGAAGGCATCATGTGGCCGAAGGCATCATGTGGCCGAAGGCATTGTGTGGTCGGAGGCATCATGTGGCCGGAGGCATTCTGTAAGCCGAAAGCATCATGTCGAGGGGAGTAGATTGCCATTGTGATCTTGCCTCAGCCTGCTGTAGCTGAGAAATAGAAAAATTTTAACATTTGCGTGTTTTGCCGAGGGGAGTCCCCCAGTCCCCCACTCCTTTTGCCGAGAGTTTCTCGAGGGAAACGGGAGTAGAGTGATGCATGCCTTCAGCAGGAACCGCCGAGGGGTGACGCCTTTTGCTCCACAATGGGGAGATGCCTCGTTAAAAACCTCATTAGGAAAAAACCCTGTGGGAAAAAATCCTAATGAGGGAAAAGGAGTACACCGGATGCCCTCAGAATCAAGCAAAAGGAGTGCACCCTTCGGCCTTGATTGTTGAGCGGCGGTTGTGTCCGTCTGCTGAGGGGACATCCAAGATCAGCCTTAGATCCTGCATGAAAAAGCTAAGGAGCTTGTAAGGACCCCCCCTGTTATCAAATAAAGGTGACGAAGGGTGCAAGGCCGGGTGGGCTTGTGTTAGAGCCCCTGGCATCAAATACAGATGCTAGAGGGATGGAGACCGAGGGGTCTTCATGATGGCCCCCGACATCAAATAAAGATGTCGGAGGGATGAAGGCCGAGGGGCCTGTATGATAGCTCCCGACATCAAATAAAGATGGCGGAGGGCTGAAGGCCGATGGCCTGTGTGATGGCCCTCAACATCAAATAAAGATGTCGGAGGGATGAAGGGCGATGGGCCTGTATGATAGCCTCTGGCATCAAATAAAGATGCCGGAGGGATGAAGGCCGAGGGACCTGTGTGATTGCCCCCAACATCAAATAAAGATGCCGGGGGGATGAAGGCCGATGGACCTGTATGATAGCCCCTGACATCAAATAAAGATGTCGGAGGGATGAAGGCCGAGGGCCGTTGTGATGTGGAATCACGCTGAGGCCGAGGGCCGTTGGTGATGTGAGATCACGCTAAGGCCAAAACCGTTATGACATAGAGTCATGTTGAGGCCGAGGGCCGTCTGATGTTGAGGCCGAGGTCCATTGTGATGTCCTCACGCTGAGGCCGAGGGCCGTTGTTGATGTTGAGGCCGAGGACCGTTCTGATGCTGAGGTCGAGGGACGTTGTTGATGTTGAGGCCGACGGCCGTCTGATGTTGAGGCCGAGGGCATTGTGATGTGGAATCATGCTGAGGCCGAGGGCCGTTGGTGATGTTGAGGCCGAGGGTCATCCTGATGTTGAGGCGGAGGGCCGTTGTGATGTGATATCACGCTGAGGCCGAGGGCCGTTGGTGATGTGAGATCACGCTAAGGCCAAAACCGTTATGACATAGAGTCATGTTGAGGCCGAGGGCCGTCTGATGTTGAGGCCGAGGGCCATTGTGATGTCCTCACGCTGAGGCCGAGGGCCGTTGTTGATGTTGAGGCCGAGGGCCGTTCTGATGCTGAGGCCGAGGGCCGTTGTGATGTGGGATCACGCTGAGGCCGAGGGCCGTTGTTGATGTTGAATCACGTTGAGGCCGAGGGCTTTTGGTGATGTTGAGGCCGAGGGCCGTCCTAATGTTGAGGCCGAGGGTCGTTGTTGATTTTGCGACCGAGGGCCGTTCTGATGTTGAGGCTGAGGGCCGTTGTTGATGTTGAGGCCGAGGGCCGTATGATGTTGAGGTCGAGGGCCATTGTGATGTGGAATCATGCTGAGGTCGAGGGCCGTCCTGATGTTGAGGCCGAGGGCCGTTGTTGATTTTGAGACCGAGGGCCGTCTGATGTTGAGGCCGAGGGCCGTTGTGATGTGGGATCACGCTGAGGCCGAGGGCCGTTGGTGACGTGGAATCATGCCAAGGCCGAGGGCTATTGGTGACGTGGAATCGAATTGAGGCCGAGGGCCTTTCCTTGATAGTTCCAGGAGTCCTCTGGGTGTATGTTCCTTCTTTCAGGCATCGACCGAGGGGTTGATTCCCCGCCTCGGCCGAAAGGAGGTCCAAGTGATCCGTCCGGGGGTTCGTATGTTAGTCCCCCGACGCTGGGCCGTCCCTTGATTGTGCCAGGAGGTCGTATGTTAGTCCTCCTGATGTGTGTTCCTTCTTCTAGGCTTCGGCCGAGGGGTTGATTCCCCGCCTCGGCCGAAAGGAGGTCCAAGTGATCCGTCCGGGGGTTCATCTGTTAGTCCCTCGGCGCTGGGCCGTCCCTTGATTGTGCCAGGAGGTCGTATGTTAGTCCTCCTGATGTGTGTTCCTTCTTCTAGGCTTCGGCCGAGGGGGTTGCTTCCCCGCCTCGGCCGGAAGGGGGTCCAAGTGATCCGTCCGGGGGTTCGTCTGTTAGTCCCCCAGCGCTGAACCGTCCCTTGACCTTGGGGGGTCCCGTCATCTATTTACGGCGTGGGCTAGGCTTGGTCGGTTTCCGACGACTGCCGTTTCACCCCCAAGTTTGGGGATTTCGTCACCTCAGCCATTCTTTCAGGCCTGTCGCCGTGCGTTGCGCGTCGGCGACGCGGCGAGCGTCCCGCTCCAAAAACGCGGGCCTTTTGCAGGCCCCTCGTCTTTAGAAACCATCGGCCATACCTGGGCATTTGGCCTCGAAGGGGCCGATAAGATGTCTGGATTGTGTTGTAGTTTACTTAAATTCATAGAAATAAGCGGAATACAAGGGGTGCGTTGTTTGACAACGGCTTTGTTAAGATTCACCGCTCAAGGTCGAGGGCTCTAGGCCGAGGGGATGGTAATGTGCCTCGAGGTCGAGGGCCCAAGGCTGAGACTAACGCCGAAGGTGAGGAACATGATTAGCGGAGGTGGCGCTTCTTCGACTGGGGCTCCTCGAACTCCTCTCCGTCACTGAGCCTCCCGATTTCATGTTTCTTTGTTGCGATGTCCCCTTCTTCTTTATCGGTGTTCTCCCCGGTGTTTTTCCTTGGGGCATTTTTGATGAATTGGTGGAGCTCACCCCGTTGAATTAAGAGTTCAATAGCCTTCTTTAACGAGACACAATCGTCTGTGTTGTGGGAGGTGCTTTTGTGGTAACGGCAATAAGTGCCGCCTTGGTGGATGGCGTAGATCTCCCTCGCCGACCGAGGGTCCTTGGGGAAAAGGTCCTGCTCTTCCGCATAGTTGAGGATAGTGCTCACCGGGTGCGTGAGGGGTGTCCTCGGCATGTCCAGCCGAGGGCGCCATTGGCGTTCGTTACGGCCCTGCTGGGTGTGGCTTCCATGGTCTCGGCCTCCAGCTGAGGGCACATTTGGGGCCGGCGTGTTGTTTATCTTCTTCGAGGGCTGGCCCTCGTTCTTCTTGAAGGAGTGGAGGTCGTCGGCGTCGGCGTATAGGCTCCCCCGCTGGAGTGCTCTGAGGTATGATCTTGGGGGGTCGGTGATGAGGCTCCGTGCGTAGGGGCTGCTGCGGAGAACCCCCTGGAAGAGGACGAGGAGGGTACGCTCGTCGGCGCCCTCGACCTCGTCTGTCTCCTTCATCCACCGGTCAATGAAGGACCGAAGTGTTTCGTCAGGTTGTTGCTTGACGGAGAGGAGCTGGGAGAAGTGCTTTCTCGCGCGCTTCCTTCCGGCGAAATGGGTGAGGAAGCGTTGGGCAAGATCTTGCCAAGAGTCAATGCTGCCCTCGGGCAATCGATTGAACCATTCGTATGCTGGTCCCTCCAAGGTGGAAAGGAACCAACGACATAAGTATTCATCTGATGCCCCCATCATCATCATGTTGTTTTGATACCTGTTGTAGTGCTCCTGGGGGTCAGTTTTTCCTTCATAGGGCTTGATGAGTTGCCCTCGGTACTTTTCCGGGATTTGGGCCGCCAATACCCTTGGGGTGAATGGCGTCCGGGTCGGCCGGAGCTGGATGATGGGTTCCCCGGAGCCCTCGGCTACCTTCTTCTGTAATTCCTCCATTTTGGCCATCATGGCCTCGTATTTGAGGTCTGAATGAGGGGTGGAGGTGGTGGTGTGAGCTTTGTCGGCCTCCATTTCATCAAGTCGGCGTTGGAGGGCCGCAATAATTTCGTCCCGGGGGTCCTTCGGGAGGGTCTCCGCCCCTGCGAACGAACCCGGGCCGAGTGGGCCTGGTTGATCTGGTGGCGAGCATCGTCGGCATGAAGGGGTGCCTTGCCTTTGTCCCGAGGGGGACGCTCCTCGTCTTCCCTCGAGACAGACCTTCCGCTTTCTTGGGGCCCTCGGCGGTCTTGCCCCCCTCCGAGCCGGTTGAGGGCGGAAGTGCGGGGCCTATCTCTGTTGTCATTGTGGCGGTCCCGGGACTGAACTTCCTGGGAGGCCGTGTCTTGGGCCACTACCCCTTCGTCATTCCTAACCCGAGGGATGGGGTTTCCGAAGGGGTGTGGCAGAGGGGGAAGTACGATGTTCTCCCCAACCTGGGGTTGAGCCGGAGCCAAGGTGCCGAAGGCACCCGGGTTCTGAGTTAGCGTCTGGATGAAGGCGGAGAGTGCCGAATGAACGTCGATGGTGAGGACCGGAGGGCTGACTTGGTCATCGCTCCGGTTTTTCTTCTTGGCCTCGATGCCAAGGCGGGCATCGGGGGCATTCTGCTGGATCTGAAGGCGTAGGTCGACAGCCGCCTGTTCCAGCCCAGCGATGACACCGCCCTCGGGAGCCTTGTGAGAGGCTTCAGGGGCGTTGACGTCGCCGAGGGCCAGGTTTTTGTCTTCTACGTTTTTGGAGTTGGCACGTGTTGTTCTCACCATTTTGGTAGAGGGCTAGTGTTTGGCGAAGGGGGAGGGTTTCTTACTTGATCATTCGACCTCTCAATGAAAGCACCAAATGATGGATAGTGTACCCGGGGGTAGCTTATCCGAGGGGTTATTGCGGAGAATAACTAGAGAGAAGTCAGAGCAAATAAGTAAGAGAGAGAGTGTATATTCGGTATGTATTCAGCGTGGTTTACAATGGGGGAAAGGGGTGCTATTTATAGTAGTAATAAATGCTAGATAAGGACATGTGTCAGTTTTCTGGTGGTCGAGAGGTCACCTCGACCGGGGTGGCACTGGCACTCGCATGTGGCCGCATTAAATGCGGTGGTTGGATGTGACGTTTGTACTTGGTACGGTGATCAAGGTGCATGTGAAGAGGATATTCTGTCGAGGTGGATGCCTTCGGCTGAAGGGTGTTGGGCCGAAGGCTCTTCTAACCGAGGGCTCCTACCTGCCGAGGGCTGCAGGTGCCGAAGGCTTGGTTTTCAAGCCTTGTTCTCCTGTGATGCCTCTTCTAACCGAGGGCTCCTACCTGCCGAGGGCTACAGGTGCCGAAGGCTTGGTTTTCAAGCCTTGTTCTCCTGTGATGCCTCTTCTAACCGAGAGCTCCTACCTGCCGAGGGCTGCAGTTTCCGAAGGCTTGGTTTTCAAGCCTTGTTCTCCTGTGATGTTTCTGAGCTCGATTCCGTCACTGGTAGCCTTCGGCCATAGGGCCGAAGGCACCCCTTTGCGTATTGTGGGCTGCTCAGAGCTCCATTTTGCTGGGCTTGGCCCGTTTGGGCCTGTTGGGCCTGATTGTAGTAGAGGAAGTATGTGGGCCGGGGGTCCCTGGGCCATATACTCCATCAACCCTAATCTCTCTATCTCGCCTCTATTCTCTTAAGCCTTGTTTTATGCTTAGGGTTCCCGTAAGTTAGCCTCCTTTTATAGGAGAAGTTGGCTAACTTACGGGTTACAAAGAAGCTAACGGGCTGATACACATTTGTGGCCCGTATTACACGTTTAATTAATAACTACACAAATACAAAGATATTTAATTAGATTGGACACCATAAAATATCCTCAACAATCTCCCCTCATAAACCCATATACTAAACAATCATACAACCAAAGCAGTTATGAATAAGCAGATAGGAAGATATCGACAAGATTGAAACCAAATCTGGTATACCGTATAAACTGTCCGCTGCTCTCCCTGGAGAAGGAGAGCAGCGGCAACCCTAATCTCTCTCTATCTCGCCTCTTGCGTTCTCAACCTCTTTCAATTGTTTTGGGTTCCCGTAAGTTAGCCTCTTTTATAGGAGAAGTTGGCTAACTTACGGGTTACAAGGAAGCCCCTGGGCTGATACACATTTGTGGCCCGTATTACACGTTTAATTGATAACTACACAAATACAAAGATAACTAACTAGATTGAACACCATAAAATATTCCCAACAATCTCCCCCTTGGTGATCAATCGTGTTGAATCAGCATTGCAGCGCAGATATCTTTGTCTTTGCTGTTATTGAGCTTCCTTTGTCTTTGAACTTGACTTCTGAGGAAGGCTATCTGAAGAAATCCTTGCAATCTCCCCTTTGATGTCTTCTTGACAATTTGATCTTTGATATCGGGGGTTGAGGGACCTTCTGTATCTTGCATGTAGTCCTTGCCTTCCAGAAGTTGCTCTTGATCAGCTTGGATGAAGTCTGGTGACGCCTCTAGAATGGATATTCTTTGGAGAATAGGAGACGCCCATGGAACTCATCTTCAATAGTTTGAGTATTTGACCTCTGTCTCCTCCACAATGTAGTCTTTTTGACTATTTGGAATGAATGCATTTGAGGAGAACTTGTCGGTGGCACAGCGGAACATAATGATTGTTGATTTGTGAGTGTAGCTCACCATTTGATTTGAGTTGTAGAGATAGCAGAGAAGGTATTGATTTTTGTGATGGAGGAGTGAAGTGTCCCAGAATGATTTGTTCAGTGTTAATAGCATGTGGATGACTCTCCCCCTCATGACGATCCGATGAATCGGGACGTCATGCTTTTATTCTTTTATTCTGTAGAAATAAAACAGGAAAAAGACATAAATGTAAATGATAAAAGCCCCCCGGGGTCGTGTAGACACCCGTTTTCATCACTATAGAGATAAACTCTAAAGCAATGGCCTGAAAATGTTGGTGATTCTTATGTTGCAACAGCAGGACTTTCTTCCAAGTATTGGTCTACATCTGTAATAGATGAGCCCTATGGAAGTTCTCGCGGGTCATGTAGACCTGCAACTGACTCTAAAAGTGCGTCTGTGTCCTAGAAAATTTCAAAACATTTGGGAGTGAATAACTAGACACGACGTGATCAATGAAAGTTCAGTGGCATGGGGCTGAGGCCACTATAGTCAGTATTACTTGTCTCGGAAGGAGACGGTAATGAGAGATGCGGTTCCCCGTGAAATATGATTAAACACATGTCTGTTGGAAGACAAGTGAGTGGTCTAGGTTAGGGTTCAACATGCACTGTTGGACAAGATGCAGTGACTTCTACCCGGGATCTGATTAAATCAGTCCTGAACCTATTTGGGAATTGTCCAGAGTATTTGAGTGGCTAGGAGTAAATGTTCAATGGATAATAGGCAGTTGAGGTAGCAGACTCATCATTGATTATTGTTTTTCTTCTCACTTGAGCCTTCTGCTTCCTAACGCTCATAATGTTCACTCACTCACTTGCTCACTCACTCACTTACGCTCGGCTTTATCCCTTGGGTAGGCTTAGTTGGGTTTACTAAGTCATAGGACATGTTCTCTCATTACTTTCTTCATTTTCTCTCTGTACTCCCCCTCAACTGGAGCACTCGGTATGCTTTGTCATTGTTAGGCACCGGGAAGGATAACATTGAATACTCCCCCTAAAATGTTGCATCCTTTGAGAGATTCCTTGCTTTGTCGGTGTAAGGCGCCAGGAGGAGAAAACTGAAACTCCCCCTCAGAATGTGCAAGGTTTGATTGCTCACTGCTTGTCATACCCGCCATGTGTGTGGAGCAATCTGAACATGTACCACACATGACGGTTTCCCTGAGCTCATCATGTAGAATTTCAGCATATTGATGATCACATAATGTTGACGAGTCAGGGGAGGCTTCAGCAGTTGATTGTTGATTGTTGTAAGATGACCGTTGACGCGAGGTTGATTGAATTATCTACGATTTTCAGACCTTTACATTGAAGTTTAGAAAAGCTTTGACCTCAGGGTTGATAATGAAAGAATTTGAACAGATTTGCCTAAGTTTTGACCTGGACATCGATGATTTACAATGTTTGTCGGAAAACTAACGTTTTGACCCTCAAGGACTGCGAGTGAGGGCGCGTGAGAATGGGTTCTGGGGCATAGCCCAAGAATTAATGTAGATCTTTTCGTTAGCTTTCTAACAAAAAAAAAGTTTGCTCAAATCGGATCACCGAGTCAAAAGTTATGGCCAAAATAGTGCGGTGTCGCAGAAAATCTCTAATTTTGAGTTTTTGAGGAATTTCTTCGAAGATGAGGTTCTCGATGTTGAATATCGAGAGCAGGTGGATTTTAAACAAAATCTAAGGCAATACCTCAAAATCCTAATCTCGAGGTTTAAATCTCGAGATTACAATCTCGAGTTTTAAATCTCGAGATTACAATCTCGAGTTTTAAATCTCGAGATTACAATCTCGAGTTTTAAATCTCGAGATTACAATCTCGAGTTTTAAATCTCGAGATTACAATGTAGAGGTTGCCTCGAAGAATAATGGCGAAATCCACCTGCAAAACAAACCTCAGAATATCAAAATCTGCAGAATTTCAAAATGTTTGGAACATCGAAAACTTTGGAGTTTCGAAAACCTCATAATCTCGAAAACTTGTTGTTTGAAAAACATCAGAACATCGAAAACTCTTGAAACATTTATAAGCAGGGAATTATTCAGAAATCCTATAATATAAAGCTTCGATGAACTGCGAAGAATGTCAAGATTCAAATTATGAGTTCCAAGAAACTGCAAACTTTGAAAGATTCAAAACATCGAGAAATTTTGAAAATCTCGAAATCTTCAGAATGTCGAGATCCAAAATATCGAGATCCCAAATGTTGAAATCCCAAAACTCGAAATTCCAAAAGATTTTCAGTGGCAGAATGTCGAAAATCAGATGTCGAGATCTGAATATCGAGATCTAGGATTTCGATAAAGGAGGCCCGGTTTCGAGATTTGATATCGAGATTAGGATGTCGAGTTTTGAAATCTCGAGATTTCAAATATCGAGAAGTAAATCTCGAGATTTGAGATGTCGAGAAGTGAAACTCGAAATATTATTTCGAGAAGTCAAATGTCGAGACCTTAAAATCGAAACCTCGATCTCGAGACTTGGATGTCGAGATCCTCAATGTCGAAATCTTGCAAATGAAAACATCGATTTTTGAAAATCTGAAACCTGTTCTGAAAAGCCCTGAAGGTCGAGATTCTCCTGTATCAGTTTCAAGCCAAAAACGTTTCTGCAGCAGTGAAAAATAAGGATTTCGATATCTCAATGTAGAGATCTTCGAAATATAAAAAATGCAGAAAACGAAAAAAGAGGTATGCTGCCGGTTCGGTTTTAAAAGGTGAGTCCAACAGTATGATTTTTACAAAATTTCGTTCACAAACAAGATTACAGGAGCAAATCTCTACACATTAGAAAATCAGAATAAAAGCAGAGCAGTTCTTCGTTAGATCCAAAAAATCGCAGATAGATCCAACCTGTTTCACGCCTCGGCTCTGATACCAAATGATAAACCCATATACTAAACAATCATACAACCAAAGCAGATATGAATAAGCAGATAGGAAGATATCGACAAGATTGAAACCAAATCTGGTATACCGTATAAACTGTCCGCTGCTCTCCCTGGAGAAGGAGAGCAGCGGCAACCCTAATCTCTCTCTATCTCGCCTGTTGCGTTCTCAGCCTCTTTCAATTGTTTTGGGTTCCCGTAAGTTAGCCTCTTTTTATAGGAGAAGTTGGCTAACTTACGGGTTACAAGGAAGCCCCCGGGCTGATACACATTTGTGGCCCGTATTACACGTTTAATTGATAACTACACAAATACAAAGATAACTAACTAGATTGAACACCATAAAATATTCCCAACAATCTCCCCCTTGGTGATCAATCGTGTTGAATCAGCATTGCAGCGCAGATATCTTTGTCTTTGCTGTTATTGAGCTTCCTTTGTCTTTGAACTTGACTTCTGAGGAAGGCTATCTGAAGAAATCCTTGCAATCTCCCCTTTGATGTCTTCTTGACAATTTGATCTTTGATATCGGGGGTTGAGGGACCTTCTGTATCTTGCATGTAGTCCTTGCCTTCCAGAAGTTGCTCTTGATCAGCTTGGATGAAGTCTGGTGACGCCTCTAGAATGGATATTCTTTGGAGAATAGGAGACGCCCATGGAACTCATCTTCAATAGTTTGAGTATGTGACCTTTGTCCCCTCCACAATGTAGTCTTTTTGACTATTTGGAATGAATGCATTTGAGGAGAACTTGTCGGTGGCACAACGGAACATAATGATGGTTGACTTGTGAGCGTAGCTGACCATTTGAGTTGCGGAGATAGTAGAGAGAGTGTTGGAGGAGAGAAGTGTCCGAGAATGATTTTTGAGAGTTAAACATCATGTGGAACACTCTCCCTCTCATGACGGTCCGATGAATCGGGGCGTCATGCCTTTATTCTTTTATTCTGCGGAAATAAAACAGGAAAAACAAGCAGAATGTAAAGAAGATAACGTAGCCCCCCCGGGTCGTGAAGATGTCCGTTATCATCACTATAGAGATAAACTCTTTAGTAATGGCCTGAAAATGTAGGTGATTCTTATGTTGCAACAGCAGGACTTCCTTCCAATCGTTGGTCTACATCTGAAATAGATGAGCCCTATGGAAGTTCTCGCGGGTCATGTAGACCTGCAACTGACTCTAAAAGTGCGTCTGTGTCCTAGAAAATTTCAAAACATTTGGGAGTGAGTAACTAGATACGACGTGATCAATGAAAGTGCAGTGGCATGGGGCTGAGGCCACTGTAGTCAGTATCACTTGCCTCGGAAGGAGACAATAATGAGAGATGCGGTTCCCCGTGAAATATGATTAAACACCTGTCTGTTGAGAGACAAGTGAGTTGTCTTGGGTAGGGTTCGACATGCACTGTTGGACAAGATGCAGTGACTTCTACCCGGGATCTGATTAAATCAGTCATGAACCTATGGGGATTGTCCAGAGAATTTGAGTGGCTAGGAGTAAATGTTCAATTCATAGCAGGCAATTGAGGTAGCAGACTCATCATTGATTATTGTATTCTTGCTCACTTGAGCCTTCTGCTTCCTAATGCTCATAATGTTCACTCACTCGCTCGCTCACTCACTCACTTACGCTCGGCTTTGTCCCTTGGGTAGGCTTAGTTGGGTTTACTAAGCCATAGGGACATGTTCTCCCATTACATTCTTCATTTTCACTCTGTACTCCCCATCCACTGGAGCACTCGGTATGATTTGTCATTGTTAGGCACCAGGGAGGATAACATTGAACACTCTCCCTAAAATGTTGCATCCGTTGAGAGATTCCTTGCTTTGTTGGTGTAAGGCGCCAGGAGGAGAAAACTGAAACTTCCCCTCAGAATGTGCAAGGTTTGATTGCTCACCGCTCATCTTACCCGTTATGTGTGTGGAGCAATCTGAACAGGTACCACACATGACGGTTTCCCCTAAGCTCATCATTTGGAATTTCAGCATGTTTGAGGATCACACAATGTTGATGAGTTAAGGGAGGCTTCAGTAGTTGATTGTTGATTGTTGTAAGATGATCGTTGAAGCGAGGTTGATTGAATCATCTACGATTTTCGGACCTCTACATTGCAGTTTAGACCTTAGGTTTGACTTTGGAAGAATTTGAAAAGATTTGCCTAAGTTTTGACCTGGACATCGGTGATTTACAAAGTTTGTCGGAAAACTAACGTTTTGACCCTCAAATACTGCGAGTGAGGGCGCGTGAGAATGGGTTCTGGGGCATAGCTCGAGAATAAATATATATCTTTTCGTTATCTTTCCAACAAAAAAAAAGTTTGCTAAAATCGGATCACCGAGTCAAAAGTTATGGCCAAAAGAGTGCAGTGTCGCAGAAAATCTCGAAATTTTTGAGTTTTTGAGAAATTTCTTCGAAGTTGAGGTTCTCAATGTTGAATATCGAGAACAGGTGAGATTAAGGAAAATTCTAAGGCAATACCTCGAAATCCAAATCTCGAGGTTTAAATCTCGAGATTACAATCTCGAGGTTTAAATCTCGAGATTACAATCTCGAGGTTTAAATCTCGAGATTCCAATCTCGAGGTTTAAATCTCGAGATTCCAATCTCGAGGTTTAAATCTCGAGATTACAATCCCGAGGTTTAAATCTCGACATCTTAATCTCGAGTTTGCCTCGAAGAAAAATGACGAAATCCACCTGCAAAACAAACCTCAAGACTTCGAAATCTTCAGAATTTCAAAATGTTTGGAACATCGAAAACTTTGGAGTTTCGAAAACCTCAGAAAATCGAAAACTTGCTGTTTGAAAAACATCAGAACATCGAAAACTTCTAAAACTTTGAAAAACAGAGATTCATCCAAAAATCCTATAATGTAAAGCTTCGAAGTGTTCTGAACAAGAAAGATATCAAGTTTAGAAGAAATCAGT
The DNA here is from genome assembly GCA_945859875.1 of Cuscuta europaea. Classification (NCBI taxonomy): domain Eukaryota; kingdom Viridiplantae; phylum Streptophyta; class Magnoliopsida; order Solanales; family Convolvulaceae; genus Cuscuta; species Cuscuta europaea. The sequence goes on along the minus strand of CAMAPE010000075.1, from coordinate 3,225,927 downwards.
GATTCAAGAAACTCCAAACTTTGAAACATTCAAAACATAAAAAAAATTAAAAATCTCGAAATCATCAGAATGTCGAGATCCTAAACATCGAGATCTCAAATGTCGAAATCCCAAAACTCGAAATTCCAAAACTTGAGATTTCAAAACTCGAAATTTCAAAACTCGAAATTTCAAAACTCGAAATTTCGAAACTCGAGATTTCAAAACTCGAAATTTCAAAGCTCGATATTTCAAAACTCAAAATTTCAAAACTCGAGATGAGGAATTCGAGGCCCTAAATGTCGAGATCCTGCAAAATGAAAACTTCGAATTTTGAAAATCTGAAAACTGTTTTGAATAGCCCTGAAGGTCGAGATTCTCCTGTATCAGTTTCAAGTCAAAATCATTTCTGCAGCACTGAAAAACAAGAATCTCGAGATCTCGATTGAGAGATCTTCGAAACTGAAAAAAAATGCAGAAAATGAAAAAGAAGATATGCTGCTGGATCGGTTTTGAAAGGCGATTCCAACAGTAGAACTTTTACAGATTTTCGTTCACAAACAAGATTACAGGAGCAAATCTCTATATTAAAGAAAAAGAGAAGAAAAGCATAACAGTTCTTCGTAAGATCAGAAAAATCGCAGATAGATTCAACCTGTTTCACGCCTCTGCTTTGATACCAATTGATAGTCCCAAAACTTAACAATCAAACAATCTAGCAGATAAAGAAGAAGCAGATAGAAAGATTTTGATATGAACAACACCTTTGATATACCGTGGAAAACGTCGCTGCTTTCCCTCGAGAGAGAGAGCAGCGGAAAACCCTAATCTCTCTATCTCGCCTCTATTCTCCTGAGCCTTGTTTTATGCTTAGGGTTCCCGTAAGTTAGCCTCCTTTTATAGGAGAAGTTGGCTAACTTACGGGTTACAAAGAAGCTAACGGGCTGATACACATTTGTGGCCCGTATTACACGTTTAATTAATAACTACACAAATACAAAGATATTTAATTAGATTGAACACCATAAAGTATTCTCAACACTAAGATAAAAATTGATATTTAAAATAAAATGGGACATACGTAGTATTACTCTAAAATAAAATTGAATGCATTAGCTTGTTAGATGGAATTGTAGCTCCAGGGAGACAATTGACCTGCTATTAGAGCTTCTTCGACGGAATTGTAGCTTTAGGGAGAAAGAGGATGAAATTGAGAACGAAGCTTCATCGATGGTCGGGAATCGCAGCTCCATGGAGAGAGGAAGCGAATGGTTATCTAGGTTTAGTTTTCTGCGCATAATTAAAACAAAGGCGTCAATCGACCAAATATCCAGACGGTTTAGATAAATTGACGAAATAGAGTCGATTTTAAATTTGCAGAGCCCTCGATCTAATGCACTTGATTGTTGTTGAATCTTCCAATGTTCTTGAATGCAGATTTCAGTTTGAAGGGTCTCCGGTTTTCAAGTAGTTTGATATGCAACAAATGGATCGTTTTATGACTTGATCTTCAGTTAAAGGGCTTCCCGAGATATATGACTTTATCTTCAATTGAATCTTGATTCAATCTTCATATTTTCACATATTCAAAGATCGATCTTCAGATCTTCGAACCTTCAAAGTCTTGTTCTTTAGATCTTCGAATCTTCAAGTTTCGTTCCTCGATCATATCTTCTAACATTCTTCAACTTTTGGACTTATTTATCAAGAATCGACGTAATCTCAAAGGATTATTCACATATTCTTAATAAAATTAATGGGTTGATCTTTTCCTCTTCTTTGGAATCCTTCATAGCCTTTTGGGAGTTCTTCAGAGCTTTTCTGCGACGTTTCTTCGTCTGGAAGTTCTCTCATCTGTTGCTCTCAACTGAGATCCCTATATGTAGGTCAGGAGAGATGAAATATGCATTAGGGTTGCAAACATTCGCCCATACCCCCTGAGTCTCAATTAAAATGGACTTTGGGCTCTAGTTGCTTGCATTTTAACAGCTAGAAAAATCAGCACTTATCTGAACAACTTTCTTAGCATGGTTCATAGCTACTTTCCATGCATTTGAACAAATTTCTTAACTAGATTTATTGCCCTATTCAAAAATCGGATCATATCTGTTTTTTATTGGCCATTATTTAATAATGGGCTCAAAGTAGAGAAATTAATAGGACCGGTCCATTTTGTTAAAGATTTAATTTATTATTAAATTAATAGAAAATTTTTAAATAGCTCAAATTAATTTGATCACTAAATTTTATCCGAACGGATCCATATTAATATTTTCCTTTTGATAAGGCCCAATAACTATCATGATAGCCGAATATAATTTTAATGGCCCAACGACACTTGAAAGAGGCTCAATATGATATAAAATATCACGATAGCGTTTGAGAGAAGCCTGATTGCAATTTCAATTGTTCATGCTCAACTTTAAAGCCCAATTGACTCATAGAAACGGTCCAATGATGTTTTTATTGTCCACATAATTCGTTTTAGGTATAGGAGTATATGCTCACCATAGGCCGCTCCCACGATATAGTGATCAATTTATCCTTTATACTCCCTCCGTTCTTAATTAATAGTCTCCTTAGGTTTTTGTGATTTTTAAGGAGGTAGAGAGTGTAGGATAAATGGAAAAATATAAAAGAGAATATATTAAGAAGAGAAGGTAATAATAAAGTATACAGAAGAAATAGTACCCGTATATAAGAAGTAAAAAAGAAATAAGGGTAATAAAAGTTGAGGTATAAATGTATTTTGATTGAATTTTTTTACTAAACTAGGAAAGATAAACCAATAATTAAAAACATACCCAAAAAAGAATATGAGACAGTTATTAGAGAACAAAGGATATATATATATATATATATACACACACATATAGACCAATTATAATATAGTAATTGATCAATTTAAGTATAAACGAGTAATGAGAATAATCAATAATGACATAAGTAAATAAAAGAAAGAATCGCAAAAATATAACCTATAAGGTTTCAAAAGACGAAAATATGTCCGTTTTTTAAATTTGACAAAAAGTGACCTAACTACGCATGGCTCGATCACTTCCTCGCATCAGCCATCCCATGTGGCTATCAACAAGCTCCTCGCATCATGTCAACGACAAAACCGCGGCAATGACTGGATCTTCAGTGGCGGTACCCCTCTCATGGCACTTCCTCGCATCAGCCATCTTCAGTGACTGGATCTTCAGTGGAGGCACAACCATAGAGATGGTGGAATCCAGTGATGACGACGACCCCTACCTCAGCGAAAGTGACAGATCTGCGCCCCCACTTCAACTCCTCCGCGCCGCTGCAACTAATCTCTTCCTCTTCTCCGTTATTCTCACTCGCAACCCATTCGATGCCCTCCCAAGCCGGAAACGAAGACCACATGGGGCTCAAGGAGCATCGCGCCGTTCCACCGCCGTTCAACTAGACGACTATATTTCCAGATTTAAAATCTCTGATTTTTGGATAGAGACTGATAAGGTAGGGCGGTGGTGGGGAGGGAAGTGGTTGACCGATTGCAAGGGAGCTAAGCAGTGGGTAACTGGCAGGGGTGAGGGTGAGGGTGGGGTAGTGGCAGGGGTGGGGCGGAGGAAACAATTGTGGAAGGGAGGTGGTGGGTTCACTGTTGGGGCGGGGTGGGGATGGGCGGAGGGCCACTGGTCAGGCATATGTGGGGGTCATTGGGGTTGGACGGCGGCAGAGGTAACTGGAAGAGGCGGGGCAGATGTCACATGACCAGGCAAGGTCATTGGGATCAGAGTCATTGTGTCACTGTGGCGGTGTCAATAGTGGCGTGTCACTGTGGATGTGGTGTCGTTGGCGGTGGCAGGGCGGTGTTTTTATTGAACGGAAACTGTCATGGTGATAAGTTCCACAACAATAGTGACATTCAAAAGTGAACTAAATCTGATAGTGACATAAAAATATAAAATTTAACAGTGACATCATGTTTTTCCAAATATATGATTTCTTAATCACATTTTTTGTCCTTTTATAAAAATGGACACATTTTAAAAATTTAACTTTAATTTAATAATATCCAACAAAAAAAGCCCTAAATAAAACGTATGTAGGCAGAGAATTCTCAATTTTTAATGGCTTGAGTAACATTCACATTAATCAGGAAAGACAGGAACGTGTGACCTATAGAATTTTCCGAATCTTGTCCACATATCGAATATTTAAAGGATTCTTGCATCCATATACGCAGGGGCATGTGGAATTTACGCGTTTGAACCGCCAAAGGCAAAAAGAAACCCTGTTATTTCGCTCATTTTTCTCGCCTCCACGTTTCCATCGCTTTCTGTGAGCGGGCGACGCGAGACACTAGGCCGCTGCCTTCTCTATATTTCTGTCTCCCTCGGATTTCAAATATCATCAACTTCTATCTGCATCGGAGCTTTTCTAGGGCTCCGTTTCCCTACCGAAGATCACAGCCATGCCGAAAGGGTGAAATCTTGTCCCAATTTCGTTTCTTTTCCCTCGCGTTTCCATTTAAATTAATATAGGACGCCCCTTAATCCTCCGGCTTCGGCCCTTCATCTCAATTTCCAAGTCTTTTCTTATTTTTCGAATGTGATTTTTTTTTTTACTTTTGTGTTTTCTAATGGAGATGACTCAACCCTTTGTCCATATCTTGTTGATGGGCTTAGATGAGGTTGATAATTTGGTCCCACAGCAATGTGATACTACTTTTTTGTTGAATCCATTGTGAATTCCACTTTAGGGGGAATTGAATGCTTGCAGATTCTTTTTGTTCATATAAACACTTGATCATTCTAGTGATTAAATTGAATGGAAGAAGCAGACCCAAACGGGGTACATCTTGTTGTATCTGTAATACTTCTTAAAAAACTTCATTTGGATCTGCCCAATGATTATTTTTTATGAATTCTGAGGAAATTCCTTTTAATAATGAATGCTCAATACAAAGTAGTAAATCATTAATGTGGTAGTTCGTCAATTCCTAAATCATTACTTCTTCAGCAAATTTCCATCTGTGACCCCCTAAGCTCATTCATTTATACCAAATCTCCAGGGTTCTTTGCAAGTTCTTTGCACAAGGGGGATGTCTAAAAGGGGAGCACTGTGAGTTTTTGCATGATATGAAATCACCTTCAGATAATGTAAGGGTTTTGGACTATTTGACGTGGTAGCCGTGCTACTTATTTATTATTATACATCTATCTGAAGTTTGGCAATGTCATACTTTTCAGGTTTGTGCCTATTACCAAAAAGGAACTTGTGCTTTTGGGAGCCGGTGCAGATATGAACACGTTAAAGATTCACACTTGCAGCCTTCTGCATCGTCCTTCTCGGGGCATAGGAAACCAGCTATGAGTCACAATTCAGCATCTCAAGATTCATTAAAGATTGATGTCATAGATGAGGCGACTGTTTGTGGTCTAACTGATCAGTCAATCTGCTCATTTGCAGCAGCTGGTAACTGTCATCGGGGCGGGAAGTGTTCTCATATTCATGGAGATTTATGTCCCACCTGTGGAAAGCATTGTCTGAATCCTTTTAAACCTAGGGAAAGAGAGGAGCATTTAAAATCATGCAAGAAAAGACAAAAACATGTGGAATTATTAAAACATAGTCAAGAAATAGAGTGCAGTGTGTGCCTTGAGCGTGTTCTCTCCAAGCCAACAGAAGCTGAACGCAAATTCGGAATCTTATCAGAGTGTGACCATCCTTTTTGCATATTGTGCATCAGGAATTGGCGTGGTAGCTCTCCATCATCTGGGGTGGATGTAAATTCTGCATTAAGGGCATGCCCTATATGCCGAAAGCGGTCTTATTTTGTCATTCCTAGCGTGATTTGGTACAATACGAAGGAAGAAAAACAAGAAATTATTGACAGCTACAAAGCAAAACTCAGGTATTTCGCTGTTGCTGTGTGTATTTTTAAGGGGAGGGGTGGGAGGAGCTACTTTGGCATAGGTACCTAAATTCTTTTTCTAATATAAGTATTATATATCCCTTTAAGCAAATACAAGTAATTCTATGATGAGATGATTATGTGTATACTATAAGTATTTGATGAATGTATGATACTTGAGTACTTGAAGTCCCAAAAGAAGTGACTTTCGATGAGTTTTTTTCTATTTATCATGTTTAATTTGAGTAGTTAATTGCTATCTCTGTCTTTCTTCAGGACTATTGATTGCAAGCACTTTGAATTTGGAAATGGGCTTTGCCCATTTGGGACTAGCTGTTTTTACAAGGTACCCATTTTAATATTTTAGATATCTCTGTAGCACAACTGTAATATTAGTTTGACATGTCATTGTTAGTATTGTGGTGTCAAGTGTATGGCATATATGCATTTCCCAGTTGTTGGAAAGGCAAATAGTGATATTCGGTGTGTATCAATGTTGTAGTCCATTCAAATGAATTATAAAAAAGTATTTTAATGGGCTTGGTGGCATTTCCATGCGCTTCTCTCTCAAATGTTTTTCTGTCTCTCCTGAGTGAGTAGTGAGGGAGGGAGGGGAAAGAAAGAACATTTATGTGTACTATCACAGCTGTATTTGAGCCACTTGCGTTACCTAGAATTATCAAATGTGATTGCTAACAGCTTCATCACCCAATAATAGCACAGCTGAATTGAGTGAATTAACCAAGCATGGCCAAATTGATTTTTCACATGATGCGGTGCTAAGGGTCACTAGTAGCTCTTCTTGCTGCTCACTGTGACCCTGATGACTGCCGAGCTACTTCAGGGATTCTTTAGCTCAATCATTTTGGAGAGGAGGGCAAGGAAGGGGTGATATTCATTTTTAAATTAACTTCTACATTTGGATGGTTGAAAACAAAGTGAAGATAAAAAACTAAATGATCTAACTAGTCAAGTAGTCATAGTTATTTATAGTCTAGAACTTACTAATAGGTATAAACTAGTATAATAAAAATTAATCCTCCCCTTCTCTTCTAAATGAAATCTCCGAAACAAAAAATCCTTTTATTTCATTCACATTTGGAATTTTACTAGTTTTATGGCTTACCACTTCCCTGATGGATGATATTTCTGTTTTCTTTCAGCATACTGTCAAACCTGGTTCATTGTTGTGGAATTCTGTTATTATGCCTGATTCATATGGATCAAGGTTTCCAGACATGGATGAAGTAGGACTCAGCTCCGACACAGATATTGATGGCCTGGTTAATTTATTTGAACAGCTGTACAGGCCGCCACATAGACCCCGAGGATTTCTGGAGCAAGAGGATTCTAGTGATGAAGAAATAAATGAGTTTGCTGAGGCAATGTCTTTTCTACACTGGCTCCAGCGACCTGATGCTAGTAGTGACATTGACTTCTCAAGTGACGAGGATTAACAATATTATATCATTGAGTTTGGTGTATAAATCCCTAGTGGTTTATCAGATTACTTAAATCTTGTGATGTGTCTTAATTAGCCCTGCAAACTGATAGTGGCTGACTATCTTTGGTGAACTGTAGTCATTAAAACAATTATCATACAATATACTTTTTCTGAATTTTTGACATTTCCGCGGTTATACAATTTATATGAACTGTGTTGTCAACACAACAATTTTGTAGCTGACCATGACAATACTGAAGCTGGATAATTTACAGTCGCAACCTCTCAAGGACATTGGGCATCCTCGTGTGGATATCTAAGTATGATGTTAAGCTTACTCTAAGGAGTATATTGTGTTCTTGAAATTTGTAGCCTTCCAGGTGATTTGGCTACGTTTCTCCTTTCCTGATCATTAGTTTACTGATTATTCAGTCACCAGCAACAATATATGTAGGGTCAGATCTCAATCAGTCAATGATATTAACGCTCTGTTTGGCTGGAGGATTTTGAAGGGAAGTGAATATTCATGTGTGTTTAGTTAAAGGAAGTCGGAAGGAAGAGTTTGACAAAGTCCTTCCTTCCCCGTCCCTAGTCTCCTGACTCTCCTCGCCAATACCCTTCCTTCCTCTTCTTTGAACCAAACAAAGGGTAAGTGATAGTTTAAAGAAGCAAAGTTGTCAAAATTTAGTTGGATGGGTAGAGTGTATAATGACACTACAACTGCTTTGTGTTTATAAAAGCTTACACGAAGGGTAACATACGGTCAATCTAGTCTAGACAAATATGTGCTGACACAAACAACAAATATTTGCACAGCAATTAATGTACTCTTCTGTTCCATATTGGATGTCTCGTTAAGTTGTTTTAGTTTGACAAAATTATTAATAAAGTGAATGAAAAATACAAGTTGCGGTTGAAATTTGAGTATAATAAAGTGAAATGATATGATTGCCAATCAAATCCCGAAAACGGAAGAAAAATTTCGACTTGCGTGCGCGAGCAACTTGCGGAAACGAATGTCGTCCAAAAATTTATCTTACAAAGATACTATTTAATTTTTGTTTCTTCCCGTAACGTTCCTATTTTTTTCAGAATCAGCAGGCTGGCAGAATCGCAACGTTCTGGTCATTTATGTCCAACATTCACATCCATTAAAGCTCTTGACACACAACAAATTCATCCATATATATAGCTGGTAGGTGATTTGCAACAACACACGAACATACACATTCTTCACACAATTTGAGCTAAAACCACCTCCAGCTTTCTCAAAATTCCTCAGTGTTTTTTGCTTTGTTTCTGTTTACCTGAACAACCGATTGTGTGCTCATACGGTTGTTTGTAGCCACCGTATCCTGAGAAATTATCGCTGCAACGCTCCTAGCACCGCAGGAGGTAGCAAATATCTTTTAAGGAAATTGTGCGTTGCACAAGCTTTGGCTTTCTGTCCCTTCTTGTTTCTGTTTTTCTTGGTTATTTTAATTAATCAATATCTTTATTTTCTGATTAAACACACATTTCACCCATCAAGCGATACCCAAAATGTTTCCCATGCTTTCCTGCTTCCTAATCAACGCACTAAGCCCTTCTGCAACCAAAATAAACAAATATGGGGATAAAGGACCCCCTGGTCCAATTCCCCTACTCGGCGTTACCGATCCAATCACCTCATCGTCAAAAGAAGTAAAATATTCCACACAAGAAATACATTCCACAATCATCGCAATCCATTTCTCTTTAAAAACCCATAGCCCTCATTTAAAGCCTCCACATATCCCTATCATATGCCTTGCTCATATCAAGTTTTAGGGAAACGTAATTGTCCTTCCCTCGAGTCTCCCATTTTAAACAATGTTAAGACTCAAAAGCAATCATAACATTATCAACAATAGACCTGCCCGAAACTAAAACACTTTGGTTTGTAGCTACCAAATCATTATGAATACCCTTTAATCTGTTGGCCAGGACCTTATTAAAAAAATTTAAAAACCACATTACATAGCTATTGGCCTCCAATCCCCCATGCATTCAGGTTTACCTTTCTTCGTAATAAGAACCAAATTAGTTTTATTTGCCTCTAAGAATTCACCCTGCCGCCATGGTGCTCTGGCAAAATTTGACCACATCTACCCCCACCATCTCAAATAATGCCGAAAAAGCCGGATTTAATCCATCTGGTCCTGGTGCCTTATCCCGATGCATATCAAACACAGCTTTCCTAACCTCAATAGCCATAATCGGTCTTTCCTAATCAGTTTAACTCGCCGCCCGAGGTTAGTGTTCACCCTGTCATTATTATCGTTAGCGGTTACGATTTGTATACGCCTATAAAAGGCGGCTTTTAATTCATATTAGGAAGGCGAATTCTATATGATATTCTTGGCAACTAAATCTTCTAGCTACTTTCCATTCTCGTTCTTTATTTCCTAACTCCTGCTTGAGTGTCGTACTTAGCTTTCCTAAAAGTGTACGAGCGTACTATTTTGGACCAACATCAGGTATAGGGAAAATTATTTTCAAGAAATCTCACATGACGACTAACATAAACTCTACCAGACTTAGGCTCAAGACAACGATACCCTTTATAGCCAGATGCATAGCCAATAAAAACACAATGAAAAGAGCGCGCAGAAAGTTTGTTGGCAGAACTACTACAAATATGTCTTTGACTGTGTAAACTACGTAAAATAGAAGTGCCACAATGGCCTAATCTACGGTGCCAAACAGGTCCAGGCGAAGTAAGAGAAGACAAAGCTAGGGGAGACTGGGAGCTGAGACTGACTGGATAGAGATGACCATGACTAGGTGCTTTAAGAAGGACCTTCCCCAAAATTTTTTCCTTAACAAAAAAGGATTTTTTTTATCAAAAATTACAACACAATTGTTATCAGCACAAAGTTTGTGAATAGATAATAATTAAATTTTATGTGAGACACATGAAAGACAGACTTCTACGTGATGGGATGACTTATTGAATTTAAATGCACATCCCCAATATTAAAAATAGGAAGTTTAGAACCATTAGCTACACTAACAGAAAGTGGTCCAGTGTAAGGTAATTTATTAACTAAAATACCTTCTGATAGAGTCATGTGAGCCGAAGCCCCAGAGTCAGGATACCTGATGGACTATAGGTCTAGAGAGAAGGGAGAGTTAGAGAGAGAAGTTCTATATTTGCTTTGTATTAATGAATTTTTGAACCCTTACAACTACTTCCAGAGGGAGTATTTATAGGAAAAATTAGGACTGGGCTCCCAAGTCTTGGGCTTGGGAGGCCCATTTACAATAGGGCCACTAATGGGCCGGATACAAAGGTGTAGAAATGATTAAGTATAAAACCCTATTCTGGAGGCCATCTGTGGTCGATGAGGGCACGGCCGACGAGGCCATGGCCGATGAAGACCCGGCCGACGAGGTCACCCGGCTTCTTACTGGCTTCTGGATCACGTTCTGAGTAGATTTCTTTCTGGCCGATGAGGGTCATCTGGCCGACGAGGGTCCCACCAGGTGGTCGTGGTACCTTCTGTCCTTCTGAGTATGTGGGCCCTGGGGTCCAGGCCCATATACTCCATCAATACCATAAAGTAGCATTTGATTCACCATTATTTGAAGTCAGAAGGGCTGGAGCTGATGGCTGACTAAAGCGAGACGGACAGTGAAGAGCAGAGTGACCTACAGAGAAACAAATTTGACATACCATGGGTGGTGGAACAGAACCAAGGATACCCTCACCCGATGGAAACCTGCAACGCTAGCGTGAGTATCATAAATAAAATAGGGATTAATATTTAAAGTTGACAAAGCTGAATTACATGCAGAACCTGAAGTGTGTGGAGGAGGAGGAAGCACCCCCTCAGGCGAAGCCTGCTGACCCTGCAGACCGAAGCCGTACCCCGGTTGCCCTTGCTGCCCAGCATGTGGTGGATGTGCCCCAGCCGACTGCTGCTGTCCGTAAGGAGCAAAAACAGGATGCGGCTGCACTCCGTACTGAACTGCGGTCCCCTGCCACGCCCGCGGCTTCCTCTGCCGCGACCACCCCGTCCGCGGCCCCCCTGCCGCGATTGGGGTAACCTCCGGGCTGCTGCCCACCCGCAGCAGCGACTACAAATGCCTGATAACCGGCTGGATTTTGTTGTTGACGTTCATACAGAACACGTTCCTCCTCTTCCAGGAGACGGGGATGCAAAATGTCAAAGGGAAATTGTGCAGGAAGTAAAGAGACAGTAGTGACAAGAGATCGATACTTCGGTCCCAAGCCAGTCAGAATAGATTGAAGAAGCTCTTTATCCGAGACAGGGGAATTAATTTCAGCAAGGGCATCTACTAAATTCTTGATCTCTCAAGTAGCTTTCCATAGACTAGGTTTCTTTCTTTTTAATGTTTGACAATAATCGTTTAAGTTCCATGCACCGGGGTAAACTGGTAGACATGAATCTAGTTTGAAGTCTAGCCCAGATATCAGCAGAATGTTTCAAGTCATGAACATCAACTAAAACATCACGAGTCAAAGTAGCAAACAACCAACAACGAATTGTTTGATCTACTCTAAGCCAATAATAATATTCAGAATTGGGAACTTGACGATGAGCATAATCAACATAATACATGGGGGTACCTGAATGGAACCATCAACAATGCCAAACAAACCTTGAAAGACCAAGAAAGACTCGAACTGAGTGCGCCATGTGAGGTAATCCTCTACTGCCTTCAATTTAATTGTCACATTTTGAGATACAGTAGTAATATGTGAGATGGACTGAGCGAGAGCCGACATAGGAGACCCAAAACCAGCCTGCTCTGGCGGCCCAGCCTGCTCTGGCGGCCGAATTATGCCTGACGTGCCTAAGAAGGTGGAGCCGAAGAATGGTGAAGCATGCGGCATAGGGGAGGAAGCAGGTACTGGTGAGCGATTCCGAGCCGGTGGTGCAACGGACCTTGGCGGTAGAGAGGAAAACAGAGAGTAGGGTTCCGCCGTAGGGAAGAACGGTGGCGGCGGAAAATTGGCGTGCAGGGTGGACGGCACGGGCTGCATAACTGGAGAGCCAGTCGCGCCTGGGAGTTGAGCAGCAGGTACGGAAGCAGTAGCAGTTGATTCCGGCGCCAAGGAGGACGGGGTTGTGGTAGAAGTGAGGGTTGCGGACGCCATGGCTGCGGATGAATCAGGTGGGGTATTCATCGCTGCAGCGATCGGTAAGGAGAGAGGGAAAAAATTAGGTTTGAGTTCTTAATACCATGTGAGAATAATGGGAATACCGTGCTCTAATAGGAGCCCTGACAGATATATTTATAATAAAATATCAGTTGCCAAAATACATAAATATTCCTAATTAATATAAACTACTCCCTCCGTCCCTTATAACTTTGTCAACTTTCCTTTTTTGGATGTCCCATTAACTTTGCCACTTTCCCTTTAAAGTAAAGAATTTGTGGTTCGAGTTCATTCTCTCTCCTCTGCACAAATCTTAACCACACAGTTTTTACTTTATTATTTCTCGTGCCGGTCAAATTTGGCAAAGTTATTGGGGACGGAGGGAGTATTAATATTCTCAATTTTAATTTTTTTCTCCTCTTACTTCTGCCCTCCTTGCCGAGTCAGATTGCTAGCATGAGATGATCACTAGCAGGCCCTAGGGATGGACCCAACCGGTTCGAACCGACCCGGGAACCGGACCGGTTCGCTACTGTGCGGGCCTGGATGACCGGTTCCGAGCTTTAGCCCGGTTTGGGCGGGTCTGGCGGGTCGGGCTCAGGCCTTGATTTTCATGAACCGATCTAGGCCCGATTCATTTTTTTTTGTTTTTTCAATTTTTTTCTTTTCCTTGGGTAGGGCTGGGTGTTTGGGGGGGTTGGGGGGTGGGGTGAGGGAGGGGGGTCAGGGTTAATTACAAAGCCAAAATTTTTGTTTACCTTGAACCGGGCCCGACCCGGTTTGGTCTAAACCCGGTATCAACCCGGAGCGGTTCCGGGTCCAACATAATGAAAAAAAGCCCGGCTTGAACCGGCCCGGAGCCCGACCGGGCCCGGTCCATGCCTAGCACGACCTTCCAAAGATGTGTCCTGATGCTCCCTAGATATGGAAATCTAGTTCTCGTTAGCAATAATCATGTCTAATTTCTTCTCAACCCATTTGAGTGTGCCTTTGCCTCTTTTCCACGTTCACCGATAGCTATCAAATGACACATTTACTAGACCGTTGCTCCAAACTTCTTCCCGAAACCCCCGTAAAAACCATGGTGAGTGGGGAACATTACTTTTGTGTTTGTTCTCATACATCACATCATTGAAGTCTCCCATAACTAGTCAAAGCTCGTTCGAAATTTTGGATAACTCCTAATTTAGCTCCCATGAGTCACGTCTCCTGCATCTTTCTAGGTATCAGCAGAAACCGATGAAACGCCATACCGACTCATCATTTCTTAGTCTCACTGAACAGTCAACATACTCATGATCGTAACCGCAACTTGTTATCGACGGTTGTACATCCTGGAACCCCGACCTAGCCTTGCACGAACCTCTTCGCACCCGGTAGCATCACATTTCGTTTCCAGTAAAAACAGAATTTCCACTCTTCTTCTCTGAACCAGATTAGTCAGAACCTAATTCGTTGCCAGATTGCCAAGGCCACGACAATTCCAACTGACAACTCCCATTAGATAATCATGTTACCCCTTCGTCGATTGTCTCTAGCAGAATTCTGATGAGATCCTCCGTTGCAACTTGAAGCTAGACCGACCCAGATCTCCGCCTCCCTTCTAGACCGGTCGATGACTTTGCTACCCCTTCCCCCATGTTCGCCTGTCAGAAACAACCGAAACCCAGTCGCCGTGGTGAACCAACACTGACGTCCGCCAAAGAAGCCCTAGACAAAGCTAGATTTTCTGCCGCCTTTTTTCCTTTTTGAATCTGTATTTTTCGTTTTTATATCTATTTTATTTAAGACAATTTCATTAACACTTATTAACGTGAAAAGACAACATGCATCTATTATGAGGTTTAATGCACAAAACCCCTTGTGAAATATCAATTCGGTGCATTAGTTCCATATGATTTAAAAAAAATCATCAAACCCCCTTTATGTTATAGTTATTCACACGCAAAATCCCTTCAATGAACAAATTTAATTTTCAAATAAATGAAAAATAATTAGTATTTTTGTATACTTTAGAATTCATAACAAATTACTTGCATATTCAATCATATATATTATTGAGAAAAGTGATTTCAAAATTGTAATTTTTTTTCTCGAAGGGAGTTTTGTACATTAATAATTATAACACATGGAAGTTTGACGTATTTCTGAAATCATAGGGGGCTAATGCGCCGAATTTAAATATCACGAGGGAGTTTGGTTAATTAAAGCTCTATTTACCGTATTCTTCTCTATGGTACTCCATGCGATTGTAATGTTGAACAATTTACACTTTTAAATGAGATAATGATTCATGAGAGTGATTTCTTCAGGTATATTATGGAAAAGGCTAAAGGATCAAATAAGTATATGAACTAACTTAAAGTGTTCAATTAGCCCTTAATATAGGAGGTTCTGCTCGTCCGTCTCCAATTGGGGCGGTTCCTGGTGGAATTTTTTGATGAAATTTTTTTGAGCATCTTCTTCATTAAGTTTAGTTTACCCAAACCAAATTTCAGCTAAAAATTCAACCGGGAGAGTAGTCAAATGATTTTTTGAAGATAACTGCGTAGTTAAACAGAGCAGTACATTTCGGAAAATCATTTGACTGTCTTTCCAATTTAATTTTTAGCTGAAATTTGATATGAGTAAACTAGACTTAATGAAGAAGATGCTCAAAAAATTTCATCAAAAAATTTCACCGTGAACTGCCCCAATTGGCGACGGCCAGACAGAACCTCCTAAATAAGGGGCTAATTGAACACTTTAAGTTAGTTCATGTATCTATTTGACCCTTTAGCCTATGGAAAATTTCCTTTGTACACGCCAGTTTTTACACGTCGGGTTACACGCCGGTCAAATTATCTGTGTACAACCAATTTGATCGGCTACACAGATAATATCAAACAAACAAAAATAAAAAATTGTTTGTATCACAAACATTTTAAAATTATAGTTTTAAATTTTCGTTTAAAATTGTTTGTATCACATACATTTTATGAAAAATTCTCGTCTAAAATGTTTGCATACAGACAACTCTTATTTTTGTTTGTGTGGAAATTGATTTTTTCCCTAAAACGCCGATAAAATTATCTGTCGGTTAAATTGTCTGATAATTTGACCGACGTGTAACCCGGCGTGTACACGAAAGGGGACTCATTTAATTTGGTAGTAAAGAATTTCGAGGTCCCAAACGCATCCTTAAGAATCACGAAAAGATCAACCCTACCTGCCGAGAGTGGAGCTTACCTGTCGCCTCTCGGTCATTTCTCAGGTATGCCCGTCAACTCGCTGCGACCGGCATCATAAACCCAGCTGATTCCTAAACGTAATCAGCTGCATGGTGCATCTTCTACACAGTTAAGCCACACTCTCTGCTCCAATATCTTCCTGCTGCCGAAAGGAAAACCAATTCTTCAACCTAAGCCCATACCTGTTCAGCTCTTCTAACAGCTAACACCACCGAAGCCTGTTTTGTAGTATCTGGGCGTATCCATCCGTGTCTGGCACTGTGGCGCATCTCCCATTGTACCACGCAATTTCTTTCAAGGTCTGGTCTCTCTGTGCTTCATAGAATTGATGTATATGTGCACCAGCAATGAATTTGCAACTGTTTCATTGTATCTCTTAGACGTAAAAGCTTGTTTTGTATGGATTAATTCTTGTCTTGTTTAAATAAGAATGGGACCCCATTCTTATTTCATAGTTTAATAGTCGCACCCAAATCTCAAAATCATCCAAAGTTATAACTTTTTTAATAAATTGAAATATACGTAGTAATAATTTGAGATTCAACAACAACAACATACAATTTGAGATTGAATGAATTAAATAATATATGACACCTTTGTTCCTTTTAGAAACATTATGTTGTTCAAAATACACACTAAGCCCTCCCAAAAGCTTTCCCTTCACCCCCAAACCCTTCATCCAAGCATACTTGAAGGGTGAATTTACCAAGCTGAGAACTTCCTATTTTCTATGAAAAGACGAAACACATGTTTCTTTTACTTGCAGCAATTTCCATTTGGAAAAAAGAAAACCCTTTTTTTTCAAATTAGGAATTATGAGAAAGTAGAGTGTAGGAGTAACACTTGTTGAGCATGACACATGGAGGAATCAATGTATGAGATGGCATAGTCATGTTCGTAGATGTCAAGTAGACACATCCTGAGAAGCATAGAATGTGTGTCAACATCCTATATGGTATGTGTAAAAAGATTGTGTAAAAATTATTAGAAAATAATCCTTGTACTGGTACACCAAAATATTTTTTCTGGCTATGTCACTTTGTGTTAACCATAAAAGTTCATCATGAATTCAAAAGATGAACCTATTCGTGACAAGTAAGTGATATGCTTAAAAGGGTGATCATTTCCATTTGAAGAAGGGTGATCAATTCCATTTAAAAAAGGCTAAAGGGTCAAATAGGTCCTTGTACCCTTTCGGATTGCTCAATTTGCCCCCTCAACCCAAAAAAGCTCCAATTGGCACCCTGAACTCGATAAAAATATTCAAATTTCACTTTTTGCAGGTTTCAATCCGGTCACCGCCATGTCACTCGGTAGGGTGCCAACTGTGCATGTGACGTGGCAACTTAGGGGGTCAAATAAGCCCCTGAACCCGATCGAATCGTTCAATTTACCCCCTCAACCCTAAAAAATGTCAAAATTTTTTTAAGGGTTGAGGGGGTAAATTGAAAATTTCAGTCGGGTTCATGGGCTTATTTGACCTCCTAAGTTGCCATGTCACATGCACAGTTGGCACCCTACCGGATGATGTGGCGGTGACCGGCTTGTGACCTGCAAAAAGTAAAATTTGAATCTTTTTATGGAGTTCAGGGTGCCAATTGGAGCTTTTTTGAGTTCGGGGGGCAAATTGAACAATCCGGAAAGGTACAGGGGCCTATTTGACCCTTTAGCCTTTAAAAAATTGGGGGGGGGGGGGGAGGGAAGAGAATGACATGTTTAGTTACGGAAACTGTTTTGCATTTTTTTGTTTTTATTCACTAGTTTTCTATTTATCCATTTCATTTTTCCTGTTTTTTTTATTTGTCTTATCTAACTTTCTATTTGCTGTTTAAGTATTCTCATGCTCTCATTCTATTTCATGTTTTCAAAACTATAAAATATTTATTCTACCAGCACTTTATGACTATAAAACATATACTCCTTGCGCCCCTTAAAACTTGGCCAAGTTTGACTGGCACAAGGATTAATAAAGTAAAAACTATGTGGTTGAGGCTTGCGCAGAGGAAAGAAGAATTAACTGGAACCACAAATTCTTTACTTAAAATGGAAGTGGCAAAGTTAGTGGGACCACTAAAAAGGAAAGTTGGCAAAGTTTAAGGGACGGATGGAGTACTACATCGGGAGTGTCTAATATCATTGGTGTCGGGACCAAATTCGGAGGTGTAGTGATTGATTATTGTGGCAGTGTTCAGCGATGCTACAGTGGTTAGAGCCGGTAGTAGTGGTAGTTAAAGGTGACAGTGGTGGTCAATAGCGCTGACGATAAGGATGGTCGCTAGTGGTGGCAGTGGTAGGATTGATTTAATAGGGTATACCAAACTTTCGAATTCCTACTAGCACACTGAAAGCTATGGTTTATGTAGTACTATTCACTGTATTTTTGTTATGTTCTCTTTCTTTAATATTTGACGTTGTTTTCTTTCTTTCGGTGTTTCGCTTTGTATTTCTTCCATTTTTTAGCCATGCGCTGATAGCTACCTTATTCCAGGTAGAATATGCAAATCAAACTCTCTTTTCTTTGCAAAGACTGGAAATGCCACATGTATTGCCCTTCCGTTAGCATCGTCTAAAGCTCTACAATATGAAATCAGATTCGTTAGATTGGGTAGAGGAAGCCGAAGATCCTTCATTCTTCCCACTAAAAAGAAAAAGGAGTTTTAAATCCAAAAGATTAGAATTCATAGGATGGGGATCCAGGCCTTTGATTGAATTTCTCCAATCAATTGGCAGGGAAACCAATAGAGAGTACTCCAGGCATGAGGTCAATGCCGTAGTCATTGACTATGTACGCTCCAACAACCTTGTGAATCCACAAAAGAAGAAGAGGATCGTATGTGATGAAAGACTTCGGACGCTTTTTGGGAAGAAATCGATATCCAGGATAAAAGTTTATGATTTGTTGGAAACACACTTCGTTGAGAATCAAGATGAGTCTGAGGAAGAAAACAGTTCATCAGAGGATGTGGATGGAGAGACTGGTTCTTTGATTATATCAAAGGAAAGAAAAATATCAGCGCAACAAAAGAAGATCCAGGAGGCCCCTAAAAGTAGTTTTGCCGCCCTTACTTCTGAAAATATTAAGCTTGTCTATTTGAAGAGGAGCTTAGTTCAGGCTCTTTTGAAAACCCAGGAGAACTTTGATAATAAGGTAGTGGGAAGCTTTGTGAGGATCAAATCTGATCCTTACGATTTCTTCCAAAAAAATTCTCACCAGCTTCAGCAAGTTACAGGTAATGCTCACAAAAGTTCCAATGCATAATTTTATGCTCCATTTATAATAAGTGCATGCAACCTAGGTAAACTCGTTCAAGTAATTGATTAATGCAGCATAATAATACCTTTCAATGTTCTATCAGTACGTCCATTATATCCCCATAGGCCATAGCCAACGATATAGAATACACATGGAGAACTAATTTTCTTTCTACAATTTACTTTTCTTACATCAGAAATAACATCCGGTTTGTATCCACTTGCTGTTGCATTCAAAACCGAGTTACTGAAAAAAGATTAATATTAGAGATTGCAGTCCATTTTCCCTATTTAAAAAAAGTTTCTGTCTCTTTCATATTAGACTATTAAAGTAATAAATCCAGATTTCTTAGAAGATGGGGTTTAGTCGTTTGGGTGTATGCAGTTTACATTTTAGTTTCCCTATTTTAAAAAAGTTTCTGCCTCTTTCATATTAGACTATTAAAGTCTCACAGGCCTCTTTTAAATATCTATTTAAATAATGAAATTGCATTCTCAAATCTCAAACACGGATGATTAATTTTTTCTCAGTAGGGAACTAGGGTGAACCATTTTACCTTATCTGCTATAAGTTTATTCAAAACTTTAGAACAAATGTATCTGCTCCCCGTTGAGAGGAGTTGCTTCTGTACAGTACTAGTGTACTACAATATCCATTTTATCTGAACGCACCTCTAACTAGGTTGCTGTCCTTGGTAAGGTCACCGAAATCCTAACTCATGAAGAGTCAAACTGGGGATATCATTTTGTCCCCAAATTTATCATTCTGCAATTTCTTCCTGTAGGCTGAGTGGCTGACTTTATTAAAGTTTTTCAGTGAATCATATTGTCTTAATATCATAGTCCGTTGCACCTGGATGCCTTTTTGGGTTTTGTTTGGTGATGAAGTCAAATAGTTACAGGTGTAAAGAAGACGTTTCAGTCTGTAGATACTGGCACGGAAACTTACCTTCAGCTCTCAAGTTGGTTGAGAGATGTTTCCATATCTTCACTGTCAGATGACGATTTCACTGAGGTAAAGAGAATGTATCTGTTATTAATTTATATTGTGAACTGTGTTTGATGGTTTGTTCTTTTGGAACTGTGTGCAATTGGTACTAATTTTTATTATTCCCATATAAGTTATGGTTCTTTTGTTTCTCCGGTAAAAGGCGAATGGTAATTTAAAACCGAATCTGACAAAGTTTGTAAATATCCAACTATTTGAGAAGGCTTTTCCCCCACTTTTTCTTTGAAAAATAAGCACTAATTTCCAAAAATTATTTTTAACTAATAGTGTTGGAAAGTGAACAAGGAGTTGTATGAAAAGTTGGACTCTAAGGAAGGAGAACTAGATATTTATAGACTTGCTCGTCTTCGTGATCGCAGAACTCAAGATATTGCAAAAGTTAAGTCTGTGAAGGATGTTGATCAGAGGATATTAATGGACGACAGAGAGATAAAAGAAAGGTGGAGGTCATACTTTGATACACTATTCAACGGGAACAAAACGCAAGATATCGGCGATTTGTCCATACCAGATTGTATGGTAAACCGTGATTTTGTGAGAAGGATCCAAACAACGGAAGTTAAAGAAGCTCTGAGGAAGATGGGACGGAAAAGAGCAATGGGGCCAGATGGCATACCGATCGAGGCTTGGAGAAGTTTGGGAGAGAGAGGCGTCGAGTGGTTAACAAGTTTCTTCAACATGATTTGGAGAAACAACAAGATGCCAACGAGTTGGAGGAAGAGTACTCTTATCCCCTTATTTAAGAATAAAGGTGATGTACAAGAATGTTCCAACTATCGAGGGATTAAGCTTTTGAGTCACACTATGAAACTTTGGGAGCGAGTGATTGAGCAAAGACTTCGAAGGACTGCGAAGATTTCAGAAAATCAATTCGGTTTTATGCCTGGTCGCTCAACAACTGAGGCCATTCACCTTCTTCGACAACTTATGGAGAAGTATAGAGATGCTCATAAGGATCTGCATTTGGTGTTCATTGACTTAGAAAAGGCATATGATAGGGTACCTCGAGAAGTTCTTTGGTGGGCCTTAACTAGGAAAGGCATATCACGCAAGTATATCAGCATCATCATGGATATGTATGAGGATTGTACTACAAGTGTTCGTACTAGTGTAGGGAGGACTGAAGAGTTCCCTATTACTATCGGAGTGCACCAAGGATCGGCCTTGAGTCCTTTCTTATTTGCCATAGTCATGGATGAACTTACGAAGTCAATTCAAGACGATATACCGTGGTGCATGATGTTTGCCGACGATATTGTATTGATTGATGAGACGCAATCAGGTCTTAAAGCAAAGTTGGAAGTATGGCGACAAACATTGGAGAATAAGGGTTTCAAACTAAGTCGGAGCAAGACAGAGTACATGGAGTGCAAGTTTGGTGGAGGTAGAAGTAGTGGTATTAGCGGAATTACTCTGGATGGTAAGGAGATACCGGTCAGCGATATGTTCTGTTACTTGGGCTCCATAATTCAGAAGGACGGTGAGTTAGATGGAGATGTATCCCATAGAATCAGAACAGGGTGGATGAAGTGGAAGAGTGCGTCAGGATTTCTATGCGACCGAGGTATGCCGACTAGACTGAAGGGTAAATTTTATAGGACAACAATTAGGCCTGCATTACTGTATGGCGTAGAGTGTTGGGCGGTGAAACAATGTCACATTCATAAGATGAGTGTGACAGAGATGCGCATGCTGCGTTGGATGTGTGGGCATACTAGGAAGGACCGCGTGAGGAATGAGACAATCAGACAAAGGGTGGGAGTAGCACCTATTGAAGACAAGATGCGGGAGTCGCGTCTACGGTGGTTTGGTCATGTGCGTAGAAGACCGAGTGATGCACCTGTTAGGCGAGTTGAGATGTGTGGACAAGAGGCAGGGAAGAGAGGGAGAGGAAGACCCAAACAGACGTGGGTTAGGGGAGTTCGAAGTGATATTCTTTTTCTGGGGTTGGATGAGGGCATGACTTTGGAGAGAACTAAGTGGAGGGCGGGTATTCACGTGAAGGAGTGATCTTGATAATTTTTTTCCCTCATCTTTTTTTTTCGTAGTTTTTTTTATCCTTATATATATATATATATTTATAAGCATTATTTGCAACCTTTTTATTTTATCATTTATATATATATATTCATCTTTTTTATATTATCTTTTCATAATAGCTTATCTTTTTATCTTTATTCCTTCTTTTCCTTTTGGTTGTGATATCATGTATCGATTCATGTTAGCCGACCCCAATATCTTTTGGGACTAAGGCTTGGATGTTGTTGTTGTTGTAGTGTTGGGATGTCTCTGGTAATTTACGTGTTGTATGGCTTGTCAAAGTGGATAAAACTTTATGGGCTTAGATATCAAAATTTAAAATCATCTGAAGAACGTTGAACCCTATCAAAGCTTGGGCGCTGTTCGTAGAATGCTCCTTGCCAGATTCTTCTACTTTTTTCTTTTCATCCGTCCACTTTCTAATTAAATTAAAACTTATACCAATCACTTTGTCAAAAGTACTTTTTAGATTTTACTTCATTCTATATATTAGTTGTCTTTCCATATTTTTTTCAGGAAGAATGTGAGGATTTGAGTGAAAGAGTAAAAGGTGGTTTGCTTAAAAGACCTACAGTTGTAAGTTTATTTAAGTTCCATTTTTACAAGTGATCAATCATGATTGATCAACCTTATCTGTATAACTATTTTACTCAGTTTATAACTATATGTCTGTGACATTAGGATTTTTTTCTCCGGAATTTGGCTTTCTAACAGGTGGATTTTGAGTTAAAGGCCCATATTCTGCATGAGGACATCACGCGACATGTAAGTGTTTTTTTTCTGTTTTTTTTTAATGTTAAAGGACTTCATTATTAAATAGAATGGCCACATACAGTTGTTAACCTCTTATGATGTTAAGATCTTGAATCTAGGTTCATATGACAAATTGATCCACACCGGAATACTATGTAAGGAAAAGGTCAAAATGATACGTGAGATGAGCCCATGGCCAAATCAACCCCAATTCACTCTGAGAGTTTAAAGAAGCTAATATAATTAAACACGCGTTCCTATGTAATTTAAACAATGAGTACTCGCTACTTTTCTCAAGACCTTGCCGAGTTGTTTGCCTACTGGATGAGATTCAAAAATTGAGTTACTCAGTGAGTATTCTGCAATTTGTGTCAGTGAGCCTGAGTACATGGCAAATAATCCACCAGTTAGACATGGAAGAAAATAATGAGTCATTGTCAGATCAAACAAGAACTCAGGGACTTCAGTTTAATGAATTACTTTTCAAGGATTTAGTAGTTTGTGGAACTACAAATTCTCACTCAAGATGTGTTTGTGGACATGATGAAGATGATGCTGTTCTTGGACCAATTGATGATTAAGTTAGGAACCATGAAGTTAGGATTTTAGGAGCTAAGAAGTTAGGAATGATTAGATAGTTGAATCTTTTTTAAATGCTCTTTATGAATTTGTGCTAGTTATTTTGGATTAATGGTTTTTGCTTTGCATATAGAAGACTTCATGACTAACATTATTTGGAATTCATAGTGTATGTTTGTTAAATTGTATTCATACGAATTACAGGCTGAGTAGTCACCGGTTTCTCGAGAGTTGTCTGTTCTAAATTCTAATCACTATTGGGCCTTTGACTGAGTAGCTACTAAGTGACGATTTAATTAATTAGAAGTCTTCTGAAAAGGTTGCACAGAACTGCAGAAGTAGTAAAAATAGACTAATTAGGATCACATATGATAGATATGGAATGCCTGAAACACATGTTGTGGTAAAATAGGTCCTGTCCACACGTGCTGTGCTTGCACACTGTGCCAGGAGGTCTGCCACCTTGTTAGTCACCTATATATATGGTTAAGAATGTAGGCAAAATGCTTAAATAAATCCTTATCCCTTTTCTTTTAATTGTGATGTTTCAAGTGAATCCACTGTTCCCATTGATCACTTCAATGATTTCTGAATCAGTTTTAGTGCAAATATCTTCAACCTTTACCTAGGATATGTTCTAAAACAATCAGATCTCTGTACTGCTGGCTGCTGCTGGACTTAAAACCACAGATCCTTGACGGTCTCATTTAATCTGCAATCCTTTTTACCTGCATTCCCATTAGAGTATCTGCCAGTATTTAGTTAGACACTTTGACTAGCCTGAAGAAGGCTCCAGCCAATAAACTAACCTTAGAAGCTTGGGCTGGACACTACAGTAATGGAGCTTAATTTTTAATGGTGACTATTCACTGTTGCTCTAATCAACAATCAAAAGGGTGGACCGATGATGAGTTTTCCTGTGAGGGTTTAGTGATCTCATAAATTACCTGATCCATGGTGTACAAATCCCCTGCAAGATGTACTTTATAGCCCACTCCCAAAGCTCTCAGGTGGAAAGATGATGGTAGATTGAAGAATCTGCTAGTTAGTCCCAGCAAAACCAAAACCAAAACCAGCCAGAACTTGAAATTTTGAGTAAAACTGAAAGCACTATGTAGTTTGTAACAGTAATGTTAAAAAAGGGTCCAGACATCATTTGCAGAACTACAATCCATAATGCAATGGTCCAAAGTTTTAAGTTTCAAGAGATGCGCATCTTTGGCAGTTCAGGGTATTGTGCGAAGAAATACCCTTTTCTGCCCCTTAACTTCCACGTATTAGCATTAGATACACTTTCTTTTTTCTCTCATTTGAACACTTTTCTAATTTGAACTCTTGTAACCATTTACTTTCTCCCTTTATCTTTTTATTGTCTACCATTGAACTCTTTATTTTTTGTAGATCAAAACTACTTTTCTTTCTTTTAGAAGGTCGCAATTGTAAAATAAATAATGATTTCCTTTACTATCATAAAACTCCTGCCAAACCCGAATATACCATAGTACCATACATTTTGGGACAGTGGGAGTGCAAAAGATTAATAGCTAAGGTATTCCTATAAGCTGATGTGTGTACACCTTGGAGGTGATGGACATACCTCGGAGGTATTTCTAGCACTAAAACACTATTTTTGTTTTTGTACTTCTATTCCATCAAGGTTCTGTAATGAAAACTAAATCTTCCTACAGTTGCATTTCTGAGGAACTTTGCTGATGGACATGAATTAGTGAGGTCCATCACAGTTTATGTTCATGTCCGAATCAGAGTACTAGGACTTCTTAAATATCATTTTTGCTGATGCTTATTTTCCCAAATGACATTGTTAGTAAAATACATGTTGTCGTGTGATGTTTCACACGACCTTTATGTTAACAAAAGAATGTCCTTTGGAAGAAGATTAACAGAAGAATTGTTGATACCTTAATCTGTTTCTGAATAATGAATCTGATGATGTCTGGCACAAAAGGGAAGGCAGCACCATACTAGTTGAAGGACCAAGCAAGGTCATAGAGAGTACCTTTGAAACATTTTCATAAACCAGAAATTCACCTTCTTTTTGAATAACCAGATTGGGCCTTCTGGATATAACTACCCACCTTACAGAGCAGTGGAAGATAAGTTTGTGGGTCGCATTGTGCACCTGCCATTCACTTGTTTTCTAAAGAGGCTTCCTACTATTTGATTAATATTCAGATATTGCCTTCCACTTTAATTGCACATATGATTTCTTTCCAGTTGGTTCTGATCTTTCCTAAAATATCTAATTTGTCTACAGTGGATTGCTAGAGAAATTACACTGTTACAAAGGCGAATTGACCATGCCAATGAAAAGGGATGGCGGAGAGAATATCCTTTTCAATGTTAATGCTATGTGAGTTGTGAGTGAAACTTCTTTCTTTGTCTGGATTTATAGTGTGTAAAATGCCAACTGTCAGTTCATGAATGTTTTGATATGTAGTGGTATACACTAGTATGCTATTAATGATGTTTTATATGACTAAGACCTGTATTGATAAAACCTGAGATACCTATCTTTTCGTTTGTTGCCTATCTTATATGGTCATATAATACTTGAGACCTATATCTAGAACGTGATTCCCACCAAAACAACCCACCCAACAAATGAATACCCGACACCCACCCACTAGGGTCCTAAGTAACATAAGAAGTTTGTTGACCTCACTGGTTAATTAAGTATTCATTTGCAGTTTTGCACATCAGTATTTTTTTATTTTTAAATCATTTTTATAATTCGAATCTTTGGCAGTTTCTTTAATGCATGGTTTCGGCAACGATATTCAAAGGCATGCATTAAAAGTTGTTTCCTTTTTGGAGCTGGTGGCATTATTTTATGGGAGATTTCCCACCAAAACAACCTACCCAACATAAATAATTAAAATAAAAAATGTAAAAAATAAATAAAAAATGTACATGCCTCAAGCACCACCTCAGCCACCTTCCAGCACCCCGTCTCTAGTCTCCGGAAAAGAATGTGCCAATTTGAAAATAAATGCCACAGTGATGGCAATTTTGAAAAGAAAGTTGGATATTTTCTAAGAGTGAAAATGTCATCTTCATGGCATTTTCGAGAGGAATATGACATTTTTTACACAAGATGACATTTTTTCTGGCGATCAGAGCTAGTGGTGCTGGGAGGTGGAGAATGCGGAGGTAGTGGCCTACATATTTTAAATATTTTTTAGGTATTATTTTTTAAATTTTTAAATATTATGTATTATTTTATTTTTTATTTATGTTTTGTTTAATTATTTTATTTTATTTTACTTTTTCCCGAATTTAGTACCCCATATTAATTTTTAATTATTTTACGATTTTTATGTTTTTTTATAAGTAAAACTATGATTTTTTTTATTAATAAGTAAATCTATTAGAAATTATAGGAAGGGGGTAGAATAGGAAGAAGAGACATATATTACTTGTATTTTGGGAATAAAAGGATTATAGTCCTATTGTGGAATTTAAGGCTACTTTTAGTCCCATTTAGGGCTAATAGCCGTTAGTTTATTTACAGAAGCTAATTTGATCTGGAACTATAAATTTAATCCCACCAACCTCAACTAGTTGTCTAGTTATGATAAACGTGCTGATAACGGTGATGAATCTGACTTGCTACTTGCTACTTGCTAGACATTTACATAGTAAACCGAAGACTTTCATATCACTATTGACCAACTCAAGAATCTCTTTATTTTAATTAGTTCAGGCCAAATGGAGGATG
This sequence comes from Cuscuta europaea, assembly GCA_945859875.1. Lineage (NCBI taxonomy): Eukaryota > Viridiplantae > Streptophyta > Magnoliopsida > Solanales > Convolvulaceae > Cuscuta > Cuscuta europaea. The sequence goes on along the minus strand of CAMAPE010000075.1, from coordinate 3,198,866 downwards.
GCCAAAATTCCTTCACATGGTGCCACCATTATTCTTCACGAGCTTCATATGGTGGGCTGATCTATTATTTGGTGCTTCTGGAAAGGAATTCGCTTTAATAATTTATTAAAAAAGTCCCCATTATTGTTTGTTCTAAGGTGTCAGTTACACCCTAAGAATGAAGAAAACTTGTGGAACACTAGAATTCACCTCACCCTATAAGGTGTCAGTTCAACCATCATGCCTTTTTCTTTAACTGCTTTAGAAATCACATTGCACGAGTACTTGCAGAAAAGACAGCTACTCATGACTAAAACTGAGCAAGACAGATTATTGTCAGAGAAGCCGAAAATATTAGCTGAAGAATTAGAACCCAAAGCTACACCACCAGGTGCTTCAGAAAAAACTGAAGAAAAAAGTTGCTCTCCTAAACCTGAGCAGACTAGACTTTCTAGTGAGAATGTAGAAACAAATGCGGAGGAACCTGAAAAGCAGATAATGTCATTTGATGATCCAGAAGCAGGAGGAGCTAGGTGCTTCATGGGATCAAATCTCAGGGAGGCTTCTGATCTATCTGCTCCTGGTATTTACATAAATCCATCCTTTGAATTTCTTATAACATGCTCGTCATGTACTAGTGAGATTTACATGCCAAGGATCTTACAACAATAATAACATTACCCCAGTGCCGCAAAGGCTCCCACCTATGGTGAGATAAGGGGGTCGGATGTACGCAGCCTTACCCCATGTACTAAAGCACAAAGACTTTCTGGATGACCCATGATGAAAATCGTGTCGAATATTGCATGGACTGACAATTGTTTTATAACAAGAAGCGCAAACAGTTTAATGAGCCGTTTTGCTTTATTCATCCTATTCTCAAGCCAAAAAAAGTGATGCAAAAAAATTTGTTAAAAAATTTATGCCGAGCTAAAATAGGTTAATCAATACTAGTATTACGTTATGGGTGTAACTGTGTAAGAACAGAATACCATGTTCTCTTTCTCACATGCAACAACAACTTCAACAAAATGACGATGATGACATTAACAACAACAAAAGAAAGAAAGACAAAAAACAGAACACCTATCCCGTGGTCTTCAAATTAATCTGTATTTCGTGGGGGTATTGTAGATTCTTCCGTCCTTAATTATTTGGTGTTTAGGACAGCTTCCGACTGAGATAGTGATTTGAATCCCTTTTTGTGCAAACAAAAAGGGTAGGTTCCTTGAACTTGAACGTCTGCATTTTTTTGTATTAGTTCCAAGATCTTTCTGATTTTGATGAGTCCTGATATGCTTGAAGAGTAAGTTGACACGAGTATAAGGGATGCCTTGAGGGAATATCCTTTCAACACATTTTTAGATATAATAAGAGAATAAACCGATTTAGGAAGCAATTGTATTCAAGATAGAATTCCAAGATTGTAAATGCAATATTATAATCTACCCCCAATGAACATGTTTACAATCACATGTTTCTTCCACTGTACAATATCATAGTAACTATCATAGTTGTTACATACTCCCTTTGTCCCCTTAAGATTGACCCATTTTTCCTTTTCAGGAAACCCCATTAAGATTGTCCCATACCAAATTTGGTAAAGTTTGTGTGGCTCTAAGGATGTTTTTACTTGGATTGTTTTTAGTCCCAGACCAGACCAGATTTGGATAGTTATAAAATACACAGGACCAAACATTTACCAGACCAATTCAGACCAAACCAGATTAGAAAATTGCAGTCCAAGTAAAAACATCCTAAATCATTTTTACTTTATTCTTTATCAATTCAATATAACCACATAAACTCACTTTTCTTAATAATCGTGCCACCCTCTCATGTCCCAATGTTAGTGGGACGGAGGTAGTATGTTATGGAGTGGGAGGCAGATGGGCCGAGGCTCTAGGAGGAGGCAACTGGGCTGATGCTTCAGGAGGACGGGCCTCGCCCGTTATTAGTTTAGTGTCGCTGTCAGTGGACCTAATTGGGCTGGGTTGACTGCTGAGTTTTATTACTTTCATTCAATTGTTATTTCTAATAAACCGCTGGGCCTAGATGGCCATATTTTATTATTAGGTTACTGGGCCTAGATGACCATATTTTATTATTAGGTTAAGTAGTATTTAAGCAGGTCTGATCTTGTGAACTATTATTCATTATAGAGAATAAAGATTTGGTTTGAGCCTAAGGCTGGGGCAGACGTTAATATCGTCTGCTAGGGTTTTCTGTTTCTATCATAGTATTTGTTTCCGGGCCCACCAAAGGTGTACAAAGCCTATTCCACCAGTCTCAACAACCCTGAACTATAGGCAATGAGACACTTAGTCCTCCACTAATAACGTTGGTGGTTGACGTCCTTGAGTTTTGTCACAAATGTGGGCAGTTGTGTAGACCACCAACTTTACAAGTAAGACTGAGTCTTCAGTTACAAAAAAACAGCGACAAAGTATGTTATTTTCCTTATTTCAAATGTTTTATTTAGTATTAAAACCTCAGTGTGATTTATTTTAAGAAAAAGTTCTAGCATCTAGACTAACGCTACATTTTTATGTTTTTACCTTGAATTGATATACACTGAATTTCTATGCCATGGTACTCAATTCTAATGAGCTGTACCGGATTCATGTCTGATGGTTACTTAGACCCCATAAGGGAACCTGCAGTCATTGAATTGAGCGATGATGAAGATGGTGTTGCTCCAGAGTGTAATGGGCTGCTGCCAGTTGTTACACGCCTACACCCTAATGATGAGATATGGAATTATTTGGATCCACAAGGAGTAGTTCAGGGTCCCTTTCCGCTAGTCTCGTTATCTCGTTGGTACAAGTCTTCATACTTTCACCCTAACTTTCGCATCTGGAAGACCTGTGAAAGCCACCAGCAATCGGTTCTACTGGTTGACGTGCTTCGGGAATATTCAATGATTTAGTGTTTCGTACTACTTCAGAGCCCTATAAAATTAGGTAATATCTCCATCCACTGGATTCATAGGATATATACATTTATATTACTTGATGAAAAGTTTTGTTATTTTCAACCTTCAAACAGCCTAACATATTCATCTTGGATATGATGTAAACAACATTGAAATCTTATTTTCTTTTTGTTATTGTTAATGCCATAGCACTCGCAGCATTGGGGTGGTTGATGACCATTCTAGGTAGGGAGTATGTACTATATATATATATATATATATACACACACACACACACACACACTAGTATATATATGGAGTTTTTTGTTCATAATTCTTGCAAAAATCAAACTAATCAATTTGGTTATCTGTGTGTGAATTGTGAGAATCAAGTAGTCGTTTCTAAACATGTTTCCCAAAAACCGGTGAGTTCATAAATCTGGTGAACTAATTTGTCTGAGGCCATAGAATAAGCGGAAAAGGTGAATTAAAACTTCTGTAAAAAGTTTGTGTAACTGAGCAAATTTTATGTGGTGAATTTCGTGTATGGGCATGGAGAAACAGAACTGGGTCCAGTTCCTCTGCCTTACTTAGCCAGACAAGGAGGGTGCCAAACTGCAATACAATTTTGAACCATCAGATCAAAAAATCAATGGCATAAGATGAGTGGGTCCATTTTGGGCACAAATCTTGAGGCCTCTATTTTAATCCATGTATATTTTGGTAAGGTTAGGCATGGATCGGCTCCGGGCTGGGCCGGTTCAAGCCGGGCTTTTTTCCCAGGATGTTGGCATGGAACCGGCTCGGGTTGATACCAGGTCTGGGCTCGGTTCAAGGTAATTTTTTTGGCTTTGTAATTAACCGCCGACCCCCCTCCCTCATCCCCACCCCACCCCCACCCACACCCCCCAAACACCTAGCCCTATCTAAGGAAAAGAAAAAAAAATGAAAAAAAATGAATCGGACCCAACCCGGACCGGTTTATGAAAATCAAGGCCCGAGTCCGGCCCGCCATACCCGCCCAAACCAGGCTAAAGCCCGGAACCGGTCATCCGGATCCGCACAAGAGCGGGCCGGTCCGGTTCCCGGGCTAGTTCGAACCGGTTGGGTCCATCCCTATGTAAGGTACTCGGCAGAGGATCTCAATCCAAACGGAACTTGGCTCGGAAAAATTGGTTCAAATTTATGTGTATTTTAAAAACACGAAACTAGAGAAAGCATGGGTTTTCAAATTAATATTTCTAGAATCGAAGTAGACATCACTTTTTACAATGTATCGCTTCAATTTACCTTTTCAACGACAGTATTCAAATGGGTAAGAAACACTGATTGATATGTACAATTAGATGTCATTCTAATAATACAACATAATTAACTTCATATATTTTTCCGAAATTAGGGTGTATCATTTAAAATTTAAAAAAGGTTGTTTCCATAATAATTGTCACCTTGAACTTGGAATTTCAATGACATAAAAAGGCTCAAAGAGATGGTACGAGTGTAAAGTATTACGAAGTATTATAAGTAGGGGTGGATTCGGTTCGGGCCACCCGGCCCGTGACCCGGCCCGGCCCGGTACTGTGCGGGCCCGGGACCGGCCCGGTCGGGCGGTCCGGGATCGGGTATGGACCCGAACCGGTGGGAATGGGCGGGGTGGGCTCGGTGCTGGATTAATGTGACCCGGCCCGGCCAGGTCGGGCCCGGGTCCGGTCTTAAGATTAAAAAAAAAATGGTTCTTGGGCTACTAGCCGTTGGGGGTGGGGCTGGGGACAACCCAAACGGCTATATAGCCGTTGGGTGGGGTAAAGGGGGGGGGGGGGGGTCCGGGGGGGTTGGGTGGTGGCTGGTGGGGGAGTGGTGGTGGGGGGTGGGGGGTAAAAAAACCTATAAATACTCCTAATCTTAAACATTTTTTCATATCTCTTCTCCAATTCTTCCTAAATCCTATTCTTAACTCTCTACTCTCTAATTCTCTTATTCTCCATTCTCCAATATATTATATTTATTGTAGCCATTAATAAAAAATTGTAAAAAACTAATTAACTATTTATCTAACTATTAATTCGAGTTATAGCAAATTAAGTAGTGAATTAACTAGTTTTGTGTACAACATATTTTTTAAACTAGAGTCAAATGTAGCCATTAATAAAAAATTGTAAAAAACTAATTAACTATTTATCTAACTATTAATTCGAGTTATAGCAAATTAAGTAGTGAATTAACTAGTTTTGTGTACAACATATTTTTTAAACTAGAGTCAAATGTAGCCATTAATAAAAAATTGTAAAAAACTAATTAACTATTTATCTAACTATTAATTCGAGTTATAGCAAATTAAGTAGTGAATTAACTAGTTTTGTGTACAACATATTTTTTAAACTAGTCAAATGTAGCCATTAATAAAAAATTGTAAAAAACTAATTAACTATTTATCTAACTATTAATTCGAGTTATAGCAAATTAAGTAGTGAATTAACTAGTTTTGTGTACAACATATTTTTTAAACTAGAGTCAAATGTAGCCATTAATAAAAAATTGTAAAAAACTAATTAACTATTTATCTAACTATTAATTCGAGTTATAGCAAATTAAGTAGTGAATTAACTAGTTTTGTGTACAACATATTTTTTAAACTAGAGTCAAATGTAGCCATTAATAAAAAATTGTAAAAAACTAATTAACTATTTATCTAATTATTAATTCGAGTTATAGCAAATTAAGTAGTGAATTAACTAGTTTTGTGTACAACATATTTTTTATACTAGAGTCAAATGTAGCCATTAATAAAAAATTGTAAAAAACTAATTAACTATTTATCTAACTATTAATTCGAGTTATAGCAAATTAAGTAGTGAATTAACTAGTTTTGTGTACAACATATTTTTTAAACTAGAGTCAAATGTAGCCATTAATAAAAAATTGTAAAAAACTAATTAACTATTTATCTAACTATTAATTCGAGTTAAAGCAAATTAAGTAGTGAATTAACTAGTTTTGTGTACAACATATTTTTTAAACTAGAGTCAAATGTAGCCATTAATAAAAAATTGTAAAAAACTAATTAACTATTTATCTAACTATTAATTCGAGTTATAGCAAATTAAGTAGTGAATTAACTAGTTTTGTGTACAACATATTTTTTAAACTAGAGTCAAATGTAGCCATTAATAAAAAATTGTAAAAAACTAATTAACTATTTATCTAACTATTAATTCGAGTTATAGCAAATTAAGTAGTGAATTAACTAGTTTTGTGTACAACATATTTTTTAAACTAGAGTCAAATGTAGCAATTAATAAAAAATTGTAAAAAACTAATTAACTATTTATCTAACTATTAAACAAGAGTCAAATGTAGCAAATTAACTAGTAATTAAACAAGTGTAAATAATAGAATAATTTCGTACCTCTTTCGGACTTTCGGTCTTTCGGATGGGAGTAATAGAATGACTTCAAATTAATTAGATATAATTCCAACTATATTAATAGATATAATAAATATATAAGTAATATATAATTAGATAACAAATATAAGTAATATAATACTATTTATATCTATTTATAGTTTATATAAGTAGATAATTAATATAAACTATAAATAATAAATATAATATATCGGAGAATGGAGAATAAGAGAATTAGAGAGTAGAGAGTTAAGAATAGGATTTAGGAAGAATTGGAGAAGAGATATGAAAAAATGTTTAAGATTAGGAGTATTTATAGATTTTTTTACCCCCCACCACCCCCCACCAGCCAACCCCCGGACCCCGCCTTTACCCCACCCAACGGCTATATAGCCGTTTGGGTTGTCCCCAGCCCCACCCCCAACGGCTAGTAGGAGCCCAAACCAATTTTTTTTTTTAAAAAAATAGACCCGGACCCGGGCCCGACCCGGGCGGGCCGGGTCACAATAATGCAGAACCGAGCCTGCCCCGCCCCTTCCCATCGGTTCGGGTCCATACCCGGTCCCGGACCGCCCGACCGGGCCGGTCCCGGGCCCGCACAGTACCGGGCCGGGCCGGGTCACGGGTCGGGTGGCCCGAACCGAATCCATCCCTTGTGGTGGGGGAGTGGTGGTGGGGGGTGAAAAAACCTATAAATACTCCTAATCTTAAACATTTTTTCATATCTCTTCTCCAATTCTTCCTAAATCCTATTCTTAACTCTCTACTCTCTAATTCTCTTATTCTCCATTATATTATATTTATTATTTATATATCTACTTTATAGTTTATACTTAAGAAGTTAAGATGGAAAATCAAGATGCCATTATACGGTATAATTTTGATAAGCAGAAGGACCCGAAGACCGGGATGTGGTACGCAATTTGCAAATGGTGCGAGAAAAAATGTAGCATGGGGGTTTCAGGTGGATTCGGGATGGCAATCAAGCATATGAAGTCATGTGACAAAGCCAAAGGATCGGGAGGTGCGGGAAGTTCCGATTGATTACAATTTTCAAAATGTTTATCTCTTAAAGTTTGTTTTAATTTTCAAATGTAGTTCCTATTTCATTTCAAATAAATGCAATTGAAGTTTGTTTTTAATACTCGTATAAAACTATAAACTTTAAAATATAAATTATATAAAAAAAATTAACCGGCCCGGCCCGAACCGGACCCGACCCGTGACCCGGGCGGGTGGCCCGGCCCGAACCGGACCCGTCCAACCCTCGGGCCGGTCCCGGGCCCATGTCATACAACCCGGCGGCCCGACCGGGCCTAGGCCCGGCCCGGGCCTGACCCGGCCCGAGTCCATCAATAATTATAAGAATGTAAAAGTAATGTAAACAAAATGGAATTTAGTATTTAAGAAAACGAGAGATGTAGTTGTAGACTTGTAACGAGGAAATATGAAGATGTAATGATATGCCTATGGGAAAAAAGAAAAAATAAGCCCTTCCTTACCCATATCCAACGGCTCTACTTCCAACGGCTATGAAGCTAACGGCCCTGTCTATCCCCAATCTTGCAACATACGTATTCCAAAAGAACAGCCTATGCAAATTGCAAAAAGGCTACTTGTACATATCGATTTACACGCCCGCTTACATGCCGAGTGTGTTTCGTTTGTGTATGAACATTTGATTTTTATTTTAATGAATGGAACTGTCTGTGAATTCAATTTTTTTTGTATAGACAATTCACTTTTCGAGCTCACAGACAGTTCCCTTTACTAAAATGAAAATGAATTGTCTCTCTACAGACAAAATACAATAAACGTGTAAATCGACGTGTACAAGTAGCATTTTTTATAAATTGCAAGTAGACAATAATCAACTAGTTCACAAATGGATTGGGCTACTTCTAATTCAAACCCAAAATAATGGGCCATCAATGCGGTTTTTACTCGTCCTATCCTGTACGAGGATTAGGGGTGTGCGCAAACCGGTTCAAACTGGAAAATCAAACCAGACCGGCCTGGAAAACCAGAATTGGACCAAACGGGAATGCTATCCGGTCTGGTTTTCGATTATGAAAAATTACCATCTGGTTCAGATTCGGCTAAAACCGGATTATTCCGTTTGAACCAGATTAAACAGGATTTGTTATACTCCGTATTTTAAAATATATTAATATATTAATTCTTCAATATAAAATAATTATAAAATAAGAAAAATAGTAACAACAATCATCTAAATAAAATAATTATGATATAAACTATTTTTCGTATTGTCTTGAGAATAGAAATAACTAGCATTTATTACTCTCCACTTTGGTCCAATCTTTGCTCTCGAAAAATAAGAGTGTGGTCCGGTCGGATATTGATCTGATGCACAGTCCTAACGAGGATTAGGATTATGACCGTGTCATCCTGATCGTCCCTGCCTCGCCGTTTGTAGGAACGCGCGGCAATATCTGAATATGAATCTACTCTCTATGACCTTGCTTGGTCCTTCAACTACTATGGTGCGGCAGACATCGTCAGATTCATTATTCAGAAACAATAATTCTTCTGTTTTGAATCTATGAACATCATGAAAATGTGAGCGCAGCTAGCTTATTGCTTATGTTTATTACAGCAACCAACAATGTTATTAACGTTTACCAATTACTCCTCCGTTCCTAATTAATCGTGCCTTTATTAAAACACCTTATAATTAAGTTATGTAAATCAATCACAACTTTTCTATCTTGTGATAAGAATTCTAAAGTATGCTCACTATGTTCCTTTTTAGTTGACCATCTTTCTAAGTGTTAGATCCCGGGTATTTAATAGTACTCCATCCGTCCCGAAATAATTGTCCTGTTTTCCTTTTTTATCCGTCCCGAAATAATTGTCTCATTTCCTTATTTGGTAAACAAATCTATACAAAACAGTGTCAAACAGTGCAAAACAATGCCAAACAGTATCGCTACAGTGTCAAACAGTGTCGCTACAGTGTGAAGTCAACTTCACTTTCTTAATCTGTGTGAAGGTCAAACCAGGACAATTATTTCGGAACGGAGGTAGTATAATACAAGGGTGTATAAATATGACTGAACCGGATATCACTTCTAATCACGTATAAATACGCTTTCCGATCCTAAAAGTTTACTTCTACCCTTATTATAGTAACTGGGTTACAAGATAAATTTTTTGGGATAAAAAAAAGATGTACAAGTGTATTTTAGCTACTGATAAAATAACACTTGACAAGTGATTTTTATATATAGTGGTCTAAATATCGATCAAATACTATAAATATCTTTTATTATACAAAGCCAAAAGAAAAAATGAACAGTGTTCCCGCCCAAATGCAGTGCACTATTGGATCGGGTCGGGTCATTATGGGTGCAGAAACGGGTCCTGGGCAGGATTAAATGATGGCACAGAACCCAATATTTCAGTTGTTGGGCTGAAGGCTGATCATTTAATGCATTGTGCTTGGTAGTTGACTGAGGTCATGTCAATGCACTGTTCGAAAAAATGCAGTCTGCTTTTAGAACTTACAAAATATTTTAAGTTGTCCTTTTTAACTAATGAATCACAATTAAAATCTGATTGCAGCCTTGAAGCTCAAAAAAATTAAATACATTGTACTTGATAGTTCTGAACAATAAATGGAGCCACACAAACATTTCTTGAGCCTCACAACAATAAATGCAATGTACTACATAATCTCAATGTAAAAATTGAGTGAGTATTTGTACTTGATAGTTCTGAATTGGAGCCACACAAACATTTCTTGAGCCTCACAAACAATAAATGCAATGTACTACATAATCTCAATGTAAAGATTGAGTGGGTATTTTTAACCCTTGGTTAACCCAATTGATTCACCTTATAATTAATGCATTGTACTACAAATCTTAATATTGAGATTGTGTGGTATTTTCAACCTAGGTTATTCTCTCCTTTATCCAATATAAATACCCAAGCAGGGGATGACCACAACATACCACAAACCAGTATTCAGCAGCTCTATTTTTAAGTTCAAAAGTTCAAAACCAGTGCAATGGCAACCGCTTCATCAGCACAAGGGATGTGGTCCTTGCTCAAGGATATCGATCACACAAAGACGACCTGGGCAATCAAGGTTCGGGTAGTTAGGGCATACGAAGTTCCTCCACACTCTAAGGGCGGGGAGACTCTTGAAATGGTTTTGCATGACGCAGAGGTATGGTTTGTAACATCTAACTTCTATGGCGTCTTTTGCTCAACTTTTCTTAATCCAATGTAAATTCTTACTAGGGAGATCGGATTCACGCCATTATCAAGAGGCCGCAGATAGCAATGTATAAGCCTAATATTACAGAGAACAAAATTTATGCCATAAGAAACTTTTTGGTGCTTGACAATTACCAAACAGTGAAGACTACAAGTCATCCCTACATAATTCAGTTCATCTCAAAAACCCTGTTGAGGGAAGATACGAAGACGGAAATTCCTATGATGGTCTATGATTTTCAGCCTTTTGATATGCTGCATGCCCAAAGAGTTATCAACGACAAAACTCTAATTGGTGAGTTAGAGTCAAATTTTTCCATACTACATTGCTTGCACAAATATCCTAATTACAGTTTCTATTGTTTAATTATGAAGATGTCATTGGGAAGGTTCTGTCCAAGAGCCTTATCCAGACCCACATAATCAACGGGAGGACTGATAGGCTAATGGAGTTGACTTTGACAGACCCGGAGTAAGTTTTACAACTTAAACGATTTTAGCAAAACAAAAGACACATGCTCATTGACTGAAACTTTTCTAAACTACAGGGGTAACAGATTGGGCGCCGTATTGTGGAACAAGTACATAAACCAGTATCTGGATTATGTTAATGCTAATGAAGGAGTGCCTGTCTTCGTGATATTTCAACTATGTAGGCCAAAAAGATACCAAGGTTTGAGAAACTTAGCAGCATTCATTATGTAGTACACAGTAGCCAAAGCTTATGGTAGTGCTGTTTTAAACACAGGGATCTTGACAGTGAATTCGTCTTTTGATGTATCAAAGCTCATAATCAACGGGAACACTACTGAGTTTTTAGAGTTCCAAAGCGAGTATGCGTATTAAATCTCCCAAAACTAAACTCTGACTACCCAATTTCATAAAAAAATCTCCTAAAACTCAAGTATCCTAGAACTAAAGTCTGTTTACCATGCAATATTTAGGTTTCCAGCAGATGGTGATGACACCACGACTCAAACCTGCAACACGCAATGCTCACATGCGGAAGGGAGGGATGATATACTCGGTGGAAATGCTGTCATTACCACCATGGAGGATTTAATGAAGGCAACTGAGGTGTGTCCTGAAGCTAGAGTCATAGATTTCGCATTTTGAATAAATATATCCACTGCTAATAAGAAAATTATACTTGGATAGGAGAATGTTTATTGGGTACTTGCTGAGATAGTTTCTATAGAAAACTATCGAGAATGGTGCTACCTATGGGATTTCTCTAGGGGTAGTTAGCATCATAAGAGATCCTAATGTTATCTCAATGTATGAGAAGAAAGAGCACTTGGAAACTAATGAAATTGATGAGAGTACACCAGAGAAGGTATTTAGAAAAATTATTAATTTGTGTATTTGGGCCTTGAATAAATAAAGATGACAACTAACTTAAAATCATTTTTTTGCAGATTGGTTCAAATGCAAATTTAGGAGAAACCTCCATCAGAGAAAAATCAACTGTCAGTAAGGGCAAGGGGAAACGAATTTCGGCAGAAAAGGAGGTAAGCGATCGACTGTTAAGAGGTATATAATATTTTCGTTCAAAATTCTGTAGACGGTTCACTAAACAGCTATATTACTGCTAGGTTTCTGCACCAATTGAGCTTCCCGACACACCTACGGAATGTACCCAAAGGGAGGTCAATGTTGAATTAAATGAAGAGGTCAAAAGAAACTTGAATGATGAATTTTCAAGCACTGGGAATGGCAAGAAGCTGAAGATCAAAATCAAACAGGAACCGCTCTAGAGCGGGTTCAGTTCATGAATAACATTGATGATATTTTGTTGGCACCTACTATGGTGTTTATTGTTATTTGAAAACAGTTTCATGCACAAGACGTATGCCTTCTCTTTTTGGGATAACTGAAAACTGTGTAACAGACCATTAAACACTACTTTATGACTATTGTGTGGTGTGCTATTATGTTTTGACTATGTTCAGGATGTTTTGTATCTATATTGGGCAGTTTTGCAGGATTCCAGAGAAGGGATATTCCTAAACCATTTAGGGAAGTTTATGCTCCTAATATCTTTGTATTTTATAAACAGACCTTTGTTTTCACACTAACGCTTTGCTAATGGTTTCCAGGATGATGAAAAAGTTTTGGGTTAAGAAAAATGCTACCAATGGTGTGAAGAATGGCTTAACTGCTAGACGAGAGCATGGGATGGTGTGAATAAACGATTGTGTGGTGTGCTATTATGTTTAGGATGTTTCGTATCTATATTGGGCATTTTTGCAGGATTTCAGAGAAGGGATATTCCTAAACCATTTGGTGAAGTTTATGCTCCTAATATCTTTGTATTTTATAAACAGACCTTTGTTTTCAAACTAACGCTTTACTAATGGTTTCCAGGATGATGAAAAAGTTTTGGGTTAAGAAAAATGCTACCAATGGTGTGAAGAATGGCTTAACTGCTAGACGAGAGCATGGGATGGTGTGAATAATGGCTTAACTGCTAGACGAGGCATGGGATGGTGTGAATAATGGCTTAACTGCTAGATTTACTATGAAACATGTAAATGTGTAAACTCTAAGAGACATTACGTAAACAAGTCAATGTGTACTCTTATGATTTCAAAAGTGTAACATTTGGATTGGAAATTCTAATACAAGTGTATTACATTTAAAAATCTATGCAATATTCTTTGGTTGCAATTTGACAATTGGCAATTTGATTCAACAACTTGCATAATTTTAAATAACCAAGTGAGGTAAAGAAGTTCATACCTTAGTCTTTTGCAGAATGGAGGGTTACCTGCAATCCCTATTTACTAAATAATATTACAAACCTTTTAAATTTTACATAAATGGCAACCTTCTAAGGTCCCAGAACTATTCCTATTACAATTTTCTAGATAGCGTTTTTAAACCTGTTCAACCAGAAAATTACACCTGTCAAAACGTATTAAAAGAGTTATTATTACTATGAACACACTCTTGGATAAAAGTACAAATAAGTTTAAAAAAATGTCTTTTAGAAAGTAAAATTTTGGAATATTTTAGTACATAATGTTGCAATATCAAACATGAAGTAAATTTTATGTATTAAAGCTTATTCGAAATTGTTATTCAAAAATAAAAACTTGGTTAGCCATTGCTAAGAGTTATTATTATAAATCAATACACTTGGGAGTTGTGGTATCTTTGACAAAATTGGAAAATAGAAATCTGAAATTAAGTCCATTTTTTGGGAATAAAAATGTGGTAATAATATCTGCCCAAAATGTCATTGAAGTGTTTGTATTTTGAAATTCTTCAAAAATAGAACCATGTCTAAGTAAATATATTTAGTATGGAATGATGTCAAGTAACAAGTAAATATTTGAAAAGATGTCAAAAGCTTGAATATAATAGAAATTTAACCAACATGTGAAAGGGATGTTTGTTTCTGAATGGTATGGAAAGATATATTTAGTATGGATAAAAATATATGAGTACATGATTCCACTTAGCATTTTGGGCATGTCTATTTCGGCCATATATGTATCCCAGGTATTTTGGGTTTCAAATACGTGAGTTTTAAAAAGGCCTTACCCTTGAAATAAATAAATTAAATTAAATTGAATCAATACATATCCAAAGTATTACTGAAAAGTAATAAAAATATATTTATGCACGAAGTGCAAATGGATTTAGCAGAATAATAAAAGATATTTATTGTAAAAGTTTATAAAGAGTATTTAGCAGAATCAAGATCCAAACCTGCCCAAGTTCCCTGTGTACTAATAAAGGTACCAACTTCCAATGTTGGAGATTGTGTGGCTCATGAGAGCATTAATGAGTAGTATAATAGATTTAAAACTTTGTACTTTAAAAACACATTATTTCTTGGGAGCTAGGTTATATATTTTTACTTAAAAATAAGGGATAAAATATATAAAAAACATTAAATTGTTTTCAAATAATCGGAAATTATTTTTGGAAAAGTATTCAAAAAAATTGAAAATAAATTTTAGAAAAATAAATTATAACGCGAATATCAAAAAATTATTATAAAATATTCATACAACAAGTTGGTTTTAATTTATTTGATGTAAAATTTTATAGAGTATTTAGCAGAATCAAGATCAAAACCACCCAAGATAGCTGTGTACTTGAAAGCTGCGGGCAATTAATGCAGGCAACAACTTCCAATGTTGGAGATTGTGTGGCTCAAGAGAGCACAAATTTAAAACTGTATTTTAAAAACACATTATTTTTACTAAATAAATAAAGTACAAAATATATTAAAAAAATAAAATAATTTCAAATACGTAACAATTATTTTTGGAAGTGTATCCCTAAAAATTTCAAAATAAATTTTGAAAAAAAAAATTAAACGCGAACACCAAAAAACTATTAGAAAATATTCATAGATAACAAAATAATTAAATCTGCACATTTTTAAAATTTGGGGCTGTGCTTAAAGGTAATCATGACATATGAACAAAACCGTTCATTAAGTACAATGGTTAGTAGGGTTCGAAACAGTCAAGGGGCAGTCATTATTGTAAAGCACTTGAGTATCACTACTCAAAAATATTAATACAATACAGTGTATTAATTCTAGGATGGAATGTAGGTCTGCTGGAATTAAATGAAGATGTACAACAAATATTATAAAATATTCCAGAAAGGTAACTTACCAATATTGTAAAGTGAGTGAATATGTAACTTCCAATGCATTTACTCCATGCTCAGAAGCTCATGATAGTTCTGAGCTGGAGCCACACAAACATTTCTTGAGCCTCACAAACAATAAATGCAATGTACTACATAATCTCAATGTAAAGATTGAGTTGGTAAGTCATTATTGTAAAGCACTTGAGTATCACTACTCAAAAATATTAATACAACACAGTGTATTAATTGTAGGATGGAATGTAGGTCTGCTGGAATTAAATGAAGATGTACAACAAATATTATAAAATATTCCAGAAAGGTAACTTACCAATATTGTAAAGTGAGTGGATATATAACTCCCAATGCATTTACTCCATGCTCAGAAGCTCATTTATGAGCTCAACAAAAAATTCTAACAATTGAAACTGTGAGAAAGGCTCAAGAATATCTACGACCAGTGCAATTGAGTGTGAAGAAAAGGTATGTTTCATAACTCATTATTGATAATGCTATATGAAACTATGCAATGAACACTAATACCAAATGCATTTAAACTGATTACAACACTTAAAATCCTTTTATTTGTAAAAGATAATTGTATTTTTTTTCTTTGTAATGAAAGATGAGAAGTTGTTCATGCAACAAATGTTCTCAACCAAAATGTCATACATGTGGACACTATCCTGGACTCTCTTGGTTGCAACCATGCTCTTTGTGTAATGGGAATTTAAGTCACTTTTACTGCATGAGGCCAGTAAACAAAAATAGGGGTACTGGCAAATACTTATGCAAAGATTGTCAAGAATGGTTAGATGCAAGACCAATGATACCTAGAAGATCAGTGCGGACAGTCACACTTAATCAGAAGTACTTCAATGAAAAACTTTGTGTGGGGATGAATTTTAGTTGGCTTAACTAGGAATGACCTTAGTAATGCATTTATATGATTAAAATATGCATATGTTTTTGCTGGATATGTTAAAGCCAATTGGAATGAACTTAGTAATGCATTTCAATGAATGAAATATGCTTATGTTTTTGCTGGATATATAAAAGGGCAAAACAGATTAGAATTTTGTTGATTGGGTGGATAGTATGTTCATGCCATGTTATATTCCTAAAGGGATGTGTCTATGTAATCCATGGTATGCTTTATGCAGACCATGTCATGCTTTATGAAATGCAATGTTTAATGTTGTATGCATATGCAGTTTTGAAGTTTCAGTTGTGCAACATCTGAAGAATGACTTAATTTATGCATTTGACAGATGTTTTAGTGTATAGAAAAGTTCAGAAAACCAATTTCGATGCAAATGCATATCATAAGAAATTACTCATTAGTTGAGATGCAGACTATTAAGGATCAATGGTGATCTGGTGTTTCAACTTATCAGGCCAACGGACTGCCAGACCACGCAGTTCCGAAGGCCACTTTGGTGGCTGGCAGGGCATCTGACAGTCCTATGGGATGGGCCATGAAAACCAGAAATACCAAATTGAACCGGTTTGAAAATTTGTTTATGAAAGCGACAACTTAAAATAAACGTCTTAGTATAAATAAAAAGTATTCCAGTCTTCCAAAAGCTGTATTAACACCATGTCGTTTTGGTTTCAAAACAGTTCTTCAATGAAGAGGATCACCAAAAGCACAATAATCAACCCTAAAAGAAGAGTTGAAGACCTGACTAACAAAGGTAGTTCAATATTTTCAAAATAATTTTGGAAATTTGTAATGGAAAATTAGTTAAATATGCATTTATGATTTCAGTGGTATAACAAGAATATTATAACATAATTTTAATTACATACATTACAGATACTACATATAATAATAGTGTTTTGATAATATTAATAGCAACCCAGCCCGATAAATAAATTATAAAACTAAATCAGACCAACAATGTTTTATTAAGGGCAGGTTCTTCCTAATTAAGTCCAACACCCCAGCATATAGAAAATTTTAGTAAAGATGTATATTTGAAAAGACCATAACACAGAATACAAAAATCTTTTATTAAGGGCAGCTTCTTCCTAATTAAGTCCAACACCCTAGCATATAGAAATTTTTAGTAAAGTTCAGAGAACCAATTTCGATGCACATGCATATCATAAGAAATTACTCATTAATTGAGATGCAGACTATTAAGGATCAATGGTGATCTGGTGTTTCAACTTATCAGGCCAACGGACTGCCAGACCACGCAGTTCCGAAGGCCACTTTGGTGGCTGACAGGGCATCTGACAGTCCTATGGGATGGGCCATGAAAACCATAAACACCAAATTGAACCGATTTGAAAATTTGTTTATCAAAGAGACAATATGAAATGAACGTCTTAGTATAAATAAAAAGTATTCCAGTTTTCCAGAAGCTGTATTAACACCATGTCGTTTTGGTTTCAAAACAGTTCTTCAATGAAAAGGATCACCAAAAGCACAATAATCAACCCTAAAAGTCCAACACCCCAGCATATAGAATTTTGGGAAAAGTACACTTTACATACCTGTGGTTGTGGCCGTTTGCAATCAGGGGTCTGTGATGAACTTTGCAACAAACCCAAGCTTGTGCTTTCCTACCGTTACCACCCGCGGGGTCTAAGCGACTGGGCCGTTAGTAATACGCTACGTGGCACTTTTTTTTTTTGCTTACGTGGCTTTTAATCCCAATTACAAAGATTAGGTGAAATTAGGGCTGAAGAAAACCCAATTACAATTAGGTGAAATTAGGACTGAAGAAAACCCAATTCTTCCTCCCATTCCATTCTACACCTCCGGTTGGGAAAGAACAAAGATTGTTGGTCGAAGCAGACAAAGGACAATAACGCAAGCACTGGCAGATGGAATTGTAGTTTTTTGTCCTTAGTGTCTTCACGTGAAAGTAAGTACTCCAATAATTGTTTCTTTGGTTTACATATTTTGGTTAGGGTGTGACGCTTGTCGGAAAACCTGGTTGGTAGGTAAATTAATGTGCGAATGGGTTCGTTGGAAGTGTTAATGGGTATTGAAGTTTGTGTTGCAGTTTAAATTTTCATCCTTTTTTGGTATTGAAGTGTAGTTTGTCCGCATTGAATGTAAGTGCAGGTTTGGTATGAGTGAGTACGTGAATTTGTTAATTCACCATGGTGGAAAGTGGGACAGTCCAAAAGAAAAGAAAAAGTATGTGGGAGGCCATGTTTTGAAAAAAGATAAAGTTGACATTGACTATGTGAGCAAGTTCGAATTGGAGGGATATGCAGCAGATTTGGGTTATACAAATGGGGTAAAAATGTGGTTTAGAAGATTCTCAATTAGGGAGTTGTGTGGACCAGTCACCTTGCAAGAGATAGTGTGTGATAAAGATGTTGAAGACATGTTGGTGTGTAACATAATGGACCCACACATTGAGTTGTACTTTGTTGCAAACACAAGTAAAAAACGGGTGGTTGGTACTTTAGCAAAAGAAACAACCCAATCTTCACAGGAAGCCCACACTTCAGTCCCAACTCAATTACAAAATAAAGATCAAGCTCGACAAGCAGACCAATCTGTGGGTGAATCCACTACATTTCTTGAAACTGAATTACAGAGTGATGAGGATGATGAAGACTATGTGAATCAAAGTGGATCTGAAAGTGCTTCACATGACCATTCCAATTCCAATATCAGTGAAGCTTCCTGGCTATATGATGACCTAGAAGGGAGTGAAGCTTCCTTGCTATATGATGACCTAGAAGGGAGTGAAGATGATGTATTTAATCATGGAGCTTCAAGTTTAAGCCAAAAACCACCCCCAGGTCCAGACCAACCTTCAGAACCAAACCCCTTTTTTCCAGAAGATCTGAATGAAGAGCAGCTTAAGGAGTTTAATGAAAGTCCATGCTATAGTGATGACTTGCATAGCATTGTAGGATCTGAAGATGGTGATGAAAAGTATGAAGAGTTCAATGAAGAAACAAGAGCTACAAATCCAGAATTATCCAAAGGTTTGAAATTTACCTCACATACCTCTTTTAGAAATGCTCTTAAGGAATGGGCAGTCAAGGGTGGATTTGAATTCAAATTTGTGAAGAACAATAGATCTAAAATCACTGTGGTTTGCAAAAACAAGGACATTTGTTCATTCAGGGTTCATGCATCAAAAGTTCCAGAATGTGGGTCCTTCCAAATAAAAACATTTAGGCCCAAACATGAATGCCCTTTTAGTAACAGAAACACTTTGGTGACTAGTAGCTATTTGGCAAAAAAGTACATGGATGAGTTGAGGGAAAATCCTGAGTGGGATGTCACTGCTATGCAAAAGTCAGTTCAAAGACAATTAAGGGCAGAGGTGAGTCTTGCAAAGTGTTACAGAGCTAGAAGAAAAGCAAAGGCAAATATCCAAGGAGATATCAAAGAACAATATAGGTGGTTGAGGGATTATGCAGAAACTGTTGTTAAATACAACCCTGGGAGTCTTGTAATAATCAAAACTGAAGCTAGGGATGTCAATGAAGAAGGTGGTGCTGCAGAGGGTGTACCAAGAATACCCAAGGAAATTCTAATGCTTCAATACATGTACATGAGGTTTAGTGCTCAGAAGCAGGGTTACTTTGCAGGTCTTAGACCCTTAATTGGGTTAGATGGGTGCCACTTGAAAACACCAATGGGAGGGCAACTGCTTTGTGCTGTAGCAAGGGATGGAAATGAAAACATGTTTCCTCTTGCTATAGCTTATGTGGATAGTGAAGACAAAGCTTCATGGACTTGGTTCTTGCAAGTGTTGTTTGAAGATTTTGGAAGACCAGAAGAAACTAATTGGGTATTCATGTCAGACAAGCAGAAGGTGTGTTAAAAATGTGTACTTGCAAATGAGTTGAAGCATATACTGTTTTTAATTGTTACCTTGTTTCAGGGACTAGTTGAAGCATTTAAAGTTGTCTCACTTGCAAATGAGCACAGATATTGTGTGAAGCACATGTATGAGAATTACAAGAAGATATTTAGAGGGCCTGAATACAAAAAAAACTATGGTTTGCAGCTAGCACTGGAAGTCTGAGGTCATGGCAGAGGCAAATGGAAGGCATCAAGAGCTTTGATGAGGCTGCTTACAACTGGATTATGCAGTATGACCCAAGTACTTGGAGCAGATCCCATTTCTCAACCTTAGCACATTCTGATGCTCTTCAGAACAACATTTGTGAGTCATTCAATGCCTACATACTCAGAGCAAGAGATATGCATATTTTGAGCATGTTTGAGTGGATTAGAAGAAGATTAATTTCTAGGTTTCATGTTAAGTACACTGCCATGATGAAATATAAGGGTGAAATATGTCCTAATAAGCAGGATCTACTTGAAAAGTTTAAATTTGAAAGTAGGAATTGTTTTTCCACTCCTGCTGGGGACAAATTGTTTGAGGTAGATTTTTATGATACTAGCCATGTTGTTAATCTAAAAGACAGGACTTGTACATGTCGAAGGTGGGACTTAAATGGCATCCCTTGTAAGCATGGAGTGTCTGCTATATATGCAAACCGAGAAAAACCTGAAGACCATGTAAGTCCTTTTTATGCTAAATCCACCTACTTAGCTGTGTATAAACACATTATCCATCCTCTGCCAAGTAAAGATGAGTGGGAGAGGATAGAGAGTCCAGATATTGTGCCCCCAATCCCTAGAAAACCTGCAGGAAGACCAAAAAAGAAGAGGATTAAACAATCTGATGAAACAAGGAATCCTTTCAAGGTGTCTAGGGCAGGTAAGCAGGTGGTTTGTGGCAACTGTAAGCAAGTGGGACACAATGTTAGAGGGTGTAAGACATCCATAACTAGAGAAACGCCATGGCAAAGGAGAAAGAGATTAGGAAAGAAAAAAAATGTCCAAACAGAAGCAGAGGGTGTTGATGATATTTCTGAACCAACCTCCCATGAGCCACTTCAGACAACCAATAATGACAGTGAATTAACAACTCCCATGACCCATGATTCGGTTTCCCAAAGCACTGGAGGAAGAACAAAGAAGAAAAGGAGAATCAGCACTTCACAACCACCCCAACCATCTTCCAAAAGAGTGACTAGGTCCTCAAGTACACAGCCCTCAATGGTAATTGTATGGTCTGCATTGTTACTCTTGTAATGTGTTATTTTTACACTTATTATGATGTTATTACTTTTTTCAGGGCACACAAAGTTGAGGATTAACTGACAAGAGACCAGAAATGTTGCAGTTTTGTTGTGGGGAGAAGAAGAATGGTGCTTTAGTAGACATGTTTAGATATCAGTATATGAACTTTTAAATCATGCCTTAGTAAGCATGTGTTTTGTAATGATACTTATGTAAGGAACATATTTTGTGGTTAGCATATGTTCTGAAGTTGTTGGATGAATTTCGTATGTGTTGGATGGAAAGTATCTGTTTATTTTGGTAATCTGTTTACTCAAACCATATGTTCTGTTTTAGGTAAAGCCAGAATTAATCTTTTGGGTTAAGAATTTCAGACCCAAAAGAAGCTGTTCTGTAACACCACAATGACATTAAAGAAGTTCACAGCACTCCCAGTATATCTACTATAACATTAACCAAAAGAAGATGTGGAGAAATAAACTGCTATAACATTAAACAAGTTCACACAAATTGTTACAGCCAAAATCTTCATACAATCTGACATCAACCCTTACAAGGTTCTTACATTGGTGCATTACATTGGACATCACTCACAACAAAACGTCTCACATGAAATTAAACTAAAGGAATCTCCAAACACAATTACACGTGGTTTGGTCATTTCATCGAAAACTTAGCAAAGAACTTAGACCTAAAATCTTCTACTTGCAAAGAACATGAAAATTAACATGGCCAGACAGAGCAGCTTCCACTTAAAAGTGACATTATGATTCTTAGACATCCGCAGTTGCAGTTCCATGTTCTGAACCTTCGACACACCAATTTCACGCACACAGTTCTTTATTTGACCCTCCATCTCCAACTCTTTCATCTGGACATATTCTTCAAGTCTTCTGACCTTCTCAATAACAGCATCTAAGTTATGCAGACAAGTACAACACGTATCTTCTTCAACCCACTCAAAAAAATTGCATTGTTGTTCGCCCCCTCGAGAATAACGGCCGCAAGCATGAAACTTTTTCCCCCGGTTCTTCTCTGTTGTCGCCGTCCAAATAGGAGCTTGGACTCCACAGCCGCACTTCTTGATTTGTTGTCTTCCATCCATCGCACAGGAGCTCGAATTAGAAGAACTCATCTCTTCAAATTTGTATTTGTGTTTGTGGAAGAGGGGAATGGATTTCGTATGCGTATATGGTCCAAATAGGTTAACACGGTATGGACTAGGGATAAAAAGCCATGTAATCACACATGGTGTTAATAGATTGGGATTAAAAGCCACGTAAGCAAAAAAAAAGTGCCACGTAGCGTATTACTAACGGTCCAGTCGCTTAGACCCCGCGGGTGGTAACGGTAGGAAAGCACAAGCTTGGGTTTGTTGCAAAGTTCATCACAGACCCCTGATTGCAAACGGCCACAACCACAGGTATGTAAAGTGTACTTTTCCCTAGAATTTTTTAGTAAAGATGTATATTTGAAAAGACCATAACACATAATACAAAAATCTTTTATTAAGGGCAGCTTCTTCCTAATTAAGTCCAACACCCTAGCATATAGAAATATTTAGTAAAGATGTAGTTTTGATAAGACCATAACACAGAATACAAAATCTTTTTTAACACAGGATAACTCAAGAGCCCCAGGAAAATTCCAACTCTGGGTAAAATATGAATCTGTAAAACCAGATTCTATCTATAAGTCCAAAACAACAACCTTTCGTAGATGTAAAACAGGCTTTCAAAGGCCATTAACAAAACAGACCGGTCACCTTTACGCCAAAAAAAATAGGCTTAATAAATAATCCGAGCAGAATAAAACTAAAATTTTAAATGTTTTTAAAATATCAATAAGCC
The DNA here is from genome assembly GCA_945859875.1 of Cuscuta europaea. NCBI lineage: Eukaryota > Viridiplantae > Streptophyta > Magnoliopsida > Solanales > Convolvulaceae > Cuscuta > Cuscuta europaea. Next base: position 3,175,779 of record CAMAPE010000075.1, on the reverse strand, counting down.
CAAGACGTAAACAGATCTGAGAACCTTTAGAATCACTCAGGGATTAAGCCATGTATGAGACCAATCCAAAACATGAAAAAGTTAGATGTAAGATTCAGGAGTATTCGAGAATAATAAAGTCTGAGATTGGTATGTTTCACTCGGATTTTTTATTGAGTCTGAGATGAACTATTCCACAGACTGTCAAGGTTGAAATAATTCATATACAAGCGCAAATAAAATAGACAACAACTCTGAGATCATAGAGTATCCTCAGGCTTAGTTGATAATATGAAGAGAACAAAATTAACGTTTAAAATACGGATCCGCCGAAAAGGAAAAATAGATCTGAGATCATAGGTTATCACTCAGCGATTGAAAAAAAATTGGATTCGTCACGAAAAACTGGGCATCCAAATCACATGCAAGTGCAAACCATTACAAAGAATCAAACTGAGGTCATTGAATATCACTCAACCTTCGTATAAAATCAATACGACAAAAAATGAAACGAAAAACGTTTGAGATTTGTACCGCAAGAATGTAATCGCAGGCCTGAGTTCCTTTGGTATCCCTCAGCCGCGTTATAAACTTCATCCCCGTTGAGAAGCAACGAGTTGAGCACTCGACCTTTAATAGATTGGAATCAGAACTATAATAGGTGTTAGAGATGTTCATTGAATGCTCTGTGTACCAACGGGATGAATTTAGGGTTTGGGAGAAACAATCGTTAGAGAAACGATGGATAGAGAAGGGATCCGCTGGCTAAGGTGTCGGACCGGTGGGTTATTAGGGTTTGGGAGTTGGGTAGAGGGTATATATAGTGAGGAGGGCGGGCTGGTCATATTGGGATGGGCTATTGGGATGGGCTGTTGGGCTGGGCTGTTGGGCTGGGGTGTTGGACTTAATAATTAGGAAATTAGCAAATAATTTGGAAAAATACAATGGCAAAATTTCATACTATCCTCCGTTCCATAAAAGTTGCAACAGTTTGACTTTCACGCTTGCCAACGCACAACTTTGACTGTGATTATATTTATTTACGTATTAGTAAACATTAAAAAAACTTAATATATTGGAAATTTACATTAATACAAATTTATTAATATTTTATACATAATATTTGTATTATATATATTAATAGAAAATTGTAGTCAAAGTAAGGTGTGTGAATAGTGCAGAAATTGTAGTCGAAGTATTACATATTATGAAATAATTTTATATAATAATTTTATTATCATATTTCATATTATGAAATAATAAAAATATTATAAAGTGTTATGAAATAATTTTATATAATAATTTTATTATCATATGGCAAAATATGATAAATTATTATAATATTATTACTAATATTGTTATTGTGATATGCTATAATAATTTTGTAGTCATTTATATTTTTTAGTCATTTATATTATACGTTGTTATGTGCATAGTACATGATAAATGATACAATGTTATAACGAAATCGTTCTGAAAGTTCACATTTAACAAAGCAAGATTTTTTAAAAACAAATTGGTATAAAGAAATTTATTTTTTTCGATTCTTTTGTTATTAAGGAATTTTTATTTAATATGGTTCATTAATATATCATGAATTTGAATATGTTGTGTATGTGTTTTATCTTGGCTAGAAAATAGTGACCCAAATCACACGGATCATGTACCGCAGTGTGCCAAAAAACGCGGTAAATGTTATTACGTTATTTAATTACTCCCTCAGTCCCAAATTGTAAGATACATTTACTATTCACTCGGTCAACATAAATCACTCTTAACTTTTTACTTTATATATTAAAAGTTTATGAAACTTGAATTATTTTTTGCTGCTTTTGTAGCGGTTTTAATGTAGTTTCTAAATATGTAAATTTTATTTTCCAAAACAAATTTGAGTGTTGACAGAGATCAATTTACTTTATCGTCGGTCAAACATCGTAAACCGTAAAGTATCTTACAAATTGGGACGGAGAGAGTATTTTATAGTGGCTATAGATGATTTTATTAGTTTGAATTTATGGTCCTACGACATTATACGTAATTTTGAAATGTAGTTCGTTCTTTGCCATATAATGGCTTTCCAAGTGAGGGATCATCAGTTTTAAATCATATATCTGAATCTTGGGCTGTTCATCATGAGCATCAAGAAGCATCAAGACAAGAAAATGATGTTTTGCCCCACCAAGAAGAAGAGGTTGAAGGTCTGATCATGTTTTATCCCAAATGAAAAATATTCTAACTTGCATAAGGTCGCGTTTATTTTGGATTGTTACGATGTCAAAGCTTATGCATTTTAAATTCGTCACAGACCCGATCAATGCGGAATATTGGAGCATAGGTGACCCGTCTCACAAATGTGCATCTTGTGGGGCATTGTTTTGGTATGAAGAAAGAATTGTTAGTACTTCCTCAAAAAAAGACCCCAAGTATTCTTTGTGTTGCAGTCAAGGGAAAATTAAACTGCCAAAATTAAAGGAGCCGCCTTTGGAACTACAACAGCTCATTCATGGGACGGATGCACTTGCTAGGCATTTCCAGGAAAACATTCGTTCGTACAACAGCATGTTTTCGTTCACTTCCATGGGAGGAAGGGTAGATAGAACACTGAACAAGGGTGGATCACCGCCAATCTTTAAACTGAGTGGACAAAACTATCACCTCATTGGGAGTTTGCTGCCCCAAGAAGGAAGTGTGCCGAAATTTGCACAATTGTATATATATGACACCCAACATGAAGATATTAATCGTTTGAGCTCAGTGAGGTAAATGCATTTACCTTGAAACTCATAAATATATGTAATCATGCACACATGTTGTTCGTTATGAATATATGGTATTTTTTATTTTATATGGCATGTTATTTGGTTATATCATTTTAGGGATGATGAAAAGAAGAACAATTTGCATGCGCATATTGTGACTACATTAAGGAAAATGTTAGACCAACATAATGTTTTAGTTAAGTTGTTTAGGATGATCAGAGATAAAGTAGCTGAGGGTGGGGAAAAAAAGTTTCTCTTAAGTTAATAGGGAGGAGAACCAAGGATGCCAAAACTTATAATTTACCCACAGTTTCTGAGGTCGCAGCGTTGGTGGTGGGTGATTTTGATGAATCACTTGGGCAAAGAGATATCATGGTTGAAACCCAAGGAGGGTATTTGAAAAGAATAAACGAGCTAAATCCAACGTATTTGGGATTGCAATATCCGCTTTTGTTTCCATATGGCGAGGATGGGTACAGGGAGGATATAGCCTTTTCTGATGAGAAATCGTCAAACACGTGTGGTCGACGGAGTGTTAGCATTAGAGAGTTTCTTGCTTACAAATTGCATGAACGAGCAAGTGAGGACTCTTTCATCTTTAAGAGTAGGAGACTATTCCAACAATTCACAGTTGATGGATACACAATGGTTGAGTCGTCAAGGCTAATGTATATTAGGACCCATCAAAAAGAACTGCGGTGTGAAATGTACAAAGGTCTATCAGATGCTTTGTTAAGCGGTGAGATGGATGCGTCAACACAGGGTAAGCGAGTTGTCCTTCCACCGACATTCGTTGGGGGCGCTCGATACATGGTTCAAAATTATCAGGACGCCATGACTATATGTCAGTGGGCAGGGTACCCAGATCTGTTTTTGACTTTCACGTGTAACCCAAGATGGCCTGAAATTAATAAATTCCTTTCTTAAAGGAATTTGAATCCCGAAGATCGTCCAGATATAATTTGTCGAGTGTTTAAGATGAAGCTAAATGACTTGATCAAATACGTAAGACAAAGTAAAGTATTTGGACAAATTCGAGCAGGTATATTGAGTTCATCACATGTGTAGCTTCTTATAAATACACAGATATATATGTTTGTTTGTGTGTGTAATAAAAAAATAATTGTTATGTTGACTCCTCGCAGTGATTTACACAATCGAATTCCAAAAGCGTGGGCTACCACATGCTCATATTCTATTGTTCATGGGGAATGCAGACAAATTCCTCACCCCAGCAGACATTGACTGCATAATTTCAGCTGAAATACCTGATGAGGGGGCTGATCCTGATTATTTTAAAGCTGTGTCCACACATATGATGCACGGACCATGTGGCAGTGATGCAAGAAATGCCCCTTGCATGGTTCAGTCCAAATGTTCAAAGCACTTCCGTAAGAACTTCAACGAGCAAACTAACGTTGATGAAGAGGGTTATCCTAAATATAGGAGGCGGAATAATGGCAGAACAATTGTCAAAGGAAAAACACCACTTGACAATAGATATGTTGTGCCCCACAACAGAACATTGTTGATGAGGTACGGTGCTCATCTTAATGTGGAGTGGTGCAATCAATCGAGGTCAATAAAATATTTGTTCAAATACGTGAACAAAGGAAATGATCGTGTCACAGCAGGATTTTATGAAACAACAGATAAAGATGAAACTGAGAAACCTGTTGATGAAATAAAAATGTACTATGATTGTCGGTATATTTCTCCATGTGAGGCAATGTGGAGAATTTTTGGATTCGGAATTCAGTATAAGAATCCATGTGTTGAACGTTTGAGCTTTCACTTCCGTAATGAGCAGTATGTTTATTTTGAAGATGGTGCAACTGTAAGTCAAGTCGTGTTGCGAGAATCTGTCAAGGAGAGTATGTTTCTTGCATGGATGAGAGCAAATGTCGAGTACCCTGAGGCAAGGGATTTAACTTATGCTGAATTCCCTCAAAAGTTTGTTTGGAAAGCCAAAACAAGAGAATGGCAACCTCGGAAGCAGGGGTTTGCCATAGGCCGTCTAATGTATGTGCCTCCGGGATCAGGAGAAGCTTATTATTTGCGATGTGTCCTTAATTTGAGGCGTGGGGCTACAAGCTATGATGATCTTAGAACTGTGGATGGAATTACTCACAATACATACCGCGATGTGTGTTTCGCGTTAGGGTTGTTGGATGATGACAAGGAGTACGTTGAAGGATTCTCAGAAGGTAGTTATTGGGCTACTGCATGGTTACTCAGAAAGTTGTTTGCCATTTTATTATCAGCTGATACAATGAGTAGACCAGAATATGTGTGGGACAAATGTTGGACATTTATGTCAGATGACATTCTACACAGGCAAAGAAGAGTCTTAATGCATCCAGGTACTAAACAGTTCATATATTACATATACATATATCTTTACAAACAAATATGTATATATACATATATGTATTGATATTCAAAACCTTACATAATATATTACACATGTTATTTGATATGACTGTTTTGATGCATGTAATATCAGATTTGAAGTTGACCGAGGCTGAGATTAAGAATTATGCATTGACTGAAATAGAAATGATGTTAAGGAGAATTGGTAGGACTTTAAAGGACTATCCATCGATGCCATTTCCAACGATAAGTGATGCTACCATGTATCAGAACAGGCTTATTTTTGACGAGTTACAGTACGATCGTGCTGCCCTGCGTGAAGAGCATGACAGATGCATGCAGAGTCTCAATGATGAACAACGTCAAGTGTACATAACCATTATGCAATCTGTTGAACAAAATAATGGTGGGGTGTTCTTTGTATATGGTTATGGAGGTACAGGGAAAACATTTGTGTGGAAGACGTTGTCGGCTGCTTTGAGGTCCAAAGGAGAAATTGTTTTAAATGTTGCTTCGAGCGGCATAGCAGCTTTGTTGTTACCGGGTGGTAGGACGGCACATTCACGCTTTGCAATACCAATCAACCCAAATGAAAACTCCACATGCAACATCAAACAAGGTAGTCCACTGGCTCAATTGATAATTAGATGCAAGCTGATCATATGGGATGAGGCGCCGATGATGCACAAGTATTGCTTCGAAGCCTTAGATAGAAGTCTGCGGGACATCTTGAGATTCACTAATACAAATAGTGCTGAAAAACCCTTTGGGGGGAAAACAGTGGTCTTTGGGGGAGACTTCAGACAAATTTTACCTGTCGTTACTAAAGGTACTAGACAAGACATTGTGAATGCCACGATTAATTCTTCGTATATTTGGCATGAGTGCTTGGTATTACGTTTGACAAAGAACATGAGGTTGCAATCATTGACTGATGATCGTGAGTACGAAGATTTGCTTGAGTTTGCTAAGTGGATTGCGAGTTTAGGGGACGGGATTGTTGGGGAAGATAATGATGGTTTTGCTAATGTTCAGATTCCAAACGAGTTTTTGCTAGAGTGTGGAAGCGACCCCATTGCCACTATTGTCCAAAACACCTACCCAAACTTTGAGAGTATTGTGAATGACCCGACTTACTTGCAAGAGCGCGCAATTCTAGCTCCAACCCTTGATGTTGTCGATGCAGTTAATGAATACATGACTTCTATGAATGTTAATGAAGAGTCAAGGACATATCTAAGTTCAGATAGCATTTGCAAGTCAGACTCGAATGCCGATTTTCTGGCTGATTTGCATACTCCAGAGTTTCTAAACAAAATACGTGCATCTGGAGTCCCAAACCATGAGTTGACCCTAAAGGTTGGTACTCCAATAATGCTTTTAAGGAATATTGATCCTTCCATGGGGCTTTGCAATGGAACAAGGTTAATTGTTACAAGACTTGGAAATCATATCTTAGGGGCAAAAATTATGGGCGGAAAATATGCCGGGCATGAAGTTGTCATTCCGAGGTTAAGCTTAACTCCTTCGGATTCAAGAATACCATTCAAGTTTCAGAGAAGACAATTTCCGGTCATGACCTCTTATGCGATGACTATAAATAAAAGTCAGTGACAATCTTTGTCTCATGTTGGACTTTTACTGAAAAAGTCGGTCTTCACGCATGGTCAGCTGTATGTTGCAGTGTCAAGGGTAACAAATCCTAAGGGTCTGAAGATATTAATTTGCGATGAAGACGGTCAATCAACTAACCATACCACCAATGTAGTTTATAAGGAAGTTTTTCGTAATGTGTAGTTTGTGAAGTCCTGTTACCGTTTACTTTTTCCAACTTATTCCAAATATACTTACTACTTATCTCTGAGTCTTTGTTATCCGATCTTTAATCATAATTTAGTATACGCGTTAAGTGTATGACAATTTGCTTTCGTTTCACTTAGACAAATAGCATTTACAAATAATGTCGTATCACTATTACATTTTAATATTCCGCGCATCGCGCGGGTGAGAATCTAGTGGATACATATAGCAAGAGATTAATTTTTTGAAGTTACACTTAAACTTCAGGTTCAACATATATTTATAGACAACAACACACATGTTGTCTCACATCATCAATTTCATATGAAACATTACAACTTTATGAAAAGTCATGGTTGTAAATCGGCTGCATTATCTTTCCCCAATTTTGAAATCAAAAATAATAATTGATTTTGATTTGATCATGTGCGTACATAGTTGCTCGGAAATGGCATGACTTGCCTATTTAATTTTTAAACAAAATACGTACATGCATCACCATCCACTAATGATGTATAATTTTAATTATTATTATAAGTACGTCAATAATTACTTTAACCAATAGGAAAAGTAATTTACATGTCTAATAATCTAATAACTTAACTTTATTTTATCCTTAATAATATTATTTTAATTATACTCAACAATAGCTAATCAAAACAATATTATTAAGGATCATGTTGAACATTTGAGTCATATTTCTCAATAAGTTTAAACAATCCTCCTCCATTTATTGAGAAATAAACATGCTCAATCCTTGCCAAATAGACCATTTATCAAGACTTATGTGTAATTGAAAGTGTCATAACTTCTTTGGAATACTGAAGATATTACACACATAAGTCTCTATACAATTTCACTTAGAAACTTGACACAATTAACGGCTTTGTGTCCATTCATGAGCTCCAACAAGTGAAGCCTTAAACTTGGTGAATCGGCGGCCATTCTAGCTCACATAGGTAGGTCTTTTCAAAATGTGTTCTGCTATCAAACACTTTATCAAAAGATCTATTAAGACATAGTGAACCTCATTAAACATTGCAGACTCAAGCACTTACCTCGAGATGGTTATTATTTAAAAGTGCTTCAACCACAGAAGATCTAGCGTTGTACTAGACGTTGAGTTGAGCTTTCTTTCACTTGTGATTATTTTCTAAGGGCTTTAAGCTCATCCTTTTTGCCGTTTTGTACACCATGTCCCTTGGCATCGTTTTTGTTAAAGGATCAGCCAAATTCACATGTGATTGTACAAAATCAATCACAACAACTCCAGAACTAATTAATAAGTTCTCTCACATAGTCGTGTCTCACTCATATGTGCTTTGACTTACCATTGTACACATGGTTATAAGCTTTCGACAGAGTTGATGCACTATCACAATGGATTGATATCGAAGCCATAGGTTTATGCCATATTGGGACTTGTGACACTAAATCATTTAGCCATTCCGCTTCTTTACAAGGTGATGCTAAAGTTATAAACTCTGAAGCCATGGTAGAGTCTGTGATACAAGTTTGTTTCTTAGATGCCCATGATATAACACCTTCTCCAAGAATAAATAACCATCCACTTGTGGATGAATAATCCTCTTGATTAGTCATCCAACTTGCATCCGTAAAACCTTCTAATATAGAGGGTTCATTCTTGTAACATAATTTGAAGCTCATTGTTTTCTTTAGATATTTCAGCGTTTTAAGGCTTGCCAATGAAATATACTAGGGTTACTAGTATATCTACTTAGCTTGCCTACCGCAAATGCAATATCTGGTCGGGTGCTAGTCATTGCATACATCAGACACCCAATTACCCTAGCATATTCCAGCTGTGATACAACATTCTCACTATTTGGAACTAATTTCCAGCTAGGATCCATAGGAGTGGAGACTAGTGAACAATCCAAACTCCCAAAACTTTTCAACACTTTCTCTATATAGTGAGATTGTGTTAAGGTGATACAATCACCTTACTTTATTATCCTAATTCCAAGGATAACTTCTGCTTCACCCATATCTTTCATGGAGAAGTTTGAATAGAGGAAAGCTTTTATCTCTTTCACTCGCATCAAATCAGTGCCAAATATGAGCATGCCATCCATATATAAACAAATAATGACACCATTACCATGCTCAATAAATTTTCTATATACACACTTATCTGATTGGTTTATTTTAAAACCATTTTTCAGCACCACCTCATCAAACCTTTGATGCCATTGTTTAGATGTTTGTTTAAGACCATACAAGGACTTGACAAGTTTACAAACTTTGTTTTCTTGTCCTTTAACTACAAACCCTTCGGGTTGTTTCATATACACCCTCCTCCATATCACCATTTACGAATGCAATTTTGACAACCATTTGGTGAATCACAAGATTGTGAATGGCTCATAAAACAATTAACAATCTTATGGTTGTTATTCTGGCTACCGGTGCATATGTATCAAAGTAATCAATACCATGTTTTTGTTTACAGCCTTGTGCAACCAATCTAGCTTTAGATGTGTCAATGGTACCGTCTACTTTCATTTTCTTCTCGAAAATCCATTTACAATCGATTGGTGTGCAACCGGGTGGTAAATCACTTAGAGCCCAAGTATTATCGCCCATGATTGAATCCATTTTATTGTTCACGGCCTCTTTCCAGAAGGAAGCATCTTGTGATTTCATTGCCTCCTCAACACTATAACAGTATAGTGTGTGAGTTACGAGGGTCTCTCTTGATCCTTCAACCAAATATAATTGGAAATCGGGACCAAATGACTTTTCTTTTCTAGCCCTCTTATTCCGTCTAATTTCAGGCTCATTTTCATGATCCTTTTCCAGTTCATGAAAATTTGAATTACTTGGACTGAGATCAACATCCTTTGGCCTAGGAATAGAAGAACCGCTTCTCATCGAAAAGAGCATCTCCTAGACTCAATAACAGTATGAACCACAATTGAGTCATCCGGTTCAATAACATAGAATCAATATGATTTATATGTTCATCATATCCAATAAATATGCACTCTATCCCCTTTTTACCTAACGTTTTTCGTTTAGGGTTGTCCTACAACCTCATACCTAAGATAACTTAGTTGGGGACAAGCAAAAAAGGAAAGTATAACAGGTAAAATAGAACAGAGAGAGTAATATATAGTTTTTATAAATATAACTTAACTAATACTCCGTAGTAAATAAGACGTTTTTAAAATTTGTAAGTTGTAACGCATCAAATTTTACTCATTTCAAATTTAAATGATGCTAATTTTTCATTAGTTATAATTTTTTACTCATAAATTACGAGAAGCATAATATATCAAATCGAAACCAGAATATATCAAATCGAAAGTATTTTTTCAATCTCTACATACTCAAACTTTCAGGGGTGAGCGGACCAACTTGACCCTCCTTGGCTCCACCCGTGTCTTCAGCCCAATCCAATACAAAATATCTGATCCACCCATGATCATCCATCAAACAATCAATGTCCATGCACCTTCCATCAATTAAATTAGGGATTATGGGTGGTTCTAAATGGAACCAGAAAATGGCTAACCACAGCCCTTCATGAAATAATTAATTAAATAATTCATTTGTAAATATCTCTTTTGCCCTTAAACAAAACAGCCATTGAACACCTAGAAAATTGAGTACACTTCCGGATTCCAGACCTGCCACAGTAAGGAGTTGAAGACAACGACACCATCGCCAGAAGAAAAGCGAGCATCGCCGCAGAGTTTCTGGATTGTTTCACCACCGGAGGAAAACTGCAGCAACGCATTTGAAGGGTTGAAGACTGGACTCTTGCTCTATCACTGTTTTGCTAGGAAACGTTCACCGGAAAGATGGAGCTACGTGACCAAAACTTCCGGTCTATCTTAGTCATACACGGAGAGAACAACATATCACGCAGTTTCCTTTCGTCTTCGGCGAATTCCTAGTGGGATCGATCTGGTAAACCTTTGGTTTCATGTGAATTTATAGCTCTTCAAAGAAACAGTAAGTGGCCAAAGAACAGGTATGTGTTCCCAGCGTGTCTTGCATGAGAAAGACATCCTTGTTTGGCATGAACTCGATGCGGGCCGGGCCAAGCCTTGGGCCGGTTCTGACCGGGCTTTTTTTGGGAACCATGAGGCCCGGAACCGACCCAGGTAGCTACCGGTTCCGGGTCAAGCCGGTTACCGGTTCGGGTCGGGCCAGGTCAACCCAATTTCCTTTTTTTGATTTTCTAATTACTTCCTAGCCCTCCCCCCACCCCCCACCCCACACCCCAAACCTGTCCAAAACACCCAGACCAACCCATTTACCTTTTTCAAATTTTGAAAACCCAAAAATATGGCCTAAACCAAGCCCAAACCGGCCGGGCCGGTTCACGATTTGAGAGGCCCAGGAACCGCCCCTGAACAGTAGCGCGCCGGTTGGCCCAAACCGGGCACAGACTCGGGTACCGGGTACCGGGACAGGCTGTAACAGTACCAGGCCAGGCTGGTTAACCCGGCCCAAGTCCATCCCTAATCCTTGATGCCATCAACTCCAAGACATCCTTGATGCCATCAACTCCGCATCATATTCGATTCAAGAAATCTTGGACTACTTCAATAGCTTCAATTACGGTCCTGATCTAATTAATCTTTAGAAGAAGGGCATTTACACGCATTTTCCTGTAATGGCCTCGATACCTTTAGGATTCGACATTGATAAAGCAAATGTTGGCCTCGGCAAATGACATTTAAAATTGAGGCAGCAATGGTGATATGTTTTAAAGGGTAAATTGGACATTTGAAATATTTTTAATTATTAAAATTTAATTAGATGGCTGTGAATAGCAACTCTGTGGCTGTATATAGAATTCCCCTTAAATTATACTCCGTAAATAATCTACCCAGCACTTGCTACATGAAAAATTTTCCGTATGTAATCCAGACTAGTTCCGTATACGTAGTATCAATCTGTAAAGGGATCCTGTTTCATGCACAGAACAATCCACGATGTCTTATCAATCCAAGTAGATACCCACCACAGATCAGCTTCTTTGAGCAGCTGCACCAACTGTGCTCTGGTAATGGTTTGAAGCTTACCACATTTGCTGAAAATCACAGGGTTTGTAGGGTCAACAATACTATTTAGATGCCAGATGTTTACTTTTCTTGTTTCCGACTCTCTTTTTAGAACTGCTAGTTTCAGGACCTTCTTCTTCAGCCTTCTGCTCTGCCTCAAGAATGGCCAGCTGCAGTTTGAATATATATGTTTAGAACGTTATTATTCCATAGGTCTTTATTAGCAGCTAACCAGAAGTAGAACATGTAACTTTACCTCATCAAGAATCGGTTTGAGCTCCCTGTACCGGGATTTAGCAAGATCAAACCCATCCTTGCGCAGCTCCTGCACTCAATGCCCTAAATTAGTTAAGGCCTATTTTTGCTTATACCTTCCAGTGAAAGAAATATGAAAGGAATTTGGAAAACGAACCTTTCCGGTGTGTTGTGTGTGTTCATATGCTGCCATTTGCCAGTATGTGTTTGTGCGTTTATAAAAGTCCCTCAAAGACTCCCCAGGCTTCAGCACATAAATGTCTAAAGCATATTAGATTCACTGATAAAATAATGATACAACAACAACAACATCCAAGCCTTAATCCCAACAGAATTTGGGGTCTTTGGGGTCGGCTAACATGAATCAATCTAAGATATCGATGCCAGACAGAGAAGACGACCAAGAAAGAGAAGAATAAGAAAAATGTACAAGACAGAGCATTTTTAAATTTGTATCAAAGAATGGCATCGTAAGATAGAAATTTAGACTACCGCTGGTGTTCTTTGAGAGTCGGAGAGACCAAGATGAGCCCTGATTTGTTCGATTCTAGCCCGTTTCTCCTTCCTTCGAAGAGTTTTTCCTTCACCCTTCACTATAGCCACAGCATCTCCCATTTTGATTGATCTTGAACTATCAGTACCAGCCTTTTCATAAATACAAGTGTCAAATAACATGCATTTCATCATGGTTGAATCCGGAAAGTAGAAGAAGATTGTTTTTAAAAAGTAGAGGCATGTTTAAACAAAACAGAATGGTTTCAAGATTATGAGAAAGAAAGAAACCTCTGCACTATCATCTTCACTAGATTCATCAGCACTATCATCTCCGCTTTCCCCTTCATCGCCATTGTCATCTTCTTCTTCATCGTCTGATGCTTCAACCCACTCTGGCTCAGAAGCCTGTGCAGGTACACGTAATCATCAAAGAAGAAGAAGAAAGTAGGACATGTACACGTGAGCCAAAAAGAAACAAAACTAAAATCCCAAAAAGATCAAAGCCTAAACAATTCACTCATAAATTGAAATTTAGGTGGAAAGGTTTAAATAAATAGCAACTCATTGAACTATAAAATGGAAAATTTGACTCTGAATATTTTGTACAGTAATTGCAAAAGTAATAAGGGCAGCCCGGTGCACAAAGGCATCACCGCAAGGCAAGGGTCTGGGGAAGGGTCCCACCACAAGGGTGTATAAGGGGTGAGCCTTCCCATGTCAATTTTTTTACAAGAGACCGCTCGCAAAACTTGAACCCGTGACCTCTCGCCTCTCAGTCACACAGCAATACCTTAATTGCAATAAGTAATAGAAATATTAAAACATAATGTCATAATCATAGACTTTATACAACTGGACACCAGGAAAATGCATACATAGATGATAGTATATGAGAAAGAAAAACAAACCGCTATGATGCACTTCCATTCATCAAGTTTGCTGAGGTTAAGTGTATATAGATCATCAAGTGTAACTTCTCGATCCCTGATTTCCATCACTCCACCATAGACATACAAAGTATCTCTAGCTACAGCTACACATGAATTGATGCGCCCACAGGGTTTCACGGCCTGAAACTCACATAGTTCTCAATTCTCAAATGGCCAAACTGAAAGAATAAATTACAGAGATAGCATATCATTTTAGAATGGCAAACCTCCGCTGGAACTGAGCAGTGCACAACTGATTCAGAGACAGGTGCAAGAGATTTTTCATCAGATCTTCTTTTCACATGTTCATCAATAGTCACATTTCTTTTCATATTTGAAGAGATCTTATCAAGATTCACTTCCGCGGCTTCTTCATCATGAGCGAAGTCCTCGTCTTCATCATCAGAAATAGAGTGTTCCACATTCATGGTAGTTGGCTTACTATCAAGATCCTTATGTTGAGGTTTCTCATTTGATGTTCTTTTCAACTACAGGTCAATCCAGAAAATCTTAATTACAATCCACATCCAGATGCCTTTTAGAACAAAATCTTTATGAACTCTTTTGAATGCCAAGTACAGTGTGGTTAGAGATATGAAGAAGTTACACAAATCTTTTCAATAGATAGCAGAACTTGTTTTTTACAGAAGAAAGTGCGACCTTGTCCATTCAGACTACCTTTTCCTTTGAAGACTTTTCTTTCCTCAGCTCCAATGGATACCTATACTTAATTATAGTATGAAATCAGTAACTTTCATTAATCAAAATATCAATAAGCAAATATAGATGTTGAAACTTGGGATGACTGACTGAAATGTTTGGAAAAGTGTCAGCCACCAGCCAGATTGAAGGCTGGGGATAGCGCCTAGCCAAGGATTAATCAGGGATAGGCAGGTCCGAAGAGGAACTAGGAAGGGCCTAAGCAGGAAATCCACTAAATGCCCGAGGGGAGTATAATAACATGGTGGGTATTAATGGGGGATATTATGGAATTTTTACAACATGATTAAATATAAATTAACCATTCATAAAGATAGAAAGCAAAGAACGAGATTTTACCATCGATGACTATCTACTTGGAAGCCATAAAGTTCATTCAAGAACAAGCTCATCATTACATCTCCTACAGAGCCAATGAGAATTTGACAACTGAATAAGGGAATATTATAATACGTAGTAAATAATTTGCTTAAAAATGAGAAGGAAATAACTTGTATAAGCTCAGGAAGTAGAAGTGTATAAAGACACAAGGCTAGCAAACATCCTTTGACCATGTGCCATTCTTAAGTCTCAACATACTTGAAAATTAGCAGCCTGGTGCACATTGGCATCCCCGCAAGGTGACGGCCCGAGGAAGGGTCCCATCACAAGGGCCCAAGTAGTCTTCTTTTGTCATTGTGACAAGAGGCTGCTCCCAATACTTGAACGTGTGACCTCTCAGTCACAAAACATTACTGGTGAGCCAAGTCTCCCCTTCAAGTCTCAACATACTTAAAGTTAGAAAATAGTATTTCTTTTTCCCTCTTTATCATTAGGTTTTACAAGATAAAAAAAGGGAAAACTGTCAAATAGGTCCCCGTACTCTACTCAAAAAGTCAATTGAGTACTCATACTATTAAATTATCATCATCATTACTTCATTAGTCATTACCCCAGTGCCGCAAAGGCTCCCACCTACGGTGGGATCGGGGGGTCGGATGTACGCAGTCTTACCCCTGTACTAAAGCACACAGATCTAGATGACCCATAGTGAAAATCACGTCCAAAATTGCATGGACTTACTGAGTGACTGTTGCTTCATAACAAAGAACCGCAGACAGTTTAGTGAGCCATTTTGCTTTATTCCATCATATTTTCAAGCCAAAAAATAGTGAATCTTTGTTTCCATTGCAAATGATGGAAAGACTCGTACTATTAAATCATTCAATTAAATCATCCAACTTTCAAAACATGTTCAAATCACACTTTTAGGTGAGAAATTACCGGGTATCAGATTAAAAATGAAAATGTGGCACCCATGTGGCATCTACCTACTTTTTTCCTTTTTTCTTTTTCTGTCCTTTTCTTTCTCCCTCTCCCTCTCTTCATCCAGACACCTTCCTCCCAAGCTTCAGACCTGCGTGCTTCAAGCTTCTTTTTTCTTTTACATTTTTTGTTCTTCTCTTTTACTCCGTATTATATAACTCTTTATCCCCTTCCTGCCTATCTCCCTGATAGGGCGCTAGCAACGTGCAACTCCTAGATGCGGGATGCATACTCCAGAAAAGGACTCGGCAATAAACGTCGGAAATGGTGTCATTAAGCTCCATGCGGCTCACTCCCTTGCCACAGTGTCACTCTTCATCGACAATCACGAATCCGAAGTCCAACGAGATGAAGAGAGGCAGAGGTCTTTGGTATCAAGTATCAACTACCAAATAAGAGAAAGAAACAATACAGAAGAGAGGAAGAAGTCCTAGATCCCAAAGAAGAAAAGGAAAACCAGAAGAGAAAAGGGGGGAGGGGATTGGTGAAATTGGGGGGTCAGCGGCAGTTGGTGAGATAGACGGCAAACTCACTGAAAAGTATGGATCTGGGGAGGAGATAGCGAAGGAAGGAAGGGAGGGAAGGAAGGGGAGGGGGGGGGGAGGAAGGCAGGCAGGCGGGCGGGCGGGCAGGCAGGAAGGAAGGAAAAATTACTGGGAGTAACTATAATCAATCGGCCAAAACGTAAAATTGAACATTTTGTAATAGTTGGAGGATTTAATTGGCTGATTTGATAGTATGAGGACTCAATTAACTTTTTAGATATGGTATGAGGACTTATTTGACCGTCTTACCATAAGAAAGTAAAAAGTTCATTTTGACAAAACAGTTTGCTTTGCTGAAGAACATGGAATTGGAATTTGAAAGGGAAAAGAAAGATCACTAAGAAGATTTCAAGAATAAGCTAGCAACAGATAATGGTGTGGTGTATGAGAAGATGGCAATAGGATGGGAAAGCTTGTGATTCAAATGGTTGGTTTTTCCATAATCAGGTGCAGAGTCAGGGCACTGGGTCGGACTACGATGGTACAAAGAATATATTTCGGAAAAATTTTACACTGAATTGTTTACCTTAAAAACTAAGGCATATTTTAAATTTGGGGTGGGCCCGGGCTTAGGTTGGCCCCATCTAGCTCCGCCCCTGTTCAAAATGGATATAAGCAACTATGGGTATACGCAAGTCAAGATATTGGTTAGCTATTCAATAAAAGCAGTTCAACTACTCAAACTTGATTTGGTTGTGATTGAACCAAGAATCATAAGCCTAAAATAAACCTAGTTAAGCTTATTCAGAGGCTAGATCAAGCAGCTCAAAGCATGATCTAACCTAAGCTTTGAGATTGCAACCTTCCAACTTGGCACAACTAATATGGACTCCTACTTACAAGCAATAGGTTATATCCAATAGTCTCATTTGGCCCTACTTACATTTGGCTCCCAAATGAGAACTTCCTGGCTAAAATAGAATCTTCTTATCCTTTTTAATGTTAAGTTTTATGGTAAAAATCAGTAAATTATACGTAGTATTATAGAAGCTAATAAGAGTGTGAAATACATTTGAGTATGCTTGGGAACTAGGACAAAATTTTACTACTTTTGTATTTGTCCATTGATCAGTAATTATTTTAAATGCATGGATTGCATGCAATCAACAAATGAACAGAGATAAACTTGCGGAAACGGGATTTACCTTCCAAGTCCATATCAACAACTCCTCCAAATAGTATTGCCCGCTTTTTATGGATACACATTGAGAAACCGGCACGGGGCCCAGGTGGCATTCCACTCTTTTTCACCTACACAGAGAATGTTAAATACAAGGATTGAAAGAAAGAGAAAGAATAAAACTGGCCGACAACTTTTGGCAAAAGCGATGGAGTATGTATTAAACAATGCTACATCCATATGGAAGCATACCTGCCCAAGTGCGTATATTGTTAGACATATATAATCATGTCAAATATTCAACAATGAATCTATTAAAGTTATGGAACATACTCCCTCCGTCTCATTTTGTAAGATACACTTTACTTTTGGGTTGTCCAAAAAATATGAACAGTTTTCTAAGTTGAACACTATTTAATTCCTACATTCCCATTTTATGCTTCTATCTATCATTTCACTTTTTTACTTTTTTGTGGACTCATAGCACCTTTTACTACTTTTTGAATGTTATAGTGTAAAATAACTACTACAACTTTTATTGTCTTAAGACCTGTGTCAAACCCAAGTACGTCTTACATTATGGGACGAACGGAGTAGCATGAAGTCCCTAAAACACTAAAAAGGAATTCTTATTTTAAAAGAAAAAACATTGTAACTTGGTATGGAGTAGCAAAAAATTGTAAAGTTGCTAGATAGTCCTCAATGATGAATGGAACAAATAATTTGTCAGGCGCTTGGAACTTGTGTACCTATGAACATGATTATATCATTGCATATACCATGCTGCATTTTCGTTGTTGACTACGCGTGCAAATGTACTACCTTATTTCTTATTTGATTGCAACACTTTGAATTTAACATTTGCTAACACACGACTTTGACTCCTAATAAATTTAAGGGTGAACTATCAAATAAGCCCTTAAACTTACAAAAAAAAGTGCAAATCAGCCCTTTTATAGGAGGCTCTGTCCAGCAGTCGGTCGCCATTTGGGGCAGTTTCCGGTGTAATTTTTTGATGAAATTTTTTGAGCATTTTCTTCATTAAGTCTATTTTACTCATACCAAATTTCAGCTAAAAATTCAACCGAGAAGGCAATGAAATGATTTTCTGAAATATACTGCGCTGTCTAACTGCGCAGTTATCTTCAAATATTCATTTGACTGTCTTCCCGATTGAATTTTTAGCTCAAACTTGATATGAGTAAACTAGACTTAATGAATAAGATGCTCAAAATATTTCAGCAAAAAATTCCACCAGAAACCGCCCCAAATGACGACGACCGGACAGAGCCTCTTATAAAAGGGCTGATTTGCACTTTTTTTGCAAGTTCGAGGGCTTATTTGATAGTTCTCCCTAAATTTAATTAACTATTAATAAAAATTGTAAACAAATCATATTTAGAAATTTTACTTTGATCAAATTCTCCCTCTGTCCCATAATATTTTGCCAACTTTCCTTTTTTAGTTGTCCCAAAAAACTTTGTCATTTTCATGTAGAGTAATAAATATGGGGTTAAAGTTATCCATCTCCTCTACAAAAATCTCAATCTCACAGTTTTTACTTTATTATTCCATGTGCAAGTAAACATTGACCAAGGTTTACGAGACAGAGGGAGTAATTTTTTTTTAATGAATTAATAAATAAAATTTATTCAAAATAAAGTATGCAAATAATGTAAAGATCAAAGTGTTGCGAGTATTGAATAAAGGAGGAGGCATATGATTCTCGACATATATATGTGTTAACTAAGGTGGGCATGAAAGCTTTTTGTTTTGGGGACTTTGAGGGAGGAACTCATTGGTTGTGTTTAGAAACATAATTCTGAGAGTACAATGATCCATATTTATAAACTATATACATAACAACAAATTGTATCGTACATAAAAACATACATCAGTATACGTTTTCAAGTATACCCCAAAGTCATACTTTTCGATGGAAATCATACCACAATTTCTTAGTCAACGCTTTATACATACACGCTCAATACACACTTGCTTTCATTGAGTTATAAATACATGTAATGCATGTACATCAGTCACATGCAATAAATGTAACTCAAACAAATCATCACTCTTCTTCGGCCTTGAAATTTCAAAATCAATGATTGGATTACACGATATGAATAACATTATGTACGCACTGCAGTGATAACACATCACAACAACTAGTTAAATACTACTACCTCCGTCCCACTAACTTTGGGACATCAGTAAGAGGTGCGACTATTAGGAAAAGTGAGTTTATGTGGTTGATATTGAATTGATAAAATAAAAATAAAGTAAGAATGATTTACAACCACACAAACTTTACCAAAATTGGTATGGGACAATCTTAGTGGGATGGATCGAAAACGAAAAAATGGGGCAATGTTAGTGGGACGTAGGGAGTAGATAGAGCTAAATGGAGTCATATATGAGGCACACTGGTGGTTTAGGTAAATAAGAACATTGTGAATTGTGACGATAATTTTATATCATAATAAAATTCAACCCTGCGCAGACCCTGCATCCGAATTTCTCAGTGGGGACTTACAGTGTCTATTTAATCTGGTTTAGTGTATAAAGATTGGCCCTATCTTAAACACTGAAGGATAAACAGCCCTTACTTGCACCCATGCACATATAATTGAAAATGAAAAAAGGAGAGTGTCATCGATCAAGATTACTAACCTTATTCCATTCCCATGTCCTAGGATCAAGGGACCACATATCTGAGTGAACAACGCCCTTTTCTGAGCCACTCTTGTCAGGTGAAATTTCTTTGGAATAGCCGCCATATAAGTATATCTGATATTTCAAAGGCAAAGGGCTAGAACTACATTAATCATAACAGGGAGATGATTGCAACTTAAGAGCAAGTAATTATACCCTGTGCCAATTTAAGTACTTATCACCTTTCTGAAAATTTGGGACGAAATGTGGAATGTGTAAAACACGATAAATGGTGACTACCAATTAACCAAATTAAATCATGAGGACTATGCTGGGCTTTACACAGACTGGTATGTTGAAATTCAGTTTTGCTACCATGACCAACTTAGACCTGCGACAAAACTGTCACATACTCGAATATTTCCCCTTGCTGCACAACCAACATCCTTGGTCTTTTGCTTATTCCTCAAATAATAATAAAACTACCAATTGTGTTTCATTGTGATGCACCTCCCTCCCTACTTTACTCTTTGTTGTAATAAACATGAAACTATAAGTTTATAACAAAGCTCACACATATTCTTCCTTACTACACCACCACCCAAATTTTATGTTTTTTTTGCCAGAAGATAATAGCTTTTCTGACATGCCATATGATGAGTAGAAACACATATACAGTTACAAAATCCTAAAATATACTAAGAAACCAGAACTGTGATGGACACAATCATTAAAGCATTTTCCCCCAAAAATAGACAAGATTCCCCGGTGTGAAGGTAAAGAAATTCAAAGCAGAACTTTACAAATAAAAATATCATTTTCCCCCAAAAATGAAAAAATAGACAATACTCCCAAATGTCATCATCATTCATCATCATCATTACCCCAGTACCGCAAAGGCTCCCACCTACGGTGGGGTAGGGAGATCGGATGTACACAGTCTTACCCCTGTACTAACACACAAAGAGACTGTTTCCGATTGACCCATAGTAAAAAACGTGTCAAAAATTGCATGGACTGACTGCTGCTTCATATCAGAGAAGCGCGGACAGTTTGGTAAGCCATTTTGCTTTATTCCATCATATTCCCGGGCCAAAAAATAGTGAGCCTTTGGCTCCATTGCGAATGATGGAAAATACAATACTCCCAAATGTGAAGATAAAAAATTCAAAACAGAACTTTACTAATAAAAAAAGTCTCATTATCATGCAGCCAAGAAACTACAACATATCATGCTCAACCTGAAAAGAATTAGCATATTGAGCATTCGCATAAAAATGTTGCATATACTATTACGCTGTACTGCTGAATAAAACACCTCATCTTGATGAACAAACAGCTGGAAGCCACTTCGAGCACTTGGCCATAAACATCCAGGAGTACCCTTTATTTCTTGCCACTGCAGGTTGAAGATTATTGATGTAATTAGAGCAAAACTGTTAAATAGAGAATCCAACTTTTTGAAAATAGGAAAATATAAATTCTAGTAAAAATCAATGCACCTTAAACTGATCCAAATCAAAGACATGAAGATCATTGTAATACCTGCAAATTATAGGAAACTTGTGAAGTTTAACAGAAATGTGATAACTCCTACATATCAGATAAGCTACAAGCTAAAATAATATGAATCATAAATGGATCACAAGGAAATTCTAGAAATACACAATCATTAACAGAAAGAAAATGTTAGATGACAAAGACTGGAAATTTGACCTCACTTCTCTAAGCGTGTCATAGAATCCTCCAAACACTATGATCTTGTGCTTGTATAAAACCTGAAATATTCCAAAATAGGGGCGTAATAACTCCTTGCTATACAAGCTAGGAAGGTCCAGATGCATAACAATAACAAATAAGTAAATAAATAAATAAATAAATAAATAAATAAATAAATAAATAAATGAATGAATGAATGAATGAATGAATGACTAAATAAATAAATAAATAATATGATAAACAGTATGCAGCGGAAAATCCCAAAAGTGAACCACACTTTAGAGCATAAAAAATAACAACATGTCATTTCTTATAACAAGATAATGAGCTAATGTGTCAAAACAAACATCACTTTGATGGGATGAACTTACCATCCGATGACCTGAGCGTGGACTAGGAGAACCCTTATAATTTAGTTGTTCCCATTGATTTGTTTTCAGGTCCAATACCCAAAAATCCTGTGCAAAACATCTCATAAAGCACAATTGCAAGCATATCAAAGCCAATGCATGTTAGCCATATACTAATATGTACTATAAACTATAAAGGCAAAGGTTCTACCTTGTAGTGATGAAACCGCTCTTGATTGGGTGAAGTAAATTCACCACCTGAGTATACAAAGACACAATTTTATCATCATAGAGTCCCATGCACAAATTTCGTAAGAGATGAGTTATCTCGCATACAAGCATCAAAATGCAAGCTACATGTCCAAACTTCAAATCTTTAACAGCTTGCAAGTGAATGCTTTACCAAAAATGTAGAGGTTATTCTTCCAAGCAACAGCTTGGTGGGCACTGCGAGGTGGCGGACTATCAGGGCTTGAGACCAACTTCCACTCTTGCTTTTCCACATCATAACGATAGAGATTGCCATATACAAATGTCTGCAGTTAGCAATTCCCATAAATCGCAGTGCATCAGTTCCAACTATGGATATATCCAGATAAACAGCCACATAATCTTGGTAACTGAAACCATCTTTCTTCAATTTATTATTACGTAGTATTATTCTTATTCTTATCATCATCATCATTATTACTATTACGTCAGTATACTAGCGCAACCACATGATCATCATTTGTTTCTCCCTTTTGTCTTCTGAAATACTTCAGCGAGAATATTTGATGCCAATAAAATTTAAAAGGATGGGTAGGTTTTCAAACGTAATCAATCATAGGAAAGGAACTACCTTGCTGCCGTTATAAAATTCGCCTCCATAGAGTACTAGTTCAGTCTCCTTTAACGGATTAATATTCAACTTCAAAACAAAACAAAACAAAATTAACATCGACATCTCAAAACAAATTTTCTAAACCAACCCCGAACTATTTAGTCCATATATACCGAACAATTAGAGCGAGGGGAAGGTGCAGGAACGTTGTCTTCAACAGTGACTTCCTTCTTCTTAGCCTCCTCTTTCTGTATGCTCAACTGGTCCAAAAGAACGCAGCCAAGTAATTTCATTAGTTCCCCAGAATCAAAAGAACGGTTCTTTATGAAATTTGTTTAGAGGAAGATTTTGGGGGTACTGCAGAAGTCATATGGAGTAATAAAGCACATGGTCAAGTACCAGGATAGCATCAATGTCATCCTCTGGGGAAAGTTTCTTAGATTCTCTTTTCGCTCTCTTTTCATCGGCTTTTGCTGTTTTCCTCTCAGTTTTCTCTTTACCTTTCCCTGGCTTCTGCTCTTTCTTCCCCATTTTCTCTCTCTCTCTCTCTCTCTCTCTCTCTCTCTCTCTCTCTCTCTCTCTCTCTCTCTCTCTCTCTCTCTCTCTCTCTCTCTCTCTCTCTCTCTCTCTCTCTCTCTCTCTCTTTCCTGATATCTCTTGTGCTCCCGAGTCCCGCCTCAGTTGCTTGCGGCGCTGGTGCCACTTGAGAAAGAAGATGCTATAGTAATTGGACTTGCTAATTGCTGTTGTGGGCTTCGGCAACTCGTTTGAGGAAACGTTAAGAGGTGGCCCATTTGGTGTGGAATACACATTGGGAAATTTTATTCTATATGCAGCCCCCTATTTTCTAATCGCACTCATACTACCTCTCTCCCGGAAAGATTCGTTAAATTGACTTTTCTTAATCAATGATTATTAATTTTGTACACTGATTTGAGTTATTATATTTGTATATAATTTACAAATTTTATACTTTTATGAAAATATTTTGAATAACGAACATTTTGATATAATTTTCATATTCAAAATAATTTTGTACTACCTCCATAACAGATATCCTCCCATTTGAAAAGAAGATGAGATTAAGAATAGTGAAAGGAGATATAAATTATTGAGTGTATAATGAGAAAATAATGAAATAGTGTGCTGGAATGAAGGATAAATTCAAAAAAAGTAGTTGTAATAGTGTATTATTTTAAAAATTATTGAGGGTATGATAGGAAGATTTAGAAATGAGAAGATATGAATGTTACAACTAAAAAAAGAAAGTGGGAAGATATGAGTGTTACGGAGTGAGTATTAAAATATATCATTGATCAAAGTTGATTGTCATTGACCAACAAATAGTAAATCTGGTGAACCTTTTCGATACGGAGGGAGTATTTTATTAGATTTCCAACTCACATATCCTGTAGCTTGTGTCTCAACATTCCACAAAGATAAAGAAGCTGAAGGCAAATATCACCTTTGCCGCAATTACTCCGGTAGCTTTTTCTGCAATCTGCAAGTATGGCTCGATTTAGGGGAAACAAATGATGATCCATGATTTATTGATTTTTCTTTTTAAGATTGAGAATGAATTGTGCATCATTATTGTTGAGTTTAAGTCCTGGTGTATCCAAAGACCCAACACCGACCTTGGGATATGAAGGATTAACAATAAGAGAAAGTGTTTAAGAAAGGTTGACAACTAATGAAAGTCACTCAATAGCTCCAAGTGTATAGATGTACCAAGTGTGAATACAGAGAAATGGCCGAACGGGAGTTACAGTCCACGGTCTAATACAAGAGCTAGAATAAAGTATAATACTTGTGAGTAAACAAATGATAACCCCTTTTCCTGGATTAAATGGTGCTTGTGCACCCATGTTCCCACTTGTGACCCTCATACCCTAGCATTAAATGTAGTCTGCCATTTGTACAGCTCCACGATCGGTCCTGGGACCCGCTAAGCCATCAGTCAAGGAGGATACTGATTATCTGCCAAGTGATGACTAAGACCCATTCGGGATGTGCCGAAGGGGCATCTTCTCCGGTTGCTCAGATCCCGTTCGAAATCTCCTTGCTCCGCATTGGGTTTTGCCTCGCTCTTGGGCCTTAGGGAATATCCCAACCATTAGGAAATATGAAAATTCTGATCTCTTAAATGATGAGAATATATGAAAGTATGCAAGTATAAATTGTTCTGATATTTCTTTCAGGATTCTGCTTAGATCTTCTTTTTGGCTCTAATTACTTGATGTGCACACATACGTCTTCTTGCGGCGACACCAGAAAGATGGAAGGGAGTGCAACCGATAGTTTCTTCTTAGAATTAGGTGTGTCGAGCAAGGGACATGTTATATTGTTAGATTAATTATTAAATGATAAAGGGTAATCTGGATATTTGATATTTTTAAATTTATTATTATTTAATTTTGTGACTGTGAATAGTAAATTAAGGGTTGTGAATATAATTTCCCATACACGTTGGACCGTTTGTTAACGTGGCAAATAGTCTTTGTGCGAATTATAATATTTCCTCCGTTTTTAAATAAATACAATATGTTGAGTTTTACATTACTTATATATTCTAATTTGAATACACTTTATTTATCAATGTACTAATGATTTTTTAAAAATTTTGTTGAGTCTGTCTCATTATAAATTTTTAAAATCTGATTTTTAAAATTATTTACTAACAGAGAATTATATATATATATATATATATATATATATATATATATATATTTATTGTCAAATATGTATATTTTCAAACGTGAAAAATAGATCATTTCACTTCTTTAAAAATGAAGGAAGTGATAAAGATGTGAGGAGGTAACATAACCTGTTTGCGCCAAAGAGAGTGTAATAGAGTGATAGTAATATTAGTTTGCATTGAATTCATTACTCTCAAAATGTAAAACCTATTTGCATTAATATTTATACAAAAAAAAGATTCTTACTAGTTGATTGTTGGTGGTTCTGATTGATTTTGCTTCTGTTTTTTTAAACAAAAGTATAATCAGAAACAATTTTTCATAAGATAGTCTCCATGAACTTCTAAAAACTGATTTTCGAAACAATTTGAAACACTTAGACGTATTTCCATACTTTCACCCAAACTCTCCAGATATTTTTCTACTTCCTAAAGGAGCAAAGCATTTTTAAGAAGCAATTTTAACAACGTAAGTGCATCCTAATGGCATTTACAACTGATAAAATACAGTAAAGTGTAAGCATGTTAAATCTAGGATCCTTGAGAGCGTATGCAACATAGAAAAATAATGAGTATTTTTTCCTACATTCAATCTTTAATTAGAACGTGCAATTAAAACCCAAGTTTAGTGAAATGTTATACTAATTGCAATAGATGAGATCATCGAAATGGCCGCTTAGACTGTGTCAATTTGATGGAGAACACCACTCCTAAAATTAGAACACAGATTACACTATATTTACATTGACAAGTAATAACAAAGTACACATTATCATATTCAGGGGCAGAGGTAAGGGGAACCGTGCCCCAACCCACCACAAATTTTAAAATTCTTTGTATTTTTAGTGTAAAAATTTACGTGTAAAAATTTATTTGAAAAAAATACCTATACCGACCCACCCCAAACTTTGATCATGGCTACGCCCCTCAGTTTCGTATTTGTGAACACATTTAGATAAAACTAAATAGGAACTTACAAAATAGGGAAATGAAATTGCTCTAGACAGGATGAAGGGTATACCGCAAAAAGATTAACTTTTAGTCTAATGAAGCAAGGTAAACAACATGGATAATCCTTTCACCCTTTCTCTATTTTGATACATAACTTTTTTATGCCTCTTCCCCAATTCTTTTAGTTTGTCACCACTCACCATCTGTCTCAACAACCCTTTCCCTTAAATTGTTCATCGCGAGAGCCTGAGGAATCGTGTAGAGTAAGGTCAGTGTGCTCAGAATATGTCCCTTCATTCCACTAATTCCACTTTTCACAATAAAGCCATTTTCCCTGACAGGTCATGTAAAATATACTCCCTCCGGTCCTTAATTAACTTACATTTTCCTTTTTGGGTTGTCCTATATTAAACTTTACACTTCCTTATTTGCCTTATTTGGCAAACAAATCTACATCAAACAGTGTAAAACAATGCAAAACAGTGTCAAACAGTGTCAAACCGTGTCAAACAGTGTACTCTACGGTAAAGTCAAAATTTTTCCCTTAATATGTGTGAAGTCAAAGTTAAACTTCATTAAGGACCGGAGGGAGTAACATAAATTACGTTCAAATAAGAGTGCATAAAAGTTTGTACGAGCTGACCTTGGCATGGTAAATTCCCAGCTTGTTGAGGTAGCTCTTATAAGTTACAGTTTGTTCAGATTGCTCGTATCTTTATATAATATAAAATAACCGTTTTTGCACCACAATTGGATGAAAAATTCCCACCCAAATTAAGGGTACAATGGGAAAAAAATAAATCAAAGAGTATACTATCTATACACTGTATAGTTTTTATATGGAAAGAAAATCATTGAGTATATATCTTAACCTAACTAATAAAGGACACATATTCTTATTAAATGCTACACCCTCTTGGGACTTTGCTTTCTCCACCTGTACATTGCGCTACTATTGTTATACCTTGATTATTAAGCAGATAAAGACGTTAACCGATCGCTTACTTGCTTCACGCCGTCTAACTCTGCCGGTTCAAACCAAATGGACTCCTTCGGACTGCTTCTTTTTCCCAATTCCGTTTCTGAAGGTAAACGGCCGTACTCTTCCACCGATCGTTCCAGAAGTTGGAGCATCAATGGGGATTTCATTAAATTCCTATTCAATGATGAAATTTGATCAGTTTCAGATGATTTCCTCCTATGCTTCTATAAATGGGGGTTTCCTTAGGCTTATCATCTTTTCCAAGAGTCCTGATCACTACTTTGGTGAGTTTATATTCTTCCCTCCCGTAGTTGATGTTTATTGATTCGTTTAATTTGTTGTAGTTTTAGAACGTATTCTCTATGTTTGTAGACGACATTTGTCGAACTAACTCCAGTGTATTTGGCAGCATCGTACTTTGCATCTCTTTCCGTGCGTTTGTTTTGTTTCAATTTATGCTTGTATTGGGTTTGTTTCCTACTTTTCTGTTTTATCTCCTATTTCTGCCTGCGCACAGCACATAGCTTAGAACTTCATATACAAATCATTTTTGACGCATACTAGGTGTTTGAGACTATGCCACTAATTTTCCTTTCAATCAATCAGTACTTGCGGAAATTTATAGTTTGTTTACTCTTGTGATTTTGCCATGACAGCTACATACGAGTAGAACATGCAAAGAAATGGAGAACAAGTATAAAACTCCTATGTGCAATTTGATTATGTTTGGCTTAGTGGTCAACATTCATATATAACAATGCTAACAAAATTCATAAGACCCCTGAGACCAATATAAAAAAAATTGTATTTAGGATTTTAGAGTAACATGTCAGGAGATGGCTCACCTCTAAAGGATTCATTAATTCCAAAGGCTTCTCCCAGCTAGACTGTTTTGTCATCTTTTTGTGGTCATAAAGCCACAAAACTAGATTTCTGTCATGCACACACATCTAGAATAAGTGGGTCAGCTACATAGCCCCTCTCTTTTCTACCACTCACCATAGGTTCAGAGAATTCCCTCGTCCTAATATTTTTACATCCTGAAATCATGTCATTTCCGCTCCAGAATTTGAAGTTTGCTCTGTCAAATGTACCCACTGTAATGCAAAAAAATGGTATTGGTTTTCAAGCTAACTGAACCTATTCTTCCTGCATAGTATAAAATTAATTGGAGGCAATAAGCATTCAGATTTTGCTAAATTACATTTTGATTTAGATCCCGACATGCACTGTTCTCCTTTTACTATTAACCTTTTCACAGCAACTTATCATTTTGTCTTTTGTCTTAATGAATGCAGCACTTTTGCTTAGAATTGGAGGGAAGCGACTTGTTTCTTTCAAATCGGCTTTAGAAACGTATCTCTTGAGGTGAACATTTACATTCCCACTTCGCTTTTCTTCATTTGTCTATAGAATATTACTTGCATGAATCTATGTTAATAGAGTCCGTGAACTTTTACTCCATAATTGTCTGTGTATCTATCTATACTCACTTAAAAAGTAAGCCTTGTTATATCATAGATAAAAACGAAACTTCAACTTTTTCTCGACATTTGTCTGTGAATCTACCTGCGTTTTCCCTGCGTTTACTATTATTTATTCCTTTCCTTTTCAAAACCTCTCCGTCAGTTGCTATTTAAAGGAAACTAAAACATACTGCATTTGCTAAAGGATTTTTTTCCTGCATTTTCACTTTTGCTGCATTTTCCTCTGAAATCTCCCTGCATATTTCATATGTATTAAGACTTGGAGTGTGACTACACATGCCTATGAGTCCTGCATTTTTTATGTGTTTTCACTACACTTTATGCCACGTTATTTCTGCGTTTATACTGCACTTTTGGTGTTTTATTGCTGCGTTTTAACTTTGGAAATCACCTGGTTCAATCTTTGTTTTATGAAAATGCACTATATAGTACACCAAACACAACCCACCTAGAAAAAGTTAATTATTTGTTCCTGGGGGGCAGTAAGCAGCCTCATTGCTTTCTAAAAGTTTCAATGCACCTTTTGAGTTATTGACTGAAATCAAGAATCCAAATAAAACGCCAACTGCCCTAGGAGTTTCATTGCAGACACAAAAAACTAATATTTTACACTTCACACCATCTTCTCAAAAAAAAAACAGTTTAATTTAGTATCAAGTTTTAGAAAGGGCAGTCTTTAAAGTGGGAAACAAAGGAATGAAAGTTTATGATTCCACCACCGTGAAACAAATCTTTTTTTGCATTTCATTGATTGAAAGATTTCCAAACGTAAATGGGAAAAGTTAACCATACACGGTTCTATGAGCTCTTGATGGCCACAGAATTGATAAAATGCAAGCACCTTAATAACGACCCGGGCAAGAAATCTTGCTTCTTGATGGGCACGTTCAACTGTTTTTCATTCTGATTTGCATTGTCCTTCAGCATCTGGTTCAATAAGCTAGGCATGAATAATAACAAGTTAAATCTAAATGACCCAAAAGACTTCAAAAAGTAATCAATCTATGATTCTCAAAAGAAATGCAGTAAAAGATGAACATAATTAGCAGAAACGAGTTTCCTCTGTCAAATGTACCCACTGTAATGCAAAAAATGGTATTGGTTTTCAAGCTAACTGAATCTATGCTTCCTGCATAGTATAAAATTAATTGGAGGCAATAAGCATTAAGATTTTGCTAAATTACATTTTAATTTAGATCCCGTCATGCACTATTCTTATTTTCCTGTTAACCTTTTCACAACAACTTATCATTTTGTCTTTTGTCTTAATGAATGCAGCACTTTTGCTTAGAATTGGAGGGAAGCAACTTGTTTCTTTCAAATCGGCTTTAGAAACGTATCTCTTGAGGTGAACATTTACATTCCCACTTCGCTTTTCTTCATTGGTCTATACAATATTACTTGCATGAATCTATGTTTATAGAGTCCGTGAACTTTTACTCCATAATTGTCTGTGTATCTATCTATACTCACTTAAAAAGTAAGCCTTGTTTTATCATAGATAAAAAAAACGAAACTTCAACTTTTTCTCGACATTTGTCTGTGAATCTACCTGCGTTTTCCCTGTGTTTACTATTATTTATTCCTTTCCTTTTCAAAACCTCTCCGTCAGTTGCTATTTAAAGGAAACTAAAAACATACTGCATTTGCTAAAGGATTTTTTCCCTGCATTTTCACTTTTGCTGCATTTTTCTCTGAAATCTCCCTACATATTTCATATGTATTAAGACTTGGAGTGTGACTACACATGCCTATGAGTCCTGCATTTTTTTATGTGTTTTCACTACACTTTATGCCACATTATTTATGCGTTTATACTGCACTTTTGGTGTTTTATTGCTGCGTTTTAAATTTGGAAATCACCTGGTTGAATCTTTGTTTTATGAAAACGCACTATATAGTACCCCAAACGTAACCCACCTAGAAAAAGATAATTATTTGTTCTTGGGGGGCAGTAGGCAGCCTCGTTGCTTTTTAAAAGTTTCAGTGCACCTTTTGAGTTATTGACTGAAATCAAGAAGCCAAATAAAACGCCAACTGCCCTAGGAGTTTCATTGCAGACACAAAAAGCTAAAATTTTACACTTCACACCATCTTCTCAAGAAAACAGTTTAATTTAGTATCAAGTTTTAGAAAGGGCAATCTTTAGAGTGGGAAACAAAGGAATGAAAGTTTATGATTCCACCACCGTGAAACAAATCTGTTTTTGCATTTCATTAATTGAAAGATTTCCAAACGTAAATGGGAAAAGTTAACCATACACGGTTCCAAGAGCTCTTGATGGCCACTGAATTGATAAAATGAAAGCACCTTAATAACGACCCGGGCAAGAAATCTTTCTTCTTGACAAGCACACGTTCAACTGTTTTTCATTCTGAATTGCATTGTCCTTCAGAATCTGGTTCAATAAGCTAGGCATGAATAATAACAACTTAAATCTAGATGACTCAGAAGACTTCAAAAAGTGAACAATCTATGATTCTCAAAAGAAATGCAGCAAAAGCTGAACATAATTAGCAGAAACAAGTGAACATAAATGTGGAAGTTTACCGCCAATCTATCTCCTTCTACGATATCAATTTTGAGAATCCAATCAGCTTCTTGCTTCTTTAGATTACAACTGCTCTCTGAAATCTGAATGATCCGGTACTCTGAGATCTGAAATCATATTATTATATGTATTTTACTCCATGCACATAATATATAAAACAACTGAAAATATAAATTTACCAATCATATACTTCAAAATAAACAAAAAATGAATCCACTTTCATTTTTACTACCTGCATAACTTGTATTGATATAGTGAATATTGATTAAGATTGGGCTTGTGATTAAATGTACTTCAAAAGTTCATATGAAATGAAACTAAAAGCACCCTAGGTTAAGACTTGGAGTGTGACTACACATGCCTATGAGTCCTGCATTTTTTTATGTGTTTTTACTACGCTTTACGCCATGTTATTTCTGCGTTTATACTGCACTTTTGGTGCTTTATTGCTGCGTTTTAAATTTGAGAATCACCTGGTTCAATCTTTGTTTTACGAAAACGCACTATATAGTACACCAAACATAACCCACCTAGGAAAAGTTAATTATTTGTTCCTAGGATCCAGTAAGCAACCTCATTGCTTATTAAAAGTTTCGGTGCACCTTTTCAGTTATTGACTAAAACAAAGAATCCAAATAAAATGCCAACTGCCCCTAGGAGTTTCATTGCTTTGCTTTTACTGAATCATACTTGGAAGTGATCTTATATGCTTTAATGGGGTTTTATGGATGTAGATGTGTTTGAGCCCGTTTTTATTCATCCTTTCATGCTATCTATCACCATAGATAAGGTGCGGAGACTAAGGAGAAATATCTAAGGATACATACATATAGCTTGAAAATAAAAAATTATGTTTTGTAAATGTGATAAGTAAAGTAACTTCAAATTGAAATAGTTCAAGTGATCTTAATCTTAATTGGATAATAGATAATTATGGATTATCCCTTATGAGTGTAAAATTAGACAAAAGTAACCTTCAGTTGAAAAATAAGGCTTTAACCTTATAAATTCACTACTCTTATAAATTTGGTTAGGACTTCATATAAAAATCATTTCATGCTATCTATCACCATAGATAAGGTGCGGAGACTAAGGAGAAATATCTAAGAATACATACATATAGCTTGAAAATAAAAAATTATGTTTTTCTAAATGTGATAAGTAAATTAACTTAAAATTGAAATAGTTCAAGTGATCTTAATCAGAATTGGATAATAGATAATTATGGATTATCCCTTTTGAGTGTAAAATTAGAAAAAAGTAACCTTCAGTTGAGAAATGAGGCTTTAACCTTATAGATTCACTACTCTTATAAATCTGGTTAGGACTTCATATAAAAATCATTTTTTACGCATGCTAGGTGTTTGAGAATATGCCACTATTTTCCCTGCCAATGAGTCAATACTCTTTTTTTCGGTTGGCTGAGAGAGTCATGAGTAGAGATGAGGCTCGTCACGTCCAAATATGGGGTGGTACCATCTCAGTTGATTTTGTAATGATTCATCCTGACGCTGACGACGCCGACGACGATGATAGTGATGAGGAGGAGGATGAGGATGAAGACGATGGTCCCGTGAGATTATCGGAAGATGATATTCGCAAGCTGAAGTCCGAAACATGGGAAGGCGGCGCTGACGCTAAAAAGGAATGTGTGGTGTGTTTGTCGGAATATGAGGAAGGTGAACTGCTAATCCGTCTGGTTCACACATGTTCACATTCATTCCACAAAGCTTGCATTGTGTCGTGGCTGAGGGAGAATGGGACGTGCCCTGTATGCCGTCGTCGGGTCATCTGCGACGTCGATGAGAGTGCTTTTGTTGATGCTGTCATCCCAGCGCCGCCTGGATTTGATATCATGTCTTTGATGCCCCATAATTTATGTGGTCGTCTGCCTCTTACTTAGATAGTTAAGTTAGATTTGGTTGTCCTAGATTTCAACGTTGGCAGGAGCAAGCATTATACAATCTCGACGTTTCTTTTTCCAATCCTCAACTCAAAACTCTGTCATTGTAAAACATCTAAATTGTCCACTTCATTGGTTTAAAGTACATATCCAGTTTAGTTGTTTGTATAGCATAAGGTATTAATAAGAATAGATAAAAATAAACTTTTTAGAAAAACTTCTGCCTATATTAATGTCATGTTTTAAAGAGGATAAAAGACATTCCAATGATTATTGAACATGTCATGCTCAAAAGTAGTTTGAGTATTCACAATCAATCACACTCAGGCATCATGAAAGAAAATAAGAACCTCATTTATGAAGGTAATACTTTATCTTTAGCTCGGACGATATTACATGTTTGAATGTATGTGATGCGTTTTCCGTGCACTTTTTCCTGCATTTTTACTTCATATATTTTATTAATTAAGACCTTGTTTAGTTACTAAATGTTCTCCAAAACTTCATCTAGAATGAAACAAAAAGCACAGTACGCGTTCGCCCCACCACATATTTACCATTTCACTCATTTTGTGTATATAAACTTCAAAATTTCCTGTTTTCTCCATGACTTCATCCTATGTGGACTACATTGAATCTATTTTTTCATTATTACTGTCGAAAAACTACTTAATTCGATCAATTGGCCTCTTGTTTGGGATTTTACTTTTCGACAACATGTGGTAGTTAGTAATTGGTGGTTTTTCGTAATAGAAAACTTACTAGACATCACATTGGTGTAGTTGTATGCCACTGCCGCCAACCTGCCAAGACGCATTAAAACATAGAAAGCAAATGCTTCACCTTTTAGTATAATTCTCTTTAAAACATAGAAAATATATAGGGACTTTAGCTTTTAGTATAGTTCACTGAGTACAGCATGTTTGCAAAGATTAATCATGTTTACGTTCAACTAAGACAAATATGAACATCTTGTTACCTTTTCCACTTGACATATTCTTCGTGCCAAATCTCCTAAAGACTGTTTTGTTATCACATAAGGCCTTATTGCCACGAGACACTAATGTACACTTTGCAGAGCTTTTGCATAGTTTTAAGAGATCAACGTATTTTATTCTCCGGTGCAAGTAAAGTGACTACTCTTCTGAGGTGCGTGAATGTTGTTTATGGTCATTGATTCACTCTATTCTGCATAATCCTTTGCATGTTAATATCATACTTGTTTACGCCCTTTAGTAGTATCATTAAGAGGTCAATGGTTGGTTATTTAATTTGCGATGCACTTGACTTAGATTGAGCTCGGTAACTCCTTAATATTGATGGATGAGAGTGCTCCATCTTATGTGTTGTTTGGGGCAATGGCTGAAGAATTACTTATCATGACTGTATCTGAAATCATGGAAAATGAAGCTCGAGTATGTTTATTAACTATAATACATAACTCATATTATATGAAAATCTTACCCAACTATTATGACAGGAGGAACATATCAATGTAGCTGCCAAAAATGAGGTGCTACACACTATCCAATATAGATTGAAGCTGGCATATAGGCCACATGAGTTCCAAGGCAGCACCACAACAACATACACAGTTATATGCATGGAAGAAATAGATATCAACACCACGAATGAGACCTCAAAGACGCCTCACGCAATTGCACCGGCTACAAACACTCCAGCATTGAAAAGAAAATTTAACACCATCGTGGATGCCCAGACAACCATACATGTACCGCCAACCCCAATGAAGAAAGATGAGAAGGGCAAGGCCATCAGGACTGAATGATATTACGATCATGGGATCAGTTACCACGCATTTTATATATTCATCATTTAAATAAATAAAACAACTGCTTCTCTATGCACATTAATAATTGCATGATTTTCAGTATGCAAATTTACAATACATCATCGTTATTATGGAAATTTTCACATGTTGGTTTATATTATGATAGTACCAAATTTCCTTTGTATTATAAGTTCAACTTTTTTCATTTACAAAAATTTTTCAAAGCAATTTCATAACACATAAAACTTTCCAAAATTCAAAAAATAAAACTTATCACCCCATTTTTCTCATATTCAATGTAATTATATAATTATTGAAAACTGCATGCTCTATACAAATCAATCACTCGTGTTTCTGTTATTGTTATGTCCCTTCATATCACACACATACTCAACTTATTTTGATTATTTATTTTGGACTTAGTGAACATTACTATTTTGTCTAAATTATATATTGAAAGATCGGTTATCACCATATGTGGTAATTATATAACTTTGACTAATGGACACAACACTCCATCATATTATATATTGAATGAGTATAGCATGCAAATCACTATAATTATATTATAATTTTTTAAAATTTCTTTTTCAATCTGCCTTCATATTGTCTAAATTATTGTTGGGCATATCACATTCGCGCAACGCGCGATCAATTTACTAGTAGTAGTATACACGTATGAGAAGGAATTAAATTACACATTTAACATTTATTGCCCACAAAATCATAGAGTATATATAGTACGTATAGTACGCAGTAGTATACATGGGAAGGAATCCTGCTATATATAAAGTGTATAAAACAAACTAAAAATCAAAATAAAGTGTAAATATGCAATGTTTGACCAGCATGAGAAATAATAAAGTAAAAACTATGTGATTGAGATATGTGTAGAGGAGAGAGAAATGACAGAAACTACAAATTCATTGATTAAAAGGGAAAATGACAAAATTTTTGGGACATCCAAGAAGGAAAGATGGAAAAGTTATCAGGGATGAAGGGAGTATATTTTAAATTTTATTATATTTTAGATTTTCTTTTTGTAATTTATATTTTATTTATATTTTAAAATATTTTATAGTACTCCTCCATCCCATTTTATATGTCTTACTGTTCTTTTTGGGTTGTACCAAAGTAAATGACATATTTTCTTTTGTGAAAACAAATATGTGGGTCTATAACATTTCACTTTATTATAGTCAAATCTTAATCACAATTTTTACTTTTTCGGTCACGTTATTAATAATTGTGTCGAACCAAACAACACACATAAAATGGGACAAAGATAGTAGTTTATAGTCTATAAATTTTACATGTTTTATGTATTGAAATACTTATAGCATTAATTATTCATTTTTTATGGTTATACTAAAAAAATACACAATGAAATTTCAAAAATGTGGCCAAGTCATGCTCATATTGTTATATATGGGAAATGCAAACAAATTTCTTATTCCAACTTATATTGATTGAATCATACTTGCTCTTTCTAATCATATACTCCCTCCATCCCGGAATTATCTTCATTCTTTCTTTTTTTGGTCCGTCCCAAATTTATCTCCTTTTTCCCTTTTTGGCAAAGAATTTGTGGTTCACAACCATTCTTACACATTTCTCTTTCCTCTGAACAACTCTTCACCACACATTTCACACTATCTTAAAACCCGTGCCCAGTCAAATAAGGAGATAATTCCGGGACGGAGGTAGTAGTATTTATTATAGCACTTTTTATTATACACCCTTGTTTTCTTTTCTCTCATTTATAAATTATAATTTTATGATTCTTTGTTGTTATCGTTAAAGTAAATAAATATTATTATATTTCTCTATTAAATTTTATCTCGTGCACCACACGGGTGAGAATCTAGTACTTCAACCGAATTTGAAGTATCAAACCATAGCTATTAACTAAATAAAATACTTACAAATATGTCATTGATAAATGTAATAGCAAGAGTACCAGTACCACGTAAATGTAAGTATATTCGAACGTATGATTAGATTGAAAGCCGAAGAAAGGTATTTCTGTGTCTCTTAAACTTTGTCAACATTTCTTTTTTGGGTGTTTCTTTTTAAGTAATGAATTTGTGATTCTAGCTAATTTTCTAATCTCTACATAAATCTCAACCACACGATTTTTACTTTATTAATTTCCGTGTCAGTTAAACTTGAAGAAAGAGTAGTATGTACGTTCTATTTGAGCAAAGATAGGCGCGCCCAGAAGGCGCGCGGAGTCCCTCTAAAAGTCCAAATTAGTCCCTCCCGCCGCGTTTCAGACTTTTCAGTCACTTGCGAGTCGCCACTTCGCTTCAGGCCAAGCCCAACTGCCCAAGTCGTACGCTCCTCCCGTGCAGCCCCGTTCTGCGCGACCTTGCCTTCCGCTTCCGCCGCCGCCGCCGCCGCCGCCGTCCTATAGCCGACGGAGTCATCTCTCCTCTGTTAGCCTTTCCTCTAAGGCGCGCCTCCTCTTGAGCAGCTTAGATTCCTCACCCCTAGCGGGCGAATTGAGGTAGGTCGTCACTCCTGCTAAATTTCTCAGCCTTATCCACTATATACGAGATTACGATCAATTACCCCTTTTCATTTCTCTTTTCTTTATTGGTAACCTAATTTTATTTCATTGTTGTTTGCTTATTTCTATCGCTATTTGTTTTATTTGTTCGTGTTGACAACAAGGATTCGTTGTCTAAAATCCTACTTACAGAAAACTATTATTCCTAATTTCAATTAACTTCGAACACCCATAGTACCCGTGCTAGATCTGAAACTGGACAACTGTTTGAGTAGTCGAAAAAAAAAATCAGCATCTGTAGAAAATTGTAAAAAGCATAGTGTATGGTTAACTCTAACAATTTTATTCAGCCATGTAAGTATCAGACGCAAAATTCACGTGTTTGCCTGATTAATTGTTGAGGTTCCATATCATTTTCTTGTGTACTAGAAAAAGATTTCTGACTTGTAACTTGTTTATACTAGATAGAACTAGACCTTTATAATGCATTTTATCCTACAATGTACCAGCTATGGATACTCAAATTTATTGGGCGTTGGTTAAATGGATGATAATAACTTTTTTTCCTCATTGAACTTTTACCCATAACGTTCTTTATTTGGAAGGGCTTAAATATGCAAAAGAAATCGTTTTTCCCATACAGGTGCTTGGGTCATTACTCTTTAGAGTTGCTAGTTAACATGAATTTGCTTAATGCCTGTCTACTGTTGTGGTTAAACCGGAACTGCTGGTATTCAAATTGGAACTGCAACCGTGTCACAAGGCAGGGTTCATAACCTTCAGTTTTCAGGAGAGGTTGGGATTTATAGTAGTTAGGAACACGCACCGCCAGTTCCGGTTTAGAAATGAATGGTTGGATTTATTTAAATATTAAATATTAAATAATAAGAATAATAGTAGCAGCAGTAGTAATACTATACTAATAATACTAATAAAATTAAAGTAGTAGTGGTGGTGGACCGGTGGTGGTTAATTAATGGTACATATTGCATTTCGCGAGCTCTTTTTCCAATATTTTTTTACTCCTATTTTCAGGAAAAGCCAATTGCCAGAAAGTTGATCAAAACCGATCCTTGCATCATCTGATCTTGATCGGGTAAGGAAGCTTCAGAGCTGTAAAAGCTTAATAAGCACATCTCCAGTAGTACACTTAGTTTACACCTTATTTAAACTTTCACATGAAGCATATTTTGACGAAAAAGTCTTTATTATAACCAAACTTGGGTTTATACTACACCATTGAATGTGACAGACTATGCAGGACAAGAAAAAAGGATATACTCTAATAAGTAGCAAACATAGATAAATATGTGCAATCTGCTCCTTTATTTTTAATTTTTAATATTAGCATTATTCATATTTAATTATTTAAATAACCATTTTAATTGAATTTAAATTTCTCATTTTTAAGCTGTAATTTGTAAGAATACTATTACTGGATAGCAGTAAATAAAAATAACCGAAGTATAATTTTCCTTATATTTGGAACCCTTTAATTTAAGTAATCTAACTTGTTATGAATTATTCAATTTTAAAAATAATGAAAAACTACTTCTTTTTTTAATTTTAAAAAGATCAAGAAGTAAAAGCAAACAAGAAAACCGAACTGCAACTGTCAGTTTGGAACTGGGCAATATTCAGTTCCAGTTTCCAGAAACTTGGAATGGGAAACTTATTCAGTTCTTATTTGGGTTGGAATATGTACTATTTATAATATACTCTGTAATAGATTTTTTTTCCCAAATGTTTTTGCCAA
The DNA here is from genome assembly GCA_945859875.1 of Cuscuta europaea. Taxonomy (NCBI): domain Eukaryota; kingdom Viridiplantae; phylum Streptophyta; class Magnoliopsida; order Solanales; family Convolvulaceae; genus Cuscuta; species Cuscuta europaea. Next base: position 3,136,281 of record CAMAPE010000075.1, on the reverse strand, counting down.
GACAGGTGGAATACTGGGGTGTAAAACTCACAATATTTAGGGACTCTCATTATCAGTTTTGTCATTCATTTCAGATATGGAAGAAAATGAGCAAGTGTCTCCGCAGATGGCCTGTCCTGTGGAAACTGTTAATGCGAAGTACATTGCAAAAATTAGTACTATTCTTGTTGCCACAATCCAGGAAGCAAAAGACCGATTATCTCAGATAGAATATATATTCTGCAGTCAACTTTTCCCAAATTTCCAGTCAGTCTCTAAAAGACTGCAGGAAATTTATATGGAAGCTAAGGACGATGCTGAAACTGCGTGGAAACAAAAGGAAAATGACCTTTTACTCCAATTAGAAAAGATCCAGGTCATGAAGCAACATATTCTTGAAGAAAATCTGTTTCTGAAGTCGGAGAACGCAAAACTATCAGATGGTGATTTTATTTGGAAAAAGCATTTCGAAGAGCTTCAAGAAAAGATAGATCACAGAAGTGATGAGCTAAACAAGTTAAGAGCAGAAAATGAAGAGTTAGGTAAGCACTGTGAATCAAAAGATGCCCTGATCCGCAAATATGAGGGAATGCAAAGAGATCTTGTCCAAAAAAATGTCCTTCTATCAAAGACACAACAACATCTGGAGCTTGAAGTCCAGGGATTACAGAATGAACTCAAGAAAAAATCAAGAGAAATTGATGGAGATTTGGAATTGCAACACAAGCTAGTCCAGATGGCTCAAGAGAAAACTTCATCTGTGGCATACAAAGAAAGGCAACTGAAGAAATATGAAGAGAAAATACAAATGCTTCTTGCTGAACTTGAAGAAGCACAAGGAAAGATTGGGAAGCTTCAACATGAATTGACAGAAAAGAACACTGTGATAGAAAAAGCATCAGAGGTACAAGAAAATTTACTAAAAAAGGTTCAATCCAAGGACCTGGAGAATGAACAAATGTTGTGTAAATTTCAGGGTGAGAAAGAACTTCTTATGGAAAAAGTAAAGAATGTGGAAATTCATGCTCATGAGCTTCAGGTAGAAGTCATGAAGAAAAATATTGAAGTGGAGGAGGGAAGGAAATTACAAGAACAGTTGCTAAAACAGGTTGATTTATACTGTCAAGAAAGATCAAAGACAGGGAAGAAGTTAGAAGAGCTTGAGAAGGTGAAGAAGCATCTACTTGCCAAACTGAAAGGCGTTAAAGGAAGAACTGAAGAGCTCCAAGCAAATCTTCAAGTGAGAAGTGATGAATCTTCTGATGGATTGGAGTTACAAGGGGAGCTACTTCAGAAAATTAAAGCAAAAGACTCGGAGCTGTTGTCAGCAAAGAGAAAAATGAAGGATATAAGTACTGCTTATAAGAGTTTGAAATCTCAGTACAATTTCCTATGTGCAAAAGTAGGTCTTACACCAGAAAATGTGAGAACCAAAATAAAACCTGATGACGAAAGTGAATTGAGGCATAACCAAAGTCCTCTGATTAAAAATGGTAATTCTCGGAGTCCTTGTGCTTCATTGCAGTTCTAGTACATTAGATTATGCACAGAGCATCTCCAAGACCACCCAAATGAAGTAAATATATGTTGATTAGATCAGTAGAAAAATGAATCAACTTTTTCTTTCCTTATTGTTATATTCTTGACTAACATCAATATCAATTATGTGTGATGCTAATAGATGTGGAGACTGATGTACCAAAAGCTATGAGCATTTCCTGTGAAGAGGCAAAGCGAATTAATATCCTTGAAAACCCAGGAAATACTGGAGTTGTTAAATCAGCTCAAAGATCAAGTTCTATATCACCCCTTGATGATGCAAACATTTCTATTGCCTCTAAAGAGCGCCCGCACATGAAGTCTTGCCTACCAGCTGGCACAAAACGTCGTGGATCTTATTGGAGAGATACTAGGTCCCATCAAAGCCGAGTTGGACCAGATCCTCATGATGATTTTCTCGATACACCCTTGGAGAATGTTAGAAGAAATCAAGGAAACGCCACGAAGGATGGTATCTCAAATCTTCCAAGGGAAGTTCCTGCAGTCAGAGATTCTGAAAACTCAGACGATGAAACACAGGACATGAATATTGATCAGAAGCAACAAGTTCCGTATTTAAGGCCTGATACTTCAGTGGTAAAATACATAGAACCTGTAAGGAAAAAATCGGAAAGGGAAAATTTGAAAGGAATTGAATGTAAGCAGTGCAAAAAGTTCTACGATGCTGTGCTTCCATCTGAAGATAAGAATTTCAGTGCAAATACACACAACTTACGCTGTGAGCATCATGATGGGGTATCTAGGCATCGATTTCAGTACGTCCCTCCTTCAACTCCAGAAGGGTTCTGGAACTTGGGATTTGATTCGGAAACGTAACTTTTACTAGTTTGGAGATCCCGTTTAATTTCTGAATGTTGTAACTGTGCGATTAAAGCTGGAGGAAAAATCATGTTATTTTTGAAGATGTTTAGCTTTGCAATTTTTTATTTCACGTTGCTGTATCTTCATTGACTATATATATTGATCTACATTCAAAGTTTTTTCTGTAAATAAAAGAGAGCATTCATGTGTATACTAAAATATCTACTTTTGCATTTCATTCATGATCCATATCAAATATGGAGTTTCTATCATATATGCTATATACCTTGTATAAAAATGATGGATTAAAAATGGGGTTCTTGAAAAGTTCAATAAGGATAGAAATGGGGTCATGAAATATGAAATAAAGGCTATTTAGGAGATGCGAGATGAGCAGTTAGGAGGATAACTTCTGGATTACTGAATTGAGAGTTTTCAGCAGTCAGCACTTGCCAAGTTGCCAGGATGCAGGTAAGCTTACTTGAGCTTTTTCCTATTAGTAGCTACTAATAATGAACTGCCAGCTAGATATATGGGCAGGCCAATACATATGCCTTCATTAGTTGGAAAACACATATATAGAGTATTTTTTATCAATAACTTTTTTACATTTTAATTATTTATGAGATGTCCTGGGAGTCTAAAACTCTTGAATAAGTTCATCTTTATCGACATCTCAAAAACATGCATTACAAATTCCAATATGAGGTAAATTACCAAAGATATCCCCGACATTCAATTATTTCACCACCCCAGCATATATATTTACAAAAGTTGCACATATAATACACTTTTTTGAAACCTATAAGTTATTACTACGTGTAACTAAGAAAGTAAGAAGTCTTCATACCTCTCTGTATCTTCTTCGACTGAATCAGGTCTAAAAATTCAAATCGACTACAGTTTTTTCTTCTTCTATATCTTCTTTTTGGGAGTATATCTATCATTCATTGGTAGACTGTAGTTGAAGGACATTTTGGATATTATTTTTAAGTATATATGCTATATTAGTGAAAAATAGAAAGTTTGGGATTTTTTTAGTTTACTCTACAGCTGTGTTTATGATATGATGTAAAATATGTGCAATGTAATGCATTATATATGGCCTTATATGTAAAAATCCTTAAACAACGTTGTGTAAGAAATGTATGTGAACGGTGGTAATATACAATAGTTATTTCATAACTTGCTCCTTAATATACAATAGATTTCATATCCTATTGCCATATAGGGGAATGTTGAGGATCCTTCTGGTATACAAGAGTACAAGTTCATTTCAGCATGTGGTTACACCAACACATATTTCTTGTCCAAAATAACTATAACCTTTATTCACTTGATCTCCTCAAAGACCAAACAATCCATAAGTAATTACTCGACTCTTCAATCTGATGCTCCACACCATTTGTAATCAGGACAAGTTTTCCTCAAGATTCTGTGGCCATACTCTTTGCAAGGCTAAGAGTTCGCCCCTGCAATACGACAATACAAAAACCGAAGAATAAAATACAGAAGATAAGATTAAGCATACCTATTGATCTATTGATCTCTTCCCGGGAAAACTCCAATCACATTCTTGATAGTGTAATGCTTGTTTTACGTGAAGTTACAGACTTACAGACGCATAAAAGGATGAACGAAGGTTATTTTCTTGATTGTTTAATGGTTGGACCTCATAGCTCTTGAGTTTTTGGCTATTTCAATAAAGGTTACATGTTTAGCCTATGGGGGTAACTTAGGAATTTGAATTATTTTTTTAATTAATATATAAGTTAGGTCTGTGAATAGTAATTCGAGAGTTGTGAATAGAATTACCCCGTGTGACAGATGCTCCAAAAAATTATTTGATGGCGGCCTTTAATTTTTTGAGTGAGTGATGAAATATATCTTGCATTATAAATACCAGGTAATGCACCATTTTAGATGAGTTGAGAGGTGGAAAGAAGAGACAAGTAAGAAGGGGATGGAAAGACCCAAATAGACTTAGATTAGAGGAATCAGAATTGATATGTTTCTTCGGGTTGAATGAGAATATGATTTTGAAGAGAGCAAAGTAAACAATGCATATATGTGTGGACGATTGATATCTTCTCTTCCTTTATCTCTTTTATCTTTTATCTATATATCTTATGCTTTTATGTTGTTTATATCTCTTTTATCTTTTATCTATAAATCTCATGAATTGATTCATGTTAGTCGACCCCAATTTTTTTGGTAATAAGACATGAATGTTGTTGTATAAATATAATAATTTTAAAGGTGAGACCGTTTGCTTGTGAACCAAACGGTCAATCTTTTTCACAAGTAGAAACAATTTGAAATTTTAAGTAGTACATAATCTATGTATGCATTTTCACCAAATCAATGTGAATTGTTCCAGTTCGTATACCGTGGGATCATCCCACGATGAGCATCATGCTCCACCCTCAAAACGACGTAGTTTTGCACAATTTAAAAAAAATTGCATGAACAGTACACACGTGAACAGTACACGCATGTACAATAACTTTTTTTATTATTTTGTCCTGGTAGCATGAATGATGTAACTCGCGTGTAAAGATATGTAACTCACGCTGATAAAAAATGTAACTGCAGGCAAGTCGAAATGTAACTTGTCTAATACGTATTATAAGAAATAAAACATTGATTTCAAAGAAAATAAGGAGTCCAATTGTTCAATGACTTTACGTAAATAGTGAATATGTTTTTTTTTTAATATTAAGACCATAAATAATGATTTTTATTTAAAATCATTTATTTTTCCAAAAAATCATTATTTTTCACCCAAAAAAATCAATTTTTTGAAAAAAAATGATTTTTTTGTTTCAATATCAGGGAATTACTTAAATAGTGAATATGTTCTGTTTTTTTATATCAAGGACATAAAAATATTTTTTAAAAAATCAGTTTTTTTGCCTAAGAAATCACTTCTTTTGCAATATTTTTTTTGCATAAAAATGATTGTTTTGTTTGAAGAGCAGAGCTTTATGATGTTATGTAATTAATGTTATAGAAAATGTAACTCACGTTGATGGAAAATCTAATTTAGGTGTATGCAAAATGTAACTTGTTAAGGCAAGTCTAAATGTAACTCGCGTATAAGAAGATGTAACTCACGCATAAAAAAATGTAACTCACGCATAAAAAGATGTAACTCACGCATTAAAAGACATAACTCACACACAAGAAGATGTAACTTCATATACTATCAAATGTAATTCGAGAAATTGTCTATAAACATAACTTAGACATGTAGAAATGTAAACCACACACATTTATCAAATGTAAGTCAAAATAAACAAACTTTATGTCATAAAAACATATAAAAGAGATAAGAAATATATATTATATATATAAAATAACTAAAACCAATAAAAGAGATAAGAAATTGTTTTATAGATAAAAGTAATTGTAATCTTATTTTTAATATTTTAATAATGGAGATGAAGATAATTGGAAAAGAAAAAGAAAGGGAGAAAAGAAGAAAGGGAATCAGTTCAAAAAGCAGGGCAAGAGAAAAGGAAAGGGAAGTAGGGGAGAAAAGTTAGTGGAAGCATGGGAAGAATATAAAAAACCGGGGGAAGGAACGGTGCTGGAGAAGAAACGATCGAAGGAGATAAAACGTTGTTTCTAATTACTGAAACGGAATCATATTGGGATCGGTACACCATGCACATGGTGTGCCGATCCCACGGTATAAATTGCCGAATTGTTCCAATAGAATACCGTCATATTTTGTTTGACAATAATTTTCAAATACTCCGGTAGTAATTAGAAATAATGACTTCAATAATACTTATGGCTTTGCAATTGACAAATATATGACTAACGCTACTTTTGGACAAATAAATGACCTCTTAAATCTTGAAAGACCAAAATACCCCCAAATAAAATTAAACCTAATTCCCCAAGGCAGCCCCTACGTCCAGTCATTTCTCAGCCTCCTATGTTCTTCCCGCACAGGAACCCACAGCAGCCCGCAGAATCCCGCTGCCCCCATCCGTTAAACGTGGCTCACCGAATCCCACCGCCTCCACACGTCGAATGTAGCCCGCCGAATCCTTCTGGAAGTAAACCTCATCCATAGCCACATGTACGACATCATTGTCGTTGCAACCTGTTTTCTTTCTTCCTACTCCATTTCTCCTGTACTCAAACTGATAGCTTATGGAAAGAGAGCGGCGGAAATGACGAGTAAATAATGTCGCGATTCAAATTTTCAATTAGATTTTGGTGGCGAACGATTGTCGTTTCAGATGGTAGTGACTCAAGTTTTGATCGAAGCTAGGGTTTGGGGTCTTAACCAAGCACGTTGGGTTTTGGATGGGCTACTGTGCAATGTATGGCTGGTTGCAATGATGGGGGCAGGGGGGACATCAGGGAAGGATTGTAGTCGAAGGGAACTGCCAGGGGATCGGGTGGGGGGAGTGACAGGAACTGCAGATCTGGTGGTCAAGAGCAGGGGTCGGGGCAGTAGGCAGGGATAGGCCTAGACAAGGGCACGTATGGGGAAGTGGTGGTTACCGGAGACGCAGATTGTGGAGCCAAATGTATAGGTCGCTGGGGAGAACAGGTCACTGAGTTAACTATTTAGGGTGAGGTAACAATGGGTGTACCGAGATAACTGTCACTGTGGTCATTGTGACGGCGGTGGCCGGCAAAGGTCTCGGTGGCAGAGGTCACTGTGGCGGCGGTGGACGGGTGTTGTCACTGTGGCGGTGGTCATTACAACGGAGGTCACTGTACCGACGTTGGCCGGTGGGTGTCACTATGACAGTATTTGCTGGTGGGTGTCATTGTGGCGGCGGTGGGTGGCGGGTGTCACTGTGACAACATTGGCCGACGGAGGTCACTGTGGTGGCGATGACTATCATTGTGGCGGTGCTCACTATGGCTGAAGTCACTGTGTCGACGGTGGCTAGTAGAGGTCACTGTAGCGGCAGTGGCCAGAGGGTGTCACTATGGCGAAGGTCACTATGGCAGAGGTCACTGTGGCGGCATTGGCCAACAGGTGTCACTGTGACAGATCATGTCATTGTCAAATAAAATCTCTAGTGATAAGGGGTAATTTAGTAAGTTTAATGACCCTTAGTCACATATTTGGAAATTAAAGAAAAAGGTCACATTTTTGTCCATACCTAATTTTTTAGTAATATTTATAATATAACCCCTAGTAATTACCTTTCTTTGGGTGAAAACGTAATAACCATGCATATATTTTGCTATTTAAAGGCAATTGAGGTCAATTTTTGAAGAATTTGAAGAAAAAAGGTAATAGATGATACTCATGTGTGTGTGGGACGAGCGACAGAGACTGTTAGGCTTTTGTATTTATGGGGCGTTATGATGGAAACAAAATGTAGGTGGCCAGACTATCAATTCAATTAAAGCCCAATCGGCGGTACAAAATACAAATTAACGATGGAAAAATTGGAGTAAAAAAGTTAAAATTCCTGTCATATTTTTATTCCCCAAATAAGAGTAATTACTGTCATGCATGTCTGGAAAATACTGCCATGTTTAAAGTTAGGTACTGCCAAAACATACAATAATTAGTCCTGTTTTGGAAATAAAAACATGATAGTCTTATTTTGAAATATATAAACGTTTTAGTCCTATTTAGGGTAATTTCTCGATTAAATATATATATTACCGGGTAGTACATAGTTCATAATTCATATTACTAGGACGGATTGGGTTCAAAGGATTCAATTTTCACCTAAAATCAAATGTCGAGTCAAAGTAAAAGTTCGGTCCAATTCGATTTTATGCTTTAAAATTTGAAATCATGAATTGTTCTGTTCGGTTTCAATTTTTTCGGTTTTTGCCAAAACAATTTTGTTGATTACATATATAGTAAATGGAAAACAAAAAAAAAACTATATCGAACTATAACAAATAATAATACAATACAAAAACATAATCAAAAGGAGAGAATAAACAAATGAATTTCCAAGCAATGAATTATGTATATAAATTTAAATATTTTTTAAATTAATTAAATGCATAAGTTTATACTAGTATATGAATTATATATAATGTATTCGCAAGTTAAATTTTATTTGTAAATATTGTGTTTACTATCCGGTCACTAATTCATTTTCTTTTTTACTATTTTTTTATTAAATGCACAGGTTATTGTGTATTAATAGTAAATACACAATAACTTATTCTTGCTACTTTTTTTTTTGACAAAGGTATGTATATACTAGGGTTAATTATCAAAATAGGACTAAAAGTCACTCAATTTGTACAAATAGGACCAAAAACAAAACTATGTTTTCATAGGACTAATTATGTGTATTTTGGATAAATATACCCTTCTAGCTGTTGAAATGTTTTAATTCATAATAAAATAAATAAAATTATAAAAAATCATAAAAAATACTAAAAAATAATAAAAATATTTCGATAATAATAATTAATTTATTTATTTTTCAAAAAATAAAAAAAATGAAAAAAAAATTAAAAAATAAAAAACTCAATAAAATAAAATAAAATTCACCGCCGCCTCTGCACCATCACCTCCAGTCACCGGGGGTTAAAATGCCAAGTTCATTACGAATGCCATACTTATGGCAGAAAACAATGAAAATGTTGGCATTCTCAAAGAGAAATATGCAATGTTTTTGGCATTTTCAGAAATAAATGGCAGTTTTTAGAAAAAAATGTCATTTTTTCACCGACCGGAGATGATGGTGCATGGAGGTAGTACAGATGGTGGGAAAGGCATCCATATTTTTTTATTTTTTAATGGAGTTTTACTATTTTTTATTTTAAAAAAAATTAAAAAAAAATGTTTTTTATTTTATAAATATTTTTTAAATTTTTAATTATTTTCTACGATTTTTTTAATTTTTTTCGAATTTATTATGAGTTAAACATTTAATTAACTCATATTTAAAGGAAGGGTAGGAATGGAATGAAAAAATAGGTATGTTTCCAATAGGACTAATATGGTCCTATTTTGAAAAAAAAAATATAGTAAGTCTTATTTTGAGTTTTTGCCATAGTTTTAGTCCTATTTGGAGTAATTTTTATATATACTAGTATGATCCAAAACTTCACGTTTTGTGCGATATTGTCTAAAGGTATACTTCATATTAGAGATAGAAAGTGATATTTGGTCGTATTTGTACGCAGTGCGCTTCTATAGATTGCTATGATCTTACTTAGGTAACTTCCTAATTTTTTTTATCGTCAACTAACCTTCTTTCATATCATAAGTTTTAAGATGATTACATCAATCAAAGGAAAAACAAAACTGACATCAACTAAAACCCAACAACTTCGATTGTAAACCCAATGATTAGACTTAGAGACGGCCACCCCTGAAAAAGCAACGCGAATCGCTAACCATGTAACAGGCTTGACACAACCATCCCTGTTTTCATAGATCCAAACATACTCAATGACGTAAAAAAGACTAAATTCCCAAACAAACTGACAAACCTAACATTTTAGACGATAACAAAAAACCAAATGACAGAATAAAAATAACTAATACTAGTAGGAAAACTTCCACGGATTCTAGCACCTCGTACAACCCATGGTGGTGGTTCAGGAGGAGGCCGTATCCTTGATACACTCTAATTGATCCTCCATTGTCAATCGTCATTTGGTCTGCTCGAAATCCGTGCACCTCTCCTCGTCCCACGCTCGTAGCAAATCCACCGCTAGCGGTCATCTTCATCGATGCCATGCCCTTGCTACCCTGCTCACGAAGAAATCGATCGCCGAACTCTGGCTTCGATGTCGTCAAGCTTGGGCAAGGATTCTTGTCAATCTGCCTCAAATCTAATCTCAGCGTCGGACACAAGTGAAGGTGTTTCACTGGCCGGAAGAACCAAACCTTAGATCTGCTATGGAAAAATCAAACTCTAAACCTGCTAGGGAGAGACCGCACTAAAAGCATTAAAAAAAACTTATCCTACCCTACTGAATACTTATGTTTGCCTAATTGTTCATTTTTTAATCTTTAATTTTCTACTATTGCGCGGTCGCGTCTCCCCTACTATTGCTTAAACTTGATTTTGAAAATGTTTCATTTCGATCTTTAATTTTTTGTTCATTTATCCTTCCATATACTAAGTATATCAATCCATAACGCACACTATAAAAAAAACGCATGGCTGATATGCATTCCACTACTACTATACGTACGTGTTTGAATCAAAATTAATTTAATGAGCTAGGCTAGGCTAGGCTAGTGGTCGAGTGAATTGAAGTACGACCCCAGGCCAGGCCAATGATGTATGCATGTCAAGGACATTATATTTAAAGCTAGTCACATGCTTTGGTTTGTTTAACATGCATTAGCTAAGCCTCTCCATCCCACTCACCCGTGCTACCTTAGCTAGCTAGTAGCTTCCCCAATTAATTACTCCTTCCGTCCCTAAATGTTCTTTCGTAATACAAATGTCACACGGATTAAGAAAGTGTGAACTATGTGGTGAAGAGTTGTGCAGAGGAAAAAAATGTGTAAGAATTGATGTGAATCACAAATTGTTTGTCAAAAAGGTAAAGTGAAGTTCATTTTGGGACGAACGAAAAGGGAAAATTGGAAGTTCTTTTAGAGACGAAGGGAGTATATATTTATAAATTTAATGTGCCCTTCGCCATAACTTAATTGGCAGTTGGCACATGCATTATATTATTAGTCCATCATTTTTATATATGCGTTCATACGAACAATACAATAGATAACGTTAGTTGTGGTTATCTGTTAAATGTCGCGCATCAGGTGTTCAATTTTTTTTAATATAATATAATATATACGGAGTACCTAGTATATAAAGTCCTCGCTCACCTCAGTCCGGACTGATGGGGAGGCCAATGCGGCCAAGCCCGCCCCGTTTACGGTGAAATGGTTTGTTAAATGAAGGGTAGATTATGTCCACAAGATATCAACTCAAAATCCAATTGGAAAGTCCGTTAAACAAATTATTAAAAAATATTACGCTAAAATATAGTAGTAGTAGTAGTAGTAGTAGTACAAATGGCTGAAATATACGGTGTATATAAACAACACAGTTTTTTTCAACATTTATTTAAACAACACAGTTTTTTTCAACATTTATTTAACTGCAATTGAATTTTGAGCTAAGTTTAATTTTTTGGGACATAATCTACGTACGTACCCTTGATCAATTTCGTGAGAGACCAAAATTGAATGCGAAAACCAAATAGCGAGTGGAAGGACGAACATACGTACCTGTAACGACATAGAAATGTGCTCCTTTAATTTAGTGTTGTCATAGTGTCTACTAGACTCTTACCTTTTGCACGTTGTTAAGCAATAGGCTGGCGTACCAATGTGTGAATTTTGATCTTTCGCGCTGAACCCGCACGGGTAGCTCAGTTGGTCGAGTGGTGGGAGATTTGGAACAATGGACCAAGGTTTGAATCCCCGCAGCGACCGGGTGGAGATCACAGAACCTGAAATAAGGTTGGGTCTCTGGTGCGCACAAATGTATGAGCCTACTGCCATTCTGCTGACTGAGTCACCGTGACTAACCTCCCCACCATTCTGTCGGGTCGGGGTGAAGAATCCTGGGGTGCGAGATTCCACCTTTTTGGAACAATGATCTTTCGCGCTAATAAGCATATGCCATCATTATTTGTGGCTCAAAAAGTTATGTTATCACTCATACTCGGTACGTTTTTATTTACTCGTTACGTTTTTATTTACGAGTCCATTTTTTATGTGATATATATGATGGATCCTTTCTAGAATCACACATGTCTTTACCCAAAAAAACTCACTATTCAATAACTGTAACTAATCAGTTCATTTATACTTGCTTATATTTACTAATGTAATACTAGTGTATGAACAATTTTATCTAATTTGATCACGTCAAAACAAAACGGTTTCAACTAAGCATTTTCTTGTTCGTAATCTTAATCATTCCGATAGTGTTGAGATTTACTAGATTCTCACCCGCGCGATGCGCGGAATATTAAAATGTAATAGTGATACGACATTATTTGTAAATGCTATTTGGCTAAGTGAAACGAAAGCAAATTGTCATACACTTAACGCGTATACTAAATTATGATTAAAGATCGGATAACAAAGACTCAGAGATAAGTAGTAAGTATATTTGGAATAAGTTGGAAAAAGTAAACGGTAACAGGACTTCACAAACTACACATTACGAAAAACTTCCTTATAAACTACATTGGTGGTATGGTTAGTTGATTGACCGTCTTCATCGCAAATTAATATCTTCAGACCCTTAGGATTTGTTACCCTTGACACTGCAACATACAGCTGACCATGCGTGAAGACCGACTTTTTCAGTAAAAGTCCAACATGAGACAAAGATTGTCACTGACTTTTATTTATAGTCATCACATAAGAGGTCATGACCGGAAATTGTCTTCTCTGAAACTTGAATGGTATTCTTGAATCCGAAGGAGTTAAGCTTAACCTCGGAATGACAACTTCATGCCCGACATATTTTCCGCCCATAATTTTTGCCCCTAAGATATGATTTCCAAGTCTTGTAACAATTAACCTTGTTCCATTGTAAAGCCCCATGGAAGGATCAATATTCCTTAAAATCATTATTGGAGTACTAACCTTTAGGGTCAACTCATGGTTTGGGACTCCGGATGCACGTATTTTGTTTAGAAACTCTGGAGTATGCAAATCAGCCAGAAAATCGGCATTCGAGTCTGACTTGCAAATGCTATCTGAACTTAGATATGTCCTTGACTCTTCATTAACATTCATAGAAGTCATGTATTCATTAACTGCATCGACAACATCAAGGGTTGGAGCTAGAATTGCGCGCTCTTGCAAGTAAGTCGGGTCATTCACAATACTCTCAAAGGTTGGGTAGGTGTTTTGGACAATAGTGGCAATGGGGTCGCTTCCACACTCTAGCAAAAACTCATTTGGAATCTAAACATTTGCAAAACCATCATTATCTTCCCCAACAATCTCGTCCCCTAAACTCGCAATCCACTTAGCAAACTCAAGCAAATCTTCGTACTCACGATCATCAGTCAATGATTGCAACCTCATGTTCTTTGTCAAACGTAATACCAAACAATCATGCCAAATATACGAAGAATTAATCGTGGCATTCACAATGTCTTGTCTAGTACCTTTAGTAACGACAGGTAAAATTTGTCTGAAGTCTACCCCGAAGACCATTGTTTCCCCCCCAAAGGGTTTTTCAGCACTATTTGTATTAGTGAATCTCAAGATGTCCCGCAAACTTCTATCTAAGGCTTCGAAGCAATACTTGTGCATCATCGGCGCCTCATCCCATATGATCAGCTTGCATCTAATTATCAATTGAGCCAGTGGACTACCTTGTTTGATGTTGCATGTGGAGTTTTCGTTTGGGTTGATTGGTATTGCAAAGCGTGAATGTGCCGTCCTACCACCCGGTAACAACAAAGCTGCTATGCCGCTCGAAGCAACATTTAAAACAATTTCTCCTTTGGACCTCAAAGCAGCCGACAACGTCTTCCACACAAATGTTTTCCCTGTACCTCCATAACCATATACAAAGAACACCCCACCATTATTTTGTTCAACAGATTGCATAATGGCTATGTACACTTGACGTTGTTCATCATTGAGACTCTGCATGCATCTGTCATGCTCTTCACGCAGGGCAGCACGATCGTACTGTAACTCGTCAAAAATAAGCCTGTTCTGATACATGGTAGCATCACTTATCGTTGGAAATGGCATCTATGGATAGTCCGTTAAAGTCCTACCAATTCTCCTTAACATCATTTCTATTTCAGTCAATGCATAATTCTTAATCTCAGCCTCGGTCAACTTCAAATCTGATATTACATGCATCAAAACAGTCATATCAAATAACATGTGTAATATATTATGTAAGGTTTTGAATATCAATACATATATGTATATATACATATTTGTTTGTAAAGATATATGTATATGTAATATATGAACTGTTTAGTACCTGGATGCATTAAGACTCTTCTTTGCCTGTGTAGAATGTCATCTGACATAAATGTCCAACATTTGTCCCACACATATTCTGGTCTACTCATTGTATCAGCTGATAATAAAATGACAAACTACTTTCTAAGTAACCATGCAGTAGCCCAATAACTCCCTTCTGAGAATCCTTCAACGTACTCCTTGTCATCATCCAACAACCCTAACGCGAAACACACATCGCGGTATGTATTGTGAGTAATTCCATCCACAGTTCTAAGATCATCGTAGCTTGTAGCCCCACGCCTCAAATTAAGGACACATCGCAAATAATAAGCTTCTCCTGATCCCGGAGGCACATACATTAGACGGTCTATGGCAAAACCCTGCTTCCGAGGTTGCCATTCTCTTGTTTTGGCTTTCCAAACAAACTTTTGAGGGAATTCAGCATAAGTTAAATCCCTTGCCTTAGGGTACTCGACATTTGCTCTCATCCATGCAAGAAACATACTCTCCTTGACAGATTCTCGCAACACGACTTCACTTACAGTTGCACCATCTTCAAAATAAACATACTGCTCATTACGGAAGTGAAAGCTCAAACGTTCAACACATGGATTCTTATACTGAATTCCGAATCCAAAATTTCTCCACATTGCCTCACATGGAGAAATATACCGACAATCATAGTACATTTTTATTTCATCAACAGGTTTCTCAGTTTCATCTTTATCTGTTGTTTCATAAAATCCTGCTGTGACACGATCATTTCCTTTGTTCACGTATTTGAACAAATATTTTATTGACCTCGATTGATTGCACCACTCCACATTAAGACGAGCACCGTACCTCATCAACAATGTTCTGTTGTGGGGCACAACATATCTATTATCAAGTGGTGTTTTTCCTTTGACAATTGTTCTGCCATCATTCCGCCTCCTATATTTAGGATAACCCTCTTCATCAACGTTAGTTTGCTCGTTGAAGTTCTTAGGGAAGTGCTTTGAACATTTGGACTGAACCATGCAAGGGGCGTTTCTTGCATCACTGCCACATGGTCCGTGCATCATATGTGTGCACACAGCTTTAAAATAATCAGGATCAGCCTCCTCATCAGGTATTTCAGCTGAAATTATGCAGTCAATGTGTGCTGGGGTGGGGAATTTGTCTGCATTCCCCATGAACAATAGAATATGAGCACGTGGTAGCCCACGCTTTTGGATTTCGATTGTGTAAATCACTGCGAGGAGTCAACATAACAATTATTTTTTTATTACACACACAAACAAACATATATATCTGTGTATTTATAAGAAGCTACACATGTGATGAACTCAATATACCTGCTCGAATTTGTCCAAATACTTTACTTTGTCTTACATATTTGATTAAGTCATTTAGCTTCATCTTAAACACTCGACAAATTATATCTGGACGATCTTCGGGATTCAAATTCCTTGAAGAAAGGAATTTATTAATTTCAGGCCATCTTGGGTTACACGTGAAAGTCAAAAACAGATCTGGGTACCCTGCCCACCGACATATAGTCATGGCGTCCTGATAATTTTGAACCATGTATCGAGCGCCCCCAACGAATGTCGGTGGAAGGACAACTCGCTTACCCTGTGTTGACGCATCCATCTCACCGCTTAACAAAGCATCTGATAGACCTTTGTACATTTCACACCGCAGTTCTTTTTGATGGGTCCTAATATACATTAGCCTTGACGACTCAACCATTGTGTATCCATCAACTGTGAATTGTTGGAATAGTCTCCTACTCTTAAAGATGAAAGAGTCCTCGCTTGCTCGTTCATGCAATTTGTAAGCAAGAAACTCTCTAATGCTAACACTCCGTCGACCACACATGTTTGACGATTTCTCATCAGAAAAGGCTATATCCTCCCTGTACCCATCCTCGCCATATGGAAACAAAAGCGGATATTGCAATCCCAAATACGTTGGATTTAGCTCTTTTATTCTTTTCAAATACCCTCCTTGAGTTTCAACCATGACATCTCTTTGCCCAAGTGATTCATCAAAATCACCCACCACCAACGCTGCGACCTCAGAAACTGTGGGTAAATTATAAGTTCTGGCATCCTTGGTTCTCCTCCCTATTAACTTAAGAGAAACTTTTTTGCCCACCCTCAGCTACTTTATCTCTGACCATCCTAAACGACTTAACTAAAACATTATGTTGGTCTAACATTTTCCTTAATGTAGTCACAATATGCGCATGCAAATTGTTCTTCTTTTCATCATCCCTAAAATGATATAACCAAATAACATGCCATATAAAATAAAAAATACCATATATTCATAACGGACAACATGTGTGCATGATTACATATATTTATGAGTTTCAAGGTAAATGCATTTACCTCACTGAGCTCAAATGATTAATATCTTCATGCTGGGTGTCATATATATATACAGTTGTGCAAATTTCGGCACACTTCCTTCCTGGGGCAGCAAACTCCCAATGAGGTGATAGTTTTGTCCACTCAGTTTAAAGATTGGCGGTGATCCACCCTTGTTCAGTGTTCTATCTACCCTTCCTCCCATGGAAGTGAACGAAAACATGATGTTGTACGAACGAATGTTTTCCTGGAAATGCCTAGCAAGTGCATCCGTCCCATGAATGAGCTGTTGTAGTTCCAAAGGCGGCTCCTTTAATTTTGGCAGTTTAATTTTCCCTTGACTGCAACGCAAAGAATACTTGGGGTCTTTTTTTGAGGAAGTACTAACAATTCTTTCTTCATACCAAAACAATGCCCCACAAGATGCACATTTGTGAGACGGGTCACCTATGCTCCAATATTCCGCATTGATCGGGTCTGTGACGAATTTAAAATGCATAAGCTTTGACATCGTAACAATCCAATATAAACGCGACCTTATGCAAGTTAGAATATTTTTCATTTGGGATAAAACATGATCAGACCTTCAACCTCTTCTTCTTGGTGGGGCAAAACATCATTTTCTTGTCTTGATGCTTCTTGATGCTCATGATGAACAACCCAAGATTCAGATATATGATTTAAAACTGATGATCCCTCACTTGGAAAGCCATTATATGGCAAAGAACGAACTACATTTCAAAATTACGTATAATGTCATAAGACCATAAATTCAAACTAATAAAATCATCTATAGCCACTATAAAATAATTAAATAACGTAATAACATTTACCGCGTTTTTTGGCACACTGTGGTACATGATCCGTGTGATTTGGGTCACTATTTTCTAGCCAAGATAAAACACATACACAACATATTCAAATTCATGATATATTAATGAACCATATTAAATAAAAATTCCTTAATAACAAAAGAATCGAAAAAAATAAATTTCTTTATACCAATTTTTTTAAAAAAACTCTTGTTTTGTTAAATGTGAACTTTAAGAACGATTTCGTTATAATATTGTATCATTTATCATGTACTATGCACATAACAACATATAATATAAATGACTAAAAAATATAAATGACTACAAAATTATTATAGAATATCACAATAACAATATTAGTAATAATATTATAATAATTTATCATATTTTGCCATGTGATAATAAAATTATTATATAAAATTATTTCATAACACTTTATAATATTTGTATTATTTCATAATATGAAATATGATAATAAAGAATATTATAACATAATTTATAATGACATACATTACACATACGAAGTATTACATATAGAGGCCGTTTCGTAAGACTTTTTTTCGGCTTATATGGCTTATCATCCAGCTTTTTCACCAAACACGTAACTTTTGATTCCGCGCGCTGAATTGTGTAATAAGCAGAAAAAGTAAGGTTGGAGTTACTTTTCTGGCTGTATTGACTGAAGTTACTGTAGATAGTCATTTTAGCTATTTTTACATATAATTTTTTCCTTATTTTATTAATAAAATATATTTTAAAATTATTTTTTTCTTAAATCAACAAAATCAGCCAATGCAGCCACTTCAGCCAGAACTTCATAAATTTCAGCAGAATAAACCAAATCAGGCGATTTTCGTGCTACCAAACGGGCTCATAATAATCATATGATGACAATAGTAACCCAGCCCAAATAACTCAGCCTAAAAAAATTATAAAACTAAATCAGGCCAACAATCTTCTATATTGGGCAGGTTATTCCTCATTATTTGCTAATTTCCTAATTATTAAGTCCAACACCCCAGCCCAACAGCCCAGCTCAATATGACCAGCCCGCCCTCCTCACTATATATACCCTCTACCCAACTCCCAAACCCTAATAACCCACCGGTCCGACACCTTAGCCAGCGGATCCCTTCTCTATCCATCGTTTCTCTAACGATCGTTTCTCCCAAACCCTAAATTCATCCCGTTGGTACACATAGCATTCAATGAACATCTCTAACACCTATTATAGTTCTGATTCCAATCTATTAAAGGTCGAGTGCTCAACCCGTTGCTTCTCAACGGGGATGAAGTTTATAGCGCGGCTGAGGGATACCAAAGGAACTCAGGCCTGCGATTACATTCTTGCGGTACAAATCTCAAACCTCCTTCATTTTTTTGTCGTATTGATTTTATACGAAGGTTGAGTGATATTCAATGACCTCAGTTTGATTCTTTGTACTGGTTTGCACTTGCATGTGATTTGGATGCCCAGTTTTTTTCGTGACGAATCCAATTTTTTTTCAATCGCTGAGTGATAACCTATGATCTAAGATCTATTTTTCCTTTTCGACGGATCCGTATTTTAAACGTTAATTTTGTTCTCTTCAGATTATCAACTAAGCCTGAGTGATACTCTATGATCTCAGAGTTGTTGTCTATTTTTTTTGCGCTTGTATATGAGTTATTTCAACCTTGACAGTCTGTGGAATATTTCATCTCAGACTCAATACAAAATCCGAGTGAAACATACTAATCTCAGACTTTATTATTCTCGAATACTCCTGAATCTTACATCTAACTTTTTCATGTTTTGGATTGGTCTCATACATGGCTTAATCCCTGAGTGATTCTAAAGGATCTCAGATCTGTTTACGTCTTGGGCTTATTGATATTTTAAAAACATTTAAAATTTTAGTTTTATTCTGCTCGGATTATTTACTAAGCCTATTTTTTTTGGCGTAAATATGACCGGTCTGTTTCGTTAATGGCCTTTGAAAGCCTGTTTTACATCTACGAAAGGTTGTTGTTTTGGACTTATAGATAGAATCTGGTTTTACATATTCATATTTTACCCAGAGTTGGAATTTTCCTGGGGCTCCTGAGTTATCCTGTGTTAAAAAAGATTTTGTATTCTGTGTTATGGTCTTATCAAAACTACATCTTCACTGAAAATTTCTATATGCTAGATAAAAGATTAGGAAGAAGCTGCCCTTAATAAAAGATTTTTGTATTCTGTGTTATGGTCTTTTCAAATATACATCTTTACTAAAAATTTCTATATGCTGGGGTGTTGGACTTTTAGGGTTGATTGTTGTGCTTTTGGTGATCCTTTTCATTGAAGAACTGTTTTGAAACCAAAACGACATGGTGTTAATACAACTTCTGGAAGACTGGAATACTTTTTATTTATACTAAGACGTTTATTTCATATTGTCGCCTTGATAAACAAATTTTCAAACCGGTTCAATTTGGTATTTTTGGTTTTCATGGCCCATCCCATAGGACTGTCAGATGCCCTGCCAGCCACCAAAGTGGCCTTCGGAACTGTGTGGTCTGGCAGTCCGTTGGCCTGATAAGTTGAAACACCAGATCACCATTGATCCTTAATAGTCTGCATCTCAACTAATGAGTAATTTCTTATGATATGCATGTGCATCGAAATTGGTTTTCTGAACTTTACTAAAAATTTCTATATGCTAGGGTGTTGGACTTAATTAGGAAGAAGTTGCCCTTAATAAAAGATTTTTGTATTCTGTGTTATGGTCTTTTCAAATATACATCTTTACTAAAATTTTCTATATGCTGGGGTGTTGGACTTAATTAGGAAGAACTTGCCCTTAATAAAAGATTGTTGGTCTGATTTAGTTTTATAATTTATTTATTGGGCTGAGATATTTGGGCTGGGTTACTATTAATATTATCAAAACACTATTATTATATGTAGTATCTGTAATGTATGTAATTAAAATTATGTTATAATATTCTTGTTATACCACTGAAATCATAAATGCATATTCAACTAATTTTCCATTACAAATTTCCAAAATTATTTTGAAAATATTGAACTACCTTTGTTAGTCAGGTCTTCAACGCTTCTTTTAGGGTTGATTATTGTGCTTTTGGTGATCCTCTTCATTGAAGAACTGTTTTGAAACCAAAACGACATGGTGTTAATACAGCTTTTGGAAGACTGGAATACTTTTTATTTATACTAAGACGTTTATTTCATATTGTCGCTTTCATAAACAAATTTTCAAACCGGTTCAATTTGGTATTTCTGGTTTTCATGGCCCATCCCATAGGACTGTCAGATGCCCTGCCAGCCACCAAAGTGGCCTTCGGAACTGCGTGGTCTGGCAGTCCGTTGGCCTGATAAGTTGAAACACCAGATCACCATTGATCCTTAATAGTCTGCATCTCAACTAATGAGTAATTTCTTATGATATGCATGTGCATCGAAATTGGTTTTCTGAACTTTTCTATACATTAAAACATCTGTCAAATGCATAAATTAAAACATTCTTCAGCTGTTGCACAACTGAAACACTGAAACTTCAAAACTGCATATGCATACAACATTAAACATTGGATTTCATAAAGCATGACATGGTCTGCATAAAGCATACCATGGATTACATAGACACATCCCTTTAGGAATATAACATGGCATGAACATACTATCCACCCAATCAACAAAATTCTAATCTGTTTTGCCCTTTTATATATCCAGCAAAAACATAAGCATATTTCATTCATTGAAATGCATTACTAAGTTCATTCCAATTGGCTTTAACATATCCAGCAAAAACATATGCATATTTTAATCATATAAATGCATTACTAAGGTCATCCCTAGTTAAGCCAACTAAAATTCATCCCCGCACAAAGTTTTTCATCGAAGTACTTCTGATTAAGTGTTACTGTCCGCACTGATCTTCTAGGTATCATTGGTCTTGCATCTAACCATTTTTGACAATCTTTGCATAAGTATTTGCCAGTACCCCTATTTTTGTTTACTGGCCTCATGCAGTAAAAGTGACTTAAATTCCCATTACACAAAGAGCATTGTTGCAACCAAGAGAGTCCATGATAGTGTCCACATGTATGACATTTTGGTTGAGAACATTTGTTGCATGAACAGCTTCTCATCTTTCATTGCAAAGGAAAAAAATACAATTATTTTTTACAAATAAAAGGATTTTAAGTGTTGTAATCAGTTTAAATGCATTTGGTATTAGTGTTCATTGCATAGTTTCATATAGCATTATCAATAATGAGTTATGAAACATACCTTTTCTTCACACTCAATTGCACTGGTCGTAGATATTCTTGAGCCTTTCTCACAGTTTCAATTGTTAGAATTTTTGGTTGAGCTCATAAATGAGCTTCTGAGCATGGAGTAAATGCATTGGGAGTTATATATCCACTCACTTTACAATATTGGTAAGTTACCTTTGTGGATAATTTTATAATATTTGTTGTACATCTTCATTTAATTCCAGCAGACCTACATTCCATCCTAGAATTAATACACTGTGTTTTATTCATATTTTTGAGTAGTGATACTCAAGTGCTTTACAATAATGACTACCCCTTGACTGTTTCGAACCCTACTAACCATTGTACTTGATGAACAGTTTTGTTCATATGTCATGATTACCCCTGCTTGGGTATTTATATATGATAAAGGAGAGAAAATCATAGTGTTTGAAAATCCCACACAATCTCAATATTAAGATTTGGTAGTACAATGCATTAATTATAAGGTGAATCAATTGGGTTAACAAAGGGGTAAAAATACCCACTCATGATTTACATTGAGATTATGTAGTACATTGCATTTATTGTTTGTGAGGCTCAAGAAATGTTTGTGTGGCTCCAGTTCAGAACTATCATGAGCTTCTGAGCATGGAGTAAATGCATTGGGAGTTATATATCCACTCACTTTACAATATTGGTAAGTTACCTTTCTGGAATATTTTATAATATTTGTTGTACATCTTCATTTAATTCCAGCAGACCTACATTCCATCCTAGAATTAATATTTTTGAGTAGTGATACTCAAGTGCTTTACAATAATGACTGCCCCTTGACTGTTTCGAACCCTACTAACCATTGTACTTAATGAACGGTTTTGTTCATATGTCATGATTACCTTTAAGCACAGCCCCAAATTTTAAAAACGTGCAGATTTAATTATTTTGTTATCTATGAATATTTTCTAATAGTTTTTTGGTGTTCGCGTTTAATTTTGTTTTTTCAAAATTTATTTTGAAATTTTTAAGAATACACTTCCAAAAATAATTGTTACATATTTGAAATTATTTTATTTTTTTAATATATTTTGTACTTTATTTATTTAGTAAAAATAATGTGTTTTTAAAATACAGTTTTAAATTTGTGCTCTCTTGAGCCACACAATCTCCAACATTGGAAGTTGTTGCCTGCATTAATTGCCCGCAGCTTTCAAGTACACAACTATCTTGGGTGGTTTTGATCTTGATTCTGCTAAATACTCTATAAACTTTTACATCAAATAAATTAAAACCAACTTGTTGTATGAATATTTTATAATAATTTTTTGATATTCGCGTTATAATTTATTTTTCTAAAATTTATTTTCAAATTTTTTGAATACATTTCCAAAAATAATTTCCGATTATTTGAAATCAATTTAATGTTTTTTTATATATTTTGTCCCTTATTTTTTAAGTAAAAATATATAACCTAGCTCCCAAGAAATAATGTGTTTTTAAAGTACAAAGTTTTAAATCTATTATACTACTCATTAATGTTCTCTTGAGCCACACAATCTCCAACATTGGAAGTTGGTACCATCATTAGTTGCCCACAGCCTTCAAGTACACAGGGAACTTGGGCAGGTTTGGATCTTGATTATGCTAAATACTCTTTATAAACTTTTACAATAAATATCTTTTATTATTTTGCTAAATCCATTTGCACTTCGTGCATAAATTTATTTTTATTACTTTTCAGTATTCCTTTGGATATGTATTGATTCAATTTAATTTAATTTATTTATTTCAAGGGTAAGGCCTTTTGAAAACTCACGTATTTGAAACCCAAAATACCTGAGATACATATATGGCCGAAATAGACATGCCCAAAATGCTAAGTGGAATCATGTACTTCTCATATCTTTTTATCCATACTAAATACATCTTTCCATACCATTCAGAAACAAACATCCCTTTCACATGTTGGTTAAATTTCTATTATATTCAATCTTTTGACATCTTTACAAATATTTACTTGTTACTTGACATCTTTCCATACTAAATATATTTACTTAGACATGGTTCTATTTTTGAAGAATTTCAAAATACAAACACTTCAATGACATTTTGGGCAGATATTATTACCACATTTTTATTCCCAAAAAATGGACTTAATTTAAGATTTCTATTTTGAAATTTTGGCAAAGATACCACAACTCCCAAGTGTATTGATTTATAATAATAACTCTTAGCAATGGCTAACCAAGTTTTTATTTTTGAATAACAATTTCGAATAAGCTTTAATACATAAAATTTACTTCATGTTTGATATTGCAACATTATGTACTTAAATATTCCAAAATTTTACTTTCTAACAGACATTTTTTTAAACTTATTTGTACTTTTATCCAAGAGTGTGTTCATCATAATAATAACTCTTTTAATACGTTTTGACAGGTGTAATTTTCTGGTTGAACAGGTTTAAAAACGCTATCTAGAAAATTGTAATAGGAATAGTTCTGGGACCTTAGAAGGTTGCCATTTATGTAAAATTTAAAAGGTTTGTAATATTATTTAGTAAATAGGGATTGCAGGTAACCCTCCATTCTGCAAAAGACTAAGGTATGAACTTCTTTACCTCACTTGGTTATTTAAAATTATGCAAGTTGTTGAATCAAATTGCCAATTGTCAAATTGCAACCAAAGAATATTGCATAGATTTTTAAATGCAATACACTTGTATTAGAATTTCCAATCCAAATGTTACACTTTTGAAATCATAAGAGTACACATTTACTTGTTTACGTAATGCCTCTTAGAATTTACACATTTACATGTTTCATAGTAAATCTAGCAGTTAAGTCATTATTCACACCATCTCATGCCCTCGTCTAGCAGTTAAGCCATTCTTCACACCATTGGTAGCATTTTTCTTAACCCAAAACTTTTTCATCATCCTGGAAACCATTAGTAAAGCGTTAGTGTGAAAACAAAGGTCTGTTTATAAAATACAAAGATATTAGGAGCATAAACTTTCCTAAATGATTTAGGAATATCCCTTCTCTGAAATCCTGCAAAACTGCCCAATATAGATACAAAACATCCTAAACATAGTTAAAACATAATAGCACACCACACAATAGTCATAAAGTAGGGTTTAATGGTCTGTTACACAGTTTTCAGTTATCCCAAAAAGAGAAGGCATACGTCCTGCCTTTGAAACTGTTTTCAAATAACAATAAACACCATAGTAGGTGCCAACAAAATATCATCAATGTTATTCATGAACTGAACCCGCTCTAGAGCGGTTCCTGTTTGATTTTGATCTTCAGCTTCTTGCCATTCCCAGTGCTTGAAAATTCATCATTCAAGTTTCTTTTGACCTCTTCATTTAATTCAACATTGACCTCCCTTTGGGTACATTCCGTAGGTGTGTCGGGAAGCTCAATTGGTGCAGAAACCTAGCAGTAATATAGCTGTTTAGTGAACCGTCTACAGAATTTTGAACGAAAATATTATATACCTCTTAACAGTCGATCGCTTACCTCCTTTTCTGCCGAAATTCGTTTCCCCTTGCCCTTACTGACAGTTGATTTTTTTCTGATGGAGGTTTCTCCTAAATTTGCATTTGAACCAATCTGCAACAAAAATGATTTTAAGTTAGTTGTCATATTTATTTATTCAAGGCCCAAATACACAAATTAATAATTTTTCTAAATACCTTTTCTGGTGTACTCTCATCAATTTCATTAGTTTCCAAGTGCTCTTTCTTCTCATACATTGAGATAACATTAGGATCTCTTATGATGCTAACCACCCCTAGAGAAATCCCATCATTATAGGCATTTTCCTCACCTTTCTTCTTCCTTAGCTGTATTTTGAAAATTCCCTTTATATCAACCAAGCTTTCAATGTCTTCCGGAAAGCGACTTGGATCCCCGGTTTTCTGTGTTTTCCAAGGTATGTGGTTAGCCCATCCATAATTGATTGAAGGTCTGATAAAGTAAACACTGCTAACGGATTATTGTGTTTCCTTCTCTACCTCGGCTTTAAGACTTGCTGAAGTTTTACCCAGAATTTCTATGCATTCCCTGTCCCATAACATGAAGTTTCCATACCCTGTGTTGTCCATAATACACACACTGACCTTGTAGCTGAATCATCAGAGTAACAATTCTTATTACTAAAATAAAAACGTGAACATCCTACAATCATAAAAGCACATTAGGTTAAGTAATGAACCGATAAACTCCTTCTGCCATTGACATGTTGCAAGTTGTACACCTAAACCGTTCCTCTTCTGGTTGCAATTTTTTGTGGCATGTTGGGCAACTTAGGTAGCACCATTCTCGATAGTTTTCTATAGAAACTATCTCAGCAAGTACCCAATAAACATTCTCCTATCCAAGTATAATTTTCTTGTTAGCAGTGGGTATATTTATTCAAAATGCGAAATCTATGACTCTAGCTTCAGGACACACCTCAGTTGCCTTCATCAAATCCTCCATGGTGGTAATGACAGCATTTCCACCGAGTATATCATCCCTCCCTTCCGCATGTGAGCATTGCGTGTTGCAGGTTTGAGTCGTGGTGTCATCACCATCTGCTGGAAACCTGTGTATTGCATGGTAAACAGACTTTAGTTCTAGGATACTTGAGTTTTAGGAGATTTTTTATGAAATTGGGTAGTCAAAGTTTAGTTTTAGGAGATTTAATACGCATACTCGCTTTGGAACTCTAGAAACTCAGTAGTGTTCCCGTTGATTATGAGCTTTGATACATCAAAAGACGAATTCACTGTCAAGATCCCTGTGTTTCAAACAGCACTACCATAAGCTTTGGCTACTGTGTACTACATAATGAATGCTGCTAAGTTTCTCAAACCTTGGTATCTTTTTGGCCTACATAGTTGAAATATCACGAAGACAGGCACTCCTTCATTAGCATTAACATAATCCAGATACTGGTTTATGTACTTGTTCCACAATACGGCGCCCAATCTGTTACCCCTGTAGTTTAGAAAAGTTTCAGTCAATGAGCATGTGTCTTTTGTTTTGCTAAAATCGTTTAAGTTGTAAACACTTACTCAAAGTCAACTCCATTAGCCTATCAGTCCTCCCGTTGATTATGTGGGTCTGGATAAGGCTCTTGGACAGAACCTTCCCAATGACATCTTCATAATTAAATGATAGAAACTGTAATTAGGATATTTGTGCAAGCAATGTAGTATGGAATAATTTGACTCTAACTCACAAATTAGAGTTTTGTCGTTGATAACTCTTTGGGCATGCAGCATGTCAAAAGGCTGAAAATCATAGATCATCATAAGCAGTTCCGTCTTCGTATCCTCCCTCAACAGGGTTTTTGAGATGAACTGAATTATGTAGGGATGACTTGTAGTCTTCACTGTTTGGTAATTGTCAAGCACCAAAAAGTTTCTTATGGCATAAATTTTGTTCTCTGTAATATTAGGCTTATACATTGCTATCTGTTGCCTCTTGATAATGGCGTGAATCTGATCTCGCTAGTAAGAAATTACATTGGATTAAGAAAAGTTGAGCAAAAGACGCCATAGAAGTTAGATCTTACAAACCATACCTCTGCGTCATGCAAAACCATTTCAAGAGTCTCCTCGCCCTTAGAGTGTGGAGGAACTTCGTATGCCCTAACTACCCGAACCTTGATTGCCCAGGTCGTCTTTGTGTGATCGATATCCTTGAGCAAGGACCACATCCCTTGTGCTGATGAAACGATTGCCATTGCACTGGTTTTGAACTTTTGTGGTATGTTGTGGTCATCCCCTGCTTGGGTATTTATATTGGATAAAGGAGAGAATAACCTAGGTTGAAAATCCCACACAATCTCAATATTAAGATTTGGTAGTACAATGCATTAATTATAAGGTGAATCAATTGGGTTAACCAAGGGGTAAAAATACCCACTCAATCTTTACATTGAGATTATGTAGTACATTGCATTTATTGTTTGTGAGGCTCAAGAAATGTTTGTGTGGCTCCAGTTCAGAACTATCAAGTACAAATACCCATTCAATCTTTACATTGAGATTATGTAGTACATTGCATTTATTGTTGTGAGGCTCAAGAAATGTTTGTATGGCAGACTGAGCACAATGCATTAAATGATCAGCCTTGAGCCCAACAACTGAAATATTGGGTTCTGTGCAACCATTTAAGCATCAAAATGGGCCTCTCTGCTGATCCGTCTCTACACCCATGTGAAGCTTGACTCGGCCCGTTACTGCATAGTGTTTGGGCGGGAACACTGTTCATTTTTTCTTTTGTCTTTGTATAATAGAAGATTTCTTTAATACAAAGCCCCAACACATTCCTGTGGATTTCGAATCGAGTGTATAATGAACGGTATGTGATGCAAACAAGTGGATGGTGGAAAATGATAAGAGTAGTAAGTGGATCGTATCTTATTAAGTGATAATAAGAGCCCGTATACAACACACTTCAACCACAAGCCTTGAGGTCGTTCTTCTATCTCAGCAACAAGAGCTAGAGATAATTGTTATTGCTAAAGGGAATAAGTTGTCAACCCTTTACAATAAAATAAATGCTACTATTTATACTACTAAGAGTTAGATAATACTGATGATGTGGATGAATGTGAGTGGCTAGCTTCTCAACCACCAAATCTGCTGCATTAAATGTGCTTCCCGTCAATATTTTGATTTCCTGCCAAGAAGTCTGGACGGGCGTCCCCTTGCTGTTGGGTCCTGAGTGCATATGAGTACAAGGATGCTGACTCCGCTCGGCCCGTGCTCATCGTCCCCTTAGCCCCTGGGTCATCACCTGGTTCACTAGGCCAAGGGTGCTGAAGCCGATCGTCCGCTCGGTGGAGACGAACATCTGAATGGATCCTTTGCTGGATCATGCCCGAATTGGGCCTTAACGGTTCCTTTGACAAGGGATGATGGGCCGATCTGCTATCGGGCCTATTAACCCAACAGATAGTAATGACTCTGAGATGACACTAAATATATATTGTGATGTTATCTTATTTTGGAAGAAAAACATATCGGTCCTATTTTGCAAATTTAAAACATGTTTACTCATATAAATTTCAGGAACTTTCAATTCCCTTTAAGACTACGCGTTTTAAAAAGCTTAGGGCCTGTTTACTAATAGAGATATTTTCCCGTTTTCCAGAAAAATGGAAAACTGGAAAACAGAAAACAGGAAACGTGTTTACCAAAGAAAATTGCTAGAAAACTGGAAAAAGGAAAACAGAATAACGCGTTTAACAAACCGTTTTCCAAAACGAAAAAATGAGACATGTCTCTCTTTTCCTTAATGACTTGGAGAAGTGACTTTTACTAGTTTTCCAAATTTGGAAAACTCAGATGCTACAGACCGCTGCAATGAATTTGCATACTTACACCTAGTGGTGGGTTCGGTCCCGCTCCGATGTCGATTCCATTCTAGTACCTCCATCATCATACCTTACCCCTTACCCCTACCCTACCCACCCAACCCCCACCCCGCATACCCCTTTTCCCTACAATGACCCTACCCCCTACCACATGCCCCTACGTCGGTCCCACCCGATCCACCCTACCCTACCACATCAACCCCACCCTGACCCACCCTACCCTACCCCCACCTCGTATATTACCCCTTACCCCTGCCTTACCCCTTCCTACATGCCCCCTACCTTGGCCCCACCCTACCGCCATCCTACCCCCACCATCCTACCCCCATCCAACCCCTTCCCCTACCTCGGCCCCACCCTACTGCCATCCTATCCCAACTCCCTACCCTACCCCACCCTAACCCCTACCCCTACCTCGGCCCCACCCTACCGCCATCCTATCCTAACTCCCTACCCTACCCTTACCTTACCCAACCCCCACCCTAACCCACCCACTACCCCATCCAACCCCGACCATACCCCTTACCCACCCCCACCCATACCTTCCTTCCCTACCCCAACCCCTACGAGTAGGTATGGGTGGGTATGAAGGGTTTTAGGGGAGATATGGGTAGAGTGTAAGATCATGGTAACGGTAGGCGTAGGGGTCAAAGGTGTAGAATTGGGTGTAGGGTGTAGGATGGGGGTACGAGGTATAGGTGCAGGGTAGGGGTTAGAAGTATGGGTACACGTACGAGATGATCGACCCCACATATTATATTATATATTTGTGTTCATGAATGTTTGTGTGTCTATATATGTATAAGGTTATTTGGACATTTTAATGTAAAACGGTGTTTTAAACCTTTTGAAGTAAACATGATCTTAACGAGAGTCTTAATAAGCACCATTTAGTAACACGTGAAGTAAACGTGTCAGTCTTCTGGATGACACAGAACTGGGTGAAAAAATTGATGAACACGTTTTCAGATTTGAAAATGAAAAACTAGAAATTAGAAACAGAAAACTGGAGATAGAAAAACTGAAAAAT
This sequence comes from Cuscuta europaea, assembly GCA_945859875.1. Lineage (NCBI taxonomy): Eukaryota > Viridiplantae > Streptophyta > Magnoliopsida > Solanales > Convolvulaceae > Cuscuta > Cuscuta europaea. The sequence continues at coordinate 3,106,179 of CAMAPE010000075.1, read as the reverse complement.
AAAAACAGAAAATATGAGAACGAAAAACAAAAGTAGAAAACAGGAAAATATCTTTGTTAGTAAAGAGACCCTTATGTTTTAATAATTCATCAATTTTAAATTTGTCATCAAATGTTTACTTTTATTTCGCACAAATTCATATACACCTACCTGAAAATGTTCGCGTCATGGCCATCCACTTCAATTCTTTTTTGGCCAAAGATGAAGTTGGTGGTCTAATATAGTATCAAATACGAGTTTCAACCATTAGAGATGAAAAAATGAGTTATAACACCTTTGAATGAATCTAAAATCTAACAGTTACAACTTACAACTCACGAGAAGAAAAGGACCATTACTTCGCTTTTAGGAAAATTTAATTTGGCCTGAGAAGATTCTCTTGTGATCGGCTCACATGAAACACAGTTATTAGACGAAAAAGATGAACTAGTCTTGTTTATGTGGATAACCAGATGAATGAAATCAATTTTAATGAAAAATGCGATGTCTAATTATTATAAAGAAGAACTTAAAATGGAAATACGACAGTAAAGTTGTATTTACGCAACCAGTGGTCTAAACTCTAAACCTAGAACTTTTCTCAAAAGCACTGCTAGATGGTGGGAGACGAGTCGGATCGGGTGTGAGACTAATCTATTCATCTAGTTAGTTCGCGCGTTTAGACAAATATTTTAAACGGAAATAAGTTATTTAGTAACAGTTTGAAGGGATATACATATATGTATTATTCACACTGATGGTCCCGGATAGGGTAAAAGTCTAGAGGGGGGGGGGGGGGGGGGGTGAATAGACTTTTAAATCTTTTTCAATTTTAAAGCGTTTCTCCCTCTAAAGAGTTGATCTATAATCTTTTTAGAGAACTATAGACGCACAGCGGAAGTCTTTATCCTTTATGGAATCAGTGTATAAATACTTTCTATCTTGGTGGAAGATTGAACCCAAATGTCTGGCAGTTGGCTTGACAGTTGACTAGATAGCAGGGAACTGCTAAGGCAACTGTTGAGGAAATATTGGGTGTTTGATGAAAGTGATAATCAATGTTGTTGAGAATAATGAGGGCTTTCAGAAAATGTGCTTTAGTAAAAGTAGTCAGGAGCTTTACTGAAGCAATGGTCTCAGCAGTTGAGTGGTGATGAGGGCACTGCTGAGGTACCTGCTTGGTTTAGAAGGTGAATTTCAGAGAGCAGTTTGGTCAACCTCCTTGTTGGTGATGATATGAAGGTCTGGTGATATTGAGATGTTCAAGAGAAACAAGTGTATGTGAGCAGGGGGTTCAGCAGTTGGGTGGACACTAGGGGACTGCTGAGGCACCTGCTATGAGTTTCCGGGAAATGATAGAATAGGCCTTTTGGTGATATTGATGCACTTCTCTTGTATGAAAATGATCATAAAGAAAGTAAGTAATTAAGCAGTAGGATAAGCAGTTGAGTCAGTTAAGACAACTGCTTAGGATTCTGCTGGCAAACTTCAATCTTTTTGTAAGAAGTGCTAAGTGTGTGCTTTGTTGAATGAATGTAAATCAACACACAATATATCCCGATTCAGAGGTGGTGTAATCCTCCTACGTCAAGTCCCACCCTCTTTCAGATGGATTTCACTAAACTATTAAGCCCAATACACTTAGTGCCAATCTAGCCTTTACAACACTTAGGCCTAGATTGAAGGTTTTTCACGATGAGTATAGCACCACTCAAAGTTACTCAGTCCTTAGACTTTTCTCTAATGAACCAGTGGGGATCAAAAGGTACTCTATCTATCTACTCACACTTTAGGATCTGAACAACTGTTCTCCTAAGTGTTTACAACAATTTGTGAAATGTTACAAGAAAGTTCTAACCTCCAACTAGGAACTAAACTTCTATGATTTAGCAATGAATAGCTTGTAAACTCGAAGTTTAGTGAAGCATGAGTCCAGGCAGAGAGTAAAGTTTAGAATATCACTTTCTCTTTTGCTAGATAGCTCGTGAATGCTCGTGAAAGAATTTCTCTACTTTGGATGCTCAAAGCTTAGTTAGAAACTTTCGTTTCAGCCTATATTTATAGGCTACTCCAGTTGATTAATCTCATCCGTTGGTTAGGATGGATTAATCTTGTTCGTTGAAAATTGACAAGGACGACTTGTATATTCGTCTTCTTGTGCTGGAGCTGATTTCCCAGTGATTTCCTTGTCTTGCATTATTCAGCCGCCCAGACTTCACTTCAGGAGTTAGTCCCATGTGTGCGTACACTGCTCTGGACCCCAGTACGTTTTTGGCATTAAATGCCGGTCATATTTTGTCTTCAATCATATACATTCAATGTATATGATTTTCGAGCATTTTTTCTTTTTGTATGTGACATTTAATTAATCTTTGAGCTAAATAATATATGCCGGTAGGATCTAAATATCCTATTAAGGTAAATAAAAATTACCTTATTGCATTTTTACTTTTCCGGTAATATTTCTTTAGTCTAAAAAATTTTACATTTATTTTGTCACATATCTTTGAGTGTTAACACATGACCAATATTGAGACACAATGTACACGTGCTAAGTATAGTGTCATCATCAAAATCTATCAAAATTGGGTACTAACACACACCATTAATATAATTCCAAACAATAATATTCAATTGTTTAAAAGAAAAACATGATATGAGTTATAACTGGATCAACCTTCTATTTTTGGATTAGAATTCAAGTTACATTTATACTACCAATAGTCAGAATTTCAATTAAGAACTACGATCGTGTTCAACGTTACACATTGTGCCACAAAATTATCGTGTCCAAAAATGAAGTATATAATAATGATGATGACTATGATTATGATGATGATATAACAACTCAGAAGTGGTGATAATTTGTTATTGAATAATGAACACATCTAGAAAGATGATTCATATCTTCCATGTTAAGAATGTTAACATTGTTCTTAATTAACAAAAAAATGATTAATGTCTTTCAAGAAATCATCTGATCCATTTTCTTTCGAATTCAAAACTTGAATTTTACCTTTATGTTCTTAATCAAGATCACAACCTCGTGAATATTTGGATCTTTTTATATTAAGAAATGTGACAACATATCCGTCAATCACAATACTTTTTTCATCAACTACGCAATAAAAATAAGTTGATAACTCTCTATAATATTATTTCTACCAAAATACCGCATTAGGCTACTAGCAATGTCATGTTTGTTGATTTTAAATCACTTTCATCGTCAAATATTCAAATATACTATCCTAACATATAACATGTTATTCATGTATGTAAAGATTTCCTTTTGCACCGTTGTTCATGCAATTCAAATCGCAACTACCCGTCTCTAATTAGTTTTTGCTTCTTCAAAAGTAAAAAATTAACAGTTCACGGACGTGCATGGGGCAACTAATTGATTCGCTCAAATCGCACCCCCCAGAAGAAAAAAAAACTGAAAAAAAGTTTACCCGCCAGTCGGCTGATCTGATATCATGCTACCACCAAATCGCCGAGCAGCACAATTAATTGATAAATTTTCAAGAATCGTCGATTTCATTTAGCGGGTAGATTGCGTCCGAGTATATCAAGTTTCAAAATAGGAATCAGATCTTTTCCGCTTCGTTCGAAATAGGACGGTTCGGTCCGAGTTCTCGATTCCTTTTTGTAAAAAAACAAGGCTGTTCAAGCAAACTTTCAAGTAAGTTATAAAATTCTCAAACTAATGAGTATTATATTAATGTAACTATAATATAGTAAAATTCAAAATAAAAGTATAAAACAACATTTTAAATTAGTTAACAAAATATCGAACCACAAATCTATAAATTAAACAGCACACAACCACATAAATTAAAATGTTAATCATCATTCATAAACTAAAAAGATAGCACTATAAAGTCATAAGAAATTTAACTAGTAGCTATACATATTTGTGTATAAAAAAATTAAAGCTTATTAAGTCTCAAAATATAAGTAAAATTAAGATAATTAGATGAATATATCACACTTCATGGAGTAAGAGTCTTAGTTTACAAAAAAAGTTTTAGAGAAAGAAATTTTGATGCATTTGGAATAGAGAATTGAGAGGGGGGGGGGGGATTTAGGATCCGAGTTTAATTATACACACTTGGAAACTAGTTTTAATATACTTACAAGTTTCTTTAATTGAAAGTAGTTATCTACTCACAATTTGGCAAAGCTTTTCGGGACGGAGGTAGTATTAAATATAATAGAGTTTATTAAAATATTATTTTTAAACGGTTCAGTCCGGATACCAGTATTTTCAAATTTTAAAACTCGTTAGGTTCTTAAGTTTTTCAGGACCGACTCCGCCCCGTTTAAGTTTTCTAAAATATGGAATCGAACCTAACCCATCCCAAACCTGTATTACCCAGCTCGACCTGTGGTTGAACTTGAATACCAATTTAAGTAATAAGTATAACAAGAAGAAAAGAGACCCACAACATGCAAAAAATGCATTCGACGCTTACATAGTGGATTTGAACCAACTTGGACATGTTACGAGAGTGATATACGGAGTATACATAGAAACCTAATGATGCAGTTTTTTGACTTATTAAATTTATGAGAGATTTATCTAAATAGGACTAAAATTTATGAAAAATTCCATTATAGGACTACTAGTTTTATCTGAAGTAGCGTAGGACTAAAATAACAGTGGAATGCCGAATTTGCCCTGCGCCTCTCTCTCTTCTTCCGGTTCGCCACTTGCGAGCCCTGCTGCGATCTCAAGCCCTGCTGCAGTTTTCCCAGGTAAGTTCTTGATCTCAAGCTACTTGTTATTCTTCTTCTTCTTTTTCTTCTTCCTCTTACTCTTCTTCTTCTTCTTCTTCTTCTTCTTCTTCTTCTTCTTCTTCTTCTTCTTCTTCTTCTTCTTCTTCTTCTTCTTCTTCTTCTTCTTCTTCTTCTTCTTCTTCTCTTGTTTTCTCCTCTTCTCTTCTTTTCTCCTCTATTTTCTTCCCACTCGTACTCTGCTTCATTTTTATTTTTATTTTTGAATTTTCAGTCCACTTTCTTACTTTTGGGATTTTAAACAATTGTTTTAGATTAGAAAATTTTGGATGAGAAATTAAAATAAAGCCGCAACGATTTTCTAGCTAGTCCTCTTCAAATTTGTAGTCCTATGTTCTCTTCTTCTTTGCATTTTTTGGATTTGAATTTTATTTATTCAACAAAATGTCACTTTTTATAATCTGAGAATGTCAAAATTATTGGTTATTTGAAAAAACAGTCATGTTTGGACAGTATATTTATCAGGATGACAATCTGAAAATGTCATATGTCCATAAGAAAATGTCATTCTTATGGCATTCTATGGCATTTTTATGACTTATCTGAGAATGACATAACTACTTGTTATTAGAAATGACATGTTTTCTGACATGTTTTCCAAATGATGTCAGTTTTGATGTCATTCATGACATTTTGAGAGCAAACACAGCATAAAAAAAACAGAGCAAGAAGAAGAAAATCCATGGAGGAGACAAAGAGAAAGAGAAGAAGAAATCAGAGGAGGAAGAGCTGAATTTCTGAAATTGGTGGAGTTTCTAATAAACAAATTGAATGGAGATGGAGGAAGCAAACAAGATCAAACCTGGAGTGCTTTGAGAAATAGCAGGAGAAGAAGATTGAACTTGGAGACTATTTAGCAAAAGAACGGAAAGTGCAAGAGAAGAGAAGAATGAACGGCGCAGGAGAAGAAGATCGATGATTTTGGAGGCTGTGTCTACGAACAGGAGAGCTATCAGAAAAGCAAGGGCAATTTGGACATTGAAGAAATGGCGGAAACTTAAACTAGGAGCAGATGACTCCTATAATGGGAAAAAAGATGTTATGTCCTACTTTGACTTTTTATCTATGTTTTAGTCCCATTTTGGGCAATTTCTTTAAATTTATTTTCATTTTTTTCTCTAAAAACGTATCTTGATTTTGAGTTTTTTTCCTAATATAATGTTAAATAAAAAAGTATTTACCAAAATAAGGTTTAATAAAATGAATTTCCCAAAATACTCCTCCCCTCAACCCCAATTGGATAGGACCCACCAAAAAATGAAATCCCATTTTTATTTAAAAATAGTATAACTTTTTTATTTGTGTTCTGATTCTTACATAAAATATATCAAAATTCATATCTTTTTATTATCTTTCATATGCCATTAATATTTAATATATAAAACTAAAAAAATGGGATTTCATTTTTTGGTAAATATTTTTTTATTTAACATTATAGTAAAAAAACTCATTGATTTTGCAGGTCGAAATGTGAATTTTTTCGTCTAATATGTTTTGTGTGGTTTAATTTTCCTGATCAGCGAGAAATTGTATATTGTGTTCTTGCCGAATTGAATAAATAAAGTTGCAGAAACGAGGGTGCCTGAAACAGTGAAGCACCTGGTTGGAATAGGAATTTGTTTTGGAGGAGTACGTATTTAATAAATAGTTATTACACAAATAATACAGTAATTAACCCTCATAAAACAAACAATTAATTAATTACACGAAATCATCAATTTTGACAAGTGTGTAACGGCGATCCACACAAACATGCGTTGTTGGAGAAGGAGGACGCTTCCAGGTGGTCGAAGGGCGAGCCGGTGGGGATTGTGCCGCACAGGTGGTTGTTGCTCAGATCCAAGTGTCCGATGTACTTCGCCGCCGACAATGATTTCGGGACGCTTCCTCGCAGGTTGTTGTGGGACAGGTCCAGAGCCGTGAAGTATGTCTTCTTCCCGAACGCGTTCGGCAACTCTCCTTCCAGCGAGTTACGGCTCAGATTCAGGATGTTTAATCCCGAGTTACTTAGCAGTACGGTGGGGATCGCGCCGCTGAGCTGGTTGCTGTCGAGGTTCAGGGTTGACAGAACCGGCATCGATCCCAATTCAGCCGGGATTGGACCGGATATTTGGTTCATCGATAGATCCAGATCCGCGAGCCGGTGGAGGTTTGCGATTGACCCGCCCGGGATTGAACCGGTGAGCTGGTTTTTGTTGAGCAACGCCCGGCTCAACATTCGGAGTTTCCCGAAATCCGCTGGGATTTCGCCGGAGAGCTTGTTGCCGCTGAGGTCCAGGTGCTTTAGGCTTCCGAGGTTGACGATGGAGGGCGGTATGCTGCCGGAGATTTGGTTGTCGGCGAGGTTGAGAACGGTCAGCCGGCTCAGCTGCCCGATGTTCGCCGGGATCCGTCCGGTGATTTGGTTCCCGACGAGGTCTAGAATCCGGAGGTTGGGGAGTGCGGAGATGCACGACGGAATTTCGCCAGAAACGGCCTTCCAGTCCGCCAGAATGAGCGTGTTGAGACTGTCGAGCTTGCAGACGGAAGGCGAAATCGAGCCCTTCATGTACCCGGTCCGGCCGGCCTTGACCAAGATCTTGTCCTCGGATTCTCCCCGGAGACTGATGTCGGCGACTCTGTTTGTGCTCGGGTCGCAGCTGACGCCGTACCAGGTGCCGGAGCAGCAATTGCTGCCGGTCCAAGTTTTCAGTATCCCCAAGTAGGGCTCGTCCAGAGCTGCCTTGACGTCTAGCAATGCGGCCAGGTCCGCCGGCGAGCATGCGTCAACGGTGAAACTCAGAGTGGATAACGCGGCGATCATAACGGTGGCCAGCAACACCCTTGTTTGCTCCATCTGATCTCCGGGTGACTGCAATCAAATTTTGTCGTCTCAATCTGTGGAGACTAGACCGGAAGGCAGTTCAACTAGATGCGCTTATTGTGGGATTCTTAATGGATGGAGGATAATCTGAGAGAGGAGAGGAGATGAGATGGTTTATTTATACTCACACTTGCCACAAATAAATGCATGATTATGAAAAACTGCTAAATACTATGGGTCACCCGTCATTTTTACCTCCCAAACTTCATATTACCTCCATCTCATTTTATTGGGAGAACTATCAAATAAGCATTCGAACTTTCATAAAAAGTGAAAATAAGCCTTTTACAGGAGGCTTTGTCCGGCTGTCACCATTTGAGGTGGTTTCTGGTGGAATGTTTTGATGATTTTTTTTGAGAATCTTCTTCATTAAGTCTAGTTTACCCATACCAATGTTCAGCTAAAACTTCAATCGAGAAGGCATTCAAATGATTTTCTGAAATATACTGCGCTGTCTAACTTCCGGATTGAACTTTTCAAAAAACTTCATTAAGTCTAGTTTACCCATACCAATGTTTCAAAAATTCATTTGACTACCTTCCGGATTGAACTTTTAGCTGAAATTTGGTATGAGTAAACTACACTTATTGAGGAAGATGTTCAAAAAAATTCATCAAAGAATTCCGCCGGAAATCACCCCAAATGGCGACGTCCGGACAGAGCCTCCTATAAAAAGGCTTATTTGCATTTTTTATGAAAGTTCGAGGGCTTATATGGTAGTTCTCCCCATTTTATTTAGGGACAATTTGAGTTTCCACCCCATGTTTTAGGTGACATTTGACTTTGAACGTTATTTTCAAAATCATTAATGTATGCACCCCAATTCACTATAAAATCATTTGTCTTTGCATCCTACTCTTTCACAATTTTTAGACTAATGAGGTGCATACATTAATGATTTTTAAAATGGGGTGCAAAGTCAAATATCACTCATAACATGGTGCAAACTCAAATTCTCCCTTTTATATAGTATTTTTGACTTTTGATAAACTTTGATCTATTATTTTAACTAATAATTATGTGAAAGTTAGTAAATTTATACTTTTATAATTTGTCTTATCGATATTACCGTGTATAAATATATAACCGGTTAAAGTTGAAAAACTTTAACTTGAAAAATAATATTTTCCTAAATAAAAAGGGAAGGAGGGAGTATCTAGCACGGGTATGTTATTCGTATAATTAGGGTTTAACTTTTTACACCTTAACATATTCTTGTTTGGGTTAATTATCAAAATAGGACTAAAAGTGACTCACTTTGCACAAATAGGACTAAAAATTAAACTATGTTTTCATAGGACTAATTATGTGTGTCTTGGACAAATATACCCTTCTAGCTATTGAAATGTTTTAATTCATAATAAAATAATAAAAAATAATAAAAATTCGTAAAAAATACTAACAAACTAATAAAAATATTTCGATAATAATAAATAATTATTATTTTTTCAAAAAATAAAAAAAAATAAAAAAAAATAAAAAAAATAAAAAAACTCAAAAAAATAAAATAAAATTCACTGCCGCCTCTGCACCACCACCTCCAGTCACCAGGGGAAAAAATGCCAAGTTCATTACGAATGCCATATTTATGGCAGAAAACAATGAAAATGTTGGCATTCGCAAAGAGAAATATGCCATTTTTTGGCGTTTTCAGAAAAAAATGGAAGTTTTTAGGAAAAATGACATTTTTTCACTGGTCGGAGGTGGTGGTGCAGGGAGGTAGTGCAGGCGGTGGGAAAGGCATCCATAGTTTTTTTAGTTTTTTTATGGAGTTTTACTATTTTTTATGATAGTATTTTTTTTTAAAAAAATTATTAAAAAATTTTGTTTGGAATTTTTTATTTTATAAATACTTTGTAAATTTTTTAATTATTTTTCAATTTTTTTTTTTTTTTTTTAGAATTTATTATGAATTAAACATTTAATTATGGCTTTTGACTATTTTTAACTCATTTTTAATGAAAGGGTAAGAATGGAAGGTAAAAATAGGTATGTTTCCAAATAGGACTCATATGGTCCTATTTTAGAATAAATACATAGCAAGTCCTGTTTTGAGTTTTTGCCATTGTTTTAGTCCTATTTGAATAATTTCTATTCTTGTTTTCAAGTGCTTAAAAGTTAAAAGAACTTCCTCCTTTTCTATTCTGGAACCTGCGAAAACAAAAGAAAACATTACGAATTAAATATGATCAAATGGCACAAACAAATAATTTCTTAATTAACCGACTTCTCATTTTATTTTCATCATCTCCAACGGAATCAAAGATTATTACTTTTTTGACTTGAAAATATGATGGAGTAAAGCAAAATGATTCACTAAATTATATGTGTTTCTTTGTTATGAAGCAGCATCATGCAATTTTTTATGCGATTTATGTGGGAAAATTGTATTAAAAATTCCATTAAATGACTATTTTCGGACAGTATTTTGAGTGGGGTCCACTTCCGATTTGGATCAGGTCAAATGGGTTTCAGATTCTCCTTTTAATGTAAGGGGGTCCATTCGATATGCGGTACACTCAAAATGGATAATGGGTGAATGAGAAATTGATTCTCGAAATTCACTTGTTAGGATGGAAAAATTGGAAATTCCCGAAGGTAGAACTAATTGTAGTACTACCATCGGTTAATTGTCGTTCTCATCTTTCTTCGAACTGCTAGAGTTTCGAACGTTACCTAATGTTTAGAAACTGAAAATGTGATTAAAACATGATTTAATTACATGGTTAATGGCCTGAAACGTTCAAAATCATTACAACACAATAAGTGTGGTACAAGTAACATGAATGTCATGATTACTTTGACATGTATTCTCCTTCTGTAATGAGAATAAATTCCATTAGGATGATGCTAGCAATTGCCGAATTGCGGAAATTGGAAGTTTATCAAATAGACGTAAAAACCGCTTTTCTGAACGGTGATATAGACGAAGAAATCTATATGAAACAACATGAGGTATTTCGTGTTCCTGGCCAAGAAAGGAAAGTTTGTAAATTAATTAAGTCATTGTACGGATTGAAACAAACCCCTAAGCAGTGACACGAAAAGTTCGATCATTCAATGTTAATTAATGGGTTTAAAATAAACGAAAGTGACAAATGTCACGCCCCAGACCGCATCTGGGCCACGTAGACAACCACCGTACAACCCGATAAGAACAACAACAGTTCATCCCTATTGAATTGTACAAGGCGTCCGATTGATTCTATTGCCAAACCGATTAGTAAACACATACAATCAACATCAATATCATAATCAAACCAATGCGGAAAGAATAATATGTTTGATAGTTTGCCACACGTGGCAAACACGGGCACGCAGGCCCCCAACTGTTTTAAAGAAAATATTGTTCGAAAATCCATGAGCAGTTTATAAATTTGAAATAAGAATGGAAGCACGAACCACATCTTCCTCCTTGATCAATCACCCTAGGCAAAGGTGTAGGTAGTAGGACTCTAGCCTTAACCTGAAAAATGTGAGGGCCCCCGAAGGGGTCAGTACTCAATAGAAGTACTAGTGACAAGCAGGCTATGTGAAGAATAACTAATGTTTCAGACACGAGACCCGAAAATAGGGTGATACATATATGTAACTATCACTCATCCGCCCGATGATACATAATATATATATATATATATATATATATATATATATATATATATATATATATATATATATATATATATATATATATATATATATATATATATATATTTGAATGTAGAATGTAGCTTGTGAGCTAGGCATTCGGGAAAGGAGTGAGAAAAGTCAAGTAAGAACTTTATCCTTAAAATTGTTTTAAGGAAACGGACCCACGGGTTGAGTATTTTTCAAATATATATTTTAAGGATATATATTTGAAAAATACTCAACCCGTGGGTCCGTTTCCTTAAAACAATTTTAAGGATAAAGTTCTTACTTGACTTTTCTCACTCCTTTCCCGAATGCCTAGCTCACAAGCTACATTCTACATTCATAATATCCTACCGAGTTTTTGGAGCATTTAGCATCCCGAGGATACTCAACCCCAACCGAGTTTCAGGATCATTTACCGTCCCGGGGATACTCAACCCCAACCGAGTTTCAGGATCATTTACCGTCCCGGGGATACTCAACCCCTAACCGAGTTTCAGGATCATTTACCGTCCCGAGGATACTCAACCCCAACCGAGTTTCAGGATCATTTACCGTCTCGGGGATACTCAACCCCAAACTTATTCCTTACCAAACCCTAACCTGGATATGGCTAACCTTTCATTCCTTTAACTATGGACAATACCTAACCCTATAGTCATATAACAATCCTTAGTAACCAACGTGGGCGGGTCCCACCTGAACGGCCCACGTTAACCTACTCAAAAACTGTCTGTTTTGAGCATAACCCAATACTCGATTGAGTACCCACCTATACTCGGTCGAGTACAGGAGACAGTAGCCCGTAAGGCCAATTTTTGGTGTATACTCGATCGAGTACCTACCCATACTCGATCGGGTATAGAAGACAGTAGCCCCTGGGGCAAATTTTCAGCAAATACCCGGTCGGGTATTCGCCAATACCCGGTCGGGTATTCGCCAATACCCGGTCGGGTATTCGCCAATACCCTGTCGGGTATAGCAGTTGACTTGGCGGTCAACGCCCGTTTGACCGCCCAAACAGAGTCCAATTAACGTGAAATTTCACATGCAAGTACTCTTTGACGTCCTTAATCCAAAAACACCTGTTTGGGTCCTTGGAACATCATACATATCAATTTATGGTAATTTCACCAATCAAACCTATAAATCATGCTTCCTAACTATGTTATATTCTTTAACATAGCATAACACATACTTTAATACCATTAATCAATCCATAAAACATATTCTTGATTAATTTAGGTAATCTCATGCCTCACGCAAAAGTTATAAAGCATAAAGCCGTCTTCTCACCTTAAATGAAGCTTTAATGCGTTCTACCCTTCTTGGTTGAACTCCGGTGAAACTCCGGCAAGTTTTGTTGAACTCCGGCGAAACTCCGGCGAAGTATTCCAATTCCGTAGAAGTACTAGGAACACTTAGACAAGTTCCTAACAAGGTTTCATAATCACAAAACCCATATTTATACAAATAACCTCTAAAAGGTTATTTCCCGGCGAACTTGTCACTTTGGCTTCTAAGTCCGTTCTTGGACTTAGAACTACCTTCCAAACCCCATTCTACATTCTTAATCGTGTAGAACTATCCCAGGAGTATGAAATATGATTAAAGAGAAGAAATGGGATTAATGGCATCATTACCTTGTTAACCACAAGTTTTCCCACCTAAACTCCTCTTTTCTCTTCTCTTTTTCCTTTCTTCTTCCTCCCTTAACTTGGTGCGTGTATGGTGGATGAAAATGGAGTTTTTGCAGAGATTCTCTCCTCCAGGATGAAAATGGAGTTTTTGCAGTGTATGGGTTGCATGGGGTGATTGAGAGTGCTCTTTTTGGATTATTCATCGATGATATGAGGGAGGGACCCCCTTTCTTTCACACCTTGTCTCCAATCCCTTTTCACTCCCTTTCAGCAGCCTATAGGTGCGACTCCCCTCTCCATTTACAAGCTTAAAAACGTGGGTTGTCCCCCACTTATGTGGGAGGTCAACCCTTTGTGTCCCGGAGTGTACAATCGGTCACGAAAGTTGTATTTTCCAGACGGTTTTAATTATATTTTATTTTATCGGGTCAAATAAAACATAACACTTGTTCTCAATCCTTATTGGACCTTAGAAGGAATATGTATTCCTCAACTTTAATTTAGAAGTCCCCGAAATTCCTTTTCGGGTTGTTGTCTAATAAATTGTCGATACTGATGATTTGGCCCCGTTTGACCAACCAGTCAACCCAATGCCACTGCCATGGTCCAATTAAGATATCCACCACCATATACATATTATCTAGGCCAAGATTAATATAATATATGGTCCCGGCAGTACCGGGCGACCCCCACTTCCGGTGTGGGCCCCACTGCACGTGAATTTTACTATTCACGTAAAAGAAATGATAAAAATTTTCAATCACGTAAAAAAGCTTTTAGTCATTTCTCAGGGTTTAATACATAATTTGATAAAGTAAAAATACTTGGGGACGGTGTTACAACAAATGCGTCCATGTGAAGACCACAGTAGACGGCTATGTCATTTCGTGTTTATAGGTGGATGATATACTCATCGTTGGTAGCAATAATCTAATGATTAATTCTACGAAAAACATGTTAAATTCTAAATTCGACATGAAGGATATGGGACTGGTCGATTTAATCCTCGAGATTAAAATCATTAGGGGACCGAGCGGTCTTGTGCTAAGTCAATCGCATTACGATGATAAAATCTTACCAAAAACCGTGGAGTGTATTTCTCAAGTAGAATACGCTATGATTATTGGAAGCTTAATGTATCTAATAAGCTGAAGCTGCTGAACCAAGCCTGATATTGCCTTTGTGGTTAGCAAACTGAGTAGGTATACTAGTAACTCCAACGATGAACACTGGAAGATAATAGTAAGGGTTTTGAGGTATTTTCGGAAAATCCAAAACATTGGACTGTAGTATGGAAGATATCCAGCTGTACTTGAAGGGTATAGCGACGCTAGTTGGATATAGGACATTAAGGACTCAAAGTCTACTATTGGATATGTTTTCACCGTGGGAGATGTAATCGTGTCATGGATATCCTCGAAACAAACGATAATAGCTAGATCCACGATGGGATATGAGCTAACAGCCTTGGATAAGTGCACTGAAGAGACTGAATGGTTACGCCATTTTCTCGAGGATATTCTAAGTTGGGAAAAGCATAGGCATATTATAATAGTAAGTCTAGACACGTTCATCATAGACATATTACCATTAAACAACTTCTCACAACAGGTGTTATCATGATTGACTATGTGAGGTCAAAAGATAACATAGCGGATCCGCTAACCAAGGCATTGGATAGAGAATTGTTTGAATAGTTATCACGAGAAATGGGACTAAAGCATTTGGATTGAGTAGTTCTATAGTGGATGCCCAACCAAGTTGGCGCTAGGTTCAAAAGGGATAACCAAATTATAGAACGAATGATGGTTATTGTGTCACGCCCCGGACCTACCCGGACACGTCAACAACCCGCCGTACAGTACGAATAGTCAACCGCAGTCCGACTCATCCATACTATACAAGGCGTCTTGAATACCATTCACACATAGTACATCCATAGACAGACATAATGTAAAAACATTTATTAAAGCAGCGGAAACAATTGATACAAGTGTTCAAACCACACTTGGCATAATTAGGCATGCAAGCCCCCAAAGTAATTATTCAGAAAATATTATCCATGAGCACTATTCATATTGTTTTCAAAACAAGAACGGAAGAAACACGAACCAAGTCTTCTTCTCAGAAACTTCCCGAAACAGCGGCTGGTGGTAGCAACCTTCAAGTTCTACCTGAAACTGTGAGGTGGCCTCCCCCGTGAAGGGGAGGTCAGTACTTGGAAGCATTTGACAAGTACAATGACAACTATACTAAGTATAATCGAAGTTTAAATCGCTGAAGCCCTCAATCTAGAGCATTATTACATTATAGTTAATCCGTTCATTTAGTATCAATTCATCATTTTTTTCTACGGTCTAGAGCCCAGCTCATAATCACCGTTATCTACTACGGTCTAGAGCCCCGCTCATAATCACCGTTATCTACCACGGTCTAGAGCCCAGCTCATAATCACCGTCATCTACTACGGTCTAGAGCCCATCTCATAATCACCGTTATCTACATCGGTCCCGAGCCCGGCTCATGATCACCGATTCTTTATAATTCTCATTCTTAGGATCTAATTCATCCATTTCTCAACTAACATTTCCAACTAATATTTCAATGCTAGTTATTTATTTATTCCAATATAATTCTTCCTTCATGCATGATTGGCCTAAATATCAAGTATCATTTTCATACCTTCATGGCTTCTCCTCATGGTATCAAAGTATACTATCCCAAATGAAATTCATGGTTGGTACAACCATCATACACACATATTCATAACATCTAAACATACACAATTTATTCATAAATTCGTGTATCATGCATACTATACTTATAATCAATAGTAGTTTTATCTAGGCATTATTAACCATTAACAACCCATGCACATCACATTTGTATTCACTTAGGAAATCCCATGAAATTAACCCAAAGATTATAAGTAACATAGTCGGTCATCCTCACCTTAATTAAGCTTAAGCGCGTTCTATGCTTCTCGATTGAACTTTGACTAATTCCGGCGAACTTTGACCAACTCCGGTGAACTTTGACCAACTCCGGCGAACTTTGACCAACTCCGACGAAACTCCGGCGAAGCTCAAAAATACTTTAAATCAAGTTCCTAACAAGGTTTTATCATCACAAAACCCATATCAACACAAATAACCTATAAAAGGTTATTTTCCGGCAAACCGGTCGATTTGGCTTCTAAGTCCGTTTTTGGACTTAGAATCACTTTCCAACCCATTATTCCACACTTAAATAATGTAGAACAATACTAAAGGTCTTTCATATGATATATATCTTATATACTAGAAGAAAAGCAAAGGAAAGGTTATGATAAGATCATTACCTTAATTTTCACACTTTTTCTTAGCTTTTTCCTTCTTTAACTTCCTCCCAACTTTCTTGTTTGAGCTCAGCTCCAATTTTGCTATGAAGGATGAAGTTGTAGAGGTTCTTTCCTCCTTTACCTTGATGCTATCCGAACTAGTGAGGAGGGGAATGGGTAGGAATGCCCCTTTGTCTCTATTTGGGAAATGAGTGAAAGGGAGGAAGGCCACCATGATTTGTTTTGATGCCAAACATCTCAAATCAGTCCTCTCCCACCTCACCTCTCCTACCAGCCTGCTCAGGCCTTGAATAATGAGGCTAAATTCGTGGGTTGGCCCCCACCCATGTGGGGGGTCAACCCTTTTTGTCCAGAAGTGTACAATCGGTCCCGAAAGTTGTATTTTTCCGGACTGTTTTAAGTATATTTTATTTTATCGGGTCAAATAAAATATAACACTTGTTCCCAATCCTCATGGGACCCTAGAATCAATATGCATTCCCCAACCTCAATTTAAAAGTCTCCGAAAACCCTTTTTGGTCTGTTATCTGATAAATTTGCCGATACCGATAATTTGGCCTTGTTTGACCAACCGGTCAACCCTGTGCCATTGCTATGGACCAATTTGGATAACCACCACCATATACATATTTTCTAGGCCCAGATGAATCTAATATGTGGTCCCGATAATATCGGGCGGTCCCCACTCCCGATGAGGGCCCCACGTGCATTTTACTATTCACGCGAAAAATTAATACGAATTCACAACCTCGTAAATTCACAAAAAAATTCATAGGGTTCAATAAATTATTCGCTTAAAGATAAAATACATTTGGGGACGGTGTTACATATTGTGAAGGTCTACAAATCCTACCCACTCCTCGTTGAAACAGTGACTCCCGCACGAGGTTAGCAAAATGTTTGCTTTAATGATTCTGAAATGTTGATTTGCGTGATAACATTAGAAGAGTATGAGGGATACTCGTGAAAGAATAACCTATGTGAGAGAGAAGAGGGTTGCTTCAAAGGAGAACTCCGAAGGCTCAGTTCTTCAGAAACTCTCGCAGAACCATGACGATGACCCGTGGCCAAAATAAGCACACCCATGAGAGCGGAACAAAGGCGGAAGGTTTCTTTAATTAAGTCAAACATTTTTGTATGCACTACGAGAGTTTTTTTAATTAAGTTCAACTTTGATTGAAGTCTTAGGGGCTGTTTACTTTCGACTTAATGAGCTTAATAGAAACCGTGACTTATTCGCTCAGCTATATAGTCGTGTTTACTTAGGACTTAATATAAAATGTGGCTTATTCGCTTAGACCTTTTCTCACTTATTCGTTCAGCTTGTTTTTTGCTGTCGGTACATACACCTGCATTTATCAGAGTCTCTCTTTTAACTCTGGCTTCTCCATCACTTCCTTTTGATCGCGGACCTGATTTCAGCGCCAACCATCACCTGTCTTCTTTTCCGCCCCTTCATTGCTGATCGTGGATACCTGCCTTCTTCATCATCTGCTTTAAGTGCCAACATCACATGCTTTCTTCTCCACCCCTTCACATAGGATTTTGGTATATGTAATCTGTATTTATATTTATTGGGGTGATGAAGTTTATGTTGACCATGTTCTGTGTTCATGTGAGGAGGTACATGTAGTTGAGATTTAGAATCCAACAATCACCCCAGACATCTGTGTTCATATGGGATCCATGTCCATTGCTTGCATTGTTTTCCTTTATTGCTCGTACCAATTCGGCTCTGTTTTTGGGGCAGAACCCCGAATGAGCTTGACCCGTGTTGTGTTTCAGGTTTCTATTATGTTGCTAATTGCGGAAATTCAGTGTTTAACAAACAAGAATATATGAATTGTTTGATTTGAGTGCAGACAAACTACGGGGATATTGAATTTGGGTTTTACCCTAGTGTTGCCCCAAAAACAGTAGAGCACATCTTCAAACTCTTCCGCTTGGGGTGCTTCAATACCAATCACTTCTTCCGGGTATTTACCAACAGAAGTACAAATATTTCAATTATTGGTTACCACAACCATTTCACATTGAGCATTGGTTGATCCAAAAGTACTCGCAATTGGCTACAGGTAGATACGGTGTTGTATTCTCGATTCGGTCGTTGATAAATCACCGTATGGACCTCCTATGCATTTAGTTCATTCTCAATTTATAAGCGATGTCGATTTATGATAAAAGGGAAAGTACTTTCTTTCCCTTTTCTTTTTCTTACCTTTTAAAATAAATCACATTATGTATGTGAGTATGTGTCTTTGTAACAAGCCTGGTGTTTTTTCTTGACCATACATATCCAAAATGAAGGATGCTACCTGCAGTTGGGTGTCAAAGACGCCCTGCTTAATGCTCTTCTATTGGCCGCAAGAAGATACAGTTCAGGACCTCCTCAAGTAATCTACTGTTTGGTATACAATTGTACAATTCTCCTCCATCTCAGAGAGGAGTTCTATAATGCCAAGTATTTTCCTAAGATTGTTTCATGTTAAAGCAGCTGTTGACACAAATTTATCTTGATCTCTCTATGCTCATAATACGTGCTGCGGAACATGGAAAACCTATTGAAAAGCTGTTTTATAGTCTCTACAATATGCAAAGTGAAGATGATGGCAAGATCGCTCCTTTGGAGATGCTTACTGTCTTGCCAGAAGTTATTGAAGATCAGAATGCTGATTGTAGAATAAGTTCGGTCCAACGATTCGAGTATGGCCTAGAGGTTTAAAAATTTCTTATATAAATGTTTGTCATATTTGTTTTCAGTCACATCTTTAACCATTAGTCTTTCCGTTTTCTAACTTGAAGATGTTTTGTCAAGTGCAGCTTCTCTCTCACACTTCAATGGTTTGCAAGTTCCTTCCGGAGCAAAGCAAGAAAAATATTGATGATGGTGCTCAAAACCACCACAAAAACAAAAAGCTACTGCGCTGCTTGCTAACAAGTATCTGCAGTTTATTAGGCAGCAAGTAACTCCATTTTTATAGCTTGTGAAGATTTTTCAATTTCTTTAATTTGCATAGTGTTAGACCCATATTTGGGCTTGTATATTATTTATTGTATTTTAGCCTAGTTTTTTATTTCTTGAGCCAAGGGATTATATTTTTTCGGCCATTACCATGTATATATACACTTGTATTCACAATGGAATAGGGACGGAAGTTTTTGACCCTAATTCATACTCTAAATCGCATCGGATAGCATAATCAACAATGAAGCACAAGAGGAAGGTGAAGATATTGGAGAAGAAGTACATGGAGCACAAATATATGATGAATTTGCGGGATGACATTGCTAATACACTGGTAGGAAATTTTAAATTCAAAATATTGTTCTTGTAAAATGTTTGACCTTTTCTTATTATGTAATGTGATTCTTTTATTTAAATAATTCATATATTATTATTATAGGCATATGAAATTATCGTTCAGAACAAAAATGTAAACGGACAATATACATTTAGCTCTTGTTCAAGTCAGGAGGGTTATTTGGTCATTTGATATTATTCAGACATCATTTAGCTCACTTGGTAAACAGTTTGTTATCTCAGTGTCACTTAATCCAAACAGACAGCTTAATGCAGACAGACGTCTTAATCTTTTCAGAACTTATTGAAAAAAATTAAACAACCCCTTAGATGTCAATTATATCCCCCGCCCATTAAGTTCTGATTCAATTGTTGTAGGCTTGTAGCTAGATGTTGGCTGGTAATAAATTCTGTTATGGAGTCCGATTTAGTCGACCTCGAAACATCACATTTTGAATATCTTAATTTCAGTTACCCCATCCTGGTACTCACATCGGATCCGAGGGCATCCAACAATGTCTGAGTGATAAAAACCAATGATTTTGTAAATATATATGTTTAACTTAATTGAAATGTTTGAATTTAAAAGTTGGCTTTTAAATATTACGTTTATAGAAATAATTGTATCTTGACAAACATTATTTAAAATACTTCTTATTGTAAAGGAAATCATGTACTCCGTAATAATTTGGATAATCCGTACTCCGTCCCAAAATGATAATACTACATTTTCTAAAGGGAAAACTGTCAATTGCGCCCTCCTACTATGCGCGATCCGTCAATGGAGTCCCCGTACTTTTGAAACCCTCAATTGAACCCGCCAACAATGAAAATCCCGTCAATTAGGTCTACATAACCGGATGCTTCCCGGTTAGCCCGTTGCTCGCTCACGTGGACATCGCACATTGAGGGTTCCATTGCTGATATGGATTTAAAATTTCCACATCACTTAATGACTCTATCCTTTCCCGGTTAGCCCTAATTCCTTCCTTAATTCGAATTCGCATGTGTATCAGAAGCAAACCATCTAAGCGCTCTTCAAGGCTGTTCATCCATTTTTCTTCGTCGAGTTTAATTACAGATAGTCCATGTTAACTTTGTTATGATTTCACTTGTACTGTTTCTTACTGGTTCCATCAGCCCTAAGTCTGATTTGAATCTTTTCAAATGTGCAGCATGTCCGACAAGGTGGAACTTATAATTCACCATGGAGGCAATTTCATGTTTCTAGTTTGATAAAAAACTAAAATAGATATTGGGTTAGTGATCATTTTGGTATTCGACTCGTAATGTTTTCATTTTTAATCCTTCGACTATTGTATAAGCACTACAAAAAAAATACGGGATTGACACGAAATTTGACACGGATTTACCGATTTTTCGTGCGAAATAGCTTGTGCCAAAGTGTTTTTTGCACGGATTTGAGATATCCCTACCAACATCTCTGTCAAATCCCTGCCAAAATCTCTGTTAATCCCATGTTTTTTTTTGTAGTGAAGGGGACACTTTTAGTTTTCAGCTTCAAAATTCTCACATTTAGTCCCGTGAGTATGGTCAAATAGATAGTTTTAGTTATTCCACTATGATTTTGGCTAAGTAAGTGGAGGTTAAAAAACTTTATTATGATAGTAGTTGAAGGATCTAAAATGTCATTTTTATGAAAGTTAAAGGATTAATTATGGAAAATTTCAAAGATTTGTACCAAAAATGTCTTTCCCAAAAGTCGTGTACCAAAAGTGTCAATAAACATCGGACTAAAAATGACAAACACTTAAAAAAGACCAAGCCGGTAAAGAATGAACAGTAAAATAATGCAAATGTATACAAGCAATTCAAGCATTCTAAACAGTTGGGATTAAAATTTTATTGTATTGAACGTGCCAAGATAATTGTCATATGAGTTAAGTTTAAAACTGTTGAAGACTTTTAATTAAGACCCACGTACGTCATACTGGATTAGATCCGAGTGTAGCACCCAAAACGTAGACCAGATAGATTTTAGGTACAAATCTGGTCAATTTTGTGGAAAAAATGCAAAATTAAATGTCCATCATGTCCCAATCCATGCATTTGGACATAGCAAAATTAAAACATGCATGATTTATTTTTTAGATTTAATAACAAAAGGAATCTGCAAAACGAGCAATGGATTGGTAACCTACATACAGTAACGTGGCTCTTTATCTGACCATGCACGGCACCCACCGTGAGGCATGTGCAAAGGAATGTGACTTTAAATTCAAAGTCACATGGAAGGCCGGCTAGATTGGATCCAGGGAATGAATGTCTACTTCTAGTTACGGGATTGTTGTAACGACTTTGTCAAGTGGCAGGTAGAAGCTAGCGGATACAAATAAGGTTGCGTTTGGTTTAAGGAATGTCAGATTAACATGTGAATCTTAGATTACTGGGTATGTTAGATTGATGGGAATGTATTCACTTTATTCCCATTTGTGTTTGGTTAACGTTAAGAGAATGTGACATTAATTTATTTGATTCAAAGATACGGAGTATCTTATAGTACAGATAAGGTGGATTACCTCAATGCCCTTTAAATATTTTCTCTTAACACAATAAATCTATTACAACCTACGTCTAAAGTAATTAAAAATTAAACAAAAAATGAAATATCTTAATAATAAATAAAATGAAATCTAAGTGAATTATTTTTAAGTAGGTTTAATCGTAAGAGGATGTAGATCCAATACAAAAATGAAAAAAACTCTGTTCAAATAGCAATCTAAATATATTTATTATCACTTCAAAAAATTATTTTTAAAAAATGTTCAAATTATTCGTAAAACCTGTTTTCAAATTAAAGAAAAAATGATCAATTTTGCCATTAAATTTTGAAATCCACTCATTAAAAACTTAAATAATCTATAAGCATAAATAACTGATGGAGTATATGGGTCTAGGCTCCAGGACACACATACTCAGAAGAACAGAAGGTACCACGATCACCTGGTGGCAGGGGCGGACCCAGGAAAGTCATTTTGGGGGGGCGAAAATATTTTTTTTTTTGGGGGGGGGGGGTTCAAAATACTTTTTGGAAGAGCAAAAATTATTTTTCATATATATATACATTAAAAAAAATTGTTGGGGGGCGGTAGCCCCCCCTGGGTCTCTACTACGGTCCGCCCCTGCCTGGTGGGACCCCCGTCGGCCGGATGGCCTCCATCGGCCAGAAAGAAGTCCACTCAGAATATGATCCAGAAGCCCGGAGAACCGGGTGACCTCGTCGGCCATGCCCTCATCGACCATGCTCTCATCGGTCATGTCCTCATCGGCCATGCTCTCATCGGTCATGCCCTCATCGACCAGAAAAAGGTCTACTCAGAATATGATCCAGAAACCCGGAGAACCGGGTTCCCTCATCGGCCATGCTCTCATCGGTCATGCCCTCATCGGCCAGAAAGAAGGCCACCCAGAATATGATCCAGAAGTCAGGAGAACCGGGTGACCTCATCGGTCATGCCCTCGTCATCCATAGATAGCCTCTAGAACAGGATTTTATACTTATCATTTCTATACACTTTGTATCCGGCCCATTAGTGGCCCTGTTGTAAATGGGCCTCCCAAGCCCAAGACTTGGGAACCCAGCCCTAATTTTCTCTATAAATACTCCCCTTGGGAGTAGTTGTAAGGGTTCACAAAAATTCATTAATACAATTCACTTCTCTCTCTAGCTCTCCCTTCTCTCTAGAATCTAGATATATACTCTATCAATAACTTAAAAAATTTAAATGTTAAGGAAAAAAGAATTATGAAAATAACAAGAATAGACATTCGAATATAATTAAATAAAGATACTTCATTCGTCCCACTTAAAAGGTTGTCACACAATCTAGATATTCGACTGATTATAAAATTAAGAAATAATGACACATATATAACTGAAAAGAAGGTAATAGACACAAATACGACTTAGTGACTATAATAGTAACTTTATTGACCATGATAGTGTTCAACTTTATATCATAGTGACTATGCATATTAACCGTAGTTATATTTTTATCCATAACTTATATTTTAGTAATATTTAAGGAAAACGCCATAAAATTAACTAATCCCTGTCAATAATAAAATTATTTTTAGTAAATAAAAGTTACACATTTAGAAACTACATTAAAAGTTTTATAAAATCACAAAAATTCAAATTTGATAAAAGTTGAATACATAGAGAAATTAAATGAAAAGCGAGAATTAATTGAGGGTGTTTTTGGAAGAAAATTAGATCATCCCCGGGAATGTCAGATAACCTAAGGCATGGAAGGGTATAACATTCCCCTCCATATTACATTCCCGGGAATGTAACTTTCCCGATCTTTTCTCAAAACCGTGAACCAAACATGGGTATCTAACATTCCAGGCATCACATTCCGGCCTCAATGTGAGATAAACCCAAACCAAACATACCCTAAGTATTTTTCAATATCAACTACTCCCTCCATCCCGAAATAAATGTCCTGCTTTCCCAAAATGGATGTCCAAAGTAGATGCACCACGTTGTGAACCATTGTTCACCGGTGCTCCACTTTTAGATTGATTATCGTTCGGCACGTTCTGCCCACCAACATTTCCAATTTCTTGCGAAGCCATTTTAACGTTTTCAACGTTTTCCGAAAACACAAAAATTAAGTTCGTTCACCGAAGTGACAAACTACGTTTTTAGATTGTTTACCGCAGTACAACAACCAAGGAAAATACGTTTTAGGATTGTTTACCGGAGTAGAACAATCACCGAATACGTTTTAAGATTGTTGGGTGTGTTTCGGAAAAAACGAAGAAATATTAATTAAATAAAATTAATTAATAAACAAAATAGCTAAAAGAAAACAGAAAATAAGATGGAACAGATTTTAGGCAGAGCTCGTGCTACGCACGATGTCCTTAAAACGTATTCGTCACCTCCCACGGTGCTAGGAGCGTTGCAACGACC
This sequence comes from Cuscuta europaea, assembly GCA_945859875.1. Classification (NCBI taxonomy): domain Eukaryota; kingdom Viridiplantae; phylum Streptophyta; class Magnoliopsida; order Solanales; family Convolvulaceae; genus Cuscuta; species Cuscuta europaea. The sequence goes on along the minus strand of CAMAPE010000075.1, from coordinate 3,081,684 downwards.
GTTTCCCAGGATACGGTGGCTAACGAACGATCGTTTGAGCACACAAATGAAAGTTCCGGTGAACTGGAACACAGCAAGAACACTTAGGAAATTTGGTAGTAGGTGGAAGTGTTTTTCGCTCAAGAAAACGTGAGGAATGTATTGTGTGTTGTCAAACCGTGTGTTTGTTGCAAAGCACCTGCCAGCTATTTATAGGAAGATTTGTTGTGTGTTAAATGGGGTGTTAATGGACCTGAACGTTGGACATCAATGACCAGTCCGTTGGACATTGAATCGTCCATAAACTCTCCATTTAACGCAGCAGTAACTTTACATTCGTGTCCGCAGGTCGCCCGCGCACACGAGTCGTGGTTTTTCTTCTCCGTTTCGGGATTTGATCCCCCCCCCCCCCCCCCCCCCCGCGCGTAAGAGAGAGCCTTTACCCTTAGGAATCTTAACTCCTTAAAAGAGGCTTCCCTTTATAAGAGGGTGAAAATCCCTTGAGTTTTTCGGTGTGGGATAAAACACACAAGAAACCCATCATTTTCCTAGTTTTTCCATTTCAACAGGTGAACTTCGAGAATCAATTTCTCATTCACCCGTTATCCATTTTGAGCGTATCATATATCGAATTGTAGCCCTTAACAAGGACAATCCGAAACCACTTTAATCCGGCCCAAATCGAAAGTGGACCCCATTCAAATAATTGCCCCAAAATGACCATTTAATGCAATTTTTAACACATTTTTCCAACACGGGAGTCGGAATTCCCTCTTCTCATAACAAGTAGGGTTTAAAAAAAATTAATTACCTAATGCATTCGGATTTTCCAAATCCGGTCTGATTTTTTATTTATTTATTAAATCCTGTCGGAATTACCTATTCGGATTACAATTATTTAATTTTTAAATGCCTGCAGTTGGAAGCTGTTCGTATACCATGCAACCGTCTCACGGTGCGCATGGTATACCTGGGAGAGTGAAGAAGCAGTCGTATATCTTGGCTTTGTTATTTTCTATTTTTCCTTTTCTTAAAAATGTTAATATTTTTTGTATTTTTGATCTGATTTTTATAAAATTTATATCAAATTTTTTTATTTTTCATGATCTTTCAAATGAGACCAATATTGCCCATGTAATTTTAACATATTAACATTTACGTGTAAAAATATGTAATTTTACGTGTTAAAATATGTAACTCACGTCCAGTCAGGCCAAATGCAACTCGTGTGTATAAATATGTAACTCTACGTGCAAAAATATGTAACTTTACGTAAAAAAATATGTAACTCGCGTTTAGACAGGTCAAATGCAACTCGTGTGTATAAATATGTAACTCGCGTGTATAAATATGTAACTTTACGTGTAAAAATATGTAACTTTACGTGTAAATATATGTAACTCGCGTTCAGGCAGGTCAAATGCAACTCGTGTGTATATATATATATATATGTAACTCGTGTGTAGAAATATGTAACTTTACGTGTAAAAATATGTAACTTCACGTATAAAAATATGTAACTCACATGTATAAATATATAATACAATAAATTTTTTATATACACAATTTTAAGATAAATTGTGATTTACGTAATTATTTTTCTGTATTAAATTTAGTTCAATTTTCCTTAGAGAAATGGTTCTCAATAAGACTGAAACTTCTTCTACGTAATTAAATAGGACTCCGACTTTTTTTAACCCTGAATAGGACTACATGTTAGCCGAACTACCATTTTTACCCCTGCTCTCTTTGTTCGTACTTCCTAGTGGGCTAGCGGCTAACAGAGGATCTCAGTCAAAATACACCATCATCCAACAAAACAGAAGCTGGAATACTACACTTCGACAACGGCAGCGAGGTGAAGACGGATGTGAGACGGAAGCGGTAGAGACAGAGATGGTGACAGAGGTATAGGGGTCCGTGTTGCGTGTCGTTCCTCCTACATACTTTCTTCTTTCGATGTTCTTCCAAGTTCCTCGTGTTCTGCTCATCATCATCTCCTTCATCTATCTTCGTTTTTTCCTTCCATCTCTTTTGATTCTTCATTACATTATAGTGGGGTAATGGTTTTGCTTTTAAAAATTTGTTCCTCTTTAGTTTTTAATTGTTCTTCATTCGTTTTTATGAATTTACGATTTCTTCTTATATTTGTTGTTTTTCTAAATTATTTGCCTTTTTAGTTTTTTTTGTTTCTGCCAGTCTGATCTGCTAGTGCTTTATTAAGCTTTCTTTGGTTTCTTTTCCAGTTACTTTTTTCAATTTCTTATTTCATTAAACTTGCTTTACTAGATTTTATAATCATGGAGATTCCTGGAGATTTAATTTGAATTGTTGAAGAAAATGGGAGTGGAAAGTGGTGATGAAGGCGGGGACACTTCATTTTAAACAGTAACCTTTTTGAGTGGGTGACCTAGACATGGAGTTTGTATGGAATTGTATTACCCTTGGTACAAGTGGGCTGATATTGTCTGGGCTACATTGACATTGTCACCGTAATGTCATGCATTGACATTGTCACGGGAATGTCATTGCCATTGTCACGGCAATGTCATTGACATTGTCACGGCAATGTCATTGCCATTGTCACGGCAATGGCATTGGCATTGTCACGGCAATGTCATTGGCATTGTCACGACAATGTCATCTTCATTGTGTCATTTTAATGGCATCTAATAACATTCGCATTGTCACGAAAACCATCATTGACTTAGCATTGACATATTATTACACTGCCATTTTTATATTACTAACGTTGACATTGCAATGTCATTTTTATAGCATTCACAAAATTACCATAGTCATTGACATTGTCATCTTCACAATGTCATTTTTTATAACATTGACATTTGTTTTCAAATGATGACATTATTATATTACTATGTACTTTGACAATGATGTGTTATTCATGACATCCACACCATTTTAATATAATTTTGATAATATTAACATTATTTATAACTTATGACATCACCCTTCAAAAAAACTTATGGCATCACACATTATGTCTTATATTGTGTCAACCGTCAATCTTTATATTATAACATTGATAAACAAAGGAAAAGTAATACCCATAACTTACAGTACGAAATTGAAAAGTAAAAAACTACGTAGTGCAAGTATAACAAAACATGCGAAGAGAACCCAGTAATAAAAGAGAACTAACAAACTTAAAAATTAATTATCGGTCAAAAAGAAACTTAAAAGTTAATTAATCTACAAATTAAACAAATGCAATAAATTAAAACATTAACAATTTGAAAAGGAAATTAAATAAAACCAAAAGGAAGAAGAAACACTACACTTCAAGAAGTTTGACAGAAATAAAATCGACAGCAAGAAGTTTGAAAAGGAATCGACTAGCAAAATCGATGGGAACAAAATTCTAAGTCGTCAAAAACTGAAAGATCGGTGGATGAAAAGAGACCGGCGAAAGAAAAGAAGAAGAACAGAGTCCGGCAACTGGTCCGGTAAAGACCAACAGCAGGCCACTCCGGAGACGAGCTGCGGCTGATCGGAAGTGAAAAATCATGCGTCTCGAATGACACCGATGAGCAAAATTACTCCAGGTGTTCTCCAAAGACCTTCCTCCAAAGTTATGGACAAGAGGGGATGTTTATGGGTTTGCAGTTGTTGTACGAGTATCCAGGGGTAATTTTGTCCCTTCGTCCAAAGTTAGTCCTATTTAAGGTTTAAAAAGTTCTCAGACTTATTTTGATACACGACACTTCTTTTAGTCTTATTCAAGTCTTTCTCTCTTTTTCTTATAATACTCATTAATATAATAGTTCGATAATTTCTTAAAATTACATAAGCAATATTGGTCTCATTTGAAAGATCATGAAAAATAAAAAATGTTGATATAAATTTTATAAAAATCGGATCAAAAATAAAAAAGTTATTACCATTTTTAACAACAAAAGCAAAAAAAAAATAAAGAAACCAGACACAATACTCTGTGGTTTTGCCACTATATAATTTGCCAGTCTGAAGTGGTTATTCCGTCTTGTTTTTTATGTTTAGAAAGTAGTCCCCAATTGGAGATATCAAATGACTGTTGTTTGGTTTTGTATTCATTTTTTTATTTTTTATATTATACGAATACATTTTTTTGTGTGTAATTAAAACCCACTCAAAAAAGAAAATCTCTATAGTCGGAATTGTAGATTTCGATCTACATTTTTTTGTTAGTTTTTTTGTTATTTATATTGGATATTATCACTAGAACCTAATCGGTAATTAGATATTTTAAATGAGTGTTACGGAGTATTTAGTTTTTTATTTATATAATTTATAGTATACAAATCACATTTTTAATATAGTCTACTTTTATTTATATTTTTAATATGTGCGATCCCGAAAGTTATATTTCTCGGACTATTTTAATTATATTTTATTTTATTGTATCAAATAAAATATATGTCATGTTCCACATCACTATGGACCTTTAGAATAAATACTCTTTCCCCAACTTTAATTTAGAAGTCCTCGAATTTCATTTCAGGCTGTTATCCGATAAATTATTAATATCGGTAATCGGGCCTCGTTTGACCAACCGGTCAACCCTATGCCTTTTCTATGATCCAACTAGAATATTCACCATCATATACATATTATCTAGACCAAAATGAATATAATATGTGTCCCGAAATATCAGGTGGTCCTCATTCCCGGTGTGGGCCCCACGTGCAATTTATTATTCACGCAAAAGTAATAACAAAAATTTACAACCTCCTAAATTCATTAATCATTTCTTAAGGTTCAATACATAATTTACACAAAAGTAAATATATTTGGGGACGGTGTTACAGACTTGTTCGGGTTGGATCGGTTTTTTAAAAATAACTTTACAATTAAATTATTGTGTAGCAATTATTTTGGAATGAGCATGGACCCACAAGTTAATAAATCCCAAATTTTTTAAATGTTGTATAACTTTTTTATCAGTATTCAAATTTTTACAAAAAATATATATCAAATTTTATAGTTTTTTATAATCTTTCATATAACACCAATATTGAATATGTAAAAATTACAAATAAAAATATGATATTTTATCAGCCGGAGATTTTTAGGCTCAATTTTTTTGTTAAGTAGATCAAAATGTCCAAATTGAGATCTCATGATTACTTTTTTTGTTACATATCTTTTTGTTAATTTTATCAAAAATAAGTTTGAAGTAACAATAAAAAAATTACACCCCAAATTTATTTATTTTAACATCGGAATGTTTGACTTTTTAAATTATAATTATTCGTAAAAAAGAAATTTGGCAATAATAAATGTATAATAAGAAAAAGTAAAGATTTAACTAAAAAAGTTTATTGAGTGAATATATTGACGGTGCTGGATTGCAGAGAAAAAGTGAATTGACTGAGTGAATACGTATAAAATGGAGGAATATTTGATTTATTGACGGAAAGGGTTGCGGTTGGCGTAAGAGTTTGGCCACCACATCAAGCACACACACCATGCTTGTCATAGGGGTTTTCCCTCACACTCCTATGTACAGTTGTGAAAGAAGCATAAAAACAATCAAACTCGCATGTTCCAAATATTAAAAGCCGTAAACATCTCAAACGTGTAGAAACCTTGGGATTTGATACAACTTTACTGTCCATAGCTAGTGAGTGATATCAAGTATGAGAAGTTCTTTGCGATTCGATTTGGGCTTCGCAAACCCATACCGGTGTAGAGTTTGGGTATCTTCTGGTTTCTAATGCCGTCCACAAAGTAGTAAACACAAGTATCTATTTGGGTCCAAAGCATAAGAATTGGTCCATCATAAAGTATTGGACTAGTTGCATCTCCGATAACGTCCGCCGGCATAGTAGTCCGATATTATCGATTTCGCTTTCCTTCCCGATAAACTTACCGGCGAAAAGCAAGTCCGAGTTGAAAGGACTTCGTAATGCAGCCGGTTCTCATCCAGAATCCGCAGTTATGTCCTTCCACTACTTTAAGATCAAGTTCAATCACAAATTCAAATAATTCTTGCCCGTCGATTTCTTCGCCCAGCCTTCTCCAGCATCATGTATCACTCCACCGGGTTTTCAAATCTTGCGGCGGACACCGAAGAGGTAGTCTTGTAAAATGCATGGCGAATCCCAGGAGAGTGAAAATGGTGTCTAACCAGATAAGGAGAGAGCTCTCAAGCATGTTACTGACGGATAAGGTTTTACAGTACGCGATTCTGCCCGAAGCCGCTCTCGGAGCTGATATGTATCTCTCTTCACTTACTTCTATCAGCGACGTTGAAGTTTCAGCCGACTTACAGGTTAAATCTGCTCTGGGTTTGCTTTTCTCAGTCAAAACTTTTGGGTTCCTATGATGATCATTTAGCACGTTAGAAGCTTAAAAGAGTTCATATGCTTCCATTTACCCTGTTTTTTCCATAATTTATTATTGTAGTTTTGGAGCAAGGTATAAAAGGCCTCCTTTTGAATTTTGTAGTATGTGTTGCTGAGGCATTGTTCTCCAATTTAATTGAAGAAGAAGATTAGATGAGACAATTGTGTTTCCTGTTTTGCTCAGAGGATGCACTTCAGAGTATATGTCTTCTTCATTTTGTGTAGGTTGTCAAAGTATATGTCTCAATTTTTGGGGATGAAAGAGGGAGGGAAGTGGCTATTGCAGGGTTGAAGTCAAAAGAAAAATATGTACGAGGAGAGTTGGGAAAGCGCATAAAGTTGAGACTTACTCCCGAAGTCAGATTTATTGAAGATGAGTCTCTTGAGAGAGGAAGCAGGGTGAGTAACAGCACTTAAGTAGTTTATAATATTAACTCCCTGTTGGATAAAATTGTAGCAGTCTGTTCTCACCAACAACTAGGATATAATTGTAACCAAACCGATCTTAACATACTGAGTAAGTCCCACTCGGAAGCACGGTCTTTGGAGAAAGACTTTACATCAATTTAGAGTAGTACCTGCTGTTGAACAGCCCATCTCAGGAAAAAATGAGGGCTTTGAACAACAACAACAACAACAACATACAAGCCTTAGTCCCAAAAGATATTGGGGTCGGCTAACATGAATCGATACATGATATCACACCAAAAGGAAAAGAAAGAAAATAAAGATAAAAAAGATAAGCTATGATAAAAAGATAATATCAAAGAGATGAATATACATAAAAATGATAAAATAAAAAGGATACAAATAATGTTTATATATATATAAGGATAAAAACAAGGAAAAAAGATGAGGGGCTTTGAACATATTAGTAAAAATTGTGTGAACTAAATTATACTTGAAATTAAAGAAAATATTAGTAAAGGGGATAAAGAGCATAAGGTAAAGCATTGTGAAAAAGATAATAAAGAAAAGTACCTAAACATGGAAGCAGCTGAACTAATATAGTAAGATGTAATTTCAGGACCAAAATTCTCAGATATGACTATTTACAAAACTATGGCTGTCATCAATATTCAATTCAAATAGTGCTTAAAAGCTTTAAGATGTGTCTTGGTAATTAGTACTTAAATGTGTCTTTTTACCAAATTTTTTGAAGTACATCACTGGAATCTGGACATGAAACAGACACATGAACACACACAAACACTGTGCTGTTGTAGTTTATTCTATGCATATAGATGACAACACTGCTGCTACCGTCAGTGTTAGCTTTATGAACTTATTGTGACATGGTCTTGGTTTGGTATCATTTGTGTAATTTAAAGGCCAAGTGATTGTATAATGGCAGAATGCAGTTGCCCGTTTTGGCAGAATGAGAAACTATTATTTTTTCCATGTGTTGAACTCACGAATTACACCCTGATTTAAGCTTGTGCTTAGCAAGTTAGCAACAAATGAAATTCTTTCAGGTTATTGCAATATTGGATAGAATAAAGAGCGAAAATGAGAAGAAGGCAGATGACTTTCCTGCTGATGACAGGCCCAACTCATTTGATCAGAATGAGGATGTCGGTGAATGGGAAGGCGATGACAACGACGATGAAGGAATTATTTATGTGGAATAGTTTCTGGTGAAATTACAGTCTTTGAACTGAAAGCAGTGATGAGGAATAATACAGTTCAAATTTGCACAAGCAGCCCTGATTATAGTGAAAATTTATATTCTCATCTATTTTTGTTGTACTCTTAACTAACAAATATGATTAGTGCGTAATAAGCATTATAATATCAGTGACAATATCTGCTATAAAAACTACTGAAAGAAAACAGCTGTGCTCCAGCAATCCTATTCCAGAGATGGTCAACAAAGCCCTCCACGCATTTATTTCAAGTCCTCTACTTTTCTCATCTACATGAGTTCGCCTGCACACAGTAAACAGACATGAGTGACAGAGTGAGTGGAAATTCCATTTCCATTTTCCAATAATGCTGGAAATTCGCACAGAACTGTTCTAACTTCTGGGGAAGTTGCCGTGACTGGGTAATGGGTAGGTTTTTTTATGGGTAATGGTGCAGTCATGGTTCTATATTTACCTCACCTTTAACCCATCCCTAACGCATCATTAACCACCAAATTCTTTTTTCTGAATTATTTTAGTGAATGAATTATTATAAGTGTGCACACTGAGATGTTTAAAAACTTTATTCCATCACTGTTGTGTTTAAAATTTAAAATAATGAAGTATAATATGACGAAAATAAGTTGTTATTTTGTAAAAACCGGCAACACTTGCGAATGTAGAGACAGGAGAAGTTTTTACATGGCTCAAAATTTGCAGTGCATTTGTCAGGAAGCTGCATTGCCATGTTCCGATCAACACCGGAGATTGGCGGGCCGTTCACAAGCACACACAAGCAAGGCTGACCAAGTGCCTTGATGGCTGCGCAGCAAGCCTCGCCTGGTGGAACGGGACTATAAGGAGCAACTGCAGCCCTGCACGGTATGAGCTGAACAAGCGCTGAGAAGAATGTAGCCCCGCAAGAATTACCTTTGCTTTCTTGCACCAAATTGGCCATGACCACTACCACCATAACCAGCACTATCACCCCCGAAAGCTTCATTGCTTGTTTAGGACCCTAACTACGGCTAAAATGCCTTTCAAGTCTTTAGGTGGAGTGTCGCAATTGATGTCCGATCATAAATAATTAATATATATAGCGGGAGACTGGAGAGAGTGGGGTGCCCTTCCATGCTTTTGTCCTAACGCCGTCTATAATAACATATAACTTGCATGATTATGAGTAGGTTACTGATTTTAAACTGCATGACATCCCATCATGATACTCTTATGAATGTGCGGAGCCTTACTCTTCTGTTCCTTTTTATTCTTCCCTTTCAACCTTGACAAGGTTTTTAAGAAAGAAGAAGTATGAAATTGAACTTGAGGAAATCGACATGATAATGATCACAATTTTTTTTTAAGGAAATGAAAAATGATTCGGGACAGATGAAGACAAAGATTCACCATAAGAAGGGGGTGGTGGAGTTGATATCTTTCTATGATTCATGAGAAATTCCATACAAAGATAAGGAAATGTCCAACGGAAGATAACTATTACTACGTATTTCGTATGATGTAACTATATCGATAATGGATGCAGTGAACAACTTTTGCGTCTTTATTACTACGTAGTACATACACCGACTTGTAATGAGATGCAATCAATTTGAACATTGGTATAAATGAGTCGCATATACTCGACGGGAAGCCCAGAGTTCTAAATGTTTCACAGGTCTCACAAAAGTTCAAAACTTCAATTTTTATAATTTCATAGTTAAACTTTGAAGTTAAATTTCTCAACCTTTTCTGGGCCAAAATGACCACGGACAAGTACCCCTACTCAAAACATAGACTTACAAATACCTTTAAATGAACTGAACTTTTGAGCAATTGCATTGAAGATTTGAATGAAAACAAAGACAAAATGTAGACATATATCTTTCACTAGAACATTATACGTGTTATTGTGAAAATGATATTTTTGTAGTGCTTTAAGAGAGCCACATAGAAGTTTCCAGCAATTTAGTCAGTCGAACTTAAAATTACTATTTACTCAGTTCTTTAAAATGATCCACATGGACCACATATAATATAGCTCTAAAAATATACTCCGTAACATATTTTATGCTTTCGTTCTTAAATGATCTTGATGAACGAATTTTTTTCACAAAAAATTGTGTTGTTTCTAAACGAAACTAATTTTTCATCTATTTTATCAAAAGAAGTTGAAAAGAGAAACCTGATAAAGCAAATTAGGCCCAACAACTTGACAAAATATAACTACTGTAAATAATTTACTACCTACCTTATTATGATTTATGAAGAGCATTAATCCCAAGGTAGAGAAGCGTATGCCCCTGCCCACTTTTTAGCATATCCATTGTTAGATTTTGAATTGTTAAAAAGATTGCAAGTTGTAAATATATGCTAATCCAAGTCATATTTGAATTATTTGTACGATTTGACTACTACTTTGCGTCTCCGCTGTCTACATCTACATATGAGAAAAATTAGGAAAGTGCTATGTGCTACAGCTACATATAAGAATCCCAGCTTCTTCGTAAGAACTTGCAACCTAAGGCAAGGTGCTAGGTGCGCAGCCGCACAAGAGTCATCTCGCTTCAAGAGTGAACATCACTAGAGCAATGGCCAATTGAAATACTGACCAATGAAACCAATGCTATGTTCACATCGAGATACACCACATAGATAACATTGTTGGATAGAATTAACATTTCACAGACTGTAACACTGTATCGGTATGTAAGAATTAAATATAATGGTAAAAGTAACAGACAATTTTATCCCCTTTCATAGTAACACTGGATGTGACTGTACTCTCTCAATACTTATTCAAAGGCATACTAATAGTTGTATCGTTTCAAATCAGCCTATTTTATGTCCAAACATTCCATACAGAAGATGATATTCCAGTTTACTTGATCACCACACCACCAATCCTGGAATGATATTTGCTTCCACGAGACAGATTTACAAAGACTTTCATTTCTTACCTTTAAGATTAATAACTGAGAGCTCTTGCTCTACGAATTCTCCTGCACATATTGGAGGATACTTTCCAGCATCAGGAGTGTCAGCGAAGTGCCCCAGTGGTCTTAGCACTGCATCTGATGCGATATGTGAAAATAACTACACAAGAAGAAACTGTTATCAATAATTCCTGCGTTGAAAATTGTCAAAACAGTTGCAAATAGTGATATTGAATACTCATAAAAATGTAATTGAATGTATGGAGGGGTTGGCTTTTTACTCACAGTTGAAGACACCCTCCAGAGACTTCGGTTATGCTCCAATGCTCGTTTAATGGCATCAGTTGTTCTATTAGTCACAACAACTTCATGCATGCCAGCCATGCACTGTCCTGCAGTCAACCACTCTATCTGGCATGTTTCAAATTTGTCAAGAAAAATAGATTATTTCACCTTTTTAGAGAGAAAAAAATGCTAAATGATAGTAAAGATGATCACTTCTAGCTTGCTGTAAGCATATAGGATTGACCAAACTGATTTTGAAGCCTGCGAACTGTGGCGTGGGTGTTTTTTTCTTTTAAAGGTAATCTGCAAGTCTGTGACATATCTTTAAACGGTCTAATGTAAAGAACATGTATGGCTATGTACAATGCACCCCAACTTCAGTCTTGTGCCACAGAATTTTCTAGTTATGGAGTTTTTGAACTAACTGGATGGAGAGGAGGGGTCAACATCCTTTTCCTCTGACCAACCCATGCATCATGATGCTCTCTTTGGTTCAAAGTTCAAACACCAAAGTTATGGAAAAGTAAATTCCCTCCTGAGAAGGAAACATCGATGTTGAAACACTTTGAGGTTATTTCTTATTCATATTTGGCAAGTGACAAGTCTACTCTTTTATCGCAAGTCCTAAAACTATGGCAGATGCAGCCACGATTGTAAACAATTATATAGAAAGTGCACTTGAAGTGCATACCTGCTTTCCTGCCTGCACGAGGAGACACCCAACAGGAACCTTCACTTCCATCTTTTGGCCATTTCTGAGCCATATATTTAAACCAGGAAATCGACTTCTTCCATGAATTGTAAGAAAGTTAAGGTCATAATGGTATCCTGCAAACACGGTACCCTCCTGTCCATAACGTTTCAGGTCACTCCCAGTTGGAGCAAGGAGATGTGGTCCCTACAAATTAAAATAGGCCAGTAACATACAGAACATTCAAATCATGAAAAGAAAATTCACTTTGGCAAGTGAGCGCAGAACAATGAAAACACAGTGTACATAATCAGTAATCCTACAAATGTTTCACTCCAATTATCCGCACAATAAAAAAACAAATCTAGAACTTGAAGAATAACAATGATTTCATATTCACAGAAACATAGAGCACTTTTTAAATCCCCAAAATTGTAGATAGTTAGATACACATGTCATAACTGAGATTTAGTTAAATCTTCATCATGTCTGATGTAGGTAAAAAAATGAAATATGCATTCTAAAGAAAAGCAGACCACAGAAAGTAGTGACACAATGTATTTTAAGTTATAACCTGCTTCATTAGAGAAGTGAATGCATCCTTGGACAAACCAAACCCAATGCCTGCCATTTCAGCAACAGTCTAAAAAGACAGAGAAGAAGTTTCAGAGCTGACAAAAATGGTACAAGGTTAGCAAACACAAAATCTGGCTTACCTCAATGGCGGATATCATTTTGTATCCCCATGTATCCATGGTGCCTTTCCATTCAGGAAATCCTTCAGGTATGACTGGCTCTGAATTCAGTTCCTACAGAAGTGCAATGCTTGTTATGCAAGTATAGAGTAAACAAGCAATAGTAAAGCATGCTATAAGAAGTTTATAAATTGAGGAAACCTTAAACTTGGTCATTGCCGGCCGCGGACCAACTCTCCACATGTACCGCCACTTAGGGTCAGGCCCTGAAAGAGGAGATGGTTGATACTCATGAGGCAAGGATTTTAGCTTCTCTTGGATTTCTTCATCAACCAAACTACGAGGTACTTCAATTCCTTCAGGTGTAACTCCAACCTGTCCGAAATTTCCACAACAAATACTCCATTTTTGAATAATAAAGAGTGTGCATATATCAGAAGCATTTTAAGTTCTTATAACTCCATTTGAGACTACTCTTTCCAAACACTTACGGAAGGTCATATTATTCAAACCTCCTAGGTTCATTAGCTTGAGCAGTCCTTTACAACCAGTCAAAGAATAAAAAACATACCCGAAAAGCAAAGTAATATACATATATCAAAGGATCAGTAATCTTAAACAGGTTAAGGCTACCAATACAGTGTATTCCAATACTTAAAAAATATTCAATATCATGCCAATCAAACAAACGCAGGAAACATATGATTAATGAAAGCATTTTTCATCGTTAAAATAGAACTTTCTTATGTCCCTTCAAAAAGATTTAAAATTTGAAGTTTTCCTTGATTCTTGAGGGCATTAGTTGCTGATTCCCGACATGTGAACAAAAAATAGTACACCCTCCGTCCCGTACAAAGATTTCCACGCAGTTTACGATGTATAACTGACACAGTTAAATGATCTCTATCTGTAATACCATTATTTTTAGTAAATAATAGATAGTATTTACATATTCAAAAACTATATTAAAAGTTTTAAAAAGTCACAAACAAAACTCAAATTTGATAAAAATTAGACAATAAAAGTAAAAGATTAAAATGCCTTTACTTTGATCAAAGAATAGTGGACGCGATACTTTGTATGGGAGGGAGGTAGTAAGTTAGTAGGAACTAACAAAAAAATCACTATGGAGTGCGAATGATTATAAATTGACAGAGAAGTAATCCTTGATGGATAATTGGGAAACATGAGAGCATCGGGCTTGACTTGTGTACCCGCAATGAATAAGAAATTCACAGGTAAGATGTAGATGTATGGAGAAAAGGGTCACCTGATAATGAAGGTGAGGCCGTTCCTGAAGGCGCTTGAATTCTTCCGGTTGCTCGAAATATTTCTCCATCATATCAATGAACCGATCATTATCGTCAGCGGAGCAGCGCGGGTCTTTCACCAGCAAAGCCCCAGTATCTGCTAGGGTTCGGCTCACTTCTAAGCACAGACTGATGAGTTGGGGATCCAGATGCGTCTCCGGATGCGAGAGCTGTCGATCTGAGAATTCCAGGTACGAGCTCAGATCGATAACCGGAATTTCCATTTCGCGGCCGAAAAATAGCAATTTTCGGTTGAGTACTTGGGTCGGCCGGATGAAATGACTTTGGCGGGAGAATATATACTTGTCTGGTTGACTAGCAGCCCCACTGTGTATTATCTGCGATCTGGCGAGTCTGGCGCACGTACACCGTTTGCGGAAAGAAAAATGTTTAGTATAGATAGTTGTACGTCCATTATTGCCTTAAATTGGATTAAATGGAAATTTAATTAAATAAATAAGACTAAATTTGAAAATCTAAATCATTCACGATTAAACATTAATTTTCTACACTAAATATCCCTAAAGGTATTAATTCGTAATGTTTTAATTCACAATAAAATGATTTAATTAAAAAAAAGTCGCAAAAAAATCATTAGAAATATAATAAAAAGTTAAAAAAAAAATTATAAAAAATATTTTAAAAAAATAATGGATGCATTTTCCACCGCCTCCCAACACCACCACATCCGGTCGATGAAAATCTCATTTTTTGTAAAGAGAAATGCAATTTCTACTGCAAATGTTAAGAAAATGGCATTAACTCTTTGATAATTCCAAAATTTTCATTGAAAGAGACATCGGTATGACATTACTAATACATGTTGGCATTTTCCCCCGATGATCAGAGCTAGTGGTGATGGGGTGGCAGAGGCGGCAGCAAAGGCCTCTGATGCATGTTACTATTTTTTTCTATTTTCTTATTTTTATTAATTTTATTAAATACTTATTTTAATCCAAGAAGCTGGCATGCCCCGGACAACATCCGTGCCTCGTAGACAACCGACGTACAACCCAATAAGAACAACAACAGTTCATCTCTATTGAATTACACAAGGCGTCTCATAGATTCTATTGTCAAACCGATTAGTAAACACATACAATCAACATCAATATCATAATCAAACAAATGCGAAAAATATAATATGTTTGATAATTAGCCACACGTGGCAAACACGAGCACGAATGCTCCCAACTGTTTTAGAAGAAAAACATTGTTCAAATATCCATGAGCAGTTTATAAATTTCAAATAGAATGGAAGCATGAACCACATATTACTCCTTGATCAATCATCATAGGTAAAGGTGCAGGTTGTAGGACTCTAGCCTTAACATGAAAAAATGTGAGGGCCCCAGAGGGGTCAGTACTCCATAGAAGTACTAGTGACAAGCAGGCTGTATGGAGAATAACTAATGTTTCAGACACGAGACCCAAAAATAGGGTGATACATATATATAGTTGTAACTCATCCACCCGATGATACATACTGTATATATACGTGTAAAACACTTAACCCATAGGTCATTTACCTTAAAAGAGTATTTTAGAGATAACGTTCTTACCTGACTTTCCTCACTCTTTTCCCGGATGCCTAGCTCACAAGCTATAGTCTACATTCGATTCATACTACCGAGTTTTTTAGGATCATTTTCCGTCCAAGGGTGCTCAACCCCAACCTGGAGTGTTCTGGATCATTTACCGCCCAAGGGTACTCAACCCCACCTGGAGTATTCTGGATCATTTACCGTCCAAGGGTACTCGACCCCACCTGGAGTATTCTGGATCATTTACCGTCCAAAGATACTCAACCCCACCTGAAGTATTCTGGATCATTTACCGTCCAAGGGTACTCGGCCCCACCTGGAGTATTCTGGATCATTTACCGTCCAAGGGTACTCGACCCCAACCTTAGTTCTACCAAATCCTAACCTGGATATGGCTAATCTTTTATTTCTTCAACTATGGACAATATCTAGCCCTATAGTCATATAATAATCCTTAGTAACCAACGTGGACGGGTCCCACCCGAACGGCCCACGTTAACCTACTCAAAAACTGCCCATTTTGAGTATAACCCAATACCCGGTCGGGTATCCAACCATACCCGGTCGGGTATAGTGAGGCAGTAGCCCCTGGGGCTGTTTTTAACTAATACTCAGTCGAGTATTTACCCGTACCCGGTCGGGTATAGCCTTTGACTTGGCGATCAACGCCTGTTTGACCGCTCAAACGAAGTCTGATTAACGTGAAATTTTATACACATGTACTTCTTGACGTCCTTGATCCAAAAATACCTTTTTGGATCCCTGGAACATCATACATAATAATTTATCACATCTTTAATCATCAAACATATTGATGGAGCATATGGGTCTAGACTCCAGGACCCACATACTCAGAAGAATATGAGGCACAGCTGTCACCCAGTGGGGCCTCCGTCGGCCAGATGGCCTTCCATCGACCAGAAAGATATTACCTCAGAACATGGTCCAGAAGCCAAGAGAACCGAGTGTTCCCGTCGGCCGGGTCTCCATCGGTCATGACTCCGTCGGCCAGACCCTCGTCGGCCACAGAGAGCTCCCAGGACCGGACTTCACACTTAACTACTTCTGCATATTTTGTACTCAACCCAATAGTGGCCCAATTGTAAACGGGTCTCCCAAGCCCAAGATTTGGGAGCCCAGCCCTAATTTCCTCTATAAATACTCCCCTTGAGAGTAGTTATAGGGGTTCACAAATCATTTATTGCAAGTATTTATTGCACTTATCTCTCTAGCTCTCACTTCTCTCTAAGAGTTAATACTCTATCATTTGGTGCTCTCGTTGAGAGCTAGAACAATCAAGTTAGCATCCCTCGTCGCTACCAAACACAGCTAACTGATCATGGGAAGAACCAAGTCTAACCGTAACCTCCTCGACAAGGCCATTCCTGAGGCCCAAGAGAATAGGGAACACGAGGAGGACGCCATGGCCGACAAGGCCACGGGCGAGGATGTTTTCCAGGAGGCCATCGACCTCACGAACTATCTGCGCCACCAGCTCAACGGCGGCTCCCCTGACGCCCGCATCGGCCTTGAGAAGAAGCGCATGGAGAAGGGCAACAATGCCTCGGGGCAATCGGCTTCTGCCGCCGTTGACCCTCAACTCCAAGCCGCACTCCCGGCCATCATCGCCAGTCTAGCCAAGAACCCCACCGTCCTCAGTCCACTCATGCCAAGGACTGGGGAGAACACGATGCCGCCTCCTCAACCCAGCCGTTGGCCATCAAGCTAGGAAACGACGAAGGGGTGGTGCCCCAGGACACGTCGGCATCCCATTCCCACCCTGCTTCCCCACTTCAAGTTGGACCGACCCCAGCGCGTGGAAAAGCCTCAGCGTTTAATAGGCTAGGTGACACGTGTCGTCGACCTGCTTCAGAGAGGGGTGGGACGGATTGGTGAACGTGAGCCTGGCTCACCAAGGGAAAGCTTGGGGTCCATATCCCGAACAGCGGATCAGCCCCGCCTGGATAAAGGCAAAGGCAAGTTGCACGCGGACGATGCGCGCCATCGAATCAATATGGCTCACGAAGCCCGCGTGCGCAACCAGCAAGGCGCCACTATGGCCGCCAAGGACCCTCGGGACGAGGTCATCGCGCAGCTGGAAAGGAGACTGACCCAGATGGAGGCCACACAATCGGCCACCATCCACACGGCTAACACTTCCGGGGATCCTGGTTACAACGCACTCATGCATAAGGTCAGCGCCCTGGAGAGGGTGTTGGCTGAGGGACGAGGTGACCCTATCATCCAGGTCCGGACCAGGACTCCCTTCACTGCGAGGGTACTCTCGGCTCCCATTCTTGAGAAGTACAGGGGAAACGCCATCAAGCCCTATGACGGCTGCTCCGACCCACAGGAGCACTTCAGTCGCTATCAGAACAACGTGCTGATGGTGAACGAGTCGGATGAATACCTCTGTTGTTGGTTCCTTTCCACTCTTGAAGGGCCAGCGTACGAGTGGTCAATGCGCTCCCCGAAGGAAGCATAGACTCGTGGCAGAATCTTGCCCAACGCTTCCTCACCCACTTTGTTGAGAGGAAGCGCGCGAAGAAATATTTCACCCATCTTCTCTCCGTCAAGCAGCAACATGACGAATCACTTCGGTCGTTCGTCGACCGATGGATGAGGGACACCGATGAGGTCGAAGGGGCAGATGAGCGCACCCTCCTTGTCCTTTTCCTGGGCGCCCTCCGCAGCACCCCATATGCGAGGAGTCTCATCACTGACCCTCCAAGGTCCTATACGAAGGCGCTCCAACGAGGGAACTTATACGCTGACGCCGACCAGCTCCACAGCCATAAGAAGAATGGAGGGCACCCCTCCAAGAAGATAAATACTGCGCCAGCTCCAGGCGCACCCTCGGTCGGGGACCGAGGTTAGGGAGGACAGAGCCGCCATGGGTCTGGCGGACAGAACAAGAAGGACCGCCCATGGCGGCCAAGGATGGAAAGGTCGAAGACCCCCTCACTCATTCGGTCAGCTCCATCCTCGATTACACCAAGGAACATAATCTCATTGAACAGGATCCTCGGTCGGCGAAGGAAATCTACGCCGTCCACCAGGGCGGTACCTACTGTCGTTACCACAGGAACACCTCCCACAACATAGACGACTGCGTCACACTGAAGAGAGCCATCGAGAAGTTGATTCGTCAGGGGGAACTCTTCCATTTTGTTAAAGGTGGCCCACGCAAAAATACGTGGGTAAACACCGGCAAAAATGGGGGCGAACCCTCTACGAAGAAGCACGAGATCGACAGACTCAGCGATGATGACGAACACTTTGAGGAGCCCCCTCCGAAGAAGAACCACATCCACCTCATTGCGGGGGCAACACTGGGGGGACTCAGCCACCCAGAGGAAGAAATGGGCCCAATCCCTTTACATTGCGAAGGTGTCCCATGCTCCCCCCAGCCGAAGAAGCAGCGGACGGAGGCGATCACCTTCACCGACAAGGATCTGCCTCCAGGCCCCGCGTCACACAGAGATGCCCTTATCGTCCGATGTGAGATAGGTAACTCTATCATCCACCACACTTACATCGGCACGGGGGGCTTCGTCAATGTCATGTACCTGGACACTTTCAAGCAGCTGAACTTGGACAGGGCATTATTTAAGCCGATACGGACACCGTTGTCTGGCTTCACCGGGGGCTCTATCGACGCCGAGGGCACGATAGTCCTCCCCGTGGAAGTCGGCGACGGCTCCCATCGCACCAGGATCAACATGGAATTTATGGTGGTCAACCTCGAGTGTGTCCATAACCTGATATGGGGGCGGGCGACACTAGAGGACCTAGAGGCCATCATCTCCATGAAGCACTTGTGCTTGAAGTTCCCCACCAGCAGCGGTATCGCTACGCCAAGGGAAACCAGAGGATAGCCAGAGCATGTTACCTCAAACTAACAAAGCCGGCCACGGGCACCGAGCAAAGAGTTGACACTATCACCGCCATCGTTGCCAAGGACGAGGAGAGGCCACACGCTGAGCTAGCCGAAGAGGTCGAGGAGGTCCCCCTGGACACCTCTCGACCGAAACGAGTCCTGAAAATTGGGAAGCATCTCCCACAGGACCAATGCGAGGGCATCCTCAAAGTCTTGCGGTCATATGCAATCATTTTCGCATGGGGGCCAGACGATATGCCTGGCATCATCCAGAAGGTGATCACTCACCAGCTTTCAGTTGATCACGCCTCCACGACGGTCAAGCAGAAGCGACACTACCTTTCGGTCGACACATGAGACTTCGTCAAGGGGGAGGTCACCATGCTCTTCTCAATCATCCACATCAAGGAGGTGAAGTACCCGACGTGGCTGGCCAACGTCATCCTCGCCCAGAAGCCGCTGACGTTCAGGATGTGTGTTGATTACATTGATCTGAACAATGTGTGCCCCATGGACCCATTCCCTCTCCCCAACATTGATCAGCTCGTGGACGAGACAGCGAGCTGCGAGTTGATGTCATTCTTGGATGCCTTCAGAGGGTACCACCAAATCTTCATGCACGAAGATGACGCCAAGAAGATGGCCTTCATGACCCCGAAGGGAATTTTCTGCTACCTCGTCATGGCCTTTGGGCTCAAAAAATCAGGCGCCACATACAACAGGATGGTAGCCAAAATCTTCAGAGCAGTCCTTGGCCGGACGATGGAGGCATATGTCGACGACATGATCGTCAAGAGCAAGCAATCTACCACTCATGTTGACGACCTCCGGGAAATTTTTGAAATCATGAAGAAGTTCTAGCTCTGCCTGAACCCGAAGAAGTGCACCTTCGGCGTCCAGGGAGGCAAGTTCTTCGGCTACATGGTCAGCCAAAGGGGCATTGAAATAAACTCGGAGAAGATCCAGGCCATTGTTAACATGGAGCCACCATGAAACGTGAAGGAGGTACAACGGCTGAGCGGGACGCCTTGCGGCCCTGAACCGTTTCCTCTCGAAATCGGCTGAAAGGTCTCTCCTTTTCTTCCAAATCATGCGCAAGGCAAACAACTTCAAGTGGATGACGGAGTGCCAACAAACATTCGAGGAGCTAAAACAGTACCTATCGTCCCCTCATGTGCTTTCCAAGCCAAAAGCCGGTGAAACCCTCTTCCGTGCAGAAGGCCATTTTCTACGTCAGCAAGACGCTACGGGAGGCCGAGCTCAGGTACTCCCCCATTGAGAAGACGGTACTGGCCATCGTCCACACAATGAAAAAGCTAGGGCACTACTTCCAGGCCCATGTCGTCCACGTCTCGACTCAGCAGCCCCTCAGTGCACTCATGCGGAGCCCCACCAGTTCCTCGAGGATGGTGAAGTGGACAATCTTCCTTAGCCAGTTCCAGATTGAAATCAAGCCGAGACCATCTATCAAGGAGCAAGCCTTGGCCGACTTTGTCACCGAGTGCACGGTAAGGGAGACAGCCGCTACCATACCCGGACCGGAGCCAGACGAATCATGGACCCTTTTCACCGATGGTTCGTTGGCCGCCAAAGCATGTGGGGGCATCGTCGTCCTCATATCCCCTGAAGGATTCAGAGCCTACTATGTCATCCGCTTCAACTTTAGAGTATCCAACAACGAAGCCGAGTATTAGGCCCTCCTCAGCGGCCTCAGACTTGCCGCTGGCCTCAAAGCGCGACACATCAGAATCAGATGCGACTCCAATCTGGTGGTGGGCCAGATCGAAGGCTCATACGAGGCCAAGGAAGGGAGGATGAGACAGTACAAACAAACGGCCGAGGAGTTGCTCAAGGCATTTGAAACCCATGAGATCACACAGATCCCAAGGGCGGAGAATGTTGAGGCCGACATCCTCTCCAAGCTCAGCACAGACACTCCAGAGCACATCTCCGAGATAGCCAAGGTCGAGGAGCTAAACATGTCCAACATCCATGCCAGTCCGGTCATGTGAATCCAGCATCGGCCGGAGGACTGGATCACCGACATCATAACCTTTATCACTTCGGGAGAGCTGCCCCAGGACGAGGAGAGGGCCAAGCTAGCCAAACTCAGGGCCCCCAGCTACACCATCGAGGATGGAAAGCTCTACAAAAGATCTTACAGCGGCACTCTCCGCCGAAGTGGGCATGGAGGAAGTCCACTGCGGCGTCTGCTCCTCACATCAGGGCCCTTTGAGCATGTCCCGACGTCTCATCGTCCAAGGCTACTTCTGGCCGACGATGGCGCGGGATTGTGCCAATCTTGCAAGGAAGTGTACTGCATGTCAGGTGCTTCAGAAGGCCCCTGGTCGGCCAGCCGTCAACTACGCCCCGATCAGCATTGCAATCCCATTCTCAAGATGGGGGATTGACCTGGTCTGCACCTGCCCAGAGCCGCCGGTAACAACCGCTACATCATCGTCGCCGTCGATTACTTCACAAGTGGGTCAAAGCGGAACCTTTGGCCAGGATCACAGGGGCCAGAGGCCAGTCGAAGAGGGACAGCCGAAGGACCATGCACTTGCTGGCCTAAAGCGAAATGCCCAAAAATAAAAGAGGGAAGCCGATCCACCGTCATAAATTCTGACGTGGCCAAGATTATCAAGATAGGCCCGATCTTCGACTGGGACGGCTTGTGAAAGCACATCATGGTCGTCGCCAGCATCATTGAAGACACCTCCTTTTACAGGGTACTCAACTTCCAGCTTGTAGGTCCTCGTGACCAGCTCCTTCCCGGCCCTCCTCTTCCGGGAGTCCTGGATGATAGGGGAGGCTGGGAGACAGTAGTGGGTGAAGGAGCAAATACCAGGTCGACTACGGCGACAGCATTGGAGCCTTCAGCGTCTCCAGCCGACACGGTCGCAGCCCCGACATCAGCCTCGGTCGAGGGAGAAGCCCTCTTTGACTTCTTGGCAGGCTGCATGCCGGCCTCAGTCAGCTTCTTCTTGCCTTCGTCGGCCTGCCGTTTCTTTTTCGGCTAGGTGGGCGGCTTCGGCGGCTGTCCAGAGCTCAGCTGCGCTTCAGTTTCAGCGGCCAGCTTCGCAGCATCTTTAGCGTCGTGTTCAGCCGCCACCTTCGCCTTGGCCCTGTTCATGACGGATCTGCGATCCATGACGAAGTCTGCACAAAAGAAAAGACAAACATTAGCAAAGTAAAGCAAAGGAAGAGGGGATCAAGCATGTTGGGAAGGCATTACCATCACCTTCGGTAGGCACGCCCAAATCCGGGCCACCGGCCTCCTCAAAGGTGGTGGTCATCTTCGGTCAAATGTCAATATCATCTTCCTCGTCCCCGTAAACAAAGTACCTCACAAAGCCAATATCAGCCATTTTGTACTCCGTAATGTACTCCTTCACGCTCCTCGGCCCGCCTTTCACAAATGCCTCCACCTGGGCATCAATAAGCGCGCTCTTCGACGCATCATGGAGGGTGAATCTCTCGGTATGGCCGAGAGAGGGGAACTCCGTACCCCCCTCGCCCAACGAAACAAACACAAACTTACTCTTCCAGCCATGGATGGACGTACGAAGGTCAGTGAAGGTCCTCTTGTTCTTCACCTGCTGAAGGTTGGCATAGCGGGCACAATTCTTGTGGCTGCCTCATCCAATCCGGTACAGGTTCATGAAGAGCGTCGTCGTCGGCGTAAAACCCAACTCATCACAACGCAGCAGGAACCCGACGATCAGCGAGCAAGAATTCGGGGTCAACAGAGTCGGAGGAAGCTCCATCATATCTAGGTACTCCGTGATGAACGGATGAAGGGGGAACCTCAGCCCCTTGGCAAAGCTCATAGGGTACACACCAAAGTAACCCGGAGGAGGACGAAGTACGTGGTCCGTCGGCTTGGGGCCCTGACCCTGCCAAACGGCCCCACATACATTTGAGCGACCAGGTACTCAGCCGCGCAGCTCTCCGGCCTGATGATGAAGACGTTGGTGAGATCCAAGTAGGAGAAAGCCGGCCCCTTCTTTGGTCGGCGCCTTCTCTTCGGGGCAGTCTCTTTAACGGCAAAAACCAGTTTTCGAGCAAGGAATGGCGGCCGAAGTAGACGCTCCATCCATGGCGAGGGAGATGCCTACGTCCTCACCCTCAGATGATGAGACGCCCTCATCGTCCACATTTCTATCGTCCTCTGGCTCCCCTGATTTAAAGGAGCTCAAATCCTCCATCTCCTCACAGAACTCTTCCACCACTTCATAATCCAGAGACTTGGCAGAGGCCTCGTCGTCATATGGGTAGTACTCTTCGTCCAGGGTCTTCATCTTAATTACTAACGGAGCCCTAAAGGGAACTACTTTAGATCTAAGGTTGGTTTTTCACTAACACTATATCAAGGCCTAAGGAAGCAAAACATGCAAGAAATCGGAGAAGAGTTTGATGAACTGACCTTTGAAGTTTTGAAGAACGGAAGAACACTCGAGCAAGCCTTTATCTCTCTAGAAATTTGGGCGGCACTTCGTTATCTCAGAATGCGATAAGGACTTCCTTCGGAAGGAGGGGGGTATTTATAGACCTCCCCCCAACGGTCACTACACGTGGCACTCCCCCATTGGCCACATGAACGGCCACCACTCCCAAGGCCCAATAAGTTGCCACCGGTTCAGAAGAGGGGCCAGGCCCACTTCCGGCAGTACCAGTCCACTCCCAACGTACCAGCACGCACATCCATAACGGCCAAGGCATTCAACGACCACACCAAGAAGAAATATCTGCCTCCACAGGGCACGACTAGATCGGCCCTAGCAGCCAATAATCATTTCAACGGCTGGTGACACCACAAAATGTGTCCATATCGGCTTAACACGCTGCCAACAACAGGGCCCCTTCAATGGCCACAACAGCAAAGCAAGAAAACAACTCAACAACCATCAGCCTTGTATAAAACCCTAATGATAACTTCTTGAAAGCGACCTGCGTCCAAGGGTTCTCCCACAGGGTTACCTTGGTCAGGAATCGCCAAGGGGTTGGATTCAAGGGAATACAAGGATCCCACTTTGGCCTAGGGTTACACCTTACTCCTTCACCCATCACTCACTCTTCGGCCTGAAGCAGTGGGGGACTGGGGGACTACACCGGCCTCTGGAATGCAAGAAAGGACAAAATCAAAAAATCCAAAAACATACAAGTCCACAACTACAGCAACAGTATGCCATATATGCACCATAATGGTGCACCCTCGGCCGCAACAAGGTCAACAAACAAAGAAGTATAACTCCTCCCAAAACGTGACGTGTGTCGTCCCTTGACGCGCGCCACTCAACGGCTTTGAGATCACGTACTCCACTCTCGGCCAAGATGAGAAAACGGGAACACAACGTCCTCGGGTCATCATCGTCCATAATGAATATCCTTCTGAGTCAGCGCCATTATCATCCTCAAAGATGGACACCAAACTATGAATATCACCGCTTCACCCTGAAGCACGAAAGCAATCATGAGGCCTCCTCGGCCAAGACACCAAAAGCAACCGCCAACGACCAGAAAGATGAAACATCACCCGCATCGGCTATTCAAATCAAGAGCACATATCGGCCACCGAGCTAGGACATTCATCGTCCTCAAACAAACAAACTTACCCCATCAGAGGAACGTCGGTCTTCTTCCTCCACAGTGAAGGTCATACAAAGGCCAACACGAAGAACCAAAACAGGAAATGGCCACAACGGCGAGAAGACATCAAGACTATGGAATCTACTCTCCATCACTTCGTCTACATCTCACCTCAGAGAGTGGGGGACTCCTGATGGAGTATATGGGTCTAGACCCCAGAACCCACATACTCAGAAGAATAAGAGGCACAACTGTCACCTAGTGGGGCCTCCGTCGGCTAGATGGCCCTCCATCGGCCAGAAAGATATCACCTCAGAACATGGTCCAGAAGCCAGGAGAACCGGGTGTCCCCGTTGTCCGGGTCTCCTTCGGCCATGGCTCCATCGGCCAGACTCTCGTCGGCCACAGAGAGCTCCCAGAACCGGACTTCACACTTAACTACTTCTGCATATTTTGTAATTAGCCCAATAGTGGCCCAATTGTAAACGGGCCTCCCAAGCCCAAGACTTAGGAGCCCAGCCCTAATTTCCTCTATAAATACTCCCCTTGGGAGTAGTTGTAGGGGGTTCACAAATCATTTATTGCAAGTATTTATTGCACTTCTGTCTCTAGCTCTCACTTCTCTCTAAGAGTTAATACTCTATCACATATATAACATGCTTTTCAACTATGTTTTATATATAATCATGGCATAAACAAATACTTGATTATCTTTAATCATTCCATAAAACATATCCTTGATTACTTTAGGTAATCTCATGCCTCACGCAAAAGATATGAAGCATAAAGTTGTCTTCTCACCTTAAATGAAGCTTATGAAGTTATACCCTCCTTGGTTGAACCCCGACGAAGCTCCGACGACTTTTGTGAAACTCCGGCGAAACTCCGACGAGTTATTCCAACTCCGTGGAAATACTGGGAACACCTTAGATAAGTTCCTAACAATGTTTTATCATCACAAAACCCATATTAATAAAAATAACCTCTAAAAGGTTATTTTCCGGCGAACCGGCCACTTTGGCTTCTAAGTCCAATCTCGGACTTAGAACTACCTTCCAACCTCTCGTTCTACACTTCTAAACATGTAGAACAATCCCAGGGTGTGAAATATGAGAAGATTAAAGAAAAAGATATGGGATTAATGGAGTCATTACCTTATTAATCTCAAATTTTTCTCTCCAACCTCCTTTTTTCTCCTTTGTATTTATTTCCTTCTCCTTCCTTAGATTTTGTGCGAAAATGGATGAAGAATGGAGTATTGCAGAGCTTCTCTCACCTTGTTAGATGGCTGGGTCGAGCTGTATGAGTTTGGGTGATTGGGAATGCCATTTTGGAATTTCATGGGAAGGTCCCATGTAATTTGTTGTTTTTGGCTTTTAAACAGATCCTGCTCCCTTTCCTCTCTTATTGTGCGGCTCTCCTAGCCCATTTAAAGGCTAAAATCGTGGGTTGGCCCCCACACATGTGGGAGGTCACCCCTTTGTGTCCCGATGTGTACACTCGGCCCCGAAAGTTGTATTTCTCGGATTGTTTTAGTTGTATTTTATTTTATCGGGTCAAATAAAATATAACACATCTTCTCAATACTTATTGGACCTTAGAATGAATATACATTTCCCAACTTTAATTTAGAAGTCCTCGAGATTCATTTTCGGGCTGTTATCTGATAAATTGTCAATACTGATAGTTGGGCCTCGTTTGACCAATCGGTCAACCCTATGCCTTTGCTACGGCCCAAATAGGATATCCACCATCTTATACATATTATCTAGACCAAGATGAATATAATATGAGATCTCGAAAATATCGGATGACCCCGTTCCCCGTGTGGGCCCCATGTGCAATTTACTATTCACGCAAAAGAACTAACAAAAATTTACAATCACTTGGGGACGGTCTTACAGAAGCTGCATGGGTATATTTGTACAAACAACATAATTAGTCCTCTTTAGGAAATTTAAAATAATGTATTCTTGTTTGTGATTTTTAACTACCTTTTACTCCTATTTAGGTCATTCTCTCATACATTTACTGATGTAAATCTCTTACCGTGAAATGTACTTATGTTATTATAAAGGGATTTTTTAAATATCTCAAAGTTTAAAGGGGTGTTATGTAAGGATGTTTTTACTTGGACTGTAATTTGCTGGTCTGGTCTGGTCTGGTCTGAACTGGTCTGGTCTGGTCTGTCTGGTCTGGTCTGGTCTGGGACGAATTACAGTCCAAGTAAAAACATCCTAAGTATCCAAACTTATGAATTTAATATATATAAACCAATCTTTATATAATTAAATATGTTACTACAATGACCATATATTTTCTCACAAATATAATATATCGCCTATAACATCATATTCAAAACCATTCACACTCAAACCAAATGACAGCCCAAGGGTTATTCCGCCTTAACAAAAAGTCAGGGTTCACATGTTAATCAATAATTTCAAAAGTAAATTCTCACTCCAGGAGACTACAATGTAAAGAAAAACATGATGTTCCCAACGAAGTAGGTGTGTAAAGTCCAATCCACCAATAATCAAAATATACAAGAATTTCGTGATAAAAAGCAATATATTTGTGATTCAAGATTTTTTCAAAAACATTTTTATTTTTGAAAATGAAAGTTTGTCAGGTTCTGGGTTACAAGACAGAGTCAAGCTGTTGGGTCAGTTATTTCATCCAGAATGCCAACATTTCCAAGAATATACATACTCCCTGATTTTTTATTTTTGAAAATGAAAGGTTAACCAGGTTCTTGATTATATGACTGATTCAAGCTATTGGGTCAGCGAGTTTATCTCATAGATGTGCATACTCAACTCTCACATGTGGTGATTCACGAGATGAGCAGAGCCGCTTTTAGGAGATGGGATTTCCGACACACGAAGTGTAACCAAATAACAAGAATCAGATACCTGCTTAACAAGAATCTAATCAACAAATCCAGTCATCCAGCATGCCAACATTCCCAAGATTAAACACACCCCCTGATTTTTTATTTTTGAAACTGAAAGGTTAATCACGTTCTTAATTACATGACTCATTCAAGCTATTGGGTTAAAGAGTTTATTGGCATGTCAAAAAACCGACCCACAATGATCCGCCATGGCCCAAGACATTTGGGGCGGGTCCGCCCCGCCCCGCTTATACAATGGTGCATTTCCGGGTATTACTGTTGACCCATTTTGCTCCGCCCTGCTCAATATATAAGTACACATACTTTTTTTAAATCATACTACAAATATACTTCTACATACATATGTGTGTATATAATAAATCATAAATTCTTTGATCTTATAATATATTAATATTTATATTTGAATGAGATGAATGATGAATTATAAATGTCTTATATAGCATTTTAATTTATATATTCTATTATTAATATAAATAGATTGATTTCCAAGTATAAGTACTTTTTTCTTATTATTTTTTTGAAAGTTTTAGCGCATTTTGATTTTGATTTAATATATTATCTTTTTAATAATTATTTAAAGATAAACTTTATGTATATTCAAGTGGTAACAACTTTGTGGATCGTTGCGCTTACCGCTACACTAAAAGCAATTGATGATAGTGTAGCACGCTCCTTTCCCTTTATAGCACAAGTGACAAGTCCATTTTTGTACTTATTTTTCTTATCAAATTTAAGTGATTTTGGATTGAAAAATAGAAAAACAAGGCATGTTTTATATATTTTGGTTCAAGTTTCTTGAAATCAGGTAAAAATCACGTCCATGATATGTTTGATGAAATTTCAGGTCAATTAAGCACAAAATACGTCAATTTGAGTGACAAATGATATCATACCGATAGAAGGAAGCGGAATTTCAAAATAGTCCACAAGGGAAAGTTGAAGAACACAAAATACAGAACAAGACAGACAAAAAACCTCACAGGCGCCCAAATAGGCGCCCAGATTGGCCGCCTACCAGGCCGCCTATGCTATTTTTGGAAAGTCGGCATTTTGGAATTTTGACCGGACCGGAGAAGACCGAAGGCTGCCGACACTGAACGGAAGGCGGCCGCCTTCGGTGACCGCCTGCGGCACAAGGCGACAAACCAACCACCGGCCGGTGGGATTTGACGGCAGGCGGCCAGACAGGAACGGCAGGCGGCCGCCTTCTGGACCGCCTGCGGCGGATGACGAGACCGGCACGTCACGTCTGTCGGTGACGTGACGGAAGGCGGCCGGGACAAGGCCAGAGGTGGCCGCCTGGTTGGCCGTCTACGATATTTTTCGTCCTATAAATAGCCCGAGTTTTGCTGAACTCAAACACACCTCTTACAACCCTAATTCAATTCAAAAAGTTCCAGTTCTTCAGCCATTTCCGCAGCTCCAAGGTCTTTTGGGAGAGAGAAACTTCAAATCTTCATATCTTCTTCATTTTAGCTTCAAATTGTAAGTTCTTTATATGTATTTTCATCCTCTCAACGAGTAGATTCTTAATCTGTGCTTTGTTTTCTCGATCTGTTCTTCGAATTTTTCCAGAATATTTAATAAGTATTTCGCATTTTCTTCCATAAATTAAATAAAATAGTTTTTGATGTTGAATTCATTCCAATTAATTATATAGTTGTTCACTATCCCCAAGGTTGTTATTTATCTGAAGAAAGTTAATTTTCACGAGGTGAAAGTAATTTTGAATTAAATTCGGTAATTAGTTGTTATTATTGCATAAATTAAATTAATTACAAAAAAAATAGAAAATAAATAGTCTCGGCCCTAATTCCAGTTTATTTCACTGTAATATCACCCCCAGTAGTCAATAGATAATTTAGAACGAACTTAGCCTATTTTTAATTGTCTTTTTTATTTTATAGTTAAAAGTGGGAAAATTATCAATTAATTGTTAAAATTGGATTTTAGGTTTGAAAATTCGTAAAAAAGTTCCAGAAAGTTTATTTTGACAATATCTTATTTTTGTTTAATTTTTGCTATTATACATCTTTAATTCCTTGTTAATGTTTAATTTAGTTACCATATTGTTGATTTCAAAAATAATGTTTAGTAGCTAAATTTGTTTTGGGCATGAATTGAGTAAAGGAATATGGATTGACTCGTTAGCCGAAAATTAGGGATTAAAATTAATTAATTGAGCTAGTTATTCAATTTGATGAATTAGTAATTAATAATTGTTAGCCAATTTCATTAATTAAATTTTGGAAAATTACTTCTAACTTGTCTATAAGATTAGAAAGTAATTTGAGCCAACTTTATTCAAGCACATTAATAAGGCCTAGAAATAGGATAATTTTAATGAAATGGATTTACATCTTGTCTATGAAAAATAAATTCAATTTTCTTAAATAATGAATTTAATTGGTTAATGAATTTGGCTATTTTTATTAATTAAAATTTTGGAGAATTATTTCTGCCTTGTGTATGAGATTAGAATTTAATTCAAGCCAACCATTTTTGAATACATTAATGAAACCTAGAAATATGATAAATTAATGAAAGTAATTTCTATTCTTGTCTATGAGAAAAGAAATTATTAGTCCAATTTTAGTTTTAAATTCCCCTAATTACTAGGTCCAAGAATATATCCATTTCCAATTACTCAATTCATTGCCCTTACTTGCCTCAATCTTTTCATTAATCTTTAGAATATTTGATCTTAAATCTTTAGTTGAAATTTGTTCCTAGTATAATTGTGCAAATTAGCCTAGTCTAGAACACAATCACCTTTTTGTATTGAAAAAGCTTCCAACAATTAGCGATAGCCCGTGACTAAAACTAAATTAAGAAAACTCCTCCGCCATTCCTCAAGAGACACGATACTCGGGGGAAACCGAAAGGTTAGACTCCGTTTTACTACAACGCCGCGTAAGCGGTTATCAACAAGCGAAGCGCCACGTTTCTTTACCCTTTTACACCGGTAGGCTTGAAGATTACTGGCATGCATACCCGCGGCCCATGGCCCAACAATCTCCCCCCAGCACCTGTCAGCCTTCAGCTGCGCAGCATGCTGTCGCCGGGGGTCGAACCCGTGACCTTGGTTCTGATACCAATTGTTTGTCCCTGTTTATATGATTACAACAATATAACGATACTCAAAGATAAGAATAGCAGAAAGATATACGCAGGAGATCCTTAAACTCGTCTTTGATATACCGTGAACTTCTACAGGAAGAATAATAAGCTCTAAGGCTGTAAAGATCGAATACAAAAGTTACCGCAAACCTAAGCCTTATGCCTTTTTATATGTGCAGGCTAAGGTTTGCGTAAAGGCTTTCAACCAGATATGAGCCTGACATTTTGGCCCATATCCTTTATACGCTAATAAATACAAACATTAATTACATAGGATATAATAAAAGCTAATCTATTACAAGATGTCTGACAAGCTTGATTCACAACAGAATTTTCTTCAACAAACTTCACACAAGTTGAAATGCATATTACCTAATTAGGTTACGGCGGGGCGGGGCGGGACATCGGTCAACAAGTTTGGACCGATGCGGGTTACGGGACAGAGCAGGTCCACCCAGTGAAGACACGAGGCGGGTCCGGGACTTGCAGTACCCGCCCCAACCCATTGCCATGCCTAGAGTTTATCTCATGGATGTGCATACTCAACCCTTACACATGATGTTCACGAGATGAACATAGCCCCTTTTCGGAGATGAGATTCTCGACACATGGAGGGTAACCAAATAACAAGAATCAAATACCCACTTAACAAGAATCTAATCCACAAATCAAGCCATCCAACATGCCAACATTTCCAAGAATATACACATCCCATGATATTTTATTTTTGCAAATGAAAGGTTACTCAGGTTCTTGATTACATGACTGATTCAAGCTACTGGGTTAGTGAGTTTATCTCATGGATGTGCATACTCAACCCTCACATGTGGTGATTCACGAGATGTGCAGAGCCCCTTTTCGTAGATGAGATTCTCGACAGACGAAGTGTAACCAAATAACAAGAATCAGATACTCGCTTAACAAGAATCTAATCAACAAATGATTTAAAGCGCGAGCGAGCATAAAGAGAGCCAACCCACAACATTGACCGATTTTCCTGACTTCCGTCCAACTGCATCTGTCAAACCGCTGCTTCCCGTCTTCCAACGCTCCTTCAAAGCCAAGCCCTTACACAACAATACCCGCAAAAGAATCCCAGCCACACGAACGTGCAATAGCGCCAATGAAGGCCGGTCTTGAAACAAACCACCTGCCATGCCACCCAATCACACCGAGCAACGAACGACGCACGCCACCGTTGGGCAGACAAATAAACCATAGATAAACCAGGAACAAACTGCTCGTACTCTCACTAAAGAGCATATCTTTCGTCCAGGTGATTTTGGTTTTAATACCTTACTTTTTCTTATTATTACACAATTCAGCGCACAATAAAAAATTATGAAAAAATTTGCTCATGAGAATATGAAATACAACGTCATAGAACGAGCTCTAAAGCTAACAAACTCATTTGAATTAGTATGGCTTAATGCACCAAACCCACCGTGATATAGAAATTCAACGCATTAGCCCCATGTGTTTTACAAAATGCGTCAAACCCCACTGTGTTTTAAGCAATTATGCGCAAAATCTCTTCTATGGACAAACTTAATTGTCAAATAAAAGAAAAATGATTAACTTTTTTGTGTGATTTAGAGATTTTGACATATTTACTTGCATATTCAATCAGAATATTAGGAAAAGTGATTTCCAAATCGTTAAATCCATTCATATAAGGAGTTATGTGCATGATAATTAAAACACAAAGGGGTTTGATGCATTTTTTCAAATCAGAGGTAGCTAATGCGCTGAATTTCGATATCACGAGGGGGTTTGGTGCATTAAACAAATAAAAAATGAAAGGGAAATTTTGACTTTACACCCTCTTTTATCATTTAAATTGTTTGAAAACATTAATATATGCACCCTGTCATTAAAAAAGCTGTTAGTTAGTGTGGAGGTATTGGCCCATAGGCCATGTCAGCCCTCTTCCTCTTGTTGGGCCTGTTTGCTTGCCTCTTGTCCTGGCCCATGTTGTTCTGCCGCTAGCCTTGTTTATGGAACCCTCCTTTAAGGTTTCCCCCGCAGCCCTGGTACTTAATACCCTCTTCGTCTTCTCTTGACGCTGAGGTCTTCGGTTAGAGAGAGAGTGAGGTTAGAGAGAGTAGAGAGAGAGACTCCCTGTCTCTTCTCCTTCCGGTCCCTCTGTGGTCATCTCTCTGTGCTTCCCCTTTTATGACCTTTGGCGTGCGTTGAGATGGCTGGGCTGGCCTGAGTGTGATTGTCTCTTCCGATGGTGCTTGGTTGTGTGTGCTGTATGAGCGTGGTCTGAGCTGGAGAGGTGAAAACCTAACAGTGGTATCAGAGCCGGAACTCTTGTCGTCCTCGTCTACAGCCCGAGAGCTCCTCCACCGCAGATCTCCCTTTCAGTGGTAAGTCGAGAAGCCCATCCTCGGGCTCTCGCTCAGGTAAATTGGCGATAATCACCCTAGGTAGCCGGGTGCCTTCGGTATTGTGTGTTTTTGGTGTTTTTACTTGCTTCATCCTTTTCCCCGCTTTGCTTTTGATGCTGACCTTGTTGGTCTGGCTGTCAGTTGTAACTGACGACTCCCAGGTGCGTTCTCTTTACCTTCGTGTGTGAAGTTGGTCTGCATGAGTGTTTTCTGTCCCTGCATGTTTAGATCCATGATTCGTACTGGCTTTGTGTTTGCGGGATTGAGGTTTTGAACTTGTATTTCGTGTTTCTGTCTCCTTTGCGTGTTTTTCTCTACTTTACTGCCCTTTTGTGCTTACTTGGTACCCTTGTGAACTGGAATTTTTTGCCTTTGTGACTCGGCACCTGAGGTTAGGACTGACAGGTTCCCTGCCAGTCACTCTAGTGGCCTTCGGATCTGTGTGGCCTGTCAGCCCGCAACCGTGTACACTGGTGAACCCTAGCTCCTTGGTTCTCTGTCTCTCTGTTTGCTATTTTTCATTTACCTTGTCTTCTGCCACTGTTCTTTTCAGTGTTATCCTTATTGTGTTCACTCTTATGTCTGTCCCTATGTCTGCCAATATGTATGGTATGTTACCTTTTAATGGGAAAACTGATTTTGACATTTGGAAACAAAAGATCAAATGTGTTTTAATCCAGCAAAAGGTTGGTATATCTTATTTGGCCGATATGTAAATGAAATTTATTTGGATTCTGATGATAGTGCTAAGAAAGCTGAAATGAATGAAACTGCCTGCTCTACTATATATCTTAACCTATCTGACTCTGTGCTTAGAAAAGTTGGTATTTTAGATTCTGCCTAGTAAATTGTTTTTGCTTGAAAAGTTCTTTCGGTTTAGGCTAGACCTAACCCAAGACATTGATGAAAACTTGGATATTTTTAATAAGTTGATCCAGAACATTAAACAATCTGGTGATAAACATATTGATGATTATACTGTTGTTGTGTTGCTTAATGCTATTCCTGATTCTTATAATGATGTTAAATCTGCTATTAAATATGGTAGAGATGATGTCACCCTTGATATTGTTGTGAATGGCCTTAAGAGTAAAGAGCTTGACCTTAAACACAATAGGAGTATCTCTAGTCAATCCAAGGATTCGGGTGAGGCTATGTTTGTGAGGGGTAGATCTAAGAGTAGGTCTAAGAATCAGAAACAGGATGCCCAAGCTAAAAATAGTAACCCAAATGGTAAGAAGAGGAATAAGTCTAGAAAACGTGTGTGCTACAACTGTGGCAATTCTGGGCACTTTATAAAGGACTGTCCCCATCCTAAGAAACCTGAGCATGCTAGTGTAGCTATAGAGAGAGATGACCTTGGTGAGGTTCTCATGGTGTGTGACCATGTTAATTCTGTTCGAAATACCTTGACTGAGCATGAATGGTTAATTGATTCTGGTTGTACCTATCATATGACTCCTTTTAGGGATTTGTTTTCAAAATATGAGAAATGTGATATGGGTTATGTTTCCTTGGCTGATAATAAGAGATGCAATGTTTTGGGTATTGGTGATATATGTCTCAAGTTTTCTTGTGGCTCTGTGTTTACTCTTAAGAATGTGAGGCATGTCCCTGATTTGTGTCACAACTTGTTATCTGTTGCTGCCTCGGAGGGTAGTGGATTAGAGGGAAAGTGGGGGAATGGTTGTATGAAAATTTTGAAAAATTCTCTGGTTTTGTTTAAAGCTGAGAAGGTGAACAACCTTTATGTGTGTCATGCTAAACCTTATATTGACTCTGTGAATGCTGTGAATGTTGTGCATACTGATAAAACCTTGTTGTGGCATAATAGACTAGGGCATATGAGTAATAAAGGTTTAGGGATCATGCATAAACATGGTTACTTTGGTAAAGACTCTGTGAACTCTTTGACTTTCTGTGAATCATGTGTGCTTGGTAAACAACATAGAGTCAATTTCCCTCTATCCTCTTATCCTAATATGACAAAGTGCTCCTCTGTGCTTGAATATGTGCATGCTGATGTTTGGGGTCCTGCCAGTGTTCCCACACATGGGAGAAACGGTATTTCTTGTCCTTAATTGATGATTTCTCTAGGAAAGTGTGGGTCTACCTTCTAGAACATAAGTCTGATGTTTGTGAGAAGTTTAAGGCCTGGAAGTTACTTGTAGAAAATCAAACTGGACAGAATGTTAAGACCCTTAGGACTGATAATGGCCTAGAGTTCTGTAACCATGAGCTTGACCAATTGTGTGCCACTTCAGGCATTAGGAGACATAAGACTGTGCCCTACACCCCCCAACAGAATGGGGTGGCTGAAAGGATGAATAGAACCCTTCTTGACAAGGTTAGAAGTATGTTGTCTACCTCAGGTTTACCTAAGAAGTTTTGGGGTGAAGCAGTTACCACTGCCACCTATCTGATTAATAGATCTCCCTCTGTTCCCATAGGGGGTCAATGCCCTGAAGTAAAGTTTACTGGTGGGCCTCTTGACCTAACAAACCTTAGGGTCTTTGGGTGTGCTGCCCATGTTCATCAGAAAACTGATAAGTTAGATCCTAGATCCAAAAAGTGTGTTTTCTTGGGTTATCCTGATGGGGTAAAGGGATATAGGTTGTGGGATAGAAGTGTGTCTGGTTTTAAGGTGGTTATAAGTAGGGATGTAATTTTCAATGAGTTTGATTTCCCTTGCTTGCTTAAACCTGTTTCTGAGCATGAACCTGAGAGGACACCTGTTGAGGTGGAGCCTCAGGCCCCTTCTGTACCTATTATTCCTTATGTTATGTATGACACTCCTCCTGTTGTACCTGTCATCCCTTCTGATGTGCATGTTAATACTTCTGCTGATACTGCTACCTCCAGTGAGGTGGAGTTCAATACTCAAGATGACCATGTGCATAATGATTCTCTGTCTGGTGAAACCAATGTGTTTGATGATTTTGCTGAGGATGATAATGTTGATTTGCATGACTACCAACTTGTTAGGGATAGGGGTAGAAGAACCATTAAGAGAAAATCTGATACTTTGTCTGACTATGCTTTTACTGCATGTGATATATCTGATTTTGCTTTTACTGTGTTTGAGGCCCTAGACCTAAATGAACCCAAGACCTATAGTGAAGCTATAAGGTCCAGAGAGTCTCAAAGATGGCTTGAGGCCATGAAAAGTGAGATGTACTCTCTGAGAGTGAACCAGACTTGGACCCTTGTTCCTAGACCTAATGCCAGCTCAGTGGTTGAGTCCAAGTGGTTGTTTAAGGTCAAGGAAGAACCGGGTAATAACATTAGGTATAAGGCCAGGTTAGTTTCCAAGGTGTTTACTCAAAAAGAGGGGGTAGATTATGCAGAAATCTTTGCTCCTGTAGTTAAGTTTACTACTGTTAGAATCATGTTGGCTTTGGTTGCTCACCATGACTGGGAGATGAAACAAATGGATGTCACCACTGCATTTCTGCATGGTGAATTGGATAAGAAAATTTACATGACTCAACCTGAGGGCTTTGTGGATCCCAAGAGGAGTGACCATGTCTGTCTGCTTAGGAAGGCCTTGTCTGGCCTGAAGCAATCCCCTAGGCAGTGGAATATTAGGTTTGACAAGTGTATGCAGTCTATGAAATTTGTGAAATCTGCCTGTGATCATTGTCTTTATTTCAAGAATACTAATTCTGTTCCTGTGTTCTTGTTAATCTATGTGGATGACATGTTGATTATTAGCCCTTGTCTTAAATCTATTATATCTGTTCAAAAATGTCTTTGTGAGAACTTTGCTATGAAAGATCTTGGTGATGCCAAGAGGATACTTGGGATTAACATTATTAGGAACAGGAGCAAGCATACTCTTGTTCTAAATCAGATTTCTTATGTTGAGAAGGTTTTGAGTAAGTTTAATATGTCTTCTGTTGCACCTATGCATGTTCCTCTTGCCTCTCATTTTGTGCTAAGTAAGAATCAGTCTCCTAAGACTGCTTCTGAAATTAAGCTTATGAAGTCTGTTCCTTACTCTAATGCTATAGGTTCTGTAATGTATCTGATGGTTAGTTCTAGACCTGATATTGCCTATGCTGTGAGTTGTTTGAGTAGGTTTATGTCTAATCCTTGTATGCCTCATTGGAATGCTTTGAAATGGCTTTTGAGATACTTGAAATTTTCTGCAAATCATGGTTTGATTTTTACTAAGTGTACTGAAGGTGTGAAACTGAGTGGTTATGTTGATTCTAACTATGCTAATGATAAAGACAATAGGAAATCTACCACTTCCTATGTGTTCACTTTGTGTGGTTCTTGTATTAGTTGGAAATCTCAGTTACAACCAATTGTTGCCTTATCAACCACTGAAGCTGAGTATGTTGCAGCTACAGAAGCCTTCAAGGAAGCCATCTGGTTAAGACGTCTTATTACTGAAATAGGTTTTCTTAAACAGGGTGTTACTGTGTTTTCTGATAGCCAGTCTGCTATCCAGCTTTGCAAAAACCCTGTTTTTCATGATAGAACCAAACACATTGATGTGAGGTTCCACTTTATTCGTGATGTTTTAGATGTAGGTAAGGTGAAGCTGTGCAAGATACCCTCAGAGTTCAACCATGCAGATATGGGGACGAAGTGTCTATCCGCTGAAAAACTATTGTCTTGTAAACGAATTTTAAATTTGGACTGCGGTTAACTCTGTTTGCAGGTTTTGGGTATGGTGGAGGGTAGATTCTTGAAAGCGTAGTGCTTGAGAGAATCTGCTCTCATGGTTAAGGAGAGTACCTTGGGTACTTATCCAATTTCTTTTTGGGAGTGTTTTGTGTATCTCCAATTTGTTTGTCAGTTGTGTCTTTAGGATATCACTGGTGACCCAGCGATGATGAACCACATGCTCATGTTACTTTGTGATACCATGCACCACCAATGATGGCCAATAAGGTGGAGAGTGTGGAGGTATTGGCCCATAGGCCATGGCAGCCCTCTTCCTCTTGTTGGGCCTGTTTGCTTGCCTCTTGTCCTGGCCCATGTTGTTCTGCCGCTAGCCTTGTTTCTGGAACCCTCCTTTAGGGTTTCCCCCGCAGCCCTGGTACTTAATACCCTCTTCATCTTCTCTTGACGCTGAGGTCTTCGGTTAGAGAGAGAGAGAGAGAGGGTGAGGTTAGAGAGAGTAGAGAGAGACTCCCTGTCTCTTCTCCTTCCGGTCCCTCTGTGGTCATCTCTCTGTGCTTCCCCTTTTCTGACCTTTGGCGTGCGTTGAGATGGCTGGGCTGACCTGAGTGTGATTGTCCCTTCCGGTGGTGCTTGGTTGTGTGTGCTGTATGACCGTGGTCTGAGCTGGAGAGGTGAAAACCTGACAGTTAGTGATGGAGTATATGGGTCTGAGCCTGTAATACCCGAGATTAATATAAGAGGATTAATAGTACTACTCATACCAACAGAGGTGCATCTCCTTTTAAGGGAGCTCATCACCCAAGAACTCCAAAGTTAAGCGTGCTTGCACGAGAGTAGTCTTGGGATGGGTGACCCCCTGGGAAGTTTCTCAGGGCGCGCATGAGTGAGGACAAAGTGTGCGGTAAAGGCTCGTGGTGGTTTGTGAGGACAGTATTATTGGTCTAGAGTAGCTACCTCGGGTCCTGTGAGGTCGGGGTGTTACAGAGCCCCCGGACCCACATACTCGGAAGAACAGAAAGCATAATACAACAAAGTGGCGCCCTCGTCGGCCATGACGCCCCCGTCGGCCGAAAAGGGGCCAACACAGATTATGGTCCTGAGCCCAAGGAACCCGGGTGCCCTCGTCGGCCGTGCCCTCGTCGGCCACGCCCTCGTCGGCCACGAGGACCTCCCAGAACCGGATTTTATACTTATTCATTTGTACAGCCCATTAGTGGCTTTGTATTCGGCCCAGTAGCGGTCCATTTGTAAATGGGCCTCCCAAGCCCAAGGCTTGGGAGCCCAGCCCGTATTTTCTCTATAAATACTCCCCTTGGGAGTAGTTGTAGGGGTTCAGAATTCATTAATACCAAGCAAATTTGGTATACTCTCTCTAGCTCTCACTTCTCTCTAGAGATATACTCTATCATTTGGTGCTCTCGTTGAGAGCTAGAACAATCAAGTTAGCACCCTTCGTCGCTACCAAGCACAGCTAACCACTGATCATGGGGAGAACTAAGTCAAACCGCAACCTCGTCAGCAAAGTCATCCCTGAGGACCAAGAGCCCAGGGAGCACGATGAGGACGCCACGGCCGACCAGGCCGGCGGAGGGGACCTCTTCCAGGAGGCCTTCAACCTCACGACGGACCTCCGCAACCAACTAAACGGCGGAGTCCCCGACGCCCGCATCGGCTTGTACAAGAAACGAGCTGAGAAGACGGACCACGCCCCGGCCCAGCCTATGGCCGCGGCCTCTCCGTACGTGGATCCACAGGTCTAGGCCGCGTTGTCGGTCATCATCGCCAGCCAGGCTCAGAACCCCACCGTCCTTAGCGCACTCTTGCCAAGGACCGGGGGAAACGTCACTCCACCTCCTCATCCCCAACCGTTGGCCGTCCGGATAGGCAACGATGAGGGGGTAATGGCCCAGGACACGGCGTCGTCCCACTCCCACCCTGCTTCCCCTCTTCGGCCCGGGCAGACCCCAGCGCGTGGAAAAGCCTCTGTCTTCAATAGGCTAGGTGACACGCGCCGTCGCCCGGTTTCGGAGAGGATGGCGGGACGGATCGGTGATCCTCGTCCTGGCTCGCCAAGGGAAAGCTTGGGGTCTGTGTCTCGGACAGCGGACCAGCCCCGCCCGGACAAGGGCAAGGGGAAGTTGCACGAGGATGACGTGCGTCACCAGATCAACGCGGCTCACAACGAGCGCCTGAGGAACCAGCCGGGCGCCGCCGCGGCCGACAGGGATCCCCGGGACGAGGTCATCTCCCAGCTGGAAAGGAGGCTGGCTCAGATGGAGGCTAAGCAGTCGGCCAACATCCCTACGGCCGGCGCCTCCAACGACCCCGACCTCAACGCGCTCATGAACAAGGTCAGCGCCCTAGAGAGGGAGCTGGCCGAAGGGCGAGGTGACCCCATCATCCAGGTCAGGACCAGGACCCCTTTCACCAACAGGGTCCTCTCGGCCCCCATCCCGGAGAAGTACAGGGGGAACGCCATCAAGTCCTACGATGGCCGATCAGACCCCCAGGAGCACTTCAGCCGTTACCAGAACAACATGCTGATGGTGAATGCGTCCGACGAATACCTCTGTCGTTGGCTCCTCTCTACTCTCGAGGGGCCAGCGTACGAGTGGTTCAACGGGCTCCCCGAAGGGAGCATCGACTCATGGCAGGATCTCGCCCAGCGCTTCCTCACTCACTTTGCCGGGAGGAAGCGCGCGAAGAAGTATTTCACCCACCTCCTTTCTGTCAAGCAGCAGCACGAGGAGTCCCTCCGGTCCTTCATTGATCGATGGACGAGGGAAACCGAGGAGGTCGAGGGGGCCGATGAGCGCACCCTCCTCGCCCTGTATCAGGGAGCCCTCCGCAGTTCCCCGTACGCCAGGAGCCTCATCACCGACCCCCCGAGGTCGTACACCAAGGCGCTCCAGCGCGGAGGCTTGTATGCCGACGCTGACGAGCTCCACAATCACAAGAGAGAGGGGGGCCATCCCTCCAAGAAGACAAATCCTTCGCCGGCCCCGGGTCCGTCCCCGGCCGGCCAGGGTGCCCAGGGCCGTCACGGCTCTGGTGGACAGAGTAAGAAGGATCGCCACTGGCGGTCGAGGCTGGAACGGCCGGGGGTAACCCTCACCCACCCGGTCGGCACCATCCTCGATTACGCCGAGAAGCACGGCCTCATCGAGCAGGCTCCTCGGCCGGCCGAGGAGGTCCTCGCCATCCAGCAGGGCGGCACGTACTGCCGGTTCCACAAGAACTCGTCGCACAACACCGACGATTGCATCACACTGAAGAAGGCCATCGAGCGCCTTATTCGCCAGGGGGAACTCTCCCAGTTTGTCAAAGGTGGCCCACGCAAGAACACTTGGGTAAACACCGGCAAACATGGGGGCGAACCCTCTGCGAAGAAGCGGGAGATTGGTAGGCTCAGCGACGACGAGGACTTCGAAGAGCCCCCGCCGAAAAAGAATCACATCCACCTCATCGTAGGTGGGAACACTGGGGGGACTCCGCCACTCAGAGAAAGAAATGGGCCCAATCCCTTTACATTGGGGAGGTGTCCCATGTTCCCCCCCAGCCGAAGAGGCAGCGAGCGGAGGCGATCACCTTCACCGACAAGGATCTGCCTCCGGGTACGGAATCACACAGGGACGCCCTCGTCATCCGATGTGAGATCGGTGACTCCATCATCCACCGTACTTACATCGATACGGGGAGCTCCGTCAACGTGATGTACCTGGACACCTTCAAGCAGCTGAAGCTGGACAGAGCTCTGCTGAAGCCGATCAAGACCCCGTTATCCGGCTTCACCGGGGACTCTATCGACGCCGAGGGCACGATAGTCCTCCCCGTGGTGGTCGGTGACGGTCCCCACCACGCCAGAATTAACATGGAGTTCATGGTGGTCAACCTCCAGTGCGCCCACAACCTGATCTTGGGGCGGCCAGCGCTGGAGGACTTGGAGGCCATCATCTCCATGAAGCACTTGTGCCTGAAGTTCCCCACCAACGACGGCATCGGCTACGCCAGAGGAAACCAGAGGATAGCTAGGGCATGCTACCTCAAACTGACAAGGTCGGCCGAGAGGGAGGGCCAGAGGATAGACACCATCACGGCCGCCGTCGCCACGGACGAGGAAAGGCCACATGCTGAGCCTTCCGAGGAGGTCGAGGAAATCCCTCTAGATACCTCCCGGCCGGAGCGGGTTCTCCGAGTCGGGAAGCAACTCCCCCAGGACCAACGAGACACCATCCTCCTCGTCCTACGGTCGTACGACGTTGTCTTCGCGTGGGGCCCGGACGATATGCCAGGCATCAGCCGCCAGGTGATCACTCACCGGCTGACCGTCGATCCGGCCTCCGCGCCTGTCAAGCAGAAGCGGCGCTACTTGTCCGCCGACAGGTGGGACTTCGTCAAAGGGGAGGTCGCCATGCTCCTCTCAATCAAACACATCAAAGAGGTGAAGTACCCGACATGGTTGGCCAACGTCGTCCTCGCCCAGAAACCGCCGACGTTCAGAGGGTACCACCAGATCTCCATGCATGAAGATGACGCTGAGAAGACGGCATTCATGACCCCAGAGGAAATCTTTTGCTACCTCGTCATGGCCTTCGGACTCAAAAACTCCGGCGCCACCTATACTAGGATGGTGGCCAAGATCTTCAGGGCGGTCCTTGGCCGGACGATGGAGGCGTACGTCGACGACATGATCGTCAAGAGCAGGCAGGCCACCTCCCACGCCGATGACCTCCGAAAAATCTTTGAAATAATGAAGGAGTTCAGGCTCCGTCTCAACCCCAAGAAGTGCGCCTTCGGCTTCCAGGGCGGCAAGTTCCTCGGCTACATGGTCAGCCGGAGAGGCATCGAGATAAACCCGGAGAAGACGCAGGCTATCATCAACATGGAGCCGCCCCGCAACGTCAAGGAGGTACAACGACTGACGGGGCGCCTGGCGGCCTTAAACCGGTTCCTCTCCAGGTCAGCTGAGAGGGCACTCCCCTTCTTTCAGATCATGCGGAAAGCCAGCAGCTTCAAGTGGACGACGGAGTGCCAGGAGGCATTCGACGAATTGAAAAGGTACCTATCGTCCCCACCCGTGCTCTCCAAGCCCAGAGCCGGTGAAACCCTCTTCTTGTACTTAGGGGTGAGCACGTCGGCCATCAGCTCTGTGCTCATCCGTGAGGACGAAGGGGTGCAAAAGGCCATCTTCTACATCAGCAAGACACTCAGGGAGGCCGAGCTCAGGTACTCCCCCATTGAGAAGACGGTGTTGGCCATCGTCCACACGGTGAAGAAGCTGGGGCACTATTTCCAGGCCCACACCGTCCATGTGCTGACCCAGCAGCCTCTCGGCGCACTCATGAGGAGCCCAACCAGCTTCTCAAGGATGGTGAAATGGGCGATCTTCCTCAGCCAGTTCCAAATTGAGATCAAGCCAAGGCCATCCATCAAAGGGAAAGCCTTGTCCGACTTCGTCATCGAATGCACAGCAAGGGAGACGGCCGTCGCCAACCCCGGGCCGGAGCAGGACGATACATGGACCCTGTTCACTGACGGCTCGTCGGCCGCGAAATCATGCGGCGGCGGCGTCGTCCTCATATCCCCTGAAGGATTCAGAGCTTACTATGCCATCCGCTTCAACTTCAGGGTATCCAACAACGAAGCCGAGTATGAGGCCCTCCTCAGCGGTCTCAGACTCGCTGCCGGCCTCAAGGCCAAACACCTCAAAATCAAGTGCGACTCCAAACTGGTAGTGGGCCAGGTGGAGGGATCGTACGAAGCAAAGGAAGGCCGGATGAAGCAATACAAACAAGCGGCGGAGGAGTTGCTGAAAGCGTTTGAAACCCACGAGATCACTCAGATCCCCAGGGCCGAGAACGCCGAAGCCGACATCCTCTCCAAGCTCAGCTCAGACACCCCGGAGCACATCTCCCAGTTGGCCAAGATCGAGGAGTTGAGCATGTCCAGCATCCATGCCAGCCCCGTCTTGTGCGTCCAACAGCGACCAGAGGACTGGATCTCCGACATCGCCACCTTCATCACAATGGGGGAGCTGCCCCCGGACGAGGAGAGGGCCAAACTTGCCAAACTCAGGGCCCCAAGCTACACCATCAAAGATGGCAAACTCTACAAACGATCCTATAATGGCACTCTCCTCCGATGCCTGCACCAGGACGAGGCCGACACAGCCATGGAAGAAGTTCATTGTGGCGTCTGCTCCTCACACCAGGGCCCTTTCAGCATGTCCCGGCGTCTCGTCGTCCAGGGCTTCTTCTGGCCGACGATGGCACGCGACTGCACTGACCTGGCCAGGAAGTGCACCACATGCCAGGTACTCCAGAAGGACCCTGGTCGGCCAGCTGTCAACTACGCCCCCATCAGCACCGCAATTCCATTCTCCAGATGGGGGATTGACCTGGTCGCCCCCCTGCCCAGAGCCGCCGGGAATAACCGCTACATCATCGTCGCCATAGACTACTTCACCAAGTGGGTCGAGGCGGAGCCCTTGGCCAGCATCACAGGGGCCAGATGCCAAAAAATTGTTTACAAGAACATCATCACACGCTTTGGCGTCCCCCAGGAGATTATATCAGACAACGACACCCAATTCGAGGCAGCCCATTTCCAGGAGCTCCTCCGGGAGTTTGGGGTGAGGCATCGTTTCTCCTCCGTTGCCTATCCTCAGGGCAACGGGCAGGTTGAGAACGCCAACAGAACAATCATGGAAGGGCTGAAGAAGAAACTCCAGGCCGCAGGAGGTAGTTGGGTCGACGAGCTCCCCAACACCCTGTGGTGCTACAG
Source organism: Cuscuta europaea (assembly GCA_945859875.1). Lineage (NCBI taxonomy): Eukaryota > Viridiplantae > Streptophyta > Magnoliopsida > Solanales > Convolvulaceae > Cuscuta > Cuscuta europaea. Next base: position 3,036,955 of record CAMAPE010000075.1, on the reverse strand, counting down.
AACCACGCCGAGGAGGGCGACTGGCGAAACGCCTTTCGCCCTGTGCTACGGCTTTGAAGCAAAGGCGCCCACGGAAGTTACCATCCCCAGCCGGCGGGTGGAACAATATGAGCCTGACACCAACGAAGAGAACATGAAGATTGACCTACACCTGGTTGATGAGAGGCGTGAGCAAGCTTACGTCCGAGCAGAGAACTACCGGCGTCAAGTAAAATCATACTATGACGCCAAGGTACGTTCCCGGGAATTTGAAGTGGGGGACTACGTCCTCCGCCGAAGGGAAGCAAGCCAGCCGACAGAGGGTGGCAAGCTGGCATTGAAGTACGAAGGGCCCTACATCATCAGTGCCGTGGTCAAACCCGGCACCTACAAGCTTAAACGCCCGAATGGGTCCAATGTACCACGAACATGGAATGTACAACATCTGGTGAAGTTTTATCAGTAATCCGAAGGAGGTGCAGACGGCGAAGCCCTCACCCCTTAACGGGTTACTGATTGAACGCCACCCTCGGCCTCGAGCCACTTATGAATAAAATCATGTTCTGATTTTTCTTTGGAATTTAAAATAAAACATTAGCAGGTGCCCGCGTCGGCCACCTTAGAGCGAAAGGCTCAGGCATGGCCGACATGGCCCCTTGCATTTGCAGCCTACGAGCGACAAGCTCAGGCACTCCATTGTATTTTGTATCAGCGAAGGGCTCAGGCCTAACTGAGAGAGCACATCGTCCTGGCCCCGTAAGCCTAGAAGTGAAACGCTCAGGTATGGCCGACGATGTCCCCAGGACGAGGGGCCCGCAAACGGCCCACGTCTTGAAACGGGAAGCTCACCGCGTCGTCCATGCGCCAGAACGCAGGACGACAGGCTTGAAATCATGGCCGAGGTGACAAAATCCCAAAACTCAGGGATGGGCAACGACAGCCGTTGGAAACCGACCAAAAGTCTAGCCCGCGTCATAAATAGGCGACGGGACCCGCCCTGAGATCACGGACGTTAAAAACGAAGTCCGAACCGGCTGAAGGACGAGCACACCCTTCGGACGAAGCCTGAAAGAAGGATACTCCCCGGAAATAAAAAAAATATATATATACAAGGGAAAGGAGGGAAGCCGACGGCCGCGTACACTAGCCGGCCTCGAGCAATGAAAAAATAAAATCCCCACAACTCAGGCCCAACTAGGCCAAGTACATATCAGTTGAACACAAGTGTAGTACCACTGACAGGTAACATGGACGACACGTCCACACACTACAAGGGAATAATCAAGGCCGAAACACACGCCTATAAAACCCTAACCGCATCGGTTGGGTGACACGCGAGAGGTGACCTTCATCGCCCATAGTCCTTTGAGGCACCAACGCTTGGTATGAAACAAAGCATCGCAATCCTGAGGATGACCAGGACGAAGCGGGCACTTATCACACCCGCGGAAGGATCAAGCAATCAAGAAACAACCTCTACTTGCCACAACATCTCGGATGGCCGACGCAGGCACTGGAACCAAGGCTGTTGGTCAAGCGAAAGTTCTTTGGGAATTTGTTCAAGTGTTTACCAAACACTTAGAAAAAATCCTGAGAAAAGAGAGGGTTCCTCAACAAGGAACCATGGCTAGCCGACGAAGATAGGACCATCTCCTTGGACAAGCCATTCCTTATCCAGCACCCTCATCGGCCACAAGCCAGACCTTGGCCGGCAGCGGCACCGCAAAGAAGTAAATGCCTAACATTTATATCTAAGTACTCAAATGAAGGAACTCTAGCCGAAGCGGGTACCAGTATACTCCAAGGCCGTTAGCTACCTACACCTCTGCATGTGTACTTAGAAGAATTCTAAGTTAAAAAAGATCAAGGTTAAGGTGCCCTTATCGACCACAACACAAAGGATACAGGCCGACAACGACACTGGCTCAAACACTTGGGAAATCTCCCAGAGCATTTGTCAAGAATGATAAATCCAAGGCCAGGACGATGCGAACGTTCAGCCACTTGAAGTTAGATACTTGGGAAAATTCTAACAAAAGATAAGAAAGCCAAAGCCTGGACGGAGCGGACACCACGGTCAAGGCCGGAAGGAAAGCAACCACAAGAATCCAAAAACACTTAGGAAATTTTTGAAAAAATTCCTAAGTGTTATGACATTACATCAACACCGGACAGGCCGACAAAGCCACCGGGCTGAAGAGAAGGCACTTAAAAGGATCCAAAACACTTAGGAAATTTTGGAAAAAATTCCTAAGTGTTATGATAGTAGAGAAACGACGGCTAGGCCGAGCAGGCCACTAGGCCGGAAAGACAGCAACTACGTGGAACCAAAACACTTAGGAAATTTTTGAAACAATTCCTAAGTGTTATGATAGTAAGGCAAAGATGAATAGGCCGACCAGGTCACCGGACAGGGAGGCCGACCTCACGGACGTAGCGGACACTCGCGGGTGACCCAAGTTATGACCTTGACACTTAGACAAATTTTAGAGTTGAGATGACAAATGGCAAATAAGCATACAAGGAATTCAAAGCCGATCAGGACAGCAAAAATTTTCATTTATATTCAATTCAGTACAAAGGTGGGCTCTTCGGCCGTTACATCATTTGGCAAAAACAAAAACTAACTACAAATGAGTAGCCGATCAAGCCTCTGGGGCACCTCCATCTGCGACTGACTCTTCGGCCTCATCAGCTCCCTCATCGGCCTCAGTCTCCTGGCCGGCAGCGGCTGCAGCGCTGGTGGCATCGTCCAAGAAATCAAATTCAGTATAATCCGGCTCGCCAAGGCCGGAGCTTTCAATGGGGGACTCGCGCTCCGACAGCGGAAGCTTGGCCTGCTCTTCAGGATCCTTCATCAGCTTCGGAAGCTTCAGGTTCCGTCTAGCCCATCCAGACGTGTAGTTCATAGCCTTCAAAGCACGAGATAGCCTCCGACACAGGAGCCTTTGCATCCGCTCCTGGCCCATGTTATAATACACGACCATCTCTCTGCTGAAATACTCCTGGCCGGCGGGGGAGTTCATCCCCCAACTCTCAAGCCTGGCGGCCACCACCTCGTAGCACCAGGGGAGCCTCTCATCGGCCTTCCAACCCTCGGCCAGGAACTTCTCAACGGCCTCATCAGCAGCCCTCACAACGGCGGCCTCGACCTCAGCCTTCGCCTTCACGGCCTCCTCGTTCTTGCGCTGCTCGGCCTCCAGCGCCCTTTGGGACTCCTTGAGCCCCCTTTTGCTCTCCTCGAGCTTGGCCAGGGCATCATCCCTGGCTGCAACGGCTTCATCGACCCTCTGCTGCAGAGCCTTGGCATCCTCCCGGAGCCGATCAAGGCAAGCTACCGCCTCGTCGGCCGAGGCAGCCTTCTGCTCCAGCTCCTTCAAGCGAGCTATCTCCCGGTACTGCCTTTTATGGCTCTCCATGAGCATAAAGGCACTCTCCAGAACAAGGAAAACAATTCAGGCAAATGACTCTACACAGACGACGAGAAAGACAACACATAAGGAAAGTAACTTACTTGGACGAGGAGGTCCATGCCGCCCTCGTAAATCTTCACGTCCCCGAGCTTCTTCAAGTAAGCCCGATCTTTGGCCGGCATGGCCTGGGCCAGGACGTCGTGGCCAAGGACGACATCATCAAACACACCCCCGCCAACGGGGTATTCTACCATCTTCTGGTAGGTGGCACCGGCAATCTCCTTGCCGGCCCTCTTCGTCCGTGGTTCCTGGACGAGAGGAAGCGATGGGGCGGCATCGCAAGCAGCAGTAAGGTCCACGACGGGACCACTATCGTCCACGCGCGGGACAGTCAGAGTACCGGCCTCGCTAGCCGGGGAAGGAGACGGCGCCATCTTCGTCTTCTTCGAGACGTTCAGGCCGGCTTCGGTCAATTTTTTCTGGCCGTCATTGGCCGGCCTCTTCTTCTTCGATTGGGCAGGCCTTGGGGCCGCATCAGTAGTAGCCCCGCTCCCATCGGCCGTGGCACGTCTGGCCGCCTCGGCCGCCTTAGCAGCCAGCTCCTCGGCCGCTTTGGCCTTGGCAATAGCCATTATGGAACGTCGGTCCATGGCAAAATCTACAAAGGAAAAACACAACAGATTAGTAAGGCAAAGGAACAAAACATAAAGACAGAAAGCCGAAGAAATAATTACCATCGGCCTCAGCAGGGATGCCCAAATCTGGGCCGTCGGCCTCTTCAAAGGTGGTGGTCATCCTCGGTCAGAGTTGGAGGTCATCCTCCTTATCGCCATACAAATGGTATCTAAAGAAGCCGAGAGCGGTCATCTTGTATTCAGTAACGTAATCCTTCACGCTCCTCGGCCCCCCTTCCAGGAAAGCCTCCACCTGAGCGTCCAAGATCGAGCTCTTCGGCGGGTCATGGAGATTGAACCTCCCGGTATGGCCGAGAGAGGGGAACTCGGTGCCACTCTCACCCAGGGATACGAAAACGAACTTACTCTTCCACCCATGAATGGACGAAGGCAAGTCCGTGAAGCTCCTCTTCTTCGGCAGCTGTTGAAGAGTAGCATAGGCCGCACAGTTCTTGTGGCTTCCTCGGCCGATCTGGTACAAATTCATGAATAGGGCCGTTGTTGGTCTGTAGCCCAGCTCCTCACACCGGAGTAAGAAGCCCACCATCAAGGAATAACTGTTCGGCGTCGGCAAGGCCGGAGGAAGCCCTACCATGTCCAGGTACTCAGTGATGAAAGGGTGAAGGGGGAACCTCAACCCCTTAGCAAAACTCATCGGGTATACCCCAAAGTATCCCGGTGGCGGAAGAAGAACATGGTCCGTCGGCCTGGGTGCCCTAACCCGCCCGAACGGCCCCACGTACATCTGGGCAACAAGATAGTCGGCCGCACTGCTCTCCGGCTTGATCAAAAAGATATTGGTGAGATCCAGGTAGGAGATGCCCGGCCCATTCTTCGGCCTCCTCACCCTCTTCGGCTTAACTGCGCCCTTCACGGCAGACACCGGCCTCGGGCAGGGAATGACAGCAGAAGTGGACGCCCCGTCCACCACTCGGGACGCACCTACGTCCTCACCTTTTGAAGAGGATGCAGACTCCTCGTCCTCGCCTTCCTCGTCCACCGGCTCTTCGGATTTGTAGGGACTTAAATGCTCTATCTCCTCCTCGAACTCCTCGAGCACCTCGTAGTCAAGTGACCTCGTGGAGGGCTGGTCGTCGTAGGGGTAGTAGTCTTCGTTCAAGCTCTTCATAACTACTACTACGGGCCTAAGGAGACTAACTTAAGATCTAAGGGTGTTCAAACGCCTAACACTAGATCAATAGTCTAGGAAGCAAAATATGAAAAGTGAGGAAGATCGCGATGAACACTAACCTTGAACAACGAAGAACACGAAGAACAAGTTTGGGAGTTTATCTCTCTAGAAAAATGGCCAGCACTTCGACAATTCAGAATGCAAATGTGGTTTCTCGTCGGAGGGGGAGGGGTATTTATAGAACCCCCCACCCAACGGTCACTACACGTGGCACCCTCCCAATGGCCACACCAACGGCCACCAATGGGGGGCCACCACGTCACCAATGCCGGATCAGACTCTACGGCCCACACGCTTACCGGCTTTACAAATGCCAGCAAGCGCCCACAACGTCCCACTTGCTCGCCAAGATCACAACTGCCAAACAATAAGGAGACGGCAACGGCCAGGAACGTAACGGCCACAGGACCAAAGGAAACAAGAGCCCACAAGCCATCGGCTCCTCGTCATGACCCTTGATGATAACTCTCTACAAGCGATCTGCGCACAAGGGTTCTCCCACAGGGTTACCTTGGCCAGAAAATCGCCATGAGGGTTGGATTCAGGGGGACTACGGAGAGGCCGCTTCGGCCAGGGACTCAAGCAACTCCTTCACCCCTCACACTCTTCGGCCTGAAGCAGTGGGGGACTGGGGGACCACACCGGCCTCAACAAAACAAAGAGAAAATGCAAAAAAGGTAACCACAAAGCATGGCCACATCGGCCATGTATCACACTGCGCCTCGTCGGCCAAAGGCACACAACGTCATCAGCAACGGCCAACGGGCCACCTAAGGCAAGAACACTCATCGTCCTCTGCCATCACTTAATCACGATGGGCTCTTCGGCCAGGAACATGAAAGCCAATCAACGACGGCCAAAAGGAGTGCGCAAACACCCCCATCGGCCATCCAAAGGGAAAGACGCCATCGTCCTCGAAGCAAGGATCAACTTCAGTGGCCTCATCAACCCAAACACAAACTTCAACCATCAACGCCCAAGCAAAACGTGCCTTTCAACGGCCACCATTGAAAGAAGGACACTCATCGTCCCAAAACGAAGACATCAAGTAAAACAACGGCCTCCCTGTCCACAACAAGGAACAGGTAACGGCCAAGGGCAACAAAGCATAGGAATCTACTCTCCTTCACTTCGTCTACGTCTCAGCTTAGAGAGTGGGGGACTCCTGATGGAGTATATGGGTCTGAGCCCCCGGACCCACATACTCGGAAGAACAAAAAGCATAAGACAACAAAGTGGCGCCCTCGTCGGCCATGACGCCCCCGTCGGCCGAAAAGGGGCCAACACAGATTATGGTCCTGAGCCCAAGGAACCCGGGTGCCCTCGTCGGCCGTGCCCTCGTCGGCCACGCCCTCGTCGGCCACGAGGACCTCCCAGAACCGGATTTTATACTTATTCATTTGTACAGCCCATTAGTGGCTTTGTATTCGGCCCAGTAGCGGTCCAGTTGTAAATGGGCCTCCCAAGCCCAAGGCTTGGGAGCCCAGCCCGTATTTTCTCTATAAATACTCCCCTTGGGAGTAGTTGTAGGGGCTCAGAATTCATTAATACCAAGCAAATATACTACTTCTCTCTCTAGCTCTCACTTCTCTCTAGAGATATACTCTATCAGTTAGAGTTAAAGACAATTTTAAAAGACAACAATGCCCTTGTAATAAAAAATTACAGCTAATAACAAGCAACAAAACATAGAGACTAATACTTTTGCATACAAGGCACAACCTGCAATACACAAAACCTTTTTGTTGCACCAGTTGTAGGATAAAACACATAAGCTACTTGGACTAGTCGTAAGATAAAATATAGAAGCAACAAAGAAAAAACAAGGCTAAGAATAGTTCACACCAACGAATAAAAAATTGTACCATAGAAGAGTAGAAAAAATAGAGAGAAAATTAACATAAACTAATATGACATAAACCTGAATCTCATAACCCCAATTCAGATCGTTTATAGGAAAAAGGATAATGCAAACATTTGTGAAACCATGCAACAAAACTAAATTGTCTTGTGGCAGGAATAAAGCCAGACATGTAGGGGAAGCAAAGGTGCAAAATTGAGCATAGCTGCATGTGTCTCTTTAGCAATTCTAAGTTATAGAAGCATATATCGAGATATAAATAATTAAAGGGAATATAATAACATTTCCGGCTCAAAACCTCAAACTTGTTCTTATCTAAAAAGCTTTTCTGAAACAAAACTTCAAACTTGTTCTTAATAGCATATATTCTAATATACTTCCTACAAGCATTGCATCCATAGTCCCCCGTTGTTTTCCTACTGCCAATGGTAATTGGTCTTCCCATTTTCCGGTTCACGGTAAGAAAAACGTTCCTCATTGCATTCAAACGATTTGTGTGTAAAACCACTCACCTCAGTACCTATTTCATCCACATTTCTTGTTACATTTCCTTCTACTTCTTCCCTATTGGCGCCATGCACATCACCATTTGACTGTTCATTTGGAACGGAGCTTACATAATCTAATTCATCATGTGATTCATCATCCGAGTGGTTCATATAAAATACATCCAGTCCATCAACAATTTTCTCAAACTGGGTACCTATAAACCAAATAAATGTTTAAAAAACTAAATAATACGATCCATTCTAAGAAAGCAGCTTATCATTAATAAATCAATACAATCAAATACAAACTATAAGTATACCTCATTTAAATATACCAGGGTACAGCTGCAACGTATCGTGAAAGTTTTCTGCATTTACAAAGTCATTCAATAGCGGTGGTTCAACGTATATATCACCAAATTGATCATTATTAAGTGCTTATTCAGTTTCTTCAAATGGTGTCATGGCTGAAATTTACACATCCAAAATTTAATTTTTATACACTTAATATCTCTAATAAGAGAATCTTCATGACCAATGATCACAAATGAAATAATGAATTTAAATGTTCTATTTGTTCCAATTTGTACCAGAAGTGCTTGGTTGTTCCAAATTAGAGTTCTTGTTATGTTTTTTTTATTCAAATCATAATAGTAATCCATAGCACATGTACGTGTCTCAAATGTAGTGAACTAAATTCAGCCAAATCAGTGTTTCTCAAAAACTGTTGAATCAAGTAACACATTACAACAATCACAATTGCCTAATCGAAGAGTGTGAACAATCGCAATGTTGTTAGCTTAACTTGGAGTTCTTATTATGTTATACTTTACCTCTTCTTACATTAAAAACAGTAACAAAATATCAAAAATCTTACTTGCATCAGACAAAGATTTAATTTTTCTCTTAGCCGGCAACCCCTTTGATGTCCTCTGCGTCGTATCAGTGCATGTTGGTGCAGGTGTTTCTGAATCTACCGCCATCTCTTTGCAATGCTCTGAGAAAAAGAAATATGTCATTCTATCGAGAGCTCTATTTCACTACTCTGCGTTGGTTAGAAATGGAGAGAACGATGAAGGAACATGAATACATAATATTGCGTATGTTCTTTAGATTAGGGTAATAAAGTCTTTTCCAAAGACCCGTAACTCTCATTAACGGGTTTATAACAGAGCATGGTGCGTATATTAATTGTTTTCAAATTAGGGTGCATAGTCCAATTATTTAAATTAGAGGGAAACAATTTAAATACCCCAAACTTTAATGGGGTGTGAGATAAATAGCACAAACTTGCATATGTAGTATATATACTCCGAACTTTACATAAAAAGTTATTTTCGCATCATGATTATATATTTTTACAAATACACATTTATTGGAATAATTAATTAATTTAAGCTCTGTTAGAATGCAATTAACACTCTAAAATTTCAATTGTAAAATACTAATATTACATCCGGTTTAATTTAATTTTAAAACTCATATATGTTTTGTGTTTTTTATATTATGCACCTAGCACCATAACATTATATCTTTCAAAAATATGTAATCATACTAATATAATTTTATATATAAAGTTTGAAGTACATATATCACATGTGCAAATTTGAGATACTCCAAAATCTCCAAAATACTTAAGGTCTGTTTACTAACAGAAATATTTTCTGTTTTCTGAAAATTTTGGAAAACTGGAGATAGAAAAATTAGAAAACCTATTTACCTTCCCGTTTTCCAAAAGAAAAAAAAACTAGACATGTCTCGCCTTTTCCTTTACGATAGAAAACCGACATTTCAATGTTTTCACGTTTTAGAAAACGCGGAGCTACAATTACACCTTATTTACTCGCTCTCGCTCGCCTTCATTGCTCTACCTTCCTCTCCCTTTATTGCGTTCTACTGTGTCTATCTTCCTCCCCTTTATTGCGTCTATCTTCCTCGCCATTACTGCGCTCTACCTTCCTCCACCTAACATATTTACATCTCCGCCAAACCGCTTCAATTTGAAGACAATGTAACCACTTCCCTATCCTGTTAAAGTGGCACACAAGCTTCCCCAAAGTCATCGCAACACTTCTCCAACACTCTACAGGATGCAGGTTTGTTCCCCAAACGCATCGCACCAGCCTCACCAAACAGGTCGTCGCTGCTAGGAGCTGGACCCTGCCATCACAGAATCTCCCAATTCTTCAGTCGGCTCGTGTTCTGTCAACGAATTCAAGGTAAGCTCTAAAATTAATTGGCATTTTCACTTTACTTTGTCGAAAATTCGAATTCAATTGAAAACCAGAAGGCCAATTGAGCTTCATTGTTTTTAATTTCTGGCTATTTTGTTCCTTTCTATATTGGGAGTTTTTTCAACTTTTTTATACCGAGCTATATATTTGAAAAAGTTTTTTCAACTTTTTCTGTATCGCAAACCAGAAGGCCAATTTTAACACACATTCCCTTCTGGCTATATATCTATATATATATATATAGATATATGTATATATGTATCTATATTGGGAGTTTTTTCAACTTTTTTCTTATTAATTATTGCTTAGGAAGAGAACCGAATAGTTATGGCATTTGCAAGACGGGGCGGGGCGGACCTGGCCCAAATGTCTCGGGCCAGGGCGGGTCATCGCGGGTCGGATTTTTTTGACATCCCTAGCTGGAAGTTTGTTATGGAAAGACTGTTTTTCATTCCTTAAAAAGTCTGTTTTCATTGCTTAACAATTCCTTTTTCATTGCTTAAGAAGTCTGTTTTTAATGTTTTTTTCTGATTAATTATTGCTAGTAGATATCATTGTGAATGTTATTGTCAAGCTTTGCTTATCATATAGGGTATAAAAGTGTAAAGGGTAGTTGCAATTTACTTATTCCAGGGGGATTCAAAAGTCCAAGAACAATTATCAAAACATATGGGAAGTAAACATTAAGAACTGTTAGTAGAAGTAAGTAAAATGCCTTGAGTCTTACTTTTACCTTTGTTGTAGTGAATGCATGTGCATCTTTTCTTGAGATGGGGACTTTGACTAATTTGTCTATTGAACTTTGTATTCAATTATCTAGCTTTTAGAATGCAATGATCGATGGGAAGTAAATAAGTGTGAAACACATTTGAAATTACAGTTATCATTGTGAATGTTATTGTCAAGCTTTGCTTATCGTATAGGGTATAAAAGTGTAAAGGGTAGTTGCAGTTTACTTATTCCAGGGGTCGGGGGATTAAAAAGTCCAAGAACAATTATCAAAATATATGGCAATTATCAAAATATCCAGGCTGCCCTTGCGTATTCTGATTTTCTATATCAATATTCTGAAATATGAATGATCGATGGTGCTATTTAAGTTACCAACTAAAAGTTCATAATCAAATTCTAGTCCATTTCGTACTTTGATAAGTTTTTAACTTATCATATTCATACCATGATAAATTGATAGCATAACCTTGTTTACTTTATTTATCATAGATAAAACTCTCAAATAGGCCCTCGTTGTTTGACAAAATTCTCAATTAAGCCCTCACACCTATTAATCACTCAACGAGGTCTATGAACTAACCACAAATACGCAATCAGGCTTTTTAGCCGATGGGATGCCGGTTTGCCTGTTACCCGCTGACCTGGACGCCCACGTGTCCCTCCCTTACCCGGCCTTTTAAATGATGCGGCTAATCCACTTTTAAAACTTAAAAAAACAAAACCTCAGACCTAAATTCCCTCTTTCCCCTCCTTCGTTCGAGCTTCTATCTTACGAACTCATGAAGCAGATGCTTAGAGGAGATAGTTAGGTCGCGCGAGTTCAAGCAAGTGTTGTGAAGGGCTGTTAGGGCTGTTGTTCGAAGACAGAAGTTGCATCAAAGTACTACGAAGTCCTGTAAGGAACATTCATTTGGAAGCGTGTAGTTCAGTTGAAGTGGTAGGAAGACCTGAAAGGTACATTCTTCTAGCTGCCCTGTAATTCTGTTATGAGATTAGTTCTGCACTTTATATTTTGCGTATAGATGTTAATGTTTGAGACATTCGATCCCTTTCAAAGACCAGGCTTATTATGTGACCCTTTTGTGCTATGCTTTAGTTAGATGTTGTGCTTTGATGTGCTGTTGTTATATTTGTAGAATGAAGAATGTCTGAAGTTAAATGATGATGTGTTGTTGTTATATTTGTAGAATGTTTGACACAGTTGAACTACTACTACACCATGGGGGGAAATTCAACTGTGATGGTCATGACATGTATGTTGGAGGGGTAGTTGAATGCATATCTGCAGATCCTGATGTCATAAGCTATCCCCATTTGAAGAAGTTCTTAGAAGGTAAAACCAATGGCTCCATTAGAGGTATATACTTCAAAACACCAAGCTGCAATATGAACTCCTTACAAGAGTTGTTTGATGACCAGACTGCACTAAAGCTAATACAATTAGCAATAACTTGTGGAAAGTGTGAGATCTATGAACAACTACACATCCAAGAAGATGAACCAAATGCTACAACACAAGATGCGGTAGTTATGAACAATAATACCACACAAATGTCAGAAAATGATCAAGGAACGGAACATATCCTGAGTCATGAGCATGGGGTTGACAATGAAACTGAAGCAGACTTGGATGATGAAGAAGAAGATATGAATCTACATGATGTGGTAATTCTGAACAACAAATCCAAAGAACAGGCAAATGATAATGTTATAGATATGGAAGAAGAATGTGATGATGAGGATGAGACTACTGAGTATGACTCTTCTAACCCACCCAGTCTGCATTCAGATGATCAAGAAGAAGTGAAGTCCAAAAGGTCAGTCCATGGGAATGGTTCTTATAACCCTGAGTCAGATCCTCCCCATTTTAAGGTGGGCATGTTGTTTGAGGATGGTAAGCAATTTAAAAATGCTATGATGAGGTATGCTATGTATCACAAGAGAGACATAGTCTTTGTTAAGAATGAGCCATTGAGAGTCAGACTTAAATGTGCCATCACTTGCCCTTTTGCAAGTACTGTTTCATGGGAAGACATGTTAAAATGCTTTCAATTGAAAGTTTGGAACTCAGAGCATCTGTGTAACCTCAAATTCAAGCTTAGAATAGTCAGCCAGTCTTGGACTGCTGATACCTATGAGAAAAAGTTGGCAGAAAAACCATCTACAACTGCTGCAGAGCTTAAGAACTTGCTTAAGGATGAACATAAACTCAGTGT